>JAVRXN010000001.1:32460062-33841757 GCA_033556935.1 Timema podura
TTTTTTAATTAAATACAAATTTTTCTATCAATATGGATTTACTGTTGTAACTCATTTTCTTAGTAAATATTATTAAGATAAGTAAGACAATATATAATTAAAATATCCACGATTAACAAAATAAACACACTTAAACTTACTTTAGTGTTCCTCGTCTTTATTTTGGGAAACATTCCTGGACATATTGATTTCTATCTCCATTGATGGGTAGGTAGGCTAAGGTGTCAATATAATTTAGTCCGGTTTGTCAGTAATGGGTCTGTTTTTCCTAACGTGTTTTCCACGCTTCCTTCACAAAACTGCTGGTACATTTCCTATAAAGCTCCACTTGTCTCAACCCAACCTAGTGTAAATATGCTCATATTACGGATGGTTAGTAAGAAGTGGTGCAAAAATTAATTTCATTTATCAAAGGTTATACAGCCAAATCGAGGAATATAAAACAAGATAGTTAATAAAAGCGGAGATGTGGTTCACGTAAGACCTATAGCAACGCAAGCTACTCCTATCTTGACCGATAATAATAGCTACCTTGAATCCAGAACCTGTTCTCAAATTACCTGCTTCTGAAATGAACAAGTTTTTTATTTATGTTTTATAACCCTGCTTCCTACCACATATACCTGTGTATGGCATAACTTTACATTTCTTTATTTGCAACTTAGATAGCACTTTGGCTTTGTGACTCTTTTAATTGTGCATGAAATGAAGTTGCAGGTCAATTTTCATAGGAAGGGACTTTAATAAAATAACAAAAATAATTTTTCAGCCAAAATTGATTACATTTTACTCTTTTATGTTTTAGGTATTGATAAATATATACGTAAAAGTCGATCTAGTAACTTTTTAAATGTAAGATAACCTTCCTATGAGCATTTTTCTGTAGAAAGTTTTCTAAAATAGATACATCAAATTTATAATATAGTTCTCTACACAGCCTATCATTATCTTGATATTAATAAAGCTAGCTATAAAGCTGAATGTTTAGTTTTCACATGATGAAATTATCTTATTTTGCAAACATATTTTCAACCCTGTCTTAGTACCTACCGTTTCGGGTTGTATGCGTGATTTTGCAAAGCATGTTAATACAATATTTCTTTAATATATTTGCCATTTATCAGAGCTTATTAATAAGAGCATATATGATAGGCTTAAGGTTTCTTTCTAAGACATGCTTGTCTCATATTTTTTAATTCCTAAAGTAATTTGAGTTATCTCTTCCAAGCAAATGTTGCCTATAAATACCTCAAAAGACTCACTTGGGGTTCTATTAATTGCTATATTCTATAAACATTTTTCCAAAAAATGAAAGGAAAACACAGAGTAGAATAATGACCATACATTTCCTCTACTGTCGTTTTTTTCATTCTGATTCACACATTGGTGCTAATTTGTTTATTTACCTGTGATTGTTAACGATGGCTACCCCGCAAGGGAATGGCGTGACTATGTATTTTAAAGGTACTTAAAAATTTATAGGTGATCCAACTTCCACTGAGTATTACACGGCATGATAATAGTTCTGAGTAAAGAGCAATTTATTACAATGTAGTCGATCTCTTGTACGGGCCATGTACTAAGGACATTAATGATACGGTGATATGGACGAGGCATAGAATGGAGAGAGTCAGTTTAGATATAAAACACAAACTCTTCAATTACAATTATTATCAATTTTGAGTTACTTTACATGCAATTTATGACCAAATGATTATATCAGCACATTACTTATAAACTTACTTAAATCTTGTACAAACACAACATCCAGGCCTTAGCCGTTAATTTATCACTGTGGAATGGAAAACCCGTATTTCACCAACCAAACATTTTTCATCCGTGTCGGGAATATAGCACGGTACCCTTAACTCAGTGGGAAAACATGCAACTTACTGAGCTAAGGTGTCGGGCATCTATTCTAATAAAGTTCCTATTCATCTAAAATTCCCCAGGCTTGATACTTGTAAGGGCTGTAAATGTATATCCATCAATCTTTTTTTCCTACTTCACAAAGTGGTAAATTAATGGTATGGAGGTTGGTATGTGTGCTTGTCATAGAAATAACTAAAAATAAGCCACTAATAGACAGTACACTGGTTATATTTTTCTCTCTAATTCTTCTTAGACAAAAGTATCGTTCAAGTATTCCAACATTACCAGTTTATGATCTGGTTTTATGAAAATATTGTGGTATGTCTCCCTTACGTTACTCTGAAATCTATGTCAGCACAACACATGCATGTTTATTCGTGAAGATTGATGCGTTTAACGTCTCACTGCCTCTGTTTATTTTTCTAGTTTTTTTCCTTCTCATCTTGTTTTTTTTCACCCCGCAGAGTTTTGCTCGTTGCCGCTTAAATAAGCAGTGCAAACCCGTAGACTTTGGCTTGGATCAGTGAACATGTTGATTCTAACTGTTCGTTGAACCTGATTGAAAATAAAAATTATTTTGCTTTTGCTCAGGGGCGCACTAGTTTATAAATATGGGTCTATGTTAGTATACATTTGTAAAATTATTTATAGCATCACAAATAAAGTTTTGGGTGATTTGTTTGTACATCCTCTGCGTCTTACTACTTAAGGTCATTCTAAAATAGACATTTCATTCCACAATTTTAACACGTGTATTATTATAAGCTATTCATAATTATTCAATGAATTCAACTCATAACATTTCACAAGCTATAAGGGGTTAAACTTGCAAATTTATGCTTTTTTGTACCATTGTTAAGATAAAGTAATTAATGTATGAGGCTGAAATTTTGTATAACTAAACATTAATATTAGGTGTACACAATGAAATATTTACTATATTATAAATATTATCAATAATTATTTAATACTAATAATAATATTTATAATATTATAAATATTACTAATAACATTTTATATTAATAATATATTTATGTATAGTACCTATTAATATTAATAATAATATTATTATATTAATATTACTACTATTATAAATATTTCTCACTGTGTACATGTCTTTAAATCCCCTCTGAAAGAAGTTGGGCCACAGATATTTATTTCACAATAAAGATCTATTGACCTTAGCCGGGTTTAAAAGCACAAACATCGAATCTAGTAGCGAACATTTCACCCCAAGGTCCCCAAGGTCGTCAATCACTATGATATCTTTATAGCATTGACAAGACAAATAACAAATTTTTTTTTGTTGGTATAAAATCATCATGCTCTTAAAATATATGAGATCGTGTTGATTACAGAATAGCGAGTGAGGAAGTTTTTATCGCTAATAGAACATTAAACACTAAGCACATAGATCTTTATTATTATAAATTTGTAAATAAGTTCTGTATGATGAGCTTATACACATATTTTCAACTATTCCAGTCACCTTATAGGATGTTATTGGACTGTAAGTGGTTTTTATAGTCATGGTAACAAATAAAGATAAAAATAGGGCTACCATGATTCTTCGAATGTAGAGTTACGAATACTTATTCTGTTTACAGTGCTCTCTGTGTTGGAAGTAAGCATGTGAAACAAGTGACGAGCAGGGGCGATTAATTTGTGTTTACGTTGAAGTTCAATTTGGGAAGTAGCAAGGTTGAGAAAGCATTTAAATATTTGTAGTAGCCTCCATACAACATTTTCTGACATCTATTGATTTTTTTTATAAACACTTGGCATATTTTGATTTTAAGTGCCAAGTAGTTGCTTATTTTAGTTTGTTTTAAACCAATATTGTATCATTTCTGCTGTTTGAAGCCTTACTGGGATTTGAGGTCTTATCTGTATGGACTATGATAAGCTCTACGTGACTCTAATATTAATTAAGATTTGCCTGATATTTAAATGTCCCATGTCGATTGTGGTATGTGGACTGTGCCTGGAAGGTATATGAGATAGGCTATCTTTCTATCAAAATATGTAGACTCTTTCTCACCCACTCGTAGAGCTATCTGTGGAAAGTAACGTTAACTACCGCATTTTCAGAACTTACTAGTGCATGTGCCTTGTTCCATATGGAGTTTGTGGGCATCACTAACCGGCTGAAGGGTGTAGCACATAAAATATCTTCTTTGACTACTAAACTAATAGATATAGGCCTTATTTCAGACATAACCGAAACATATATAATCTGATAAATGGAGGTTTCACCTCTCACAGTAATTAATTAGTGGTTTGAGCTGTTCTATGTTGTGTCTAATCGAACAAATTAAGTATCACAATTTTGAATATAGAATATCAAATGAAAAAATTAATCCACCAATAAATTAGTAGGAAATTAAAATGTTAATTGGGAAAACTCAATGATATTTTATCTACTGAAAAGGTATAGATCTAAAGCATGTCTGATAACTCCACCATTCTCGATTTACAAAAAAAAATCAAAGAACTATCACGACCAGGAAGTCTTTCCAGAGAGACTGTCAATTCCACGACGTGCGCATGCGTGGGTACAAGCGGAGTTGCCAGCGGTACGATGTGGATACAACTTGTACTATATTTATTTAAGGTATTTAACGTGCACTTTTTGAACCTAATAATTATACCAGCACGTGAGAACTTCAATGAGCGAGAACGAAAGGCATATCAATTTTGCTGGGTAAGGTATTTTCATACACTTCCAGGGATCTTTTACATGCAGCAATCGACATACAGTAGGACAGACGGCTCTATTTACCCTCCGTAGGAAGTTGGGATACGGAATTTTACGGATTTCTATCGACCCCTGCTAGGTTTGAGCCCACGAACATCGGGTACTAAGGTGAGCACTTCACTCCATTACTACCGATGTCGACCACTTGCACTGTAGTTTCTCCACCTGTACATAGGCATGACCCAATATTGGGTTATCACAGCTAAAAGTAATATTCTGAATTGACACACTAATCATTTAATTATTAATTTCTTTCATAAAATAGCGTAACTAATCGATGTTGTTGAGGCTTAATATTTAGAGTTTAGATTTCAGATGATGATAAAACCACTCTCTTTCTCCCAAAATGAATGATTTGGATCTAGATGTGCTCAAAATTATTTAATATGTTGTTCCATTGATTATGAATATAATTTAACTGTGGGGCACTTTTGTATCAGGCACCTGTTTTTTTTTTTACACATGGGCCTACTGTAATCGTAGAAACAAAGTATTCTTCTGGGAAAAATCAATAAAATCAATTTCAAGTTCGTGTACTATCGCTTAGGACTACAGAGTTGACAACTCTGTTTCCAGGTAGCAAGGACACCCACATAACATCCACGCACACGCTCGCCATCGGGTTGACAAAACGAATCCGTCAAACAATCTGCGACGCGTTTTAGCTTTCGCTCAGATCGCTGATCACGAAACTTATCAACGCCCATCGAGAAAACCTTCCCACCCACGTCGTTGTAAGAAGAAGAATAAAAAAATTTCCTCCTGAGGTGTCAAAAGAAGATAGCGTTTCCGGAGTACGTGTCCTTTACACCCACCTTTTCTACCAATACGATACGAGAACCGAACAGAACTATTATATCATTTGGGCAACCAAAAGGTGCCGCCGTGTTAATGTGTGCGTATGTATGTATGTGTGTGTGTTTTGTGTGTGTGTCCTAAGACGCAACACTAATCAAGGACACAGGATGCCGATGCTATTAAGACTTCAATTTCTGTGCAGACATCCAAAGTAGGTAGCGGGAAAAGGGGGTAAGTGGTGGGGGTCATTTTCAATCAACTGGTTGTGGAGTAGAAATCATTTAATAATATTTAGCACCGCGTCTTACTACCCGTTCGGGTTATACGCTTAAGTACTAATTACACTAATGGATTAGGAATTGGGAGGGTTGAATTTAGAGGAATTGAACCCGCATTTGCGTGGAGGGAGAGTGGAAAACCATTTAGGAAAAACAACCCCCAGTTCACCCGACCGAGGTTCGAACCTCGATCTCCCCGTCCTCGGCGGTCGAGCTCAACACGACAGCGCGTTAGCCAACTACGCCACCGAGGCGGGTTAGAAATCATTTACAACGAGGTAAAAAAAACCCAAAAAAAACACGTCAATTTCTTTTGTAACTAAAATTTTGATAAAATATGACTTCTTTTTGTGTGTGCTTTAAACCGTGACAATTTGGAACTTTGAATTAAACTTTTTATTTCATATTTAGTTTTGTAAGCTACTAAAAAATTTAAATTTTCTAAAATGTCATAGTTAAATATATTTTGTTTATAAATATATGTAAGTTATTAGAAATAAAAAAACCATGATCATACTCCAACATATTAAAAACACTAATAAAACTAGAATTTGTAAATAATATAAATTTCAATATAAGTAGATCCAAGAGTAGCCTTTGAGACAATATTTTTGTTCTTGACATAAACGGCTGAATTTCAATCCATGGACGAGAAGAACAATTGTTTTAGCACCGCGTCTTACTACCTGTTCAGTTCATACTCAGATTTAATAATTACGCTAATGAGTTAGGAATGAGGGAGGTTGGATTTAGATCAACTGTACCCGAATTTGCATGGAGAGAGAGAGAGCGGAAAACTATTTTGGAAATAAAACCTCAGTACACCCGACGAGATTCGAATTTCGATCTCCTCACTACTGGCAGTCTAGTCCAACACGCGAGTAGTGCGTTAGACCATGCGGCCACAGAAGTGGCTGTGATGATTTCTAAGGAACCACAGTGACAATCACCAGGAAAGTGTATGGGAAAACAATTAGTAGAAAAATCCTCCCTTTTATGACCCATCTTTCTTACAAATGGACAGATCTGATAACTATAAAAAGGTTACTAGCTCTACTTCCACGTATTCATACGTCAAGTCATATGATCTGAAACTGTCATTTTTATGGATAAACTAACACTAGTAAAATTGTAAAATATTGTCCATAAAAATTAGGATCTTTGTTTTATAAAAGGTGCTTCATTTGTCAATTTGAAAGAAAATCAAGGTTTGAATCTAGCCTCCTCTTCACTGAATAAGAGTCAGGCACGTTCAAACAACGTTGGTAGTAATCGTTTTAAAGAGTATTTAGCATTGGGATTAAAACTACTTGAACTCAAAGGACAACAACTCAACCCTTTGTGCATTTCATGAAGAGAAGTATTGATCTCTTAAATCATCACTAAACATTTTTAAAACTCACAACTACTCATATTCTTACATATAAATCTCAATTGGGAGTGCATGAACGGGATTTGAACACAGACCTGTTATACACGGCCAGTCCCTCAGCAATCTTGGCAACTGAGAGGCTAATGTAATAGTACTTCTATTATTATCTTCATAAATATAACTTAGTTCATCATTTCAAACAGAAAATAGAATCCAATTTTCATAAGATCATAGGCCTACAAATATTTTTTTTTGCAGTTAACATTGATGGCCTTTTTCAGCTACCAGATAAGATCCTTTCCACTGTCGCTACCCCCGCCCCGTGAACCTAACGTGTCAGGATGGGTGAGCTTGGTGGGTTGGGTAGGTTGAGCTAAATAATTGTGGGCTTCATTTAAATCTAGTTTATTGAAATAAATTAATAATTATGCTACTAGAGTATAATGTGATCTATGATTTAGAATTAATTGAGAGAGTTTAGTAAAAGGTACTCGTTCTGTCAATGTCCCTACTCAGCAGTCCGTGCCCTGATCTATATTCGTTGTTATAACCCTAGCTGGTGTCGAACACCCGACCGTCCAGCGCTACGCTGTTGTTATCTAAATCTGACTTCTAAGAGGTGTTGAGGCGTCCTCCACCGTACAGAACAGGGTCTCAAGTTGTAGAGTATTTCCCCCACAAGTTGGTTAAACTTGGTAGCTAAAAGTATGTAGATCACTTTGGACCAGCCCCACTAGCAATTGGCATTCTTCTGTCCGGCCCCCCTTCTCTTCTCTAAAAGGTCCAAAATCTCGTTGTTACATACCCAAAAAGGAGGGGTGTTTCCCCCCAAGATACTAGTTTTGACATCGTTATGTCTTATGCAATTGGAAAAAAAAACTAGGTTTTTAAAAACATGGCCTGCTATGAATACTTGACTGCTAAGTCAGGGGAGTTGATGGCATGAGTTCTTACTTAGCCTTGGACCTACGTCATTCTTACAAGCTCTAGTTTACCTAAGGCTGTATGCTATGACACTGAAAATATTGGACTGTAGCTTAATGTGCTTCAATGAACAGTGGTATCATTCTTGACTCGATTCAGGAATCAGGGTCTATATTTTGAAACAGGTAAATTAACTCATTCATCCCAACTAGTGTTTTCCATCCACTCTCCAGGCTATTGCTGGCGAAATTCTTTAATAGTGTATCTTTTCAGTCGTTTCCCTAAGATTACATATATGTCTTTGGTATCTAATAACCAATCGACGCTAAAAAAGAAAATACTCTTAAAATTATAACAAGTTCTACCTCCAACCAGATGTTATTTAACATAAATTCATCAACACCCATTAGCTCATGGCCAATAAGTTATGATGAAAGGGGACGTGAGTTGCGGTCTGTAGCCTACTTTTGAGGTGTTCACTAGAACAAATCTCTAGAACGTTTTAAATAAAATATTTCTCTAATAGATACATTTATTTTAACTTGGCTACCAAATGCAATCTCAAGAGTTTTTGAATATTTGTGAGCATAGTGGCATTTGATAAGAAACCTCTTTTAATTAAAATAAAAATCCTAGTCAAATTTCGCGATGCCCATGACAAATATTCAAAAACTTTGAGATTATTATGTGTAGATAATTAAATTGAAAAACATCTCATTTCGGGTACGACGTGTAGACAACCTCTTATGTTGTACCTTGGGCAATGTTCTGTGCCACCAGAGCGGGTAATAGTCTACACATAAGGCGACCGAACCTTGATGTCATGTTTCTTCCGGTCATAATATTATGTCATATAAAAACTAGGTCTTGTGAGGACATGAGGAGCTACCTGGCTCCGTTCTAGAATACTTGGAATAACACCCGAAGGGCTCGTTGTGCTGACCACATGAAACCCTCTGTCCACAAACGTTGGCACTATCTTTGCCAGCATATGATGGTCGCTTGGTTGGTATGGTTTGATTGCGGGCTGGCTCAATGAACTTTTTTTTTATATTCTAGAGTAATTAATTGATTTGGCCAAAAATTTATAAAATATTGACTTTAACTTGTGCTCCTTTCCATACCACCTTGACTTATATGATTTACTACCCTAACAATTCCTTCTATATAGTGAAAGAGAATGCAGTCCCTCTACTCCTGACCTAGTGCAACTGGTCTATATCTACCACTGACATCCAAATTAAGGTCTAATATTGCAAATCACAGAGTTTAATCTGTAAAATAACACACAAGTGTCTAAAATCCTGGAATCACATTTCATTGCTCGCATATTTATTTGTCCGGGCTATGAAGTTAGGATGATTAAAGTAGGTAAAATTGAAAGGAAATATATATGCATTTTCGGGCAAGGAAAAAGATAAACCATTTAGGGAAAACCAAAGTGAGTAGGCTGCATCTTTGATAATGTCTTTATTTTATTTCATTTATTTTAGGCCAGTTAACGTGCAATTTCTGAATCGACTTATAAACCAACTTAAATCCATAACAAGCACAACACACAGTCCACGACCGTCAATTCTTCACTGTGTAAGGGAAACCCCATATTTAATCAATGATAAATTTTTCAGCTATGCCGGGAATCGAACCCGGAACACTTAGTTCAGTAAAGAGACACGCTACCGACTGAGCTAAGGTGTCACACTTCGAGAAAATCAAACTTTGACCTCCTTGTCACCGGTAATCCAATTGCGCGAGTGACACCTTAGACCACGTGACCACCGATGTAAGTTAGGTAAAATTACCTTTAAAATAATATCGTTTACTAGTCTCAGCTGTGGGCAAGATCGTTATGCCATTTTAACTTCAAACGCTGCCCTGACACCTACAGTATGAAATGTTTTGGCTCAATTCTAGACGATGTTGAAGTTTCTTGATTTTCACGGCTAGGAGCTTGGGTGGAATTACAACTTAATGAACTAGGAAATCAATAATAATTTGGGGTATTTAACCTGCAATTTCTTAACCTACTAGCTTAATCACTACTTACATACTAACTTAATTTTAGAACAGACAAAACACACTGGAACCCCCCTCCCTCCCCCTGCCATTAATTTGTTACTGTGAAAGGGAAAGCCCCAATTTCACTAATGATACTTTTTTCGGCCATTCCGGTAATCGAACATAATTATTAAACTGGACTAATGAATGAGATAATGACTACCCTTAAATAAACTGGTGTAAGATGCGTTTAGGTCAAACGGACATTAATTCACGTAACAACAAAAAATGAAAATAGTATTTATTTAGTGTTCTACTTCTGATGAATCCCTTATTAAATAAAAAGGTTAAAATAAACTAAAGATAAATAACTTTAGCGTACAAGAGCTCTAAAAAGTAAGTTCACACTTTATTAAAAATTAATTAAATTAACTTCCTGCTAAAAAAAACTAGGACCTGTCAGCGAAGTAGGCAACACTTGTTTTCACGAAAAATTCAAACAGAACGATCTTATTTTCCTCATATTTATTGTGAAACATAAACACAATCTAATATGAAGTGGAGCCTTGGAAAAAAAAAAGTTTTCAATTTGCACGTACAGATGCCGTTGTATGTATGTTTTCTTTTCCTTTCCCCCACTCTCCTTCCCTCTCACCCTAGCCTAAATCGACTGGTTTTCCCCTTTTGATTGCTGCTAGGTCAGACATGTAAGAGGGGAGGGATGCGGTTAAATTGGTCCCTCATCAACCTCTATGCAATTCCTATTCTCCCTGGGTGCTCCTTTGGTGTTGACTCATATCGTGTTTCTCCAGCTCACGATGTGTCAACACATATTTTAACGTTTTAAAGATTTTCATTGGAAGATAATTTTAGAAAATTATAAAGTGTCAACATTGATAACCTTTGATCATCTCATTAGTGGTATTTTATAGCGATTGATAACATCTGTCAAAAGACACATTACTTGACTGGAATGTAGAATTTAGAAATTTTTCTAGCTTTTCTATGGAAAATGGACCGTAGCTCTACTTACTTTTGTTCGAATGTAAAAGGATATGTCAACTATGTATGACAAGTAGTATCAATGTGGGATGATTTATACTATATTTACCTACCTTTTAAAAGTGTCAAATATTGCGATCTTTATATAGAGCTTCCATATTTACCACTTTCACCTGAAAAAGAAAGGTTATCTTAGTCCTCTTTGCCGAATTATAAGGGTAGGCTAGCTATGGTTTCAAAGGACCTTTGCTTGGTTCCGGTTGGCACTTATAATAATAGATTAGTCGTAAATTTCACTAGATCGTTCTAGTGTCAAAACGGACTATGAATTAAACTTTCCAGTCCAATGTACTAGATAGAGTCCAGAAAATGTTGGTTTGGAGAGAGGATGGAAAATACCATTTCTGGAATAGAAGGGAGACATTGGAAGCTGACTACGAATCAGATAACCAGACTCTTGACTCAAAGTAAAACGTGATAACCCTTTAAGTTTGTTCAAGCGAATCTTGAATTGTTTTGGGTCGAATGGTCTGACGTGTCATTCTCGTTTCGTACTGGATTGTAGCTAAAAGAGGAGATCGGGGCTAGAATCCCGGCCGGGTGTAACCATGAGGTTTTTTCCCTTAAGATTGGTTCCCACCCCTTGTGGCAAATGTGGGTACATTTTCTATAAAGTCCCTCCTTTCTTATTCCTACTCCACTAGCGTGATTAATATATTCGTAAAGCACGAATTGATAATAAGATTCTACGAAAAATAACTCAAAATCTTCGCAATCTATGTATCTTCCCCACTCGAACCACAATCTTCTCACCAACTCCCCCTCCCTATTCACCACTCACCCACTTAGGTAAAGAAATGGGTAAGGCAGTAGTAATGTCCATGCGAACAAAAGTTAGTGACCCATAAAGCAGACACACACACACACACACACACACAAAAAAAAAGGTTTCTTCCTTTGTCAAATTTTTTTTTCTGCTACTGATGAAACTGATACAATTTTTTTTTAACAAAAGAAAGCAGGAACACCTTGGTTTCCTTATTCTTATATCTTTAAAAAAAATAATTTTGCACCTTGAAATGAAAAGTTTGGGTTAAAATAAATAATGTTGATAATTTCTCGATGTAGGCCTATAAAATGGACTGCATTGATATCTCCGTACTTAGTTCGCTATTCCATTCAAATCAACGTCCTACAAAGAAGCTGGTTTTTGTTGTTTTTTTGCTTCAGAAAAATAATATTTTGCAATACCTGACTACTATTGGTATTTTTTTTTCAGTTAATCTTTGAGATTTAATTTTAAGTGAGAAATAAATTAAATTACCTCATGGTCCTGATGAACCTTACCGTGTGTGGTAAAGAATGTATTAAAAGAAGAGGAAAGGATGGGTCATCGAGAATTCCCAGAGAAAGAGAGATGGATAAATAATCGGTGTGTTTCATTTCTTGTAACATGGAAGGTCGACTTTTACTTTGTTGAATCAAGTAGTAGTCGTCACGGCACGTTTACCGAACAATCCCCGCATGGAGTTGTTTGAGCGCGAGCTCACCAGATAGGGCGCGAGTCACGGGAACTTTGAGAGACGGAGATAGAGGACGCTATCATGAAGAGCAGGAGAGTGAAACGGTAGAAGGGTATGATGGGGGGATGGGAAAGAACGGTTGCTGTGGGGGGTGAGAGGGGGGTATCATCGAAACCGAGGGGAAGGGAGAGAATCCAAAGGCAGTTCGCCGCGGCTCTTTGTACAGACAAGACAGGCAAAGCAGCTAAACTTCGCGCCGACACGTTAAAAAGCAATTTTTTTTTATATATATCGAAAGGGCTCACTCTAGAAGAAAAAAAATTCTGACTTTCTATCCACTCTTTAGCTGTATGTTTTTGATTGAAAGAAAATAAATATATATTAATTTTATACATATCTGTGGGATTATCGAAATAGTAGCTACTGTATGAAAAAAAAAGACCTTTGATCTCGCCAAAATATTAATTATAATAATCAAATACACAAAAAAATACTTCGCGTGGAGTAGTGAACTCGTGGCGCTTGTTGAAACCAACCAATACAAATTTAGTCTAAAGAATAAATATAAGAGTTAGTTTAACCTACAGGCATACAACAGTTTGTGAAACTTGTGCATCTAGTGACAAGAAAAGTGTTTTAAAAATAAATAAATAAATGCAGAACTAACTTAACACACACGTGAAAATCTTCACTTTGCATTCGGCTTGGTGTCCTACGAGAGAGATCAAAAATAAACCGTGCCAAAAATATCTTTCAACCAGTCTAAATGTATATATATTTCTCCTAACGATCAAAACAAAGTAATATCTAGTCTATATGGTTTTTATACATACGAGTGGCCAAAAAACAAACTGCCCAAGTGTTTGTATAGAGTTTTTTTAGTCAAATATTTTACAACACAACTAATATTGTGAAACGAATGAAAGTGTTAAAAAATAAACGTTAGGTTTAAAATAAACTATAGGCCTACTATCGATGGTGGAAATTAATAAGCATAATCAGTGACAGTATAAAATAAATATAACTTTTAAAGTGTTTCTTTCAAATATAAAACCTAAAAATTTACTTGTAATGAAATGTGGTTGAAAGAGTAAACTTTCAAAAAAATTTGGGTAAAAAAAAGTGTTACGCTTACATTTTGTGGTGATGTTTCCTAATCGAAGTCTTAGAGCCAACTAATGTCTACAAAGATTTTATTGAACCTTTTTCTTAGGGAAAGCTACCCTCCTTTTTGTTAATACCTTTAGAGAAAAAAAAAACTTACTTTTTTTTCTGAGCAACTATTCACAGTAGAAACATTTTTCGGTTCATTTAAAAAGAATACCCCTCAGCCCTCTTTCCAGTTTAGCTCTCTCTCTCTCTCTGGATGGTCATAAATTACAACCCTTGCTGATGTTCAACTTTCCCCAATGGTCTATTTTCCCATTTTTAAATAAGCCATTACAATGGCCCACTTTCACACCATGTATTTCAAAGATTAATACACAAAAAGTATATTTTTATTGACCTAAATACGTTTCTGAACTGTTGTGTATCTCACGTGTTAAAAACACGCAAAGAGAACACCTTGTGTTTGACAAATTGACATTACACATTTTCATGAAATGGCTGTAAATATTTTATACACAAACAAATTCAGTAATAGAGTGGCACAAGACAAAAATGACTGAATTTTAACTAGCCCAAGATGTTTTAGATGAGAACCCTATAAAGGGACCACTAACTGTGATTTAAAAGGCCCTATTTTAAAACATTTACACGTGATACGATGATAAATCCCGAGGAAAAAAAGTTCAAATTTAATGACTTCATGAGGTTTTGTGAGTCTCATTAAAAAGTCGTTAACTTGTGAAATTGTATAAACAAACTATAAAAATTAACAGTGCTAAGTGATTTTTTGTCTGTATTTCGTGTGCAAACAGGAGGGCCATATTTCTAACGTGTTGTGATTGTTTTTTTTCTCAACCCTTCCTTGATTGCTCCCGCAAATCAATCTTCCCGCCTGGTCTAAACTACCCCTCTACCCCTACTACCCCTTGCATGACCGGCTGCCACCCCCCACTCCTACCACCAACGCGCTCACGCTTGCCAACCTCGACGATCCCTCACTATACCACTGTTACCAACATGACCCCACGTTGGGTCTGGTGATTTCCCTAAACCCCAATTTCCCCAACTAAATCACCATCATCATCACCGACGCGGGTCTGGACGTGGCCGGCGCCACGTTGTACGACGTCCATAATGCGTCGGCGGCGACGACGTCAGCGCCGGGAGTGGGCTCTAACTCCGGGGTGACTTGGTGGGCCATGATGAACGGCGGTCTCTACGAAGAGAGCCCGCCCCCACCACCTCTTCAGCCCACCACAGCCAACACTCCCCTGAGTAACAGCAACGTCACTTCCCCGGCCGCTCCTTCCGGTTCGGCGCCGCCACCCGCCACCACCTCCGCCTCCTCCACTTCCCCTTCTTCCGTCTCCAGCAACAACAATAACAACAACGGCACCAATAACTCCGGGCCGCTACACATCCCCGCCAAGCGCCTCACCTACGATTGTGACGCAGCGTCCGGGGGCGTGATCCGCCACTCCCACCACACTGCCCAACCTTGGAGCTACTCACCGGCGGGGGAGAACCATCACGCCTCGGCGGCCACCGCCTTCGAACCGGCGGCGGGTCTCAACCACCACCAGTACGCGGCCTCCGGAGCCCCCACCTACTACAACCTAGCAACGGACCCCACCTCCGGCCGTGACACCCGCAAGGCGGGTTCGCTCGCTTTCTGGTCGCCGGCGGCTAGCGCCACTGGCAGTGGCAGTTCTCCTGAGTATAAGTACAATCCCGCGGCGGCAAGCTCTGCTGGAGGCGGTGGTGGCGTGGACCCTAGCGTCTCCTCCTGCCACCAGACGTCCTTCTCTCAGTCGTGGTGCAATTACTCGCCCTACGCCGCCTCCAGGCACCACGCCCATGTGGACTCGCATCACCACCAGCCGCCCGTGCCTTACCTCACGCCCGCTGATGACCGGGGGCGGGCGGTGGCGGCAGCAGCAGCCATGGCGGCGGCGGAGAACTTCCCTCATGACGGTTACGGTCTGAGGAACTATGGAGGGCCCGAACCCGTGCCCTCGACGCCGTACCCACCACCAGGTAAGAGAAAACAAAAAACTTACTTCTGGTGGATATAGGGGTTCCGAAAGTACTCAATAACACCTTAACTCCACACTTTACAACTGTCGCTCCCACATGGGAACCATGTTGTTCCTTTGAAAAAATAAAATAATAGTTTATACTTTTATGGGGAAAAAAGTTAATAATTTAAAAAATTCTCCTTAAAAGGGCTTTCACACAAACATGCTAACTTCATTGATATTTTATTTGATTGTACTGCTCTAATCTCCATAAATAAATAGAAAAACTTTTTTTTTAAGGTTTAATTTTTTCTGAATTGATCGTTTAAACACACAGTATTGGAGTTAAAGTGTTATTGCTGTCAATTAATCATATTTTATCTTTACTTTATTATGTATTTAATCTTAATTATTTGACAGTTTTTGATCTACTTTTTATTCTATTCAGTTTTCTCACATAGGATCAAAAGTCAAAACCATGTCTGGTAATTTGTTGGAAATGATTTAATATGACTAAAACCATGGACAGGTTTTGTTAATATATTGTTTCGTCATTAGAAATAGAAGCATTTTATTTTATTATTTATATGTATCTTTAAAATATGGTTTGAAATGTTACTATATTAATGAAAAAAATAGTTATTTTACAACCTGACAACATAATTTGCACTTAACTTAAAGAAGTGGTTTTGATTTATGCTCAATTTAAAATAGTTTTAAATTAATTTTTGGCACATTTTACCACATTATGAAAACAGAATTTTTTAAAATTATGGAATTAAATTTGATTTCATGAATATACAGTTTATTGCAAATCTTTTAAACTGCCAATAGTAGACTTTACCAGTATAATCTGTCAATAAAATATGTAGCTTTTATTTAAAACATTATTTAAGTCCTTTTTCGTGATAAAATTTTGATCAAGCCCTACAAAGCTAGTTTTTTTTTATTACAATTTTCAACCTGTGCGAATGTTAAAAACTAAAACTAATTTTGTTTGCAATGCGCATATATGACCTTATTTTTTTTACTTTTCACTTAATTTTGAACTTATGTTTCTCTAGTTAATGTGAATAATTAGATAAAAACACTCAAATATATTTAATTTATATTACTTCTAAAATAACTATTTTCTAATCTTTTAAACATGATTTTTTAAGGGCTGAACGCTATAAAAAGTATTTTTATAAGTGAATTTACAAAAATATATAGACCTTGAAAATTATAAATAAAAATCCATTTTAAAAATATTTTAACTATTCTCTAATTTAAAATATTTTAGAAATTGTTAGAAATTGTTTATATAATGAAGACACTTTTTTATTCAGTTGTGGAAATGACACATTTAAATCTATTTTTGCTCAAATTTATTTTTTAAATAAATAATTAACGTTTAATATCTAAAAATTACCGCAGGATTATTAGGTGTAGTAAAATGTACCAATTAAAACTGATTGTTAAAACAATTAAATAATCTATTCACTTTATTTTTTAATTAGTATCTTCAAGATGTTTGTGTTACTTCATTTAAGTCAAGTGATAAAAGCTTTGCATGATATTTACATTTCATCAAAGTTGGAAAAATGTGATATATTCATTTAATAACAAATCCTTGTGACTTCCAAAAATAACATAAATTATTTATTTACACATCAATGTCCATACAGTTTAAAAAGGTTTGAATAGTAACAGTTTTAAATTAAATTTTTAACTCTAAAGTAAAAATCATAACAAAGGCATAAATTACCAAATATTTCTATTTTTGTCACAACTAGTCCATAAATTAAAGCTTTATAATTCTTTTCATCTCTATCAAATATTCATTTTAATAACAGGAAAATGTGTAAACAATTTTTTGTAAACATAGATTTTTAATTAGCTTATACGAGTAGTTACAAAGAATTTTGATGACCTTGTATACAAAATTTGGTCTATATAATAGTGTGTCATTTAAATGGGACCATTAGGTTAGGCTTTCTCAAGGAGTGTACAGTTCTTGAACTGTCATTATTTGATTTCTAAAAACAACATTATTTAGTAAACAACTTAAAAAATAACTTAAAATAAGAAAGAATGACTAGTAGTTCTACATAACGAACATCTAGAGCCATGATATATTTAAAATATCAAATATTTTAATGAGCACCACACGTAATCGAACCAAGATCTCCTGGTCCGGTGACCAACCTATCTACCCACTTAGCCACAAGGACAAAAACCATCCTGAAGTACGAAACTAATGTTAAGTGTTCTGTGTTTTCAGGGCCGTCTATTAGTAAGACCTTGTGAGCTATCTTTATAGATGAGTGGTTTAGGGAGGCTAATCAAAGTATAAGAACCACTGCTTCTACCCAAGGGTGAGGGGGAGGAGGGCGGTCATACATTTATTCTTAGTTTGTGGTCTAGTCCCTTTTTTACATTTGAACTTTCAAAACAAGTGTAACTAATAACTTAATATAAAAGGGAAGGAGGGTATTTTAGCTTATAGGGACTTCTCTCTAGCAGTGTAGAGAGAGGATTGGAGACCCACATGCAAAAAAAAAAGTTACCTGGGATTGTATTGAATCTCGAACTTACAGTCATCGCCGACCAAGTGAATAATGACATAATCTACTCGGTCACCTCTACGATTCTTACATAGGGTTTCTAATCCATGCTCATGATCGTTAAGACACCAACTTGTGAATAAACATACCTACTCAGGTTCGTCAGTGGTGGTGAGGTCAGGGCCGGTCTAAGGCGTGTGCGACGTGTGCAACCGCATACACAAAAAAATACAGGGGGGAGGGACGCCAAAATGGCCCAAAATAAATATTTTTTTATTTTATCGGGGAAAATATAAATATAATTAAAGAATCTTCAGAATATTTATGAATATTCAGGTTTTTGTAGTTCTTGGAAGTGTAGTATACTTCATACCTCACTGTATATTTATATACTGCATACTTCACTTTATAGTAGAAAACAAAGAGAGCTTACACATTTTTTCAAGAAAAAAAAGGAAAAACTAAATGATGTTAGAGACGAAAACACAATGAAGTCATCGTCTGACTATTATAAAATACATTAGTTTTTTTAGTTATTTAAAAAAAATTCTTCACTAAAAATATTTATACATAGGATCTAGATTTAAAATGGCCATATATAGTATTCACATCAGTTTTTTCAGATGGGGGGGGAGAGGGCAAAATGTGAGTTTTGCACACACATAACTTTTGCCTTGGACCGACCCTGGGTGAGGTCAGGGTTTGGGTACCAGCAGGCCCTATTAAGATTAGTTTCCTTAACAAGTTTACCACTCTCATTCAAGGCAAATGCGGGTACATTTTTCTAAATTATATTTCCCTCCTACCATCAGTGCAAATATGTGTATAATCCTTACGGGTAGTAAGATACGAAGCACGATAAAATATTTGATCACTATTTCTAAGAGTTAGACTTTAAGACTTCCTTCTGAAAGATTTTATTTCAAATATCGGTGTGTGTTTGATAGTAAGTGAATATTACGTGATTAGGAGTTTACTAAATGTGGTGTCACATGATTTAATCCATCCAGCTGTGTGTCGATCTCCTGCGAAAATATTAATAATAATAATATAAATATCCTCTTCCCTCCTTTCCTCCAACTCTTCAGACAAATTTAATCTCATTTCTCTGTTATGTTCGGTTTTCGGCCTCACTTACTTTCCTTCTATCAGTTTTTTTGTGTCGGTTTTTTCTTCTATTTTCTTTACTGATTCTTTGCTCGCTCGTTAGTTGTGGCATTATGTAGGTCGTAAACTACTCCTTTAGCAGTGGCGCACAAACACATGTCCTGCCCTACACACGAGCCCGCTGAACACAACACACACACACACACACTTCTAGCACCATATTGGGCAAAACTACCACAAACACCGTATTATTTCTAAGTTTTTTTTACAACCCTGCCCCAAATCAAGACGACCCCTAAAAGAATCTGAACCTATCGTCTTTCGTCCTGCGGAGTTAGGGGTTTATATCAAATCAAAGTCTAATAATTGAATTATTCAGCGTTTAAGAATTTAAAAAAATATTCAATCATAAACCTAGTTATTATATAATAAAACTGACTGTCTCTGTGGCCTAGTGGTCAGAGTTCCTGGCTACAGATCCAGAGTTACCGGGTTTGATTCACGGCGCTTCCATATTTGTATGTGAAGTAGTGGGTCTGCAATGGGATCAATTCAACTTCGTGAGGACAAAAATGTACTTGAATGAAAAAATAGTGGTTTCATGCCATAAAACTGAGATTAAAAGCCTTAAGGAAGGTTCGTTGTGCTGATCACGTGACACTGTCTATCCGCAGAAGTTGGCACTATCTTTTCCAACAGATGGCGGCTGATCTGTAAGCTATTGAGTTGATTTTTTTTTTTATCAAAGAGCTACAAACGATTTTTTCTAACGCCTTATTACCAAGGTGTTCACTATTTGTGACTGACGCTAATTATTTATAGAGAAAAAACACAGTTATAATATACCAGGAAGTTAATTTACCAATTGAAAGGGGAATAAGCTAGTTTATCCAAAATATAATATTATATATCTCTGGAATGTATTCCAAGAACCTAAGTTTATCAATCTGACATTTTAAGAATTCAGTAGAGTTATCGCATGGTAGTTACTCAAGTTAGTTACTCTAATGGGGATAAATAAGAGGTCCAACACCTTATATTAAGATAGAGCCTTTGCTTAGGAGTCTCTCTATGAAAGTACCGTTTCCATAAGATGTGCCTTATCTGACAGAAAAGATAGGACCAATAGATTGATTTTCACCTATTCATACGTCAAGTCATATGAACAACAAATGTTACTATAAATAACTATTATCAATAACTTTAAAATAACACTAATAATCTAGCAAAATGTTGTCAATTTTGGCAGCAAAAAGTTTATATTTGATTTGATATTTTCCAATGAAATTTGGACCGTTTCTAAGGATTTAATGTTCGATTTCTAACAAGGGGAGGATTATTGTGCAAGTGTTTGCTTTTATTACAGTTGGCCCACACAAGATGTCATATTGTACAGTCAATTCTCACCACAAGTAATATAATACGCCCTAACGAAACTTGCGTTTTACACACTCAAAGTATTTTTGTTCTTCACGTTAATTTACACCTATTCAAACCTTTAAAAAAAATTGAAAGAAGCTTTCTTTATTTCATTCATCAGCAAACATTTTTTATTGTATCCTTAATGATATAGTATTCCTCAAAATTATGGAAGAAGAGCAATATTAAGTTTATTAAATAAGCTGAGAACATAATTTCGATGTTAATCAAAACTTCATTATATGGGAGGACAGCCTCAATTATCTAAAAAAATACGATTGATAAAACTAATAACGAATAGCTTAAATAAATGTCATAAATAAGTAATTATTTAGAAATGAGAAATAATTTAATATCTATTTTTTCTCCGAGACTTAGTATCTATCCAGGCTATACGTAGATCTACATTGAAGGAAATGTACTTGCATTTGTGGTAAGAAACAGTCAGAAACCATTTAAATAATACTACCCTCATTATACAACTATGCAGGACTCTAACTCAGACCTTTTCGTCACCATAGAACCATATCTGAGGAGATTTGCTCTTAGTCCACATGCCCACCGATGAAAATCATTCAAACTAAATTTATATTTATAAAAATAACTCCATGGCGTCAGCCCGTAAGTGAACTATACTGGTTGAATGGCCGCCAAATGATGGCGAAGATAGTGCCAAAATTTGCAGTTAGAGGGTGTCATGTGGTCAGCACATTTTTTATCGCAATGCTGAGTTGACCCCATTCCAGAGCCACAGTTTAACAGAAAAGTCTAGAAAATTCAGAGATCGAACCCGGGACCTCTGGAACAGTATCCAGGGATTCTGACCACTCGACCACAGAGGTGGTCTAAATTTGTATTTATAAGTTACTTCATAATGAGTAATCATTTAATATATGTATAAGTAGACAAAGTATTAATACCTAATAAATATGCACATTATACACGCAAACTACCGTATAGATAATATATAGATAAATTGCTAAATCTGTATATCATTCTAAGGAATTATCCTCCTTCAAACTTTCACTCCAGAACTTTTTTTTTTGTTTCCTGCTAACTCATAGAGTCGAACATCCACGCTGTCTCACTTTGTCTCAAAAACTGTCTCTCCGTGGACTCAGCTGTAAATTCCAGTTTTATACCCCGATCAAGAGCAGCGTTTACACCCTAAGACTACCCCCGACCCCACCCACACCCACACACACCCGGAATGCTCACCCACATCCCCTTTGCTTCAACTAACCCATCCAACCCAAACCACTTCTCTTCTCTCTTCCCCTTCTTTCTACTTTCTCGTTCACACTGTGCTTTATTCTGGCATGTCTAGCCTTTTCCTGGTTTATTTTAACACTCTCTCCTTCTCTTCGCTCTTATTTTTCTTTTTCAAATGTCTATCTCCGGATTCTCTTCTTTCTCGATATTGTATATCTGAACTTTTTCACAAAGATTCACTTCTTTAACTTAAGTGCAAACGTTTTGAAGAATATTTACTAAAAGTACAAAACATTTTATTGGTGGGAATGTATTAATAAACTACTCTCATTTCTATTCAGCATAACACATTCTCATGATGATAGTAATTTCGCGTCATGAGTAAAATGACGCCATATTCAAAGTCTATGTGGTTACCCAATTTTGATTTGATCATCGGTTGACTTCGTTTAGTTGTCACCATTCATTTAAATGATTTTTTATAACGAAATATTATCCACCTTTATTAAGATAATGCGGTAGTGATGAGGATGGTAGAAATTAGAGGAAACGTACTCACTTTGCGTGGTGGGAAAGCGGGAAACCATTTAGAAGGGGGATGTGAACCCTCAGTACACATGGCTGATCTCCCCGTCACCGACAAACCAAACGACATTATCCCACATGGCCATTAATGCGGGTACTAATTATTTTGTGTAATGTCTCCTTAAACAATCGCTGATGATAAGGAGATTGGGGTTTTGAATCCTGGTTGGGTGTACTGAGGGTGTTTATTTTATAAATGGCTTTCAACTTATCTTTCACGCAAATACTACTACACTTCCTCTAAATTCAACATTCCTCATTCATAACATATTAACGTAATTAGTTCATATGCGTATAGCCCGAATAATGGGTAAAGAGAATAAGGTTTGGGGGGAGGGGGGTGAAGAAGATTTATTTTACAAGCTAGGTGTTAAATATATATTATAGGCTACGTGTCGGTCTTGCCATTTGATCAGTAAATACCTGAGTTTGGACTTGCAGATAACATTAGATAACATTGAAAGCACAAAAGAGTATAGTAAACAAACCCCATATTATTTACAATAATGACAGTAAAATAATAAAACTACAGGGAACAGACTCTAAAATCTTTATAATAGTGGTGAGGCTAGGTTAGGTTAGGTTGTTAACTGACTAATTCAATAAACTCGCGATACTTGTGATTTCTAAAAAATACACACTGCTTCCGGTGTTGCCACATGGGGCTCAGAGACAGCAAAGAAAGGTGTGCTTTAGGTGCTCCTACTTTGTGCATTTATGATATACTCCAAAGCAGATATACTGATACGGTCTTTGCGTTTTCAGTACGTAGCCGTGTAGTTAATAGTGTAAACTGAATGTCTTAAGTTTAATAAGTCGTGCTTATATAATCGGCGTGATAATAAAGTGAAAGTTAAATAATTGGAAAAAGAAACAAGTAAACACCAATGCGAGTCTGACGAATATAATTGGATAGAGGCACGCAGTATATTATGTACACATACTAAGCTGTGAGCCTTGTTTGATTTGCCGCTGAAGGAGAGGTCGGGGTTAGATGGCCGGCTGAGTGCACTGAGGGTGTTTTTACTTTATGGTTTCCCACTCTGCCTCCACGCAAATGAGGGTGTATCTTCTGTAAATTATACCTTCTTCATTTTCCAAAAATACAAATTTGCGGATAGTCTTAAACTAAAATACTAAGACGTAGTCCGCCTAAAACTGGGCAGCTATACATTTTAATTCTTCGCTATGATAAAAAATATCCAAAATATTGTTTACATCTTATGGAAGTGCCAAGGCCCACACGTAAAACACGAAGGTATTTGTTTTATTGACACGAGTTGTATTTGCGAAACTTAAAAAACAGTTATAACAACTATCTTTAGCGGCCTCAAATGACAAATCATAAAATTACAGCACTATTTTGGAAACCTTAAGTCATATTATGAGGTGTCTAGCTGACGCCTGGCGTTGATTGTTGCCAGAGTAAGCAAAGCTTGTGATATGTTCTCACCCCATCGCTTCCTTTTCATAGGTACAGTTTCAAATAGCTCTGTTTACTTAACTTCGCAACAAGACACGCCACGCCTCTGGTGGTAGATAGTAAGATAGTTGACATTTAACATTTCAACAAATTAACTTTATAGAGCAGTAAAAATATTCTTTCTAAGGTCTTTAAGTTGCAGATACAATTATTATTTTTATATTTGATCAAGTGTTTCAAGAATATTGTAGTCAATTATAATCAGCACAAAATTACAAACCAAGGGAATAATCAAGCTATGCCACACGTTTAAACTCTTATATTCGGGTAGTAATATATAAAGGCAAAACAAATCCTAAAAGATAGTGAAAGGTCATGTTCTTATACTTTTTTTTAAAGGTATCAAACTTTCACCGTCCATTCATAACGTTCATACATAAATGAAATGTATAGAGAACATTATCCGACTTACACCGAAGAAAGAAATCCGTAAGAAAACTCTTTGACTTTGCCCTACAGACACACATATCTTTATGTCATCTAGCCTGTAACGTCATTGTCACTTCTCTTTCTCCGAATTACGCGTTCTTATCTTTTATTTATTCCTCCCCTCTCCCTTCCTTCGACTATTACAGTCTGTAGGTCACTGATCCTCTCCCCTTTTCTCCATATACTTCTCATTCGGTTAGTGTTTGAAGCTTCAAGTTTCACTCGATAGATGGCATTTGTATTATCTCTAGGAGACTCCTCGTGACGTATATATAAAAAAAAGAAAGACACCAGTCCCTTGTGATGTGTATAATATAGAAGAAGAGGGTTGGAAAGCGAGGGGTAGAAATCAGTTGTGTGTGTGTGTGTGTGTGTTTGTGCGTGCGTGCGTTTGTCGACTTGGGTGGGTTTGCCAAGTTGAAGGGTGACATAGACCGGTCCATGGACATTGTTTTACGGTCATTTATCTTACAAAGCGAAAGATTTATAATTTTAATATTGTTTCTTTTTTTCACCACGTCTTTTTACTCTTTCAAAACCACTCACATTGCTAAATGCAATGATTAGGAAGGTAGAGTTTAGAGGGAAATGTAGCCGCATTTGCGTAGATAGACAGGGGAAAGAATTTAGTTTTAAAATGCCCTCTTTGTACACGACTAGTGTTAAAACCCAGACTCCTCTGCTATTGTATAACCAAACTAGATGAGCCTGACATTTAGCCTTTGAGACCACCGATACGGGTATGTTTGTGACACCATTTGTTCAGTGGTTTGTACTCCTGACTGATCCAAAAGGCCACAAGGATTCAAGCTCGACTGAGTGCACTGGAAGTGGGTATTTTTTCATCAATAGGTACCTAGTCTATCCGCTATCCAGGTCAATCCAGGCACATTTATTTTAAAAAAACGTTTATAATCTTGTTCCTTTATGTTATTAATGCATATTATGGCTAGCTTAAGGGGCAGTAATAAACATATATGTTTAGTTCTTTGACGAACCGCTAGTTGACCGTAAAAGCCAGATTAACCATCCTAAGCGATCCAAGATAATTTCCCAAGCTGATGTTGAAATACCGTTTTGACTCCATCATTCATTTTAAATGAGTGGTTAGCACGCCTGAAGCTGATGGGTAAAACACAAGTGCAGGTATATTCAGTCCATCCTTGAGATTCTAAATCTCAAATGAGTTTATTTAGCAAGAAATAATCCCCTGTGTTTGGTAGAACTAACTAACTTATAGTAGGAGAACTCATGACATTCTAAAATCTATTTTATGTTTATTTTATTTTATCTTAGAAAGGCTACTTAATAAATCGATATAGCTATCAGACCTATATATATATATACATATATATATATACATAATATATATATATATTTAAGATGATATTTAGACCACCTCTGTGGTCTTGTAGTCAGAATCCCTGGTTACAAATCCAGAGGTTCGGGTTCGATCCCCGATGCTTACAGATTTTCTGTGAAGCAGTGTGTCTGGATTGTGCTCAGCTTACCCTCACGAATACAAATGCAGATATAGTCGAATAAAAAAAAAGTAACGACTACAGTCTAGAAAACTGAGATCAACAGAAAAAGGTACGGAAGATTCGATTGCGAACTGAGGCTATTGATTTTTTATATGGTTTTTTTACTGAGAGGTGGTATAAATCTAATTAGTAGCGTTTATGCTCATTCCTACAATCACTTGTATCCCCTTGAACCCAATGAAGGTTAAAGGTAGTACGCTTCGATTACCCTGAAAGCTAGCAAGCTTACCTTTCAAGGTTCCACTATGGCGTAGCTTATAAGTTATAAGATAGGGCCATAGTGTACTCCATCAAGGTAAGACTTATATTTCAGGGTCAACTGAGTGTACACTCCACTTGCTCTGAAAAGTATAGAGCTTACCTTGATCGCTTTCACTATGGATTAGCTTATAAGATAGGGCCACAATGTAATCTGTCAAAGCAAGATTTACCTTTCAGTGTAAAAGAATGTATATAATAATTCAGATACGGGGGGGATCAATCTTGCTGTCTGGCTTACTATAATATGCGTTTGTACTTTCCTACACTAGAATATTTAGTATATCCCTCCCTGTCTCAAACCCACGGGCCTTCTAAACGAAGTTCTCTTTGGGAGTTGTGTCGGTCACCGTTTGAAGCGCAACGTCTCAACGAACTTGACCAAAAGCCGAGGCCGACGGGTTTGTTGGGTCGTACGTGCTTCCATGCCTGCTGCAAGAATCCACATTAGGATGAAATGTACTGCTCTGCACTCTAACATGCCACACCAAGGACTTCTCTAACCATGCACGATATCCACACGTACAGGCTCCGCCACAAATATACTGTGGATCTTAAATGAGATAAACACAGAATTATTATACACACTTTTTTAAAAAGCTTTCCCTCGTTCTATATTTATTTGTAAATGCTACACACAATAGAGCAGTGGTAGCCAACTATTTTAGTTCACGTAACGCTTGATATAATTTCTACTCAGCTTTGTACCAGCAAGATTGTTGTTGCATAGTGTAGGCTATACATATTCACTAATCTATGGGCCTACATAAAATAAATAAAATCAATTACATCCAAAACAATATATTGAATAATAAGATTTAGATGAGAAATGAATGATATTTGTAACTTTGGAAAGGTATACAGAAAATAATAATTGACATGTAAGGCCATATACTGAGACATGTAAGTTTGACGAAGACAATTATAGAAGAAGATGTGGAAGGGAGAATTTAAAGAGGGAGACTGGCATACATGAATCAGATGGTGAAAAATGTTGTCAGAAGAAAAGAGAAATATTAAAAAAAAAATCTGCCTGGGATAAGCAAAAGTAGAAATCTGCAGCAAATCAATCGCATATTGATGACTTAATTATGATGATAAATACTTTTTAATTCGACTTACCCCCTTAGACAGCCAAGTAAAACTCGTTTGGTCATGAGGACCCTATTCAAAATTGAAAATACTGAGGGGGCTGCATTTAAAAATAAAAATATATATTGTCACCATCTTGAATAAAAAAAATCAATTTTAAAATCCTTAATATTATTACAAAAAGAAAATTAAGATGACATAAAATTAAATTTAAAACAACCCCTTTATTTTTACCAGAAATATGAAACCCTTTATTTGCAACAATGTTGTAAGTATTAGACTTTTAAAACTTGTGTTGAAGTCGCTTTCAGAATTGATAGATAACAATTAATGGAAGTCCGTAAGTCAAGATCTCTTGGAAAACTGTTTCTTTTCATAATAAAAAAATTTGTGTGTGCCAATCATCACTCATATTATATTTGCAAATTTAAACATTTTTGGGAATCGGTAAGTAAAAATAATATTTGATGCGCCAACCTCCCTCATTAAGATTTCCTCCAATTATAACCAATTTCCAAAACAATGTAACCTAATAGTACCAAATTGTGTATTTCTACATTTATAAAATTAAAAATTGGGCCACATTGAATGTTGGCCTATAAAACGGTCCGTGGGCCTCACAGGATCATTGATAGGGCCACACGTAGTCCGCGGACCACTAGTTTGACATGCCTGCCCTAAAATCTCTTCGCATGCCTCAGCATGAGTACCACTTCGATAAAGAATATGACATATGCCATAAATTGTTTAGTTTTACTTTCTTATATAGATTAAGTATCGTAATCGTTAACATTTCCCACTTCGAGATTATTATATGTTTTATTTAATCCCGAAAAAAAAAGTGGGTCCTACATTTAGGTTTATTTGTACCTGGGGCTAGAGCAAAAATTGTTTCATAGATTTGACTCAAACTTGATATTTAGATTTTATGCGGTCATACCTAAAGGTGAAAGCACGATTTTAAGTCTAGTTTTAAAATAAAGGTTAATCTACTGCTGAATTTTATTCGAAAATTTGATTATTTATGTTTCAAAAATAGCTTTAACTTTTTCTGTTGTTGCTAAAAATGTACATGTGGGTAGTGTTTTACACGGAAAATAACACTGCGAAATTGTTTTTCATAGACAATTTTATTAAAGGGTATTTTACTGATGACTTTTACAAAAAAAAATTTAGATGGTTAAAAAACGTCTTTAATAATTTGGTTTAAAATAAATATCTGGGGAAAGTTTAAAATATAATAAATTGAATCGGGCCTACATGTTTTACAAGATCATTCATTTATAGTTAGTTAAATGACAATCATATTTTGAAAATTTTGTTTCAAACCATGATAGTTTATATGATAAAGAATTTTCAAATGTGTTGTGATATATATTTCATATGTAGCCTAGGTTATCTGGACTATAGCCCAGCGTAGGTAGGTTATTTGAATTATAGCCAATCAAACATATTCCTGCATGCGTGTACACACAATGACCGTATTACAAACTCTGAACAGATACAAATGATATTATCTGCACCCACATCTGCCCTATTAACATCTAGATTTTAGGCTATTTTTTTTACCATTTATCTAAAACATTTAGCTAAACATTATTAATAAACAATAATCGTAGGGGTTTTTTTACACACGAAAATGTCCATACGTGTTTTAATTTTGAATATAACGTCCATGAAATGCAATATGTCGTAACCCACAAATTTGGAAAAATGAGATTTTATTATTTTTGACTTGTGGGTTACCCACAAGTCTAAAAATAATAAAATCTAATTTTGCCAAATTTGTGGGTTACGACATATTGCCATTTCATGGACGATATTTGTTTAGTAATAAATCAATAATTCAAATACACGTGTTTCACCAAATTTTAGAAATTAAAACTCGTCAAGATGATTTTAGTTCCTTTCCGATTCTATGTTTTCGAAAGATAAAAAATACCAACTTTTTTGGCATGGTCTAAGGTGTCAGGTCATTTTGGTGATGAAGAAGTCAAGGTTTGAATCTTGGGTGCACTGGGGGTTGTTTTACACATGTGTATTTTAATTTTCCCATACTCTCTTCACCTATATTATTGCTGTTGTATTCCCTCTAAAATACCTTCCCCCTCCCATACCTATTAAAACTTAGCCGTTGATAAGAGTTTGGGTTTATCTTGACAAAATAAAAATGTGAATGCTAAATTACCACTTACTAAAATTGGCTATTTCATAATGCTAGTAATTTGTTATTACTAATACATTTGAAATGTTTGATAATTTTTTCGAAAGAAAATATTAACTGTCTACTCCGAATAAACCGCTTCGGTGGCCGAATAGTCTATGAAGGTGTCACTCTCGTATTAGACTGGCCTGCTGATGACATGGAGATCAGGGTTCGAATCCCGGTGGAGTCTACTGAGGGTGGGTTTTCAAAAACTGTTTTCTATTCTGCTCCTACGAATATGTGGGTAGATACCTTTTAAATCATTCCTTCTTCATCCTTACCTCATTATAGTAATCAATATAATACTGTATATGCGTACAACCATAACAGGTAGTAGGACGTGGTGATAAAAAAATACTCTAGTTGGTTTATGGTAAAAACACATTTTTTCCAGCCAACGTTTTACTATATCATTAGCGATATTGTATAGATATTGATAATATCTTACAAAAGTGACAGCTGAACTAACTTTGATGACTTAATATAAAAATATATAATAATTGTAACAGGCTATGGAGGAGGAAATAATATTTCAAAGGAAGTATATACCCTCATTTGCGTGGAGGTAATGAGATGATCTTTAGTAAAAAAAAACCTCCGAAGTCCAAACCCAAACATTGACGTCACAGCAAAACTGGAATAAATGAGACTGACACCTCTGTCCACGTGATCATTGATTTATATTATTAACTACATTCTCCATAAGTAGTTTCTAAAAGTTGGCACTTCGCCAGCCTTTTGTAACTTTTTAGTTTAGATATTGATGGATTTTAGTTAGATTACCATTTAAACAAATTGATTAAATTTTTTTTTTAAACTAAATACGCACCTATGTATCTAATTCAACTAATTATGTGCAGGTCTACATACATAAAATATGTAAAGGCAAATGCAAAATATGTTATTACTACGTTGTAAAATGGAATTATTTTCATAAAAAAAATATCATTTGAGATATTTAAAAATAGCGTATTTAGAAACAAATGCAGTACAACTACTTATTCATTTCAAACAAATAATACTTACTTCATCTTAACAAATGTTATGAAGAATTAATTAAATTTCACTAATTATTTTATATTCAACCAGGCCCAAATTCCATAATCATTGGTTAAGCTTCAAAAATGCTTCTACTATAATTTATCATTTAACGTTCACTTTCGAAAAGATTGATTATATGATTACATGACATTAAAATTAACGTAATTCTCGAGCAAACACAGCACCCAGACCCCCGCTCATTATTCACAACAGTGAAAGGAGGAACACCAATATCACCAAATAGACTACTTAATTTTAAGCCAGTCCAGGATTCAATCCCGGAGCTCCTATCTCTCTAGTTGGAAGTGCTACTGACTCAACTAAGGTGTCGAACCAAAACGTACTTTGCAAAAAACTATTTCAATTAAATCTTTGCGTGAATTATTAAAGAAACTCGCTTCGGTGGCTGCGTGGTTTAAGGCGTCACTCTCGCAATAGGCTAAACTGCCGATGATGGGGAGATTGTTGTTCGATCCCTGCTGGACGTACTGAGGGTGGTTTTCCTAAATAATGTTTAACCCTCCCTCCATGCAAATGTGGAAACACGTCCTCAAAAATCAGCCTTCCTAATTCCTAACATACTAGCGTAATTAGTACATTGACAAGTGTATAACATGAACGATTATATGACGCGGTGCTAGAAAAAATAATTTAAAAGTTTTCATCTGTAAAACAATTTTGGATCACTTTAACTTGTTTTTCTATCATCTTTAAAACGCAATACATTTAGAACACGATTGAACTTTATTCACAGGAAACATTCAACTTTTATTTCAATTTTATTTGTAAAAAATATTGTTTTTTTTCTGTATTTTATTTTGGCATACGATATTTTTTGGTTCTATGTATCGTATAATTTTTTCTTTCCCATATAGCTATCTCGCTCTACGATCATAGACCAGGAAAAAATGTATTCGCACACAGAAATAGAGGGATAGCAACAACCATATATTCCAGAATACAAAAGTAAATTGAAGCCTGTTTCCTCTGGTGAAAAAAGAAAAGAAAAAGGCCAACACACGAAAAACTACGAGCAGTGTGGTATCGCGCAGCTGTGAAAAATAAAGAGAGGGGGATGGGTGGTGAAGGGGTTTTGGTGGAGGGGGGTTGGGAGGTAAAAGAGGTATGAGTTGTACTCGCGGTGTGTCGTTTTATAAATGGTTGAGTGACATGCTAACGTTAGTTCCTGGAAATGCCCGACAGAAATGTAAAACTGACGATGAAATATGGGCTTGGATCACGTCCGCCCTTTGCTTTCCCCTACTATACCGCGAGACGATGTAGCTCTGCGCCGCGACGCTTTGATTATTTTGCTAAAAAAAAAAATAGTACCATGAGGTGAAGGGAAGAAGAGAGGCGAACGAGCTTTGAAAAGAAAGCTAGAAAATGATTATATATTAAATAAATAGTCATGGTCGTGGTTCTAGAATAATTTCTTTTTAATTTTCTTGTATAAATATAAAGTAATGTGATCGTGAAAATGTTCGATCTCGAGATTATGTATAATAATTTACGTTTTGTGTGTATCTAAACAAAAAAAAAGTTAATTTTACAATTTGGTTGGTTCCCGTGTCTGACTTCTTTTCCCCGAATCCGAAATTTTGGTTGAATTTGGTTCAAACTTGGTCATTGATATGTGATATAAATAATATGAACATACCTGAGGACTTTTTTATTTTGACTTTAGCCCATAAATAAAGGGCTATTTAAAGATGAGTGATCTATTAAAAAAAATAATTTTAAACTGCCTAATGATTTTGTTTAAAATGTTTGTTTGCAAACTGTTTAACATACTATTTTTTTCTAAATTTGCTTGCGGTATTTAAACTGTATTTTCTTAATCGACTGATTATTTCAGCACAAGACTTACATACTAACTTAAATTTAGAATAGATACGAAATCCAGCCCCCGACCATTAATTCATCACTGTGAAATGACAAACCCAAATTTATTTGAAATAAAAACAAAATCTTCGACAGTTTTATTTAAAATTTATATATAAAGAGTTTTTAATGTGATTAACAAGATTATATATTTGTTTTTCTGAAAAACTTACTTAATGGTAGTTTACTTAAAAGAAATTCTTGAAAATTAAGTTCTAAGCAATGATACACTATATGAGAATGTTTGTACAATATTGTGCCCTACGATTTATTTATCATATGGCTCCCGTTGGAAGTATAATAAGACATAGCACCATGTCATACTACCCGTTCGAGCTATAATCACGCTAAAGTACTATTTAAGCTAATGGGTTAGTAGTTGGGAAGGTTGAATTAGAGGAAGTGAGCCAACATTTTCGTGGAGGTAGAGTGAAAAACCATTTAGGGAAAACCACCCCGAGTTCACCCGAGCGAGATTCGAACCTAGATCTCCCCATCTTCGGCAGTCTAGATCAACATGAAATTAGCGCGTTAGCTTACTACACCCCCGATACGGGTCCGTTGAAAGTAAAATGCTATTCCAGACTAAAATATACGTTGGAATAATCATATATTTTTTAAATTGGTAGACTGTGGTTTTCCAAGAGTTGTTATTCGGTTGAGGTTGGACTCTGGGATGGTTCATCTCCGACAAATATGTGATGGCAAACCCTCTGTACAGGCTACAGTATATATATATACATATATATATATATACTGTATATATATACAGTATATATATATACTGTATATATATACAGTTATATATATATTATACTGTATATATATACAGTATATATATATACTGTATATATATACAGTATATATATATATATATCACACACATCACGTGGTACGGTAAACTTTTAATCTGGGTAGCTTGCGAAACAGTCTAACATTTTGAACGCAGCTCCCATACTCAACAAGTTTGGTGACCTTTGCACTGAACCATCTCTAAGCTGCACTGAGAGCCTTCAACCAGAATCACTTTGGGGTCATAAATTTAGGGTTCACGTCTAGTGAAAGCTTGTAGAATTTGTTAGCTTTTCGGAGTTTTCTAAACGTACTTGCCCAGGTAATGCTAATAACCACAATAGTTTTAAAACTTGATAGAAGGATTATTTAAGTTCAGTTTCCAAATTGAAATTTAAGTTAGACGCAAAATTCCCTTATTTTTACCTAGCCATCTTTTAAATTAGTTGATTTTTAAAATATATTTTTATATTTTAAATGATGTATTTCACACGCACTTTCTGAACATTATGATAATAGCAACACACGAGAATATCTATGAGCGAGAGTGAAAGGAGCTACCAATTTTTACGGGAAAGGTATCTCCACATACCTACCAGGGTTCTGTTACGTGCTACAATAGACATGGGATTGACGGCTTTACTTGCCCTCCGAATAAAGTTGTGCTACGGATTTTTATCGCTCAAGAAAAAAACCGCTGACCCAAACTGGGTTTAAACCCACGAACCTTGGGTCCTTAATGCGAGCACTTTACCCCAAGACCACTGAGATCGACCTTAATTGTATAACTATAGTTGAATCGCACTAAGAATAACCTTATAGAGCATATACAAATAGATTTAGAGCAGTCAGCATCGATGAAATCTTATTATATTGATAATATATCGCGCTTTAATAAATTATACATACATAATGGTGAATTTTTGATATTAAATTTGATTTATTAACTGTGAAAACTTTTAAATAAGTAAGTTTCTTACTATGGCGCACCGAATACAATCAAAATTTTCATAGAAAGGAAATAATCTGATATATAAAACTTACTTTCATGCATTCATACATCAAGCAATGAGATTTTCAGCTGTTACTATAGATGGTTATTACCAATACCTATAAGAAAACACGAATAAAATAGTAAAAAGCTATTCATTTTGATCGAAAAAAAGTTTGTATTTTCTAAAAGGTTCTTCCTTTGAAAATTGAACTGTACAAACGGGCACCTGATAATCCATACTGGCTCCTTAATAGTCTGAAAGTTCAGCAACAGCTTGACTCGGTCCTTACAAGACCACTTGCTCACGCCACAGCTATAAAAGCTGTGTAAATCTGGAGTTGATGTTTTAACAGCATGTTTGATGGTAGGCAATATAATCCCGCCGCCGATAACTGAGACCATTATGGCGACCCTTACTCCTTAATTATTATTGTCCGTGTCCAAAGAAAAGAGACTATAGAGGGGCAGAGGGGAGATTCAATACATAAAACTGTTACCTGGTAGCAAGTTGTCGTCCGGGAATGACTGTACAGCCTGCCACGTGTTTCTTTATTGTTTTTTATTGGTTGAAAAAACTGTGATGTCACGGGTTTCCTCTTTTCCCCGCCTTCCCTTCACCTTCTATGACGTCACAGACATTATAAGTTGTGGTAAAAGTTTCGTGTGTTTATTGTTGTGATTGTTGCTAGATCTTTTATTTAAAAAAAAAATTGTGTGATATTTTATGCGCACTTTCTAAACACAGCAGAGATTTTTTTTATGAAATTACAAATATTAACGTGTTTATATTTTGATAATAGTTCAATCTCACGTGGCCTAACGCGCTACTTTTGCAATAGATTAGACTGCCGATGACGGGGAGATCGAGGTTCAAATCTCGGTCGGGTGTACCGAGGATGGTTTTTCCGTAATTGTTTTTCAACTCTACCTCCATGAAAACGCGGGTACTCTTCCTCTTAATATAGCCTCCCTAATCCCTAAAACTATCAGCGTATAGCCCGAACAGGTAGTAGGACGCGGTACTATAAAATAATACTACTACCTGCTTCGGCGGTGCATGGTCCAAGCTCTCAATAGGCGGTCCGCGTAGGATGTCAATCTGGACCAGAGGTAAATAATTAAACTGAAATATAATGTTGTTGGGTTATATATATATATATATAGAACAGACACAACATTCATCCCCCACCCGTTAATTCATTGCTATAAAATGGTAAACCCACATTTAAAAAACAACAAATTTTTTGGCCATGCCATGAATCAAAACTGGAACCCTTAACTCAGCTGACAAACACGCTACCGACTGATCTTAGATGTGGAAAACATTATAACCAAAGTAGGCCTACTAACTAAAATAAGGTTTATTTTATAATTTATAAGCTATTTTACTTTTATAGATCTTAAAATATAAATGCCATTTATAATATTACGAGGTATTTAGTTTTCATTATGAGAATATGTAAATTTAATAAATTAAGTTTTCACAACCTCTGGCTTGGTCCATGAGAAAAAAATACATAATCGTGGTCCGTGTTGAAATATAATAAGAGAACCACTGGTCTAAGGAGTCACTTTCGTGTTAGACTAGACTGCACATGACAGAGATATCGGGATTCGAATCCCTGTCAGGTCTATTAAGGATGGTTCTCCTAAATTATTTTCCACTTTCCCTCCACGCAAATGAAGGTACACCTCTTTTAAATTCAATCTTCATCGTCCCTAACTCATTAGCATTGTTAGTAAATGTGCATACAGCCTGAATAAATAGTAAGACGTAGTGCTAAATAAAAAAATATTTAAGAACCTTCTAAGATCGAATCAGAGACCTCCTAGACATATAGTCAGCTTTTTTATGCACGCGGCTATTTCTTAAGTAGAATAGTTTGCCCAACTACATAAACACGGTTATTATTTAAACACATTATCTATTCGAATGAGCAATAATTTAATCATAGATTTTATTATATTAGTTAAAATAGGCCCATTTAACATTGAACGTTGCATACACACAGATTATATTAAAAAACTACCTACAGTCTAACTTCGGCCTAAGATAGTACGTCTAATGCCACCTATCTGGCCTTCAAACCTAAATATTTGTCTATTATTTGATACCGCATTTAATTATTTGTTAATTTGTTGCTGAGAAAATAGTAAATATCTGCGTCAGCACCAACTTATATCAAACTAAGATTCCTTAAATTTGTTTTGACCTGTTTCTGTATTAACTGTTTGTAAGATAGACTTTTGCTCAAGATAATTCATGAAAATATTTTTTTGCGTCATTTGGACCTGTGAGAGATCAATTAATCGAAAGATTTTGACAGAGTGATGCATTATTTTTTAGGTTTATTTGTCGTTCACTTTCTGAACACTGAATATATCAACGCATTGACTTATACAGCTAGCCTAAAACTAGGTCATACATAGAAACATGTAGCCCGAACAGCAATTTATCAGTAATAAGTGTTCATCCGTGTTGTTTATCGAGCCCGGAACCCTTAAATCATTAGATAGACACGCTATTGACTTAGTTAAAATGTCACATGCTGAAGTAATTAATTTTATCAACCAATAAAATAATTGTTTGTATTAGTTTCAGGTAATTAGATTACTAATTAAAAATACTTTTGACCTTAGTTCTTTTTTCATACCTATTTTGTGTTGTTTACTTATTGCCATTGTTTAGATTTTCATAACTTAAATTAATTATTTTTACAATGAAATAAATAAAAAAATCCTTATCATTTATCAAGTCATAAATATTCACCAACTTATAAATGCATTTAAAAAAGGGAGTTTAATTCGCAAATTTACATCATACTTAATTTTAGACTCTAGAGAAAATCAATTTATACATTTTCTGAAGGCTAAGTGTAGAGATATTTTTATAGGCCTTATATTTACCATTTTAATAGTTTTATGATCTTTCCTAAAATGGGTAGGCCTAGATACTATTACTTAGCACCCACACCGGTGGGCGGGTGTGAACGGAAGTGTCAGCCTCATCTTGTCTATTGTGCTAGTAGCGGAGAGTTTGAGGATGGACTTCCATTAGAGTGTATGGAGGTGTTTTATTCTCCTAAATAGTTTACCCCATACCTTCAATTCAAATATGGCTACATTTAATATAAATACTGCCTTCTCCATCTCTACCTCATTAGTGTAAATAATCTAGTAGCTCTGGCGGGTAGTAAGAAATGAAGCACGGAATTATTTTATTGATTGGCTCTTATTATTATTTTTGTTATAAAAGATACGGTCTAATTTTCTATGAAGGGTTTTTTAAGAAAGTTCAAACACATTTTCTCTCGGCTAAAATTGAAAACATTGTACAGCATTATAATAATAATTATTATTACCTTATAGATAATAATAATAATAACTATCAAAAGTTACAGCTGAAGATCATTTGATTTGACGGATGGGTACATGAAAGTAGACCTCGAGTCTGTTTTATAAAATACAAGTCTACAATTTACAATATACTAGTTAAAAGTGTAAATCTTACAATTGAAAATAGTTTGACTTATAAATTACATTGCAATAATTGTAAAAAGTATTTCCGAGTCAGCAGTTTTATTTACAGCTGAAATACTATTACATACAATTTAGTCCCTATTGCTACAACAACCAAAAGTACACAACATTTTAAAAATGATTTTGTCACAGGTTTAGTTGTATATTAAAATATCAGTTGATAAAAAAATATATGGACATACATTCATTTTGCTAAGAGCTTCTTAAATTCGAGTTAAGAATCAAAATAAAATTTTAGATTGAAGTACACTATATAATTTGTTTTTTAGTTTTTGAGGCTCAACATGCGTAATTTAATTTTTTTTTCTGAACGAAGGCAGTCGTACAGCAATAATATAAGCTCATTTGATCCTATCCTCCCATAACCATCAACATTCCTAATCCAAAGCTACTATAGTACTGGTTATTAGGTTCACATTTCACTACTCGGATGTCGGGATGTCGATATTATATGACTGAGCGTTCAATCCTTATTCTTTTTTTAACCACCGTGTCTTACTACTAGTTCGTGTTATACGCTTATGTACTAATTACGCTAATGGTTTTAGGGATCAGTAAGGTTATATTTAGAGGAAGTGTAGCCGCATTTTCATGAAGGGAGAATGTATAACCGTTTTGGAAAAACCACCCTCAGTACACCTGACCGTGATTTGAACCTTGATTTCTCCGTCATCGTCAGTCTAGAGAGGAGCGCGTAAGACCACACGGCTGCCGAAGCGGGTCAATCTTTATTATTGCGGCTTTAGGTTGTATTAGTTTGTAAGTAATATGGGAGTATATGGTCTATAGGATGTACCGTAACGTGTGGTACTAACTTCAATGGTGGATACAAGACACAAAAACAATTTAAAAAATTCCATACAAACAGTTGTCCCATTTGACCTTGTTTCCGAGCTACAGCCAAGTGATTCCCCGGACTTAAATCCAATATATGTTTTATTTGTGGAGCCACTTGAAAACCAATTGTTAATTCACCGCCCATTGCCAGCATTGAAAAACTTCAACTAATACAAGAAGGCTGCCCAAGAATCTGACAAGCACCTGGTATTTTTGAAATAAAGGGACATTCTACTACATGAAGACTCCAGGCTTGCATTCAGGCAGAAGGGGATCATTTTGAGCACGTCCTATAGTGTTAGACAAATCCACAATACAGAAATACAAGCAAGCAAGCTCGGAAACAAGGTTGAATGGGACTCATGTTTATATTAACTTTTTAATTGTTTAAGTGTCTCATGTCCACCGCTGCTGTTACAGTACACATGTTACAATACACCCTGCATATTTTGCTTTAGTAAGCTCGTGTTTAGCGTCACTAATTTAAACACGTAATCATATATCCTTAAAATGTTTTTTTATATTGATAGTATACTGGCTACAACCTATTTTCAAATAACAGCATAGATCGTCACTATAAACACTTGAGATATAGTTTTAATTAAGTGATACTACTCCTCTTACAGAGTGAAATATGACATGGAATAGACCTCATATTTAAAAAATATTTAAAATGCCAAGTCATGTAGTTCCAATAAATAAGAAATTAGGCTCTTCGGTTGACGGATAATTCAAAGGCGTCACTCTCGCAATAATCTTGACTGTCAATGAAGGTAGGATCGAGGTTTAAATCCGGATCGGATGTACGGATGACTTTCCACTCTCCCTACATGCAAATGAGGGTAAACAACTTCTAAATTTAACCTTACTTATTTTTAACAAACTGGTGTAATATAGTCCAGATAAGTATATATTGAACGGGTAGTGTGAGATGTGGTGGCAATTAATTTTTTTTTTTACCAATTTTAATAATTCTTGCTAAAACTGGTGTAATATCTTTAACTTGATGAAATCACTTCATTTTGCAAAATTAATGTGTTTTTAAAATAAGACACAAAAACCTTTGGCAGATTATTCCACATAATGAAAGCTGCTTTGGCGAAGTATTACCGCCAACACATCACATTGTTGAAGGAGTCGTGAACAGAGGGGCTGTAGGGAGAGTAAGGAGGGGGGGGAACTGCTACAGGCTTGAATGAATGAACTACTAGGAGATGAATGACTGAAAATGAATCGCACAAATCTAAACGAGCTGTGGCTTTTGAAGCTTTTGCTTGCTTCTCCTTTCACTCTGTGTGTGTCTATGTATATATGTGTGTATGTGTGATTCCTTAGTGTTTTATGGTCGTAGTTATGTTGGTTTTATGAGCTCATAATATGTTAGTGGCACAAGTCATAGTAAAAGCACAGGCAAAGATGAAGAAAGGGGAAGGAATCGCTTGCAGCCACTTGTATGTATAACCCAAACCCCCTTTTGCTTCCACTACTGGCTTTCTTTGCTTTCATGAAACTTTACTGCCACGTAATAAAACCAATAACCGATGTTATTTACATCATTAAGTGCTACTTGTATCGTCGTTTTAAACTTCATTCAATTCTAATTGACTCACCTTCCTTTCTTCTTCTTATTTTTTTGGGTATTATTTTACTGTTTGGTAGAGTGCTAAACCCGTTATTCAAGCGCTTTTTTTTTTCTAACAAAAAATCTGTGCGATACTACATGTAAGTTTCATGCAATCTGTGTTTTTTATCTCGAGCACCTTAAAAACTTAACTCCGTCCCCACGACGAGGATATAAGAGTGGTCTACCACCAATTTAGAAGATCCTGGTTTGATCCCTTAATTATAATGAAATTTTTTTTTATAAAGTGTTTGCCCAGATAATTTTAATTCTTAAAATACAAAGTATATTAACATTATAATAATTTTCAGAAATAATAAAAGTAGTTTTTAAAGAAACTGTACCAACATTCCCTTCTAAAGATGATGGGAAATGCACAATGCATAATAACTTATGAAACACCTAAAACAATCTAGATTATTTATCTGGCCTAACATAATTAAAGAAATATTTTTCCATTAATAAAATATGTTAAATTGTTAAGCTATAATATCTAGTTATAAATTATGTATCGGCGATCAAATTGTTAAAGTAGTAAGTAGTGGCCGATATAAAAATGTAAGTCTACCAAAATATATCTATTATTTTGTTTGCATTGATATTAGCTTAATTTAAAAAATAATTTTCTACTTTTCTGTTGTAATAAATAGGTTCGTGTAGGTCTATCTTATTTACTAATGGAATTCATCATTAAGTAAATAACTGCCAAGTCGATCAGTTCTAACATCGATACATTTCGATAAATCTCATTTATTTTATAAAAAACTATGAATAAGTAGAGGGCTGTACACCTATTTAAATAATAATATATAAATAATATGCTATTACTACACCCAGCTATATACTTACTGGCTACTATTAAGTTCGTAAAATATCACTTACGTTTAATTGTTTCTATAAGGAGTGAATATAGAGGAATATACCTAATTTGGCTAAAGGGTATACAAATTGTGATAAGGTATGATTGGAGTGGCTTTCTTCATCCCCAACGAGCAAAATGAGGTGGGTGGTAAAGATTTAATAATTCAAAGGAAGTGATTCCAAGTTTGGACTAGTGAAGGGCTCCAGTCACCAAACTTAGTCAAGTTTTACCCTTGAGTGAAGGAGGCTTCAGACAGTCTATATACATTAGTTGGAGTTAATTTTCCTCTGGGCGTGTAGCAAAGTAGGGATATACAGTGTAGACCATCAAAAGTCGCTCTCATTATGGGGTTCTCCTTTAGATACTCTTAAACCCCTTTTGAGGTAAGATTTTTTACCACGTCTTATTTATTATATTTTTAATATTTTTTTTGTTAAGTAAGGTTAGTTTTTTTATGTCTTACAACGAATTTAAACAATGTGACCTATCAACTAAATGATTACTTACAGTAACAGTAGTGACATCTTTTTTCACTGCGTCTTACTACCTGTTCAGGTTATACGCGTAGTAGTAACTTTAAGTTACTAAATTGTAGATTTAATAGGTAGCTTACCTCCATTCACTCTTTAATTGATCCATTTATTTCTTATTTAATTCATTCATTCCAGCGCATATGTATGTAATAGGATTGTTTTATATGTATTCAAAACAACCGTAGGCCTATAAATAAAAGAGGTATATCTATTTTTTGACTTTGCATATTTTTCTAATCTCGCGTTTATTTCACCAAAGTTTGTTGTGGTATTTGACGAATTTAAAGTAAGCAGTAGAAACGCAGTGCATATTTTGATGGAAACTACGAAAACATTTGGCCATAAAACTGATTATTACATAATCAATCGATACTCAATTCATCGTTATCGAGAATCCATACGCAAACAAAAAATTATCTTTAGTATTAAAAATTAAATTTAAAAGTTCTGAGCATCATAGACTTGTCGTTCGATAGGATAAAAAAAACTGCTTCCTGCTCTGACCAGTAAAGGTCTAATAAAGTGGTCAACAAATTGAAAGGTTTTTTCTGTATCTGGTTTGTAAATGTGTTGATATAACTAATTTTTGGGTGCTGAATTCAGTGTAAAAATCATATTTTCTCTATTGTGTCACATTTCCAAGATACACAACACTAATACAAAGACAATAATACGACATTAGCAACTATTTACCATTTTAAATACAAACAAAATATAGCCCTCATAGTTCACCTATATTTTCTTAATAGCGTAAAAACCTAGTATATACCAACAAAAAGCACTAAAATAATCCACATTAAGCCATGATATTAATATATATAAAGTGTAATGTCATTTTTATTTGACAAAATGGGATGACGATGCTTTTCTTTTGTAAGGTGTTTCATCAGTCTCTCTTAAAGGAAACTAACAGTAATCGCCCATCATCGAAGGGTTCCAGTGTCCTTGGTAACGATGCTCCATGGTCAGGATATCTTGGTGAAAGCGTTCACCCTGTTCATCACTAACAGCAGCACCATTTTCTGGGAAAATGTCAAGATGCGAATGTAAAAAGTGAATTTTTAGTGACATTCTCCACCCCATGTTCTTGTAATTGTCCAATAAACCATTCACTATGGAAATATATTTATAGTTTTTTTCTGTTGCCTAAAAAGCCGTAAACAATGGCCTAGAAAGAGGACCAAGCAGCTAACTCGATTTTTGTAAGATTAGGATCAAAGGTTAGATCTTTCAACAATGCCCTAATTTGTGGCCCAATAAATTTACCTTCTTTTAGCTTTGCTTCACTCAACTTGGGAAATAGTTTTTCAAATGATTAAAGGCCTGACCTTCTTTATTAAGAGCTTTTACAAAGTTCTTCATAAAGCCTAACTTTATATGAAGCGGAGGCAAACTGACTTTACTTGGCTCAACCAATGGAGTAAATTTCACATTTTCTTTTCCAGCAATGTATAGTTTCCTCATAGGCCATTCCTTGAATTTGTAGTGGTTCTTGGTGTCTCAGTTGTCCCATAATCACACAAAAAACACAGGATTTTGTGAATCCACCCTGTAAACCTGTAAGCAGTGCAATAGCTTTTAAATCACAGCATATCTGCCACTCATAATCTTTATATTTGATTCCTTCCATCAGCAAAGACATACTTTTATAAGTTTCCCTCATGTCCACCACATACATCAAAGGCACTGATGGAAGTTTGTTTCCATTATGCAATAGCACTGCTTTTAAGCTTGCTTTAGATGAATCAATAAATATTCTTCACACATATGGATTATGTTGAACACCATAATCCATCATCAAACCATTCACGTCTATGTACACACACACACACACACACACACACACACCACACACACACAACACACACACACACACACACACACACATATTGAATTCTTCATTTCAAAATATCCAGACAAACAGCTATTTCTTGTTCTAAAACTTGAAATCTTTGTACCTTGCTCTAGAAGGTATGCATTGTTGCAGTCTAGAACCCAACAGTTCAGCTTGCTGTTTAGAAAGTTTCAAAGCACGGACCAAATCGTTCAGTTCCTTCTGTTTTATGAGGTGAGGCGATCTGTCATGACTTTAAGGGATGAACTCTTCCAAAGGTCGTGCATCTTCTGATTCACTTTCCTCTGATGGTTCTGATGCAGGGGTTGGCAAATGACAAGCACGAACAGGTAGGCCTTCCCCATGAGGCACAGGCATTTGAAATGAAGAAACATTAGGATATTTAATTGTATGTTTAGTTTTACTGGAATGTCCTGCAATATTTGTCAGGCAAAAATAACAGTTCATATGATCTTTTGGCTCACACCAAACCATTGGAACAGCAAATGGCGTGACTCGGCGGTTTCCTTTCATCCATTTTATAAGGGTAGTTGTGCAGGCTATTCAAGCAATATGAGGTGCAGAGGTTTTATCCTGATCTCTAAGAGCACAACTAAAGTACAGTTAATAAGCCTTCTTAAATAAGTCAGTGATTGGCTTTCTTTGGGTTTTTGGAGTGAACTTACCATATACCTAGCAAAAGTTATCGGGGTGGTTTACACAACCACGAAGTTTAGCAGTTGCCATTACGTTAAGAACACTGTACTAACTATAACCTAAAAATATCAGAACGTCTCCCTAGTTCACACAGGAAAAGCAAAAACACACTATAACACAAACTAAGGTATCAATAAGGAGAAATATACAAAGTGACTAACACCATCCAAGTTTCAACACGCACTAAACATCAGGGCTAACGTGGCTAGCTGAGTCACCTCTAACGGCCAATGGCAGTACCATTCCCCCTCAACTAAACTGTCCTGCCATCTAGATACTATTTTTAGAACGTCTCCCATCATATATTGCATCCAAACATCCAAACACAGAGTGCAATTAATTGATGTATCACTGGCCAGGGTTTTGAACAACTTCTTGGAGTTCCTCAACTGTCAGCCTCAACAGGACAAAATCAAGGATATGATGTTTACGAACTGTGAAATAAATGGGAAGTCACTAATGCTGTGCAAGGTCTTTATTTCAGCACAACAGCATCTAATAGGCCTACTGGCAAAGTCTATGGGTACTGTACAGTAGTGGAAAAGCAACTAGGAAACTCTTGTAGGCTACCTGTCTTGCTGACGTCATATTTACCAACAATATTTAGATTGTGTTTTTGATCAAAATATTGCCTCTGTGGTTTAGTGCTAAGAGTTACTGGCTACACATTCAGATGTCTTCAGTTCGATCCCTGACGCTTCCAAAATTTATTTATGAAGCAGTGAGTCTGGAACGGGGTCAAACTTAGCCTTTTGAGGACAAAATGAGGATCTACTTTAGTAAAGAAATAACATATCCACTTTAGAAAACTGAGATTAACAGCCGGAGAGCTCGTTTTGTTGACCAGATGACACCCTCTATCCACAAATGTTGGCACTTATCACTGGTGGCAGCGACCGCTCGGTCGGTATAGTTCACTTACAGGTTCACATCATGTTGTTTTTTTAAATAATAAATTCTTCTTTCTTCCTCAAGGCCAAATGTTGGTATTTTAAGCGCTTTCAGCAAGTACGAATAGGAATTAATAATGCAAATATAAAGCCTGGAGTTGAAGATAAAGATATTCGAACAGCATTAAGCAAAATTACAGATTTTCACTACAAATCATGTGCAAAAAAGTCAATGTAGGAAGGATTATAGGGAACTACTTGAATTTACAATATTATTTCTCAGTTGACCTCCCTTTCGTAAATGATTTATTCGTGCTACATCATGTTAGGTGGACAACTACAGCCATTTATGAATTTTAAAATACATTTTTACATGCCTAAATTCATTCACAAATGATGTGTGGATTCGTTAGTTTACTAACTCATTCCATTAAATATAAAAAATACCGAATCTGTCCATAAAACCCCCAGAGATTTAAGGTTCTTATATTTGACTAATGTAGCCTCTAGGGGACTGGAGATGTTAATTAGTCGAAATATGATATCTTGACCCTGATGAGGATAGGGTGATCGGGGTTCAAATCCTGGTCGGGTCCACTGAAGCTTTTTTTTTCTAAATGGTTTCCCACTCTCCTTCCATGCAAATGCAGGTAGATTACCTCTAAAAATGCTTCCATCCTCATCCCTACCCTGAGTATTAATCATAATATGCGTATAGCCTGAATCTGTGATTAATACGCGGTGAAATAAAAAAGTTAATAAGTTAGGACCTGCTTTGGTGGCCGCGTGGTCTAACGCGCTACTCTCGTGTTGGACTAGACTGCCAAAGATGGGGAGATTGGGGTTCGATCCCAATTGGGTTCACCGAGGGTGGTTTCCTAAATGGTTCTCCACTCTCTTCCACGCAAATTCGGGTACACTTCCTCTCAATGAAACCTTCCTAATCCCTAAACCATAAGTCTAATTAGTACATAGGCATATAGCCCGAACGGATAGAAAGAGGCGGTTCTAAAAAAGTATAAGTTAGGGATGAGGAAGGTAACCTTAGATTAAGGTTGAGAAACAATTTAGCAAAAACACGATCAGTACACCCCACTGGGATTCGAACCCTAACCTCTGCACCAGCAACAAACCAGAGTAGGGTTGGGTGGCTACCTAGATGTAAAATGTTTGTACTACAGTTTACCGAGAACCCATCCCTAACTAACCATGAGCCTGATATTTAGTCCGCCTGCTCACCAATGTGAGTTCTATCCCACTTATGTAAGTATCCTAATAGCTCGGGGGGAATAGGGGGAGTAATAAGAAGCTATACACGAACAAATTTAAAAAAAATAACTTCTGCAGGTGAGCTATTTGAGTGGCAACTACATTTGAAGGTCATTTTACAAATTATAGAATGTTATCCATTCTCAAGGAGAAACAAGTATTGAGGTAATTACTTTGAGTAGAAAAAGGGCAGTTGCACAACGACGTATGTTTATTGCTGTTATATCTATACATAATTTCTTTTTCTAGTACTACTGGGTAATTAAACACACCCGTCTACTATCTCGAAAAAATCATCTAAAATAATATATTGTAAAAATATTATATTATTATTATTATTATTATTATTATTATTATTGGTGTGTAGGGCAAAAGCTCAATCAATACAACAAAGTCCCTTCTCACTGTCATTTGTAGATTTTTAGACTTTTAGTCCAGTGGGTGCAAACTACAAATACTTGTTTCTGTGTGCATGAGTGCCGTTGTAATATCAAGTTTTCCAAGGTGAAACAATGTCATACATTTTATTTTACGGTTAGATTAGAGAAAGTAAAGTCATGCTTGTTTAATTTATATTTCAGTATTATAGAAAGGCTTAACTATTTATGTAAATTTTACACAAGGCTTTTTTGTTTGTCACTGCGTCTCATTACACTTTTGAGTTATAGGCTATGAACTATATTTGCTAATGTGCTAGGAATAAGGAAAGTTGAACTTAGAGGAATTGTAGCCGCATTTGCGTGAAAGGGGAGAAGAAAACAAATAAAAACCACCCTCAGTGGACCCAACCGGGATTCTAATCCTAATCTCCCCGCCACCGGAAGTTCAGTCTAATTCAAGAGTGATGATAGATTATTTTGATCCGTAGGCCTATTTAAAAAAAATTGCAACCAAATACGGGAATCGAACACGGGAACACTTTTGTCAAGCTTTCATTTAAACTTGTCCACGATGAAAAATATCACCTAGGCACGGGAATATAACTCAGCACCCTTTTTTCAAGTGTCATTAAAACTTAAAAGCAATATATGATTAAAAAAAATATATTATCTGGACACATGAATCGAACCTGGGAACTTTTTGTCAAAGTGTTATTTAAGCAGGAAACAGTAGGCATATTTTTATTTCACTTCTATGGCTGCGTTTCCTTTTTTGTTTCTATGTAAGCTATTCTCTAACGACATGATTGTGCAAGCAAATGCAGGTAAATACAGGTCTAATCTCTCACTGCACTTTACCCCAGTTTGACACAACACGACACAACGTAATGGATCTGTCTTTTCTTTTGTACTTCATAGGGAGTGGCTATGTTAACTTCAACTAAGATTATTAGTTTATTTTTAGAAAAGTAACTTTCGCTCTACGATTGTTCACTGCCCCACAGATAGGTGTCACTGCATGTCTGTCAAACTGTGCGAGTTTATCAGCTAGCAGAAAGCTGCCACCTGTCTCTATGCCACTAGCTAGTGGTGGTGTGTCGCGGTGTGTTGCCAGGATAAGCAGAACTTGCTAAAACTGTACCTGTAAAATGTTTTTCATTTTATTTAACAACGCGTCTTACTAACCGCTCGGTTTATACGCTTAGTTATGTTAATGCTTTAGGAATGAGGAAGGTTGAATTTAGAGGAATTTAACCGACATTTGCATGGAGGGAGAGTGGAAAACCATTTAGTAAAAACTAACCCCAGTTCACCCGACTGAGATTCAAACCTCGAACTCCCCGTCCTCAGCAGTCTAGGTTAACACGAAAATAGCGCGTTAGCTAACTACGCCATCGAGGTGGGTTGTAATATGTACTCATCAACTTGGTCCACATTAGACCAGTTAAACATAGTTGGGGTCAACTTTTTTTAGGAGTTTTCACTAAAATTACAGCGGTTCAAATTATGAGAACAGAATATTGGTGTGGCACAAATTCAGCAATAATTATCGACATAGGGAATAGGCGTATAAATTCGGGTGTCAGGGGTGATGTCCAAATATACCGTTATATATATACATCCACAGGGTGCACATTAATATGTAGGACTCACTTCAGCATAGATAGGAGACAAAAAAATAATAAAAAAGTTCATACGAACTTGTGTCCCATTTGAGCTTGTTTTCGAGCTACAGCCAAGTGAATCCACTAAACTGTTTGTATAACGTTCTCGATATTTCTAGACCGGTTGAGCAGGTATGTTTTATTGGTTATTCGTGTTGGTTCTCTCGGCAAGTGCAATTGATACTGTGCTGCAAGTTAGACGTTATAATGGATTATTCAAACCAGTAGGCCTAAATGGCTGACCGTGCGCTGTCTGTAATGTAAAACAGCTCCACATTACTGGTGTACAAACATGACCGTAACTAGGAAACAAGATCAAATGGGACACATTTTTATATTAACTTTATTCACTTTGTTTCTATATCCTGTCCACCGCGGTGTATTTTATACATACAGTATATATAATATGTCTACATACAGTAGGCTTTAATATATACTATTGTATAGATATATATCTATTTTATTAATATAAGCTATTATGCACTATATATGATATATAAACTATATGTATAGATATATTATATGTACTATATATAATATATACCATGTATTATATACACTATATAATGATATTATATGCATATATATCTCTATATATGAATGTATATATGGGTCTATGTGCTTACACATTTTATCAGCTAAAACTTCGCAAACTTCTTTCCCTAGAAATTTAGCTTTCCACGCCCTTGCATGGTTCTCATCTGTGCCGTTTGGGGTGCTGTCAACTTTATGGAACTCATGTAATTTTTTTTTTGTCTACCTTAGCACCGTGAATTAATAATAGGCCCAATACCTTGATTTTCTTAGTCATGGAAATTTGGTGAACCTTTTAGAAAATACAGACATATTTTTTGCTGTTAACATTGATTACAACTTACTGTATTATTAGTATTATTTTTTTGGCATTGAAGAGAGATATAATATATATATATATATATATATATATACAAAGCTACAACGGCAGTGCATGTGACTTGACGTATGAATATATGAGAGTAGATCTAGTAACTTTTTATAGCTGACAGAAATGTCAATTTGTAATAAATTGGTTTTATACATGTATGAGTTGAGAGTTAGTGTTATTTAAAAATATACAAGCCTCCTCCGTTTACGGTGAAAGCTTAAAATCTTACTTTGACGGTCTCCACTTTGGTGATCAAATGGTCTAAGGTTCACTCTAGCAGTGGATTAGACTGCCTATATGGAGAGATCGGTGTCAGAATTACGGTCAGATGTACTGGGGGTGTTTTATTTTAAATGTATTCTCGCTCTACCTCCACGTAAAATCGGATACATTTCTTTTAAATTCGATCTTTCTTATTCTTATCAGAGTAACCTAATTACTACACAGGCGTATACACCAAATGGGTAGTAAGATGCAGTGCTAAAATTAATCAAGTAAAAAACATTCAACCTATAGAACGTTAACTTACCACCCCCTTTAGATCATGACGCATTTTGGTACCACGTACTATTGATAACGGTATTTTGTGGTGGGATTGATGGGAGTGTTAGTAAAGGTAATTATTGTTCAGTTATTCCTACACAAAACTCTTTTGTATGAAATTACTAAAATATAGTTCAGTGGATACGTTTAGTTTGTTTTTCTATGTATAGTATTCTCATTAGTTTTTCAATATTGATCATGGGCATAATATCATTTAAAGATAAACTTTTAAAATTAAGAAAAAATGTTCTGTTTACAACATGTCAACTGTCAATGTTAAAAACTGTTGGGATTAAAACTAAAAGTATGTACTGAAGCTATATTTTATTTAATTTGTTCAAAAATGTTTTTTTTACTATAAAATTTCCAAAAAAATAGTGACCCTACGGTCCTATTTCAACAGAAAGCTAAAACTTTACCAAATATACTTTCTAGTATTCATACGACAGGTCATGTGATCTAAAGCATTCACTTTTGATATATATTACCAATAAATATAAAATAATACAAATAAATGCTAAAATATTTTATATTTCGGGTTTGTATTTTCTGAAAGGTAATCCCTATTATAGATTTACTCCTCGTAATGTTTAGTAATTATCGTTTATTTGCCCAGCGAATTCTTCAAAGTCACACATCAATTTGCCCCCCTTGTGTTTTCATTTGGAAGCTTTCAATAAATTCTTCCAATCTTAAATATATGTGACGTTTTCTTACAATTCATCGAACACGCTTGCACCATTCTTAGTCGAGCTAGACGAATACCAGCTGAGAGCAAAACATCTTAGTGTCTCTCAGACGTTTAGCATGTAAAATATATAAGTTATAATCTAAAAGTCAACTTTACAATCAATTAAACTCGAAACCACTATTCAGCTGGTAGACAAACCATCTATCATTCCCAAAGAAAAAAAAGTGATTTCAGGTAAAGAATAGATACTCAATTCATAAATTATTAAACTTTTCAATGTAATACTTTTGATTCTTTGCTTATCTTCTCATTTGAAAAATTGCAACTCACTTACTAACAAATAGAACAGACACAATAAAATAATTTGTTCATTGGAATTTTAATGTATACTTACATTTTACAATTGTTCAATCATATACACCAATTTTAACTTCCAATTTAATTTTGTTTCTTTGTTAGATCTATTTGTATTAAAACTTTTGATAACTTTTTTTTATTTTGTGTTTATTATATTAATACATCTTCTCATTATTGACTCCTTGATGAGGATAAAGTCATATTTTAATACAAAAATCTATACTAGTTATATACATATCTACAATTAATTTCTTATAAAATCATACGATTTTACTCACCTTACCCGATTTCAAAATGTTTTCAAATCACTTTATATATCATTATTTAATTTATTTACTAAATATTGTAATCACAAATATTTTCCACCTCGATATTATGACATAAATGAACTATATAGGTGCTCCCGAACTCAAAATAGTGGATCTTACCATTATGTTTGTCTTTTATTGAGGCTAGAGCCTAAAACTTCCATGGATACCATTAAAACTTGATTTATTTAAATTTATAAAAATACACCTCGAGGATAAATCTTTATTTTAATTCTACCTCCGTAACTAAGGGTGGTTAGATAGCTATAAATATTTTTTCATATTTGAAATGTTTCAAAAATTACTCTAACGATTGTAATGTAGTTGATTTTTGGACTGCTCTCATATATTTAAAAAGGTCATGGATGAAGGTATTTTTCTTTGAAGTATCTTATGTAAATTATCCTTTTACTTCATCCATGGAGAATCACGCGTTTTCGCAGAATAGTCCGTAAAAGGATTTCACTAGAAAAACTTGTTTACTTTTCTCAAAATATAACTCCGCAGTATTTAACAAACTAGCGAGAAAAGCCAGCTCCCTATATCCAATAGGAAGCTAGCTTTCACTGCACCTGTTGAAGAGAAATACCTGATTGGTTACTCTGGACAGCGTCGCGAGATATACAAGCAAGGGACACATCCATATATAATGAAATTATACGTAAAAGGTAAACAGAATGTGCCAGTGAAGGAGAGAGAGTAGACGTAAACAGAATGTGCCGGTCAAGGAGAGAGAGTAGAAGTAAACAGAAGGTGCCGGTCAAGGAGAGAGAGTAGACGTAAACATAAAGTATAAGTGATCACAATCAATACAGACTTTAATTTCATCAATGTGTAAATAAATAAGTAATAAAGAGTGTACAACATAAACAGTTTTATCAATATCAAACTTTCCAGAATAGGCTCCCCATCGCGGGACATTACATCGTCAAATCATCGATATCGGTATAATTGTCGCCCAAAAGTGGGGCAATTACTCTATCAAAATCGTCAATAACGTTACAATTGTCGCCCAATCGCGGTGCAATTAAATAATCACATCATCAACAACGGATAACGTTACAAATGGCGCCCAACGTGGGGCATGAACTTCCAAACCCCGAGACAAGAAAGAGACTCTACCAACTGAGACGCACGGCACACTAGACGGCACACCACCAAGAACATCCAACCGAGAACCGAGGTGAAACAAGCAGACGTTTCACGCACGGCACACCAACGAGGAACATCATTCCGAGGTGAAACAAGCAGACGGCACACCAGAAGTTTCACGCACGGCACACCAGACGGCATACCAGAAGGCACACCGACGAACAACGTCCTACCGAGTTGAAACGAGCAGACGTTTCACGCACGGCACACCAGACGACACACCTGAGAAGAATCGATGAAGTCAGATAAGTCTTAGACAATTTTTTTTGTTGTTGTTTGTTATTATTATTATTTTTATTTCACAACATGAAAACTCTGTTGTAATACTGTATAAATCTTGTTAATATTAGTAAATTTTGGAAGGGAGGATGGCGGATTCAAGCCTAAATGATAATAGTGACACAAATAGCAGTGTTGATGAAACAGAGTATGAAAATGGACCACATAATCAGTTAGTTTTAGAACAATCAGATGAAGAAATAAGAGAAAGGGAGCAGGACAATGTAGAATCAATTGCAGAGGGAGAGAGAGAAGAAGAGGCAGAAAAAGATACACGAGGAAATTTAATTAACATAGAAAGTGCTATAGTAGTAGATGAGGAAGGGCGAGAAATAGTAAAGGAACAAACAATGGTGGAACCCGTAGGAGATTCTAATCAGTTTATGAGGATGTTACAGCAAATAGTAGCTGGTATGGATGCAAATAAACAGGAAATAATAGTGGCAACTAATCAGAAAATAGATGAAACTAAGCAGGAAATAGACTCAAAACTTGAAAAAATTAATAACGATCTAAGTACTAAAATTGAACAAAGTAAGGAGGCTTGTGAACAGAGATTTGTTTATTTAGAACAAAAGTTCGATCAAGTAGAAATGGTTCATCAAAATTTGGCAGTACGGTTAAATGAAGTTGATAAGAAGGTAATAGAAGGAGAAAAGGTAAAAAAGGTTTTGGTGGAAAAACAAGAAAATTTAAGAAAGGGACAGTTCAAATTAATGGAACAGATAACAGCTAATAAAAATAAAATTGAAATAATTGAGCAGGAATCAAACAAAGGGTTAAAAGAAGTAGAAATTAAGGTTGGTAATCTTGACCTTCAAATAGAACACACAAAAACTAATGTAAAGGTAGTCCATGATAACTTTAAAAAAGAAATTGAAAAAGTGAAGGCAGCATTTGACACACAACAGGATACGAATAAAACTTTAATTACAACACAAATCGATGGGATTGTTACCGAGGCAGTAGAAAAATTAGATAAAAAATTAACAGATTTTGTAATAGAAAATCAAACAACAAATCTAGGAGAAGTTAGTAACTTAAACAGTACTACCAACCTATTTGTGAAGGGACTAAGAGACACCTCATTAGCACTTATTCCAAAATTCAAAGGAAAAAGAGGAAATATCTCAGCGGTACAGTACATAAACAAGGTAGAAAGGGTATTTAAAGGAGAAAAAATAATTGAAAAGGTCAAAATAGAAATATTTTTATCAGGTTTAGAAAATGAAGCAAAATCTTGGGCAGATAGCATAGAGAGTGAATGGGAAACTTACAATCAAGCGAAAGAAATATTTTTAGAAAAATATTGGTCTCAGAATATGCAGGATGATTTTCTACAGTTGATTTTTAATGGAAAGTATAACAACAAGGATGGTACAATGAGTGAATATTTTAATAAGTTTGTGACACAGGCAAAATATTTACGATACCCAATAACGGAAGATAGATTGATAGGTCTCCTAATGAATCATTTCCCAACTGCAATACAAGATGTTCTGATCAGCATAAATAAACAAAATATTAAAGAGGTAGAGAGAGTGTTGATAGCATTTGATGATAGATATCAACGAAATCAAGAAATCAATGATCAATCAAACAGATATAGCCTTGATAGACACAAGCAATTGTCAAACCCCCAAATCAGAGAAATCACTAATAGACAAGATAGACTAAATAGATATCAAAACAGTTATCAAACACCAGAGCAAAATAGGAGATATCCAAATCCTAATACATTGTATCAACAGGATAGGAACCAAGGACCTTCGAGGCAAATAAATTCCAATGATAGACAAATTAGTAATAATAATAATACAGGTCAATCTAGGTCAATGAACGCGCAAATACATCAACCTCCATGTTTTAATTCAGTAACACCATTCCCAGGGACATCAAATTTAGATGAGTACGTCTCACAGGAAGTCTTTGATCCAGGAGGCAGTCAATAAGCATTTAAAGTTCGGACCATTTAAATGTAAGAATCAACATTTAGTTTAACTAACGATTCTAGTTTTAAAATAAGAAAAATAAGGTTACATATAACTTCAATTAGCAGATAACTATTATTATAACTAGGCAACTGCAATTAGTATGTAACTAATTATAATGTAACTGTAATTAATATAAAATATTGGTGGATATGTATAATATTCAAGCCAACTTTAGCCATTGTGGGAGAAGTTTAAAAAAAAAAAAAAAAAAAAACTTTTAAAAATATAAGCTCTGAGAGGTAAAATGATGTTTTCTCAGAAAACAAAATGCGTAGAATAAAATAGAAATTCTAAAGAAACATTTCTGCGTAGCAGTAAACCCAAGTAGTTTAAAATTTTCTTTTGTGAAGTGAAGAGGGTGTAGATGTGACACGAACATCTTTAAAAACCACACCTTAAATTTAGTGACAGGTGACAGACATTGTTGTGCACTACTGGTAAACATCTTTTGTTCAGACAAAAAAGAGAGAGAAACCTCTGGCGCAGTAAGTGCTGACTTAAAAGCAAAACGTAGAATTCAAGATAATATATTTTCAATGAGTAAGAGTCAAACCCCGTATCATATATATATAATCTTTATGTTTAATTTTATAAATTTTTAAAAGAATCATAATTGATCAAGTGGATTTAAGATAATTATAGGAGGTTTAATTGATAATTATAAATGATAATTAACAAAAGTATGCTTATAGCAGGGGACATGAACCCTCAGAAGCATGCGAAAGGATAATAGGATAGGTGAGGGGTTGGTTATAATTTGTCAACTAAGGGAGCGTGAAAGTACGCGAGGAGAAATTATAGTGTGAGGAAATTCTACGGACATATTTTTATTAATTATATATTATTTGGTAAAAATTTTTTATCGGTTCAAAGTAACATAAGATTATGCCAAAAGGAAATTTTCAGTTTAAGACATTTTGTAGGTTTGACTAATTAGTTAGGTAATTAGGATCAAACTTAATTAGTAGACGATCTTGGAAATCAAAATAAATGTATCATTTCACAAATGGTGAATTTTATGTGTGGCAGTTAAGACACGAATCTTAATATTTGTGTGGGGGGTCATTTCAGTTTAATTTATTATATTTTATATCAGTTTAACAAGTATTGGTTAAAACATTAATGAGTCGCATAATAGGCTGATGAAGTAAAGGATGGAATTTAAGATATCTAAAGAAGTTAATTTGGAGATTCGCGAGTACATTGTTACAGTAAGTTAAGGTGAGTGGAAACATGAGAGGCCAGTTATGTCTTGTTTTAAAACAATTTTTTTATGTAAGAATTAAGATACGTTGATTAAGAAGTGAAGGTATAACATAGGCATGAAGAAAGCCATGACCTATGTCAAGCGTCGTCATTTTGTATGTAAAGATGGCCCGAGGGCATCTTACATCGTTGAGGAGGAATTAAGTATATTGAGGATGAGTTAAGGTACATTCAGACATGGAAGTAAGCCATGATTCGTTTATATTGATGGTGTATTGATAGTGATTCAAGGAACCAGCAAAGAAAGGGTATTGTCGTCAAACATAGAGCTACCACAGCCTATGAATTGGTTAGTAAAAATGAGGCAGGCCTATATATTTTCCACGAAGATGTAATAAATGTCCAGCAGTAAATCTGGATTGAAACTAACAGATATTAAGAAAATTATAGAGAAGTTGAAAAGGGTTATCGGTGATTGCGTGATGAAAAGGCCAATACTAATAAAGTAACAAAGGGTGTAAGAGAGCTAAATAGGGTGTTATACCTAATTAGGCTACTATATTAAATTTTTAATTACAATTCCATTTTATGTAAGTGCCTAAGGCAACCAGGCAACATTTGGAAGGTTTTACTCAGTATAAAGAAGTTTTTCTCGCTAATGAGAAAATAATTAACCAATTAGAAAGGGAAAAATAATTTTGAATATTTCACAGTGGTGTGACATATGATTTCAAGCTGATTTCAAGCGTACTATAAGATTCCAAGATTGTTTTATCTAAGTTTCAGCTATTTTAAAAACCATAAGGTTGGAAGAATACAGTTTATTTTACTTCGCTCACACGTAGTTGACAAGTTAATATTGCAAAAGAAAGTTAGAAAGAGAGGGAAAGTGAAAGTTAGAGAGAAGGGTGAATAGAACAGCTGTGTTACTCGTAAAGGTAAAAATAAGAAAGAGGTAGAGGTTAGTTTGACCTTGGGTGAAGAACCCTCTAACAACAGAATATTACAATAACAAACTTTACTCTGAAGTTAAAATAAATGGATTCAATATGTAATCATATAATATACTTTGCTCAGATGTTAATATAAGTAATAATCTAGATTGAATATGTAATGATGTAATATGTATTGTTAAATGGCAAGTCATTAAAAGTTGTTCTATGATAATAAATAAATAATTGAGGTCACATTAATAAATAAAATCAATTAAATTAATAAAAATTAAATAAAAAAGTTTAAGAAAACGTGACTCAATTTTTCAAGTTAATTTAGGTTAGCTATTAAGAGTAAGTAAGATTTTTATATGTTAACAATTTAAATAAATATTTTTATGTTTAAGTAAGTAAAGTTATGTTGTACAGAAGGTTTGCCCTAATGCATTCAGTAAACAATGACTGGATAATTAACAAAACCCACATAAAGATTTGAGTTTTAAAAATAATTTTAACATTTATATTTCATTTTAGCATTTCAAATTTTAATTTGAACTTAAGGTACTTTGAGATACTTTAGTCAAATTTTTTATTTTTCAAGATTTTTCAAATCATTCAATTAAATTATAATTGAATTTAAACTTAACCTAATATTACCTAAGCTCAAATACAAAGTTAATTATTCAACCAAAGCAATTTCTAAATTTGTTAAAAATTTTATATTATCACCACTTCAAGAACAGTGCAATGAACAGTGCGACAATTTTTCAGTGTAATAAAAAATATAAGGAAATCAACAAGAAACACTAAGCAAATAAAAAGACAGAAAGTACTTTCGTTTCGTTTATTCATCAAGAATATTGGACATAAAAAATAAAATCAATCAATTGTGAAAATATGTAAACAATATATCATAGCTATTGTATTGTCATGATATCAGTAATTTTAAGTCAATGTTTACACACACACACAATTTATGTAACTTACACTTTACAAATTTATTTATGTTTAACTTTAAGAATATTGAGTGTCAAATATGACGTAAACCTTGCACAGTATAGAATTTGCTTATATCAAAATTCATTAAATTCTTTAAATTCTTTCAGATATAAGCAAATGGGGGGTATTGTAATGTAGTTGATTTTTGGACTGCTCTCATATATTTAAAAAGGTCATGGATGAAGGTATTTTTCTTTGAAGTATCTTATGTAAATTATCCTTTTACTTCATCCATGGAGAATCACGCGTTTTCGCAGAATAGTCCGTAAAGGATTTCACTAGAAAAACTTGTTTACTTTTCTCAAAATATAACTCCGCAGTATTTAACAAACTAGCGAGAAAAGCCAGCTCCCTATATCCAATAGGAAGCTAGCTTTCACTGCACCTGTTGAAGAGAAATACCTGATTGGTTACTCTGGACAGCGTCGCGAGATATACAAGCAAGGGACACATCCATATATAATGAAATTATACGTAAAAGGTAAACAGAATGTGCCAGTGAAGGAGAGAGAGTAGACGTAAACAGAATGTGCCGGTCAAGGAGAGAGAGTAGAAGTAAACAGAAGGTGCCGGTCAAGGAGAGAGAGTAGACGTAAACATAAAGTATAAGTGATCACAATCAATACAGACTTTAATTTCATCAATGTGTAAATAAATAAGTAATAAAGAGTGTACAACATAAACAGTTTTATCAATATCAAACTTTCCAGAATAGGCTCCCCATCGCGGGACATTACATCGTCAAATCATCGATATCGGTATAATTGTCGCCCAAAAGTGGGGCAATTACTCTATCAAAATCGTCAATAACGTTACAATTGTCGCCCAATCGCGGTGCAATTAAATAATCACATCATCAACAACGGATAACGTTACACGATTTGGCTCACAAAGGGTACCTGGGATTTTTTTGTTTACATAATAAGTAATACTTTATACTTGATTTTCGGAGAAAGAATCATTTGAGAGTGGCTTTAATATAACCCATTAAAAAATTGTTCTGAAATAGTATGAGAAATCATATATGACTAACCATATTTTTATTTGGCATCCATTTTTTTTCTTTTGATCTCCGTGTATTTATAACTCTTCATGCTATCCATATTTAATCATTCTTAAAGGAAAAGGGCTAGAAATGAAAAATTTAAAGGAAATAAACACCCATACGAGAGGGGGGAGAGTATGACTACTAAGGAAACCCATTCTTAGAGCATCTAGTTGGAAATAGCTCCCTGACTTTCCCATCAATGTAAAAACCAGACTAGACGAGATTAGCGCCTTTGTAGGTGCTCTCACCTATACGCGTGCTCCACGTCTTTCTGATAGTTAAGGTAAGGGTGTAAGAGACGTGATTTAAGGGCAGTGTTTTTAATATTTTTGTAGCAAAACTTTTTTTTGTCAAAATAAATAAAATACTGTTCCAGTAGAAACATAGAGTTTAATTTTCTTCACATGGTGATTTAAACAGTTCTTGAATATCTGCCACGAGCATAGTGGCATTAAATTACAAACTTTTAAATTAAGAGAAAAGTTGTCATTAAATTCCAGTACCCCCTTGACTTATATTAAAAAAACTGTTGAAATATACCCCGTGTCTTAGTGGTCTATGCACCTTGCTGACAACCTAGGGGTCCCAGTTTCGATTCCCAGCTGGTAACATTGGTATTTTTCCCGAAAAGAGAGTTATCCAAACGGTCACCAGAGTTTGGTTAGTTAGACCTAATTTAGATGTAAGATCAATCCTCGCTTCACACCTTTATATTCACAATTATCTCATTGCGGATATGATGTGTAGACAACCTTCATAGGTGTACCCTGGGCAACGCTCTGTTCCACAAGAGTTGCTAAAAATCTATTGCCACTAGTCAAAAAGATGATTGTAGAACTCATAATGTGAAGAAAATTAAATTCTGTGTTTCAACTGGATTAATATTTGATTTATTTTGGCCAAAAAGACTGTAAAAACACTGTCTTTGACTCGAGTCCTCTCCAATCTTAACTTAAACATATCCGCATATTTACATTATGGGGTAAGGTAGAGTGGGAAAACATCCAGGAAAAATATACTGTAATATATCTCTAGGTCTATGTGATTTGAATCCAAGCCTCCACGGCACTGATTTAACAAACGAATTTGTTAGCGTTAGCGCCAGTGAAGGTAATATAGTAAATTATTTGTACAGCCATAGTCGAAAGAACCCCTTGACGAGAATTCAAAAATAATATGAATCCACTTTTTTGTATTTATACATCACCGGATGAATTCTGTAGACTTTCACTAGTGACATTTAGCAATATTAAAGCTATATTTTGTGGTAAAATGGTTAGAGTAGCTGACCACAAGTTTAGAGGCCCTTTGTTCGATTTAGGTTGGTGCTGACGAGAATATTCATTGTTTGTGCTAGGGTTCATCCTTTTATCCAAATATATAGGCCTAGTTATCCGCGCTCTGAGGTTAAGTGTGTAGTGCTAGTCATTCTGTCCTAGGTTAAGTTACTTTCTAAACTGTGAATTTATTTAAACCTTGTGTTTAAAAATATCATGTTAAGCACCTAAATAAAAGAAACATAAAATACAACTGAGAAAAGATTTATTACGTGCTGTCACCAGCGTTGTATGGGGAATAGTATGAATATAACTTAAGCAGTAAAGCATTTATTTTGAGACTAAAAAAAATGTCAAAACTACTTGGCAGTTTAGTTGAAACCTAAACAAGATGATGTGTTTAATAAATGCATAGCTAAGCGTCGGTGTGATATTAAAACTGTAACTGTTTATCTTATTAAAATATAACGGTAAAAACCTGTTTAGTTGATAAACTTTTATACGGATTATCTGAGTCCTCAGGAAATGTGAACAGACCCAAATAACGATTGTTTTAATAAAACAGTACATTCAAAGCTAATGGCATGCCGACTGGATTATGACACAGTAGGGCAGGGGTCTAATTCTCATGAGATACACAGGATAGTTTATATATATATATATATATAATTTTGTTCTATCAACCCTTAAAACTAATATTAGTGTAATTTCGTCATATGCAGCCTTCTATTCTCGTGGTATTAAAGTAGTGTAAAATGCAGTCAACCACGTTGCTGATTTGGAGATTACGAAACTATTTTGTGAATCGGGTTTTATCCTAATTTGACGCACCTAAGCAGTCTAAGCACTATCACACTTAGACGCCTATGTACAATATAGAAAGAAAGGGAAGAAAATGAGAAGTTCACCCTAAGGGGGCTCTTGTATATGTGCTCATAACACTTTCCCTCTTCCTCTAACGAGTTATGACAGCCATTTTATTATCTTAGCCTTGAAAACATTGACTTACTTTTTATTTTACATTTTACTTGATTCTTATTCTAGACATACATATGTTTCCATGGACTTTTCTAATCTACATCCTGGCAGGAATACTCCCACAGGTCATTTTTGGGACTAAACCAAATAGTCTATGTTGTAGAGGATTTATAAAAAATAGATTTACAAAAAACTACTTAAAGATAAAAATAATAGTTTTGAGAAACTGTAGAACTATTTTTTAGAATTATTTAAGAGTTTATGGTTTTTGTTTCAACGTTACATCTTTAAAACTCGCTGAGTAAAAATTAAATTCATTATAATGAGAAATCCTATCTTGACCAGCCGTGACGTCACAGGTAGGCAACATCCTTGACTGGAACATGTGGTATGATACTAGATAGCACAATTAAGAAATTAGGGGGATATCGAGGTTAGAATCTTGGTCGGGTGTAATGAGGGTAGTTTTTACAAAATTGTTTTTTACTTTCCCTCCACGCAAGCTAGGATACACTTTATTTAAATATAGCCTTCCCAATCCCTAAAACAATTAGCATAATTAGTACACAAGAGTATAACCCGAACGAGTAGTAAGACGTGGTGCTAGAAAAAATAATTATTAAGAAACTACGTTAGTTGTGTGGAGTCATAGACAAGATTAAAATACATTTTTGTAGCCACACATTTTATAAATAGGTTTAAATTAAGGTCTAAATATTCTTAAAAACTATTTTATAAAAAATAAAGGAAAAATCAGGCTTATAATGATAACTAAAATATTAATTGTTACGATTAGCACAGGAATAATTAGTGATGGAGGGAGGATTAGGAGGGTATTAGAGAGGAAGTGTGCCAGCATTAGTATGAGAATAATATTGGAAATGATAGTAAGAAATAAATTGGCACACAAATTCCAATTCTAAATTTAGCCTAATTTATTTTCCAAATGTAATGCAATGCATATGCTAAAAAAAGCATTTAAATAGCTTATTTATACATATATAAAGCTATTTAAATGCTTTATCTTATATATATAATATATTGTTGTTTTAGCACCGCGTTTTAGGCCTACTACGTGTTAAGATTATACACATACAGAATTACACTAATGAGCTAGGGATTAGGAAGGTTAAATTTAGTGGAAGTTTATATGCATTTGCGTGGAAAACCATTTTGGTAAAACCACCCTCAATTCACCCGACCAGGATTCTAACCGCGATCTCCCCGTCGTTGGCAGTCCAGTCTGTTGTGAAAGTGACGCCTTAGACCATGCAGTAAACGAAGTAGGTCCCAATACTTTCAATTAAGACATATTTATCAAACACATCTATGCTTAGGCCTACTTTGATATTAACTATCCGTAAAAATATGTTTAGGCTTGACCACCTCAAACTGTCCTCTTTGTTTTTTAACTCGATATACCAGTGAATCTCTCGTAAGCTATCACCAAATAGTATAAAGCTATAGTTATGTGAGTAGATATATTAAAGTAGTAGGCCTATAGGACTTAATATTTACTTTTATATAAATAATTAGTTGCAATGTGCAAAAAAAAAGTCCACTATTTGTCAGCTTGATCATCAATATTTAAAATACAAATACCTTCTATGAAATTATGGCTTGTTTTACTAACTATAGTCTATATTTTGAAAACAATAAGGAGTTTAAGGCAAAACTAAGTTATTTCATCAATTAACTAGCCAGTAGTACCAACAGAACATTTTAATGTATTTAATAATATGGTCGGTAATCATTATAAAATGTTTTATTTCTAAGAAACTTTGAAAAACGAGTCACAAGGATTTGTTTTTTACATCCCAGATATTTTGTGCATGAACTGTTTACTCTAAAATGTATTCTGCTGATCTGATTTAAAATTATATTTTTGTTTGTGTAGCTCATTAGAATTTGGCTTTGTATTGTTTACAGCTTATCTGTCTATTTATGTACGCTTTTAATTATGTTTTATATTATAATAGTGTGATGTGAGTTTTACTAACCCCAAGGTCTCGGCCAAGGAACAATGTGCTCATTACATTACTCCAAATAAATATATTAACTGATCGCATCCCTGAAACATAAACATTAATTAATTAAATTTAATCAGAACTTATGGACAATTTTTTTCGATAAATTCAAAATTTAAATTAGCTTGAAAATTTAAGAGAGGAAATAACAGTTTTCCAAAATGTACCTTATCTTCCTCCAAAGAGCATATAGCCTTCCTTGGACGAGCCGCGTCGCATGCCTTCCAAGACCTATGGTCCTCAATCTAATGGTGTCAAGTGATGTGGGGCTCTTCCCCGCCCAATCTGTTCTCCGCAGGTTCCCTTGGGATGCACGTGGGGGTGGGATCCGGCACCAACCCCCTAGAATGGACCGGCCAGGTCACCGTCCGCAAGAAGCGCAAGCCCTACTCCAAGTTCCAGACATTAGAGCTGGAGAAGGAGTTCCTCTACAACGCTTACGTCTCGAAACAGAAACGTTGGGAGCTGGCGAGGAACCTGAACCTCACCGAGAGGCAGGTCAAGATCTGGTTTCAGAACAGGAGGATGAAGAACAAGAAGAACTCGCAGCGTCAGGCGGCGCAGCAGGCCAACAACAACAACAGCAGCGCCAGCAATCAGAACCACCATCACCACCACCCTTCGCACCACGTGGTGCCCGGCCAGAACCACCACGGCGCCACCCCGACCACCAACGGGGCGATCTCCGTCAAACACCATCAGTGACCTATGGCCTTCTCTGGGGTTGTATTCGGCCATCATCACCATCATCATCACCACCAGTTTCCATCGGGTGTGGCGACTTAAACAAGGATATCCTGAAAAAAAATTAAGTAAAATAAAGTGGGCGTTTGGGTTTGTCACGATGATTCCCATCTTTTGTGTGAGGAAAGAAGGACTAAGTACGTGGATGAATCAAAAGCTGTAAGGAAGTGGAAGATAATACAGAAACTCATCATTAAACCATCGCGCTCTGATCTAACCTAGTGCAATTTAACGTCCATCTTGACAACGTTCTTTAAGTAAGCTGATCGTTAAGATTTTTTACATGATTAAAAGAGGATTAAATATAAATTTGATGTGCCATTTCTTGGTTTGTGTGCCACTTTTAAGAGAGTATAGTTTATTTAGAAACTCAGTATCAAATACAACTAGGCATAACACACTGATCCAAAAATAATATTTCACTGTTGTCCGCAAGCAACTATTTTTTCAGAGTAGTTCTATGAAATAAAAATACTGTCTTGAATTTTTTAAAATTATTTGTCAGATTCTTTTTATTCAGTATAAAATATTTAATGACCTCAAATTATGATCAGCTACATATTATAAGGATGAAGTTTAATGTAAATAATAAATTGTAGGCCTATTTGGTTTTCAGTTCAACAGAGAATGTTTGCGATTGTGAGAATAATTAAAATGCATATATTTATATATTAGATTCATCGTAAACAGCAAAATCAAAACAATTTCAATAGGTTTTCCTTTTATTTTATCTACGTTACGATAGTTAAAAAAATTAATAAATTACTAGAACGTACAGAAGAATAATGGGAATCGTGACTTATATTAAGGTGGTGACAAAGAATATTCATAAATAATTATTCAATGGCCCAGATATAAATAAACAATTAGTAAAGTACACAACCCCAGAGTAAATAAAATCTCATTAATTCTAGGATGCAAAAATAGTTTCAAGGTTTTTAAAACAAGCCTAGAAAAGGACTTGGTGACACCGTAAAAGTTGATGTAGGTAGATTTAATTTATAATGAACGAATATCTTTCATAGGGAAATGTTAGACTTTTTTTGTTACTTTAATAGTAAAACTAGTTGGAACAATTTTCTTTACCTTAAAGTGATTTATTATAGTTGATTGTGTAAGATATGTAGTGATAAATATTTTGACTTTCAAAATGCATTATATTATCACAAATATGTTGTATATACACAACTGTTCTTATTGAAAGGAATCTAACGGTGGTCAATGCCATATTTGAATAGTTATTTGATAAAAAAAAAAAGACCACTTGAATGAATGGGAAAATTTATCACTGTGTACCATGAAAACGTTTGTATGTTATTGCTGTGAGTTTGGGATTATAATTTCTACCTCACGAATACATAAATGATTAGGAAGTGTTTTTTTAATGGTATCGAAATCTAAATTGTCTTATAAATTTTGTTTTTGAACATACACACAGGAATTTTCAAATAGCGTGCTTAAAACCATTGTTTGGTTTTGATTTGGAAACAGAAAACTCTATTTTAAGCTTGTTTCAACTAAGAAGAACTATATATAAAAAAATTATTTCAGATTAAACTTTAACAGGATTTAAAAATAAACAGTTTACTAAAGTAATTTGTGTATTTTCACTAACCTTTAATGTTTACATATTTTTATAAAAGTGTATATTATATTTTCACAACGAGTCTTACTACCCACCAGGGCTATATATATTCTAATTACTCTAATGAAGTAAGGATGATGACGTCGGAATTTAAAATAAAGAGAGTTGGAAACCATTAAGAGAAAACCACCCCCCGTTCACCCATCTTCCTCGTCTCTAGCAAGTCAGATTATACGATGGTGGCGTTTAGTCCACATGACCCACCGATGGGGTTGAACACATTTTAATTCTGAAACATAGCCTTTCCGTAAGAAGCTTAAAATCTAAAAAACAAATTATTGGAAAAAATTAAAATTGAACTTTTCTTGTATATTTATTTTAACCTCGTGATGACAGTTGAGGAGCAACATAATTTAAGAATTACCACCTCCGGCCTAGAAACGTTGTGCTGACCACATGACACCCTGTACTCGCAAATTTTGGCACTATCTTTGCTAACATATGACAGTCACTCGGTTGGTATAGCTTGCTTGAGGGCTCATGCCATGGAGTATTTTGGTATAAGTATTTAGTTAAGATCATAATTTAACGGAAGTAATATAATGATATCAAACCCCGTTATCTCAACTCGCACAAAACTCAAACGTGATCATGTCAAATGTAAGAACATAGTTAAAGTGAGTTCTCATTGATTATAATATTATAAAATATATTTTCCTGTAGGTACTGATGAAATATACCTAAGAGGAAAATGTAGATACCTTCTTTAAGAACGTTGTATCATTCAATATCTTCGCGTGAGTCATATGTGTGTGGTATGTGTGATAATGGAAACAGTTTAAAATTATAATAATTAATTACAAACTATTACAAACTATGTTAATAATGTTAAAAACATATAAGCTTATTAAATTAAATGTTAATATTGTATATTTGAAAGGAGCCTACTTAATGTTTTTTCTTAAAAAAAAAGGCTGATTATTTTATGTTATATCATGCATCTTGTAACTATTTTGTAACGAGCTCTTTCTATTTAAGAAATGATATAACAGAGCTAGTCTTATCCGAATTAAAATGTCCTAACGAAACGGATGTTGTAGGAGTCAATATAACATGACTCAAGTTGGTTTTTATTTAGTAAATCGTTTTACAAATAAAATGTTGGTGTATATCCCCAATCACAGTAAATAACATAAAAAAATAAAGTTGTCTAAATACATAAATAATTTTGAAGTTTTTACTCGAAATCCAAAATAAAACAGAAAGCATTATAACATTTTCTTAAACTAATTATCATGATACAATTTTCGAGATTGTAATCCCAGTATCAGCCCATCAAACGGTTTATGTAGGCCTATAACTGTTTAGTAATTTGTAAATTACCAGTATCTAGAAGCCACTAGTGTCGCGTAATGAATTGTTTTCATGTGCTTTCGTGTACGTGGTAGAAAGACTATAAAGCCTATAAAACACCCAAAAATTTAACTTTTTAAATGGTTGTAAAGCCCCTGTGTTTGTGTGCTTGTATATGTTTCTAAGAGGGGGGAGGTACAAGTAAGATAATTTTACACCATATTTTAAGACCACATTCCTTAAAATTAAGAAATACATTTTGCCTGAATTACTTTCCAGTACATATTATATTGTAGCCTGTTACCAAAGAACGAAATATTTAAGTTTACATTTTGAAAATTACAAGAAAAAAGCAATTTTTATGTCAATAGATATTGTTAGTTATTTCACAATAACTTTTATTGATTTTTTACAAATAAAAAGTAAACTATCCGGGATATTAATACTAAATTCTCTTGTATTTTGAGGCATTGTAATTAAGTAACTGCTATTAATTTAAATTAGTTGAAAATAAACATTCATTCACTTGTTTGAAAATACTAGTTTATTAGAAACAAAACTATGTATCATTTTGGGAACTAGAATATTCATAAGTCATCTAATATTTTTATTAGGAATGACAAAATAAACTAATCTGAAAGGTTTTGAAGTATTTCACAAATAAAGTGATTTTTGATTCCTAATATTACTAAAGTACTCCTAGAAATTTTATGTTATATAATGTTATATAATTCACACACTAAACTTCCCACATATAACCTTACTCTTATCTAATTTTCATTTTGTTTGAAGGGTGATTATTTTGTTATTTTAAAGATTAAGAGACATAATTGTTAAAATGATATTTTATAAGTTAGAAATTTTGGTTTACTAAAAATATTTGCCTATTTATATTCAATTTTAATTTTCTTAAAAATTTCTTCTCTTTAATGGAATGGATATTTAATATTTCAACTTAAATATACAAAATATTATAAAAATAGACAAAAGTCAATTTAGCGTTAATAGTTTATTTATTGTATTTATTTGAAAAAACTTAAAAGTACTTATGTATCAATTGTAACCACATTATATTAAGTATTTATGAAATTATATTATATTTTGAATGTACAGCATAAATTATGTTTCATAGCTTCATTTTAAAAGGGAATTGAGTAAAACCCTTCATGTTGATTAAAACAAATTAATAAATAATATGCTTTTAAAATTAACTTCAAGAAAATAAAATAATTTTTCGTCCAAATTATTTGGCCCATGATCGTTTCTGTGAGTTTTAACCCGATATCCCTTACTTAGTGTTAATCTAAAACTCATACTTCAAAGTTTGAATTAATTATTGAACGACTGAAAAAGAGCACAGGAGATTTGTGGACATTTTTGTATAAAATTGTTAAAGTTATTATTTTTATCAATATTGTTGCTTAGAACTCAAAATTTTAAACAAATCGTATGTTTTAGAGTAATGTTTTTTTTAAAAGGTGTTTTCTATTTATTGACAGCGTTAATAATGGTGGAATTTAACTTAAGTAAGTTTAAAATGTTGAGAAAATTATATTTTATTCAACTGATAAGGTGGAATTAGCTATCTTATTTTATTTTAAAATTTTAAAATGTTGTTTTGCTAACTATTACATATAAACATTTTGTAGAATATTATTATAAAAAATTGTGATTGATTGTATTTTCATCTTTGAATTTATTATATGTTTTTTTTCTGTTGAAATAAAAACTTTCAAATATTTGGTCAAAACAAATTAAATAGATTTAATTAACTATGTGAATTAAATGTGAAAAATAATTGCCTATTAAATTTTGGTAAAAAAAATAACTTTCTAGGTGGTATTCAAATAAAGTTTATATATTTTATAATCAAATTAATGCTGTGGGCAAAACATGTGCAATATAATAATTACTATAGGGAAATAACTTTGAAACATATGTTATAGTATTGTCATTTTTGTTCTTAAATATTTTTTATGCACGATCATTCTAAAACTATATTGTTATTTCAGGTTATTCCTTTTTGTTAACAATGTTATTCATTTAACATCATACGGCATATAATATCTGAGTTGTTTGGCTACACTAAAGGCCTGTACTTTTGAAAACGTATTTTATTTTTGCATTCGAAATTTAGGTTTGATTCTAAATGGGTCACATCTTTTACTCTTCCTATTATGTATTATGTAATATAAACTATAACTTTCTATATGATATTTTGTAAAATTTATTCAATAAATAAAACTGTGAAATTTCAGATCAGTATGTTCCAATGTATCTGTCAAAAAACATTATGCATTTTAGCATAAGACGTGCAGTTTAACCATTATTATTATTATTATGTGATGTTTTAGTAATATCCATGTACTGTGCGCTCACTGTTATTTTAAAGATAATAGAAAATGTTTATTTGTTTTTATTATATTTTCGTCGTGCATAACACTATGCACAAGGTTGTTTTTATTATTTTGTCTATGTATATTGTAAATAAAGCGAAACTTATTTACAAAATCCAATGTTTTTTTTCATTATTCCTGTAAGCAATGATATGTAAATTAATGTATCTAAAGTGTAAATTAAACATGAGTTTAAAAATAACGTAATAAAAATACTTCAGTATATTAAAATGTGTATAAACCAATTTGGAATAATTTAGATTATTTATAAAATCTATGAATGAATTGAAAATAGTAAAATAAACTTGTTTCAATCTGTTTCCTTTAAAAAATAAAAATAAAACGCACACCTTTCATTGCACACATGCATACTTCCCCTTCCAAATGAAAATCGCATAGGGACTCTTGATTATATTTCGTTTTAATTAATCAAATATATAAATAAATACTATAAGTGTGGTCTTTAAGTAGTAGCTATCCATTCCTATTAATTTTATTTACCTATAATGTGTTAATTATTAAGACAAACACATAGGTAGAATGTTATTACAAACGTGTCTTCAAATAACAATAACATATTCAGGTATGTGCCGATTTAAGAGGGCCATATTATTTGTCGTAGCTAGATTTTCCAAAAGTTACTGTGCCAAATGCTTCAAATCACAACACTTACATAGAATGCCATCATTGTTTAATATAGTCCTAATATTTTTCCATCTATTAATTAATATCTTTGAGTAACCTTTAAAATACTATATACATTTTAAATTGACTTATACCACCTATAAACAAGAGTAATCAAATTCAAAGTAATTAATTGTTGAACTATACAAGCAACAAAAAATGAATTTAGATTTATTTGTGTATTGCTCACATATTTACTCTAGATTACGAACCCAAAATATTATTTGAATGCAGTTTTAAATAATTGATTGTTCTATATTAATTTAGAATCTTAAACGTGCATAGAAAACTATGTTGCATAATCATATAGATGAATATTTTTGATTATCATCAGAATATATTCATGAAATAAGGCAATCTTAGAAACCAAACAAATATATTAATTTAAGAGTATTTATATTTTGAAAGTAATATTTGTTAATTAAATAATATAGATATGGTTTTCCTTTCAAAATTTCAATCAAACAGCGTAAATGACAAATAATATCTTGTAGGACTATTAATTATGTTCTTAATTAAAAAATATGATACAATCAAGAGTTTTTGCTAGGTTCTGATATTTATTTTGGCTACCAACCATTTTAAAACTGTTAAATTATTAGGATGAGGTGTGAAAATATTTAGAAATAAATCCATCACTCAGTTTGAAAATCAATGCTAAATCACATTAGTTTGATAAATAATAATAAATCCAACAAGTTATAATTGGATACGACATCATAGTCAAGATTATTGACAGCTCACCAAGCACAGAAGGTAAGTTGTAAATAGATTATAAACTTTTTCAGAAATAATTGAACAAAATAATAATATGAACCAAGGATAAGAATCAAATCCAGTATTTAATCATGTTATAAGTTAAACAATTAAATAATTAGTTTTATTGACTATTGTAAGGGAATTTCATTTAAAAAAATAAACATTTTATTTAATATTACTAAAGGTTATTTCAACAAAAGAAAGCATGTTAATTAGGAAATTACTTATAAATACTTATAAATTATTTATAATTACTTATAAAGAGCGTACAACCAAAATGATGAGAACTAAGGCGTGGTGTTTAAAAAAAAGAGTAAAATATATAGTTTTAAAAATGAGGCCTACCTAAGTTTTTTAATTGTTTAAAAGACTTATTTTATTGTCTCTGGAAGACTCAAAACTTTTGAATAATCTTGTGTTGATTCAATTTTTTTTTCTTTAATTTTGAATGACAAAATATTCAAAGACATTAAAAATGACAGGCTTATATCTATATAGATAAAAGGAGTTTTGTTAAGGAAAACTAAGTATGTGTGACAAAATTTCACTTTGAGAGAATATGTAAAACTAATTAGAGATGAATATTCTACTTAAGAAATTCAAGTCAGAGATTCCAAATTGGTGGGCATGCAAGGCTAAAGTCTGGTCTTGTTTTACAATGATAGGAATCTTGGGGCTCGAATCCCGGCTAGAGATATATAGAGGGTGCTAACATCTCCCTCCACGCTAAGGTGATTATATTTATTCTAGATTATACTTAATTCATTAATACCTCATCAGTGTAAATATGTTAATAAGCTAGAACCAGCGAAAAAAAAGCTTTCTGAGTCAATTTCAAACCTAATTATACTAATTCCTCCTTTAATAATTATTATAGTGAGACCAATTTTAAAATGTTTGAATAGTATTAATCCCATTTAAAAAATTGTTATCATAAAAATAAGTCTGACATGATATAATATAAAAGGTAGACAAAGTTAAATGTCTTTATTGCCACAATATTTAAGACAAGAATGATCTTGAATACACTTTTGGAATCTATTTAACAAAACTACGCGCAGTGTATATAAATATAGCACACATGTATTTAAGGCTATTAAAATCCATATGATTTATAAAAAGTGAGTTACAAGGAAAAAATACGGTCCTGCAGTAGAAAAATGACCCAATTAAATATTTTTATCTATATTATTGCCCCAACATTTAATGACATTTCTGAAATCTACAAGATACATTTACATGCATTCACACAATGAGGAATGTGTTCTTCAACAATCTCTTGAAACAGTCGATTTTGACATCTGTATGATAAATTCATACTGAGAATCTTTTAAATGTTGGTTGCTTTATACATTATTTGTCACACCTTAAAAAGGTGTCAATATGTTACGACCTTAAACTAAGTGCGTAGTTTTAGGGCACAATATACTGTATTTAGCTACCCATCTTCTCTATTCTTTTTTACATTTTTTATTTATTATATAACCGCGTCTTACTTCTTGTTGAAGTTATACGCATGTATGATAATTAATCTAATGGGGTAGGGATTAGCAAGGATGCATTTTAGAGGTGATGCATTCGCATATTCTTAGAGAGAGAGTGGGAAATCAAACAGTGGAGACCATTCTCTGAAGACCCGACCGGGATTCGAACCCCAATCCTCCGTCATCAGCAGGTCAGTCTAACACGAGAGTGATGCCTAAGACCATTCGGCCACCGAAGCTGGTCCCTTTTCTGCTCTAATGTTCTTAATTCACTAAAGTGCAACTGTAGCTAATTTGGGGGGGAAAAGATACTTTATTGTCACCTTCTGTAACATTGCTCAGGGTTCTCACAGGAGAGTATCCTTCAGTGGCGTGTGGTGGAATGTTGCCAGGGTAACTGAAGCTTATTTAAACTATACCTTTGAATTGCTGTCATCACTAAGTAGAACACTACTCATTTCGGTGGCCGCATAGTCTAACGCGCTACACTCGCATTAAACTAGACTGCCGATGACAGGGATATCAAGGTTCGAATCTCAGTCGGATGTACTGAGGGTTATTTTTCAAAATGGTTTTTCATATAATTTCATTTTCAGATTCAGGAACAATTCCTATAAATGTAACCTTCCTAATTCCTAAAAACCATTAGCGTTATTAGTCCATAAACATATAACCCGAACTGGTAGTAAGATGCGGTGCTAAAAAAAAGTAGAACATTCATTGGTCAGGTAAAAACGGAAATAAATTTCAAGTGTGAGTTATGTAAAGCAGAGTTTACGTATGATTGGTCAAATGGGGACCACGTGGTTGAGGACATGTAATAGCCGCTGTTTTAACAAGCTCTGCATGCCCTGGCCACTCTCCACGTCGCATCACTTGACAGAATAAGATTCAATTTCAAAAGCCTTCACTAAAGTCGATTTGAAACGAAAAACTCTGCTCCTTACAGAGGAATGTTAGGGAATTTTATTTTAACGAGCAGGCTACCCCTTCCACATTATATATTTTTAAAATTTGATTTGAGACATTCTACACGTGCACATTCTGAACTGACTGGTTATATCAGCACATGACTTACTAACTTAAATATAGAATGGACACAACACCCAGTTCCCCTACCGTGCAAATCCCTCTACGGTGGCCGCTTGGTCTACTGTGCTATTCTCACAGTGGGCTAAACTGGCGATGACGGGGAGATCGAGGTCCGAATCTCGGTCGGATGTACTAACGGTGGTTTTCTGAAATAGTTTTTCACTCTCCCTCCACGCAAATTTGGGTACAATTCCTCTCAATATAACCTTCCTAATCCCTAAAACCATTAGCGTAATTATCACATACGCGTATAATCCAAACAATTAATAAGACGTGGTGATATAAAAAATAATCATTGTAAAAAGAAGGAGACCAACAATTCACAAATAATAATTTTCTCTTCCATGGTGTGAACCGAACCCGGAACTCTTAATTCAACAATCAGGCATGACTAAGCTAAGGTGTAGGACCTTAACAATAACTGAAGTGATAATTGACCCTGGATTGAGGTGGTCCATTTGACAACCATCAGACTTTGGTGAGCGCTAGTTTCGATACTTGGTCATGTGCACATTTGGGGTATTAATAGGGTGTCCATCTGCTTCGGTAATCGAATGGTCTAAGGCATCACTCTCGCAATAGACTGCCCTGACAATGACGGGGAGATCTAGGTTGGAATTCCGGTTGGATATACAATGTGTGGTATTTCCTAAGTTGATTTCCACTCTTACCCCCACACAAATGCATGTACACTTCCTATAAATTCAACCTTACTCATTAGCGTAATTAGTATTTATAACCCGAACTTATAGTAAGACGCAGTGCTAAAAAAAGTAATATTCCCGTGCACTTGCAGTTTAAGGATTCAGGAATACAGTAAATTGTATTATCAAAATGTTGAGGCTTGAATCCTGACCGGGTGTCTAGGGGGTGGTTTTTCACATTAGATTTATCTATGTGGCTATCCCTTATTATTTTCATAAGAATGTGGGTGCAATTACTCTACAATGTCTTCTTCCTTCCTGTCTTTCATATTATATCTTTATTAATCTAGCTGTTAAATTTACTAATGAAAATTAAATGAAGGATAATTTATTTTTCAAGCATGTAGTGTAGTAATTTTTCAAATACATCCTCCTAATCCTATTTCAAGTTATATAGTTAAAGGTGGGGATGAAGAGATTGCGAGAAAATGTCAGTGAAGTTCTTATAGCAAAATATTTTTTGGCCAAAGTAAATAAAATATTGCTCCAGTACAAACATAGAGTTTAATTCTCTACACGTGTTGATATCAATTGTTGTTGACTGTTTGTAATAAGCATAGCGGCTTTAGATTAGAAACTTTTTAAATGAAGAGGTAAAGTTGTCATTAAATTTCAAGAGATCCTTGACAGATATTCAACAACCGCTGTTGATATCATCATGTGAAGAAAATTAATTTTTGTGGTTATACTGAAGTAATATTTTATTTATTTTACTAACACTGCCATTTTTTCACGTCTCCTAAATCCCTACTCCAAGCCACTAACGGCATCCTTCTCATGCTAAAGTTAAATATGACAATTAATATATTTAGCTGTATTTATAAAATATAGTTCCTTGAATTATTTCTTATCACTGGTCAAACGAATAATTCTAAGAAAATGATTAAGTCGCCCTATACAGTGCTATTAGACTAATAAAATAATAATTAGCTATAAAAATGTGAACCAATTTCTAAGAATTAAAGTAGAATGATTGCTTTACAGACATTCACAACAGTCACTAACACAGTTATAACCACTAAAATTTTGTTATAAAAACTTCTCAAAATTAGTAATTTTTTTGTTTGCCTTGTGATATCAAATGTTTGGATTCGATTCTCAACATGGCCAAAGAATGTATTATTGGTAAAATTTTTTTTTCTTTTCGTAGTGAATTAATAGCCAGGGGAAAAATATTTTGTCTTTTCTAAATTTAAGTTAGTTTATAAATCGTGTGCTAATATAATAAGGTAGATCGGAAAGTACGTGTTAAATATCTCAAATAAAGAAATTAAATCCATTTTAATTTTTAAATTTGAACGCTTAGTACTAGTTTCGTTTACTAACTTAATCTAAGGGATAGCTATGAGGAAGGTATTTGTAAATAAATTCACCTGAATTAACGTTGTGGAATAATGGAAAATATACTGTAAATACCACATGTGTAAAGTCTTTTTGGTGCATGGGAGGTGTTAATGTAAATGTAAATGATATCATAAATGTAATTAAAGGCGCTTCCTATCCTACAGATTTGAAATAGATTGTTGCAACTATCTTCAGCACTCTTACTACTATCCATCACATGTGCTGGTCCAAATGCTATATAATAGATGCACAAAACAACTACAATTACTTACTTACACGAGATTTTTACAGGAATATTCATACAATTTGTGAATAGGATAGATGCTCCGATAAGTTCATGGATCTGAAGCTGGAAGATGAACAACTCCTTAGTAGCAATAAGCTGGAAAATGACTACATTGAGATGTCAGACCAACCTATTGTTAATAATAAGTAAACCTTTGTCAGTCGTCTTAAAGCCAGGAATATATTAATATTTGCCTATATATCAATAATGTAGGCAAGGAACGAAGATGTGACATTTTGAAAACTGTTAAAATAGTAATGATGCTTCGAAATCCTAATACCAAGTTAAAGTTGTATAGTGGAAAATGCTCAACAATCAATGAGTTGAGCAAGAATTTAAATTCAGAAACTATCCTCGAAGGTTCCTTCCAAGGTAACCTAGCTTTTATACCTTGGATGGATATTGCAGTTACCGATCTGTCCCTGCCTTTTTTACTTAGTCAGTGACAGTTCCCAGCTCGACTGGCATTTTCCATGACAATTAGTAGGTTCCCAGGGCCAGACCCTCGACAGAGTTTGTGTATACCTTTGCGATTCCAGGGTTCATCCCTGACCAGTTATATGTAGCCATCTAGAGATAGCACCGTGCAGCAGACATTAAAGTGTGGTCAATACAAAGTAATTGTCAAAGTGTCCTTACAAAGGAAGAGCCCAAAATCTATATCTAAAATTAAGTAGCCTATATCAATCTTTTTTTTAAAGTTAGTATTCTATTTGAAATTTACAAAATATAATTTTGATTGAACCCCTCTCCTACCCTGCCTCAAGGCAGGTATGTATATAAAGTACTCAGCCTGATGCTTGGCTGGATTCTCAACAGTTCCAACGTCAGATGTAAGGTCTAGCTAGCATTGAAGAGGCGTACTAGGGAAATAAGGAAGGGGGTAGTTTCCCGTTGCTTTCTTAACTGAGCCAGAAGGTACTAGTGCATATCTATCTGCCAAACCCACCACTATGGATACACCAACTCATCTACAAGCAGCAGCTTCACTACATTCATCACAGGGTCTGGCTATTTATTGAGTTATTACTAGTATCACTAGTATTACTAGTACAATATTGGGTCCAAAATGGGATGATACTACTGGGGAGTATGAAGAGGTTAAATAATGATGAGTTACATACACTATAATCATCACAAGACATTGCTAGAATATTCAAGCCGTAGATTACGGGGCAGGAAATGCAGCACAAATGGAAGAATATTGAACCATGTTCAGAGTATTGAATGGCAAACCCAATGGGAAGAGACCATTGGGAAATACCTCAATACAGACGGGATAACATTAGAATAGACCTGAAAGAGATATAATGTAATTAGGTGGATTAGAGGACTGTTCTACAGCATACACTTTTAAAACCAAGATAGAGTTCACGCCATTGTTCACAAACACATGTATAAATACTATATTCATAACTTTGGTAAAATAAAAAGAACTTAAAAGTGAGTCATGGTCCCACATAGCGTTTCAATGTATGAATTCCAACTAATTCATCATATGAAGTTGAATTTAAAAAATTGAAACTTGTAACATTTAAAAAAATTCACTTAAGGTTCTGTTCTAAATAAGTATCTTGGAATTAGTTTTCATGTAATTTTTATATTTTTAAAATTATATAAATAATTTGAAAACTAATATACATAATTGTATAGCTGATTTTTGAAAATTTAATTATTTTTTGAATGGGTTAAATAATTTTGATTAAAATTTCTATTTGAAGAGTGTTTATTGTGTTTAACAAGGTGACATGCTTGCTTTACTAAGAAAAACATTATTAAGGTCAATTTACTAAAAACCTAGCCGATTTTTTAAAATTATTGTTCCAATTTATAATTTACTGTATGAAAAAGTTTTAACAATAGTTCCGTGACATTTATATTAGTATAGAATACAGAAAACTGTATAATGATGCTACGTCTGGTTGGAATAATTATTACCTACCTAAATTAGATGCTATCCGTGAGGTGAGACGGTCTCTTAAGTCTCCATAACAAGGAATTCTACCCAAGAAGAAACCAGTTTTCATCGCTACAAGTGTTTTTTCTTCTTTCTTTTCTGATTCAAGAGAATTAAAACCAGTTGGTCTGCCCGTCATCAGATCAGTATAATTTAAAAAGAATTACATTTTTGGTTCCATTAAACGTACATTTTACCAGTATTTCAAGTTATTTATTCTAAGTACACACATTGTTGATGGTAAATGTAAGAAGCTGCATCATTACTATTCGCCTCATTGATTAAATCAAACCACTCCAAGTGCATCCAGTTGAGAGTCTATTTCTTACCTTATGGGTGTTTCCAGGTTTATTAACGCTACTTTAAAAATACCCCAACTTTCTTACTAATGGATAAAGCTGACAGAAAAAGTTGTGCTAGATCTACTTTCACGTATTCGTACGTCAAGTCATGCGATCTTCAGCTGTCATTTTATATATATATTTTAATCACTTATAAAATTGTATTATTAATATTGTAAAATATAATCACTGTTGATCACAAAAATATATTTTGTTTTTTTCTAAAAGATTCTTTCTAATAAAAACCTAGAATAGTCTACTGCATACAGAAACGGATTTTCGGAGTATTCAAACAAGGAGAATACTTCTAAACAAATGTGGTAATGTGTTTTTGACAAGAACGTTTGTAGTTGGGCCCGATTCCTTCGATCAACAGGCAGCACGCTTGTCTGGTGAGCTAAACGTCTGAGGATTGATTCTCAACATGGCTGATAATCTATCACCGTTCACCGGTCATTTGCCACCTGAGACTGGCGGCCTGATGGAAGGGATTGTAGGTAGGACGCTCATTGTTGAGTCTTTTATAGTACTAGGCAAGTTTTAACTGATATAATAAATGAGTGTTAAAACATTATCTTTTAATACTACAGAAAGCAATCTTAATGTGTACACTAAATGCGCATGTACGGCCATTTCCCGAGGAAAAGCATTTTCATTAGAATTACATATATATGTGTATATATGAATAATTAACACATATTTAGTATGAATAATACATACAATAATAATATATTACTTTTATTTTCTTAGTTTGTTATAACTTTTTTTAGTACTGCATCTTACTACCCGTTCGGGTTATACGCTTATATATACTAATTACGCTAATGGTGTTATGAAGGTTATATTAAAGAAGTTGTATCCGCGTTTGCGTGGTGGGAGAGTGGAAAATAATTTAGGAAAGAGCACCCTCAGTACACCCGACCGGAATTCAAACACATCGGCAGTCTAGTCTAATGCAAGTGTAGCGTGTTAGACCACGAGGCCACCGAAGTGAGTGTTATCACTTAAAACACTGTTCCTGATCATAGATGTAAAATATTATTTTATATTATAGAGCCCATATTGACGTTCTCACATCAAGAGAATGAATTGTAAAAATTAAAAATATCTTGAGATTTAGATGAATCTGTGCGTTTTATGTAGACCTAAACAAAAAATTGTGGATTATATCATTATGTCTGTTTTTCTGTCCCTGGCTACGGATCCAAAGTGGTTAGATGGATTGGGCTCAAACTTAATATTTAATTTTATAGGGCTATATTTTTTTTTTTGACCCTATACCTTAAATTGAGGGTAGATTACTGATGAGTTATTTTTTTAATTACAAATTTTTCAAAATATTGAAAATACTCCAACGATTTTGTTTTAAATATATATTTGGAGAGTGTTTAATATGACAAATAAAACTGTTTAGGCCCTAATTTTTGGGAGGGGAATTTTTTTATGGATTTTTACTGATGGCTGTTTTTATTTTTATTAGAATATTTTAAAAACTGACCCTAGTTTTTTAAATTATAAATAGTTATATATAAGGTAAACCTAGGAGAGACGACGCAGGTAGGAGAGTTACTGCACCTTAGTTCATGCTTATTCAGCTAAGAGAGCAGTTCAGATTGAAACCGACCGTTGGTAGCACGCGGTAGTAAATTTCCATCACTTTATGTTGCCTTATTTATAAAATATTTATATTTTTACTATAAATGCTGACGTGATGAGTGTATGAATTTTAATACCATATCTTACTATTTTCAATTTGCATGATTTCCTTAAAGATAGCGAAAGAAACGTTTCTGTACTTGAAGTATGTTCGGTGCCGTTAGCGACAACCGATTTCTGGCGCGTTCAGCCATATTTGTCTCGAGAGATGGGGTGCGTCATCTCTCCTACGGTTTTAGGATAGATGGCCGACTAGTGTGTGTAGGAGATATGTCACGGCATTAATATAGGTAAGGGAGACGATGCGCATTACTTTGTATTTACACCTGTTCTTTGTGTAAAGAAAAGAAAAGGCTGAAAGAATTTTGAAATATAATCTTAAAGAATGGGGAGAGGGAAAGGAGGAAAATGTGAAAAGTGGCATCACCTTTTACATATTTTTGAAGTGATAGGAGGGTAAATGAAACAAAAGGAGGGGAGTTGATTGTTTAGTGTCATGCGGATGTCCCTATTGAGACTGCATGCACTCGGTTGCCATACCAGCTTGATGCTATGGCAACAAAAATACTTAACTTACATGCTGTTTTAATAGAGACATCCACCACGGCACTACTTGATAAACAATCATTCCCCCCTCCTTGCGCAGTTAGTTTCCATACTTTCCCTTTGAAACAATTATTTAAAATATGACTCCATACTGTAGCTCAATACCCCACTTTATTCTGACTCTCCCCTTTCTTATACCTACTATATCTTAGGAAGTTCACACAGTTTTCTGTAACGTATAGCTTTCCTGCATTTGAAATCTCATTAGTTAAGTGCGAAATTTTCAAAATTCAATTTTAATTATTTTCATTCCTTTATAATTAGTAAAAGAACTTTTGTATGTCAATAAATAAATAAAAATATATTATTTGATTTATTAAGTACATCTGTTAATTTTTCCTCGTGTAACTTCCATAAGCCATCTCTCCAACCCGCACTGCGTCATCTTGCCAACCTATGTAGGAGAGATGGCAAAAAAATAGTGATTTCAAAAAATTTCCCTAAACCAAATTTAAACGTTTCCTCTCCCTATGATATATTTTTTGCTTAGAAAGTATAGTACATAGAATGCACTACTGTTTTTTTACTGTTTTGTTGTGTCCATAGTTTTAATTATATAATTTTTTTATTTGTGCTTCGTCTCTCCTAGGCTTACTTTAAAATGCTTTTGTATAAAAATTATATTTTTGCAGTTTACGTATTATAATTTTTGTTAGATGTGAACTTTTCCGAAAATCGTTTGAACGATTTTGTTCATAATTGGTATCGGATGATTATTTTACATGATAAATTATAACGTATCTTTTTTTAGTAAATTAATTTAAGGATAATTTACTTACGACAAATCAAAGAATTTTTTTTAACTGGGTGTTAAAGATTGAGCTATAAATGTGTATCTGGGAATAGTTTTTTTAACTATAAATAAGAATACGTTCGTATTTTTCAAAATTTCAAATAATTTTACCGCAGCTTACAGATAACTTTTTGCTTTTAATTGGATATTTGCTAGAAATATTTGAACAATTTGGTTTAAAAATTATATATATATCAAGATTATATATATATATCTATAAAGAGTGTTTATTTTACCAACAAGTCGAAGCGTTTATTTTTATGAGGGAAACATACTTCAGGGCAGTTTATTCTAAACCTTTATACTAAAATTATCTTTGAAACAGTAATACACAATATTAAAAAGATAAAGCGATTGTCACATACAATTTTTTTTAGTTCATCTTTTTATGTTATTATTATTATTATTATTATTATTATTAGCACCGCGTCTTACTACCCGTTCGGGTTATACGCACTTACTCTAATCTGAAATGGTAGGGTGATTGTGAGATGAAATGGATGACCTACAGTTTAACGTGGAATCCGAACCACGGTGGAGGCCTGGCATTCCTCACATTCACAAGTTGTGATTAATAAACATCTTGTCAGAGGTGAAGGAAGGGTTTGGCAATCAGATAAATCTGTGCCGGAGCCGAGGATTGAACCCCGGACCCTCAGCACAGAAGTCCGACACCTTACCCCTAGACCACCAGGTCACCCTTTTTTTTATGTTATACATCCTATTTTGTATTCGGGAAATCACAAACCATGCAAATTAATTTAAAGGCAAAGGTTGAGGCTGAATAACCGTACATAAATTCCCCAAAATTTACCTATTAAAAACTCAACTTACATGCGTCAGTTTAAAATCTCAAGGTTTAAAAAACCCCAATTTGCCTGATCAAAGTCAAGAGTAGGCCTACATACCACTACATCAACCCAACTTGTCATTAATACACTATTACACATCATTATGTTTTTGGTCTATGACGTCACTCTCGTGTTACACTGGCTTGTTTTGGACGGGGAGATTGGTGTTCGAATCCCGTTTGGGTCTACTGAGGGTGATTTTTCCTAAATAGTTTTCCACTCTCCCTCTACGTAAATGTGGGTAGACTTCTTCTAAAAATCTATCTCATCCCTACCTCATTAGAGTTATTATCATATATGCGTACAACCCGACGCGCTGATAAATACATACATTGTTTTGTGCACCACGTCATACTACCCGTTTGGTTATCTGAAGCTGGCTCAGTTCAGTTTAAGGGGCTGAGAACTTTCTGATGTTTCCATCCTAATGGATGCTATTAGATAACTAATTGAAACTTTCATTGCTAGAAACATAATAACTTTATTAATTCATGTGTATCCCAGACTAATACGTGATGGTTATTCACAGGATCAGCCCTGATGACTGAACCATATTCAATTAAGCAAAAAAATGATTACCTGGACACGGGAATCATAACAGCGACCTTTAACGCTTCAATCCTCAACCATTGAGCCATCCTGGTTCGTTTCGCATCCGGAGTCATCTTTTACTAGTTGTTGTATTGAGTCTAAGGGCCAGTTTAATATGAAACTGGCACATTCCATTATTCCCTAGGTAGGTGTCGTCTTGTATTTAGTTTAGCGCTGCACTTGAGCCGTACTAACTCCAACTATGAAACTGGCCCTTAAGTGTGGTACCACAGTGGTCCTAGATATAAAACGAACAAGGATGGCTCAGTGGTAGAGCATTTGTGCATAAAGGCAAAGTTTCCTGGTTCGATTCCCGTGTCAAAGTTGTCCTATTTTACTTAATTGAATATATTATATCTTTTTTGCTGATTATTATATTTTCAGGGGTTTAACACAAGTTGAACCCGTTTCGGTGGCCGCGTGGTCTAACGCGTGACTTTCACAGTAGGCTAGACTGCCGATGACGTGGAGATAGAGGTTTGAATCTCGGTCGGGTGTACTGAGGGTGGTTTTTCTAAAATGGGTTTTCACTTTCCTGCCAAGCAACTGCAGGTACATTTCCTATAAATATAACATTCCTAATCTCTAAAACCACTAGCGTAACTAGTACATAAGTTTATAACCAGAACGGGTAGTAAGACGCGGTACTAAATAAAACACAAGTTGAGGATTATAAGTGACTGTAAAAATCACCTCAAGAGGGCCGCATTAGTAAGCTATAAATTGCCGCGCAGAAGTTAAGCTCTAACACAATATTTAATTCTACGATGTGTCGTTTCAAAATATGGTTCACGCCAAAATAAAGGTGAAAGATTCCAACGCGTTCCTTAACAACTCTATGGTTTGAGTTTTATTGATAGAAAAAAGTGTGAAAATGTGATTTTAGCTCATTTCAATGAGTTTTAACATATTTGCGGAGCTATGAGACTAGGTTGGATTAATAAGGGTTCTAGATTTAGCCCTTCTGTAACAAATAAAGTAACTTTTTGATAGGCTCATAAAAGAAAATTTCAAGATTTATGAAAACTAGCAGTAATATTTCCTCTGTTTTATTTTCCATCTTTCTTATTGACATTGGAAAGGTAGGTTTAAGGTGAAGGTCGAAAGGGATCATAAGTTTAGACATAATAGAGTAGTAGTTCCAGAAAAGGAAAGAGACTATTGTATTTAAAGTTTCTATAGTTTTCAACAAAATATATGTGAAATTTATCAGCATATTTCTGACGAGTTAGAAATTTTAATATTTTTTTAAATTCAACGATGATTTAAACAAAAATTTTGTTTTTATGTGATTAAAGAAAAAGGTTAGAAGTCTAAGTTTAGCCTTCCTTTATAAATAAAGTAATGTAATATAATGTGGGATTGTTTTATAGGGTTTAATGTAAGATATCAAACATATTTTTAAAACCTTTTATACTTAAAACCTACACTTTTTAGATGGTCAGAACTTTTACCTCAATTTTGGTAAAACAATATTAATAGACTAAATATCAAACCACTTAATATATAGTTCAAGATTTCTAAGAATTGTCAATGCTTATCACGGTTCCACCATATAGCACCCTTAATTTTAAGTGAGCTCTAAGCCAACCCTTTCACATAACGTGAAGAAGACTCTTAATATAGTGTTTTCCTATTTCTCGTCAATTGCTTCTGGGCTGGCTGTCAAACCATCGTACCCCTCCTAGATATTCACAAAAAGAAAAATACACAAAAAATACTTCCTATCTTGTGAAGTGTAAAAAAGTCGTTCTAAATTACAATACCTAATTTAAAGATAAGTTAAGCAAAGCCGTGATGGAAGTAAAGAAAGGCTTATAAGTCTATGCTATTAAAATGTGCATTACTTTATTTATAAAACTTACTATTATCAAACAAATATTTTATGTTTAATTAAACTCTGTGGCTACCACGTACCTCTTAAAATCTTCACGTACCACTGTTTGGGAAACACTTCTTTAAAGAATTCAACCTCTTGTAAAAGATCTAAGAAATCTATAAGTAACAAAGAATGAAATATAAATATACTTTATCTTTAAATAATTCAACATTTGTATTCCTTATACTAATTTCTTATTTAATTAATTATAAACTACAATATTCACTGAATATAAATATATTTGAGAATAAGAGGAACATACAGAAGACTGAAGAAACTTACATATTGAAGAACTTCACGGCTTGTATGCGTGGCGCGTATGGGTTATGACATACATGTATACAAAATGTTAGTAGGGAAATCAGAAGAAACAAAACCTCTTGGCAGAACAAAATATAGTCAATAGGAGCATAGTTTGAAAATAGATATTAAGGAATTTGGATGTCTGGTTAGGGATTGGATGGAGGTGTCTCAGGATCGGGTTAAATTGTCGGATTACTTTCTTGAAGCCATGAGCTTTCGATTTCCTTAAGGCGAAAGACTTCGTTAGTTACGACTTAGTGTTTTTAATTTGTTCAGTTTTCTTAGCAAGTTAAATTATGCATATTGTATAAGATATTAAAAAAGTATAATTATATTTTATATTCAATATAAAAAAAAATTGGATTATTTTAATTCAACCATCACAATTGCTACATAGGAGAAGCGATCACCATAACCAAGTGGTTAGAGGGACAGAACACAAGTCTAGATGGCCTTGACTACTGCCAGAGATGCACACTTTTTATGAACAGGACCATCCTGTTATACAATTAGTTACATAAAAGGCAAAACCCACTCATTTACTCACTCCTCACCGTATTCACCCAACCCTTGGTATAGGAAATTTTAAATGAGATATAAAATTAAAATTTAACAGACAGGTAGCAAAATAACTCCAGATAGCCAAATAATCTGAAAATTTGAAATCTCTAAGAGTGCATTGGATAAAATGGTGTAGGGACTCAAAATTTTAAAAACTAATATTTATTTACTGGTGTGGTAGAAAACTGAAATATGGCAGGCAAGTTAAAATACTCCTCCAAATAAATATTAAGGGATGAAAATGTTCAATTTTTAATTGTAACTAAAGGAAACAGAGGTGGGGGTGGGAGGTTGTTAAAAACAGATAAAAATCTCTTTTAGGTGTTGTATGAAATTTAAATTTGGCTGCCAGGTAGGACCCCTTCAGGTAAACATATTTGCCTCAAAATCTGAAATTTCTAAGTAGTTGTTAAAATGGAGGAAGGAGGGTTACAATTTCCAAAACTAATAGAAACAACTACTCTCTGTGTGGTATAAAATTGAAACTCAGCAAGAAGGTGTGGATACCATTGTAAGTAACTATAAAATACTGAAAATTTTAGATGGAGAAAATATAAAGGCGAATGGGGTGGGGAGCATAAGGGAAAAACTAATTAAAATAGGCATAAAATTTAAACTTGCCAGTAATGTGAAGGGATTACTCCAAAAATAAAATAAGTGTTAAATATTTAGGCCTACTATTTATAAAGGGTGGCTGATAAAATCGGGATCTAAAAATTCTCAGAACTAGAATAATAATTACTTTTCAGTGTGGTATAAGAATTAAATTAATTAGGCAGGTAAAAGAACCATCCAAACAACATTTAAGGTCTGATTCTTAAATTTCATACTGAAGAAGCAGTAAATAGGGAAGGGGGTTCCCTAAATATTCCTAAAACAAATACAAAGAACACTTTTTGATGTGATATAAAATTGGAGCTCAATATGTTGGTCAATAGACCTTCACGGAGAGCCGAATGTGTTCCATACATATCAAATTTCAAAATTAATCCTGGGAAATGGAGGAGCTCAAAATTAGTACAACTACTTTTTGGTGTGGCTTAAAATTAAAATTTGTCAAGTACGTAAATAAACTATCTAAAATATTCAAATAAATCTGAAATTTCAAAATGGGAATGTGGGAACTGGAAAGGGGGTAGAGGGTGATACGGGTGGTAGTGGCTTAAAATATTTCCAACACTATTAAATTATTATAAAATTTTCTTTTCAGCATGAAAGAAAATTTAAATATTTCAACTTTGTAAAAGAACCCACCCCCAAAAAACCATCAAGGCTGGAGAGTTTGGAATTTACGAAATAGGATTAGGAAATGGCTAGTAGAGAAAACATTTCTTGGTAAAGTGGAAAATTTGAATTTTGTACAAGCAGATGAAGAACATCTAAAAATAAAAATTCAGAAACAATTTTTTTAAAAGTATGCGTTAGCATTGTGATAACAAAGCTAAAAATTGAAGGATAAATTAGCCGCTATCTGGCAGTGACATAACCATTAAAATAAACCAATTCTGGTGACATAGCTCGGTGAACCGCGATGCCCTTTTGAAAACCATACTGCTTATTATTCAATATATTTCTGTAACAGAGTATTTTATTTATTAATCACTTTGATAACCAGCCCCTTAATTTAGTGGTCAGTGCAGCTATCTACAGGCCTAGGGATTCCGGATTCGAGTCCCATCTTGTACCTTGGGTATTTTTCCCGAAAGGGGAACTACCCCAATAGTCACTAGGGGGGTTAATGGTTAACTGTGGTTTGGTCAATATATCTCCGTAAAAATGTTTAGTAGTTAATTTATCTTATTTTTTAATCGGGCTTAGGTAAATATTGCCTTTTTAATAGATTGCGTTTATTTGTACACTTAGTTTGTGGGCAAGGTAATATTTTGTCTCAAATATTACATTTGTTTTAATCTATTAATTACCATAATTTTTTAGGAGTACATTAGGGAACTATCAAAAAGTGGGCATTTGGATGTTGAAAGTTCTGATTTTATATAATTTTGATGCTACTTGACCGAGCTAAGAATGGGTCAAATTATTAGTTAAGATTATAGAGCTGGATGTTATTTTAATGAGGAACGATTAACACAAAGGCTATCAACGGCTTAATCTAAATGTTAATTACGGAGAGGCGAAAAAGGCACACAGATTGGTGTAGAAACGGAAGGGGAAACCCAATGGGATGAACCATATTTGAATAACTACCTCCTGTGCCCCTGGTCGGTATAAGAACCTACGCTTCCCTACCACCCAATATTCCAGTCTATTGGGGAGCTTACGGTTTAAACCACAAGACCATAAGGGTGGGAGAGGGTGGTATTTGATAATGTTAAGATGTTTTGTCTAATCGTGTGCTGCTATGCCTTTATGAAAGTCCCAGCCTTGGAGAGACAAAATTCAATAGTTTTATCCTTCTGGTAGATTGATTGTTCTCTGTGCTTCAGTTGTGTTCGTTAAGGGCCCATCTCAAATCACGGATAACACATAATTCTAGGTCTATATTTATGCATAAGACATAAAAAATATAGAATAATGCATAGCACATACAACATACATACATACATACATACATACATACATACATACATACATACATACATACATACATACATACATACATCATACATAAGCATACCATTCTCATACGGGTCTGGCAAGAAACTGTGCATATATATCAAAATACAACTCCGTACTTAATCCATCCTCACTATCTTTCTCCACACTTCCCTATAATTGCACACTCCCTTGCATGGGTACACTCACCTCCCCCAACCACCCACCCCAACTGATTTCATAAGACAATATCTAAATGTATTAAAGTCTTTGTGAGATTAAATAGAAGTTAAAATTAAAATAAAGGAAAAATAAAATAATAATTGGTCCCAGCCTTAGGTTTTGTGAACAAACTATTTCGCAAGCAATTTACACCAAACCAATTTAGATCAATTATATTAGTTCTCCACATGAGCGATAGATGCGCCACCTATAGTTCATGCACAGCCGCATGTTCATGATATGTGTATTGTGTAGCCTGTGCTATGAGACCACATAGTTTGTTTATATCTATAGAGAAAAGTGTGACCCGGTGGCCTAGGGGTAAGGTGTCAGACTTCTGTGTTGGGAGTCCGGGGTTCAATCCTCGGTCCCGGCACAGATTTATCTGATTGCCAAACCCCTTCCTTAACCTCTGACAAGACGTGTATTAATCACAACTTGTGAATGTGAGAAATGCCAGACCTCCACCGTGGTTCGGATCCCACGTTAAACTGTAGGTCCTCCATTTCATCTCACAATCACCCTACCATTACACATTAGCGTAAGTGCGTATAACCTAAACGGGTAGTAAGACGTGGTCCTAATAATAATAATAATATAGAGAAAAGCGTGTTTGATTTTTATCCGTTTCCATTTATTATTTCATTAGCTGTGTATTGTATTGTGTAGCCTCTAATTTGAGGCCTACGCGTAGCCTCTACTTTGAGGCCTAAGCGTGTTTGATTTTTTTATGTTTTTATACATTATATTTTGTGTGAAAATGATAAAATTTGTTAATCCCTTAAACAGTGTCGTTAAAACTGATTTAGAAGTTTAAGAACTCATTTGTGTGAATGAAGGTTAATAATTGAAAACATTGAGAAAAAAATTAAGAGGAGTGTAAATGCAACCAGTGTGAAACAATGTTCAAAAAATTGTTTCTATTTTAATAAAATGAAAGTGAACTTTGAAGATAATCAAAGCACTTCCCCACCACAACATATTAGTATTTTAGGCGTTAGTAAAGTTAGTATATAAAAAAATAAAACCATAGAAAGTTTTAAAGATTAAAGAGAGATTTAAAGTTTCTAATAAATCCTACAGCAAAACTGTGTTTAGTTTTTTTTAATGCATGTTGTTTACCCAGATATTGCTTCCCTCTTTTAGTTTTTACTCAACCATAGCTAACCTGGACATAACGTCATTTAAGCTCCCTTAACAACCCCCACAACCTGCCTGTTTTTAACTCAACCCAACTTTATCCGGGACATAACATAATTTTACCCCATCCCCTTACCCCTAAAAAAAAAAAAGTTTCGGCACCCCTGCTTGGCCTACTCCTTACTTTTGATCCACATAGTGCGTAACATGTTGAAATACATTAACTACGTTCAATGATAGTGTTGACGACCGAATCATATTACATAGTTTATTAAACTTGAACTTTTTACATATATGCATGCTCTTGAGCATAAACAGCCCTTGGCCTTTATGTGTATCAGCCAATGAGAATGCGATAAGAGGTTCTAGCTAATTAAACGCCAGTATACACAGAAGACAGAAAATAACTTCTGTTCATGTTTAAAGCACCCTGAGTAAGCATATTATTTGTTATAAACAATTTTTTATCGTCAATGGCTACGATTAAATATGATTGAAACTAAAGGGAAAACATTAAAGGTTTGGTTTTACAATTAAAAAGTTGATTTTTATAGTGTAGCCTACATGAAAATAATAAAAATCAAAACCAAATACAAACCAAGTTTGATTTAATAGTATAATCACCACTTAAATAAGGTTTATTCCAAGTTTCAAAATAAATAATTTAAGGCCCTTGACCCTGTCGAGTGAAAATCTAAAACCTCTTTTATGAGATGGTGGGTGGGAGGGTGAAAGGTGTGGCATGGCTTCACAACCGACCAAACTATCCTTCCGTGCCAACAAGAATAGATGGATCACGGAAAACATAGATGGCGCTAGCTACCGGACAGGTCTTGCGGAAAATTCGTACTTTTGGAAATATCAGTTTTCTCGAGAACGAGTGAAATTTTCATATTAATATTTTCAACACCTCTTCTAAGATAATCTATCAATGTTTATTAGGTGTTACATTTTCTTTTTTTTTTTTACCCGCCTCGGTGGCGTAGTTGGCTAACGCGCTTGTCGTGTTGAGCCCGACTGCCGAGGACGGGGAGATCGAGGTTCGAATCTCGGTCGGGTGAACTGGGAGTGGTTTTTCCTAAATGGTTTTCCACTCTCCCTCCACGCAAATGCGGGTTCACTTCCTCTATATTCAACCTTCCCAATTCCTAATCCATTAGCGTAATTAGTACTTAGGCGTATAACCCGAACGGGTAGTAAGACGCGGTGCTAAATAAATAAAAAAAAAATTCTTATTTTTTCTTTAGGCAACCGGCAGTTTTCTATTGAAAACTGTCAAAATTATTGATATTTTATCACTGTTAAAATTATAGAGGTGTGTCTATAAAAATAATAAAATAATCAAAATGCTTCTATTCTTGAACAAACCGTTTCCGAAAAGAAAATTGCGAAATAATAAAAATTATTGACGATAACCGTTTGTTCCTATGGCTCTGAATTTCCACGCCAAATTAAAAGGACCAATCGCCTTAATGATAATTGGTTTTCAAATAAGTCCTAAATAATTATTTTAAAGACTTTTAATTAGAGAGGAAAGAGGCTAAGTAAATCTATGATTAAAAAACAATCTATTTAAGTAAGACTTTAACCATGATGTTTCATTATGAGCAATTATTTTTTATGAATTGTACACTATAGGCTAGCACTATTCACTATTCGCTAAAAACTATGCATTATTATAATTAAACTCAGCCTAACTTAGCCAAGTAATACAGTTCGAAGCAAGATTTACATCATGATACGCATTTTATGTATTCGACTTAAAATAAAACCAATGGAATTGGGACCATAGAAACCACTTTAATATATTTTCAATAAGACAATAAAATTTAAAATTACTATGGTAGAATTAAAATAAATAGTATGGAACACCACACGAACCTTCTCGTTCTATTATTTAGAAATGGAGATATATTCAAAATTCGTAATATAATATACATTATCAAAACCGAGAACAAATTGCGCTAGACATACGTAAAACATTTTTTATTCATGGCTTTAAATTTCATAATTTTATTTTTAAAGAATTAACGTCTTCATTTGTATTTGGACCAATAACAAATATCGATATTGGATCCCAGAGGGCCAACATTTCGTATTAAAATTTTGACTTACAGCTAAAATTTTCGTCCTTTTACTAGGGAATGCACATCTTATGGTTATCGCACTGCTATTAAATATCTCTTTTTTAAATTTTGACCAATAAAATAGGTAAATATTGACTATTGAGTCTAAAATAAGAGAAATAGAATCGTTATAACCGATTTTGAGAAAATAGAATTTTTCCCTTTTCGTCCTCTAGTAACCTGTTATTAATTTTAGGGTTAGACAGACACACAGACAGACGGTGTTGCAAAAACCACTTTTTATGGTTCGGGGGGTCATGAAACGTTGACATCCATCAATATCTCGGGCTAGATTTTTTTGATGGTTGTAATACTTTACCTTAAAGTGTTGGCAAAGTTAAGAGAAAAAGATATTTGTGTATAGCTTGAAAACTTTTTGTTTTATAAAAATAGATTTCAAGTAAAATATGTTTATTATAAATAGATCCACATGTATGCAATGTTAAGTAATTTCATATCTCAAATACTTACGGAGATAAAATTAAAAATCAGAATTTACGCATCAGACTGGAACCCTTAAAGTCATTTTGACGAAATATTGAGAGTATCCATTTTATTTAGAATATTTATAAATGTTTTGAAATAAAATTTTGAGAGTAGCCATTTGGTTTGTAATATTGATCAAAGCTTAGAAATGAAATCTAATCAAACTCGTTAAAGCCGATTTTGCTAAAATAGATTTTTTCTCTTTCCGCTCTTAAGGAAACTACCCTTAATTTTAGGGTTGGATATCCAATTCAAAAAATTCCTCGGAGTAAACCTATGAAAACCCTATATATCAAGTTTTAGCCAAATTGGTAAAATAATTTAGGCTCTAGCCCAAGGTACAGACTGAGAGACATATGGACAGACAGACAGACAGACGGCATTGTGCGAAAACCACTTTTTAGGGTTCGGGAGGGCTACGTTAACATTCATCAAAATATTGAGTTCATTTTTTTTGACGATCACAATACTGTAAGGTAACGAGAAAGTAAAAATATTGATATTGGGTCTCGATGGGTCAACACTTCGTATTAAAATGTCGACTTCCGGTTTAAAATTTTCGACATTTTATTAGGGGTTGCATATCTTATGTTTACTACATTGCTATTAAACTCTTCATTTATAAATTTTGACCAATAAAATAGGTAGATATTGACTATTGAATCTAAAATGATAGAGTTAGATAATTGTTGTACAAACATTTATCCTAAGAGGTTGAAAGAAAGAGAACAGACTTTTTGAGAGACTTACTTATTTCTTACTCTGTGGCGTTAGAGTATTATTTCGTTAAAACTTAAGTAGTTTCAATTTACAACTAAAGCTCACAAAATTGTATTAATATATTTGCCAATATCTCAGAAATTGTTGGTTTGAAAAAATATATTTCATATAAAAGTTTTTTATTTTGATAGTACTATAATTTTGCAATAAGTTATTTAGTATCTCAAATATTTGCGAAGATACGGAAATTTACTCTTCTGTAAAGTGCCCTAAAAGTCATTTTCATGGGAAAATGAAAATAGCAATTTTCTTTATAATCTTAATCAACTCCTACATACGAATTTTAATCAAAATCGTTAGAGCCAATTTTGAGAAAATAGATTTTTCTCTTTTCTTTTTTACTAAATTACTCGGGGTTAAAAAGACACACAGACAGACGGTATTGCAAAGACCACTTTTTAGCGTTTGGGGGTCATGAGACTTTGACATTCATCAAGATTTCAAGTTTCATTTTTTTTTTTTTTACTGTGGTAATATTTTACTTTGTGTTCGAAAAGTTAAAATATAGATATTTGCGTTTAGCTTGAAAATTATTGGTTTTATAGAAATATGTTGAGAATAAAATATTTGTATTATAAATAGATCTACATATTTGCAGTGATAAGTAATCTCATATAGCAAATAGTTTCGGAGATATGATAAAAAATTAGAATTTACGCATCTGACCGTACCTTAAAGTCATTTTGCTGAAATATTGAGAGTAGCTATTTTGTTTATAATATTTATAAATGTTTTGAAATGAAATTTAATCAAAATCGTTAGAGCTGATTTTGAGTAAATCGATTTTTTATCTTTTTGCCAATCAGTAAACTACCCTTAATTTTAGGGTTATATATCCAATTCTAAAAACCCCTCGGTGCAAACTCTATGAAAACCCTAGATACAAAGTTTCAGTCCGATCGGTATAATAGTTTAGGCTCTAGTTGGAGGTACAGACAGACAGACAGACGGGAATTCAAAAAACAGTTTTTCGGATTCGGGGGTTCATGAAACATCGAGATTCATCAAAATCTCGAGTTTGATTTTTTGTGACGATCACAATACTTTTTATATCTGTAAGATAGTGAGAACGTAAAAGACTAGTCCTATTTACGCTGTTTTCAAATAAAGAATGAAAAAAAAAGCACCTTGTTTATTTTTTTACTCGAGACCGCGATCTTATATCTAATTCCCCGGTTAAACTAATCTATAATTATTATTGTTTGGATTTATATCAAGTCTTATACATTAGCTTGGTTGGTAACATGTTTTCCTACTTATCTAAGGGCCCTGGGTTTGATTCCCGGCCTAACTGAAAAAAAAATTGGTGAAATGTGGGTTTTCCCTCTCACAGTGATGAATTAACGACCAGGGGAATGGTTGTTTTGTCTGTTCTGTATTTTTTGTTGATAAAATTCAGTCAATTAAGAAGGTATACATACAAATCCTTACCCTTCAATAGATTTAATTTTCAATTCACTTATTTGCTACAGATGTATCTTAAAACAAAACATTGTAAAAGCGTGAAACCTAGCTCGTGGGAAGTACGAGTATGGTGTTGAGGTTAGAACGTGCAAGGTCGTTAATGTGGACTGCGTGGGTTCTGTGTACAATGTAGGAATGACATTTACCACACCAAGGAAATTTAGCGCATGGAATCTCTTGATAGCAGTACTAAATTCGTACCAACCAACACACAAATGCACGTTCTCCAATCTCGTGGTTTGGACGAAGTCCAGCAGTTTTGACCGCACAGTAACCGTGAGAAACGCATCGATATGTGCTATCACTAACAGTTCAAGTTTCATAGGAAGAATCAAAACTGACAGGTAAACCTAGATTCTAGATCTATTAGCATTTATTCATAAGTCATTTTTGAGATGTGTAGCTGTCATTCTTTTTTTTTTTTAATCCCCGCTCTTTATTACCTGTGCAGGTTGTACGTTATATAGTGCTTACTACTCTAATGGGGTAAGGATATTGAAGAAGCATTTTATTGTAACCTACAACATTTTCGGAGAAGAAGAGTGGAAAACCATTTAAAAATGCACCCTCAGGAGACTCGATCGAGATTTGAAACCTTTTCTCCCCATCATCAGCACGCTAGTCTTAAACACGAGAGTGACGCCTTAGACCATATGTCCACTGAAGGTGGTTTGTTATATATTACTAATACCTTTAAAATAACATTTATAATATAATAAAACCCACTTCGGTGGCCACATGGTCTAAGGAGCTAATCTTGCAATAGAATGGCTGCCGATGGTGGGGAGATAAGTGTTTGATCCTGGTCAGGTGCACTGAGGGTGGTTTTTCCAAAAATTGTTTTTCACTCTCCCTCCATGAAAGTGCGAATACACTTCCTCTAAATTCAACCTTCCTTATCCCTAACCTATTAGAGTAATTAGTACATAGGCGAATAACCCGACCGGATAGTAAGACGCGGTGATAAAAAATATTATAAAATATTTTCAATGTTGCCAGCAAAAAAATAGAATTATTGTATTTTCAAAAAGGTTCTTCATACCAAAATCCAACCTTAGGGTAGGTTTTATACTCCGATGCCAGAATAGTTAGGATAAACTAAGGTATCACAAATTAATCTGACTGGAGTTTGTAATATTTATGAGTTATTTAAAGCCCAAGTAATTTCAATAAAGATTATTTAATGTTTACTTTAAAACCACAGATATTATATTTTCTAGTCATAAAAAAACACCCATTTATATATATAGAGGCCTACTAATACAATATGAAAAATAAATTTTATAAAAATAGTAAATAGTAAATATTGTGCACTCGAGTTCGTTATTAGTTGTATTTATAGTTATTGACTGAACTTCATTTAAAATATTTTTCCCAACAAGATTTCAAAACAGTGGTGTTAATCGATTATGCTAACAAAAATCTGTTTTATATGTTGTTAGGAAAATCAAGTCTCGTAGATTACGGTGGGAAGGAAATGTAGCGCGAATGGAAGAATCTACAATCTTGTTCAGGGTGTTTACTGGTAAACCCAATGGGAAGAGACCATTGGGAAGACCTAGACGCAGAATTAAAGATAAGGTTATAATGGACCTGAAAGAGAAGAGAGATGAGTGGACTGGATAGAACTAGTTTAAGATAGTGATAGGTAGAGTGCGGCAATGAACTTTCGAATCCCTAGTTTCATAAAGTGAGTAAGTAAGTATATAATATTCCTCTCTTTAATAAACCCATATTTAAATTTCAACGAAATTATAAACAAAATATCATCTAAATGTGTTGTAAGTTTTACCAACAAAGAATATCAAGATGATCACATTTTTTAACACCACGTTTTACCCAATAGGGTTGTACACCTGTGTAATAAATACGCTAAGGGAGTAAGGTTGAGATTTAGAGGGTGTGTACCCACATTTGCGTGAAGAAAGAGTGGAAAAACATTTAGGAAAAACCCTCAGCACACCCAACTAAGATTTGAACCCTGATCTTCCTGTCATCGGCAGGCTAGTATATTGCGAGAGTAGCACGTTAGACTCATACGGTCACCGGAGAGGGTCATAATTACATTCAAATTAATAAAGTTCATAGTAATAATGTGGAGGAATGTAAAAGGGAATGACAACTTTTAAGCTAATTAGATTGAAAGGAACGCTATATTAATTAATACACAAGTAGAACAAAACTTTGGCTCAGTTAGTAGCGTCTTCGTCTACGGATATGAGAGTACCAGGCTCGATTTCCGGACATGCCGAGAAATGTAACGTTGATGAAACTAGGACTTTCCTCTTCTAGTTTATGGATTAGTGACCGGGGAACAGGGCGTTGTGTCTGTTCTAAAATTAAGTCAATTTATAAGACATGTGCTGGTTAATTAGTTGTTAGAAAGTGTAAGTAAAATACCCTTTAAAATATATTTAGTCTCCCAAATTGACCGTGTATATAGCCTATCTTTTTCTTAAGTCAACAACCACATTGAATTTCTATGTGTGAGCATGAAAGGGCCTACCAATGTTACCAGGAAAGGTATTTTCGCACACCTTCCAGGGCTATTTCACATGCCACAATTGACATGGGATCGATGGATTTAGTTCTTTACCCCCCGAAGTAAGTTGTGCTACGGATTTTTATGCTCAAGACACTTCAGCTGGGTTTGAACTCATGAACATCGTGTCTTGAGGCGAGAACTTTACCCCACCTTACTTTATAAGACCATCAAAGTTGACATTGTGTGTGTTTGTATTGTGTGTATAAATGTAAAATATATATATATATATGATGCATATATTTATAAATGCTCAAGTTGCTATATTTTAAAATGAATTTGAAAAATTTAATTTAAATCCAAAATTAGAAAATTAAGTATGCTAAAGAGAAAAAATAAGATACTTTTTCATTATTGAATTGAAAAATGACACCTGGACATGGGAATCGAACCCAAGGACCGTTGGCTTATTCGTCAATGCTCTAACTGAGCTATTTAGAAGTGTCCCGTGCCCAGGGTGGTTCTTCACCCACGATAATGATAAAAAAAATAGCGTGTCATTATTATAAGGAATTGATTTTAGTTTAAATATAATTCTTAAAATGAATCAATATTTCCACAAAAATGTATGGACTGTTTCCGTTTCCTTCGTAGAATTTATTCCTTTTTACAAACTAGTAGCAAAATAAATATAGTCTTATTGTGATATATGTTTTATTTTGCTTTATTATTTTATCTTTGTATAGGCCTATCAAAATAATTGTTTTTGACCAATAAATAAACAAAGCTTTGACTCGTTTTAATTTTACATCTACCCAAGGAGTCGGATAACATCAAAATTTGATCCTCAAATCTTTAAGAAATGAAGCTAATCTGTTGAACTTTAAATACATTTTTTAAAATAGCCAACTCATTTTAATAAATTATTATTATTATTAGCACCGCGTCTTACTACCCGTTCGGGTTATACGCACTTACGCTAATGTGTAATGGTAGGGTGATTGTGAGATGAAATGGAGGACCTACAGTTTAACGTGGAATCCGAACCACGGTGGAGGCCTGCATTCCTCACATTCACAAGTTGTGATTAATACACATCTTGTCAGATTTTAAATAAAACAACTTACGTTACAGAAAGGGGTATAAAATTGTTCTTGATAGCCAATCAACGAAATAAGCTTGATTAATTTTAATTGTAATATAATACTCAACTTATATTATTTGAATATTCTCAAATTAATTTAATTTTTCAAGAGCAACAAAGATTATCCATGTAAGATATTTGAAACATATCACCCCTTATTTTTAACGCCATAGAAGACGTTGAATGGTTGATTTTCTATAATTATTGTCAACCTTCTTCTCAATGTCAAAGTGAAAGTTAGTCTATTACTATCCAAGTTGCATGTTTTTTTGTTTTTTTTTACTTTAGGTTGAGTCGCTAGAAAGTGACGGGACCGTGGGAAGGAGTGATGAACGGTAGTATGACGCCCAGTCTCCGACAATATGGCGGCGAGAGCCCGGTGCATTCGTTCCGATGTTGTGAGAACCATATCTGTTGTGTTAAGGAACTTTACATGTAGGTGAGATCCATCATCAGCTCATACTCTAATTATTGTGTATGTATATTTTATATTTGTACTTTCTAAACAAGGATTATTAGCGACTTAATCTAAGTGGTAAGTAAGTAGGGGGTAAGCTTTATTGTAATTACACAATATTAGCGTGGAGAAAGAACTGTAAAACCAACGTAAAATTCACCAAGCTGAGATAGCTTAAGTTTTACGAGTTTGCTTCTTTATATTGTTCAATTAATGTATTGACAAATTCTTCTTCTTCATTCATTTGGTGTTTTATATTCATACTATTTAATAGCTTAGTTTTTTGACAATGTGTTCAATTTGGTATCAATGTAAATTCAAAATATTACAAACTAAACACAACTTACATTTAATATGAATTTAAAACACCTAATTAAAAATAATAACATGTCAACAAATGAGTCTAAACATTAAAAAAAGCCATCTTTTTTAAATCAAGCTCGAAGAATATTTTTTCATTTAAAGTGAGTATGAATACCTGAGTAAACGCCCTTAATTGGTTTATTTTAAATGCGAACTATTAGTGGTTTCAATAAGTTAAATTCTTCAATAACATTGTGAATGTTTTAAAATACTCCTTAACATAAGAGTCATTCAAGATTACAAAACATTTTAAAAGTAAGCCACAGAAAAACATATTTACACTTAAAAAAACTACTATTCATCATTTGGTTGATCAAATTTACTATTAGATTAAAACACAAAATAATAGACCTACTATTGCCTCACCATTCATTATAAAATATTATTTTAAACATTCCACAAATCATGAAATGGTAATTTAATTAGTTGAAGAAGTATAACCCAAACCGATGGTAAGACGAGGTGATTGAAATTAAAAAAATTAGTTGAGTTAGTTAAAAATTGTCATTTTAGTGAGTAGGTGCTATGTCCATGCTTCACGTATTTGGTGGACACAATTATGTGTATTGAAATTGGATAACCCAAGTAAACTCTCCACCCGTTTCGTATATATAAATTACCAAAACATTACTATCGACAATTTAACCTAAAACTTATATATGTTTCAACACCACGCTAAAACACTGTGTTAATACAATATCACGTCCAGTATATTCAAGAACTTAATATTAAAACGTATTAAGTAACAAAATGTGCACTCATACATATTTCACTGATTTCTGATAAACAAATTTGGAAACAACTCATAAAATTTACTTTACAAAAATTAGTATTCATAACTATTATTCCATTCGTTTATATAGAAGCAAAATCTTGATGACTAAATTTATAATGTAACCTGTCAACACAATGTTGTGCCAAAAATTTCAGTGAACCATGAAAAAAAGACTAATAAAACCTCAATCTTCCCTCCCATTTTCCATTTCCCATTCCTCATCTTACTTACATGCAATCTAAATTCGTAGCCTTGCGTGTGTGTTCTTCACAATCACTCTGATTTTTTTTCTTTGTTCCTTTGAAGTGAAGGAGTATCCTGAGTGCTCATGATTGTGGATATTATGTCGATGTTCTGACAATAAAAAAAAAAAGAGTGAAAAGAATTGACTTTATTTTCCCACACGAACCACAAAAAAAAACACAACTAAAACAACATGAAAATATTTCTTTTAATTGGATTAAAACACTCCTGTTCTTTATTTAAGTTTTTACTGTACCACTGCACGCTGCAGTGCACTTTTCTCGTTTTATTTATTTATTTATTTAAGGTACCGTATTTAACGTGCACTTTCTGAACCGACTAATTATATCAGCACACTAAAGTTTATGAGTAACCTTGAAAGGGCCTATCAAATTTGCCGAAAGGTATTTTCACGTATCTTCCAGGGTTATTTTACATGCCAAAATCGACAGGGTACCGAATGGCTTTACTTCCCATCCAATGGAAGTTGTGATAAGGATTTTTATTGTAAAAAAAAATTGACCCCGCCTGAGTTTGAACTCATGAGGCGAGTACTTTACTACAATACCACCAAGGTCAACCACTTATGGTTAAATATTTGTAAAAAATTATAGATATTCCCTTTAGGTATTAACTTATTTGGTATGCTCAAACTTTATTATTTAATAAACTAATTTATTTACTTATAGCTCATAATAAGTAAGATACGCCTGTTAAAGGCGAAATTTTGCTAAATATTTCGAATTATGTGTTTTATTTACAAAAAAATTAAATTCCCACTTTGAAATAAAGGAATAAAATATTTACTTCTTTCAATTTTACAGGCATATGAAAATGTTCTTCACCCAGAGTTAATCTCTATAATATTTTACTTGAAAATTATTTATATCTTTTTCAGAAATATATTTGATTCAATTTATAACCAAAGAGAGTTCTATGTTGAGATATATCTCATCCAGTTAAAGTGTATTATTTTATTATATTTAATTTCTATAGTCCCTGCCAATAATTTAATTAGTTTAAGTGTATGTCAACATTTTTTTAAGCTGACAACAGCTATTTCCCTTGTTAAACTATTTTGTGTGTGTAGAATTTATCTTGAATTCCTCCCTTTTACATTACACATCCTCAACAGGTATATAGGCACATATTTCTATCACCTGTAGTGTTCACTTTGATAATCGAAACAGTTGAAAGTGTTCCAAAAGAAAATAAATAAATAAAACTTCACGCGGTGTAATAGCTTCACATTACAAACCTATTATGTTCTAACAGAGTTCAAGTATTTATGTTTTCCATTAGAACAGTTCCATATTAGCATTTATTATTATTCCCTCCCTCCTCCCTACTTCCCTTCACCCTCCATCCTTTTCAGATGATAATTTTACCTACATAAATAACTTAAAAAAGTAACACAATGTTGTCTTGCACACACTGCTAAACCTATAAAAACATAAAAAATCTCAATAATAATTTCTTCTCAACCACCTACAGCTTATCTCCATGTTAAAATTTTTATTTTAACATGGATGACAACTATGTGAAACAGGGTGAGGAGGGATGGGAGAGGACGGGGGGTGGATTCTTGGGTTCGGTAGGGTTAAAATAAAAGTATTAAACAAGACACGAAATGATGTCTTAAAGAATCTTGTAAAAAAAAAAAGGACAGGAACATTTGTGTCTTTGCGTCCGAGACTGGTTGGCTGTTATGAAGGTTCTAGAATAATTTACATTTTTTCTAAACACTTCTTGTTATATTTTTTGACCAATAAATGCGAGTGGATCCATCCAATCGGATACATTGTATGAAAATGTCTGTTTTTAACACATAAAATGTAGTAGTGTATGATACTATCTTAACAGACTTCTATATTCTTTCCCGAGTGCCATTGTAACATTATTAGTCTCCATCTTGAAATGTTACGAAGGCTTATTTTATGTATCTATTTACTAGGTAATTTCGTGTCCCAACTATATATATGAAAAATAATAGAATAATAAAAAAAGATTTGAGATAAACTCAATTTGTTTGGGAGGATACAATTTTTGAATAAAGCCATGGTAGAGTGATTATTTATTAAAGCTGGGATTTCTATTGACGGCGATTTTTGGATCTACTGCTTTGATTTGTTTTTATTAGATTCAAAAAACTGTTTGTTGTAGTATTTATTAAAATTGTACTGACCTTACTTTTAAAATATTAATCACAACTTGTGAATGTATGGAATGCCAGGCCTCCACCGTGGTTCGGATTCTACGTTAAACTGTAGGTCCTCCATTTCATCTCACAATCACCCTACCATTATACATGAGCATAAGTGCGTACAACCCGAACGGGTGGTAAGATGAGGTGATAATATAATAATAATAATAATAATAATAATAATACTTTTAAAACACATTTAATATATCTGTATATAAAAATATATATTTTATGTTTGACTTAAAACAAAGAGTAAAGGAATAAAATAAGAGTTTATAGGTGCCCAAAATATTACTGTGTCTAATAAAAGGGTTTAGAAACAATTAGTATAAGTGCATTAATTTACTTAAGAATACAATTAAACTACTGTATTACAAATTTGCAAGCTAATAAAGCACAAGTAAAACTGTCTAGTATTTCTAATTTAAATTAAACCTCTATGTTTGAAGTCATACGTTTTATTTTAATCCTACAATAATTATATTTATTATATTTAAGTTTGAAGAATGAGGTTTAATTAAATGTAATTAAAACAGAGACTTAATATATTAATGCCCATTTACTATTTCTAATTAATATTTATACTTGATTTGTTAAGTAATTAACGATTCAATATAATAACTAGCTAAACATTATTCAATACGATGTATCTAGTTTTCAATTTTGTCCATAAATAATAGATAACATATAAATGGATTAATTTAGTTGATAGTCAAATAAAATAGTCTGTTATACAAATATTCTGATGTTTATTTTATATATAATCAATAAATATTATTTTTCTAATATTTATTTGTTTATGGGTGTTTAAGAAACCTTTAATATTTGAGACGTGGCTAAATGTTGTAGACGAATGTGTAAAAAAGAGAAACATTAAGAATTTTAAAAATAAAAGAAGAGTATAAACCGAACGGGTAGTAAGACGCGGTGCTAAGTATTTAAATATAAGAATAAAAGGGTCTTTATGACTCGTCGTAATTAGAAATAAGTACCATTTATGCCCTATGTGTGAATAAAAAACCAATTATTTTACAAGTTAATTTTTTTTTAGAAAAATTGTATTTCTATTTTTTCTTTGAAAAAAATATTACTTCTGACCTATAATTTAAACCTTTACCAAATTAGATAGAATTGGTTTATTTAAGACCAAACTTGCTATATGATTATAAGGTGTTTTTTCGACTGGTTTTCATAGCAAGACAAATGCAATTATTAGTAATTATAGTCCTACCACTTAGAGGCTACCTTCCAAGAACCACCTAGAACTAACCTCAAAGGAAAACACACCTAGAAGCCCATAAAGAGGAGTCCCTGTAATTATATAATAAACATATCATCATTGAAGTGGGTGACTTTTGTCTTTACTCAACCTTCTACCGCCCTTTTATGTTGTTTGTTAAAAGAAATGTTTGAGTGAAGAAAATGTATAGTATTAATTTAGTAAATTTTGTAACTTAAGTATTTATTAAAATTAATTGTTTAAGTTTACCTATAAGCAATACATAACAAATTGAAATAATAAGCCGTGAAATAAATTATGTTTTATATTTATTTTTAACATGAATATATTTATTTAAACTAAGTTTATACTATATTTACTAACAAAATTGTAATCTATTTATTGTATAATTTCACTGTGAGTAATTTATCCAGCTTAGAACCAAGCATATTTCACTACAGAAAAATGTTGTATTTGGACATAAAATAGTCTAAAGCATTCTCATTATTTTTGGAAAATATTAATAGAGCCAAAATATTCTAATTGTATTATCTCTATTCGAAGTGGCAATTTAATTTCTTGAAATAAAATATACATTCTAGTCTAAGAATTCCGGGTTTGACTCTTAACAAGAAAAAATATACATACAATCAGCTAATTTTATCTTTTACATAGTTAAAGCAAACTGGATCAGACACATCCTTAAGAGGAAGTGTCTTCTGCACTACGTCATAGAAAGAAAGGTTGAGGGAAAGAGGAGCTTGGGAAGAAGGAGGATTCAAATATTGAATGACTTGTAGGAAAGAAGAAAATTATGGGAGCTGAAGGAGAAGGCAGAGGACAGGGTGCATTGGCCGTCTAAGTTTCACTGACAAAAGGAATGGACCTGTCGTAGTACAGAGCAACTAATACTAACAGTGATTATCTAGTTATCTATGTTTTATTTATTATTATTCATGTACAAGGATACTTTAAGTAATGTAAGACACGGGAAGCCCTGAATGACATATTGCAGTAAATATATTAATTACTAAACTTTAGATAGTTTAACTTCCATGGGATACAATAATAATAAATACAATTATGACAGCCATACAAACAATTATTTTAAATGTATAGGCCTATTTTAAAAGATAAAACAATCCTTGTAATATGTATATGTGTGTGTGTGTATCATACAAATAGTGAACAATAGCTCCAATCAAGAACCACTGACCACCAAGAAGCAGTTAAACTGGATTTTATATTTTCCACCCACTTGTTTCTCAGTATCTTTCTAGGTGAATGCCAACCTAGGTACATTTTTATTATTATTTGAGTTATATAAAGTCCACGTTCTGATCTAACTAATTATATCAGCACATGACAATTTATATGAGCGAGAGCAAAAGAGCCGACCAATTTGGCTGGAAAAGGTATTTTCACGTAACTTACAGGGTTCTTTTATAATCCACAATCGACATGGTATCGACGACTTTACTCCATCCGAAGGAATTTTGGCTACGGATTTGTATCGATCAGAAAAATCCGTCAACCACAGCTGGGTTTGAACCCATGAACATCGGATTCTGAGGCAAGAACTTTGTCCCAGTTACTATTGATTACCTTCTTCGATTCTATATACTGACACCACCAACATACAAGCCTAGTCAATGGCAGATAAATAATTACATATAGTGCTTTATTTTTCTATTTCTCATATTTAAATGACGGTGACATACCGTTTGTCTTAGGCAACCTTTGATCAAGCTATACCTTAATTAGTTTTGCTAACCGCTTTGGTGGCCGCATGGTCTAACGAGCTACTCTGGCAGTAGATTAGACTGCCGATGACAGAGAAATTGAAGTTCGAATCTCAGTCGGGTGTACTGAGGGTGGTTTTTCAAAAAAAGATTCCCGTCTCTCTCCACACAAATGCGGTTACACTTCCTTTAAATGAAATCCCTAAAATCACTAGCGTAATTAGTAAACATAAGCGTATTACCCGAACGGATAGTAAGACGTGGTGCTAAAATAATAGTTTTGTTGCTCGTGTGGATATTGTAAGGACTTAAATCTAACCATCAGTGCGCGTGTAGTGTTGCCAGGGTGAGCGGAGATTGTTAAAACCTAAGATATTTTAGTCAAACTCACTTGGTTCCCCCATTTGACCAATCACAAATGTTCTACTGACCGATGGTACAATTTCACTGGTAGGCCTACAGTTTAAACAAACTCTGCTTATCCTGCAAACATTTCACGCCACAGCACTGCTAATTATATAGAAACATAGATAGTAAGTAAAGTTAATAAACAAACTGTAGGGAAGTTTAACATACAAGTTATTTAATCATTGTTATTACGGCACAGTACATTTATTTAATTTAAATCTAAAAACTATAAGCTAGACCTTCAAGAATGTACATCCTTACATATAAATCTTAAGTAAACCTAATGTCTTTCTCCTTCATTGTTATCTTCAACCCGTCTGTTGTTAGTTAATGAAGCTATTTACTAAATAAACTATAAACTCTTGATATGATATCTACATAGCATTGTTCATCAATTGACAACACAGTATAACTTTGTTATCAAACGACTCTTTTGTTTTACGTAAATGGCTACCAACCTTTGTAAATAAACAAAAAACAAGCAAATTTGTTAATCAGTCAGCATACTAAATTTATGATTTATTTATTTTATAAATATACATACAGTACCGCGTTTTACTACCCGTAACTCTAGTTTATTAGGGAAAAGGCAGGTTGACTTTAGAGTAAGTGTAGACTACTAGAATTTGCATGGAGGGAGATTGTAACATAATTTAGGATAAGCCATCCTCAATACATCCAGCCGATAGTTGTGCCATGACCCTGCCATTACTGTTTTATTATTATTTAGCACCGCATCTTATTACCCGTTCGGGTTATACGCTCAAGTACTAATTACACTAATGGATTATGAATTGGGAAGGTTAAATTTAGAGGAAGTGAACCGCATTTGCAAGGAGGGAGATAGGAAAACAATTTAAGAAAAACTACCCCCAGTTCACCCGACCGAGGTTCGAACCTCTATCTCCCGTCCTTGATGGTCTAGCTCAACGCGACTGGCGCGTTAGCCAACTACGCCACCGAGGCGGTTTCCCATAACTGACAATAGGCTACACGTCATACAATCTTACAGCGTATTACTACGTGACGCATGCATCGATGTAGACATGGGCTAATAGTGTTAATACATCCGTTCACGAAGAAATAAAGGTTTGAGTCCTGGCTGGGTGTGTTGAGGTCAGTTCTTATTATTATTATTAGCACCGCGTCTTACTACCCGTTCGGGTTATAACGCAGTCAGTTCTTCCTCAGTGGTTTTTCACTCTTCCACTATGAGAATGCGGGAACAATTCCTCTAATTTTTTATTTCACTCATAACTACGCCATTCTAGCCAGGGTTAGTATTAAGACGTGACTAACACAAAACATTATGAACCATCAATCTACAAATATTAATTAATCACCATTATTGATTCATCCCTCTTAGATTCCATTACCAAGATTTTAAAAAACTAAGATGTAATAAAATATTTTTGATATTAGTAATTTTGATGTCCCATAATTTACACTATGACATTAGGAACTTGAGCTAGTTCTATCCAGTCCACCTCATTACACTTTATCTTTTTCAAATCAGGTGACACTGGTACGATTCTAGGGGTTCAATTTTCTGTACCAGCACAGATTTATCTGATTGCCAAACCCTTCACTCACCTCTGACAAGACGCGTATTCGTCACAACTTGTAATGTGTGGATACCAGGCTCCACCATGGTTCGGAATCTACGTTAAACTGTAGTTCCTTCATTTCATCTCACAAACACCCTACAATTATACATTAGCGTAAGTACGTATAACCCGACGGGTAGTAAGACGCGGTGCTAATAATAATTTTCAAATCCATTCTAATGTTATCCTCCCATCTGCGTCTGGGTCTTCCCAGTGGTCTCTTCCCATTGGATTTCGCCAGTCAGTACCCTGAACAAGGTATTGACATAAATACATACGCGATGCACGTCCTGCCCACCATAATCTAAAATATTTGATTATCCTAAAAATGTAATGTGATGAGTAGGCCTACAGGGTATGTAGCTTACCTATTATGTAACCTATCCACTCCCCAGTACCGGACGTGATTTCAACATCGAACCTCAACGTCACTTGTAATCCAGTCTATCGCGAGCCTGACGTCTTAGATCCTGTGACCATCAATGCAGTTACACTGTTATAGTGTGCGCTCTAAACATAGCGTACCGTGTTTTACCTATTTAAGCCGGGACGTGACAGCAGACTCTAAATGTAGCTGGGATGAAAGTAAATTTGTTACTAGTAGCTGGGACTACTATCAGGACAAATACGGTACATCAAAAGTTGACTCGTGGGTGTTTTACAAGGCAAGCAAGGCTTGACTGACCTGTACTAATAAATGTTTCCCCCCCATTCTTCTTTAAAGCTGTCCTTTAAATCCAATAAATACATTACTTTGTCACCACATTATTTTGTGTGTATGTGGTTGTTAAAATTGATAGTAAGTTGTAAGTTGTGGGAAACCATTTATTTGTACAGCGCTGTCAGATTTTACCGCCCTTGCTGCAACCCACGTGTCACCCCTGACATATACTTTTGCTAAAATGCAATAGTTTTATAATTTAGATAAATTTAGGACAGCATACTGAATTTAATTAATAATAAATGTCCATCTACATTGCCACTAAATATATATTGTAATATTTTTATATTATTTCTAATAATAAAATATTTCATTTGTATATAACTTTATAGTAAAGAAGAAAATTTGTTTTTCTTCTTCTATTTGGATCTAGTCGACCCCGGTGGTCTTGGGGTAAAGTTCTCGCCTCAGGACCCGATGTTCGTGGGTTCAAACCCAGCCTGGCTCGACGGATTAATCTTGAGCTATAAAACTCCGTAAAACTCCTTCCTTCGAAGGGGAAGTAAAGCCGTCGGTCCCATGTTGATTGGGGCATGTAAGAGAACCCTAGAAGCTATGTTAAAATACATTTCCCGGCACAATTGATAGGCTCTTTCACTCTCGCTCATAGATATTATCGTGTACTTATATAATCAGCCGGTTCAGAAAAAGCACGTTAAATACCTCAAATAAATATATAAATAAAAATCTTTGAATCTAAGTATTTTTAGCACCGTCCATTCGGGTTATACGCTTATGTACTAATCACACTAATGGTTTTAGGGATTAGGAAGGTTATATTTAGAGGAAGTGTACCCACATTTGTGTGGAGGGAGAGAGGAAAATTCACCTTCGGTACTCGACCGAGATTCGAAACTCGATCTTCCCGTCATTGGCGTTCTAGTCTGCTGTGAGAGTGGCGTCTTAGACCATGTGACCACCAAAGTGGGTTTTAATCTAAATGTGTCTTAAAATAGTTTTGCCATAGCCCAATATCGAGCTAACTTTCCTTTGTTCTACAGTTGACCTCCCTAATTTATTATTGATAGAGTAATGGTTTGTATTGCATGTAACTTGAGTTGAGCTTGAACGGACTTAAACATTATTTTGAAGAGAATCTCAAGGGATATATATATATATAAATATATATATGTGATATATACATATATATATATATATAAAACCAGGAAAAATCTCCGGTGTGTGAAATTGATATCTCACTTTACCCTGTCAAGTTACCCAAGTTGACACATGTCTGGCGGAGCAACCTTTTATCATGTATATTATTATATTCATGAGTGGGTGGGGTTACTGGCTTACATAGGATGTGTATGCATGGAAGTGTGAGTGTATGAGTAGTGTATATCGAGCTGTTCACACTAGGTCACAAAAAACGACGAAGACGAGTTTTTTTTTTTTACCAAAAGGGAAAATCTGAAAGAAAGCGCTCTTTGTTTGAATTTGATTATAACTGTGTGTTGGACCAGGGCGTAGAAAGGCAGGGGTTGGGGAGGGGAGTCAGGACCACCCTTGGAATTTTTATGGACCCCCTCCCTTAAGGGGGGTCCATATATATATGTATACAAACTTTTAATATAGTAAATTTTTCTAGTGGACGCCACCTAGAAAAAATAGCTTTATACGCTTTGCTGTGCTTATATTATTATTAAGTATATCTATGACATGGATTGCAAAATCATATCTAAAATAACACTTTGATAAGTGAATAGCATAGATACTATTTTAAAATGATGTTTTTTTCCAACTAAGGCTGTCCCCTTCGCAACTCTTTACCTCCAATAAAAAAAACTATCTCGTATTGGAGGATATACATCTGATTACAATCTAACCAAACTAAATTTAAAGCATCTATACTCGTAATTCTATCTCATATCTAATTTATTTATTTATAGCCGGCGATTTCCGCACGTCCATCATAGACTCTGACTCTGCCTTAAAATATGAGTGAAGAATGACCCCATACATAGGACGTTTCCTGAATAGCTCAGTGGTTAGAGCATTGACGTACCGAACCAAATTTCTTGGGATCGATTCCCGTGTCCAGGTGTAGTTTTTTAATTTTTAAAATAATTTACTTTTATTTTTTGGAATAGCCATAATTTATATTATATACTTCTCTCCTTTTTAGGGCACACAAATATATTCTTATTTGAGTAAGGAAATACTTTTATTATTACAAACAAATAGCCCCTTGAAGTATTAAACTGGGATTCTTATCTTACGGATACTTTCCAAACGGATGGGTCACAGACATTAAATTAAAACCTTAACGCCTTGAACCATGAAAGAGTCCAAAGGTTAAAAAATAATCTCAAATCTACTACAGAACTATGGGCTTTGTGAGAGGCCAACTATTAGATGCAATCTATAGAAGGATTCTGATTGGAGTTAGGGTTTAGAAAATTGAAACCTATTTTTTACGTTCAACATTAAAAATATGTTACAATATAATTGATATCATTTTACAGGTATTGTCATTATCTAATATAATTACAGTTTAAGATAACATGACTTTACGTATGAATATATGAAAGTAGTTTTAGTAACTTTTTAAATTTAAGATATTGTGTCCCTCCTACTAGAATTCCACAATAATAATATATATTTCTCAACCTCGGAGGTCTTGGGGTAAAGTACTCGCCTTGAGACCAGATGCTCGTGGGTTCAAACCTAGCTGAGATTAATGAATTTTTTTTAGCGATTAATATCCGTAGCACAATTTTCTTTGGAGGGGAAGTAAAATCATCGATCCCACGTCGATTGTGGCATGGAAAAGAATCCTGGAAGGTGTGTGAAAAAACCTTTCACGGCAAAATTGTTATACCCTTTCGCACACGCTCATAGAAATTCAGTGTGGAAGGCAATGGGAATCACCACACTTTTGGAATTTCCCTAGTACATGTGATTTCTACAAGATGGTACAGGCAGCACTAACCAGCTGAAGGGATGAGTGATGGAAAGCGCTGGATGGCTAAAATAAAACCAACCTGGTGGTTGCTGAGTGAATAATAAGAACAATCTTCATTCATAATTTGCTTAACCCTACAGTACATATATTATTGGTCGCTCAGATACAGTTCCTGACGTTTGAGTTTTTTTTGTAGAGAAGACAATAGCTGTATATGATACAGGTTTATTTGTGTTCTTCCTGGTTTAAGTGATTTGTTTTGTTTTTTTTTTACTATGTAAATAATACTTAACGTGAACTTTATAAACCAGCTAATTAAATCCGAACACGACTATTAATTAACTTTATTCTAGAATGGTTAGAGTATCCGGTCTTTCAAACGTCAATTTATTATCATGAAAGTGAAAAACCCTTTTTCACAAATTATATTTGTTTGGTCCTTTTTGTAATCAAACCCGTGATCATTAATTAATACGTTGAAATGAGTAAGCTAAAAGTTAGTCTACATATGTTTACAAATGGTGTTAATTCTTCAAGACTTATTGAAGTTTGGACTACTTTAAATTTTGCCAAGGAAACATAATAAAGATAATGCGTTTTTTAAGAATCTCCTTAATTTTCATCTATAAAGGGTTTTTTAAAATCCTAATTTGTCTATACATCATCTCCTGTTCAAAAAAGTACAACACCTCTGAACTCAAATGCACTTCTTTTTTCATTCTTATTTAATTTACTAGCTATTCACTACATTTTTAATAGGCATCTACTATTGGATCATTAGGTTAAATAGTTATTGAAATATATATACATTGATACACAAATATAGACAACTATTATTATTTAATAATTTATTTATATATATATATATATATACACATATATATATATATACATATATATATACATACAAATTAATTAGATAATATGGACATGGAATATTAAAAAATGAAAAATGTAATAAGGTGCCAACTATAATTTTAATAAATAAATAGCTTACCGGGCAGAAAGATTAGATATTTATTTTCACGGAGCAAATAACTTAACTAACAAATGCGATCAAACGTGAGTAGTTTTTCATACCAAATGTTTCAGGCTATCATTACCACTAGATTAACTTTTTACTCTTCAATTAGCATATGGTAATAGTACAAAATAAACGTATAGGTGCTTCAAATCTTAATTTAAAGATTGAATAAAATTGTTTACGATAGTAGTTAACATCTTCAAAGTTTGATATAGATCGTGAATATATATATGTATATATGTATATATATGTATATATATATATGTATATATATATATATGTATATATATGTATATATATACATATATATATACATATATATATGTATATATATATATACATATATATATACATATATATATACATATATATACATATATATATGTATATATATATATATGTATATATATATGTATATATATATATGTATATATATATAAAAACTTAAGAAGAATATTGTTACATTATGTGAAATTTAACTAAAGAAAAAATTTCGTTATATTAGTTTTTCAGTCATAACTAAAATAAATATTGTTAATATTATTTAAGTAGGCCTATTTCAATTTTCACGATCTATATCAAACTTTGAAGATGTTAACTACTATCGTAAACAATTTTATTCAATCTTTAAATTAAGATTTGAAGCACCTATACGTTTATTTTGTACTATTACCATATGCTAATTGAAGAGTAAAAAGTTAATCTAGTGGTAATGATAGCCTGAAACATTTGGTATGAAAAACTACTCACGTTTGATCGCATTTGTTAGTTAAGTTATTTGACCAATGAAAATAAACATCTAATCTTTCTGCCCGGTAAGCTATTTATTTATTAAATTATAGTTGGCACCTTATTACATTTTTCATTTTTTAATATTCCATGTCCATATTATCTAATTAATTTGATGACAAGAAAACTTTAAAAAAGGACTATTAACATTATATTGATTGTTCCCCTAAATAATCTAAGTTTGTTTTCTTGCACCACATCTTATTGTCATCCTTACTATCCATATTTAACAACACAAATGGCGTAGGTTTCAATAAGATAGAATTTAGAGACAAAACTATCAGCAAGTTAGTGAAGGAATAGTTAATTAACATTTAAGCAAAAACCACCCTACGTACTCCCGGGTGGAATTTGAATCCTAACCTTTCCTTCAACTAAAAACCATATTATAAGATCTTGACGTCTATTCCGCTTGCCCACTGGTTGTTGATAATGTTAAGTAGATAGCTGTAAAACAAATACACAAAAATCTTATATATTAGGATCTTCCTGACACTTCTTTCACTTTTTTCTAGTAAATAATACAGACCAGTGTCCACGACATCTTAATTTTAATCTTCTTGGCAGAAACACTTAAAAAACTATACTCGGTTATTAGTGTACCGCAAACTAATAGTAAAAACCCCCTCGTATTTAGTTTTTTTCATGGTAAAAAGGTGTCAGCAAATGATGTTCACCCAGCAATTCTATCGATCTCTATCAACGCAGAATAAATAATGGTACAAGGAGAGAAGGAAGAGAAGTGGGAAGTAGATGGAATACTTTGTATCACTCTTTGCACAAACTTTTACCTTCCCCCTCTGTCTACGTTCACCGACATTCTCTCATTCTCTCCTTGTTTTCATGATGTCTATAGACTCCATCAGTCAACAAAAATACAGAGAGGGGGTGAGGGTAAAGGATATAGAGACCCATACAAGAGAGAGCAAGAGGAGAGACCAAAGCAGAGAGGCAGGTTTCGGTTCTCTACTGCAAAGTGTCCCTTAAAAGTTTTACATGGGGGTATGGCTTTGATGGCAGCTCTTCCAATGTGGCTGGCCCATAATACCAGAAGACTTACGACTGCGCTGGGTTACCCCCCTGTACCCCTCCCTTTCCCCCCTTCTCCCTATACATACATTCACCCTCTTTGTCGCACTCGTCCCTCCGACATCATTGAAGCGTGGTGCAGCGGCGGCTACGATGGCTTTGCTTTTTCGCTATAGATGTTTTTGGAGATTTTTTTTTCTTTCTTTCGATATGCTGGTGTTGTATGGCGTATGTTTCTGTATGATTGGGGGAGGGAACGTTTTCCTTTATTTCAGATTTCTCCCCCTCCCCACCTTTTCGTTCTTTCTGTAACTCTCCCATTTTTTTCTTTTAAAAAATGTCTTGTCTTACCCCCACCCCCATTCTTGCGAGAGACTACCTAACATTTTGGCAATAGACTTATCTCAAGTTTTCTAGTATTGTGTCGTGCATGGACGTGATATCTGTTAAAAAATTTCCTTTCTTAAGATTATTTGAAAGTCTTTTAAGTTCGGAAGGGATGATTTAAGAACCAACTTGAACGTAGCCCCGGTGTATAGAGGGGTTGTGTATTTGGCAGAGATTTACCCTTATATTATATTTCTTCATTTTTTTTGTGTGTTTTTTTGTCCTTCTTTGGTGAATTCTGTCTTCTTGTATCTTTGCTCTTGTCTTCTCTTCCCCTTTGAGGAAGGTTTTCAACCTGTCCTAATCTGTATCAGTATGTGTATGTGGTACACGTTGTAAGGCATCCACCTACTATTTCTTCCCCCCTTACCCCACTTTCCTTCTATTCCTTCTCTCCTGTCTATAGTGTTTGCGATGGAAGGACGCCTCTATGTGTCGAATCTATGAAAAGGGTATGAGAGGGAGGAGAGATTTTTTTTTTTTGCGCGCGGGAGAGTTTCTTTCGTCGTTTCGCCGCCGCATCGCTTTTTGGGCCTCTTCCACTGAGTGTCATTTGTTTAGCTCGGACGGTGAAGACAACATGGCCGCTATCGGTTGTATCATTCATTCGGATTGAAATATCACCGGAAGACACATATTTTAACATTTATAAAATTATTTGTTTGTAATTTTTTTAAATTCGTCTAGTGATTATTAGATTCTTAACATTAACTTTTATATTATTTTGGAAATAGTACAGTGCTACTTTTAGAGGCGGCTCGTTTCGTGATCGTCTGTCTGAATGAGTTCCGCCGGATGTGGTCGGTAAGTTTAGTTATTTAATTTTGTAATTATCAAATTTTGAATTTTAATATAGTGAATATGATATGGTAAATAAAGACCAAAGTACTAACATTCCTTATTAGAGCAATTTATTTTAAAACTGTTTCAAAAATCGTTTTGGCAATTTTTATTTAATAGAGAAATTTAACCTAAAATTTACTACTATAGTCAAAACAAACTATTTTTGAAAACATTGTTATTTAATAAACATATTATTTTATTCTCAATTCTCACTGTATTTCATATTTTTTTAGTAGATTTAGTTTATTTGTTTAAAATAGGCTATATAGGATAAAAATGGTAAAAACAATCGTGGGAATAAACATTTAATGAATAGGCTATCACACGTATGAGGCTCTATATGATATCACAACCCTTCAATCCCCCAACTTTTATCCCTTACCAACCCTCCTCACAGTTAAATAAACATCACACGTATGTTCAATATTTATATTGTGTTCAATTAACGCACCATGTTATGAGTAATTGTTAAATATTATACTTTGGAGAGGGCATTAGTAAGAAAGTAGGAAAAGACAGGAGGAAAGGGGTAAGGGGGGGGGAGGAAAAATGTAAGGTGACAAATATTTCGAGCACTCTTGTCTGTCCTAACATCATCCATCATGATAAAGGATAGGGATAGAGGTGGGGTACGGGGGGATGGGGTGGGGGGAGGACAGCCTGTCACAACATAAAAGGCACTTTATATAAAAATGTTTTTTATCAACTGAACATTTCTCATCAATCTATGTCAATTGGAAATGTGATACCTTCCAGTATGATTAAGTTGAGGTGATGCTATGTCATATTGTGAGCGTTGGGCTAATAGAGCTGTAGAATATTGTTTCCTTGTGGTAAATAGAAAACCTAGTTGTACTATTATTTTTATGTTGACATTTTTATAAAAAAAAGTATTCAAAAGGTTTGCTGTGCTAATCTTAAAGAAGAGATTGGAATCACTATTACATTTTTAATTGAATAGTATTAAGAAAATTTATGGTAGCAATAAAAATAGTTGTATTTTAGTATTTTATTTACATATGAAATAATACAAAAAATGCTTACTAATTACGTGTTTAGCTAGAATATAAAAAAAATATTTTTGTTTAACTTTATTTGTAAATACATCCAGAATGACAAATCTACTTTTAAAGACCAGTAATCACGTAGGTGTTATATATAAACTATTCCTACTAGAACGTGTGTTTAGATAATACACACCTGTGTATTTGGAATGTGGATCTGAGTGGATGCGCGTGTGTGTCAGGGAATGAGGGTAAATTCAACAAGTTGTCCATTTGGGAGAGCATGCATGGCTTTCCTCACCGGCATGTCGGGTTTGATAATGGACCCATTGGTTTTGGGTGGAGTGAAGGAAGACGAGGGGACCACCTTTTATTTATAGACCGATTGGTGGCTTTGAATGGATTCTACCCCTCCTCTTTTAGCACTCATGAACCAGTGGAATTATAAATCAGGCTGAGGGAATCATTTTCTTATTTAAAATATTGGTTCGTTATCCATAATAATTATGATGAAAATATCAAGTTAAATTTGGTATCACCAAAACACAAGGTTACAAACATTATAACATCTAAATTATCTTTATTTTCTGAGGAAAGCTTGATGTGGAGAATATCTTTCATATACAGTTAAATATATATTCTTGAATAATTTTACTTGATTTAACCATTAAGTTACGTTCAAAAACAAATTATTTACCAGTGAATTTTAATAATTAATCAATTGAATAAAAAATAAATGAATCTACACACATTAAAGAGAGGTTTTTTTTAAGGATTTAAATACAATATTATATGTACTATTGTGCTGTATAATTCTTTATATAGGTCTAGTTATAATATTTTTCATTTTAAGTTATGTTTAGTACATAATCATATGCCCAGTTAAAAGTAAATAGAAAAATATTTTAAATTGTAGCTCACTAAATTAAATCTTAAGTAACCCAAATCAAAATCTCTTTGACACATATTTATACATTTTGCCCAAAACTATACATAAAACGCTTTATTATCAAATGAAAATGATTTTATTCACTAAACTAAAATTAAAACAATATATTTGTCAATAAATACAATTCTACCATATTAAATGGTGCCCTTCCCTTGACTAAGTATTTAGCGGGGTTAATCACACCCTTAGGGGATCTTTCTTTGATTTGGGGATCTAATAATGAATTTATTTACTATTAATATCAAATTAATACAAATATAGGCACAAGGGATAAATGTCTAGTACCAAATATACTGTCCTAATTTATAACACTTTGTGATTTGAGTTTGTAGGTAATCTAGATGTTTAACACATTTAAGTTTAATTTAAATATGCCATTAAAATAGGATTAATACCTCAATAATATTAAAGAAATTATAGGCAAAATTGTATTTTCGTGAACATAAAATAATTGACATATTTATATATATATATATTTTTATATATATAATATATATATTATATATATTTTTATATATATAATATATATATAAATATGTCAATTATTTTATGCTCACGAAAAAAAAAATATATATATATATATGTCAATTATTTTATGTTCACGAAAAAATATATATATAAATATATATATTTATATATATATTTATATATGTATATTTAAATATATATATATATATATATATATATATTTAAATAAATAACTATATATAAATATATATATAAATATATATTTATATATATATATATTTAAGTAAATAACTATCTCATTTTTTTATTATCGTCATACAAACAAATATCACATAAAACCACTAAAAGTATCCATATGTGTAAACGAAAGTGTGAATATCCATCAATATTCTTGTATATAATTAGATATTTTATCAGCAGAAATAACTATTGCATCATTTATTGCAACATTCATTATTTGTTCATATCTTACAAACAAATATTTGTTTTCTTAGAAATAATTCTCAAAATTATGCCTATTTTAAATATGGTTGTGAATTTAAACATATAAGTTTATATCAAAAAGAGAAATAATGCTTTCAATTTATCTTAAGATTAATTATAAAAAATATGTTTAACTTGTTATAAACAAATCTATAGTTGAAAGAATGTTTAAAACGTTGAACAAATGGCCATAGTACAGTTTTGGAAAGTAAAGAGTTTCTAGTGTTTATTTAATTTTAAAGGGGGTTGAAATAGTTTGAAAACAAATTAATAATTCTTAAATAAAATGCCTATTGTATTTTGTATCATTGAATAAATTAATCACAACTGTTTTTACCATCGTATCTTACTAACTGTTCAGGTTATACGCTTGTAAGATAATTACTCTAATAGGGTAGGGATGAGGAAGGAAACATTTAAGTGATAATCTACCCATATTTGCGTGGAAGGAGAGTGGGAAATAATTTAGGGGAAAACCATCCTCAGTAAACCCAACCGGGATTCTAACCCTGATCTCCCCGTCATCACCAGGCTCGTTTAACCAAAGAGTGACGCCTTAGACTATTCGGCCACTGAAGTAGGTCTTAAATCAGTTATAAACTAATTAAATATTATAACGTATTTATGTCGAACACTGTATTTCAACTGCGTAAACTGCCTTTACCAATACAAGATAAAAGAGAACGATGAATATCTATCAGATCCTCACCTCAAACTGTGAAAATTTATTCCAATTCAGCTGCCTGGGTTTTGAACCGTCGCCTCCTGTGTCTAAGTCTGTGAGTCCTTGGCAAGACTCCTGGTTGCAAAATTATAAAGAACAGTTTATATTGTTATTCTTGCAACCATTAATATTACAATTATGCATCTATTAACATTTTTTGGATATTAGGATATTAGGACTATTTATAATATTTTTGAATGAAAAATAAATTAAAAAGATAAAATCTTTTTTTTATCTTGCGTCTTAGTAGTTTTCTAAAATTCAATTATTTTATATTTAAGTGAAAGAAAAAGTTTTTTTACAAATTATAATTCTTTAAAAATTTAATATTTATAATGTTTTATCTTAGAGCCCTGTGTCTTTATTATATTTTAACGTGAAAAATGATTTGTTAAATCTTAAGTTTAAGTTCTTAAATATTTACATTTATTTCTAATTTTCCATTCTTGTCCGGTATATTTGAACTCAAATACAGACCTACCAAACTTTTCCAAATAATTATAGTTTGTTAATACTATTCCAAACATAAGTCGTTGTTTGTTTTTATCAATGCCGGATTGATACATTTTCGAGCATTGATGATGGATGAACTGAGTTGAAAATAACACTTACTTGACGAGTGTGTTAAAATATATTTTTTATCACAACTTCTTATTATCCGTTAGTGTTATAGGCCTGTGAATTAATTATACTAATATGATAGGTTTATGAAAGTTTAATTTAAAGGAAGTACCCCAGCATTTGCGTGGAGGGAGAGTGGAAAACCATTTAGGGAAAAACTCTGTACACCCTACCGGGATCGAACCCCGATCTCCCCATCTTCAGCAGTCTAGTCTAACTGTTATAATTACGTCAAACACCGCTGTCATTAGTAGCTTACTCTCAATTTTAGGGAAGAGAAAGCTGGTTTAGAAGAATTACTACTACATTCGCATAAAGGAAGGATAGGAAAACCACAATTTATATATTGCTAACGGGGAACTACTCCAATGTATCAACCCTAGATTCGAACCTTGATCTACCTATCTCTTATAACCAATATTCTACGAGTCTATCCCCTTAGGTAATTTGACCATAAATGCGAGTACCAGCAGTGTTGGACGAGTGGTAATCACACATGACTTTCTCCTAGAAGGCCGTGAGTGTGATTGGATGCTCAACTGATTTTACCGAGATGATTTATTTTTAGTAACATTATGGTTTTACATTTTTTTTCCCCCTGAAACTTGATAAAATTCTATCATATCTGAATTTCTCCTGTTGTTTTTAAAGAAAACAGTTATTAGAATACACTAGTTAAGGTTTTCATATTTTAAAGTTATTTCTTTGTATTCAATAACAGTGCATTTACATAAGAATGCAAAAAAGACAAAAACTGCGTAAGCTAAAACACCTTAGTATATATAATATAGAACCCGCTTTGGTGGCCATATGGTCGAACCCATTGTTCTCGTTTTAGACTAGACGAGGAGACCGAGGTTCGAATCTCGGTCGGGTGTACTGAGAGTGGATTTTATAAATTGTTTTCCACTCTCCCTCCACGCAAATATGGGTACGCTTTCTCTAGATGTAACCTTCCTAATCCCTAAACCCATTAGCATTATTAGTGCATAAGTGTATAACCAAACGCGTAGTAAGACGCACTGGTAAAACAAAATATATGTGATAAAACATTTCTGATATCAATTTGATTGTAATTAAACCATTCCCTTTTATGATATTCAAGTCATGTATAAATGCTTAGTCACTACGACAGACCTAGCAAGCTGGTAGTGGAAAATATATGACTTGAATAAAAAAGTGACCAAGTTCATAGGCTGGAAACAGTAATGGATGTAAATAAAATATATGCTTAGTCAGATCGTCATAGACAGAAATCCTGTTTGACTGTTAAAAAAGATTCTAGATTTGATTGATTCTATTTATACGACACATCTTATCTTCTAAAACGGTAACTTTTGACAAATAGGGCCAATTTTTCAGCTGTAAGTTAAGACAAATATGGACGTGGTCTTTAACCAATATTTTCTACGCTTCGTTTCAGTGGTGTCTTGTGGGTTATTGCAAAGGCGTTCCCCACCAGATAGGATCGTACGAATAAATTGTTACCTCCAATAAAGTATCAAACTTACTCTTTAAAATCAATAAACATACATTCGACGAATATATTATTGTGTATGTGGCTGGTAAAATTAATAATGAGGGGAATGGGGTAGTAGTTTACCAGTACAATTTGAAAATCATGTTGACAACCTACAATCAACCGTCGTTATAATTTGATTCTGGTAGAGAGGGCCTTTTAGAAAACAATTTTTTTTTGTTGCTCTTACTATTAATAATAATAATATTTAGCACCGCGTCTTACTACCCGTTCGGGTTATACGCTTAAGTACTAATTACCTAATGGATTAGGAATTGGGAAGGTTTAATTTAGAGGAAGTGAACCCGAATTTGCGTGGAGGGAGAGTGGAAAACCATTTAGGAAAAACCACCCCAGTTCACCCGACCGAGATTCGAACCTCGATCTCCCCGTCCTCGGCGGTCGAGCTCAACCAACACGACTAGCGCGTTAGCCAACTACGCCACCGAGGCGGTCTCTTACTATTGCCAACATTGTATTTTATTATTAGTGCTATTCTATAGGTAGGATTTTATTGATCATATCATCAAACAGTTGCAGATCACATGACTTGACCTGCGAAATTGATATTTGTTTTATTGTGTAAGTGTAAAAAATGAACCCTTCCTATCTAGGTCATAGAAGACATAATTATATATTTGTATCTTATAAACGCTTTATTCCTAAAGCGACTTGGCTATAGCTTATACCTCAACGAGTATTTTTAACATTGATTTGAATTTTCAAGTAAGCGAATGTTAATGACAAGCTGTGTTTTTTAAAACTATTTTATTACCTGCTTCAGTGGCAACATGGTCTTAGTGGTCACTCTTGTGTCAGATTAGAATTTCGATGACAAGGAGATCGAGGTTCGAATTTTGGTTGAGTGTACTGAAGATGGTTTTTCCAAAAATGATTCTCCGCTCTACTTCCACGCAAATTCGGATACAAATCCTCTAAACATAACCTTCCTAATTCCTAAAACCATAGCGTAATTAGCACATAAGCGCACAACCCAAACTGGGAGTAAGACGCAATACAAAAGAACACTATTTAATTGGCTTCTTGTGAATTTCTTGATAGTAACTCCCTACTAATAAGTAAATCCATATTCTGTTCTACCCTCGTTAATTATGAACAGACATAATGGTGAGATTAGTGTGTCTGCCTTGTCGTGCTTGGCATGTTTGAAGAGCATTTACTGAAGAGTGATTGATTACATAAACTAATTATGGCTAGTATAATAGGCTCTAGCTTTCAGCATCATAGAACACGAACTGAGCCCATACCATATCTAGGGTGTTAAATGTACAAATAATGAGCTATTGTAATTTGATTAAAGATTTTTTGGCTTGTGTTATTTATTGTGATATACCAACTTTGTATTAAAGTTAAATGAACCATTAATGTTACCATACTTAATGATATAATCTATTATTCATCTGGTTTATAACACATTTAGCACCTTGTAAAAAAATACAAGTGTCTACATTGTCCGGAACTATTTTTACACATAAATCGCACTAATTAGTCTACAGTTAAAATGCTCTCTGCAACATTTAAACAAATAAAAATTACATAATATTCTCTATTTGGTATCCACCACATAAGAAAATTAAACCAAAATACAAACAAACAAAAAATCGGAATAGTTCTTTTTCCAAAAAGCTACGTTTCACTTGAATTTTTTTAGACTAAAACCCAAATGACTTTGTCAAAGAAAGTTAAATTTTAAGTGTTTATCCATCATTTTGACAACGGAATAGACCCAAACAGGGATATTATTTAAACAACCTTAAACGCTTGACTCACAACCAAGAAAAAATAGTAATAAATCTACGCCTCCCTCCCACCCTATTCACCTCTTACTGGCAGTCTCACAACATAGTCTAAACAGTCAGTTGGACTGCAAGATAGTCCCGATAGCTTGGAAATGAGGTCAAGCTTTGTTCATCTCTTACATAATACTTTAGAACCCTTTACAATCTTCCAATTTCTCTCCCTTTTTACCCTACTTCTTTCACAGCCTAGTACCGAAGACTTTCTCCAAAACAACACTTTTTTATTTTGTCAAATGGGTGGAGATTTACATTCATGATTTCTCTGAATTGCCAAGTATTTCTAGATACTTAATGGGCAGTGGCGAACATTTGAAATTAAGTAGGTCTACTAGTAAAACATATCATGAAACGAACGTTAAGGACCTGTGTTATTGTCTCACACTGGTGGTCAAGGTGTCTAATGGGTTATACTTACATTCACAAAGCTACCATCGAGGGAAATAACAGAATTAAATTTCAGATAGGGTTTTCTTTGGTTGGTTTCTCACCTAATATTATTTAATGGTTTATATCATTATCTCCTTCCACTAATGCGGGTACACTTCCTACCACCATTCTAATCCCTTAACCTTGTAGGCTAATAATCCTTTATAACATGACCTATGTGTTAAAATAAATACACATCTTTAAAATCAGATTATTAAATATATGATCTAATTGGTTAAATATAATGTTAAATTAGCTTAGCTACCATTTTATCCTCTTTGCCACTTTGGTGGTCACATGGTCTAAAGCGTCACTTCAGAAATATACTTCCAATGAAGGTAAGATCGTGGTTCGATCCCTGTTGGGTGTACTGGGGTGGTTTTTCCTAAATGGTTTCCCACTCTCTCTATCTCTCGCTTTATCCACAAATGGGGGTACACTTCTTCTAAATTGAAAATCTCATCCCTAACCCATTAGCGTAATTATTGCAAAGATGTACAACCCAAGCTGGTGGTAAGATGCGATGCCAAAATAAATAAATTAATACACAATCATATTATGGTTTAGTTTTTTATCAAGTTTGTTGAGGTGTCAATATTCAGTTGATGACTTACGAATAATTTGACCTAAATTTAATGGTGGTAAATATTATTTTTATGTGCTACGAAGGAATACCTGTAAATTATATCGGATAAACTAGTACAAATAATTAAAACCATTACAAACAGCTAGTTTTTAGTGTTCGGCAATTATAAACTACTAAACTATAGATCTAATTTATTTTTTGGATTATATTAACTTAAAAATAGTTAAATAATGTTAAAAGTCTAGGTCAACTCAAGTTAATTTAACATAACTTAACTCAAGTTAAGTAAAATCATTTCAAATTAAGTTAAAGCCTAGTTTGTACGTAATTATAAACGCTAGGTCAAGATAAGTATATTCGATCAAGTTTATATGGGCTAAGTTATGTTAAGGTAATCAATGGTATTTTGACAAGTTAAGGTAAGCTAAGCTATCTTAAATTTAATTGATTTAGTTTGCTTGGATTTACCTTTTTCCATGATACGTTGGTGTAGGCTAGTAAAATACAAATAATGATTTGTAATATATATATATATTGAGAAAGAGAGAGCGGAAAGTTGCTGAAATCGTACCAACTAAAGGATATTTTTTAAATAAAATATTCATCAAGCCTAAAAATTGTCCACACCATCATACAGTAAGCACTTTAAGCTTTACAAAAACAATTTTTGTAAGCAGTTTTTTTAAAACATTATGGGAGTTTAACATTATTTTCCAAACCTTTACATTTGGTACGATTTCAGCAACCGGTTTCATAGATTGAACCTTTGGTTCCAAAATCGTACTTATGTTTATTTATAGTTGTAATTATGACCTATAATTATCTAAACATTAAATTGGATACAATAATTGACAGATTAAAAATAAAAACATATATGCATGTTAGGCTATAAACTAAGTGTCCTAGCTGATTTGCTACTACGTAAAAATATATGTATCAAAATTAAATCAAAATTATGCTTTCAAGTTTTTAAGTCAGTCTGATAAATTGCTTGTAAACAAAACCTAGGTCTAAACTTACAATCTAAGAACAAGTATCACAAACGAAGTTAACTTGTTTTTTAACTGCAGCACAAGACTCTAAGCCCCTTAGTGCCTTTTGTGCACTTAATCAATTTTCAATAAACGTTTCGGCACAAAGATGCAGAACCATTCACCATTGCTAATTTCAACAAACACTTGTTCGGAAGTTTTACTGCAGCTAGCTTTATTAAATTGAACTCGAAAAGTCTCTGTGATATTTAGTTTTTCGATGTCTTATTTCCATTCGTGTTCGATTAGCTCTTTTCTAAACGGCTAATTTTAGATCAATTTTGTAAGGACTGGTGGTTAGTACGATGGCACTCTGAATCCTTTATTACCGTAGCTTCTGTCACCTGCACTCGTTTCTGGAATAGGCGAGATTTCACAAACAGATAGATCTGAAGTTCGTCCACATTCATTGGAATCCGGGTGGCTTTCTTTATGGTTTTCAACAATGGATAGGTCAAAGTCAATATTTAGAACCTAAGTCCACCCGATGATTTGAGTTTTCTTCACTGTTAGTCTTATGCCTATTTTAATTTTCACAGTTGATATAACCCTCAATAGGTTCATGCCTTGGGTCGTCTAGATATGTTATAGCGCCACTGGGTGTGAAATATCTATCACTGAAAACGTTGCGGTTTATTGGCCATATTCCTGTAGCCCTAAAGCCTCTCGCTGCATTCACAATCGTTGCTGTTTTCCCATACGTTTCGTTTAATAAATACGTTACATTTTCTTGAGCAACAGGCTTTTCTCTGTGGGAGATAAGCCATGCCTCACAGCTTGATCATAATATTTAACCATTGGTGTGAAAATAGCAACATCAAGGGGCTGTAATCGTGTGTAGTATGACCGGAAGCTGCAGAATGATGCCATTTTCTTTGGCTCTTTCTAGAGCCTCCAGATTTTTAGAATGTGGTTATGACCATCCAATACCAGCAGAACTTTTTTTATCTTTGGTTGGTTTAACTGTAGCGATAAAATGTTTTAGCCGCTTTACAAACAGTTCGCTTTAATATAGCCTGTTTCGGATATCGTCACTAAGCTGCCTGCTGGAGCTCCATTTTATAATAATGGGGACATTCTTAGTCTCTTAAATATAATCATTGGGGGGACGTAAATTCCTGACGCACTAACACATGTGACTAAAGTCGTATTAGTACCCCTTTCTTCACCTGCAATAGCTCATACTTGCTTAATCCTTTTGGAAAAATAATCCTTTCATTCCTTCTTTGCACAGTAGAGAATCCTGATTCATCTGCTTTAAAAATTCGAGTTGCATTATAGATTATATTATTATTATATCACTAATAGGGCTAAAATATATATATTAGCCCTTTTGGGTGGAATATATATATATTAGCCTTTATTTAAATTTAGCCTATAGTGATTTAATCAATAATTTAATGAGTTTAAGACTTAATCCATTAATTTTTTATTATCTATAAATAAAATAGGCCCAAGTGTTTATAAAATTCATGTTTCAGGCCATACACGTTATAAATTTTAATTAGTTGCAAGATCCTTTTTGCACCTGCAACCTTTTTGAATTAATTAGGGCTATATATTAAAGGATAGAGCTTGTTGTTTTCTTTTGGTATACTGATAAACTTAATTAGTTCAGATACTAAATATTGCTGATAGACAGAGCTCATAATATTTACTAGTTACAATACGATGTTCATTTTGATTTGGTTTGACAAGCAAAGATATCATATCGTGTTGATTTAACCCTCCAATAATAAGAGCACCCTTTACTACCTTGTCAAGAAAAAAATGACAGATGCATGGATCGTCATTGTGATGAATAAAACAGTTTGGAAATTAATTAATTAATTAGATGTCTAGAAATATATATTAGATCCTTAACTTTAAATCAACAATCCGAAGGTTAGTTTGATTTCTATCCATCTGGAGCTAGGCAATGGGTATTGGGCATTCACTCAGCCTTTCAGCTGTATTTAGTGATTCCTGCATATGCTGGTAGAAATCCCATGTATGAGAGGAATTCAGAAAATGTGGGAGGTTCCCGTTGTCATCCACACTGAATTTTTATGAGCGTGCGGGAAAGGGCTTACCAATTTTGCCAGAAAAATGTTTTCACTTACCTTCCATGCCACAATCGACATGGGACTGACGGCTTTATTTCCCCTCTGAAGTAAGTTGTGCTATGGATTTTCAGCGCTTGGTAAAAATCCGTTGAACTCGGCTGGGTATGAAACCACGAACATTGACCAGCCTCTTTAACTATCCAAGGAAGTAAATAGTTGACCAAAATCTAAAGCTACTCTACACTACAAGAAAAGGCGAGTGTTGACCTGCCTCTGTATCTCCCCTATAAGGAAGGGAAAGTGTTAACCTGTCTATATACCTCCCCTACAAGGGAAGGAGTGTTGACCTGCATCTATATATCCCCTAAATGTAAGAGTAAAGCGTTGACCTGCCTCTATATCTTCCATACAAGAAAAGGAAAGTGTTGGCCTGCCTATATTTATCTTCGCTACAAGGACCTCTTAGTGTATACCTGCTTCTATGTATCCCCTAAAAGTAAGGGGAAAGTGTTGACCTGCCTCTATGTCTTCCATACAAGAAAAGGAAAGTGTTGGCCTGCCTCTATATAATCTTCCCTACAAGCAAGGAAAAGTGTCAACCTGCCTCTATATAATCTCCCCTACAAGGAAGGCAAAGTGTCAACCTGCCTCTATATAATCTCCCCTACAAGGAAGGCAAAGTGGGTAATCTGCCTCTATATAATTCCCCTACAAGGAAGGCAAAGTGTCAACCTGCCTCTATATAATCTCCCCTACAAGAAGGCAAAGTGCAATCTGCCTCTATATTAATATCCCCTACAAGGAAGGAAAAGTGTAACCTGCCTCTATATAATCTCCCCTACAAGGAAGGAAAGTGTCAACCTGCCTCTATCTAATCCTCCCTACAAGGAAGGCAAAGTGTCAACCTGCCTCTATATAATCTCCCCTACAAGGAAGGCAAAGTGTCAACTGCCTCTATTAATATCCCCTACAAGGAAGGCAAAGTGGCAATCTGCCTCTATATAATCTCCCCTAAAGGAAGGGAAAGTGTCAACTGCCTCTCTATTCTCTCCATACAGGAAGGAAACTGTTAATCTGCCTCTATATCTTCCCTAACAAGAGAGGCAAAGTGTTAACCTGCTTCTATATCTCCCCTACAAGCAAGGAAAGTGTAACCTGCCTATATAAACTCCCCTACGAGGAAGGGAAAGTGTAACCTGCCTCTATTAACCTCCCCTACAAGGTAAGGAAGTGTAACCTGCTCTTATAAACTCCCTTAAAGGAAAGGGAAAGTGTAACCTGCCTCTATTCTCCCCATACAGGAAGGGAAAGTGTTGATCTGCCTCTATATCTTCCCTAAAGTAAGGAAGGTGTTAACCTGCTCTATATCTTCCTTACAAAGGAAGTAAAGTGTTAACCTGCCTCTATATCTCCCCTAAAGGTAAGGAAAGTGTTGACCTGCTCTATATCTCCCTTACAGGAAGGGAAAGTGTTGACCTGCCTCTATATCTCCCCTACAAGGAAAGGGAAGTGTTGACCTGACTCTATATCTCCCTACAAGTAAGGAAGGTAAACCTGACTCTAGATCTCCTACATGAAGTACGTGTTACCTTTATATCTCCCCTACGAGGAAGGGAAAGTGTTAACCTGCCTCTATAGATCGTTTAAAAGAGAAGAAAAAAAAATTGAATGGCACTATAGCTTGCTAACAAGCTTACATCATGGACAAGGAGATGGTACACTTATGCACGTTGCATTCCTAATTCCCGTATTCTTAAAAGAGTGGAAAAATAAAAAAATTCTACATTGATTTGAAACAAAGTTGTGAAGACAAAACTGTGCTAAGTATTCAGGGATGCTTCTTACTGGTAAGAAACAATATGTTCATTTTACCACCAAGAGGTCCTGTTGTAGGCCTACCAATAAAATGAGGTATCAGCTTGATAGTATAATAGGTCACGTGATTGAATAGATGTTTTGCTTTCAGCGAGCCTAGCCATCAATCAGTTGAACGCGAACTTCTGCCGGACTCACTAGGTTTTTTTTTGACACAGTGCGCGGCAGTGTCTAATTGGTTTCTACGTTGGCATGGAATAATAAACTCGTCCGGGTGCTCTTGAATTTAGTACAACCTTTTATCGATACTCGTGATAATTTATACTGACATTAGGTGATGGCTACTGCAGTGTCGTTATTTTTAAAACTAAGACTATCATGGGGGTGCTGTAGATGCCAAGATATGTGTTCTCGAAGTGTAAACGGTCAATGGACTATCTAATGATACTTGGGCATGTTTAGCGGGATCCAACACTTCACAAGGTAAGTTTTTATTTCTCAACGGTTTATATTGTTTCACAAATCTACCACATTTTCAAGCGGGTCTGTATTTTTTTTTTTAGCAGCGCGTCTTACTACCCGTTTTCATTATACGCTTATGTAATATTTACACTAATAGTTTTAGGGATTAGTAAAGTTATATTTAGATGAAGTGTAACCACATTTGCATGGAAGGAGAGTGGAAAACCATTTTGGAAAATACCCGCCTCAGTACACCCAACCAAGATTCGAAGCTCAATCTCCCTCATCATCGGAGGTCTAGTCTAATGCAAGATTAGTCTTCACTCCTCGAAAATTGCTTATAGCTACTTTTTCTGTAAGGGAGCATGCCTTTTTTTTTTTAGTACGGGTAGCTCCAAAATAGCTTACATCTTAATATTCAAGATTCACTTCTTATATTAGCGTTGCATCTTACTACCAGATTGGGTTGTACGTATTTGTATTGAATTAAGCTAATGTGTTATGGATGAGGAAGGTTGAATTTAGAGGAAGTGTACTCTCATTCGTTTGTAGGGAGAGTGGAAAACAGATAAAGTAAAATTATCTTCATTACACCTGACTGGTATTCAAACCCTAATCTTAGGTCACTGGCTGTTTAGTCTATTGCGAGAGTGACCTCTTAGACCAGGGGCATTCAACCCACGGCACGCGTGCAATTAGTTACATTTTGTGTGGCACTTTTAAGGTTACTTTGTCTTTCATCTTCGAAATCAAAACAATCATTGATGAACACGTGGATACCAAAGGGTTCTAAACACTTCACATAAAACTGAAATAGCATTATTTTAATATTAAGGTTTTTTTTAAAAAAAAAACAGTTGTGATTTTTTTTAGTTTTCTTAGTGCTGCTACCATCAATAAAACCTACTTCTAAAATTACGTTGTTCGTTACTTTTATAACATTTTGTTATTTTTTTTTTAATATCTTAAACTAGTTCTGGATTGTGTATTCTGGACACTTGCAATTATTTCTTCCCAATAGAAGTGTTTTGATTAGGGTTTTGTTTTAATCATTACATTTTGTATATTTAATGTTAACGGTAGACTACTTAAAGAATTAATTATAGGACTAAATAACTTAGAACTCTCCCTACCTCAATCTGGAGTTAAAACATTTTGTTTGGTTTTAAATAGGCGTAACAACTCGCCTCATGGGCGTAGTTAGCTAACGTGCTAGTTTTATGTTGAGCTAGACTGCTGAGGGCGGGGAGATTGAGGTTCGAATCTCGGTTAGGTGAACTGGCGGGGTTTCTTCCTAAACGGTTTTCCCCTCTTCCTTCACGCAAATGCGGTTTCACTTCCTCTAAATTCAACCTTCCCAATTCCTAACCCATTAGTGTAATTAGTACTTAAGCGTATAACCCGAACGGTTAGTAAGACGCGGTAATAAATAAATAAATAAAATAGGCTTAATACCGCTTATTTTACTTTTTACATGGTAGTGTTGGTATGGTAAGGTTAGAGTAGAGGTTTTTGTGTGGAAGGGGGGAAGAGAAGGAAGTGGTACGCTCATGTTAATCTCACTAGATAATGGCACGCCGGAGTAAAAGGTTGGCCATCCCTGACTTAGGCCATTCGACCACTGGAATGGATCATACATATAGAAGTTTCTGTTTCTTTTTTTAGCACCGTGTCTTACTACACGTTCGGTCTATACGCTTTCATGTTGTTGGGTATGGAGGTTTACTGAACTGGGTATTCTTCCCTAAGTTGAGGTCACTGATAGGCCTACTGCATTATATTAATTCTTTTTGTTAGTGTTAGGCATAATTAAAATCAAATGGAGAGTAGGGCTTACTTATAGTAAATCATCCATGACATTATCACCCTTGTATTAAATATCTATTTTCCATAATCCCGTAGGCCTATTTAATAGGCCAATAGAAACAAAGCTGTACATTGTGCTTTCTTTTTTAAGTAGGCCTACTACACTCCTCACTACACTTTAAAATTATCCACAAAAGTGGTGTGACGTGGAGTGTTGCCAGGGTAAGCAAAGCTATTTTAACTGTATGTGTCCTCAATGCTAAGTAAACCGGTCCCGTGGTGTAGTGGTCAGTGCACCTGGCCAAGAGATCCCGGGTTCGATTCCCGGCTTGTACCTTTGGTATTTTTTTCCTTTAGAGGAATATTTCCAATAGTCACGAGGGTTTGGTTAAAGCTTTAGTTAGGTTAAGAGACACCCCGGCTCTACCCCATCATAAAACTAACATCACACTATCTGATTGCGGTACGACGTGTAGACAACCTTTTATGATGTACCTTGAGCAACATTCTGTGCCACCAGAGCAGCTAGGCGACCTACCTGGACGTCCAAGTCCCTCCTGGTCAAATGTGCCACATGATTTTTAAAAAATGTGATAACCTGGTTGTCTAGGGGTAAGGTGTCAGACCTCTGTGCTGAGGGTCCGGGGTTCAATCCTCGTTACCGGCACAAATTTATTTAATTGCCAAACCCTTCCTTCACCTCTGAAAAGATGTGTATTAATCACAGCTTGTGAATGTGAGGAATGCCAGGCCTCCACCGTGGTTCGGATTCCACGTTAAACTGTAGGTCCTCCATTTCATCTCACAATCACCTTACCATTACACATTAGCGTAAGTGCATATAACCCAAACGGGTAGTAAGACGCGGTGCTAATAATAGTAATAATAATAATTTTAAAAAATGTTCAGTAGATTAATTATTATTATTATTATTATTATTATTATTATTATTATTATTATTATTATTAGCACCGCGTCTTACTACCCGTTCGGTTTATACGCACTTACGCTAATGTGTAATGGTAGGGTGATTGTAAGATGAAATGGAGGACCTACAGTTTAACGTGGAATCCAAACCACGGTGGAGGCCTGGCATTCCTCACATTCACAAGTTGTGGATTATTTATTGATCTGGTATCAACTAACATATGTTTCCATATTAAGTGAAGAGCGTGTGTGAGTGTTTAAATGGGAACCGTGTAGCACCGATAATATCAGTGGTATCATTTGCTTCAGGCAGCTACCCATTCTGAGGGCCTTGGTTCAAGTATTGGTTTAGACCAGTAGACTTATATTTAGTATGTTTACTCATCTTTAAAATGTGGTAACCAACAAGGTGATTAGGTATACGTGTAGGAGGGCATTGATAACACTAAAGGGACGTGACGTAGCTTTTTACCAGGATAAACATTAATACACTACCTTTTTGAACTGTACCTGTGAATTGTTCTCATTTCTAAATATAACACTCATTGGTCAGCTTTCAACAAGCATACATTCCCATGTGGCTAAGGTGTGTAAAGTAGGAGTCTCTATAAATGATTGGTCAAATGAGGAGCTAGTGGATGATATCAAAGGTGTTATTTTAGCAAGCTCTGCCTAACTTAGCAACATTCCACAACACGTCTATGTAAATCTTGGGCCAGTGTTTTTTAAACTGTGGTCCTTGGTGACCTAACAAGTGGTCCGCAAAATTCCAGGAATTTCAGTCATAATATATTTTACTTGCCACCACGCTTATTTACTTATTTGAGTTATACCCCTATGTAATTACGCTAATGGTTTCTGAAACGAGGAAGGTTATATTTAGATTAGGTGTACCTGCATTTGCGGAGAGGGAGAGTGAATAACCATTTCGCAATAAACCTCGGTACACCTGACCGGGATTCGACCACGACTTCCCCGTCATCGGCAGTCTCGTCTATTGTGAGATTAGCGCCCTAAACCATGCGGACAATGAAGCGTATTAGTCATAATACCGAATTAAATAATGTCGATTATATATTATAAAACAAACATTTGAAAGGAGGAAGTTGAAAAACCATACTATTATATTTTTCTTTTCTTGGTTTACATAAGTCACGTAGAAAAGAAAGTATTAGGCCTAAGTAAACAAATATGAAATATTATTTATCAAAAATTATGAGGCTTAGAATGTTAAAAAAACAATCGAAAAACTGTTCATTTATAATTCAATGTTATTAAATTTTTTCAACATTTTATTAAATAAATTATCTTTTGTCTTGTATTTATAGTCGCACAATGGAACTGCCTAAACATAGCACCTAAGATTTTTTCTACATAACTTTCGAGCCACCCTTCCACCCCTTTTTCTACTCCCAGGGCCCCTCAGTGCACATAGCTTCCATTTGGTGGTCCCTCCATCACCATAACTTGAGAAATACTGACAAAATTAGACCATAGTTTATAGGTTAGGTGTTATCCGCTTTGGTGGCTGCATGGTCTAAGGTGCTACTCTCACAGTAAAATAGATTACTGAAGGTGGGGAGTTGGAGGTTGGAATATAGGTCAGATGGATTGAGGGTGGTTTTCCTTAAATGGTTTTCCATTCTCCCTCCACGCAAATTCGGGTAAATTTCCTCTAAAATAACCTTCCTAATCCCTAGAAACATTAGCATAATTTGTACATAAACGCATAACCCAAACGGGTAGTAAGACGCTGTGCTGGAAAATAAATTAAATAATTGGGGATAGAAATAAACAAAAGAATAAAAATGTCCATAGTCTCCACAGTTTAAAAGTACGTCAGACAAATTTGTAATAATCACGCTACATAGCTAACTCTAAATACCAGCCAGCTCCGTTTGACTGTAGACGTTGTGGGGGGAAGGGGTGGGGGAATAAAGTTGTCCAAGAGTTCCTTTGCGAAGACCTTGGCTTCTCCCCTCTTCCCCTCTACTAACCCATCAATGCTGTGTCGCATCAAATAACTCTGGTGGGCGGAGCCACGCAGGGATAACAGTAAAAACTCTCTTTCCCCCCCTTGCCATTGGCTGACGCGGCGTCACGTGATCCAACATGGGAGACTCTTTTTTTGGAAGTCAACCGTGCTGTATGGGGGAATAACATTTTTTGTGTTGCGAGTCTTGAGCAGACGAAATGGTACTTTTGGGGGAAGAAAACTGCTAGAGAGGGACTGTAAGATTGAAATAAAGAGTGGAAGGGAAAAAAAAATGAGAGGAAGGGAAATATTTGAGGAATGCTCGTGAAGAAGATACACGAAGGAAGAGAGATATTTGGTAGGGAAGTGAATAGAAAGAAAAACATTGTAGGTACATTGTAAACACCGACTAAGACATCATCATGAGATTGTCTCGTGTCTGCCATTCTCTGAGTAGTCCTTTTTTTTCTGTATCTTTTATCGTTTTCTTCTCTCTTTTACTTATTTTTAACTGAGTTTTTTTTTAGTTCATCTAGTTTTAAGTGTACAGACGTCTGGGTTTTTGATAAAGTTAGTAGCTATTTGAAGCCTTTGCCGTTGAATAGGTTTTCTGTTATCTTGTATTGGTAATAGACATAGGCCTATATTATGTTAAAACATAAGCCTATTGTACGTCCTTACACAATTATTGTATGTAATGTTTGAGTATTCTACTTCAAGAGTAGTGGCATGGCGTGTTTCCAAGGTCAATAGATCTTGTTAAAATGGTACCTGTGATTTGTTCTCGCACACTTGGTCCCCATTTGACCAGTCATACAAAGTAGTGCCCTATCTTATCTCAATATTTTAAATTGAAATGTGTTTATTTTTATGCCTGGAAGAAGAAAATTATTTTGAGGGACTAGATCAGTTCACAGGTACGGCCTAAGCTAACCCTGCTTACCAAAGTAACACTTCACACACGTCACTGCTTATACGTGTCCTAGCTCACCTATTCTTAAAACCTAATATACTTATACAATGGGAGAATGCGATGCTATACTATCACATATTAAATATATGAAAGACGAACACACACGTACATCACAGACTCTGCCTTAAAATATGAGTGAAGAATGACCCTGATAGTTTAGTGGAGAGTATTGGGGTGCTAAGCCAAAGACTCCGGGTTTGATTCTCGTGTCCAGATGTCATTTTTTTCAATTTATTGTAATATAGGCCTATAATGCCGGCATCACCATCAACTAATGTGACGTAAAGGTTCTCATGGTTTTTAAATGAAAGTCAGCACGATGCAAAGTACTCAAAGCTCCCTTAGAGCCATTTGAAAAGAAAGCCATCTGAGAATGAAAAAGACCTCGTGAGGACTATGTTTTGGTATTTATTGTAATGTAGGGGTGTGTCTTACCTTTAATGACGAAAAGAAATTTAGGGTGTTTGAAAACAAGGTGCTTAGGAAGATATTTGGTCCCAAAATGGATGACGATAGTGGGGAGTGGAGTAGGCTACATAATGACAAGCTGCATACCCTGTACTCATCACCAGATATTGTTAGGGTAGTAAAATTTCGCACGCCACGGTGGGCAAACCCGATTGTAAAAGACCACTGGTAAGACCTAGACGCAGCATTTGAATAGACCTGAGCGAGATAGGGTGTAATGAGATAGACTGGATAGAATAAGCTCAAGCTAGGGATAGGTGGCCTACTTTGTGAGTGCTGTAATAAATTCCTAAGTTCCTAATGCCATAGAGTAGGTAGTAAGGGCGGCAAGTAGCGGTAACCATTCTACTGACCTGCTGGGCTAGAGCTTACCCTACATGTTTGTGAATACCTTCTGAAGGAACTGCCATTTCTCTTCTCTTTATGGGGTTCCGGGGTTCAATCCTCGGTCCCAGGAACAGATTTATCTGATTGCCAAACCCTTCCTTCATTTCTGACAGTGTGTATTAATACAACTTGTGAATGTGAGGAATGTCAGGCCTCCACCGTTGGTTCGGATTCCACGTTAAACTGTAGGTCCTCCATGTCATCTCACACATCACCCTACCATTAAACATTAACTAAGTGCGTATACCCAAACGGGTAGTAAGATGCGTGCTAGTAATAATAATCTTCCTTCATTTACCAAGATTTACAATGCTATTTAACTTGTCGCTTTGTATTTTTTTGCATCTGAGTGTTTTAACTTTGATCTGATTGTCCCAGAGTATTGGGACTCAAGTGGCACAACAAATACATAGGCATTTATATTATAAAATAAGCTACGTATTCTTGTCGAAACTTGTTTATTTTCTTGAGAGCTAGATTTATAAATTATGTGCCTATAGAAAGATATGTTTTTAAATAAGGAAGCACTTTAATTAGAATAGTTAAAAGTGCAAATGGTTTGAAGGAACTTTATTTGTAGTTGAAACATTTACTAGGCCAACTTTTCGTTTATTACTACAATACTTAACACCTGCACCGGTGGTCCCATGGATAAAGGAATCAGTCTCAATTATATGGTTTACAGGCTACGAAACTTGTTAATGTAGGGCTACTAAGGTGACGATCCTATTTATTAGGGAATTAAGAACCAGTAGTAGCATGGGCCTTGGAACATTCAATATTATCAAACTATGAACCAGTAGTAGCTTGGCTCTTGGAACATTCAACATTATCAAACTATGAACCAGTAGTAGCTTGGCTCTTGAAACATTCAACATTATCAAACTATGAACCAGTAGTAGCACGGCTCTTGAAACATTCAACATTATCAAACTATGAACCAGTAGTAGCATGGCTCTTGAAACATTCAACATTATCAAACTATTAACCAGTAGTAGCATGGCTTTGAAACATTCAACATTATCAAACTATGAACCAGTAGTAGCATGGCTCTTGAAACATTCAACATTATCAAACTGTTAACCAGTATAGCATGGATCTTGAAACATTCAACATTATCAAACTATGAACCAGTAGTAGCACGGCTCTTGAAATATTCAACATTATCAAACTATAAACCAGTAGTAGCATGGCTTTTGAAACATTCAATATTATCAAACTATGAACCAGTAGTAGCATGGCTCTTGAAACATTCAACATTATCAAACTATTAACCAGTAGTAGCATGGCTCTTGAAACATTCAACATTATCAAACTATTAACCAGTAGTAGCATGGCTCTTGAAACATTCAACATTATCAAACTATGAACCAGTAGTAGCACGGCTCTTGAAACATTCAACATTATCAAACTATTAACCAGTAGTAGCATGGCTTTTGAAACATTCAACATTATCAAACTGTTAACCAGTAGTAGCATGGCTCTTGAAACATTCAACATTATCAAACTGTTAACCAGTAGTAGCATGGCTCTTGAAACATTCAACATTATCAAACTATGAACCAGTAGTAGCATGGCTCTTGAAATATTCAACATTATCAAACTGTTAACCAGTAGTAGCATGGCTCTTGAAACATTCAACATTATCAAACTATGAGCCAGTAGTAACTAGGCTCTTGAAACATTCAACTTTATCAAATTATGAAACACCAGTAGCTTGGCCACTGGAAAGTCTAACACTAGCAAATTATGAAACACTGGAAGCTTATATTATATAACATCCAACACTATCAAATTATGAACCACTGGGAGGCTGGCTCCTGGAACCAACAACATTATCAGATAGGCTACTTAAATTAGTTATATTTATCCTTAATTTATCAAACCATATTTTGTTCTGAGCCACTAGTAGCCCACTCACTTGACTTTATTTGTGGAAGCAGTGAGTCAACAAAACTATTATATATTATAGTTGAATGTACGATTTAGTTCCTAGCCAACTCTTAACAACTGTGACGCTACTATGTCTTTAATAAAGAATAATTATAAACGATAATTTTATATACATTTCAAATAAAATTTGTATGAGCTTATTACATATTGGTATAAAAGGCTGTCGGCAGCAAGTGAACTAAACTTGAATAATTTGGATGAATCTTATCTTTTTGATAGTCCTATAAGCTGAAAAACTAAATTCTCTCATTCAGTTCATTTAATTCTTCAAAGGCTTTTAAAAATAATTCAGACAAAAAAATCGAAAATCCTGCTAGCCAATTTCTGTCCCGTGATTCAGACTATAAATAGGCAAAGTTTCAGCTTTATAGCTCCTTTAGGGGCTTCTCAGTAGCGTAGAAAGACACAGACTCACACACAGGCCCACACACACTCAAAAATTTTGTTACCGAGTATTCCTGAAACCTTGTTGGTTTGGGGCTACCTGCCGCAAAATTTCGACATACTAGGTCCTCTGGTGTCAAAGATTTTTTTGACTTTTAACATTTTGGGGGTCCCCATGAAAAATTTCGCTCATAGATTCCTTCAACTTTTTGAGTCGGGGGCTAACTGCTTGCAGACTTTCAGATTCTTTGGTCATATGTGCTTTGAATCATTGATTTTGTTTTTTTTATAAATCTCACCCATCCTCATTGGAATTTTCAGTTACGGTACCTAGTATTCCTGCAACCTTATGAGCTAGGGACTACCTGTCTGCGAAATGTCTGATTCCTATGTCTTTTAGGCTTTGAGATTTTTTCGACCGGACATGAGAACTAGTAATTACTATAGTGGAAATTGTTATTTTTAGTTCCAATTAGAAAAAAAACTAAAATCAGGATCCCTTAGCTTCTGTTCTATGGTTTATAGCCTACTAAGGCAGAGTTTCAACCTTCTAGATCATCTAAGTGCTTGTGGAAGGGGTGGAAAGCTACATACACACACATTAGAAATTATGTATAAAAACTAGGCTTCATAAATAATCAAATCTTTAATAATTTTTAATTGATACAGATTTTGCCACAATTTTGTCCGTAGGTTTCGATGCACGTTGCTTTTTAGCTTTGAACTTAACTCTGTTCAATAAACAGGCAAAATTAATATATTCTTTAGAAAAGTTCTATATTAGAAAATCTGCAGTACTCATAAGACATCGTGTAATATTATGTTCTCACAATTGTTTAGTTTATATAATTTTTAGTAATCAATTCAAATTCAGTAAGACAAGTGAAACTCATACATTAATGAAATAAATATTGTATTCAGATAAAAAATAATTTAAAAAAAATCAAGCACAAAAGTGATAGTTATTTTCTCAGTCCAAATGACAATTGGGACTTTAAAATCGATACACTCTAGCCTGCAGTTTACTTGGGTTGGTCATTAGTTTAGTAATCATTCATCAATTATCGTCTCTGCTGGGCGGTCATTATGTGCTATGATACTCGGTGTTGTCTCTACAATCGGTACAGTCAAAGTAAGAAATTCCATGAAATAATTATTTCATATCTACCTATAATTTTGTATTTATCAATTTGGTTCCATTAATAAAATCAAACCCGCCTCGGTGGCGTAGTTGGCTAACGCGCTAGTCGTGTTGAGCCCGACTGCCGAGGACGGGGAGATCGAGGTTCAAATCTCAGTCGGGTGAACTGGGGATGGTTTTTCCTAAATGGTTTTCCACCCTCCCTCCACGCAAGTGCGGGCTCACTTCCTCTATTCAACCTTCCCAATTCCTAATCCATTAGGGTAATTAGTACTTAAGCGTATAACCGAACGGGTAGTAAGACGCGGTGCTAAATAATAAAATAAATAATAAAATAAACGAGTAGAGTTAGACTAATAAACCAAATTAATTCTTAATTACGACATTGTGTGCTACAAAATAAGATAAAAACATAATATTTGCGATTAAAAAGAAATATATTTATATTAGGCCTATATAATTAAAAATTATTTAATTTTACCATTTTAAACTCTTTGTAAATTATTTTTGTCTTTTAACATATTCTAATATTTCACTGTGTAGATCTCGAATGCATGTCTGGTTGGACTAAATTTCAGCCCCCTGCATTAACTACTTTGACTTAAATTGGTACGAAAAAACACACAGAATAGCAAGTTTGGTCTCGTTAATAACTCAGTGAACTCATAAATGGTTTGATATCACCTGAATCAGTATTCATAGGTTATAATTAATACATTTTTATAATAATAGTGCATGTTAAAAATTTGTATGGTTGAATGACCTTAACTAGAACTATCCAGGGGAGAATTTTCACTGTAGGCCTACTTGAACGTTATGTAGGCCTTTAAGTTACCACGTGTTCTGGTTAGTCACGCCAACAGCGCAATTTAGTAATTCTTTTTTTGTTTATTAGATGCAGATGACTTCTTCTGTATAGTTTTTCTCACAATTCAAACGTCATATAATCTACTTATTGCTAAACTTTAATTTGCTTCTATTGCAAGTATTTCCAGCCCAACCAACCCCAAATGCTTGGGTATCATTCTAGTTAAAAGTTTGTTATAAACAGTCCAAATTCACTCTCTGTGTGGCTCAAGTAATACGTAAATTACGTGAATCCTGATCACACACTAGTTTGTTTACGTTAAGTGAATGCGACGCAAACGTTAAGTTGATTGTGATTCGACATAACATTGAAACAAAAAGTATTTTATATCGTTATTTAATTTAGTTTAAGGTTATCAACTTATATCGTTTTAAATATAAGTTATATCAAATAGCCAATTACTTTTAACGTTCAACTTAAAAAATAATTAGCAACCTTACGTTTAATAAACGTGCTATTAATTTAAAGGGTTATGATGTGGAAGGTAGTTCAGGAAAAAAATATACCTGTACTAGTGAGAAAGAGGGTAAGAAAACAATAGTGATATATATTATGTGAGATACTATCCCCCGTTTTTTCCTACCCCCTTCACTCAATGCCTTTTGCCTGAATATGAACGCTGATCCCAAATCAATTGCGACCTTGTTCAATTCTAGTCTAGAGTGGCCTTAAGCTACAATAGCCCACTAGAAATGGTATTTTTTATGAATAATACGACCTGCCTAGAAATTAATATTAATTTATCTCCTCATGGGATCAAAGCAAGGTCGACTATATATCCCCAATTAAAATATAAGATAGGTTAACTAATCATACAATTATTCAAAGCCAGTGGCGTGGCGTGGATTGTTGCCAGAGTTAGCAAAACTTATTTTATATTTTTATCACCGCGTTTTACTACCTGTTCAGGTTATAAGCAAGTATGATAACTATTCTAATGGGGTGGGTATGAGGAAGGAAGCGTTTAAGAGTTAATCTGCCCACATTTTTGTGGGAAGAATGTGAATTAATTTTCTTTAGTAGGCCTAAATGAACAATGATCTACTGAGGGATGAAAAACAATTCACAGGTACATTTTAAACAAATTATGCTTACTCTGGCAACAATACATACTACGTCACTGTTAAAAACCATTTAGAAGAAAAAAACCCTGTGATTATTGAACTGTTTAAATTAAACTCGGCAAAAAGGTATGTTATATATTTGCCATCCTCCATTCCTTAACTATATACAGTGGAGCGTCGTTAATCCGGATCGATCGGGACCGAGACCCATCCGGATTACTGAATTGTCCGGATTTTCAAATGTGCTATCACTAACTGTATACATACGTAATGTATTGACTAGAGGATACATGACGCTCGGGAGTCTACTGTATTGCAAATGAGGCTGAAGGCTTGAAAAATACAGTACAACAAAATATTTTAAAAAGTATATTGAATTAGAAACATGTGCATTATGGTTAATTTAGATTAGTAGCTCTGCAATACTATTTTAGAAAAAAAAACAAGAATCTACAGTAATTTGGAAACTTACTAGGGTAAAAAGTCCTTAATTGTTTTTTGTACAAGACTTGACTGCTCTACCGCCGATCCCGATTGCGACGCTCCGGATTATTTAGAAGAAAACCCGGATTTCCGACTCTCTACTGTAAAAATATATTATATATTTATCTATTTAATATATATATATTTGTAACATACCTTTTTGCACAGTTTAATTGAAGTAGTTCAATAATCACAGTTTTTTTTCTTCTAAATGGTTTTTAAACAGTGACGTAGTATGTCTTGTTGCCAGAGTATCAGAATTTGTTTAAAATGTACCTGTTAATTGTTTTTCATCCCTCAGTAGATCATTGTTCATTTAGGCCTACTAAAGAAAATTTATTCACATTCTTCCCACAAAATGTGGGCAGATTAACTCTTAAACGCTTCCTTCCTCATACCCACCCCATTATAATTATATATTCTATGCCCTATATCTTGGCTAACAGTATGACTTTGAAACTAAAAATATCTTGGCTATCCTCCATTCCTTCCAAAAGTTCTAATTTTGTTTCTCTCACGCGCCACTTCGTATCCTTCTTTCTTTCTTTCCACCTCTCCGTAGCTACACTTGTTCCAGTTTTATACAGTGCATCCCGTGTAGTATGAAAAACGTACTAAAGTGTATGATTTGCAACTTACACTTTATACCGGGGGCTTGGCGTGTCTTGTTTACAGGGTAACAAGTGTTTGTTAAAACTGTACCTGTTAGGTTCTTACTTAGTAAGGTACTCATTGGTCAGTATCAAGATAAAACCTTTCTATATTAAGTGTGTGGTGTAGACCCTGCGTATAATTGGTCAAATGGGAACCAGGTGAACATATCACAAGTACAGATTAACAAGTGCTGCCTACCTTGGCAACACTCCCCACCACTTCACTGTTAACCAATAACCAAAGGAGTTGTAGTTGCCTAAACCATACGTTGAAAATAAAATTATTATTGTTGTGATAACATGGCTCGATAAAGAAAAAAAATTAACTGGTTGACTTTATTTACTCTATGGCATTAGAAACTCTAAAGTTCATTACTGCACTTAAAAAAAAGTACGCCACCTGCCACCTATCCCTATCTTGAGCTAGTTCTTTCCACTTCACCCCATTTCTTTTAGGTTCATTCTAATTATATCCTCCCATCTGCGTCTAGGTCTTCCCATTGAGTGTGCCAGTCAGTACTGTAAACGTGGTTTGAGTTTCTTCCATTCGGGTGCATGCTCTGCCCACCGTAGCCTGCGAGATTTGATTAACCTAAATCTCAGGTGATGTGGACAGGATAATTAATCTATCATTATGTAACCTCATCCACTTTCAACCATCTTCATCTCCTTTTGAACCAAAAATCTTTCTAAGTGTGTGTGTTTTTAATATAAATATATTTTTATTTTGTTATGTTTCAAGAGTGTTTTAAAAGTATTGAAATTAATGAAATTATCTTGCTTTGAGTACAACAAATCTGTGTTTTTCTGATTAAATAGAGCAGTTAGATTTTTAATAGCTTTTGATAAAATTAGATCCATTAGAAATTAATATGATAAAATTGAACATTAAATTCAGCCTTTATTTGTTGAAAATCACAAATAAACATGCATTCACCTTGATAGCTGAGCCTCGAAAAAACAAATTGAAATAGCTATTTAAAAATATATGGAAGTTTTTTCTTAAAAATAAAAAAAGTACATCTCAATTTTACTCCCGTTACTTGATGCACTCGATAAGGTACAACAGTGTGATGGTTGCAAGGTTATTCTTAATTTTTTTAGTACCGCGTCTTATGCTGGATTCACACATCAAGCTACGCTACGCTATGCTATTTTATTCTATGCTACGCTATGCTATGTTAAGCTACGCTACGCTATGTGACATTTTTTCTCGTGTGTTTCACACAGTGAGCTGTACTACGCTATACTTTGGAAGGTTTAGTAGAGTATTTGAAGTCTTTAAGACAACACAGCCTTTTGTTGGTCCGTCCGTTGTGCGCGCATGCGCAGTACAAAACGTAGCACGAGTGAGATGTAAAAATAGCCTGGTCCGCGATTTCGCTAGCATAGCGTAGCTTAGCACGGCATAACGTGATGTGCGAACGTGTTCGTTTAAATACTTGGCTAGCGATCTTAAAACATAGTATAGCACAGCAAAGCAGAGCATAGCGTAGCTTCATGTGTGAATCTGGCATTACTTCCCATTCGTGCTACACGCAAATGCACTAATAAAACTATTGTATTATGGATGAGAAAGTTGAAATTTAGAGGAAGTGTACTCGCAGCCGAATGGATGAAGAGTGGAAAACCATTTAGGAAAAAACACTAAGTAAACCCAGCCGGGATTCGAATCACGTTCTCCCCGTCGTCGATAGTCCAGTCTATTGCGAGAGTGATGCCTTGGACAGTGCGGCCACCAAAGCGGGTACTATACTGTGTTAAATGGTGTATACAGTTTTCTCTAAGCAATTCATTACTTTTAAATATATATCTGCATCCATCAGAACCTAATGTCCTAAGTTATATAGGCACATCCAATGGCGTGGTGTTTTGGCCAGCTAAAGAGAGCTAGCTTAATCTGTAGTTTTGATATATTCTCATCACTCAGAAACGCATTCATTGGCCAGGTATAAAAGAACTTAAAACTCCTATGTGGTTTATGTAGTGCAGAACATATGTATAATTGGTCAAATGGGGTGATAAAATACTTAAGGTAGCTTACCATTTTTTTAAAGAGCTCTGATTAACCTGTCAACACTTTTCGCAATGACACTGGACATATTTAAGAATTTTTTTAAAAACATTTTTACTCAATATTATAAGATTCATACCCTCTGTTAGGGACAAAACCATCCTTAACCTATACATATTCTCGCATGTATTAGAAGCGTGTTTCAAAACTTTGGGTCACAAATCAATTTTTGGTGGGTCGCGAATTTTTTTTTTTTAAGATTAACCTCATTTTATTATTTGAAAATAGAAAATTATAATTTATAGAAAAATTGAGTGAAAATAATAAAATATTTAAAAAATATCTGCCACTCCACTCACACTCTCAGGCTCATTAAAGTTAAGTGGGTCGAAAAAATGGTCATTCTAATATGAGTCGCTGTTATTAAAAGTTTTGAGGTATTAGAGTATATTGGGTTTTCTGAGATCCACTGATTTAAATCTATTTGACAACCATATATAGAGTGCTATAGACTTTGCTATACATCGATCAATAAAACTTAAAAGTAGAGCTAAGTATGTTTCATTGTTGCTGTCAGCAAATAAATTGCGAGCAGCCTTACAAAATGGCTCGATTACTAACTTCATCAGAACGCAAAAAAACAAAGCAAAATAACAAAAAAAAAGCATTCAATTTAAAAGTGGATGTAATACCACAAAGGAATAAAACCAAAACATTTTATCTGTTTACATGAAGAAAGTATAATTTATTTTGTGTTTTATTTGTTTGTGGATTGCAATGGAATTAGTAATTTTCTTATTGTGTTTGACGACAAATTCATTAGATGATTCCGGTTTGTAACGATCTAATTTTTGTTGTGCTGGGGTAAGAAGTAGCTACTGGCAACTTGCCTTATATTTGAGGGGGGGTTCGACCACACAAAAATAAGGAAATTACAACGCTTTTTCACATTAGAAAACATTAGTTCCTTCAGCAATGATATCGAGTGTAAATTTCCGCTCGGTGTGAATTTCACAAAAGATGACGGTGTGTGACAGTAAATGTGTCTCTCATATTACGAAATGGGACACACTAACTTTTTTTTAATTAGTCTCGGCAGTTAATAAATCTTATTTAACCTAACCTGAAGCAGCTATTAAACGCTTTCTTAGAAACAACACAATCTAGCAAATTAAAAATTACATGATGGTGCAAATAACTCTTGTTTGGTTTGTCACACATTAAAATTTGAAACCTACGTAAGTTTTTGACATCTTTTGCTAGTCGAAAAATTATAAATAACCTACATATCATACGAGCTTGTTAAAAATACATATAAACCTATTGTAAAATAAATTTATGTCTTCTTTAACATGATGACCTATTTAATATATTTTACATAAGGCCAACCAAACCCAAAGAGTATTATCTTTATTTGCAAAAGAATAAAAAATAAATCATTGTAGAGAGGTGATTGGTCAAGATATAGGCTATATAGTTTTGAGAAAAAAAACCTTCCAAATGGACATTTGGCCCCAGCTTATTTTATTTATTCAGTCCATGTGCTTGCTTAGATGTCGTTGAAGTATTTTTTTAAGAAGACGGATTCCTCTCGAGTGCATTTTTAATATATATGTGTGATCAAATCAACCTAATTAGTTATTAAAAAGGAAGATAAAACTCCAACTAATTATATGGTTTGCGACATTTGTTTAGATTTTTTTTTCTAACTGCACATTATAAATAGCCTTTTCAGTAATTGCTACATTAAAAAAAAAAGCAGGTTCTGTTTGTGTTTGTGCTATATGTATCTGTTTGTTCTGCACGTCTCATTACTAGTTTTATACAGCCACAACTTCAAATTAATATAAATACATATGAATTTTAATTAAATGCATGAGCATTCAGCGAGATACCAAATAGGAAACTATTTTTTCTTATAGAAAAAGTGAGTTAATTTAGGGTTTGTGATTTATCCTGGAATATATTTCTGATGCTTTTTGTCCGCCCATGGACTAAACGTCAATCTAGTCTAATGAGACGTATTTGTGACGAGAGTTGGGGCTCGACTCTTGGCTACATGCATAATTTCCTTTAATATTTTTCCTTTCCCTTCACACAAATGTTGCTGACTTTTCTTTAAATTATATCCTTATAACTCTTCCCATAAGTGTAATTAAAATTCCACTTTAAGGAAAAGTGCAAATAAAAGGTTAATCTACAAGTTTGTTGTTACACCTAAATATTGAGTAGATTATTTACAACTTTTGACGTAGTTTTTTTTATCACTGCGTCTTACAACCTGTTTTCGGGTTATACGCATATATGATAATTATTCTAATGTGCTAAAGATGAGGAAGGAGGCATTTTATGGGTAAATAGCCTCATTTGCATAGACAGAGAAGAAGAAACCATTTAATAAAAACCACCCTCAGTAGACCTGACCGGATTTGAGCTCCAAACTCCCCGTCTTCGACAGACCAGTCTAACACTTGAGTGACGTTTAGAGATAACATTTGGCCACTGAAGTAGGTTTTTGACGTGGTGATGGAGGGAGAAATACTGTCTGGTCATAAACATTACTTAATAAGGCAGTCACTGTCTATACGGGCTGTACGTGTGTACGTGTGTGCATTTCAATTCGGTTGTATGTGTTGGGAAAGACTTGGCTGGTTGGTTTTGAGAGATGGAGCTATCTGGGGACCTGCCAAAATGCTACCATGAATGAAAGGTGGCTCAAGAATAGATTAAACCTTAGTATATTGGTGTAGTCATCCAGGAGTGGAGGTAATTTCGTGCAACTATAAGGTAAGCTGATTGGTTTCGACTTAAATACTAAATAAGATACTTTTTTTCAAACAAATGTTTTAATTATATTGATCAATGCTTATTATTATGTGCTCAATATTGAACAAAAAGTCTTCTGTTTAAACTATTTACCAATAATTGTATTTATTACTAGATTTATTTTATTAATGGAAAAAAAAGAAAATTATATTATTGGATAAGGTTTTCAACTTTTATTGAAAATTGAATTCACCAAACCATCATGGAGGAAATGAGTTTTGATTAAATAAACAAATTAATAGGTTAAACTATTTTTTATTTTTTAGTGTATTAAATTAATGGTTGAAAACTAATTTTATTTTTATCATGTCTCGAATATTTATGTGGATGGGTTATCTAGTAGGATCTGTATATTTACATGTATTATTATTCATGATATAATATGAATGTATTTTAAACCTTTGTATTTAAAGTTTCTCAAAACATAAAAATTGCTATTGATTGTCATTTTAAGACATATTAAAAAAAAAATTTTTTTTATACAAATCATTGTCAACACCATACTATATTTAACAGAAAAGCTACAGAGTTAATTTTTACCTGTAGCGTTTGCCAAATAACCTTGAACTAGTGAAATTTTTATAGTTATTAAAGATACCACTTACTTGAAGGGAAATATCTTCCCATATTTCATATTGGATTGGAAGTGGTAAAGATTCAAAACCACTAAAATAATCCTCAAATATCTTGAAATTTTCTGTTAGGACCCTGACTTGGTTTATGGAAGTTTGTCTCTGTTTTAACCATTTATCTTGAACTTGGAAGGACAGCTATTTTAGCCATTCGTGTTTTTTTATTATATAACTCAAAATGTAAGGTGCTTTTAAATACTATAGGAACGTGTTGATATCGTTCATCTCCTTTTGGAATAAGAAAACTATTTAGAAAAAACTAATTTATTCTCGTGTAGAGCAGATTTTAAGAATCTTATCTGACATAAAAGTTACTAGAGATAAGTTATTTTCACGTAATCATACATCAAATCATGTGATCTACAGATGTCACTTTTAATATAATACCAATATTCATAAAAATACACTAATATAGCAAATTATTATCAATTTTAACTTAAAGAAAATGTTTATAATATTTTTTAAAGTTTCTTAATACCAAAAGCCCAATCTGTGCTCTAGTATCTATCAGAGCTTCTGTCTACAGAACCAGAGGCCCCGGGTTTAATCTCCGGTGCTTTCAGTTCTTCTTTGAAGTAGTGGGTCAGGAATGGGGTCAACTCAGCCTCGTGAGGACGAATTAAGAGCTAAATGAATGAAAGATTAGCAGCTTTGCTCTATAAATCTGAGATTGAACGACCGGTGGATTCGATGTGTTGACAACATGATACCATCTATCCGCATAAGTTGGCACTATCTTTGTGGCCGCTCGGTTGGTATGGCTCTATGGTGGGCTGATGCCATGGAGTTTTTTCTCCCTACAAAATCCTACTTAAGTAGAATTAATAATGCTAATGGATACAATTCGTACAATCGTGACATATGCTCTGCTTGTCTCCAAGAGTTTTACTTTTTAACGTAACAGATGTAAATTGTAAATATTCGCATATTTTTGGCTAATTAAACTGTAAAGTAAATCATTTTAAACAAGAGGTGCCCAACTTGTATTTAAAACGGGCCGGAGACACATCTTCTCTCCCCTGGTCGGCCAGATACCTTCCCCCTCCCAATTATTTCTGACTTTAAAAAATGAGAACTGTAAATATATATAGTAGGGTCTAAATATAATGTTGATGCTCCAACATTTTATACAAATGTGCCTGTATTTAATCTTCTTGTTCACTCAACGGCCTACAAAATAATTACAATACATTCAGTTCCAAACTACCCTGAAGCACTTGTATATTTTTTTAAACTAAATTTATTTTAATTAATTTAATAAACATAATCTTATAAAGAAGAATCAATACGTTTATTTAATCATTAATACACCAGTACACGATATCGCCAATTTAGTGGAATCTTTGAGCTTTCTTTCCAAGTGAAAGTGTGTTGATATCTGGAGTAAGTTTGGATACACAGTCGTAGTACTGCATGCAGATGTTCGGCCGTGATGCGGTATGACTTCTTTGATTTAATTATTCTTAAGAACGTTTATTCGCAAATGTAGGCACTACAAGATGCATACAAATACTTCCTTGAAAATTTTAATAAAGCCGGGAGCTTTTCATAGCTAAGAAAATTATATAAATACACAAGATTTCCGATTTGTATTAACAGAACAAAAATAATCCTCAGCCCACTTTATTTTTATGTAAAACTCTACACTTGATATCTACTTTTCTACGTTTTGAAAGAGCTATGATAACTTATAAACTGGTATTTGAAAAAAATACACATTATTTTGATATTTTCTTCGATCCAATAAAAGCCACGTCTAAACGGACAAATTCAAACTGTGGGTACACCACTACATTGGAATTCAATACTTGTATTGGTGGGGCGAGAGGGGTTGGCTTGTCATAATCCGCTTTGGAATGAGAAATAATTAAATTCTACTAGCAAACAAAGCTCCTGGGTTCAATCCTTACCCAACGATGGGAACGATATATCTAGTGGTGCATGAAATGCATTCTTGCATTTACAGTAAAACAAAAATAGAACTAACGTTTACAATAAGGAGTTTGGACTTGACCAGCTTCTTATAAGGAATTAGTCGCGATAGTTCGTGTTAGCCTTATGGAAAGTCTTTAAGACGTGATACAAGATTATTATTTTCAATCCAACATACAAACCACTAAAATAAGGTTCACATTGTCTTTATCGTACTCGGTCCGAAGAAAATACATTTTCAGGCCGGGCCATATGTTGGGTATCTTTTTTTAGACAACCTTGATTCAAACTATGTGATGTAGCCTACTTTTTTTTTTTAGCAACGCGTCTTACTAACAGGGTTTTACACTTATCACACACATGATTTTAGAGATTAATAAGGCTATATTTTCTGGAAGTGTACTCCAAATTTTCGTGGAGTGAGAGTAGTAAATCATTTAGGATAAACATACTCTCAGTACACCCGACCAAGATTCGAACTCCGATCTCACTGTCATCGGTAGTATAGTTGACAGCGAGAGTAACATGTTAGACCATGCGGCGGTGTATCTTAAATTAATAATAATTAATTTAAGAAGATGGAACCTTTCAATAGAATAATTTGAGATATAACAATTTTCAATAAAGGCTACATTAAAAAATATATAAGCTAAAATTATTACTAGTAGAACACTTTTATTTTTCAGTGGACAAAATAGTTTATCCTTCTAAAGTCTAAGAAAGGAATTTGTTGTATATTTACCTGCTTTTTTCTTATTTAAAATTGATTGATCTCCAACCCCTTCAAACGTTCTTCTCCTCTTTTGCAAACTATAAGGTGAGGGGGGAAAAAAAAAACCTTTTTCTCTTTTTACTATTACTACTGTTACTCCTTGTGGGTTCGATTGGTGTTTCTGCCATCCGTTTTTGTTGAGCTATAACTAAAAGATACGACGACTACTAGACAAGCAAGCACAGCAGCAAGCAAGCACCGCTGCAGATAGATAGATGTGTGTGCAGCGAAGGTGGTAGGAGCAGGGTGAGGGGCTCACGACTGGGGGAGGGGGTATGGAAGCGAGACTACAAGAGGGGTTAGTTTATGGGTTTTCATCCTATGTGAGGTGCCTTTTGGTACTGTTATAGTATGGGTTGTAGAACTAGGCCTTCCTCATAGTGTGTGTGTGTGTGTTTCCGCTTCGTCTGCATGCTTTTACATGTGTTATACACCAAACAGTTGTCGTGTGGGTTGGAGCTGTTTTCGAGGGGAGGGGGAAGCTTTCGGATCCGCGGAGATATCGGTATTTACTCTTACCACTGAGCAAATTAATTGATATATAATAGGTTGTGTTATTTTTACGTATAATGTTGAACTATAGTCTAAATTTACATTTAAATTTTTTGGTACATTAATAAAGGTTGAATAATTAAAATATATAACCATATTTCTATAATTGGATTTAAAAAAAATTAAGTGATTCTATTTTCTGATAGTAAAACTGCTTCCCTTAAAACTTGGGCTAAGCACGCCACTGTTCTTCACCTTGTATACACCTCTCCTTAGTCCGGTTTCGAGAACTGGTTCATATACTCTTTTTTTTTACGTCCACAAGCTTTAATTCTAATGAAGTAATTATATAGCTCATCACTGACAGTTAATTTTTTTTCTAAATCTCTGGATTCCTTACTTCAAGAACTTGTGATTTCATCATACGAATATAAATTATTTAAGGATATGAAAAATACTTGATACGATTTAAGATATTTGTATGAAGTGGAGTGAAATTACGTAGGGCTAAAAGGTGTGACTTTATTTTCTTCCATTTGTGTTGTTGTGTTGTTGTTGCTGTGTTGTTGTTGTTGTTGAAATGTACAATGTGGTGAACGATCGAAGAAAGATTTGAATTTGTTCATCATGCCCCGAATGTACAGTTATCAAAATATTTGTTTAAAATCTTAGATATAAATACATTTTTTAAATCACATATATTAACAAACAAAAATTATTTGAAGAAAACAAATATTTATTTTTATACTAAATATTTAATAATGTGGATTACCTTTTGTGTGCTTTATTTTTCGAGAGAGGTTGTTTGGAGGAGGGTAAATATTGGAATATTATCTCTATTGATGGACACAAATTTTTAATTTAAAAAAACTATCATCTGTGTGGATAATTTTCAATGATGAATCAGTAAAGTGTTAACAACTTGTCAAGTGTTAGTGGAAAGTGAATGATGAACTGGTTAAATGTAAGTAAACATTACACAAAAGTCGTTGTTGCACTGGAAGAGTGTGTGACGTCATTGATTGTTGCACTCGTCTCTTCGAGTGCAAGGTAAGCACAGGTGATTTGGAGTGCTTTGAATTAGTAGGTCTACAGTGGATGTAAACATATTTTGCACCAAGAAAGAGGAAACATATGGCTATTTATTAATAAATAATCGGGCTTTCTTGATTACATCATAACTTTAGAGAAGTACAAGTTAACAGCTGATATTTGAAACATTTAAAATATATTTTTGGTCATGGGTTTAGAAAAAATACAGTACAATGCTTTATTCAATTATTATTTTCATCGACAAGGTACTTATTTATTTATTTCACACAGACCAACAATATTTTCTTAACTTTCAAGAGGTGTTTATTGCTTAAAAAGTAGGCCTACTAATATATATAATATGAAAAATAACTTATTTATTATTGATTTAATAACCTATAAAAATTAATATGTATTAAAATTTAATAAGCTTTCATGATTCATATGTGAAAATAGATTAATTAAAAATATAAAGTAATTTATATTTAAACAATTAGGAATTATATTTACTGTAAATAAGCCTTACCGTAATAAAAATTTCAAATTAATAAAGTATATAAAATTCTTAAATATTAGTACTATTTTATGTGTACGTTTGAAATCATAGATTTAATTACATTTTTAATAAGTTTAATGCCCAAAAGATAAATACATAATAATTATTCTAAGTATTATTTTATCAATTTCAATAAATTAAAGGCCTAATTTATTTTGTTTTGACTGAATTTTAAACAAACAATTTTGACATTGATTTGATTAAATGGAATACACACTCTCACAAACAAATATTCAAAACGTGAAGCTGGACCAAGCTCGTCTTGAGCGATCACGGTGAAGTGTTCTTGTTAGTGGTGTACACTAGTCGTCAGCCTTCCTCCACTGATCCACTTGAATTAAAGAACAAGCAGTCGACACCTACCGAGATTTTTCTCAACTTCTTACAGCCATTTGGTCCCGGGCTGGACTGAGACAATACTTCGTATTACTTTGAAGTAAATAAAATATTATAAAAAAGATAATGAAGGAAATGTTTATAGTTCTGGATATCGATACTTGAAAAGGCATTAGTTTATTTTCTTTATATTTCAAATTATTTGTGCAAGCAAGGGCCCTGGAATTCAATAATATTGTAGCCCTATATGTAAATAGGTAAAATTTGATTCTAGGCAAAGTTGACTTACACAACGCGCGTGCACGCACGCGTACACACACATATACACATACAAGCACACATACACACACTCACATATACACACATATACATATATCCACACATATAACATATATACACACGCATATACATACATATACATACATACATACATACATAATATAATATAAATAGATATATATAAACATATATATATATATAGATATATAATAAACATATATATAATAAATAGATATATATATAAACATATATATTAATGGAGGAAAGAAGTGAATCTTAGCGAAGAATATAATTATTTAGGCTACATACTATTTGAATACTAATGGTAACTTATAAAATTCTAGATTTTTCTTAAAGTAAAGGGTTATGGTCGAATATAATAATTATCTAAGCTGCTATTTAAAGCCAAACATATTTTATCTTGTAACTTTTTATTAATTGTATTTATAAATTTAATACTATAGTTAATAATTTTATTTGAACACATGACTTATAAACTGGCTTCGATTAGAATCATAGCGAAATATTGAGATGTAGGCCTAGTAAAAACATGTAAATATATAATTTTGGATTTAAAATGCAAGGCTATCAACATGAATGGTATAGAGGACTTTGAATAAGTAAGCCAGAGTCTAAGCCAGGATGTATCCAATGAGTTTAATTTCACTTTATCAACTTCCTCTTTCGAGGTATTCACAAATTATTTTAAAATGATTATTTGTAAGTAGCTACAGCGTCTCTCTGGAGCTAAGAGTTAAATACACTAATGACTATAAACACAATCCAATTTCAATCTCTCCATGAAAATTTTGTTTACATTGCCTATCCTAATCTATCTTCCTCATCCTTCAAATATTAAGTTAATTAATACATATGCTGATAGACCAAACGGGAAATAAGATGCATTGCTACAAAAAAAAAAGTAATATTATTTTAAGTGTGATCAATTACACGCCAATTGTAAAATTATTGAAACTAACATTTTAGTTGATATTTAAGATTAGGGTGCATATAAGCTATAATTGACCTATTATAACTTTAGCCTATATTTTATTTAAACCATAAACTAAACATATTTCTTTATGTCTTGTGTGGCAGAGGCTGTGAAATGAGGAATCCAGAACCTAAGTACCACCCGCAAAACGAAGTATTCATCCGCGTAAAATTTACATTTGTTCCGCGAAACAAAAAGAACAGAAACAAAAGACGAGCGAGTAGAAGAAAAAAAATATCTCTGGACCAACATGGCGGCTTTTCTTCGGAATTTCTCATTCAAACAACAGCTGACAGTCTACGAGGGAATTTAAAGGTAGGAGAAAGAGATTGTTTTTGTTTTAACTTTGTTATTTTTTTTGTTTTTGTACGAAGCCATCTTTGCTCTATTTATATTCTTTCATTTTTCTTTCGAAAACACTTTCATTGCTGACGATAAGATAGCCAATAGCATATTGTGTTTTCAAAATACAACCAATGAGGGCCAACCTAATAATGTTTTGAAAACATAAATAATGTTAAATGTTTCGATAAATTAAAGATTTTATTTCTTGTGAGACGTTACAATTCATAGATGACAGGGTCAGAAAGGTCAGTTGCAATAATCTCAGTTAAAGTTAACAAGAGAGTTAAATTCAGAGCTTAGAATAGGGTCAACAAGTTAACATTTCTCAATGTTTTAACGTGTTTACATTGAAACGAAAAGAAAAGTTAATACCTTTTTAGTATTGAATTTCATTTAATTTATTTGTAATATTTAGGTACTTTTTAAACTTCAATGTAACCTATAGTTTGTATATTTTAAAGTTATTTATATATAGGCCTACACTTAGGTATACATTTTAAAAGAGTATGCCCCTATTTAAATTAAGCTTAAATATATAATTTTAGAACAGTTATTTTAAGAATGATTATATACATAAATATTTTTTAAATTCGAAATAAAAAGTAGTTTTGATCCAAAAATATCAATAAACGTCAGCTGAATATCTGAGCTAGTAGAACTACGTCTAATTAACTTATCTATTTACTAACTATAGTCAATAATACAATTAATTATGAGTAAATTAGTGTTCTTAAATATGGCTTTGCAAGTAGTGCCACCATTCGATTACATAAAGAAGTAATTTTCATTAATATAATTTGTCTCTGTAAAGAAAATCTCTTTTGCTTTATGTGGTAGTTGTATTATTATTTGGAAAGGTACAGGAAAGGAGGATAGAAACAAGGGATGAAGACAATATTTTGTTGGTCCCCTTTTATAAGTTTCCATCTACCTTTCCTGTACTTCATCCAAATATATTTATATAGTGTATAACTTAATGAGTGACCTAATTTTGGAATAAAATACTAATCTTTATCTTAAATATTTTACTATTATACCCGCTTAGCTGGCAGCATGGTCTAAAGCATCACTCTTGCAATAGACTAGACTGCCGATGACGAGGAGATCAGGGTTTGAATCCCGGTCGAGTGTACTGAGGGTGAATTTCGCTGAATAGTTTCCCACTCTCCAGCCACGCAAATGTGGGTACACTTCTTCTAAATTCAAAATCACCCATCCCCAACACCTTAGTGTAATTAGTACATAGGCATAGGCATATAAGCCGAACGGGTAGTAAGACGGGTTGGGGTGCTAGTAAAATCTTTACAATAACATCATATAGAGTGGATATAAATATGTAATGACTTAAGCTAATTTTGTTTTGTGTTCATACAGTAGGTACTGATTCACTATAAATCAATATTTCATAAAATAGTAACCATTTATAATGCTTACAAATCAGTATGATATATATTTTTTGTTTAAAAATTAATATTGACACGATTTGTTTTTTATAAAATTGAACCTTTAGAAATAGTGTATAAACCAATACTCCCTGTATAGTCTACTTGTTTAATTGATCATGATCATTAAAATCACAAACCCATTTGGCATGGCCACACGTCTAGTGTAGAGGTCTGACCCACGAATCAAATGGTCAAAGGACCAAAGTAATACCTTATCCACCATTGTGATTTACCACCATCTCTCCAAACGATATCTGAATTATTTTTATAAACACTTAAGTTAATATTCAACATCGTTAAATTATATAATATTTTCCCGTTATGTCTTACTACCCTTACAAGCTATACGTAATTTAATTACGCTAATGGGGTGAAGGGGAGTTAAGTAAAAATGGGGGAAATGTACCCGTATTTGCCGGAGGAAAGTGAGAAACCAGTCGGTAAAAAGATCCACCCTCTATACACTATACTGATATTCGAACCCCGACATCTCGGTCCACGGCAAACCAAAATACATGAGCCTGGCACTTTGTCCGCGCTACCACCAATGCGGTTTATAAATGGTTACAGTTTTTGATAGTTGATACACTCCCTAGTGGTAGTAGACCATGATACATATAAACCAAATGGAATAATTAAACAAGTTTTATGTTTTGGGTTATCCGGAATTAAATATGCTAAAGTGGAATAAATAGGAACAATTATTTTTCACTAAACAAATAATGTGGTTGAGTCCCATGACTGAGTGGCAGGGTAGGCCAACTGAGTTTAGGGACTGTGGTTAGACGCGGCGGATCGTCGGTAGTGGCCAGAATGCTTGACCATGCTCTACTAGGCCGACTAAATTGTTTCCTTCTATTCTTGATCAAAATTCCCTTTAAATGGACTAAATAACCAAGCTATTATAGTTGTTAATTACGATTGTAGCCACTTCTAAATATTGAAGTCTTTAAACTAAAAAGATGACTCCTTTTCCCTTTATGGGGAGAAAGTAGATAAAGCGAGAAAAAAATATGTTTGTACAGTTTTTATAGGAACATTTTTTTGGGTCAAAATAAACAAATATGCTTAATTACACACACCATTTAATTTTCTTTACATGGTGATACCAACAGTTGATTATCTTTCATGAGCATTGCGGTATTATCTAACATACTTTTTAAATTAAGAGTAAAAGGTGTCATGGAATTTGATAAAACCCTTGACAGATATTCAAGAAGGGTTAATGTCACCATGTGAAGAAAATTCTATATTTCTACTGCAGCAATATTTTATTTATTTTGAACAAAGCAATGTTATGTTATAAAAAGTGCAAAAACACTGGTCTTTTCTCGCGTCTCCTACACCCCCACCTTAAAACCCAAGAACATACATTCACTCACTACATTATTGTGCGTGTGTGAAAAAAAAACCCAGCTGCTTACTAGTACAGTGCTGTAAATTTGTGCTAGCCCCGGAAACAGTTTATACCAATAATTGACTAAACTTAATAATTTGTTTCTGTATGACTTCATTTTACTACACAAGCAGGCACTATAACTTTTACCACTAGTATTGGATATTTAGTGATAAGTTTGCGGTTCTAGGTTAAGTTAATAAGTCATAGACACTGTGATTAAAATGTATATGTTAAATATCACACCTGAACTTATAGTAAAAAAAACTCATAAAACACAAACGGTGGTTTTTCTGTTTAATCACGATCAAATATAACCACTCTCTTTGCAATCCGAATAAGGATGCATTCTCTTTTTGGGTCGAGAGTGCGAGAGGTTTTCCTAGGGTGCCTTTTGTGACGTCATCGTGATTTCCAGGTGGGCGTGGTTTTTGTGTAGAGGACCCTCTATGCTTGATTCCCTGCTTCCCCTCTTCACCCTCTCAACCCTTTTTCCTTGTAAGTATTGACCGACTCCATCCCAAGAATCCCGCTATTGATCTTCTAGTCCCTGGACCACAAAATGCGCAGAAACACGTTCAGGAGTCTCAGAAGAGAACAGTAAGCTTGGTATCTCTGTAGGTTTCATTTGTTCTCTAACCATCGCCTGAGGATGGCGAATCATAAACACGGCTTTGCCTTCACTGTAGTTTGGAGATACAACTCTTAAAGTTTAAGATGTAGGGGGCGCCAAGAAAGGGCAGTTTTTATAGCAAAATATTTTTGTCGTTGTTGGTCAAATCAAATAATTCTCCGGAAGAAACAATTTAATTTTCTTCACATGGTTATATCACATTTCTTAACTATGTATCAAGGCTGTCCTTGAATTTAATAACAAAAATATTCTCACGACAGATATTTAATAACTGAACTCATCACGTGAAGAAAATTAAGATCTATATTTCTACTGAAGCTAAATTTTGTTATTAACCAAAAAAATATTTTTTTTTCTATAAAAATTGCAAGAATACTTGTTTTATTTTTTCTCTCGTTTCCCATACATCCTCGCCTTAATCTGGGGTTTAAAAGAGAATACGAGCTAAGCTCAGTAATTTTTACAGTTTTTATAGCAAACAAACCGCCTCGGTGGCGTAGTTGGCTAACGCGCCAGTCGTGTTAAGCCAGATCACCGAGGACGGGGAGATCGAGGTTCGAATCTCGGTCGGGTGAACTGGGGGTGGTTTTTCCTAAATGGTTTTCCACTCTCCCTCCACGCAAATGCGGGTTCACTTCCTCTAAATTCAACCTTCCCAATTCCTAATTCACTAGTGTAATTAGTACTTAAGCGTATAACCCGAACGGGTAGTAAGACGCGGTGCTAAAAAAAATATTATTTTATAGAAAACACTTTTATTTATCAAAATAAATACAATAGAGTTTAATTTTATAGGATTTATCTTAAGTTTCCTACATTTTTTAATATTAACAATTCTTCAATATATTTCATGAACATTGTGACGATTGAACATAATTTTTTAAAAGAAGATCATGTTTAAGGGTCTGCAATGCTCATGAAAATAAAACTCTTAATGTGTATGAAATTAAATTAAACATTTCTATTTAAGTATTTATTTTGGCCTAAAAAAAAGGTCTGTTACAAAAATTACAAAATAAACATTGACAATAGCTCGTGTTCCCTTTGAAAATTAGGGATTGTACCTAACGAAGTTTATAATATAATACTCATACATTTTACTTTGTCGAGATTAGTATTCCAAATTACCCAATAGAATTCAAATAAATGAAAAATTACAACCTGGACGCGGGAATCCAACCCGGGATCTTTAGCTTTGCATGCCACTGAGCCATACTGGCTCGTCTCTGATCCTGGGCCATCATCACTGGTTGTTTATTTCAGGACAGATCTTGTGGATGATCATTAAGTCTGAGATACACATGAGTTAATAATCTATAGCTGACCTCACTGGTCTTGAGGTAAAGTGCTCGCCTCTGGATCCAATGTTCGTTGTTTCAAACCCAGCTGAGGTCAACAAATTTTTCTTGAGCTATATAAATCCGTAGCACAACTTTCTTCGGAGAGAAAGTAAAGCCCTTGGTCCTATGTCGATTGTGGAATGTGAAAAAACTCTGTAAGGCTTGTGAAAATAACTTTCCCGGCAAAATTGGTGGGGTATTTCACTCTCACTCATAGAAAATTCTCGTGTGCTGATATAATTAGTCAGTTTAGAAAGTTTACGTTATATACCGATAAAAATTAATAACCTATAGAAGTCTATGTATTATTTTTTAACACAACATTTTTGTTTGGAAACTTCTATTCCGATTAACCTTTTTTTTTAATTCTTAACTAATCTTGGTTCGGACTCTCAAATATTTATTTTCTATATAGAAATATCATATTTTAAAAGTTTGTGGTAACTTCAATTAGTTTCAATAAACCTAAATAAATAAACTAAGTTTTAGTAACAATAAAAATATTGTAGAAGGATCTTTACAAATCCTTTAGACACGACAACATTTGTCAAACAAAAAATTTAAATGTTACGAATAATACCAATTTCGTTGAACACCTTGTTAATATTGGGTTTTCACATAGATCAATTATTGTACGACGCAATTTTACATACTTTCTCATATAGTTATTTATTATCATTTATTATAACATATTAAAAATTCACTCGGCAGTAAACAATTCTTGATTTGTGGGGTGGAATTAAAATTAAAAAAAGCCACCAGTTTGGCCATGTAACATCTAAATATAAAATTTGATCAAAATCCTTAAAACCGTTTTGACTTAAGAATTCGAGATAGACAGACAGACAGACAAACAAACATGAGGATGAAGGAATTAAAAAAAAGAAAACTACCTTTTAGGGTTTGAAGAACAATTTTATTAGTATTATTATTAGGTATTCAGTCTTAACGACAGGTCGATTACTTTTGTCAGTGAGCTTAGACCGCCAACGCCCCCTGTCCTCTGCCTCCTCCTTCAGCTCCCAGAATTTTCTTCTTTGCTTAAATTAATCCAATATTTGAATCCCCCTTCTTCCTAAGCTCCTGTTTACCTACACTCTACACAACTTCACTGTCTAAAATGATCACGTTTACAATATTTTCTTTATATGAGAAAATAAAATCTAACTCCATATTGTGAACAACTTTCATAGTTTGAATTTTATTTTTAGAGTTTATAGTATAATTCTGATAAGAAAATAGTTACAAAATACTTAAAACTACTCTTCTTATTAAGTCAAAACTCGCTTCGGTGGCCTCATGGTCTAAGGCGCTTCTCTCACTACAGCCTAGACTACCGATGTAAGAAAGATCGGGATTTTACCCCGGTTGGCTTACCTAAAATGTTTCCCACTTTACATACACGCAAATGTGGGTGCACTACCTCTGTATTCAACCTTTATATTCCCTAAAATATATTAGAGTAATTATAACATAGGTATATAATCTGAACCAATAGTAGGCACAGTACTAAAAAATATTTAATTCATGTTATCTGAAGCTGTAACTTTTAATGGATATTATCACTACCTATAAAACAACACAAATAATTTGTAAAATGTTATCATTATTATAAACATGTTTGTGTTTTATAAAAAGTAATTACAACCAGAATCCTACTGTGTGTTTAATAGAGGTTAGTCCAGTACATTCTGACAAATAATAAAATGCCATTTCATTCAATCGTTAGTTCCTACTCTTTAAAATATGAACTAATTAAGTTAATTATTGCTCTTATCATAGAGCCAAGTTACAATCCAATATAAAATGTATACACTCTTATGTCTCTAAGCCCGTTTTAGTTTTGAAAATACCTAAAGTATTTTAAGATGCATTATATACCATCATTTTCAAAATGCGAAGATTTTTAAACTATTAGTTTTTTTAGCACCACGTTTTACTACCCTTTCGGGTTGTCCATATTTTTATTAATTACTCTGATGAGTTAGGTACTAGCAAGGATACATTTAGAGGATATGTACCCACATTTATGTGGTGGGATAGTGGAAAACTATTTTTGAAAAACCACCCGAAGTACACCAGACCGGGACCCGAACCCCTATCTGTCTTCAACAGACAAGTCTAGGTCAAGAGCGACGCCTTAGACAATGTGGCCACTGAAGCAGACATGATTCAAACATACATGTGTGTATATAATTTTCATTAAACTATTATTTGAAATGTATTTCGAAAACTGATTCTGAGAGAGTCTTGCTAAAACATTTCTAAGCCTATCCTGTAATACCTTCATCGCAACGCACTTAATTTCCGGGATTAATTTAATATTCAAATAGTTATAATAAATTGAAGTAGGAATATATAGATTTAGATAATTGTAAATTGTATCAAGACTTTAACATAAATTTTATCAAAATCAAAATTAAACATATTTTGGGTTTCAGGTGTAGGCTATTTGTAAAGATAAATGTAGGCGAGATAGAAATCGAGGCTGTTACAGTATTATACAAAAGACTAGTGGATTGCTGAAGCGATTGCTGAAGACTATCCCAATATAATGGGTTCAAAACTTTATTTTGAGAAAAATTTTGATCGTCAATGGCTATCGGATTTACAAATATTTTGAGCTTTCCTTGTTCAATTTTAATAAAATCAAATATTTTTCCTCTTCACACTCTGATAACGTTTAAAATACCTTCTATTTATTAATTGAATTATTCCGCTCAAGTAAGACTTTAGTTATTATTTCTAAACAAAGATAAATATTTTATTTACCAATCTCACAACACAAAATCAGGATTTTCATGCTGATGTAAATAAAAAATTATTTTTATTTTTCATTTCATTTATTTGCGGTACTTAACGTGTAATTTCTAAACTGACTGATTATATCAGCACACGACTTAAAAACTAACTTAAATCTAAAAGACACAACGTCCAACTTCCGGCCGTTAATTCATCACCATGATAGGATGAGCCCCCATTTCACCAATGATGAATTTTTCTGCCATCCCAGGAATCTACCCTTAGCTCATTAGATAGACTGAGATAAGGTGTCAGATAGAAATGATTGTACATTAAGATCCATGCGCACATGTTAGAAAAAGATATGCTACTGCACATACACCAATAAAGCTGAAAATTCGTTGGGTAACTCTGCTTTTCGCAGGAACCTAATAAGTTTGGCAATATCCTGGATCCCTTACATTTAAAATGAGTCGTTTTTTAAAATCCATTCATCTGATTACTCGTAATATCAATTACCGGGAATGGGCTTATTAAATTAAATACGGGGTGTGGCCGAAGCAATTAGACTATTAGTAACTTGAAAACTAGCACTTTAATTGAAATGTAAATATTCACTAGCTAAATAAAAGCCAACTATTATTTCACCTTTTCACTTTTTGAGGATAATATCACTCAGATGAGCTTCACCGGGCGTCAGGCAGACCTCAGCACATTCCTCAACATAGATCGTATAATTGTTTCCACCACATCCTGTATTACAATATATAACTTTTATTATGTACACATTGTACATACTAATATTTTATTTTTCCATTTAAATATTTAATTCACTTGACTTATTAAAGCTGTTTAATTATTTGAGGCTCTTGGCATATCTCTGTCCCTTAATCCCCAGTGTAAAAAGTGCGTTGGGTTTGGGAGCATGTCAAGTGGAATTCATCCAGAGGATTAAGATGATAGATACAAACCTTATTTTGTAGCACAGAGTGGCTGGCTGCTTAGAGAGATAGGGCCAAACTGGTTGGGCCAGAGCCAAATTTATGAGTGGTACACTCGGGAGACAGCACAAGTAGACCTCAGGCAATTTATTCGGGATTCCAAAAAACAATATTTTTTTTGTTTGACATTTTATAATTTAAAATATATATATATAATTTATTCGATGAATTATTTGTGGTAGTAGTACCACTTTTTTTGAATAGCGTGTTAGTGCCCTTTCAGTCAATACGTATATATTAATCACGTAAATGGAGTTGAAATTAGGAAGGTATTTTTAGGAGGAAATGTACTCTAATTAGCGTGGAGATTGTGTAGAATAAATTAGGGAAACTTTTATTTATTTAATTGAGGTTTTTAACTTGCACTTTCTGAACAGATTGATTATACCAGCACACGAGAATTTCTATAAGCGAGAGCGAAAAGGTCTACCAATTTTGCCGGGGAGGTATTTTCACATTATTCAATGGTTCTTTTACATGCCACAATCGACATGGGACTGATAGCTTAACTTCACCTCCGAATGAAGTTGTTTAGGGATTTTTATTGCTCAAGAAAAATTCGTTGACCTTGGCTGGGTTTGAACTCGCGAACATTGGGTCTTGAGGCAAGAGCTTTACTTCAAGACCACCAAGGTTGGTAGGGGAAATTAAAAGCTCACCACAACCAACCGTGATTTGACCCAGATATCCCGTTTACTACAAAACCAGACTAAATGAGCTTGACATTGAGACCACGTGTCCACCAATGTGGGTGGTAGACAACCCACCCACCCCCAGATGACTCACTTTCCAAGAATCACAGATTAATATAACTACAGTTATAAGAATTTGAATAATATTTAACTAAGACTATCAGGTTCTTTGAGTTTTTTTCTTAAATGAAAAATTTTAACACCACATATTTTTGAATTTTTCTTGGGCGTAAGACTAGTTTCGCACTCTTTTATCCTTAGCAAAATGTTTGTTTAGAAACCAGCCCGGAGATTAGGAACAATTTTTCACATTATGATATAAAAATAACTTCTTTATCTTGTATTCAGGTTAGTGATGGCGAGTTTCCTTGAATTTTCTTCCACCATTTTCTTTGTGTCTTGAAATGGTGTTAACAATTTCGGATATCCAAGACGGGTAGTAATATGTTTATTTCACAAATATATTATTGTGGCATGAACATTTATTTTGAGCTTGAGAATTTATGGTATATAACTTGACGCATGTCACCTATAGGAGGTTATTTTATTAACATATAAGCCATACATGCATTATACTTTTACATGTTTTAACATAGTACAATAAAAACTTTTTCACGTTTTTATATATGATAAATGATAGATCCAGTTAGCCTGTCTCCGTGGTCGTGTGGTTGTTAAGGTGGTTAAAGTTTAGGATCCTGGTTAAATTCTAGACGATGATTAATGTAACCTAATGAATTAAGGCAATGCACTTAAATTTCTTCCTATCATTGAAAATAATTCTAATTTCTTTTTTTGTACGCTTCACACAGTTATTTATTCTAAATATGAGGACTATTTTTCAAAACATCCTCAAGCATATTTGAGTGGGATTCGAACTACGTAAGTGGTATCCTGAGCTCCAGGGTTGCAATCTAAGAAATTAAATCAATTTACAAATTACGTTAGGATTAAATTTGTCTAAAAGGAATTTAGTTATTTATTAATAGTTTTTATGTCCAAAATTAAATTAGATTTTATGTTTTGTGCTTATTTGGCCACATATTTAGAAAGCGAACGTTTATTTACAAAAATGAATAGGCTGTAATTATTACTTTCACGTACTAATGGTACCAAGACAATCACGTTTAGGAATATTGTTTCACATTAAAATGCATTCCACTACTCAACATTTGGTTCAATGTCAAGGAATGTATTATAATATATAAATATATTATTTTTGAGTAGGCCTATGGTATTGCATGTTTAAGTTAAGTATATACACAAACTTTGATAATTTGCTGAGTTATGTGCAAAGATAAATTTGTATTCTGAAATGCACTTTAATTTTGAAATAATTAGAATCATTAAATATTAATACAAATATAGTATAGATAATACACCTTACCTACCTTGACCATGGGCACAGCTTATCAACTTTCCCATAGTGGAAACAGGCATGATATAAGATTAATATTTTTTAGAGTAAATTAAGTATACCTGAAAGTAGGTCAGTTTCTTTTAATTATAATTAAGATCATGATTAAGCTCATAAAGCCTGTATTCCTGATTTTAGCATGTTGATAAGTTTAGTACAAGTAGGTCTAAAGCATATTTTAAAAGTGCGACCTAGGCATAAATGGATGTCCAGGTGTAATTTTTGTTTTCATCTAACTTATTGGGTTGAATCTTATAAACGCTTAATAATAGTAACCGAACATTAATTTTAACATCATATTTATAAATATTTCATTTATAATAATTGTACTTTACTAAATTATCAAAGTACAGCATTTACAATAAAATAGATGATAAAAATTATATTCCAGTTGGCGTTTGAGATAAAAATGTTGTATTTATTTAAGTGAATTAAACGAGCAGTACTATAACAAAATATATTTGCGGAACGTAAGTAAAAGGAGGTAAACACGAATAATTAAAGTTTAAAAGGGTTATAGCTTTGCCAGCCATCATACCGAGCCCTGAAAGCTTAGAGTAAAATGTGCTTCTTTCTTTTTGTTTATTTTAAATATAAAAACAAAGGTTTTATCTTAAAATGCATCAGAAGGATATAAAATCTTCCTAAAAAAGGTTTAAAATAACTTTTCAACTCGATTGCAATTTATTTTTATCTCTTCTACCTTTTCAAGAATGTATGCGAATGTATATAAATTGTATTAATATTTTCTCCCGGGCAGAACCAACGTGGTACTATGAAAAGAGGTTTTAAGAATTTATGCCGCGCGCTAGACGGTTGAATATCGGGCGGCCATTTCCTGTTTATTCTCCGCTTGAAACACTCTACATTCTCCGCTCAGTTTACTGAGGTAGTCCCGAGGCTATTCATCTAGGTATGGCCGTGTACAAGGGACTATCATTCCCGTCAATTCCCCTTTATCCCCATTCCAGTCCCTCTCCATTTTTATTTCTCTCTCTTTCGCTAACTTTCTTGATAAACTACATACCTTAGTAGCCTGAAGATACATATTTTTTATCGTACACATTTTTTTTCTACATGTATTTGATGGTTCAAACTTGAAATCTGTTTCTTTAGAACTCCAATACCCTTATTTTTATCTCTATATGAATAATTTTGAAAAAAAAGTGTATATAGACCTTTATGACTATGTATATCCAACAATTTATACTGCTATTTGTTCATTTATATTCTTTGGCTGATTTTGTCGTGGTTGGTTTCAAAACGCTGTTTCAGAAATTTCATCTTTGATTCTTGCCAGTATTCAGTATACTATTAGCTGGCTAATTGTCTCATTGTGCATCGAATTTAGAAATTTAAATTTAAAATTAATTAAATCAAGGTAGAATATATTTTCCTATGCTAATTTTAATCACAAATTACACGTTTCCTACCTTTGAATAATTTTTTGAAAATTAAATCTTTTTGGCAACTCCTTGGTGTAAAAGCTTAATTTTTTTAATGAAGAAAATTGTTGTTTTGGAACTTCAAGCTTTATATTTATATATATTCAGTTTACAGATGCTATAATCGAGTAGAGTTAACGTGTGAAAAAGAAATCTATTTAAAATTCTATAAAGTATCGCTGAAAATATAATGTGAAAATTTACATAATTTCTTTTTAATTAAAACGTTTATCGGTAATGTTATTAACGACTTATTCTTAAGTATCCTGTAGAGAGTATAGAAAATAACATTTTAGAAAAATTTGAACATTCTAAATAAACCTTTAGTAAGGATTGAGTAAATATAAGTTAAGACTTAGATATTATTATTTGAAGAATTCAGAAATATGATTTCAAATTAATAATTTATAAATGTGAACACTTATGAAAATTCATATACAATTGAAAGACACTGGACAAGCTATTTATGATCTTGGAACAACAATTAACTTATAGCAAAATTTCATAATATTTCAAATATTTTATTGACTCAATAATTAATGCATTTAAAAGAATCAAATGCTCAAAATATCATTCATAACATATTAAAAATTAATGCATTGATTATTGAGTCAATGGTATATTTTAAATATTATGAAATTTTGTTATAAGCTAATTGTTATTCCAAGATCATAAATATCTTGTCCTGGTCTTTCAATTGTATATTAATTTTTATTACTAGGCCTACTCATATTTATAAATTCTTAATTTGAAATCATATCTTCGGAATTCTTCAAATAATAATAAATAATAAACTTATATAGTATAGGAAATGGAAAAATCACGATGATAAAGCACACAGTGCATCTGACCAAGGTTTGAATGTTGGACTTCAGGTAATCTGATGAACTAACGTATTACGAATCTGACACTTAATATCGAGGGGCAATAGGTGTGGGATGATTTATTTAACTGATCAACTTAATTATTACTTATTTCTTAATAAATGGGGTGTGATCATAATAAATAAAAATATTTTTATTTGAAAAGATTATTAGACTTAAGGTAATACATTTAAGAGTTCCATACAGCTTGAATAATTTAACAGTTAAGTTTATCCGCTTTTAGAATATACATTCCTCAAGTAATAAAAATCCACATATTTGCTAAGAGGCTATTTAAACAACTATTTAAGCTAGGAAATTATTGAATTTATTTTGCCGAAAGACTAGATTAATAATTTCAGCTGTAAAGATGTTAATAATGTGGCTTGTTAGATTATTATTATGTGTTGACGCGTAATTTATATGAATGTTTTCTTTTTATATAGACATCATAAACTCATCCGTATATAATATTTGTAGAGATACACTATCCCTTTAATATACAGGAATATCCATATAATAAATTATCATCTTAAGGGCGATATTTAAAATATAATTTAAGGTGTTGCTTAAATAAACTTGAAAATATAATTTTTTCAACTTTTTTTTTTTGGGTACGTTACAAAGTGAATTATTTCAAAAGTTGGAGAAACATATTAACTTGAACAACTCAAGTGACTGTTAGTAGACCCCCCCCCCATCCCCTTCCCACGTTACGTTGGACGTTTGTACATTTAACCTCCCAAGACTTCAAGGTGACCAAGCGCAAAGCAGTCGGCATGGATTAAATGTGAATACTCAAAGGCATTAATCGCACAGTGCCAAGTATCATCAATATAACATGTCTAGAGCCTGAACATTTTCTTGGCCTCCATCTAATATACATTATTTAAAAATTATATTTTAAATTTAATTTTGGTAGCTGACCGTGGACTTGGGAGGGAAAGTCTTTCCTAATGTCAACTTGTTTGTGAATTTAGTGGACAGACATTTCTTAATTTAAATCCTTGTTTTTTTTTTTGTCTCTATTCTGAAGGAAAGGATGATTCATGCTTTAAAATTGTCAAGAAAAAACATTTTGTTTGCTACTTTGTAGCGGTTACTGAACTCGCCAGGGGCTACTTAACTCTTTGGGTGGTTGGCGAGGTAGTGGTGGGGGGGAGGGGGGAATTAAAAGTGAGAACCTGGGGACTGTCCTTTGTGCAAATTATAGGCCCTGGATGACTCTAGGAACAATAGTTTCTTTAGCACCACGTCCTACTACGCATTTGGGTTATACACCTGTGTACAAATTATACTAATAGGCTATAGATGAGGAAGGTCGAATTTAGAGGCAATGTACCCAGATTTGCATGGAGAGAGTGAAACCATTTAGGGGAAAAAATCCTTGGTACATCCTACCGTGATCGAACTCGGAGTTCCCCGACATTGACAGCCTAGTCTTGCGAGAGTGACGCCTTAGATCAAGTGCCCTCCGAAGCGAGCTAGAAACTAGTTTAAGGGGGTGTATTATTTATTTGTAGCCCTTTTTCCCATCTTTCTTTGCCAGAAACTACAAACTTATTATCTTGCGACTACCATTATAAGTATTTACACTATATTACCACTCGCTTCGGTGGCCGTATGGTCTAACGCGCTACTCTGGTAGTAGACTAGATTGCCGATGATGGGGAGATTAAGGTTGTAATCTTGGTTGAGTGTAATGAGTTTTTTTTTCCAAAACAGGTTTTACACTCTGCACAAACTCAAATGCATGTGCATTTCTCTAAATATAACCTTTCTATTCCCTAAAACCAATAGCGTGATCAGTATATAAACGTATAAACTGAACAGGTAGTAAGACGTTGTTGCTAAAAAATTTTTTATTACATGTATAAATTTTAAATATATCGATACTTATCTATAAAAATATAAAAACTGCAGATCGCATGATTTAATGCATGTAATTATTAATATGGAATAGGTTGTAACTTAAGTAATTGTCAGATTATCACCCTTAATACCATGCTCTTACTACGGCAGAACAGTAACACAGAAATTATTCTAAGTTACACGCTTGATTTTAATCAGATTTGTCTTAGTAAATTATTTTAAAATAATAATAAATATTTAGCACGCGTCTTACTACCCGTTCGGGTTATACGCTAATTATTTTAAAAACATCTTAAAATATGTGGTACTGACTTCATTTTATAAAAAAAGCTTAAGGCTAGTATTAATATATGGTATAACATTTATTTATATTACAATTAATTTTAACGTTTCACTGAATGCCTTGTTACAGCCCAGTGTGTAACATAAATAATATTGAAATTATAACTTTCATTGTTAAACATATTAATCTTGTTTAGTGTTGTAATAATAGTTGAAAATTATGATAGACCCATAGGTTTATTTACTTAAAAAAATAATAAATATATATTTTTTAGGATGTTACAATTTAAAATTACCTTTCTTTATTTTGAGTAGTGATTTTGTAATGCCGTTAAGTTATCTCATAGCTCCTATAAATTGATTTAGTACTAACATTTTAAGTTATTTTAGTTTATCGATCTCCATAAAAACAATTATTGTAATCGGTACGATCTTTGAACAATTCTAGCATGGACATTGGCATTTGCATTAATATCTCTATAGTTTTTAGTTGACTAAACAAATAAGCAGCATATTTTTGTAATTACATTTAATCAAAATCTAAATTAAAAAATTAAAAATATATGTGAAATATTTATATCTAATGGTATGAGGCTACAAGAATGCTATACCAACCAATTGGACCACCACCGTTAGCGACGATATGCCAACATTTGTGGATAAGGTGTCATTTGGTCAGCACAATGAGTCCTCTTGCCGTTAATCTCAGTTTTCTAAACTGGAGCTGCTACTTTACTCAAGTAGTTCCTCATTTGTTCTCACGAGGCTGAGTTTGGCCCCGTTCCAAACCCACTGCTGCACAGATGAGATCATGGAAGTGGCAGGGATTGAACCCGAGACCTCTGGATCTGTAGCCAAATATTTGACATTAGACACAAGTTGGTCAGAAAATTTTAGATAGTTTGTTATATTTAAGGTATATTTTGATAGTCTTTCCGATTCATTGAAATCAGGCATCCGCGACTGGTCGATGATGTGCAATTTTTATTCGATCGTGCAAGAAGGCAGGCTTATCTTTCATTAATACACTATGGTATAGCTTATAACAAAAGGGCATAGTGTAATGAGTCAAGGTAAGGGGCATAGTGTAATGAGTCAAGGTAAAACTGCTACATTTCAGGATAAATGGTGTGTACATTTTATTTATTTAATGTATTTTCTCTAAAAAGATGGGACATAAGTATTGGAGGAACTATTAAAACTAAAGAATAAAATTATAGAAAAAAAAAGAATTAATAGTAGAGTGGATAAATGAATGGTGATTGCGGGACCTTTGATAAATGTAGAAGTCATTCAGGGCCCAAAAATGTTGCGAACTCTCTGACCTAAATCTATTTAACACATAATACTTTGGTCTACTGAGTAATGATGCTATGTAAGACCAATCCACCTATAAACGAAAATAGTCTGTAAATACTAACTAAACCTACACAATTAGTTTATTGTGTAATATCCTAAACTTAAAGAACGTGCTCCATAATCTTAAGTAGTCTGTTTGTATAGACTGCGCGCAATCATCCTGAAAGTAAAGTATATGGAGAAACCTCCTTATTAAAAAAAAATAGTGCACACTTCTGCCAAAGTGTTGTTGCAGTGTTATGTATCATTCTCCTCCTTGTCCAACAGCCTTTTACTCGTAAACTGGCACTTTTCAATGTAAGCTCAATGATTCTGGTTTGTTGAGATCGAACCCCGGCCGATTGTGCTAGAAGGTTTTTCTTATTTAGATTGTTTCTAGCATTTCTTCCACGCATATGAGGGTATATTTTCTATCAATTATACCTTCTTCATCATTACCCTAATATTATAATTAATGTGTTATTACTAGCACCGCTCTTACTACCGTTCGGTTATACGCACTAGCGTTAATGTGTAATGGTAGGGTGATTGTGAGATGAAATGTGAACCTACAGTTTAACGTGGGATCCGAACCACGGTGGAGGGTGAAGGAAGGGTTTGGCAATCAGATAAATCTGTGCTGGGACCGAGGATTGAACCCCGGACCCTCAGCACAGAAGTCCGACACCTTGCCCCTAGACTACCAGGTCACCTTTATAATTAATGAAGATGAAAAACACCGCTTCAGTGGCTGAATGATCTAAGGCGTTACTCTCGCAGTAGACTAGACTGCCTATGACGAGGAGATTGAGGTTAGAATATAGGTCATTTGTACTGAGGGATATTTTTACGAAATTGTTTTCTCATCTCCTACTCGAAATGCTGGTACACTTCTTCTAAATATGTTCTTGCTCATCCTTAACTCATTAGCGTAGCTAGTACATATGTGGATAGCCAAACGGGTAGTAAGACCGGTGCTAAAAAAAATCGCAAGCTAATCTTGATAACCTAACAGGTTAGACGAAGGTTGCGTTAATACCTGACCGATTAGTGCTCTATAAAGTCAAGAGAACAATTCACAGGTAAAGTTTCGACTGACTCTGCTTACCATGGCAACACGACACTGAGTGTGAACCAAAACTTAAGTCAGAGTATGATCACCCATGAGAGAACCACGGAGAGTCACAACGACCTCCCTTCCACACACCCTACAACAGGGGGGGGGGATGGGAAATATCCTACAGGGCTGTAAAGTAGTTTTTAGGTTAAACTATCTGGGTCAAACACTCAAACTCCATCAGCGAACAGAAATGAGTGGGCAGCTCTTGTTTACGTCTGTGATTAACCAACGTTTCTATTTTTATATTTCTGGCGTGATATATATATTTTTACTCCTTTCTATTGAAATGATTTAGTTGAATCTATTTGAAAAGATTATTCTAATCCCCCCTTTCCCTCTTCAAAAAAAGAAAACATATTTAGGCCGTGTCCATCTTTATGTACTTTCTCAAGGTTTTTTTTAATGATCTAGGCCTATATTAAAATCACCAGATGATGTATCTCAGCGTCAGCATGTCCGACCCCGACTTGGAACACCAGGGTTAAAATGCAATATTGATCCCGTGCGGGTGGACTTTTGGCTGAAACTTGGTTTACCGTTTAATCCAGATGAATATTTACTTTAAAAAATCGTCATCTTACTTTTACTCCTTTAATTTGGAGGGAGGAAGGAATGGTGAGTTAAATTTAATATTCAGTATTAGATCTTTAAAGTGCACTTTCTCAACACGTGTCATTTCATAACATGACTCGTGACCTACTTTACCTAATAAAATGCACCAACGACTACTAACCTATCCTTAACGCCTAGATACAGTCCAATTTCTACAAGGGGAACTTTATTTGACGGACAGGAATTTCCTCAGCTACCTTTATATTTTATGTATATTATCAATACCTATGAAATCATACTAATAATATACAAAAATGTTATCTATGTTGACCACCAAAAAATATGTTTGTATTTACTTAAAGTTTATTCCCACCAAAACCCTACTTGAAGAACTGTGGGCTTATTGGATAGCAGAGTAACTCGGTAAACATGATGGTATTTTTACAAACTTCAGACGAAATCAAACCATGGTCTAATAGACTGTTAGGCCAACCTAGTCATTAAGATAATGGAACAAAATTCAGTAGTAATCCACTATAGCTTCTAGAAAAACTGCCCTAAATGGCCAACCCGCTTCTCACTTTGCCAAACACCCCAAAACTTTGGCACGACCGCTTCAGCAGCGCTTGACGTAATCCGTGTCCTGCGAACATGAAACAGAAACAAATCATTTAACATAAACACAGTACTCGCGTGCGTGCATGCCACAAGGTTATAATGTAGATCACACATGTAAAGGTTTGTGGCACGTGGTCATATGGGACCGACATGTGGGGTTACAATGTTACCACGCTCGTCTAGGACACGAACGGTATGGTTCATTTGACGATAAGCAAACAAACTACTTTACATGTTTAAAAAAAAGGGTATATCATTAAAGGTTAAATACTCGTGTGGATCTATTGGTCGGCAAAAACTTCTGTAGCGTTATTATTAACACAAATACTTTTAAAAACAAAGGTTATTAGAGGCTTAATCCAAAAGATGGGAATGACGAGGATGTTTTGATAGAAAGTTCAGTCGCACTAGCAGACAGAGTTAATGGGGAGATTCATGGTGATGAATCACATGTGGAAATCCACACCTTGGCTCACCCAACTGAGATTAGGGTGTGGTGGAAGGGGACTCGAGAAAAGGGAAGTGTTTTTGCAGTGTTTATAGCAAAACTTTTTTTTTTCCAAAATAAATAAAATAGCTTAGAGCTTAATTTTCTTCCCATGTTGATATCAATAGTTCCTGTATATCTTTCATGAGCATGGTGGCATTATCTAACTTTTTAAATTATGAGAAAAAGTTGTCATTAAATTACAGAACATCCTTAACAGAAGATATTAGAGAAATGTTGATATCACCCCGTGAAGAAAATTAAATTTTATGTTTGTACTAGAGCAATATTTTATTTATTTTGGACAAAACAAGTTTTGCCATAAAAACTGAAAAAAAAAACCTGGATTTCCCTCGCATCCCCTTCCATTCTACCTTAAAACCAAGTCAAGTGTAGTCCATTTTAACCTGACTCTCTATACCATGTGATCAGCGGTGCGGGTAGGGAGCAGCAGAGTGGGGTGCGGGTAGGGAGCAGCAGAGTGGGGTGCGGGTAGGGAGCAGCAGAGTGGGGTGCGGGTAGGGAGCAGCAGAGTGGGGTGCGGGTAGGGAGCAGCAGAGTGGGGTGCGGGTAGGGAGCAGCAGAGTGGGGTGCGGGTAGGGAGCAGCAGAGTGGGGTGCGGGTAGGGAGCAGCAGAATGGGGTGCGGGCAGGGAGCAGCAGAGTGGGGTGCGGGTAGGGAGCAGCAGAGTGGGGTGCGGGTAGGGAGCAGCAGAGTGTGGTGCGGGCAGGGAGCAGCAGAGTGGGGTGCGGGTAGGGAGCAGCAGAGTGTGGTGCGGGTAGGGAGCAGCAGAGTGTGGTGCGGGTAGGGAGCAGCAGAGTGTGGTGCGGGTAGGGAGCAGCAGAGTGTGTGCGGGTAGGGAGCAGCAGAGTGTGGTGCGGGTAGGGAGCAGCAGAGTGTGGTGCGGGTAGGGAGCAGCAGAGTGTGGTGCGGGTAGGGAGCAGCAGAGTGGGGTGCGGGTAGGAAGCAGCAGAGTGGGGTGCGGGTAGCGAACAGCAGAGTGGGGTGCGGGTAGGGAACAGCTGAGTAGAAGCCATGTGTGAGCCATGAACAATGAAGGGTCCACGTCTGATGCAATTTCCAGATATCGGTTCTGGGCATACGCAAATGTTGATGTATGTTGATGTATTTTGACCTACATATTCAGGATAAGATTTTCCAAGCAACAATACCATTTTGGTTCTAATCCCGGGTGAAATCTAGGGTTCGTTGCAAAAGCTTTATAAATGAAGAAATAAATAAACATGATAATGATTGCTTTCTTACTATATGACATCAATCCTTACTGCCAAGAGGTCATAAGGCTGACTATAGGTCTGAGTATTATATTTGAACTCCAGGGGGGAATTAAACCGTAATTGGAAACTATAAAATATTACAAATAAATATGATTAGCCACCATTGACGAAACGTTTATATAATTTTTAGACGTCTCAAAGCTGACACCACCAAACTGTCAAAAGTGACCGTTGTAGAGCACTCACTTGACGTATAGATATAAAGTGGGAATATTACCGTTAATAAATGTTTTACAAGTGTCTAAGCTGTGATTCGACATAATTGAGTACTTGTCTATGATTTCATGTTTTTAACAAATATTTTAACTTACTTTTTGTAATATTTTATGTTTAATGATTTGTGTAGAGTTTTGGCTTGAGCTAAATTGTTGGTAAATTCATTAGAGAACTCTTAATTTTATAGCTTATTTTTGATGTAGGCCTACTACATCCTCCCACCCGTCAGAGCTAACTTCTTGTTTAACCTAGTGGGGAAGGGAAGAAGGTAGAATTTAGAGGAAAATACCTGCATTTTCACGGAGAAAGAGTGAAAACTATGTAGCTAAAATGACCCCAGTAAAGTCGATTAGATTTGAACCTCTACCTCGCACTTCACGACAAACTAGACATAGTAAATGAACCTTTTAGCCCGTGGCCCATTGATGCTGTTACGTTTGTAAACTAATCATGTAGATGATGTTTTAATAAGCCAGCTCCTAAATTTAATGGAATTCATTGGGTTTCTCCAAATATTTTTTCCATGCAGTTAAAGCTTTATTTTATATTTCATTTGTAAAATATATTATTATATTAACCCAAAAAAATTATTTTAATATTCAAACACGCAAAATAATAAATGGATGAAATTAGCAGGTCAATGTTTAGAACGCTACTCTTTGCTCTCAAAATTAAACTGGACTTTCATCAGTTAAGAGGAGATTCGGGTTCTAGTCCTTGTTAAGTGAACCAAATGTTTTATTATTAATGGCATTACAATCTACCTCAATGCAAATCTGGGTACATTTCTTCTATCAAAATCCTACATTCATCACCCTTAACTTGTCAGTGCAAATATGCCGATCATCTGGGTGGGGAGCACGACATGGTGAGCGCGGGCGCGACGCGCGCTCCTCACTACACCTCTCACACACACACACACACATTATAAGGTCTTTGTCTTAAACGGGTCAGTAAACACACGTCTATCTCACTCAGGATCACGTCCGTTGCTCACGGAAGGCGTCGTCCCCACGCGCCCATCCCTAACGTCGTCCTCGAAACCTCACGTCGTGGAGTCAAGTGTTTATCCCAGACATTGTCTATGCCCTCCCCTCCCTCATACCCCTCCTCAGCCCCTTGGTCACGGGAAACTCATTTCCGTTTTTATCAGGGTTCACCTCGCAGTAGCCGGCGGTGGCGTTGTCAGGATGCTGTGTGAAATTCAGACGTGTCTACGTAACCACCACGCCTCCTTACTTACTACTCTCCCCGGAGTTGCCAACTTAAACCGCGCACGACTGGGGAATATTTGATTAGCGGAACGGCGGCGGAGCGTGATGGGTTTTCCCCCACTTATTTTAAATGTTTTACTTTATTTTTATAACATGTGAATATTCATAGCTTAATAGCTTCTACATCTTCTATAAAAGCCATTCATTTTTGAAGTTTCGTTATTTGTGTTTAGTAATTTTCTTTAAATCAACCGAAGAATTTAAAAGAAATATAGTCATTATTTTTCTTAACACCACGTCTTACTGCCGATTTGGGCTTTACACCTATGTACTAATTGCTCTAGTGTGGTAGAGATGAAAAGGAGATGAAGTTTAGAGAGGAAACGTTTAAAACCCCCATATATCCAATGAGGATTCAAACCCCAATCTCCCCGTTATCGGCGGTTTAGTCTATTGCGAGAGTGACTCCTTAAGCTATGCGGCCACTGAATCTGGTACAAGTCAATTGATTGTGCTATAAATACAAAATTACTTTAAATTTATATTGCATTAGAAAATGTATTTAAATATCCTTTGATATAATAAAATTAAATATAGTATTTTTCAAAAGGTGTGATGTAAATTTTATTATTTGATGACCTGTCGGTCTAGGGGTAAGATGTTGGACTTCTGTGCTGGGGGTCCGGGGTTCAATCCTTGGTCCCGGCACAGATTTATCTGATTGCCAAACCCTTCCTTCAACTTTGACAAGACGTGTATTAATCACAGCTTGTGAATGTGTGGAATTCAGGCCTCCACCGTGGTTCGGATTCCACGTTAAACTGTAGGTCCTCCATTTCATCTCACAATCACCCTACCACTACACATTAGCGTAAGAGCTGATAACCCGAGCGGGTAGTAAGACGTGGTGCTAATAATAATAATAATAATAATAATAATAATAATAATAATAATAATTTTATTATTTACATACGAAAATATTTCATAAATTTGCATGGTTAAATATATATTTGTGGATAAATTTAATGATTTATTTTTAGTCGCATGATTTAGAAATGTTATCATTGTGTATTTTACAAAATATATTGTATGAATCTCTCCAAATACATAAATATCTTATGACATCTTTCTTACGTGATTGTGATTTTTATTTTCTTAAATTTATTTTAACTAAATAATAAATAATAACTCACTTAGGTGGTTGAATGTTAGTCTATAGGGCAGGGGGTCTAAAATTTTTAAGGTCAAAGGGCCAAAGTTTCTGTCTCTTGTTGGCTCGCGGACCGCAATATTGTACCGACAATGTTAGGATTGAACACTGAATATATTATTTTTCTTTTGGCGTCCCAAATGTCTCAGTGGTGAGGAGCAATTGCGAACCCTCCAAACTTTCTAATACACCCGAAATAGTACTCTCTTCCTTGACTACTAGATTAGTCAAAGTAAAGTAGTTCAAATTAAATTTGTATAAAAATGTAATATTCTCTTTAAGTATAAAGCAAAAATAATTTATAAAAAACTTAAAATTCGTATTTATTATTTAATTATGGAAAATATAAATCTCTGTCATTTTTTCTCTTTTTGTATTTTTCATGAGTCGGAAGGCCGCAAGTGGCCCGTGGGCCGCTGTTTGAAGTCCCTGCAGTATAACGGGCCACTGGACTGCCAATGGTGGGAAAATCTGGGTTCATGTCCCGGTCTGATATACTAAGTGTTTTTTTCCACAAGTTTCCCACTCTTCGTCCATGCAAATGGGTGTACAATATAAGTTATTCTCACTTCTCTGCATTACTCATTCCAAATCCATTAGCATAATTAATATGTAACACTGCGTAGAACCTGAACAGTTAGTGCGTGATAAACGGGGGGGGGGGGGACCTATTTAATAGCATCTTGAATCTGAAAATATTACGGACACTAGATAAAACCTAAAACCCCACTCGCTTAGGTGACCACATGGTCAAACATGCCAAACTACACTAAACTACCGATGAAGGGGAGATCAAGGTTCGAATCTTGCTCGGGTGTGCTGAGAGTGGGTTTTCTAAAATGGTTTTCCACTCTCTCTCTCTCCTTTCTACACTTCCTCCTCGTATAACCTTCCAAATCCCTAAAACCATTAGCTTAACTAATAGCCTACATAAGCGTATAGCCCTAACGGGTAGTAAGATGATAAAATACAAAAGAACTGAACTTCAGTGAAAGTAATATCTAAAGTTTTTTACAATATTCTGTTACTTAGAGTTGTTTGAGGATCCTTTTATAGCCTATTTTTAAGATAGTTGGAAATTGTTTTTCAACGCTGTACCAAAGTGTAACTATTTCTACTTACTACAGTTAAATATTAACTTTAAAATATTTGTTTTAATTTATTTTTTGTACACGAACATATATTAAGGAATATCAAGGTATATAATATTAAAATTGACGTATTAAATCCTCTTTTATTTTTTATGAGTTTTGGCTAGTATAAAATTACAACAAACAACCAATATATATACATGTTATTTTAAATTATGTTTAACAATATATATATATATAAACATTTTTTAAGAGAAACATTAGCTTAAAGTTATTTTGTTTTAGTTTTAGATTCTCTGGCAAAACTTCCAAGGAGTCTGCAATTTCATTAAAGTGTTTTTTTTTTTTTTTTGTATTTTCAGTCCTTAGATCTCGAAGCTCTCCTTTCCCTTGAGGGTATTTGTGTGGAAATCTAGCCTATCTAATTTGTGAGTGCATAATTCCCTCGTCTAAAAAAGAGCAGGGGGTTATAAATTTGAGTGCTTAAGTGAGGAGTGGTAAAAGCTATTTCTTAGATTGTATTTATTTGAAGTGATGAGCATCTAGGTGTTTGTGTCAAACAAGTAAAAGTGCCTTAGTTTATTTTCGTTTTAATAAATCTTAAACTAAAAGAAAATATAAATGTATACAGGCCTAATTCATTTCCAATTTTATTATTAATTAATGTTCAATTCGTACTTTTGATATAATTTATTTTCATCCAACAAGACAGTTAAAAGTCTCAATGATTTTACATTAAGCTTAATAATAGTGAAAATATAGTATCTTAAGCAAAGTTTGAACACCGCGTAAGAGCTAGAATAATATTTATAATAGATGGGTTTAGATAATAGTGGTATAACTTAAAGTAAATAGGAAGAGTAATAATCCATTTAAGAAAAATTTCCTCAATATATTACTGACTTGAATTTGAACTTCGATCTTACCATCACTGACATACCAGACAAGTCAATACTGGTGCCTTTGTGTGCATGTATATCAGCGCATGTCTTAAATATAAATACATTATTTTTTTAATTATTATTTTTTCTAAGTGATCATTTAATTTACATTTAATATAAAAAATCCACTTTTTTTTATTGTTTGGTATATTATAACAAAGTAGAGTAGACATATATTTGTATTTTCACCAAATATAACTAACAGAATAAACATACATTCCACACTACTAATCTAACAGAATAATCATGTTAAAAGCCTGACACCTTAGCTCAGTCAGTGGTATGTCTACCTTCTGAGCTTAAGGTCCTGGGTTCAATTACTGGCATGGCCTAAAAATGTATCATTGATGAAATGTGGGTTACCCCTTTCACAGTAATGAACTAACGGCTGGGTGGCTGGGTGTTGTGTCTGTTCTAGATTTAAGGTAGTGTATTATTCGTGTGCTGATATAATTAGTTGGTTCAGAAAGTGCACGTTAAATACCTCAAATAAATTTTAAAAGTGAAAAAAAAATCATATTTGAAAATATTTGATGATAAATGAATGTGAGTGTGTCCAAACGAGTTTTAACGAGACATCGTTGATTTGCGGGCCACAGTTTGATAGAAGAGTTCGTTTAGGAAACCGTTTCACAGGAATATTTCTCCAATCCCTTCCCTTAATCCTCCTCCTCCCCATCCTTCCTCCTCCACAAGTGTTCACATTACAGTAGATTAGAAGTGCACCCCATGTAGCATGGCGACACCCCCTCATTTGTTAGAGTACGCCCAACCTTTGGGTCAGGTGATTGCCCTTGGAGTAACCTTCTTTCTTGGCTCAACCTTCTTTTCATTTTATGCTTGATTTCCTCTTCGGAATACATGCATAAGTCCTCTTACAACTTTTTTTCTCGAACAGTGAGGATAGGAGAGAGCGAAATTAAAAAATACGTATTTTTAAAACACAAAAATAGTGTCCCTCCCTCTTAATTTAAATTTCCCTCCCTATAGATCCACGTTAATATTTAAAAATACATTAAAAAATACATCTTTGGTCTTAATGTTGAAACATCCGCACAGATGAACATGTGATAAAAAAATGTCTGTTTTGTCTAAAACTCACTAGCGCCTAAAATGACAGGGTTTGAATCTCTGTTGGATGTACTGAGGTGTTTTTTTAAAATGGTCTGTTTAATCCTCTTCAGTACAAATGCTGATACATTTACTTTAAACTATACCTTTATAATCCTTGCACCATTGGTGTAAATATGTGGTATTCCAGACGGTGGTCAAAAGTGATACAAACAAAACAATAACATCCTTAAATTTTAATTTTCTGACCTAGAATTGAGACTAGAACCTAAAGGTTAAAAAAAAAAAAAAACTGCAAGAATCCAGATAAGACTTTAGAAAATACCCAGAGGAGAGAAGGTGACCACTAAGAGATTGGATCGTTTCAGTATGAATTTTAAATCAATTCACACGTTTTCCTGACAAGGGTTCAAATTACCCTAACTCAATCTTGTGTCAAATAGTATTTAAAAAAAGTCGTCAGCCCACAAGTGAGCTATAACAGCTGAGCGCTCGCCACATTTTGACTAAGATAATGCCAACGTTTGCGGAAAGAGGGTGTCATGTGGTCAGCACAGTTTTTTTTTTAGATCAAAGCCACTGCTTATTTATTCAATTAGCTCCTCAATTGCCCTATTGAGGCTTAGTATAGGATTATATGCTAATATACATTTGTTTTATTATTAATATGGACCAAACAATTTGATCATAGTCTTTAGATAATTTTTTGGTCATGTTCACAATATTTTATCTATTAGAAAGTAACAATATCAATAAATATTTCCACTTTATTTGAGCTGAGACTCTACTTTCCTTAAAATCTTCTTGAGTTACCCGATATATTTTAATTGAACGATTAGACACAGACTGCGCTGCGTCACGTAGCATATGGCGGGATACCACTTGCTGTCAAAGATTTGAAACTTTATCGCGTCTTGCGACACGAAAGTTCATGCATTAATAATTCTGAGCAACATAATACCATTCCGTTTCTGTGAGGAGGAGAAAAACCCGCCGGATAATATTTCAATTTAAAAAAAAAAGTCAAATGTTTTACAATGATAAAGAGTAGACATTTTCTAACGTTTTTAAAAACAAACTTGGGATATTTAAGATGAAAAAGTATATACTTAATTTAAAACTTTGGTTTGGAAAGATTACTATTTGTTATATATTTAAGTCATAAATGTATATTTATCCATTTTGTAGTTGAACCTCTGACACTGTCTTAAAAATTCTTGGGAGAAATTAAGTTAAAGTTTTTGATTTTTTTGTTGTTAATTATATTGATCATTCACTCATTCAGACGAGTTTAAAAATATTCCCACGCTCTTTATTCATAGCGTTCATTTTATTGTCACAGTCCTTTCTACTTTAGCTTAGTGATTAAGATGTATTACCAAAAGATCAAGGGGACTTTGGTTCGACAGATTGTATAGAAGTCAATTATGTTAACCAATCAGTAAACATCTATTGGATAGGCCTGGATATGTAATTTTAGGAACATTAAGTTGCTTTATGCTGTACATCATACATACATATACTAATACGTGATTTAAAAATCTACTAAATTAAAATTAATAATTTCATTGGAATATACACAATTTATATTACCAAATACATTAGAAAATGGGACCAGTAGGATGAATTATACAAAATCACTCATGCAATCACTAGGATGATGATAATATCTCTTAGATATTTTAGACTTTTTCTTTCCTTTTGATATTTTTTAGAAAACTTCAGTAATCAACCCCTCCCCCACCTTCTTTTAAAACATTAAACTCAACATTTAAATTAAATTTGGAAAAACAAAAGCTTTATCTTTTTAAATTTTGAATAACAACAAGCGTTTAAAAGTTTATGATTAATATCAGTATTCATAATTAATTTAACTGCACCTAAAATCAAAACTAATTCAAATATGTGTTACAAATCAAGATATAAGCTTTTTTTCCATTTAAAATTAATATGCAAGCTTACTTTGTTTTCAAAAGGTTTATGTTGCATTTCATTCATGAGATGGAAAACCATAAGTGAGAAAGATTGAGGCCCTCAACATCATTGAACTTCGTCAAGGTCGTTTTTATCTATATTTGGGTGAATTAATTAGTAAAAAATGTAATCGAGGGTGGTTTTATTTCGGTATTTTTTTTTACCTGTCCCCTTTCCCCTAAATTTAGCCTAGTGCAATAAATAATACTGACCAGTCAATAGAAATGAAGAGGCAATAAAATACCTACAACTATTCGGAAGAAAGGTAATTTCAATCGAGTTTTGCTAGGATTGCTCACTCAAATTATTTTAGGGTTGTTTCTTCAAGCACCTATTTTCTCAACGTTCTCAACATTTCTGTTCAATCAATAGGAATGATAGGGGATGGGTGAATAAAAGAGGACAGGAAATAAACATTCTTTGCTTTGAAGGTAACTTTTAAGTACTCCTCCATTTTTTCTACTCATCTTCTTCAATTGAAATATTCAATGTTGTATAAACCAATAATCCCATGTGGAAATTAGTGGCGGTCCCTTGCTAACCAATACAATTACAGGTGCGGATAGTTTCTTTATCTCCACCTCTATGCCTAAATTATATTGACGATACGAAGCCTTTTCTGCGGATGAAATATAAATAGCAGCCTCCAGATTGTGAGTCACTGCACTGGGAGTCATACCTACTCCTATTGTCTCCATTTGTATTTCAACATTAACCTCCAGGGACTGAATTTGGCATGAATGAAATATCCAGGATGGTGATTGTTGCTCAGCAACCAGGCATGTTTAGAGACAGATAGTCAGTGCAGCTTACGCGAATTCACGATTTCTACATAAATTTACTGATAACAACGTCTCTGTTAGTTGTACTTATAATTAAATAAACTTAGTTCATCAACATATTGAATTGTTGGGCAAAAACATAACCGTAATAAATTTATATAGTTATATATATATATATTAGTTTAATAGCATTAATTTTGTTTTTAGTTAGATTCGGTTGTGTAGACGTTAAATGTATATATATATACTCTCTATATTCGTTTAAATGTATATATTAATATATATATATATATATAGTATATATATACCATTTAAACGTCTACACAACCCTGAAATCTAACTACAAAACATAAATTAAATAGGGCCTATTAATTGATTTTAGCTGTCCTAAAGATATTGACTGACTATAAAATAACTTGTAGCTACCAAAAATCAGCACTTAAACTTTTTTTTTCCAAAAAATTAGGTTTATCATGTTTTACCCTGGACCAACTCATTTTATCTAAAGATAGAAACAATAGGCCCTATATCGTGAATACAAAATTAATATAAACCCAATGGTCCTAGAATCGCACAGGCTAGCACGCAGTAAAATATATTTCTCTCGTCTTGCCTTGTTTACCAGCGGCAAGGAGGTCAGCGTTTGTATCCCAGTTTGACGTACAGAGGTGAATTTTCCTCAGTGGGTAGTAAGTAAGCCTAGGTACAGTAAAAAAAAAAAGAAACTAAAACACGATAGATGCATCGGGGCTCGGGGCACAGGTTACAAGGATTTAATATGATAAATTACTCTAATAGGGTAGGGATAAGGATGGAAGAATTTTAGAGGTAATATAGCCTAACCACATCAACGTGGAAAGAAAGTAGGAAACCATTTAGGGAAAAACACCCTCACTAGACCTGACCGGGATTCAAACTTCGATCTCCCCGTCATCAGCAGGCCAGTCTTAACACGAGAGTGACGCCTTAGACTAATCAGTCACTGAAGCAGGTCTAAGTATTTCATCAGCAGAATTTACACATTCTATTAATGATATATGAATTAAGCCAGCTAGCTTAAAATTAATAAGATGTAGAAAAGACATTACAGTGGTAGGTAAAACATTGTCGAGGTGAAAATATCATAAGGAACTAAGATTTTACTTAAATCTCTGGACTTCCGCTGTCAGGCGCGCTAGTGCTCACTTATCTTATCTATTTTAATGTATTGAATGAATTAAGAGAGGAGTATTGGGAACGAAAGTTAAGGATCCATGTTTTTGCAGTTTTTATATAGGCCTAAAACTTCTTTGGTCAAAATAAATAAATTATTGCTCCAGTAAAAACATAGTTCAGTCTGTCCTCACATGGTAATCTCAACATGTTCGTAATATCTGTCAAAGATGTCATGGAATTCAATGACTACTTTTTCTTTTCATTTAAAAAAGTTTCTCATTAAATGCTAATATGCTAATGACATATATTAAAGAACTGTTGAGGTCATCATGTGAAGAAAATTAAACTCTTTTTCCTACTTAAGCTATATTTAATATATGTTTGCCAAAAAAAAAGTTTCCTATAAAATGCAAACCACTGGGTTTTCCTCGTGACCCCAACACGTCCACCTTTTAGGCCACGAAATCGCTAGTGTGGGTAGGTGGGGTCCATATTAGTAACTCCTTCACTAACCTAACAAGCTGCTTGTTAACATGTATATTCCTTTTAAAAAAACCACACGTGTGTTCTCTCTTGTGTGCTATTCAGCGAACACATGAACGAGGGTTGGCGTGGGGGTATCTGGTCGGACTCGACGCTTCCATTAAGCCGACCTCACGGAAGGGAAATGGCCGCCAGCTTTCGTCCATTCGCCGCCCAAGCCATATAAACTCTTCCCGGACTTTTTTTCTTCTCTCTTTTTTTTACAGCCTCTTCCGTCCGAAATGTGCACCTATATACTCTCTTCTTCGTACTGTCACGCAAACATTCTTTGAAATAACTCTAGGTTCTTGTTTCAACCAGAGGTAAACAACATTTCACCACGGAGTGTTACCATAACATCGTGATGTGGTTCGTTATTAAATAAAATACTGGGAAGTATATCAGAAAATCTTTTGTTTTTTTTGAATTATTATTTCCCATATTTAAATGACTATATACCTACATACTGATAAAGGTTTGAAATTATAATACACATTTTCCAAATTAATAGATTTGTTTAGTTTTATTTATTTTGTAAACATTAAAAAAATATTTTGAATCGATATTATATAGTCAATGGTAAATATTTGATAATTGATAGGTCATTTAAAATGCTTTTAAAAATGGATATATACATAAGGCTAGTAAGATTTAATATTTTAATAAAATAACATTATGAATGCAAAAATAACATTCATATTCATTAAAACTATAATAGCTGTTATTTATTTAGTAACTATTACATCATATTTAGTCTAATTAATTTAAGCCTATTTAAGAAACATTCCAATGTGTGTATTTATATCAATGTTCAGTTCTAGGCCAGTCTATAGGCCTATAAGTAGAAAAATCACACTATAAATTATTTGCAGCCATTTGCTATAAGTGTGGCTGAGGTAAATAACACAAAAATGTATATAGTATATTTATGTTTGTTAGTATTGTACTATTTTAAAAAGTTGCTTACTTTATTTCCACAAATAATTAAAATAAAATGTTTCTTTCTTATGGGTGTAGGCTTTAATTTACATGGCAATATAACTTATTTGAACATAAATATGAAATACCTTTCTTTAAGCTTTTAAAAGAATTGAGAAACTAGACCAATTTTGATTCACCAGTGAAAACAATGTGTATATATATATAATATATATATATATATATATATATTATTTATATAATATATATTTAAAATCTGTTAGTATTAATTAAAAACAAATTAATATTAACAAAACATATAAATAAAACAATTTATTTTTTAATAAACCTACGATACAGAACTTTTTTAGTAGGCTTAGTAAATTTCAAATTACAGAAATAAAAATTTAACAGCTTGTAATTTTTAGTGGTGTTATATAATTATATCAATATCAGTATTTAAATATTCCTCAAGTTACATTATTTATCAATAGAGCAGTAACAAATATTTAGGAATTGAAAATATTTCCTCGAATGAAAACTGTAACTACATTTTGACTTTTACTGAGTTATTTGTTTTCAACCAAAATGTCTCGTCAATTGATGGACATTCAAGGGGACAGTCTAAAAAGTCGAGACGTCTCAATGACTCTACTCATCCTACTTTGTTTTCATAGCTCGCAATAAATGTTTAGTAATAAAACTACGTCTTAGACATGATCACACTTGTCCTTACCGAAAACAACAACCTTTTACAACATTTCAATTCAATTTTCTTTAGTTTCTGTCTCTCGTATGATATTTATACATTATTTGTTCTACCCTCTTCCTTTTATTTAGAAAAAAAATAAACGAAAGAAAATTTTGAGACTTTAATCTTCAATTCTTTTGTTCCTATTTTTACTTCATACGTATAGCCTATAGAATTTTAAGATTTTATTATATTACAATCCTAAAACAAAATTGATTTTTTTTTGTGCGTGGAAGAAAACTTTTGCTTTATCAAATCTTTTAGAATAATACAAAAATTAAACATAGAAAAAAAGGTCGTATTGCAGCTTCTTTTATATATTTTCTTTCTCTATCCCAAAGGTAAATACTGCAAAAATATAAGTTGCAGAATAAATGTATGTGGAAGAAAATAAAGTTTGACCAAGGAAATGGAAAGGGTATGAAAAAACGACAGCAGAATTTTCGTCCTTTTGAGTTTATAGTCGGTGAGTGTGTTTTTATTTTAAGGAGGAGGAGGGGAAAAAAAAAGAGTGAAGACGTTGGGAAATTTTGACTATTTCTGTTGGTAGTAGTGTCGGCATGGGAATGCGTCATTGCTGTACTGAGGAATATAGGCGAGTGCAAAGAGAAGTGGTCCTTCCTCCCTCCCTTTCCTTCTAAAAGAGGGGAGTTCTTTCTTTTTCATAGAGTGAAGGACGTGTCTGGAGCCCTAAATTCCTCATAGTTCCTGGAAAAGTCTCGGGAGGTCTCTATAGTCATCACGCAAGGCATACCACTCACTCTCCTTACCTAGTCCCCTCAACTAAATAAGTAAACCTTTACTCCAAAAAAATATATAACCTAGAAAAAAGGGGAGAAGCTAAAATTTAATAACAAGACTCAAGTTTTTCATTTACATAAATATTTTTTCTAGAAATGTCTTAAAAAAATAGATTAAAAATAGTCCTGAAAATGTTATAATATTATCATGTCAGTTTGGAGTAATCAATTTTAGACTACAGTCCAACTTCCAAAGAAACTGACTTATCTGACTTTACGGACTCTACGTCAGGTCATGTGATCTGCGGTTGTCACTTTTGAACAAAATTATCAATACCCATAAATTATTCTAATAATATTGTAAAATGTTAACAATTTTGGGCACAATAAAATATATTTTTATTTTATAAAAGAACATTCTTAAAGTAATTGTACTATACAATATAAATAAATAGTTAAAATGTATTAGCTTAAGCATTTGATAGTCTACAAGATTGTGAAGTACTTTTTATTTAATCATCCTATTACTATTGATCCATGGTATGTGTTTAGTTACACTAATAGGCTATGGATGAGGCAAGGTAATTTACACGCATTTGTGTGGGGGAGGAGTGAGTTATTACTTGGGTAAAAACCCCTTCGGTACGTCTAGCCCAAATTTGAACCCCGACCTCCTGACTACAGCAAATGAGACTAGATTATAATTACGTTTAGCCTAAGGATTACCGTTGTGTGTTATTGATGACTTAGCTGAATAAGAATTGTTATTTATAGCCAGAAACGAAGTGCACCAGCATTTACCTGCAGGATGTTAAACCCCTAAATGAAATGTTTGTCCTCCGTGAGTTCGGTCCACTCCATTTCGATGGTCGCGTGGTCTAAGACGCCACTCCCACAATATACTAGCTATTAAAGAGTTAATTTACTTAGATTATCTTAGAGAAATTGCTCGTGTATTATTTTGTAAGGAGAGGGAGAAAACTCCCATCTATAAATCACATTTAGAAACCCAGCCAAGACTCTAACCTCGACCACTCCGTCACAAGTAATCCGCTAGATTTCAAGATTCAAGTCTTTGTCCACATGACCATCAGTACGATGACGTAGCCCTCTTAATTTTTAAAGAAAAGGTATAAGAATATAGAAGCACAATTATTTTCAACGAAATACTGCTGTACTACGGAATAAAGCCTCTGTCAGAACCAATTATATAGACTTATCTCAAGGCACTATTTCTTGTGTTTTTTTAAAGGACCTAAGGTTATCATTCTTACCTTTACCATTTTTTACTTATTCCGTCTTACTGTCCTACGTGTCACGTTTTTTTTACCTCCTCATCATCTCTGTTCTCAACTAAGACTACTACCAAGTTATTTTTCTTTCCCCAACCCACCCTATTTTTTTTTACCCTTTTGGATTTTATTTGTATCCTTTTTCCCATCCGTCTCTCTTTCTTTTACCATCTTCTTGTTATAGTTTGTAAGTTTGTTCACGTTCTTGAATGTTGTTATGCCAAGTCAAGACTGTTTTTTTTTTTCCACGGGCGACCAATTTCCGAGAAATGGAACTCTTCGTCGGTCGGTCGCTTTTGCTAGCTCGTCTTATTTCGCTCCTCTTCGGGTGGAAACAGACCTTGTGGGGGTAGTGGTGGGGGCAGGAGGAGGTAGAACTGTCTTCCTTTTTTGTAATATGAAACATAGCCAGTCTTTCTCGCCGATAAGAAATGGTCGTATTTCAAGATTTGTCTCTTCTTTTGATATAAGCCTGTAGCGGGTGACAAAACGATTGCCCCAGTTTTGGTGTTGGAATTTATGACAGCTAAAAATACTCTACAGTTCTAATTTAAAAAAAAAAGATTACCCAACTTTTGATGTTTTATGGTGGTACCCCAAAAAATCTTTAGTTTTTTTAGCGTATTTTAAAAATAACAAAAAACCCATGATTCTTATAAGTTAATTATCTGGCTTGTTTATATAGCCATAGCGAATTTAGGTTTAGATGAATCTTAAAAATTCCAGAAAGTTTATAAATAGGCCTTCCTTTAAACTAAATATGACTTAAGCCCCTTCTCACACACTCAAAAAAAAAAGTAAATTCAGTGTTAAATTATCTAGTATTCCATATAAAGGTTGAAAATGACCAAATATAGCTTTTCAGAAATAGATAAAAATCCTAAATATAAAATACTCATTCTCGAACTGACCTTTTGATGGAGAAGAAATTCATAACATTAAATCTGTATTTCTAGTTGAAAAAAATTACAGGTAGGCTTAAGTATAATACATTTTTTCTGTTTTTGAGTGTTGACTAAAATATTTAAGAGCCTTTAAAATATATATAAACCAAGGGGGAAGTCTTAATTAAATAGGGCCTACAGTAGCCTATCCATAGGCTTTTAGCTAAAGTAATTATATCCAACAAAAGCGTACTTTAATTTAATGGTTTGCTATAATATCTAATACAATTAAATAAACTCAGATCCCAGAATAAGTAATTTGAAAAACCAAGTAAGTAATTTTTAAAGCTGCAAACACATTTCACATCGTGAAGGTCGTAGAAAAAATATCTAAGAAACACATTTTATTTATTTTGTTAGGTTATTACCTACTTCGGTGGCCACATAGTCTAAAACGTCACTCTCGTGTTAAACTAGACTGCCAATGACTTTGATATTGGGGTTCAAATCTTGGTCAGATATACCGGTGGTTTTATGAAATGTTTTCCCATTCTCCCTTCACGTAAATGCGGGTACACTTCTTCTAAATTCAAACTTCCCCATTACTAACTCATTGACATAACTAGTATGCTTATAAAATTAACACGTAGTTAGACGTGGTGTTGAAAAAATTAGGCTATAATCTAAATCTAATTAATTCATGTCAGATTCAACTATCATATAAGGATATTGTCACACTTGCTAGAGTAGCCTATTTGACTAGCGTGGCTGACTTTGACTCGGGGACAAATATTCAACTCAAACCCTAGTTGGGTGGATATTTGCGAGGTTAAGAGAGGGTTAGCTATGTTTCCCACTAAAGTGGCTCCTACATAAAAATTATATTTCACTTTTCTAATATTTCTCAAATATTCTTTGTTATTGTTATTATTTTTTCATTACGTTTAGGTCCATTTTCATAGTCAGACTGAGTAGGCCACGCCTCAAATGCGGCACCGTACCAAATACAGGACACCTACCAACCAGAATAGAATGGCTTATTTCATTCGAGTTCAGGTAGGGTCATCCTGTATTTAGTATAGTGCCGCATCTAAGTAGTACTAAGCCTGAATACGAAACTGATCCTTAAAGTAGACCATTATATCTAATGAGTATTTATAAAATATGGGCTATAACATCACACGACTTATTCACCTCATTGAACCTAGAACATTGCATCAAACACAGGGGCGGAAGAAATGACGGTGTAATTTATCACCTTAATATTTATTATCTCACCTCCTACATTCTATAATTTGACACGATTAAAAAGAAAGTCCAAATAGATTCTAGAGGCATATTATTTTACCAACATTTCCAGTTGATTATCAATTTAAATGGATTTTAAGAACATCATATTAACAAAAAATTCTACTTGAACAGTTTCTAAAGACATCAAGTTTTAAAAATTGGCCTGTTGAAAAATACTTCCAAAAGTTTCTAAAAGCATCAAACTTTAAAAATAATTACAGGAAAGGACAATTTTAAATGGCATTAAGATTTATAAAAAATTCTGGGATAAGGCCACTCCAAATAACTTCTTGAAGAGAGTAATTTTCAAACAAATATCCAGATGAGGACCACACCAAATATCTTAACTGGATATCCAATTGACAATTGTTGGACTCCGTTTTGATTGGGTGGGGAGGGTAAGAAGCCCCTTAAAATCTATATTTTGTTAAATTCACTCGCACTCTTACACAAATAAGAATCCGCCATCACGGCTCTAACCATGATTAGGCCTACTACACCCAAGTGCCAAATATATTCACATACATTCTTAATGGCATTACCTCGTATCGAACCAGTGATCACAATGTTTGCATTTGATTTACTGTGACCCACTTTGGTAGCCTCGTGGTACAAGGCGCTATCCTCGCACTATATTAGACTGCTGATGATGGAGATAGTGTGGTTCGATCTCGGTTTGGGTATACCAAGAGCAGGTTTCCCTAAACAGTTTACCTAAACAGTTTACCTACTTTCTCCGCGCAAATATGGATACATTTCCTATAAACTCAACCTTTCTCGTCCCTAATACATTAGAAATATTAGTACAAATGCGTACAACCAGATAGGACTAGTAAGACGCAGTGACCAAAAAAAAAAATGCTTCGGATAACTCAGACGGGTAGTAAGATGCGAACCAGTGGCCGCATAGTCTAAGGTGCTACTCTTGCTGTAGACTAGACCGCAGGGGATGGGGAGATTTAGGTTCGAATCTCTGAGGGTTGTTTTTCTGAAACAATTTTCCACTATCTCTCTCCACTAAAATACGGGTACACTTTATATAGATATAATCAATCTAATCTCTTCAACCATCAATGTAATTATAACATAAGCGTATAGCCCGAACAGGTAGTAAGACGTGGTACTAAAAAAATTAATAAAAAACAAGACGCGGTGCACTAAATAATTGATAAGTTTTTAAAATAAATTATAAACACTTCTATGTACGAAACGGGAATCGTGTGGGTCATCAAAATGTAGACGCACAATAAGTACTAATCCGTCTGTTATGAGCGCCCAAACACTTGTGAGGTTCAGACTTTGGTCGTGAGAGGCCAGTTCCAACCAGTGGGCTTGTTTAGCCGAGCAACGGCCATGATGGGTGCGACCCAGGTAGAGAGAGGACGCGTCACATAAACACACACACAAATATATATACATAAAACAAATCCAAGAGAGTCTGCGCGCGCAATCTTTTCTCTGTCTTCCTCATCTCTTTCAAGCAATACTAGACTCCAGCAAGCACATTTCTTATATTTCTTTAAGGGTCATTTTCCCTTCTTTTTTTTTACGTTGACAGGGACGGTGTGAGGCGTCGTCTAGCCATCTTCGACCCTGTGTTCAATCTAAATACATGGGATTGTGTGTTGACTTGAGAATGTAATCTCTCGCTCTATTTTTTTTACATTTATTTGTTTCCACGTGCAAATACATGGCATACGATGCTGAAGGTATATAAAAGGGAATTGCGTTGTTTGATTATTTTCACTCCTATGACATAGCTAGCTCAGTAACAGGTAATATGGTGTTTTGAGAAACTTGATAAATAAATTAACGCCAAAAAATGTTTTTTAAATTTTTTAAAAATAATCCTATAGGGTTAAAAATTTAAATAAAAGGTATAATTATTAAGATATAAAAGTAGTTTTTAGATAAATAAAACTTTAGTTTTGTTTATTTCTAGAGTTGGCTACATGTTGTAAGTGATAGTTCACTAAGAGGTAACTAAATGCTTCTTTCCCAAAAAATGTTTATCTATTTTGTTATGAAGTGAATCCTTAACTGCCAGATAATCCGCATCAGTGGTCAAGAAGTCTAAAGTGCTAGGCTCTCAATAAAGTGGATTTTCGGTGATTGAGAGTTTCATGTTTGAATCTCAGTCGGGTATATTTCCCCCCCTACCCATATGTGATTTATATCCCAATTTTTTTGTTCGTTTTGTCTTCGACTTGAAATGTGTACCCTTCCTTCGAACTACTATCTTCTATTTCTTAGATTAAGTCGTTTATAGCAATTATTTTATGTGTATTATACTAAGGAAGGAAAATCAAGTTATGCAGCTAGATAGTCAATTACATTAATAGGGTCCATCTATAACTAAACAGAATTTAAAAATAGTTAAGCCCTAATTGTCACAATTTCTAAAGTAATTGACATTGCAAAAAAATTAATATATACGTGTGGATTTACAAAAATGCAGGCACTTTCAATGCCATCTACATTTAAATCAAGCTCTTTTTTTTTTTAATCATTAAACTTTCTAGATTCCATCTCCTTTTCTACTTTTATCTCGTTAGAGCGTTGTGTTTTTATATTTTATTTTAACTCTAGGATCACTCGCATAGGGAGCCACATGGTCTATCGCGTTAATCTTGCAGTAGAATAAACTGCCGATGACAGGAAATAGAGGTTCGAATCTAGGTAAGTTGTACTGAGGGTGGATATTACTAAATGTTTTTCCATTATCCCTCCACGTAGATGCAGGTACATTTCCTATAAATATATCCTCCCTGATCCTTAAAACCATTAGCGTAATTAGTACATATGCGAATAGCCCGAACAGATAGAAAAATGAGGTGCTAAACAAATTAAAAAAAAATTAGGATTTACTTCTATTCTTTATAATTTGAAAGTTGTAATACAAATATATTCATAAGAATTATATAATTTAAAATAATGGTTATGAAATTTAAAAAAACACGTAAAATATTTTTTAGTAGTTTTACAAACAAATAGGCCTATATTCCTTACACCTCATTTTGAAGATACATTTATTCTAAATAGAAAATCATATAAGATGGTTAAATTATTTTTATAATTTAAATTAAGGAGTTTTATGGCAGTGTTAAACCACTGCAGAAAATCAATTCTGAGTTCAAACCAAAATTGAAACGTTTAGACACATTATAAACAATCAAATGGTAGAAAATTTAAGTAATTTATAACTAAGCTACACGATTAAAATGCTACAATCATAGAAAGAGCAAATTAGATCTTATTTGTTCATAAAAGCAAAACATAGAGCTAGGAGATTATTTATTCTATTAATCAATTATGAGACCCTACAAAACATATATTTTGAGGTAGGTTCTTCGGTTTTAAGAATGAATGCATAAAATAGATATGATATTTTTTTGAGCTTTCTGGCAATTTTATTCTTGTGATGGCCCTTAAATAACGAAAATAAATTTAGGATGTTTGAAAACAAAGTGCTTAGGGAGATATTTGGTCCAAAAAGGGATGAAGGTACTGGGGAGTGGGGGAGGTTACATAATGATGATTTTCAATTATAAGACAGTGTTAGGCTGTCTAATCTCGTTTGTTATGGTGGGTAGGACATGCAGCGCGAATGGAAGAATCTAGAACCTTGTTCAGAGTATTGACTGATAAACCCAATGGGAAGAGACCAATGGGGAGACTCAGACGCACAGGGGAGGATAACATTAGAACGAACCTGAAAAAGATAACTTGTAATGAAGAGGACTGGATGGAACTGGTTCAATATCTGAATAAGTGGCGTACTTTTGTAAGTGCTGCAATACATTTTGATTTTCTAGTGCCATAAAGTAAGTGGTGGCCCAAATTTATTGCTTCCTAACGTTATAAAATACAATATCGAAATAAAGATACATATTTACACACACACACACACACATACTAAACTCGTGTAGACACTAAAGTAGCTACAGCAAGTGTATGAGACTTAATTCCTTAGCTTTTTCATCAGGTTTTAGAGCCAAAATTGTCTTTCCACCGTTTCGAATACAGCCCTAAATTATTTAAAAAATAATCTATACCAAATTGTCCAATATGTTATCAGAAAATTCTTAATTCAGTGGAAGTAATAGCTACATTTAAGATGACTGTCTTTTTTATGTAGGCTACCTTAGTTAATTATCAGTGACTATATAATAATAAATGCAAATCTATTTTTATTTAAAAATTAACTTGTTTTTGTTATCTTTATTTTAGGGTGTGGCCTAATACAAAGGTCCCCAGGTCCTGTACTAAGAGATCGGGTTTATAAAGGGCTTACAAGAATAAATCAAAGGAGATTTATCCACTTTATTTGTAGGGAGAATAGGAGAGCCATTTAAGAAAATCTAATGTGGTTATTCTCCCTCATTGGACCACTCGGACAATTGAACCCTGAACTGATTATCATTTAAAATGCAACTCAAGCGCATTATAACACCCGTTAATTGATTAAAGTCCTTATTAAGGCTAAGAAAAAAAAACAAAGCTGTACGTTAGTAAATAATAAAGTAAATTATTACTATCCATGTCAATAAATAAGTTGTCTTTTAGTCTGGTTTATCAGTGATGGTGAGGTTGGGGTTCAAATCCCAATTATTGTATTGAGGGTATTTTTTTTAAATTTCTTCCCACACACTCTCAACGCAATTTTTGGTAAATTTCTTATAAAATTCTACCTTCCTCGTGTATACTCAGATTAGCCTATAGGTCTATATAAGCATATACTCTAAACGGGTGGTGAGACGTGAGGGATGAGGAACTTATTTAATTGGTCCTAATTGACTCTATTTAGGTGGGTCAACTTATGTTATTCATGTCTGGACAAAACAAGCATTTTTAAATTCAAGGGTGCAGACATGTGTGACTTGTTATTTTTAGAATCCATCCATCTTACAGGAAACGCACAATGTATGTAATCAGATGAGCTTAAATTCTCATAAGATTCATTTGTGTCTTAATTACCGCCAATTTGCAAATGCCATAGCATTTACTTTGACGCTTCGCCGCCTTCACATTCGAACCGTAACGGCCAAGGCCGCTGTCAAGATGACGATATTACGCTCTATGATTATCTTGTGTTTGTCTAAACGCTTACATTTACGATCATTGTGATAAACTGCTTTGTAATAGAAGGTGTATACATTTCACGTCCTTGGACGGCAAATAACATTTTTAACCACTGGCTTGAGAATATTTTTACTTTACAAGAATAACTACGTACACTTGTTGAAATCATTTTTGATAAAAGGGACTGAAGGTTTTAATTCGATCATTTATCATTTCATCTCTCTGTTTATCTGCTTGTCTGCTTGTGTCAAGATCACGGTTAAATGTCTGAACCAATTTTGACTAAATTTTGCCGGTCTTTCTTTCAACCTAGGCAAAATGACGTATGCATATTCTTTAATTTTTAAATCTGTAAATAAATTGCAAAACTGGCATCTTAAATCACGCAAACAACTGTTACTATCTATAAATATAATGTAATGTTTAGTAATTATAGTATTTTTTTTTCATTCTTGACCACCAACGAAAAATTAACGACTTGAAATCCAAAGAGAATTTTCTCCAAAGTGAAATCTTAAGCCTAAACTATAATAATTAAGACTTCAAATCGCTATTTGTTAGTTAATTTGACGTTTACTTGAATACTCTAACATGATTAGAAAATTGTTTGCTGATTCCACCATTTTTATATGTGGTCTTATTTAATTAATAACATGCATTCAGCCAAATGAAATCGTAGATAGACTTGGATATAGGGGCCAAAGGTCAAGTGTTTGTGGTCTTGTTTCTACAGACTACAGGTAAATACTAAGGTGTATCCAAGTAGTTATTTCCCTGGTAGGTGTTTTCCAAAGTGATTTCAAATAGATCCAAGCATAGGTCGTCTTTATCTTTTTCTATCTCTCAAGATTAAGATATAAATAATCTTATGTTGAAGAGTGAAAATGATCCGAATAAATAACTCAATCGGTATTGCATCTATTGAAAAAATGATCCAGGGCTCGATTTCTGGCATGGACGAGAAAATTTACAACTGTGAGATTTCGGCTTTCAATATTTTCAATGAATTGCTAACCGGAATTTGGGACTAGTGCTCTTCCAAGAGTTAAATTATTTTCATATTATGACGCTGGTAGGAATAACAGTTTTAGAAAATACAAAATATAATTTTTTGGGGTAAAAATTGGTAGCATTTTACTTGAATGATTGTTATTTTTAGGTATTGATAATATATATTTAAAGTTAAAGATGTAAATCATATTACCTGAGGTATGGATGTATAAAAGTAATTTTTCTAACGTTTGTGACTGTCATTAACCGTTCCTCCTACCGGAATCCTACTATAAAAAATGTGTTTATATAACATGTTGGGTAATGAAGCGCACGGTAAATAATAAAGATGTCACACTAATGAAATAGAAAACACTTAAGTTGTGCTATGACCCAGAACTTCCAAAGTCACAAGAAGGTGAAAAATTTCTAGCGTGTGCATTGTTCGTAATCTAATCTCCCCCTCCCCTACAGGCTTGTGGAGAACAAATGAAGATGTTTGTGTCTGAGTGTGTGTGGCCTCTCAAGTCAGGCAAAGGCTCCAGGGAGAATATTAATGGGACGGTTTATCCTAGAAGAGAATGTGCCTTTTGTGGTCCTCACTAAGCTGACATCACACTAGACAAGACCGTCTTGTAGCGTCTCTTTCAACGCGTGATAAAATCTTAAGAACCCCCCCCCCCCCTTTTTTTTTTCAGAAGATAAATAACATAATAGTATTGCAGTGTCGACTTCAGTGGTATTGGGGTAAAGTTCTAGCCCTAGGACACGATGTAGGTGGGTTCAAACCCAGCTGATGTTGACGTATTTTTCTTGAGCGATAAAAATCCGTGGCACAACTTCGTTGAGAGTTGAAGTAAAGCCGTCGGTCCCATGGCATGTACAAGAACCTTTAAAGGTATGTGAAAATACCTTCTGACGAAATTGGTAGGTCCTTTTAATGCTTGCGCATAGACATTCTGTGTGGAAGGCCAACCACCTTTCTGAACTTCCCTTATACAATACATGCTATATATATCAGATGGTGCAGGCAACACTAACCAGCCGAAGGGCTGCTGAGTGAATGAACAGCTTCGGATGGATATAAATCACATCAAATCAACCTTCGGGTTGTTGACTTAAGTATTTAGTGTTTTTAGCACTGCTTATCAATACCCAATTGGGTATAATTTACGCCTACTAATTATACTAATGTGTTAGTGATGAGAAATGTTGAATTTAGAGGAGATATACCCGCTATTTGCGCGAAGGGAGAGTGGAAAACCATTAAGTGAAAATCGACCTCAGTGCAACCTACCGAGATTCGGCCCACACATTCCCCAGTCTATTTCAAGAGGGATTCAAACTAATAGACTGATATTCGATCAACACCATATGCATTGTCATTAAGATTTACCATCCTCTCTCCTGACGTATTAATAAAAAAGAATTAACAGATAGGGCATTAATATATATTTTTTTATAGACATCCAGGATGGGATGCAATCTAAAAACAAATATATATATATTTTTAACGAGCCAGTTTCTATTTATTTTTAATCGTTTGGATAAAAAATCTTGGCTCGTTTATAAGAATTATTTTAGGATTATATTGGCTATAGTATTATTAGCTATATATATATATATAGAGCTATATATAGCTATATATATATATTTTGTAAAGAGGTTTTGTGAAGTGGTCTTAGCTGATCATGATGGCAGTCACTAAAGAAGACCTTATGAAACATTTTTTGGGAGGGGCTGGTACATAGCAGGAAATGTGACATTAGCGAATCCACCAAGTGAAGTCTGGAAGCGTTATTAGTTATTACTGTGCGTGAACTCCGTCCTGTGTAGAGACGGGAAATAAGAGTGTGCTTGGGTGGTATAAGGGGGTGGGAGTAGTGTGGGAGTTTAAAGAGGGGAGTTACCATAATCAATTAATTATTCCATTATTCGACTTGCGGCTCAATTTCATTGGGATTTTCAAGTCAATAAAAGTTTTAAGTTACTTGCTTTGTCTTAAAATACGATTGATCTTAAATTATTTTGTTCATCCGCTTCGGTGGAAGCATCGTATAAGGCGTTACTCTCGTGTTTGACTGGGTTTCCGGTGACGGGGAGATCGATCACTTAGGGTGTGAGTGAGTCACAAGAGTGACGCCTAAGACCATTCGGCCGCTAAAGCGAGTTTCAGTATGTTTTACAACGATCTTAAGTCTATTTCCTCATTAAGTATAAACAGAATTTAGAAAATACTTTTTCAAAATTATGTAGGATAATTATATATTCAAAGGTAAAACTAATCAATCACTTGATTAACAAAAAAATGGAAAGTTTTCTGTTGCAATGTGGCACTAATATATATAACAAATAAAAATGTTAAAATATATTAGTAGAATGGATGTGTTCACAGGTGTAATGGATTAATTAACTAATAAATTAATTAATTTATAACGTATAAATACATTATTTATACATCAAACCATGAGCTATTTTGTTTCTAAATCAATTAGGTGATGACTCGATACTCAAAACTGAATACTCGATTTATACTGGAAGGTAATAGTAATACCTTTACCAATTACAGTATGGTCTTATTCCACAAACTACACCATAATGGAACTAGGCAAGGTAAGCTTAGCTATCTTTAAGTGCTAAAGTAATTCACATACTGAACTGATGAAATATTCCCCAAAGTCAATAAATCTTTTTAAGGTGGAAGTGTGGGAAGCACGAGTTAAGACGAGATATATTTTTGCTATTTTAATATCAAAACAAAATCTTTTGACCCAAATAAATAAAATTTTGCTCAAGTAGAAACTTAGTCCAATAATTTTCTTCCCATGGAGACTTCAACAGTTGTTGAATATATGTCAAGGGTTTCCTGGAATTTAATGAATTTTTTTTATCTTAATTCAATAAGTTTTTAATCTAATGCCACTCTGCTTATGACGGATATTCAAGAACTATTGATATCATCAGGTGAAGAAAATTAAACTATGTTTTAACTGGAGAAATAATTTTTTATTTAGACAAAACAAATTTGCTATAAAAACTGAAAAAACACACACACTCACTCACGGAGCAGGACTCAACTGAGTTGGGATAAGATGTAAAATCTAGCTACATTTAACAAACTGGTGGGCGTAAACTAAACAGCTAGCTTATTTAGTCTTGGTAGAGGTTGGGGATCCAATCCCAGCTGAGGTTATTGTAAGAGTTAATTATTTTCTCTCTTTCTCATGTAACCAAAATTTTACCTCGTTCATCACTGATAAATTTAAGAAATTAACCATATCATATATCAAGAATGGGTACTAAGACATGTAGTTAAAATAAAAAAAGCTGTAAGTATTGAGGTAAAACACTATATTTTGAAACTGTTTTAAATAAACTCTTTGAGACAAATTTTATACCCCTAATTATATAAATGGTTAGGTCCTATTACTAACTTGAAAACTCCGTGGATTCAACCCACAATCGAGCTATACCGACCAAGCGGTTACCATCTGTTGGCGAAGATCCTGCCTACTTAAGCAGATAGATGTTGTTGTGTCAGCACAAAAAACCCACAGTTCATTAATATGGGGTATTTTTTAGACCGGAGCCGCTATTTTCCCATTAAAGTAGCTCCTCATTTGCCCTCGTAAGGCTGAGTTGACCCCGTTCCAATCCCAGTGCTTCACAGCAACTCTGTAAGCTGCGGGGATCGAACCCAGGACCTCTGGATTTAATAATATAGACGAAATACTTTACAATACAACTGGCGTAATACAAATTGCCTATATATATTAAATTAATTTTTAAACAATTGTAATATATATTTTTGACACTATTTTCAAAACTAATTAACAACCCACATGCTATTTCCATGAAACAAAATAATAAAAATACATTGACTACATATATAAACTTTACAAACAAATTTCAAACCTCAGTTTTCCGTCTAGTTAATCTCCCTCCACCCTATGGCCGCAAATATATTTGCCAGAGAGTTACAGATGAATGTGATTCGTCCACAAACCTCCCCTTGAACGTCTCTGGATTGAAAAAGGGCAGGATGTCATGGCTATCACCCTCTGAACTTGTAAATAGAGTCGTGATTGAGTCGTATCTCTAAATTTATCTCTCTCCCCCTTTCTTTGACAACCAATCTCAGGCAATCTTGACTTGTAGACATGTTAGTCTACGTGAGTGTGTGTAGGATATTGTTTGATATGTGATAGGTCTTACCCCAGATCAGGGTAGAGCAAAAACATCTTGACGTGTCGTTCTAACGGTAACAACTTTTAATCAACTGTAATATTTATTTATATCAAAAAGGTATTAACAAGACATATATAATGAATATCAACACAGAGTTTGCAAATCATTTTAATTACCTTCGTATGGACCACAATTTCAATTAATCTAAATTAATTGAAAAATTACATCTGGAGACGGGAATCGAACCCGGGACCTTTGGCCTAATACTCTAATGTTATAACCACTGATATATCCAGGATTGTAGTTCCCTTTATATGGACGGTGTCCTAATTACAATGAATTGCAAACGGTTTATTTATATTTATTGGGGTGACCTGGTGGTCTAGGGGTAAGGTGTCAGACTTCTGTGCTGAGGGTCCGGGGTTCAATCCTCGGTCCCGGCACAGATTTATCTGATTGCCAAACCCTTCCTTCACCTCTGACAAGACGTGTATTAATCACAACTTGTGAATGTGAGGAATGCCAGGTCTCTACCGTGGTTCGGATTCCACGTTAAACTGTAGGTCCTCCATTTCATCTCACAATCACCCTACCATTAGACATTAGCGTAAGTGCGTACAACCCGAACGGGTAGTAAGACGCGGTGCTAATAATAATAATAATAATAATAATAATAATATATTTATTGGAATTTCGCTTTAAATTACAATCTTGTATTGTAGACTTGGCGGCTCAACAGCCTTCCTCAGTTGCAGATTTCTTAGGTCTTTGATAGCTCGCGATACTATTGGTCGTTCATATATATCTGACGATTCTACGCGTCCATCACAGACTCGGCCTTGAAACTGAGTGAAGAATGACTGAACATGGTACGAATCCCGTATAGCTCATTGGTAGAGGATATAGTGTGTTAAGCCGAAGGCCCCAGGTTTAATTTCAGTGTCTAGTTGTCATTTTTCAACTAATTTAAATTAAAACGTAAAGTTTTAACAACTCGGCTGTCAGCTTTGATGGTCGTATGTTCTCTGGTGTCATTCTCGTAATAAGCTGGATTGTCGAAGACTGTGAGATCTATGTTCGAATCCCGATCAGGTTTTCCAAGGGTGGCTTTTCCCGTTATAATTTCCTACTACACTTCCACAATTTCTTGTGCCACATTCGTGTGAATGCAGTTACATTTCCTATAAATTATATATCTCCTCAGAGTAAGTATTATAAATCTTAGTTGCTTAGTTGTTAGGGAGAAGCTGTGAAAAAAAAAATCCAACTAAATTCTTAAACAATAATGACCCGCCTCGGTGGCGTAGTTGGCTAACGCGTTAGTCGTGTTGAACTCTACCGCCGAGGACGGGGAGATCGAGGTTCGAATCTCAGTCGGGTGAACTGGGGGTGGTTTTCCCTAAATGGTTTTCCACTCTCCCTCTACGCAAATGCGGGTTAACTTCCTCTAAATTCAACCCTCCCAATTCCTCATCCATTAGCGTAATTATTACTTAAGCGTATAACCCGAACGGGTAGTAAGACGCGATGCTAAATATTATTATTATATATTACTTAAACAATAAAGTTATACTTATGTAAATTAATTTTAAAACTTAGGCTTTATTTAAATGTAATTAAAAGTTTAATCCAAGTCAAATTACGCATTGACATATCATAAAGCATTATATTATTATTATTATTATTATTATATATTACCAGCTTTGGTGGCCACATGGTCTCAGGCGTTACTTTCGTGTTAGACTAAACTACTAATGACAGGGAGATCAAAGCTCGAATCCAGTTCGAGTGTACTGAGGGTGGTTTTAAAAATGGTTTCACACCCTCCTTTCAACGCAAATTGAGTAAACTTCCTCTAAATTCAACCTTCCTCATCCCTAGCTCATAGGCGTGATTAGTATAATGCATATAGCCTGAACAAATAGTAAAACCTGGTACTAAATTATTACCATTTTTAATAAATTAACATATTCTAAGTCAACTTAATGTATATACATTATTATCTCAAATTGCTTAGTTAATCAATCGGCTAAGTTTTATATTAATTATCCATGTTTTTCTGTATTCATTATGAGGGGATCTGTATTCTCAACAAAACTGTCACAATTCATGAAAGGTACAAACTAATTAAAATTAAGTGTATGAGCAACAGTTTGACCAGTTTAAAACAGGGGCTATCCTATATATACAGTATATTAATAGTAATGGTTAATATATAACTTAATGAACAGTCAATGCAAAAGTTTCATAAAAAGTGTAAAATTAATTAATACGAACTTAACTTATAAATAATGTCCATTTAATTTGAGCATTCGTTTTTTTTATTGATATATGAACTAATTATACTGAAAATTCAAATAAAACTGTTTAACCAAATGTAATACTTTGTTTAAAAACACATGTCAAATAACTGATTCAATAACCTATATATATCAATGTAAAATTTAAAATGAATGACGGTTTATTAAAAAATATTTCCTCTAGAGTTTTAAAAAAGATGATTAGTCTTAAAGATAAATTAATTTATTTAAGTTAATTGTCTCATTGGCTATTCATAGATTTATATTTACAACGGATTATCCTCCTCAAGTTGTGAGAAGAAATATAAGTTACTTCATTAATTCTTTTACCTTACCACTTCCTTTTTCTACATTCAACATAGTAAGAATCATGTTAGATTCTCATCTTGAAACTAGTTACAAAGTAATGTAGAAATAAAATTACAGGACATAAACTATTAAAACAGAAGCTGTAATTATATTATTCAGTTTATTCTAAAGAGTTGGCGAGAGTCCTACTTGGTTTCAAGGTGAATATAATGAATACACTATAAACCAGTTTTACGAATCATTACTATATGCAATTCCGGTTTATCTGGTAAATCCTTTAGACTTAAAAAAAGAATCAAAATAAATGAAAAGCAACAATTACAATCACTCCTACAAAAAAAAAGTTTTTTGTCTTATTATTATTACTACTACTCCTGCTGTGAGCACCAAATAAATGTGCTATTGCTAGAAAGTAGGCTTATTGTAGGTATCCACATTTTACAACCCTGACAGTGTAATACCCTAAAGATTATAATTATTCGGAATTTATACTATCTGAATTGAACCCGGTCCCTTTAAATTCGGAAAATATGTTTTTAATATAACTTATTAGCATACTTGATTTGGCTGTAAGGAAATGTCCTATACATACCATGATATATTCTAGTTAAATGGTTTAAAGACCTGGTTACTTTAAATATACCGGCCCATATTCTAATATACAATGTTATATAACCACACAGTAGCTTCTTTTTAAAAATGATACATAGACACAGAAACAAAACAATTCTAGATCTATTTTTCATTATAGTTTCCCCCTCTTCTGCGTTTTACAACTCACTAAGGTTTTCATTTTAGCACCTGTTGGGTTATTCGCTTATGGAATAATTACGTTAATGTGTTGGGGATGAGGAAGGTTTAACTTAGAGGAAGTGTACCTGCATTTTTGTGTTGGGAAATTGGAAAACAACCATCAGTATATCCTGCCCGGATTTGAACATCAAAATCTCCATCACTGAAAAACCAAGTAAAATGGGCCTGACATTTATTCCGCGTGATTACCGAAGCAGTTTTACCAAAAGTTCACCAATAATTTTAACTATTGAGCAATCCAGTTTGCGCCAAGCCATTACTCACTATCTAAACTAGTATTTGGCTATTGGAAGGATATTAGTTTTAATGAAAACAAGAAAGAAATATTTTCACCCAGTCGATCTGAATCCTATGCCTCAATTTCAGCTAAGTGTCAGACGCAATGATTTCTCCCTTTACCTTACTAATTAATAAAAATCCTCATATCCCTCCATGAGACCAGAACAATACTCTAATATTATTATGATCGATTCAAAGCCTTATTTACTATAGAAAATCTTTTGTTCCCATTTATGTGATATAGCTGAACACGATTTAAAAAATTTGTCCACACAAATGGGTTTGTAAATTAAGTCTACTCTTGTTTGATTGGGAAAAGGTTGAAAAATAAATTTCTTTTGTGTTATAAATTTTTAGAAAATATTGAAATTTTTTCTAAAGACCAAGGTTAAAACAAAAGAATGTCAGTTTCATAATCTGTGAACATGTGAAAGCATTTCGTGACCAGAAAATAAACAATAACAAAATAAATTTGATATGAATGTCGACAAATCGTTTTTAAATGAGCGTTCTTGTGTTGTACGCGGAAAGTCATTAAAACAACGTTAATTTACTTTCCATACAAATTTTAACTTGAGAAATATAACATTAATTATTTTTATTAAATGTAAACATTTTACTATTTATCTTGGATAAATGATTAGTTTAATCATAAAAATAAATAAGATCGCCTTTGATGTAGGACACTGGTGTCGTTTAGCATGTTTGCTTTTGACCTTGAACAATGCATGTGATGGGCGACATGATGACTGGGGATGACTGAGATCAAAATCATCATCATCAGCAGCAGAAAGCATTGATTGACAGCTTTCAAGAAGTAGGGACTGTGCAGCTTTGGTTTGATATTGATTAAAATATCTTTACAAACGTAAAGAAATTTGCTTTGTTCTTATCTACTATGTCGGGTCTACATATGCTTTGAATCATCAGTTTCACATATGAATGCTATAAGTGCAACACCTGGGCCTTGCTAGGAAATAAACGTCTAGAAAACTGTCTTCCAAATCGTTTTGTATGTACGTAATGAACAAAATTTTTCCAAGTTGGTAATGACCATAAGTGTCACTGTTCCCCATTTAAAATTTGATTTACGTTATAAATGATCAATAAAATGTATAGTCAATTGTACTAAGGTTAACTTACCTCCACCCCTTTTAAACTTCATTATTTGTAAATAACATTCAAAACTACAGCCACACTGAATTAAATGTCTGGACTTCCAAATATTATGATTTTTTTGTGGCCCGCTTGGATAAATAATTGAATAGCCCTGGTCTAGGGCATCACTCTCAGAACAGACTAGAATTGCTATTGACATGGAGATCAAGGTTTGAATCCCGGCCGTGTGTACTGATGGTTTTTTTATTAACTTCATTTCTACTCTTTCTCCATATATATTAGTATACAATTCCTCTAAATGATACATTATTCACCCTAAACAAATTAATCTAATTAATATATACGCGTTTAGCCCAAACGGGTGGTAATATGCAGTGCTAAAAATTAAATTAAAAAACTAGGCACTATCACAAATATACATTAAACAATTTCTATCTTTCTCATCAAGTAAGTCGTCCTTATTATTATTTTAAATTGACATTTTTCAACAGGATACATATTGAATATTAATTTTGATCTAGGGTCTAGATTTAGTAAAACATTTAATACAGAAAAATGTAAAGTCTATGATTATGGGTCATATTATAGTTGAACTTCTGAAGTGAACCAATATGCCATTAGGGTGTGCTAATAGCAAGCAGTTCAGGTCAAATGGAAGGTTGGTTGTCTTAAAATAGATGCACATATATAAACGCGAACAACTATGCTGATTGTCACCTTTGCAATGCCAAAAGCTACACTCTTAAAATTAGATTTATTTTTACAATGGTTTGGTCACACTAATAAGTTAGTTGAGTTAAACTGAGCTATTATGTTTGCTATTTACGGTTATAGCCCTATCTAGATATAAATTTATTTTAAATTGAAAAATGACACCTGAACACGAGAATCGAAACCGGGACCTTTGACTTAGTACACCAACGCTCTAACCAGTGGGCTATCCAGGAATCGTCCCATGCCCCAGTTCATTCTTCACTCATATTTTAAGGCAGAATCTATGATGGACGTGTGGAAATCGTCTGCTACATGTGTGTGATCAAGTAAGATCACACCCGCCTCGGTGGCGTAGTTGGCTAACGCGCTAGTCGTGTTGAGCCAGACCGCCGAGGACGGGGAGATCGAGGTTCGAATCTCGGTCGGGTGAACTGGGGGTGGTTTTTCCTAAATGGTTTTCCACTCTCCCTCCACGCAAATGCGGGTTCACTTCCTCTAAATTCAACCCTCCCAATTCCTAATCCATTAGAGTAATTAGTACTTAAGCGTATAACCCGAACGGGTAGTAAGACGCGGAGCTTAAAAAAAAAAGTAAGATCACGAGCTATCAGATAACGCAGCCACTCTCAACTCTGTAGTTGGCTTTTTTTGCTTGGTACTATTGTTGGAGACCAAAAGACTGATTTTTTTTATAAATAGGACCTATATAATTTTTTTATTTGAATGTATAGGACAGAATTATCTCAATCAAATTTGATTTCAGATTGACTGAATATTGCCATCATGCTAACTTTATTTAACATACAATTTATATGACATATTTATGTAATAGTCAAATAATATAATTTATAATTTTCTTTTGACATCACTAGATTGTTTAGCAGATTACCCCAAAACATATATACCAACCTCATAATCTAACAATAGATGTAAATTAAACTTGTTTTAGAATCACAATATATTAGAAATATGTTTTAAATAAAATAAACTTATTTAATTAGATTGCTACCTTTTACACAATGTTTATTTGAAAAGTTAAATTTATTGTTATATCTATTTAATAATTTGTTTTAAAATTCATCAAAGATATTCGCCTTACATTCTTTTTAAATATTGATATTTTTAACAATATTTGAATGTATAAAGTTATTTTGATGTTACCTGACTATTTCCTTGATTATTTTAACTGCCATTGTTTTCATTCTACGTTTTTAAAGTCAAATTACAGAATCGTGATAAATCACTGTATTTATAATTGCAACTTTGAATTATTTATGAAGCATTCCCGAGTGGTAGGCCCTAATCCAGTAATTATCTTTGAGCTTCATTTTTTTAAACGGGCGGAGGAGGGGGGAGGTGTGTGATCAAAGGAAGCCATATATTACGATAAATACACGTCACTTTTCTTGATAGTAGCAAAGCACAATTTTATAATTGCTTTGGTTTTATAACCTCTCAAGTTCTCGTTAAAAGTTAACTATATTGAATCATATAAGATATAACATTGTATAACACAAAGATGGTGGTGCTTGGATTGAAAAAGGTTTTTTTTTGAGGGGGGGGGGGTTAAGGGGTACACTTAAACTTGCCTAGCTCAATAGTAAATAAAGTTATTTGATGAAAAGCAGGACCTGCTTCTAATATTACCTCCCTCTACTTTTTATTTTTATTTTTCATATAAGTTATGTTTACTTAAAAAGATACTTTATGTAAATACAGACTACTATTATAAACAAGTCACTCTTCAAATTAAATTCTCTGATCTCAAGTTTCTGAGTTAACTCTCCTGATGTATGTAATGTAAGGCTTGAAGAATATTTTGGATTCCGGTATAGCTATATATTTATTCACACCGCCTTTTATTGCGCATCTTATCCGCATATTTACACTAATAGGGTGGGGAAGAGAAAGTTATATCATAGAGAAACTCTGTTTTGCGTGGAGAAAAATTGGGAAAGCATTTAAGAGAGAAACCGCCCTCAATAAACTCCTACCAAAATTTGATCTCCAATTTCCTACTCGCCGGAAATCCAATAGTTTTTTATTGATGAGTATGGACCATTTAAAACCGGTATAAATCCATTTATTGGAAAATGTATGAGTGAATTAATATCTACTCTATGTTAAATTTGCTAATTTTTATTTTCTTAAAATTCATTTTTCTACCAGATCTAAGTTTTATACATTTTAATTTTGATCGTTGGTTAGAGATGGATAAAGTAACACAACTATTTTGTGACATAAGCTACTCATTTTTAAAGTTGTGAGGAAATTATGTGCATACAAATTTATTTTAAATTAATCTGTTACATATTACTTACATACATAGTGAAGAAACGTATACCAAAATAATTAATGTAGAAACAAATGAATATGAATGCGTTTCAAGAAGAACAAATCACTCTTAACACTTCTACAATTGCGGTTACTGAACTTGGTACACAACAGAGTAGATCTACCCCAAAAACAGTTCCTAACTTCACAAAATTCAAGTTTCAACTGAATTTCTATCATTAAAGAGATACCATTTGAAGTTTCAACCATCCCTTTTAAGCCTTTCCCCATTTACAACCTTTCAAAGAATGATATAAGAAAAAAAGTTAAAGAGCCCACATTTTTTTTTTGTCCCAGTAACAAAAGAAATCTCTAATAAAGGTAAACTATTTCAACTGTTGCGGTGGACCCCATCTTCTTTTGGCGCGTGTCACTTGATTTCCAAACTTATCTCGTGCCTTTTGAAGACAAGGGGTTTCCATAACGGTACAAGAGGAACAGTTATTGGAGCACAGGTCTTGCTTGCTCTGTTGTAAATACCTCTCTTTCACTTCCTTTTCTTCTCAAGACGATGTATTTTAGGGTAGGGCGTATTCTTGCTAGATGTTTGGTAATGTTTTTTTTGTTTGTATAGGAGATGTATAAGGGAACTTTTATTGTGTCTCAACAAAGAATAAGTTAGAGACACAGATATTTATGTTGTTGTTTTTTGTATCACTGTGTTTCTTTAACTTAAATATATTATCTTTTGTTCAAATGAGACAAAAAAAAAGTCTGAAAGCTCAACTTATTCTTCTTGTTGACCAAGATTTTTCCTAAGAAGAGTTTATTTGAATAGGATTGAAAGGGTTATTCTAATGGTGAGCTAATTTTCCTCTAATCGTGGAAGCCTTGAGTTGTATTCCAATATATATTATGTATAGGACTGATATGTGTTTTAAAGCCACTAGAAAGTTGGCCTCTGGAACTGGAGAAAAGTATTCGATCCCACTAAGATGCCTTGATTATTGATTTTCACTCCATATTATTTAAAGATTTTCTTCTAGTGAATTAGGTCGCAGAAACTTGATTTGCACCCCCATTCCCCGTTAGACTAGGTAGTTACGTTTCTAACGATCTAATTTGATGAAAATTGTTGGTTTAAAAAATCTTATAATAATTTAAAATATAAAATCTAGTTTGATAAACCTATAACTAAAAGTTATTTTATATATTATCTATTACATTTATCATCAATTATTGGCAGGAAATAATTGAATTTCAGAGTAAAAGTTAAGTTACAATTTATGTGCCTATACATAAACATTTTGTTAAAAAAAATATCCTAAAATTCAATTCACAAATATTTTCGTTGACTCACTTTTAAAAATTTGGTTTTTTATTAATAGGTTTTAATACTGAAACCCACTTCTCAAAGTCTATTTGAATTTCTAAAATTGGATATAATTATAACGCTATGAGAAAAACCTTTTCTGAGCGTAAAAAGAGATGATAAAAATACTTGGATACATTAATACACCAAGCAATATGTTATTTAGCTGTCACCTTAATAGGTAATTTCAATTTTTTATAGTTATGGGAAGACTATAGCAATCTTTTGTAAAAGTTAAGACATTTTTTAAACTTATTCATGCACCTTTAGGATATTTTTTTCTACGACATTTCATCTCTAGTTAGGGCTAAAGTGATCATCTTATTCTTGTCGTTTAGGGAAACAGTCTTAAAATTACTATTAAGAGTTAATAGTTTACATTTAAATGATACATATTACACAATCGAATAGTGATGTTTTAAAAACATTTTCGTTTTATTAGACATTGTCAGTAAATTATGTCTTTAACGTGTGTGTGTATATAAATATAATAGTAGGCCTATAACTAGATAATATACACATTTAGTAGATGTGATTTATTTAACATATAAAATGGAAATAATATATCTATATGTTACACCCTAAAAGTGAAATTGGTTATTTCATGAATTGTACAAATTTCGGCCCATTCCGTGAACTTACTTCTTGCTTGTCACGGAATATTTATAAATATATATATATTTATACAAATATATATATATTCATATATACTTATGTAAATAAATAAATAAACAAACTGATGGGATATGGCACATAAAAGTAGTGAGCTAGCTATCCTAAATACAGAGAAAGCCAAAATTAAAGGAAAAAGTCAGAATATGTGATAAATACTCGTAGCTTGCCTCTTTATGATGATGTGAACTGTTCCAGAAATTTTCATTCTAAACATTGTCACAACTTAGTTCATTAAAGCATTTTTAATACATACATATATATTTCAAATTGCATTCATTTATCAAACAGATCGGGGCATAAACTCATTCAGGGACATGTTTTTCTTTCAGGGACTATCTCCTAAAATTAACAACGATGGGTCGCCTTATCATTATTTTGTTCTGACACAATTACTTAGAAATTATATTTTAGAAATACAATCTGCTATCCTACATTTATTTCGGCGAGAAAGACGTCTTAGGACGTCCTGATGTTTTGGAGATCACGGGGGTAAAGGGTACTGTAAGGCAGGTGGGGGTACATCAAGCCAATCGTGGCCAATCTTCCTTCATCTCTCTAATTCTCTCTGGTGACCCGGAAGTAATGATAACGGTTGGCAGTGGAATATCGAGCGGATGATACTTCCAACAGATAAATTTACAGACCACCTAAAGTGTTCTGCGCATGACAGGCCGTCTAGTCTGGTCTGCTTGGAGCCTATTTTACATAGGGACGCTTTTACTCAAGCGTTGTATTTAATACATTTGTCAAATTAATTTCATAACATAACGTGTATTATTGACTGAGCGATGAGGGGTTCGGTTTAAGCTTGACCAATTGGAGTTTCTGTCTGTGTGTTAATCCGGATCTTTGTTTCATGATAAATGTCAAATGCGTGGACCCATTTTAACCCAAGCCAAAATATGTATTTACATAGTTTTTCAATCTATTTATCCTTTACAATATAGTGGCTACTCAAAATATTTTTTGTTTACTAGATCATCTCAAGTGATTTTAATGTATTTTAATTCTAAGAAATCGATTGATTAACAAGGATTTTTTTTTTAAATTTTGACATCTAAGCTATTGACTTCTTAAAAAATTACGGTTATTCTTTATAAATATAATGTAACCTAGATTTTTTTTAAAGCAACATACTTTACTACTTGAGTGACCTTTAAGCTCTAAACAAATAGTTTTAATAATTTCCAAGGTGACCTGGTCGTATAGGGGTAAGGTGTCGGACTTATGTGCTGAGGGTCCGGGGTTCAATCCTCGGTCCCGGCACAGATTTATCTGATTGCCAAACCCTTCCTTCACCTCTGGCAAGACGTGTATTAATCACAACTTGTGAATGTGTAGAATGCCAGGCCTCCACCGTGGTTCGGGTTCCACGTTAAACTGTAGGTCCTCCATTTCATCTCACAATCACCCTCTACCATTACACATTAGCGTAAGTGCGTATAACCCGAACGGGTAGTAAGACGCGGTGCTAATAATAATAATAATTATTATTATTATTTCAACCATGGCTCACATCCAAATTTTAATATTGGTTCTGATAGGTTGGTGTCTTAACCCCACTACCCCTGTCCTATCATATCCAAGAAGGACGGCTGGATTGTCCCAGCTAACCCTCCAGTGTTCTAAACTCGTTTTCCCTCTAATTCGATCATTAGCATCAAATTTACCTCTAAAAACTTATTTAGATGCGCGTATTAATAAAGTGGTTTCCTACCCCTCCACCTTGGATCTTAGATGTGTCTTGAAAAATGCTAGCAATGTTTTTTAACAGGTTTGTTCGCCGTTTAAATTGGACCAGCTTCTCCCCCTCCCCCAGCCCTCTTCTTACGTCTTACCAATGTTTTCTCTGTGCGTCTGACATTGCTTATTTTCTTTCCTCCCTCACTCTTGTTTTCAGGATCGCTGTAAACAAGACTGTTAGTGCGCTCTTGTGGTTGATGGCGGAACTGTTAGGAACTAGTCAGGTTGCTGCCATTCCTTTCGCTACTAAAGCCTGGTCTACACGGGGCAAGTGAGGAGTTGGTTGAGTCCTCTTTATGGCTCCTTGTGTCTTTATCCAACCGGATTTTTTAGCATTTAATTAGACTTAGTAGGGCTAATGAAGGTATGATTAAGAGTAAATATAACCGCACCCTCAAGAAGGAAAGAAGATAAATTAGTCTTTTAAAAAAAGCAACCCAAGTACATCTGGCTGGTTTTTGGACCAAGACCACCGCATCACTGGTGGCTCGGACTAAAGTCTAATACTAATGGTATTTATTTGGTCCCTGCTTCAGTGGCCGCATGGTCTAAGGCTTCATTCTCGCTATATACTTGAATACCAATAAGATAGCTGGGCTCGAATCCGGGTCGGGTGTACTGAGGGTGGTTTTTTACTAAATGGTTTTCTATTCTCTCTCTAGACTTGACCGCCAATAAAATAGCTGGGCTTGAATCCGGGTCGGGTGTACTGAGGGTGGTTTTTACTAAATGGTTTTCCATTCTCTCCCCACACAAAATTTGGGTACACTTCCTATAAATTCAACTCTCCTAATCCCAGACTCATTGGAGTAATTAGTAGACTACATATTCTTATAACATGAACCTGTAGTAAGAAGCGATGCTAAAAAAAGTTATGATATTATAGAAGGCCGCATATTGTGATGCAATAGGAACAGATAATGATTCTTCTAGGATTAAATCTGCGATATTCTCGTCGCCAGCAAACCAGACTAGAGGTTACCGAAATTCTGGTCTCCGGGCCCACTATAATGGGTTAAAAAAAACTTTTGAAGCTAATTATTATGAGAACACTATCTTGTATTGGATTAAAATATGTCTGATATAATGAGGTAAATATTTCTCTGAAATCTAACTAATACCCTAAAGAAATAACCATTTCTTGCCAGCAGATACAAAATGATACCCTAAGTAGTCACGACTAATGGTCGCCACGGGATGAGAAACTAGAATCACATGGATAATGTCGGTATTTATATGCTCTCTGCGGTGTGGCGCACATGTTAATTATTCTAAACGAGGTGGGGAAATGGGTTCACTTCCTCGGCATGTTTTATTGCCTTGGGATTCCGATATGTGGGTCTTTAAATTGTCGGACGTGTATTAGTGGAGCAGGAGCAAGTCTTTCTAGCTTGTTGGGTCAGTAAGATGGTATGACTGATTTGAGTGCAACTAAGCTGGCAGTTGATAATGTCGGAGACTTTTGAATTTCGTAGTAGTAGTAGTAGTAGTATCAATATTAAAAATTCAATTCAATTAATATTTAGGATTAAAAAGCAAACAACAGAATTGATTAGATATTTCAATCTTGAATTACTTAAATGTATACACCCACTTCGGTGCCCGCATAGCTTAAGGCGCTACTCTCACATTATATTAGATTGCAAAAGACGGGGAGAGTGGGGTTTGACCGTGTACTTAGGGTGGTTTTCCTTAAATGGTGTTCCAATCTCCCTCCACGCAAATGCGGGTACAGCTCCTATAAATTCAACCTTACTAATACCAAAACCATTAGTGTAATTAGTACTTAAGCGTAAAACTCTAACGGGTAGTAAGAAGTGCTAAAATAACAAAGAACTCTAAATCTTTAGATCCAGCAGTTAAATATTTAAATTTAAAAATGAAAAAGTATTTTTCGATACTATATATTCGGGTTATACGCTTTAGAGGAAGTGTACCAGCATGTGCATGAAGGTAGTGGAAAAAACAATTTATGAAAACCCACCTTCACCCACCGTGATTTGAACCCCGACATCCCCATCACTATCATTCTAGTATATTGCAAGAGTGACAGTAGTTAGTAAATATTAACTAAAAACTTAAATGAAATTATCTATCATTCCTCTTTAATACGGGAAGTTAAAAAAATACACAACAAACAATTCAAGAGAATTAATTATTTTATTGTCACTAAACATAGGCAGGCCCATTTTATTTTGTAAGATTAGGTTGAGATGGTGTTGATTTTAAGGTGCATAAGATGCATAAATCCAGTAAACACGATATTTATAATAAAAGATTGAATCAATTCACTTTTCCCCGAATCTGACTCTCGAATAAAAATCTTCATTTTTGCCTATGAATATTGAATACTGATTCAAATGTAAGAACATATTGTAAAGAAAATATATTCATTGGCATGATTTATTTTTATTTCTGATTTTGTTCACATTGAGTGAAACATTATTGTTCTGACTTTTGTTAGGTTTGTCTTTTAATTAATTATATTACGTTGAACCACTAGTAGGCTTAAATTTCGTATAGCTCTAATATAAAATATAGTAATATACAAAAGAGTTTACTAAAAACTTTAAACAAATATTTATTTATTTTCATATCTAAAAGTATCAGCTTGTATTTTTCAAATCATCGAGTCCTGAATATCCTTAAGGATTAGATGGATTCTAGAACTCTAGAGGCCCATCTCCAGTAATGATATTACACTCTCGAACAGGTGCGCCCCCCATCTGAAATTATTCCAAATTACACCTGGTTTTTTTTCATTTCAACTTTTCCTTCTAGAAGGTTTTTTTAAATTGAGGCTTTCTCGCCGGCCAGCCACTCCTAGAGGAAGAAGATATTACACCAAGAATATCCGGTTTATTTTCTCACTTCACGTCAGCTCTTCTGAACGATACTATTTCTACAACCACCCCATATTTTACCCCCACGGTGGACTGACCTGTTTATTTCTCTTGAATACCCTCAAAGAAACTGAAAAGTTTCAAATATTTACGCAGTTGGTAATTTGTTGAAATTTGCTAGCTAAAATAAACTGATGATAAGTTGATACAGGCTTTGAAATTTCAGACAGAAATTTAAATTAAATAGCTATATTATTTTGCTTACATTAACCATTTATAAAAAAAACAATAAATATGGGGAAAGGAGTATTAATGAATAAGTTGCGGGTTCACTTCCTCTATTCAACCATCCCAATTCCTAATCCATTAGCGTAATTAGTACTTAAGCGTATAACCCGAACGGGTAGTAAGACGCGGTGCTTAAAAAAAGTTTAGTGAAATATTAGTGCCTTAGACTATTTGGCCACCAAAGTGGGTAAGTAATCATTTTAATCAAAAACCTATTTATTTACTGTTTAACAACTACACTATTAAATAATCATATAACTAAAGAGAACTGAGTAATTAAAATTGCATGTGTTATAGGCGTCTTAGTAAAATTAATATAATGTTGAGAATATTTGTTTTTGAAGAATGAGAATAAACTTATCTGTTCTTGTATTTACTAGTGAAAATATTGGTTGATGAGAATATAATTAATTTACACAACCTCTCAATTGAACAAGTCATTTATATCAACTTTGACCTATGAATATTAGTTATCATATCAAACTACTTATTGAAGAATTAAGTATCAAATGCGGTGCTATATCTGAACATTCAATTAATGTGACCTTTCTATTATCTGGAGTATTTATTGACATACTGAATATGAGCACATTACTTGAAAATTGACTTAATTCTTTAAAAATCAACATCCAATCTCCCAGCCATGATTTCATAATTTAGAGAACAATAACATTTGACATGAACTAATATTCTCTTGAAATTTTACATTAAATTGTATGTAATAGCTTCCCAATAAAGAACAAATGTCATATTAACTAAATTGTGTTATTTTGGATTTGAGGTATCACCTAGTAATAATAATTATTAGGTATTTATGTTTATTTTACCTGATTGGATTACATCCTGAAAATTGAAAAATGACACCTGAACACGGGAATCGAACCCGGGACCTTTGGCTTAGTACAACAATGCTCTCACCACTGAGCATGGGACGAATCCCGGATAGCTCAGTGGTTAGAGCATTGGCGTACTAAGTCAAAGGTCCCGTGTTCGATTCCCGTGTCCAGGTGTCAATTTTCATATTTCAGAATATGATATTTAGATGGAGTAATCCTCACTAAAAGCATAAATAATAGCTTTGGCTATTCAATTCCTGATTGGATTACACGAGATAGCAAAACAAACATGTATATTTACGAAGAACTTGACTATTAGAATATTTAATAAAAAAATTCTCTTAAATGTTTCAGTTTACAATAATAAATTATGTTTATGAAGTGTAAAGCAGTTTAAAAGCAGAGGATACTTTGGCTCTGTGAATCCTCTGTGAAATCAACCCATATTTTGTCTTCCGATTAGAACTTTTCCATTTACTGCTAAATACGTTATTTACATAAATAAATATTATATGCTTAATTGACCGGGCTTGAATTTGAATCTCAACAAGGGACTATCTATGTAAGCTATGTTAGATACGTATATCCATAGGTGTCAGGTGACAAAACACATCTTGTTTCAAGGGATTTTTAAACCATACTTATTTGATGGTACTATATATGGGTTTAGCTGATGTATCAACCTGATGTACCAACTTTAAGGCAGATAAATTAGCTTATTTATTTTATATAATATAAGGTTTTTTTTTAGTTTTAATAGACAGAGAGTGTACTTTCCCACCCATACTAAAGTCAAACCTCGTTCTCCAGATATGGGCACAATGTTTTGCCCACTCTTTGCATACAAAAGAAGGCCAGTTGAACATGTGTATGTGTTACAAGACACACACACACACATATATACATACACGTGGGATGAGTGTTTCATAACGTCCCAGCATGCATCGCAAGACGTCTGTGTTGAGCTCAGCATCTTATACCGCGCACTCCCCTCTGTATGCATGATGGAATGAGGAGAGCTTTCTTAGCTGTTCTTCAGACCTTTCCCTTCGTCTTCTTCTTGCTGGCTTGCTTCTCTCTTCTGTTCCATTCTTCCTTGATGAAAGTGTTGGGGTACACTCGTTTGAGAAACGTTGTAGCATTTCTGCTAAGAGAATCAGGGGTGTAGAAAGTTGTGGCGTGTGGGACGCTCATCATCATATTTTATTTGGGAGGGGGGAGGAGGCGTTTGATTTAAATATGTTTAATTCTGGGATCTAGACCTTTAGTGTTGTTTATTTACTGTCAAGGAGTGTTATCATGGTACACAGAACTCGTTAAACTGTACCCATGGTAAGTACACATCAACCCTGTTCTCATTTGACCAATCCTTGTCACCATTTGACCAAAGGTGGGATGAAATGGGGAACGAGAGAAGGCCAGTGTTTTGTTCAGTTTTTATGGTACAACTCTTTTCGGCCAAGATAAAACAAATATTTCTCCAGTAGAAACATGAGAGTTTAATTTTCTTCACATGGCGACTTCAACAGCTATAGAATACCTGTCATAAGCATAGCAGCATTAGATAACAATACTTTATAAATGAAGAGAAAAAGTCATTAAATTCCAGGACACCCTTGACAGATATTCAATAAATGTTTAGCTCACCTTGTGAAGAAAATTAAATTCGATGTTTCTACTGGATAAATATTTTATTTATTTTGACCGAGAAAATGTTTTGATATAACAATACCAAAAACACTTTTTCTCGCATACCCTTCCATCCTACCTTAATTCTTTGGAGCAAGTAATTAAAAGGTCAGATTAAATAATGTTGCTTCGTAGAACTTATTTGACATTCCCTAAGTTATTGAACCACTTTGAAATGATTTTGATGTAGGCTATTCAGTATTTAATAAACACTATTTAATCAAATCACGGTGTGATACTATTAGTGAAAACGCATGTTTCGGACACAAACCAGTGAGAGCTTCTTGCTACTTGCTTAGTTTCAACAATTCAAAGATAATGGAGCCTAACTAATAAGAATTCTCAGGATGATCAACAAGACTTTGTTTTGCTATAAAAACAACTAATTACAATTATTTGTTTCATACGAAATTAATAGTGGAGTCATTTTGTTTTTCAAATATCATGTATAATATTATGTTAGCCCAATATTGTAATTTTAAATATATATATGTAGATGTAGTGCATTTTAGTAATTAATTACCATAAATATCAACAAATTTAGGGGGGTTAAAAGAGGATATTAAAGGGAACTGAGCTAGAAGTTACCTAAAAAAAAAAGGGACATAAACTTTTTTTGATGCAGTGGACCAAGATTAATTCTTTATATCTCAAGTCAGGATCAGGCACACTAACCATGCAACAACCCTTCCTGGTATTTATTTATTCCTATTTTAAATGCTACTATAATAATAGCTATTATTTTATGTCATCTACATTCGTGATCACCAATCAAATGTAGCGTTAATTATCACTGGTGTAAAGGGTTTATTATAAGTGTGTTATATTAGCTGAGGCCTAGTGTAGGGGCACGTTTAAATAGAATACTAACAGCATAATGGATTGCGGCTTTTTATATTTTCACATTTTCTCCCCAAATTCAATTTTGCCAACTAGTTTAGTTTACTTTTATTAGGCTCTCTTAGTAATTTATAGTGCTTTACAGTGTTTTTTTACTTTCTTACTTAGATTCTTTGCACAGTGAGTACTAGCTAGAGGTTTAAAACGTATTGTTTAGGGGAAGCATTAGGCCAATAATAATTCTTATTTAGGTTATTTATCAAATCTCCCATTTTGTTTCAACAAGCATTAAATCTTAGTATATAATATAAATAATAATAATAATAATAATAATAATAATAATAATAGTGTTGTCTTGATTTGTTCTAGTAATTAAAGCAAAATTTTTATATAAATGTTACTTTTATCACGTGATTTAATTTCTTTATCAAAATATTCATGCTTAGTATCAGCATTTATTAGTTTTTAAAGTATTTAGTAATAATACATTTTTGTGCACGATATGTTTCATTCTAAAACATTAAAAACGCTTGTACACGTTCTTAAATAATTTTATAAGATCAAATGCAATGTGCAATACATGTAAGAATTGTGTGTTGCATATCGCTCTTCAGATGTTTTTATCGAGATTAAGGTTAACTATTTTTTTTCACTCCCTTGTTTCTTTACATTGATTTCGCGTTTATTTTTGAGAATAATTTAGTTTGTTATACATGTGATTTATTTTATACATTAGACCTATGTATAGTTCTCAATATCGGTAAAATAAATATTATTAAATATCCTTGTTCACCAGACGATCAGCTCCTACAATGTAAGAATTAATCGTGACATTTGATATTTTATAAAATATACTGATTATTGTAATGAGTGGAACACATACGTTGATTTGATTTTAAAAAAAATATATTTTAAGACTTAAATTTGTCAACATCCGCAAAATATCACGAAGCCAATCTTTCGACCACCATAAAGGTTAACTAAAATTTTGCTAGACTGTATGGAAGCTGGCGCATCAAGAGAACAAGCACAGCTCACGAGATAGCAGCACAGTCGACTACATTGTATTGAAGGTCCAGGACGCCGAATAGCGTGGCTCGGGATGGGATGGGATTGCCTGTCATTCTCTATCTAGGGCAAGCTCCTTCATACAGTTTCAACAAAACACACAAACTTACAAAATGGCTTCCATAACACATAACTCTCGTCTCGAGAAACGTACAAGGAGATGAAACTAAAAAAATGAAAAAAAAATGGGAAGGGCGTGTTCTTTTGGAAATGAAAGAATATCAAAGTAAAAACAAATATTGCCAAAGTCTTTTTAACTTGAGTTTATTTAAGTTGGTTAAAGTTTATTACGAAGCGTAATAAGTTACCTAAAACTAGAGGTAGTCGACAACATGTTGGATATAAAATTCGTAGATTTACAGTTCCCAATGAAGTTTAATATTTAGGTGTGTTCCTCATAAATGGCTTAAAATGTCCCCTAATATTGAAAGTAAATATTATTGAGACAACTATAAACCAAGATCACAAGTGTTTGTGGCTATTAAAATATTTGAACAAATGGATTGATTTTGACTAAACTTGATATATACACAATCTCTCCTAGGATACATTTTAAATTTATATTTTCCAAGGGATCTCAAATTTTAAAATATATATGTGTTTGTATATATTTGGTACAAAAATATATTTAATCATTGATTCTGTTAATTAATGTTTAGTGACTTCAATTTTTTACTCTAAAAAACCACCAAGAATATGTTAATAATTTTTCGAAATAGGTGTAAGAATTTAAATAAAACTAAAATGAAGCCAAAATAAGTCAATTTTACATAAACTTAGTAGACGGCATTCATTTTGTCACTTCAAGAGGTGGATTGATTCGTAGATATTATTTTAATAATCCGTTAAATATTTTTTTCTATTTTAAGGGTATACGCATAACATATGTAGCCTACTAATTTCCACTTAATTTTTGGATGAAAGGTTGAAGTTTAAGGAAGTTCCACCCACATTTTCATGAATGAATAAAAAAACAATTTAGGTCGCATGGTTCTAAAGCGCTTCTTACGCAATAGACTAGACTGCCAATGATGGGGAGATCGGGGTTCATCCCGATAGGGTGTACTAAGAGTAATTTTCTAAATGGTTTTACACTCTCCCTCCACGAAAATGTGGGTTTACTTCGTCAAAATTCAACCTTCCTCATCCCTAACACTTTAGAGTAATTAGTACATCGACGTATAGCCAGAACAGGTAGTAGGGGGGTTGATAATAATATGTATATAAATATAGTTATATATCCTAAGGGTTTGTAGCACCACGTCTTACTACCCGTTCGGTATATACGCCTATTTATTAATTTTTATAGTGTTAGGGTTGAATTTTCATTTTATAATTTCCTAAGCTATTTAAAACGAGCCTAATATTATTCGCACATGTGTTCTGCAATCGTCAATTTTAATATATAATATCAATACCTATAAATAATACCAATAATAAAGTAAAACGTTATCAATGTTCGCCTTTAAAATATGGATTTGTATTTTCTAAACGCTTTTTTTCTGTCTAGATCCTAAAATAGATCTACTAATGTACCTAGATTTAAAGTAAATAGTCCCTGTACAACGGACAGAGAAGTCTCATACTCGAACTTTTCTTGGTCGTCGTTGATAGGTGGGCTGCGGCCACATCACAGGTCCCAGGGTAATGAATGGGACGTAGGCAAATTCATCCCAAAGATACCCTCCTCAATCGAACCATTTAAACCAAATGTTAGTAATGCTAAAGTTGCAATTTTTTGTTTTTTGTTTAGTACGTATAGTACCAAGTTTATTATTTGAGTTACTTTATATATAAAGAATTGTGGAATTTGGTGGTCTTGGGGTAAAGTGATCGCCTGGGGAACCAGTATACACGGGTTCAAACATGGCTGAGATCGACAGATTTTTACCAAACGATTAGAATCCATAGTACAACTTCTTTCGTAGGTAGGGGAAGTAAAGCCATCGGTTCCATGTCTGCTGTGGCATGTAAAATATCCCTGGAAGGCAGCCTATTCGGAAATAGCTTCTTTAAACAAGAGTAGTTTTTTTCTCTTGCTCACTTATATAATTACAGTGGGGATAGAAACTGTAAATTACTACACTTTAAAAATTTATTTAAGACATGTGCTCTCTCCCAGATGGTGCAGGCAGCACTAACTTGCTGAAGTGCTGAGTTTATATCCAGTTGTTGAATATAGAAGTACATCAGGACCAACCTTAGGCTTGAAGGCTCAATTTTATATCAAACGAATATGCATGTGGAGGGATATATGAGTGTAAATGCACTAGAATTAGCTAAGCTAGCTTATGGAAAAGCTAAATTGGTAATTCACATGTAATGTATCGCCAGCGCACTTATATAAGATTTAAAACTAGTTCGGCAATCCAAACTTTCGCAAACTTAACATCTATACCATGTGACCACCGTTTCCTTGCGGTTCAAAACAACAAACTGATACATATTGAGTTTTATTCTCATATTTCTACCACAGAGTTATTCATGATTCGTCTGGTGCTCAAGGTCATTCTTCACTACTATATTATGGCAGAGTCTGTGATGATCGTTTGCTACCTATTTAGCTATCAAATTCTTTCAAGGCCTGGGAAAAAGTTTAAGTAGAAAATTGGTATAGCTGAGATAAATCGATAATTAAATTTACCTGGTACAGAACTATCGTTTGGTACGGGTAGTGAAAGTCACATTCGGCTACCTTGAGTCAGGCTCATACAAATTGTACAAAATTGTAATTCTGGCCAAGGTGAATGTAATTAAACTTACTCATTCCATTCTGCTCAATTTTTGGACTATACTCTTTTACCCAGGGATCACAGATTTGATTTCACAGCCACCGATGATTTGGGGGAGGGGTGTATGCCGCCGTTTGTACAAATTAGGCCCTACGTTTTACACGAAATACAATATCCAGGAGAAAGCATAGGCTTATATAATCGTACATGACTAGCGAAGCTTGGGAGATCAAAATTATCTTTAGTATGGAAAAAATGGCATATGATATCATTATCATAAATTTAAAAAAAATGGCATACAGATTTTGCCTTAAACTATGAATGAAGAATGACCCTGAACATAGGAAGAACCCGAATTAGCTCAGTGTTAAAACACTGGTGTGCCAAATCTAGTGTACCGTGTCTGATTCCCATGTCCAAGTTTCATTTTATAAAAATGTACGAATATGATATCCGATGCGGTTGTGTCGTTACTACCTTACTAAACATGATTTCGATATTTAAAGCTTCGGTTTCGCTTGTCGTGTATAATTAATTGTATAAGCGTATTCTTTCTAAATTTAGTTATATATAATATTTTACTAAAGTTATAATGTTCTATACACGATTTGGAACAGTGAAACCAATCTCTATGCCATTTTCTCTGGATGTGGCACTCAGAAATTTCTACTTCGTGGTATATCTGTCCACTCCACGCCTTTTGATAATCACGTCTGTTTGACCGTCACGCTGTTACATTTTCGTCACAGTGTATATCCCTTTCTCTCTCTCTACTTTGCCATCGCGTCTACCCACCACTAGCTGGGCCAATCTCTGGTACCGGATTTGGAGAAAATGACTCCCGTTCTCTCTTCATCCTCAAGGAACGAAATTGAGGTGACAACGACCCTGCAAATTGTCCATTTCCTTCTCGTTTTCCTTTTGCCCTATGTTATGTTTCTTCTTCCGTTTCACTTCTGGTCTCTCTCTTCCTCTAGCCCTCATTTCAGGTCTTGAAGACCTATTCCTGAGGATTTTTATGTGTGTTTGTTGGTTTTTTGTGACTTTTCGTTTCCTTGTGTACAATGAAATGAAAAGACAGAACCCATTTCATAGTAACCTCAACCAATCCCCATCTTTTTTTTTAGCTTTTTTATAGAGACAGTTTTTATATATATATATTTTTTAAAGATTGACAAGCCTACGCTCAAAATGTATTGGCAGTCCTAAAAACAAAATAAAATGCAAATAATAATTATTAGCTGATTAAATTTTAAACTAATTTTTAAAGTTTACTGATGATGGCACCTAGCCATAAAATAATAATTATTCTCGCCCCTTCCCTCTGCATTTTACTACCCATTTGGGTTATACACATACAGAAATAGAGTAGGAATAGAATAGGAAATAGATGAGGAAGGCAGAATTTTGGAGGAAATGTACTAGCATTTTCTTGGAGACAGAGTAGGAAACTATTGGGATAAAAAACTCTTTCAGAACACCTGAACATGATTTAAATTACTATTTTCCCATCACCAGAAATCCAGTCTAAGTGATCCATACAAGTGTTTACCAACCAGTGGCCCACAGACCGGCAGTAAAGGACCAATGGACTCGTTGCTTTCTGTCCGCAAATAAATTATTGCTTGGAACATGTGACCACCAATGCGGGTTAAATTATTATTAAAAGCAGCCATTTGCACAACGTCATTTAAATGGTTTGAATATGCTCGTATGTGTATACATACTTATAATCTAACACCAGTTTAATAATGTTACTACCCACTTCGGTGGCCGCATTGTCTAAGGCGCTACTTTCACAATAACCTGGACTGCCAAAGACAAAGAGATTGAGGTTCATTCATCGTCAGGTACACGGAGGGTGGTTTTCCTAGATGGTTTTTCACTCTCCCTCCACGTAAATGCGAGTGCACTTGCCCTAAATTAAGCCTAGTTAATCTCTAACGCATTAATGTGATTGGTACAAAGCCCTAAAAACCGAACAGGTAAAAAGACGCGGTGTGAAAAAAATTTTATGGCTAGGATTATAATATTTAATAATGATTTGTATTGTACGTACATTACATATGAGGCCGTCAGGACAAAAACATAACCCTCAGTTTATGAAAACATGTGTTAGCAGTGATTTCTGGCCTACATCTTGACCTATGACCTGTTTTATAGTTGGTCAAGACCTTGGGGATTGCTAATATCGAAGAATATTTTATTTGTTTTTTTCAGCTAGGTTTCCGAATTTATAGAAGCTTAAATAGTTAATTTTCCATCTAAATCTATGAGCGCAATCATGTAACCTCCCACCCCTCAATATTAGGCCGATCTTAACTTATAAAGATACATATTTTTTCACCTTGTCTTTGTGTAGGCATGTTTGTTGGGGGATTATCATGATAAGCTTGATAATTACTTACGTGGGTCAGGTACTGTAGCCTGTGGTTTCTGTAACGTGTAAATAAAAACACTATTAAAGGCTTTTTATTTTGATCGTGATATTTAAGCTGCCAGCTGAAGTTGTACGTGAAGGATTTTCGATGGCATTATAAATCTCTAAATAATTAAAATAATATTTTATTTGTGTAGTTAGGGCTTAATAATCGAATGCTCAATTTACTGTTAAATGAAGGCAACTAAACCAATCTGAGCAGATAGATGTATCAAAGTACTATACAAAGAATGTGATAAATATTCTCAAGAAATATGTGAGATTAAATATGGCTTTTTACTATTTTGTCTAATTGTTATAGCATTAACATATTATTAATAGAAATCTATTATGAAAGAATGTGTGTGTATGAGGGTGGGGGGAGGGATATAGTGTTCTATGAATCTTTGTAAATTACCTTGTAGCAGCATTTTATGAACACATTCTAAAGGTAGCATATGACTGTGTGAATAAATGCAGTCTCCTATGACTGGGAAGCAATTTTAATGAAAGCTACTTACACTGGAAAAGTATGGATAAAAAAAATAGCATCTTATAGAATGCTATGCACATTGTTTTTTAAATTTTTTGGTAAACAAACTGTAAAATTATGTCTATAAATATATTTAAATATATTTTGTATGAGTCCATACAGTTTATTTTTGTGAAATATATTGCTGAACATAATGTAAAATACGTTAAAAAAACACATAATAAAATTTTCAGCTTTTTTTTCTTTCAAAAAAATGTTTGAAATGTGAGATGAAGGGGAAAAACACAATGAAAAATGTGTTAAAAAAAAAGTAAAATAATTTTGAACCCTTATTTTCAGAAGTGTCGAATGGATGTCAAAATAAAGAAATAAGACATCAATACAAGACTATGTGTAGGAAAGGTGTTATTAGGTATATATGGAGCTGGGTAACTGCAGAACCATCAGTGTCTCTTCGTTAAACGAAGTTTGGACATAAAAAAGTAGCATATCCAATAAGTCAGTTTTGTAAAAAAAATTATTTAAACATATATTTGCTCCTTGGAAAATATTCCTTTATTTATTATTATTTTGTCACTAAGGTGGGGATATAAATAATGCCAGAAAAAGTCAACAATTTTTTTTTTGTAAAATAAATCAAATATTACTCCAGTATAAACATAGTTTAATTTTATTCACATGGCGATGTCAACAGTGGTTGAATATCTGCTATGAGAATTGCGGCATTAGCTGACAAAACATTTAAATGAAGAGAACAATTTAGCCCTAAATTCCAGTACATCCTTGAGAGATATTCAAGAAATTGGGTCACCATGTGAAGATAATTTAGCTCTGTTTGTACTAAAGCAATATTTTATTTCTTTTGACAAAAAAAAATAGTTTCGCCGTGAAGGTTTTGTATCGACTTCGAATCTCAGACGTGGTGTTTGAGATTAATTTAATCAAGATAGGGGTTTTAAACTTTCTCAAAAGGCAAGTTCCGGCTTACTTCTAAATTATTACCCTTTTAAATCCTATCCCATTAATTTAAGTCAGTAAACTATTTTTTATTGATTTTCATATTTTATAAAACTGTAATCTATATTAAATCAGATATAATATTAATGGCCAGTATTCTCCATATTCTTACATTTAAAGATTAAAAATAATCTTCAGTTTAAGACTATGTAAAAATATACTAATTATTCTGGGTGCCTCAAGAATTAATAAAGGTTTCAACTTTATTTGTTCAGTGTTTATACAGTGTATGCGCCTCAACCAATTTTTGTCTGGCTACTTCTGCACCTCCATTTTGAGTGCGTTTCCTTTTTCCCCATCACGTAAATATAAAAAGGTTTTTTTCCTTAGATAGAGGGTGCAACTCTGATGGAGTTTTGCCATTTTCAATAAGAGTACAGGCTGAGGAAAAATGCTTTCTTCTATAGGTATAGGCACCTGTGAAGTATTTTATCTTTAGGTATGAAAGAAATACCATTGCATGTAATTTTATATTTGTTGGGCTATAGTTCAAGTAAATGAAAAATAAAAAGTTAAAAAAATAATAACTATAACTTTAGCTATGAATGGGTATATAATAGCTTACCATTAACATAGGATTTTTTCTTTATTATAATGAAAATATTGTACTAATTATTTGGATGTTATTTTAACCTTACTATAAACTTTTTAATATGATATGTAGGTCTTAGTATTTACCTATAAATTTTAGATTCAATTATCTTTATAAATATAAATATAGTAGCTCTATAAATTGTGTATGGGAAAAAGTGAAATTTTCTTGTTGAAGTTTATTTTTTAAATAAAACTGAGTATAATATATTTTGTTAACGTGTTTGAATGAGTAGGCCTAGCTATCTTTGCCTTTGCGCCCACGAATTTGATCAAAAAAAGCAAATAACTAAATTAATTTTTAAATATAACCTTTTCTATTTTTTCTGACTGATTGTGGGTAGTCTCTTAACATTTAATATACTTAAAATTAAACATACTTATATCCTATAAAATAATTTGACATTTTTAATAAAAAACGTTTTTAGTTTGACATAATTTAATTGAACTCTCTTTAATTAACGAAATAAAAATCGTATTTGAAATAATACAACATAATTAAATTTAAACCAATTTACATTTTAACAGAGCATAAAAAGATTTGTATTATAGGCTCTCTTATTTTATCAATTCACGCAACACACATTATTTAGGCCATCACATAAGTTATAAGACAGAAGATTGTAAGCTATGGCTTATTAACTATAAAGTAAAACAAAGTAAGGCTTGGTTAAAATACATTTATACAACTTGAATAAGAAATAATAATTGATGCTCAGTTTAAAATTTGTAGTAATAATAAAATAAATTTTATTAAATCGTTGACGGAGAGGAGAGTCGTAAGAAGAATTGAAGAAAACACGTTTAGTTGCGAAATGTTAATAAAATCTTTAGACATTCATTATTAAAGATTATGTAAATTTATTAAAATAAGCTCATTACAAATTTCTTGAAAACAGGTTGACAAAAAAACCTGCTCATACCTTTTTAAAAAATTAATCATCAGAACACAATTTTTTTTCTCAACATTCCAAAGTTGTCCTTTAATTTTCGAGATTACCATTCCTGATCGGTGTCGGCACAACTTAGGTCGTACAACAGCTCATGCAAGAATACTCGCTTCAACTTAATCTATTGATAATTTTAAAACGTCTTCACTCTCGGTTTTAAAATCATAATCTTTATTTCATCCTGTCTTCTCTATTGAGAGAGAAAAATATAATCTTTTTTTTTTTTCCTTTCAAGAAAATGGAATGTAATTCTTAAGAATAAGAAACTTAACGGGAAATACAAAATGTTGGATTGTACTCCCCTCTTCTGTGTACACACAAGGAATGCTAAATAAGCCTTGTAGCATACACTGTAATTTAGTATTTTGTGACGTTATTTTAACAAGCTTCCGGTGATTGTGGCGTTTATAATCCTTTGAGATATCTGGGGAAAATATCACCATCGATACAAGATTGTTCACAAATTACATCTAGATTAAGAAAGATAACGCTTGTACATTTAATTGTTCACTTCTTTCATCATGAAAGGTAGCCCTGGCGTGGTTCTACTATGGCATAGCTTATAATATAGGGCCATAGGGGACCGGGCATTTATCATAAATTGTATATTCTCAAAACGGTCAGGTATTTCGTGGTTTAAACTCAAAAAGGGGTTGCAAAGGGTGGTTTTCTATATAAAAATTCCCCTCTGGTTTCTCTACATGTCTCCTTGCTAATTAATCACCTAAATAACAAGCTACCCTCTTAACTTTTACTATTTTAAGTAGCCAATAATGTCCTGTATGTTGGACTATTGACAAAATTAAAATGAGCAAAAATACATACTAATTAAAGGAGAACTGTTAAAAGTAATAGTTCAACATATTTAAATAACATTATTTACTCTAAACAAACACTTCTTCTAGCTAATCGGAAAGCAATACAATAATATCTTACTAAACAGAGCTCCTTAAATTAAACTTGAATTTTAATTTAATTTACATAATTGTTTTCATTCTTAAAATTATTTTTATGACCACCACATTTTGCTAGCCATTCGTTCAGATTATACCAATATTTATTACGGTACCGTGTTAAGAATGATGAAGTGTACACGCATTGAGTAGCGAGAGAATACTAAACCATTCAGGAATAATCACCCTCAGTAGACCCAACCAGGTTTTAATCACAATCTCCCCGGGATAAACTGTCCAGTCTATTGCGATAGTGACGTCTTAGACCATGTGGCCACAGAAGTGGGCTATTTGCGCATATAATTGCTTAAGACCCCATTTCAATCCACAGATGACACTCAAATAGGGTAGGTAATACAGCTATTGTTAGACGCATCGGGGTGTCATTTTCCTTAGTCTTAGTTATATAGCAATGGACTTGATAACAGTGAAATCATTTTGGTATTTAAAAAAATAATTATAAAATTTAAAAACCATTATTTTAAAACAAAAATACCACTTAACTGATTCAAATTGTGTTTCCATCAAGAAAATAAGGCAAAATAAACCGCATTTGAATACTACTCCATCTAGTTCGAGCGTAATCATGTAACTTATGTCCGCATACCAGCTTCAGTGGCCACATGGTCCAAGGCATCATTATCACAATAGAATATAGACTTACTGTCGATGACAGATGATGCTGGGGTTCGAATCCCTGTTAGGTGTATTGAGGGTGGTTTATTCCTGAATGGTTTTTCCACTCTTCCTCCACGCAAACTCGGATACACTTGCTTTAAGTTAAGCCTTCCTGATCTATAACACACTATCGTAATTAATATATATGTCGTATAGCTCGAAGGGGTGGTAGGATGCTAAATAAGTCCTCGTGAACCTGCCTTAGTGTGCTCTTGTTCTATAATATCTGAAGAACTATTTCATTCCCTTTTGGTATGGAGGCTGTGTACACTATTCTGTTGTAGGTCTCATTTCTCTACTTTGGTAGATGGAAAATGTAGATCTGTTCAAAGTATAGATTCTGTTTTACTTATATCTCTAGGTTCTCTATCCTATCGTTTTATTTGGAATTCTTGAGTGGGAGGTTCCATATCGTCATTTGTATGATGATGGCATTTTCTTTTTAGAGTGCACCCCTATTTTGTGTATATGTGGGTGAGGATCCTAAATTACCTCGTTGAAAGTGAGAGAGTTATGGGGAGGGGGGTGTAAGGTGAAGTGGATGTGGAGTTGTACAGTGTATCTCGAGTAGTTCGGATCGGACAAGAAGAAAAGAATAGATTAATTAAACTTGTGCTTTAAAATAGTCACTTACAATGGTCACTTAAAATGTGTATGTTGTAATATTGAATTAAATAGATTAATGTGTGGACAAATTTTGTGTCTTATTTAATAGCAAAACTAAATTTTTTAATATTGTTTGACAAAAATAATATTCGAATTATCAGGCTGTTACAATGTGAAAACTTTTTTTGCGATCAGTTATCACTAATATGATAATTGTAATTAGTGTATTAATTAATAAATTATTTTAATTAACCATCTTATAAAAGATTGTCTTGCGTACAATAGTGAAGATACAACGTTTATATGAGGCCTATCGCTTAGACCTAAATATGAAAATATATTTTGATAGTAAGCCTAAAGTTTTTAATTTTTTCTGAATTTTGGACACACTTGTGACGAAGATAAAGTCGGTGAGTGATTCCATCTTTTGTTTTAATATTTATATGATTAAAATATGTTTCTTTTAAACATATAGGCCTAAATTGTTCCTAATTTTTTTAATTACTTTTTCATGCACTGTATATTAGGCCTACTACAATCCAATTTTCAGAGGAAGCCTTTTCTGAGAGAAAAAAAAGTTAACAGATCAACTTTATTGTTAGGTTATGCTATCTGAAGCTTTCACTTTTGATATATATTAAAAAATACCTATAAAACAACAGTAATAATATAGCTAATAGTTAAACGTTATCAATTTTGGCTGCAAAAAAACTATAGTCTATATTCTTAAAGTCCCTTCTATGAAAATTGGAATAAAGGCTACCTGTTTGTTTACACTAATTAGGGAATGAACGTATTTGCGTGAAGGAATAGTTTGATAAAAATATATATCCCTGGCTCATTTACGGAATTCTAACCAAACCTCCTTGTTGCCGAAAAACCAATCAATAGGAAAATCGCACCTTTTTGTCGGATTACCTACCTTTGCGTGTTTGTATTTTGATATTTTACTTTTTTAATCCCTCCATATTTTTTTCCCGTCATCGGGTCTTACTACCCATTCTAGTTATACATATATGTACAATATTCTGAAAATTGAAAAATGACACTTGGACACGGGAATCAAACCAGAGATCTTTGGCTTAGTACGCCAATGTTATAACCACTGAGCTATTCAGGAATCGTCCCGTGCCCAGGGTCATTCTTCACTCATATTTTAAGGCAGAGTTTATGATGGACGTGCGGAAATCGTCGGCTACAAATGTGTGATTTTATTAAGATCACGAGCTATCAGATAACGCAGTCACCTTCGATTCGGTAGTTGGCTTATTGCTGCCACTTGGATGATTATTATAATTGTAAGGGATTGTATATTTAAGAATCAAATAGCCAAAGCTATTATTTAGTCTATTATTTATTTATTTAGGTTCGATTCTCGTGTCCAGGTGTCATTTTTACAATTTTCAGAATATGACCCGCCTCGGTGGCGTAGTTAGTTAGTTCGTTAGTCGTGTTGAGCTTAACCGCCGAGGACAGGGAAATCGTGGTTCGAATCTCGGTCGGGTGAACTGAGGGTGGTTTTTCCTAAATGGTTTTCCACTCTCCCTCCACGCAAATAAGGGTTCACTTCTTCTAAATTCAACCCTCCCAAATCCTAATCCATTAGCGTAATTAGTACTTAAGCGTATAACCCGAACGGGTAGTAAGACGCGGTGCTAAATATTATTATTATTATTCAGAAAATGATATCTAGATGGAGTAATCCTCACTAAAACCATAAATAATAGCTTTAGCTATTTGATTCTTAATTATGTACAAGTTACGTTAGTGAGGTAGGGATGAGGAAGGTTAAATTTAGAGGAAGTGTACTTGGATTTGTGTGGAAGGGGAGTAGAAAACTGTTTAAGAAAATCTATCCTCAGTACACCCAACCGGGATACAAACCCCGATCTCCCCATCATCGACAGTCCAGTCTATTGTGTGTGAGATGATTCACTACATCATTCAGACACTGAAATGGGCCTTTTAAAAATAAATCTTGGGTTCATTTATAAGATCCGGTTTTGGGAAACAATGTTTTTGCACAGTTTAGGAATAGATTGTAATACCTTAAAAATAATTTATACACTAATCATTAATATAAATTAGAAAACTACAATTTTTATAAAGCCAATTTATTAAATAATAAATCTATCTAAAATGTAGGCTATACGTTACACTACACAGATTTATATTTAAATATTTATTTCGTGTTATTGAGATATGAAAATGAAAGTGAGTTAAGGTAAGTATTTTTGCAGTTTTTATAACGAAAAATCATTTTGGGCTAATCAAATAAAATACTACCCCAGTAAATCGACTTAGTTTTTTTTTTACTAAGTAATTTCTATATTTTAAACTAGGCATTGAATAATTTAAGCAGTAATTTTTCTTTTAATTTAAAATGTATCTATTAAAATGTAACTAGTCTAATGACAACGGTTGAAATGTGTTGATTTTATTGTTTATAGAAAATTAAACTAAGCGATATTTAATTTATTTAAAAAAGTATTTATTTTATAAAAACTGCACAAATATGGACTCGAGTATTCTTTTATCCTATATACCTTAACTTAAAATCATTCACCCGCCTCGGTGGCGTAGTTGGCTAACGCGATAGTCGTGTTGAGCCCGACTGCCGAGGACGGGGCGATCGAGGTTCGAATCTCGGTCGGGTGAACTGGGGGTGGTTTTTTCTAAATGGTTTTCCACTCTCCCTCCACGCAAATGCGGGTTCACTTCCTCTAAATTCAACCTTTCCAACTCCTAATCCACTAGCGTAATTAGTACTTAAGCGTAGACCTATAACCCGAACGGGTAGTAAGACGCGGTGCTAAATAATAATAAAATCATTCAAATGATTTTGCATATTTCCAATTGGTCCGTTATAACTGGACTCAATCCCCTACGTCATCTGCCTTTCCCATGCATAGTTTTAGTGAATATGTTACATCTTTATTATAACTGTATGTACCACATAGGTAGTGAGGGACTGGCAAAAAATAAAAATAGAGGCACAATCCTGACTTGTAGACAATTGAATGCTAAAGGCACTCCATATATTAGGGGCCGTCAATTTATCTCACTTCCTCATTTCAAGATTTGCAACTAAGACTTTTTTATACGCTTGGTAATATTTACGACAAATAAATAATTGTTCTAGATCATTAATCGATACAAAGTTTTTGAATACACTGAAAATAAATATAACTTATCCAAGTGACTGTAAACAATAATATTTTAGTAAATACCACGTTTATTTGAATATTAGAATATATATCTAATTAAATATTAATGAATACTAGTTTATATACTTTAATAGGACCTAATTGGATTAGATAGCAGCAAACCTATAATCTGTATAACCACTATGAGTATTATTTTAAACTATTCCTGATTCATAAAACAATTTAATTCTCAAAAGAATTCATGCTTTTATGTAAATGAATTTGCTATTTACTTAATAAAGTAAAGTACGTTGTGGTGTGTTCAGCTATAAATCTTAAGAAAGGTATATATTTCAAACTTTATCTATTATTATATTACAGTGTAGGTCAACATTTAAATTTATAAACGCTCTATATCCAATAAAAAAATCTGAATTTATTTAAAACCCTCAATAACAAATACCTTATTAATACATACATCCAGAGGCATGAAACAAATTTTTTTTAAGAAATGTTTTATGCTGGCTAGTTGAAAATATGTTTAGATTAAAATAACGTCAAGTAAAAATATAAATTGATAGAATTTCAATAAATTATTGTTATACATTTAAGTCAATAAGTCAAACTACTTTGAATAGCTAATTTTTTTAATTGCATGGCCTAGTTTAATATTTAATCTACTTTTGGTAGATGTTACATTTATTTAAATAATTATGACATATTTAATCTGCAAAAATTATTTTTTAGAATCGAATGAACGCGGCTTACACACTTTAATAAAACCAATTATAAGGCAAATTAATTGATACGAAACGGTAAAAAATAATCTAATAATTGCCAAACAAAAAATACGTTTTTCGCCCTATATTTTCACATTTAATTGATTACATTGTGTTAGCTTAGCATATCGGTACTGCTTAAATTATTACACCTTAATATTTTTATTATCAGTCTCATAATTAGCACTAAGTCAGACATAACACTTTGTTTAGCTATGATTAAATTATGCCTGGTTTTATATCACATAATTATTATCTTTGAAATAAACAATATTAACTTATATTTAATTGTTTAACACAATTTGAACATTGTTGTAATCTAAGCCCTATATACATAAGACTAAATTATTTTGTTTACCTGTGTTTGTGACGATGATGTTTTTATTAACTTTATTGACAAAAACAAACAAACAAACAAACAATCGAAATTTTGTTTAAAACATGGCGTCGCTCACTTGTTTCTGTATTGTGGGTTTTAATTCCCGTCCCAGGGTAAGGGAGCTGCACGAACCGCTGCTGGGAGATGGAGGCACCAACTCACTGCGCATGCGTCCTTGAATCAGTCGGACCCCTTTTCAGACATTTTGGTTAGCTGCGAGAGGGAAGAAAAATCCATGTTAAATAAATCCAGGCTTGGTAAATTAAGAGGAGGGGTGGATTAGACGTGACATAAGTTATAAAACGCATCGTGCATGCTGCATTTTGAAGTAAGTACTAGTAAAAACGTAACGTTGACCTATTTTATAAGTTTGTAGGGTTTTATTTTTCACCGTAACTAGCCAATCGTCTGAGCTATTTATATTTAACTACACAAATTGGATATGGAAGGTATATTTTAGAGGGAATGTTTCAGAATTTACGTTAAATAAGAGTGAAAAACCATTTATGAAAATAATCCTTATATAAATTACATCCAGCCGGTATTCGAAACCTGACCTCCCCGTCATTGGCAAACTAAATTGCACGAGTTTGATATTCAGCCCGTGTACCTACTGATGCGGATGTTTGTAAAAAGGAGAAGAGTAGATTGATTTAATGAATTCTAAAACTAAACGATTATCATTAATAGTAGGAACACACGTTTCTATAACAACATACTTAAGTTATGAATCAAGTTGTATTGACAGTTTCAGTGACACTGCAGTAATTCAATATTTGTCTAGCACCTAGTTTATTTGTTGATATTGATGGATGAGTTATTTAAATATTTTATACCTCTATGAATTGTCGTGAGACTTAGGAATATTACTATTAAATTGAGTTAATAATCTGAATAATCACTGCAATTAAAATAACATTAACTGTAATCTATAGTTATAAGCTTTCTATTTAAAAAAAAAAAGAGAATTTCAAACTATACTAAACAAATTATAATGAAGAGTGCATATGTCCAAAATTAGAGTGCTATCACAAAGAAGCTTAATGTTTCTTAAACATGAGAAAAACAAATAGCTTAGGTAAATATAGAGGACAGAAGAAATACTCTTGACATATTTCAAGCACTCTCTTTTTGTATATTGTTAATATTAAAAATAGTCCTTAGTAGAAGTAAGTTGACGAATTTAAATATTTTTCCAAATAAAATTTGTTTTAAAAATATTGTACTTGTTGTGAACATTCTCTCCAAAAGTAAAATACACTTTTTGATAAAAGTATAGTTCTTATTGTTGACTTAATTATGATTAAGAATTAAAAATTGATCGCCCGGACTTTTGAGAGGTTAATATATGTATAATTATATACATGAAGTAACTTACTATGTGATGATTTAAAGTATTGTAAGATGGCGCCCGCCTCGGTGGCGTAGTTAGCTAACGCGCTAGTCATGTTGAGCTCGACTGCCGAGGACGGGGAGATCGAGGTTTGAATCTCGGTCGGGTGAACTGGGGGTGGTTTTTCCTAAATTGTTTTCCACTCTCCCTCCACGAAAATGCGGGCTCACTTCCTCTATATTCAACCTTCCCAATTCCTAACACACTAGCGTAAATCGTACTTAGGCGTATAACCCGAACGGGTAGTAAGACGCGGTGCTAAATTATTATTATTATTATTATTATTATTATTGTAAGATGATTTTAAATTACAAAAAAAGTTTAGTGGTTTTATGGTTTTAGTGATAATGCTTCCTTTAGAAATTTAAATTAATGGAGACAAACGATTAGTGTCCAAAGAAAGTGGCCACCTTTTGAAGCGATGCCAATTTAATATTTAATAGAAATGTATTTTAAGTTCCAGACTCTCTTCTCTGTCATCTCCATTTCATCCCCATCTCATTTGACCTTATTACCTTGAAATCTACCCCTAAATATTAAATTAGAAGTGAAATGGGCGCGTTCTTTCAGGCAATGTTTCTGCCCTCGTCATGAAATGGGGGGAGAGGGGGGGAGTTATAACAGAACCAACCTTCTCTCTTCCTCATTATATACACAGAACTATCGCTCCATGACCGGTGAGTACTCGTAATTTTCTTGCATAATTTAGTGTCGGGCAAACAGGGTAGGGATGAGGAAGGAAGCAGTTTAGAGGTAATCTACCCGGATCTGCTTGGAAGGAGAGTACGAAACCATTTTGGAAAAACCACCCTCTGTAGATCCAAACGGGATTCGTACCCGAATCTTCCAATTATAAGCAGGCCAGTCTAACACAAAAAAAAGAGCCTTAGACCATTCAGCCATTAAAGCGGTTATCTCGAATGTTAATTATATATTAAAAGCCAATTTAGGCTAATTTTAGCATCAATTTGCAAGTCACTTATAAAAGTGATAATGAGCCGTATTTAATAGTAAGGTCAACCTAGGTGATAATGGGGTAAAGAGCTTACCAAGTATTAAAGAAAATCTTGATCAATAAAAAACGAGTATCGTTAAATGGCAACGTGGCAAACATTTCAAGAACCGCTCCTGGACTAGTTGAAACTTAATTGACAGTGGTGGTCTGTGGGTCGTTGCCAGGGCAAATAAGACCGTATTAGTCAACTGTTACGTACTGTCGAAGGACAAACTTGAACTTTAAATCCAATAAACATACGACAATTAATTACATTATTTTGCGTGTGCTTGATCAAATAGATAGATCTATAACGGGCAAATGAAAGGTTCATTAGTAGTTTCTCCCTGGAAACAATCCGCGAGCCATCCCTGAGATTTGGACATTGATGTTCGTTGAAGTTCTCTTGTCAATTACCTCTCTTTATTTAATTGTGGTGATTACCATAATAATTCTCTTTCGGCTTCGCTTAGCTTGGCAGTACTTGACATTTAAATAAAGAATAGAAAGAGAGATAGATGGTTTGGATAGGAAAAGATGATTGTTTTAGTAAAATATTAAATCTTGTGGGCAGGTGAACTGGGTTGAGTCCTGGTAAGTTTTATTTGAATAATTAGTGTAAGATAGGGCTATGTGTCATCTGTGAAGTTTGCTAAAAGTAACAATTCACACTCAAATAAAAAAATATACATACGCGTTATATTGTTTGGTGTAATTAGTGTAATTAGCGTGCACGTCCTGAACATAATAGCAATTAGAACCTTAAGATCAACATTTGACAACTCCGCTTCGGTGCCCACATGGTCTATAACATGTTGATTAGAGTGCCGATACCGGGGAGATCGGGGTTAAAATCCCAGTGAGGCGACCTGAGGGACCTAACCTAAATATTTTTCACTTTATCTTCAAGCAAATGCGGATACACTTCATAGCGTATAGCCCAAACGGGTAGTAAGACGTGGTCTTTAGAGTATATATATATATATAGCGTTGATAAAACTTAGATGAGAGTTGTTAACAGAATTTTAAAAATGTCAATAAGATACTACGCTGCTGTAAACTAAGGCTATTTTTGGAACCATACCATTTTATAGAACTTTTTTACTAGCAGGTTTTGATTGTAGTAGATAATTTAGAGGTTGAGAGTTTCGGTAGTTGGATATTAAACTCTGAAAGTATTTGGTTTGAAATAAATTTTGGACGTATTTTTATCATTTATTTAGTGCAGTGGTTTTAATCTGTGCTACGCGTAACTCAGAGAGTAGGTGCGCGAATTTCACGGAGTACGCGAGCAGCTCTTAAGGGAAAAAAATTGGCAAAATGGCAAATCGTGGCGGAGATTTTTCGATAAGACTGAGGGAAATTTGTTCTTTTATTAGCTGATATTGGTCATTAGACCTTTCATTTTGGGAAATCTTAACGGAGAGTACATTTTACTTTTAATCGTGACCAAGGGGTATAGTATATAAACAGTTTGAAAGCAAATGACTGATTCAGATACCTTAGCTCAGTCATTAGCATGTTTGTCTAAAGAGCTAAGAGTTTCGGGTTCGATCCTTGAAATGGCGGAAAAATTATCTCTGCTGAAATGTGGGTTTACCTTTTTACAGTGATCAATAAATGGCTGGAATTGGACGCCGTGTCTTTTCTAAATTTTTCGCTAGTTTATAAATATTGTGCAGATGTAATCAGTTAACTTGAAAAATTTACGTCAAATACCTAAAATAAATAAATAAAAACCACCAAATTAGAGAGACACATTCAAGACAGTGTTTCGGGGCTCGCTATAAGTCCTCTTAGTAGGGCCTTAAAATATTAAATTTTCATTCAAGCTTTTATAAAAAAAAAATGTTAGTCATGACTATTGTAGTGGGATATCCAAGATATAATTAATAATTATTTGGTTTACTTTTAGCCACGTCTAATTTCTCGTTGGGTTTAAAACTGAAGCGTATATTTTAATTTCGCTTATTTGGCTGAGAGATAAAGTAAACCCACATTATATATATATAGAGAGAGAGTGAGTGAAAAACCATTTAAGGAAAAACATACCCAATATGGCTGGCTGGAATTTAAACTCTGACCTTCCCGCCACCGGCAAAGCAGATCAAATTTGCTTAGCATTTAGACCACGCGCCCACCAGTAAAGATAATATTTTTTTAATCCTTAGTTATACATTTATACTACCCGTAAAAGTCAATGCTTTTAAGTGAACGTATGGTCAACTTTTTCTTTTAGAGTATGAGTGTATCTTAATTTAAAATATCCTTTAGATGAGTGTTTTTCTTTTAATTGGTACCTACCCTAAAATGGTTACTAATGATGCCAAACCTGTTTCGGTGGGTACACGGTACAAACTTCCAAGGCCATTTATCCTGGTTTTCCAATGGCACGAGGTTTGGTATCGATCTACAGCAGAGTGTATTGAATGCAGATTTTTCTAAATTAACTCTCCCTCCAGTCTATATATATATGTTTTCAACAGGAAAATGTTACTGCTGACCAGCAAGTTGTTTGGAAAGGAGGAAGAAACTGATGACATGCTACATTTTGGAGTATCGCGTTGTATGAAGCATGAACTTGAACTCTTATGAAGATGGAAAATAAACACTTAGAGAGCTTTGAAATGTGGGTCTGGAGAAGATCAGGTGGACAGTCAGGGTGACAGATGAAGAGTGGATGATAAGAGAACCATTTTGGATATGATTCTTCGGTACAAAGCAAACTGGATCGGACACAACCCTAGGAGGAACTGTCTTCCGCACGACGTCATAGAAGGCAAGGTTGAGGGGAGGAGCTTAGGAAGGGAGGGTTCAAATACTAGATGACTTAAAGGAAAGAAGAAAATTCTGGGAGCTGAAGGAGGAAGCAGAGGACAGGTTGCATTTGTGGTCTGATTTCAGTGATGAAAGGAATGTACCTGTCGTAAGACAGAACACCTAATAGTAATAATAATAATAATAATAATAATAATAATAAAATGTGTAAAAGCCAAACGAAAACTAAAATGCTATGGAAAAAAATTGATTCGTTTAACAGAATAGTTAAAAGAAAACTCCCAAATCATTTATTTTATAGAGGATTTAAAAAAAATCGCTGTGAGTCACAAAGTTTTAAACTAGCCCCAGTGTGCCTGATTAGGACTATAGCCGGAACCAAATGCCTAACTCATTGTTAAGGGCAACACATTTGAGTTGTGTGGTTCAAGTTGAGTTATCTACCCTTTGGTTGTGTTATTTTTTAAGATTTTAATGCAAGTAGGTATTAAAACTTGGGGTTTAACTGAAATCCCTAAATTACGTCTGCCTGTGGATCGTGTAAATATGAAAAGTTATTTGACACATTTTTTAAAGTTATTTTAGGTGCACTTTCTGAAAGGGCTGATTATATACACACATGACTTAAAACATAACTTGAATCTAGAACAGACACAACATCTATCCCCCGACCGTTACAATGTGATAGGGGAAACCAATATTTCACCAATTATAACTTTTACGGCCATGCCGATAATTGAACCTAGGACTCCTTAGCTCAATAGAAAGACACGATAACGACTCAACTTAAATGTCGGAAGACCCAAGATCGAATTCAATTAACCACTTCTTAAGATCATTAGGTCAACGTCCTAACCCCAAATAATTAAACCTTTAATTTGTATCAAAGGAGCCATAAAGAAGAGTTTAAAAATTGAAAGTGGAATTCTTTAATACATTTTTGTTTTTTAATTCAACCACAGAGCCTTATCTCTCACCCCTATCCACTATCACTCATTACAAAAGTGTTTTCTCTTAGACCGCACTAGCTCTCAGGTTATCTCGTCCAGTCTACTTAAGCGAACCCTTTGACAGCCGCCTCGTCCAAGGACTTCATCTCATTAGCCAAAACTGTCGAGAAGTTTTATTTTACTTTTTTACTAGTTTTCATTAATGTTCGAAATGTTAACCAACTTGAAAGTGTAACATTACTGTGGCTGCTTCGTAAAACGCCAGGGAACCGACTGCGACGAGAAATGAAACTAATAGTCTAAATAATTGTCAACTTGCTGCAAACACCGAGAAGTGGCAGTGGTGACCCAAGGGTGGATTTCGAGGGAAGCTGCTATCAAACATAAAATTAAAACCACTTTAAAAGAACCAAAACAAGGGCAGACCTTCACTGTTCAAATGGTCTTAGGCGTTACTTTTGCAATCGAATAGACAGGTGATGACGGGAATATAAAAGTTATAATCCCAGTCGGGTGTTCTGAAGGTGATTTTTCCTACATTATTTTACTCTCTATATCTATGAAAATGTGAGTACATCTACTCTAGTTTAAACTTTCTTCATCCGTCACATCAGCGAATTCCAATTAAGTTATTTTAAATATGTTATTAAGTTATTAAACGTGCACTTTTGAAACGTAGACCATTATCTTAGACAACAGAATGTGACTTTTAATCTAGCTTAATTTAATGTGGTTGCCCTCTACTCACCCAGTCATAGCTAATATAATATTAATCAATTTGAAAGCAGAATAAACTCTTATATATATTGATAGTAAATAGCTTTGTGAGCATCAGATTAAATAGATCAAGAGTGCCTTATATTTGTGGTCAATCACCCGTATCACTAAGCTATTAGTACAGGCTGTAGCATTCTCGTCTTAAGTCAACAACCCGAAGTTTGGTTTGATGCAATCCGGTGCTGAGCTTGTACTAAGCCCTTCGTATGGTTAGTGGTGTCTGTACTATCTGGTAGACATTTCAAGAACTAGGGAGCCTCAGAAGGTGTGGATGTTACCCGTTGCCTTCTACACTGAATTCCTTTAAACGAGCCTGAAAGGATTTACCAATTTTTCCTGGGAAGGTATTTTCCAATACCTTCCAGGGTTCTTTTATATGCCACAATCAACATGGGACAGATGGCTCTACTTCCCCTCCTAAGGAAGTTGTGCTACAGATTTTTATCGTTAAAGAAAAATTCTTTGACATCGAGTCCTTAGGTGAGAACTTCACCCAAATGCCACCAAGAGTAAAGCTGTGGCATTAGTCACATGTAAATATTTAATATTTCTGTTTATAAGTTACTCCTAATATTTTTGGTGTTGAGGATCATAAGAAAACTTAAATTTGTTATAAAATTCAAGATGGCTTATCATCCTAATAAAATGTAGTCAATATCTTCTGAAAATAAAGGAGTTTGTATGACATAAGCTTTCAATGCTTATGTAAAAAAAAAAAAAGGTAAAGGCCTATATATAAAATGGTATTCTTGGTCTGAAACGGAAATATTCCGTGTGCCAAAGCTTCCTTTAGAAGTGTAGTCGGGTGAAATTTAACCGCACGATACAACTACTTATCTAATATTAATTTTTCCTGGAATAAATTAATGTCGGAAGCAATCAAGAAGAGAAGTCGGCTAACCAACGGAAGAATAAATAGACAGGCAGACGGACCTATCATAAAATACTAGAACATGGCGAAGAGAACATCTGTCGTCCAAAACAAGAAGAAAAAAGAAAAGAGGAAGACTACAACGTAAGGTCATATTATTACTCTGCTTCTTTTTCCTAGCCCTAATGAAATGGGAGCGCAGTTGAGGCAACTTTTGCAAACTCAATTTCCCTGCTTGCTCAAAGTATGACTTTGATATATAAACTACAGCACCAAGACTTCGGGTTTCTTTTTATATTTATTTTTCATCTCGCTCTCTCTCTCTCTTTTTTCTTCTTGTTCGAGATCTTCTTTACGTGACAAAACTTTTAGAAAATCTTATTTTGGATTTCTTTTCTTGTTCCATTTGTTTTCGTTGAAGAATAGCCTCATTTACTCAATCCCTGTTAAAGAATAAATTCTAGTTTTATTTATTTGGATAAATTTAGTTAAAATAGTATAGGAAGTTGGTAATTCATTTGTCTTTGTTATAAAAAAGGATCTAATTTAAAATATCTCAAATGTCAAATAACATTTTAACCCTTAAGATTCGAGTATATAATACAAAGCATTACATGATTAAAATTTTAGGTTCATAAAATCAAACCATAATCCACATTACCAAGTTATTTATTTTAGAAACTGGCTTATATCAATTTGCATTTACTATAATTAATCAATGCCCAAGACAATTAAGTGCTAGTGTAGATTATAATCTAATCTTACTACCAATGTAGCCAAATTCCATTATTTGTGTTAGAGAGTTTAGTGGTTTATTGGTGGTGTGTTAGAGTTAACTTATATGCTTAAATTATTTTTCCAACTTGTGTGTTAATATGTGTTGATTTAAAAAAAATCAACGTCAAATAAAGAAGGTATCATATTTAAATTAACTAATACTCGCATAGGTCTAGTGTATTAAAATAAAGGACAGGCAAACTTATTTTTAAAATATAAATATTTTCTTTGAAAACTGCGTTTACTTTTCAATTGTTAGTAAGGATACTTTTGAGGACTTATAGAAACAAAATATTTATCTGATTTTTTAAAAATATCGTTAATTGCATATCTAAATATTTAGGCCTATACATAACTTTGTCAATTGGCTAACCAAAACACACAAACAAATTTCTTACCATTTCTTGAAAATACATTATTGGCTACTAATAGTCATTTTCACTTTAATCTAAAATAGAAAAATAAAGAGTTGATAATTATTTAATTCTGGAAATTAAAACTAAGCCTATTCCAGTTTTATAAATCATTAATTTAGTGTATTTTTCATCAAAGGTGTGTTCGAAATAGGGTTATTTGTCCTGTTTCAATTGTATTCTAAATTATTGTATTTAAACTTATTTTTCAACAACATATCTTACTTGTCATGCCAAACTGATTCCTGTACAGAGCTGAATTTGTCCTTACTTTATAAAAATTATTTTAATGAAACTAAACTCAATATAAAATGTTGAAGCAGGGCAAATTTAAATGAAAGGCGTATTAGTAAACGATTCAAATAGAAAAGATTGTGTATATTGAAAATTACTATTTTTTATATATATCTTTGGGTAGTGTGACAAGTGCAATTTGAATTTGGTCAATAAATATAGCTTAGTGGTTTAAAGTTAACCTTACATTTAGTAATTTTTAGTAATCTATCAAATCAAAATATTATTTTATTCTAATAAAGGTAAACTCATTTCAAGATAATCTATTCTGGACAGTTTATGTGTACTTAGAATAAATGTGTAAAGCTAAATATTTTAGAATCCCATATAGAATCAAACACTGGACCATCTTCTGAGAAAGTGGAGTGATATATACCTACGTAACTAGGTTAGTTTTATAGAAGCTAGGTCTAAAAAAATAAAATCTTTGTTGAAATGACAATTTGACCAAAAAAAAACTTTCTTAGGAAAAATTGGTAGAGATAAGAGACTAAGTCAATTTCTCGGCTTGGCCAATAGCATCGAGAGGTTTTCGGGTGTTGGTTTGTGTTGAAAAGCGAGAGAGGGTGGGGAAGGGTGAATTCCTAAGTCTAGTTCATGTCGTGCGTGCATGAATGGTTATATGCTGACTTAGGAGAAGTGGACTTAGCTATGTTGTTTCCATTGCAAAATGGTTACAGAACAACAATGGATTAAGCTATATTTCTGTTATTAAAAATAAAATGTTTTGTGTTATAAAAATTACAAAAATAATCGTATAGAATTCAAAGACGTGTAGTAGTACATTTATGTTTACTAAAATGTAATTAATTGTTGTTTATAGTTTTGTTTATTAGTCAAATACATTTCTCTCTCTCTTTCTTTTTTGAAGACAGGTCATCTGGGAAATGATGCCTAGCTTACAGTCTAATTTTTGTAGGAAGGGTCCTAACATCTGTAAAAGCTATATCTAATTTTTTGTATTATACGTACAGTCATGTGATCTGTAACTGTAACGTTTGATAAATATTATCGATACCTATGAAATAGCATTTTACTATTTAACTCATATTATCTATATTGAACTCAAAGACTATGTATGATTGCATTTTCTAAAAGCCCCCTTTCTATGAAAATTGAATTGCAGTTTAATGGTCTCGTGTTGTGGGTGATCCCATTAATATGTTATGAAATAAAAATTTCCCGACCACCTCGCGAAGTATTTGTTAGTTCAAATTCAGGCCATTTAAATGTTTCTTGGACTTAGCGTGGTTCAAAAGCAGTTGAGGTGTGAGTGGTTCATAAACCACTTTAGTATAATCTCTAAGAACTAATAATCAAAGACTTGCGGCAATTACTTAGAAAGATAACATCACAAAATTAACTTCGCTCTAGGTGAGTTTTCCAAAAATGTTAAATATTTGAAATAAAATGTTTTGAAAAATATTTCATCTCAATAGATAATGTAGGCTAGTTACGGATAATTTTTTTTCGGGTGCCACGAGTTTTTACTTTTTATCTGAGATAGCTGAGGCTTGCTCTTGATTCTTTACTCAGTAAGGTAGTCGTTAAGATAAAGCACAATCATTTTCTTTCAAGATTAAATACAAAAATCTCAACTGAAACCATATTTTCATATTGGGTCAAAGCTGACTATGCACAACAAATCTGATGGCACTGAATTTGTATTTTTTAAATAGTAAATACGTTTAAAAAAAAAGCGTACTTAATTGCTTAAGCAATGGGATAAAGATAAAAAGGGTAATATTTTATATAGATTGCATCCACATTTACTTATAAAAAAGGAAGGATAAGAATAACAGGGATGGATCACATTTGACAAATCGCTTCTAATTCACCTGATCAAGATTTGAACCTCAATCTTTTTGTCACCATCAACCCAGTCTAGTGTTAGCCTGACGTCTTAGACTACCGTTGTGGGTATTGCTCATTATAATTTCCATAGTAATTTCTATATTAAATATAATTTTAATAAAAGTACGTGGACATTTTAATAAGTGGAAAGTATGCGTCGATTAATTTTGAGTTTTGTTAGATCTTTAGAATATTTTACGTCCTTTATTAAAAAAAAGGGGGGTAGAGGGGTTACAGGTGTAATCCAAATAGTGTGAGGTAGTCGCTTAGTGCATGGAGCTGGGTTATTTTCCCGTGTTTTTGTATTGCGTCCATATTTCTGGGTGTTTGGGCGTGGAGGGGTGAGTCTTGCTGAGAAATGGAGAAAGCAAGGGGTATGTTTGTAAGACCCGAAGGGTGAAATGGCGGGGGAGGGGACTGAAGGTGTAGTAGGGCAATTTCTCCGGAAACAGACGTGCTGGAACTCCAGTGGGTACTATCTCACCTCCAATGTGTGGATGGAGGAAAGAGGGGACAGGGTTGTAGGGGTCTTGAGGATAGGCCCATGTAGTTTGGGAGGTGGTATTGAGGTCTGTTCCCATATTGAAGCAGGGGTAATACAGTATTTTCTTGTTTCTTGTACATGCAGGTTAAAAAGTTTGTAAACATCAAGCATTCCCTTATACAAGCAATATTGTTTGGGTTGATGTATTTAGTCTTAACTCTCTAAAATAATTTATCAAAAATTGGGAGAAAAATCTTTGTTTGTAAATAAACACTATTTTTTAAAATTAATTTTATGAGGTATTATTGTGTTTTTTTAGATAAATGCAGAAGGTTTTAAAAGCATTTTAGCCTAGTTTAACTAATTTATAATTTACTGTCATGATCATTCTTTTAATATCATTGAACAATCCTTTAGTACCATATGAAATAATAAATTATTTGATTTATGTTTAAATTATGTGTAGGTGTATATTTCCACTAAAACAAAATACCTAATATTCACCACAGCTTTGACACAAGAGCCAAGCTACCATTTTATATGTTATCCGATGGTTTTAACACGTCCATCACAGACTCTGCCTCTAACCAGGAGTGAAAAATTACGCTGAGCACTGACCAGCTCAGTGGTAGAGCAATGGCGTGTTAAGCCAAAGATTCCGGGTATCAATTCCGGTTCAGATTCCTTTTAAAGAAAATTATGACTTAAGATGTTTGATGCTGATATATTCTCAACTAAAAAGATCATTTTCACCTTATATCCAGGGAATGCCTGTGCCTAGGTTTATACATCCCATAAGGACTTCCACCCCCTTCCCTCTCCCTCTCACATACACGCGCCTACACATGACAAGTTCCGCCGGCGGTATTACGTTGTTCCCTCTTGAAGCCATCTGTGATGGTTCCCGTCTCCAATCTCGTACGGGCTGTTTGGAGGACTACGTGCTCTCATTTCTGGTTGCGGTACTCGTTGCGCAACGCTGCTTGCTGCCTAGAAAGGGGTAAAAAAAAACATATCAAGAGAAGCCCCGCATGAAATTGGATTTTCCCTCACTTCTGCTGCACATGGGATATGGGACGTACCAGTAGTATTCTACTACTATCACGAAGGAAACACTTTAAGACACGGAACGTCCTAGTAAAATATTTCTACACAAATATGAGACAAGAAAATATGCAAATACCATTTAAAAAAACATAAACAAACGATAACTCGCATGCAATTTTCATAACAAATGTAAGTTCTTTCCAAGTCCAATCCATTACTTAAAAAACTTGATTTGATCGCAGTAGATTAAAATTAGTTTAGCTACAGATATAGCCTTGCGCAGAGATACATGTTCCAATTAAATTATATACAGTTTGAAAATTATACTCGAAAATGGGAATCAAGCAAGGATCGATTATTTTGTCCAGGAGGAATTTCTCAACTTTTTAAGTTATTTAACTTAATTACTTGAGTTAGAACAACCATTTTAACAGTAAAACTTCCAAATCTACACCAAAAATTAGTAATTGCTGGGTAAAAGAACGAACATGTTATCAATAAACATAGCCCATTCTGGTGGCCGCATGGTCTAAGACATCAGTATCGCAATAAACTAGACTGATGATGATTGAGAGATGAGGGTTCAATCCCGGTTGGGTGTACTGAGAGGGGTTTTCATAAATGGTTTTCCACTCTCACTCCACGCAAATATGGGTGCACTTTCTCTAAATGCAACCTTACTGATCCCTAACACATTAGATTAATTCGTACATAGGCGTATAAACCTAACGGGAAGTAAGATGTACCGCTAACAAAAACATGTTTAGATAATGGTTTGGGTCCAACTAAATTAACTAAATTACAAGAAAAATTGTGTTTGATTAGAATTTGTTTAAATGGTTGTTTTTGCCTTAGTATATCTACTAGTGTTATAACCATTCTTAATGTAATCTCAGCTCGTAGGAATATATGAAGGAGAAGTTGGAAATTTTCTGAACTACTCAAATATCCACTCATACCCATAACCGATGCTTTAATGTTATAAATTCCATCTCATCAGACCACAATCAAGCCATATTGAACGAATGTTTGTTTTCCGTTTGTTGCCGAAGATAGTGCACATTTCTGTGGACAGAGGGTGTCATGTGGTCAGCACCACAAGCCCTCCAGCTGTTGATCTAAATTTCCTATATCGGAACCGCTACTGTTTCATTCAAGTAGCTCCTAATTTATCCTCACGAGGTTGAATTGACCCTGATTCAGACCAAACGCTTGACAGAAAATCTGAAAGTGCCAGGGATCGAACCCGAGTCCTCTGGATCTGTAGCCAGGAACTCTGGCCACTAAATCACAGAGGTGGTCGGTCACCTTTATGTTATTTCAATTTAAATATTTATGTTTCGTGGCTTTATTAATAAATGATGACGTCCTAAGGAGAGTGGGTGGGAAGAGATCCATTTTGGATGTTATTCCTCGGGACAAAGAAAACTGTATCAGAGACATCCTTAGGAGGAACTGTCTTCTGCACGACGTAATAGAAGGAAAGGTTGAGGGAAAGACGAGCTTAGGAAGGAGAATTCAAAATTAAATAATTTCAAGGAAAGAAGACAATTCTGCGAGCTGAAGGAAGAGGCAGAGGACAGGACTCATTGGCAGTCTAGGTTCACTGACAATAAGAATGACCTGTCGTAAGAGAGAACACTTAATAGTAAATAGGAGTGGGACTAGCTGGAAACAAGACGCTATATTTTTACTTTCTCTATATCTTACAGGTAGAGAAAGTATTGTGATCGTCAAAAAAATCGAACTCGAGATTTTGATGAATTTTGACGTTTCATGACTCCCTGAATCCGAAAAAGTGGTTTTTGAATTTCCGTCTGTCTGTCTGTCTGTCTGTACCTCCAACTAGAGCCTAAACTATTTTACCGATTGAGCTGAAACTTGATATCTAGGGTTTTCATAGGGTTGCCCCGAGGGGTTTTTGGAATTGGATATCTACCCCTAAAATTAAGGGTAGTTTACTGAAGGGCAAAAAGAGAAAAAGTCGATTTTCTAAAAATCGGCTCTAACGATTTTGATTAAATTTCATTTATGAACATTAATAAATATTCCAAACAAAATGGCTACTCTCAATATTTCGGCAAAATGGCTTTAAGGGCTCCGGTCTGATGCGTTAATTAACGTTTTTTATAATAGATCCGAAACTATTTGATATATGAAATTACTTAGCATTACAAATATGTATATATATTTATAATACAAATATTTTATCCGAAACATATTTTTATAAAATCAATATCTTTCAATCTATACGCAATTATATGAATTTTCTTTAACTTTTTGGACATTAAAGTTTAAGTATTGCGACCGTAAAAAAAACTAACCTGAAATGTTGATGGATGTCGACGTCTCATGACCCCCCGAACCCTAAAAAATAGTCTTTGCAATGCCGTCTGTCTGTGTGTCTATAAAAACTTAAAATTAAGGGTAGTTTACTGAAGGGCGAAAAGAGGAAAAATTGGTTTTCTCAAAATCTGCTCAAACGATTTTGATTAAAATTCGTATCTAGGCGTTGATTAAGATTATAAATAAACTGGCTATTTTCATTTTCCTATGAAAATGATTTTTAGGGTACTTTAAAGAAGCGTTAATTTCCGTATCTCCACAACTATTTGAGAAACTAAACAACTTATCATTGCAAAATTGTAGGACTATTAGAAATAAAAAACTTTTATTTGACACATATTTTTATAAAAGCAACAGTTTCTGAGATATTTGCAAATATATTAATACAATTTTGTGAACTTTGGTTGTAAACATATACTACTTAAGTCTTAACGCAATAATTCTCCAATGCCATAGAGTAATTAAATTTAAGTAAGTATCTAAAAAAAAGTATGTTATTTTTTCTTAAAGCTCTTAGGAGAAATGTTTGCACAGCAATGATCTATCTCCATTTTAGACTCAATAGTCAATAATTTACATTTTTTATTGGTCAAAATGTATAAATGAATAATTAAATATCAATGCGATGACTTGAAGATTTGTAACACCTTATAAAATGTTAAGATTTCAACCAAAAATCGAAATTTTATTACGAAGTGTTGACCCTTGTGGAAGACATTAAACTGTTTGAAATGTTCTTAGGTGGACAAAGATGCGCCTCTTTTCTCATTGATTATATATCATTGTATATTATTTTATGCGTGTTCTTATGTGGAGTGGTGATGATACAATGTACATTATTCCGTTTAGAAATCTTACGAGTTTATAGAAAGAGAGAGAAAGTCTGTGCGGTGCGCCGTACCATTTCTTTTTTAAATGTATACATTTTCTACAAATATCACAACCCATCCTGCAAATCATCAAAAAAGTGTTTTTATACATCCTTTTTCCTCTAAAAGTTTAAATTGGGATTTTTATAATTTTTCTACACACAAGGAACAATTTGACTGCCAGATAATTGTGGGATATACTTTACATAAAACATGACACATCATTATGACAGAATATATTTCTCAGTATTTTTGAAGCTGAATTAATTCTGTAAAAAATACTGTTTGGCAATCTGTTGGATTTGAAAACTATAAATTATTCTATAAAAATGTAAAAGGAACCTTGAAGTCGCAAATAAATAAAGTAAATTGAAGTTTGTTCTTTAATAATCGTGGTCTACGTTAAATTAGTATTATGGTTTTTAGGCTCGTTGACATAATGAGGTCATAAGGGCTTTATTAAAGAAATTTAAATATTAATCTTGTTTTCAAATTTAAGTTTGTTTGACTAGCTTACCTTTTAAAGGAGTTTGAACATAATTTGTAATTTTCTAAACTATTTTTCAGTTTATTACCATACGATGGCTACCAAATTTACTCAAATTATTCATATGTTAATATGCAAAGTAATTTAAAATTAAGTATCTTTCCCAACAGATACAAACTCTGCCGAAAGAATTTTATATATACACGCGCAGGCAGGCACGCGCATGCGCACACGCACACACATGCACGCACACACACATGCACGCGCACACACACTTTCATTACTGGCTAAACAATATTTTAGTATTTTCTAAACTTGATTCTACTATAAATCTATGGCCTCTGATGCCATCCTCTTTAAATACATAGGCCTACTTTATTTTGAATCTTTTCATGTCAAAAGGAATTATGTACGTGTGTTTAGTTGTTAAAAGTTTAACATTTATATGAATAAATCCTTATTTACAATGTTTTAATTAATTATTTTACCCGTTTAGAAATAAATTTCAAAAAGTCACCCTTGTGTAAACAATTTAAAACCCAAGATGGTCGGGGTTGATTTATTGGTAGCAATATCATATAAATGTATATCTTTTAGTTAATTAAATGTGATCTAAATTTTTTAATCATCATTTTTTTACATTTTATGAATGAAACAAACTTGAGAAAACTAAACCAAACTATGCCCGTGGTACATCTCTAGTAGCTCACCAAGAATGTGCTGAAATAGAGGCCATAAAAGGGGTTTACGTTGGTTATTTCACACATATGTTTGATGACAAAACATTTCAAAACTAACCACAGACCATGGAAAACTAGACTTTAATCATTCACGTTATTGTTCTACAAGAATATTCGAGGCTAATTTGAAATATTATAGTTGCTGCTATGCGGGGAAGTTGAATAGGTATTACCTACCTCTCTTACGAGAAGCTATGTTTGACCTATATTTTCACAAAGCCAATTTATGTTCAAGGTTTAACAACTGAGAGATTAAATCTTTGTTTTACTATTTATGAGTCTACCACCAAACCAACTATAAACTAAGCAATAATTTGAGTTGCTATAAACATTGTATTTTCATCGTGTTTTGTGCGTATACCAAGCTGCACTGTGCCCTTTCATTAACAAAAGCGGATGTTTTCATGGCTGACACTGAATATATAGCTAGCTGCTGCACTAAAGAAATGTATTAAGCCTATTAAAAGAAAATGAAATTATGTGAAAGCCAATTACAAGTTAATAATTTTTTATCCCATAGCAAAGTGATATTATGACAAGTAATTGTATTCAAACATCTAAGTTTAGATCGTATTCAAACTAATAATGATTTTGTTTCTTTATTTTAAAAAGATATGTTTAGTGGGAGTCTTTTGATTATTTATTTTGTGAATTTGTATATAAAAAACGAGAACCAAATATGTTTTTCTAGTGCACATTTCCTTATAGTTTTAATGTAGGCCTACATTAGGGGAGACCGAGGAGGTTTGCAACGGAATTCATAAAAAACCTTTTTATAAACGTTCATTTTGATGAAATAAATAATATTTCAATGACATATTCATACATGCTTCAAAATAAAAATAAAATTTTAAGTTGTGAATTTACAAAGCTTACCCTTAGTTATTGAATAGTTTCCTAGTATTTTAAGGGCAAATATTATTAAAATACAAGCAAATAGATCTTGGAATGTTAGCCAAGAATGTCGTAATTCCATAACATTTATTTTATAGAAACAAACTCGGCATCTGAAAGTTCTATGAATCTAAGAGGACATGGATGCATCTAAATAAGCAATGAGAGGTAATATATTAGTTACTTATTAGTGTGGGTTAATTAATTCTTTAAATTTCCATAGAGATGGACAATATTTACAAACAATGTTTTATGTACGTAGGCCAATGTATGTGTTGTGTTCAAGCTGGCACCCCTAGAAATAATCAAGATAACTAGCGTGTGAGGAAGAAGGTATCTTATTGATATTTAAAAGTCATGTGCTTCGAATTTCGTGAATTGTCAATTTAAAAAGAATAGTTGGTATATCAATTCTATTATATATTCATAATTGTTTCGTTTTTCCATTATTATTTACATCTCAATTTTAATATCATTAGTCACCTCTTCAACTCTAGTAGGCTGTGAAACATTTTTTAATTATCCTTGGCGGAAGTGAGCTGCCCTATTCGAATTTGTATAAAGGTTCATTTTATAATGGCGTCGTTTTAAAGATGTGGTAAAATTCAAAAATGTGGATTTATAACAATGTGGTTTAAGTATTTTCAAAATGGTGTTAAAGTTAAAAGTTAATGTGTCAACAGCTACCTCTGTATCCCTACTAAGACTGAGAATGTTTGTGAGGGGCGTTCTTAAATATTAACTGTATTAAGATTTTTATTTTTTAATAATAGTATAAAAGGTTTTTTCAACAAAAGACAAACTCAATTAGTGAGATGTTTCTATTTTTATCTCCGATGTATTCCTCCCCATTTCTAGCCATCCAATAAAATATATTTATCTGAACTATTCTACAACTGAACTACCAACATAAAAGCTATTTTTCTACATAATGATATCAACAAGTTTATATTTTTTAACTATTTCCCTTTTGTAAACTTTGATTGTCATGATTTCAGCCATTGTTAAATTCATGATAGCTTGTTTTTAAAGTCTCAAAAAATAAAAAATTTAATCTTAGTTATTTAATTTAAATAATTAGTTGAATAATACATTTTGATTTGCTTGAAAACAAAATGTATAGGCTATATACTTATTTACATTTAATATAATTGACCTATATTGACTTGAGGTAAAGTGCTCGCCTCAGGACCCGATGTTCGTGGTTTCAAACCCAGCTGGGGTCGACGGATTTTCTTGAACGATAAGAATATGTTGCAGAACTTCCTTCGGAGGGGAATTAAGGCTGTTGGTCCCATGTCGATTATGGCATGTAAAAGAACCCAGTAATACAATATGCCAAAATACTTTTCCTGGCAAAATTGGTAGGCACTTTCGTTCTCGCTCATAGAAATTCTCGTGTGTTGATGTAATCAGTCGGTTCAGAAAATGCACCTTAAATACCTCAAATAAATAATATAATAACATTTAATATATTTTTAAATAAGTTTTCCTTAACATTGATGAGTGAACACCGTTCCAAGATTTAAGCTGCAATATTGAAAATTTGACATATTTTACATTTCAAGTATATTTATATTACCTTAGAACTGTAGCTATCAAAGTGCCACAAGCAGGTGATGTCTAACCCAAGATTACAAGAACGATTCAACAAATTATATCCAATATTTTTCTTTACATTGTCAAACTACCAGTGTAAGGTATAATGTGTTGGGTCGGGTTGATATGACAATCAGGTAGGCTCAGTGAGGTTGTTATTTAAATACAAATAACCAGTAGTCCGGGGATTGTAAGAGTTTCGTGCATCTGAGCCATAAGATTGTTTTATTTACCCCCCTTTTTCATAAGTAAAGCTAATATTGAATTATTTATTTAGAGAAATGGTGAGAGTTTATATGATACTGGTTATAGTATAGAGTTTAGTACAGTGTAAAACTATGTGTCTAGCAAAGTTTCATGTGAAGAATTAAAAAATTGATTTCATTCAATTTTAAAATTGGCATACATGTGTTGCAATGGACCCCAGGTGTGGGGTGATTTACAAATATATCTATGATGAAGAAAAGCAACAAACATAGGTTTAAAAAATATATTTACTATACTTTAAGCTTAGTTAGGTTCTTACAAATAAATAACGAATCATATTTTACTATTATTAGATGTTATGTCTTACAACAGGTCAATTCCTTTTGTCAATGAACTTAGACCACCAATACACCCTGTCCTCTGCCTCCTCCTCCTTGAGCTCCCAGAATTTTCTTCTTTCCTTCAAGTATTCTAATATTTGAATCCTTCTTCTTAAGCTTCTCTTTTCCTCAACCTTACCTTCTATGATGTCGTACAGAAGACATTTCCTCCTAAGGATGTGACTGATATATTTCTTTCTACCTAAGATTCTCATTCAAAATGGTTCTCTTCTCCCTCACTCTTCTTAGGACTTCTTCATTTGCCATCCTTTGTGTCCACCTGATATTGTTAAGTATTCTTCAAAACCACTTTTCTAAGCTCTCCCAGTATTTATATCCCATCTTTCTAAGTGACAGAGTTTCTTCTTCATAGAGCGGGTTGCTCCAAATGTAGAATTCCATCAGTTTCTTCGTCATTTCCAAATTCAACATGCTGTTCAACAAAAACCTCTTTTTAAAGCTTCCTTGGCCATGGCGATCCTCTTTTATACATATGTAAAAAGGATTCTTTTTAGCATAATGCCAACAGACTCCAAATTTGCAGACATTACACTGGATCCTTTGTTCCCCATTTACATTAAAACCATATTTCACTCTTTAATTTATTTTTATTTTAGGATTTAATGAGAGAGTGTTTAGTAGTGAGCATTAAGTTCTCAAGCTAATTTTATATTTTAAATATTTTAAAACAACTTTTAATTATAATCATGGAAGCTATAATATGTCTGTCATTGTTCTTTGTTTCATTTTGCTGTCGTAGGCCTATGTGAAGATAATGGATCAGTAAAAAGTGATGGTAGCTCACAATCTCAATATTAAGATAGTTAAGTTTATTTAGAATTGATTTTTTTCCCAAATACAATTTAAATTATTGCAGTTTATTAAATCTTAATAAATAAGATGATCCTTGAAAAAAATCACCACTATGAGAATATAGTTTAAGACATTATTTAATCTGTATAATAAAACATTATATGTTTTAATATTTATTTACTTTAATGCTTCCAACTTATAAAAATAAATTATTGACTTTAGTAATAACAATAGTTTAAATGCAACAGGATAAGTTGTAACCACTGTCGCAAGACTCCAGGGTGAGTTGTGACAGTTGTTTCAACACACTCCACTAGGTTTTAAGATAAAAAGTTTAAAAAAATTGTAAAATTTAATTAAATTCCCCGAGAAAGCACAAATTAAATAAAAACATAATGGTTTAATTTTAACAACATTACAAAATGAAGCAATTATTTTTTGCTTAAACTATTAAAAACGTGAAACACAAATACATTATTTTACATTGCTCGAAAGACACGGATGATAATAATGGACAAATGAAATTGTGCAGCGTTTCTAGAACTCTCTAGATGGTGACACTTTTTTTTTCTATCACCTCGTCTTACTACCCGTTTGGGTTATACGCTGTGAAACTATTAAAGACCAATAAATTAAGCTTAATAACACGTCATTTGACTTAGCTAATATTGTAATAAACGACTGTTGAGACCCGCCACTGTTGCAATTCACCTCGCTTTCCCCTACTTAATTAAAGAACATTTTATTAAATTAATGTTTTCCAACTAAATTTTTTTTTCTGAAATATAATAAATTTAAATGTGATGCATATTTATGTATAAAATTAATAACATATATAAACCTGAATTTAGTTCGTCGTCCCTAATTAGTTTAGTATATACTTATTATATATAATTATATAGTAATTAACAATGATTAAGACTAAATATAAAAATTTAGACTAAATTCAATACAGTAAACATATTTTACTTTACATCCGTTACTGTTTCCAGCCGTGGCCTGGGTCATTTTTTTATTCAAGCCATATATTTTCCACTACTGTCTCGCCGGGCCTGTCTTAGATTCATTTGCCTTATAATCTAGCTTAAGGATGAACAGGCACAACATCCAGTCCCCGGACGTTACTTTATCAATGTTAAACGATAAACCCATATAAATGATACATTTTCGACCATGCCAGGTATCGAACCCGGGACCTTTAGCTCAGTATACACATGGCACTGACTGAGCTAAGGATATTAAACATATAATTACATAGTATAATATGTAAGATAGTATATATATTTATATAATGATTGATTAACCCCATATAGATCTAACACGCAAACTTGTATGTAACTTCTTAGAACAGCGTTATTAGCCGCTTCTATGCCCGCATAATTTAAAGCGCTACGCTCATGTTAGATTGGACTGCCAAAGACGGGAGATCGGTCCTTGATCCCAGTCGGGTGGTGGATTTTCCTAAATGATTTTACACTCTCACTTCACGTAAATGTAGATGAAGTTCTCTCTAAATAAAGCCCTTCCTAAACCTTAACACATTAGTACTTAGACGTATGACCCAAACGGGTAGTAATACGTGGTTCTAAAAAAACCCAGTGGTATTCAATCTTTTTTGGTCACGCAACCCCAGATGTAATATAGCTTAAACTTTGTAACCAAAAATTTAATGGTGTATAATGCAAGTTATGCATATTTAAAATCTACATCTAAAATAAAACTAGCTTTTAGATAAAATATCCTTACGTCCGAGTCACTTTTGGCCAACCCTAAATCTATTTCCATGGGTACGCGTATCCCAGATTGAGTATCACTGTCTTAAACCTCTTACTTCCCCGAAACTTTTAATTTATCATTCTAAATTATTCAACCTCTTAAAATACCGGTTAGCGAGAAAGATACTTTTTTCTTTTCAAATGAGAGACATGTTAAAAAAAAAAGTAGGGTTTTTTGTAACACCTTGTTAGGTACAGTTCAAATTGTCTTCCTAACAATACTTTACGTAAATTAAGGTCCAAAGAACCGAATACAGTTTGGTATTCATTGAAAAGGACAGTTAATAACGGGATACTAGCCCTTTTCGAGCCGGTAAGATGTTGGTATTTGGAGTATTAGGATCTGAAAGACGACGAGTTAAGGAAGGTCAATGACATCTAGAAGAGCTACAAGACCTTAAACCGGTAGTTTAGGCAACAGTTTGTAAACAAAGCTCGATCAATGTAATCACTTAATTTTCCCATAAAACGAGCTCAAATTATTTAGTCAGATTTCCATGAAATAGGGTATTTTATAGAATAAAAATCATTTCTTTCTTGGAACAAAATTCATAAACTTTTACTATATTAGACTATATTGTTATTCTTATAAGTCATTTTAGTGAACATCCCGAAGGTTATTTTAGTGTGATTTCTATCCATCTTAGACCGATTAGTGCTGCCTGCACCATCTGGTAGAAATAAATGCATCTGGGGAGTCAAGGAAAATCAGTAGCTCCCCGTTAACTTCCACACTGAATTTCTATGAGTGAGCGCGTAGAGGCCCAGCAATTTTGCTGGAATTATATTTTCACACACCTTCCAGAGTTCTTTTACATGCCACAATCTGACATGTGACCGACGGCTTTACTTTACCTCCGAAGGAAGTTGTGCTACGGATTGTTATCGCTCAAGAAAAAATCCGTCAACCTCGGCTGGGTCTGAGTCTTGAGGTGCGCAATTTACTCAAAGACCACCCAGATCAACATATTATTCTATAGGTATTGTTAATATGCCTCTCCCTAACCATTAAGGTTTATATTAATTACTCTGAAGGAAGTATAGTTAGTAAGAAATCTAGCTGCATTCACATGAATGGGGCATAAAAATGATGGAGGTGTAGTAGGAAGTTATGGAGGGAAAATCCACCCTTGGAAAACCTTATCGAGATTCGAACATAGATCTCACCATCTTCGACAATTATGCTTATTGCGAGAATGACACCTTAGAACATACGATCATCAAAGCTGACATCCGAGTTGTTAAAACTTGACGTTTTAATTTAAATTAGTTAATACATGACAACTAGACATGGGAATTAAAACTTTGACCTTTGGTTCAAAACACTATTATATACCATTGAAATATCCAGGATTCGTACCATGCTCAGTCATTCTTCACTCGGTTTCAAGGCCGAGTCTGTGATGGACGTGTAGATCGTCAGATATATATGAACGACCAATAGTATCGTGAGCTATCAATTACATTTTAATAAATTTTAAATAAATAAACAAGAATTCAACTGGAAAAAAGGACTAAATACAAAATGGGGAAATATTATGAACGCAAAGATTTCTTAAAGCAAATTATTGTTTAACACTCTTGAGTCAGTGAAGATGTTCATCTGACTACCTTCGATTCAGGAGTAAGACGTTTGATTACAAGTGGCAGCAATAAGTTGGGATTGTAATGAACACGAGTATTTTTGCAGGTTTTTACTAAAAACAATTTGTTGATAAAAATCTAAGAACTGTCTAGTAGAGATACAGATTTTAATTTTCTTCACATGCTGCTATCAACAGTTCTTGAATAAATTTTAAGAGTATCCTGGAATTTAAGGACAACTTATTCTCTTTATTTAAAAGTTTTTCATCTAATACTGCTATTCTCAAGTCAATCTTATTACCTTACCCACTAAAACACTCTCATTCTTCTTTATTTCTTATCTATAATATTTTCTAATGATCTCTCTTTACAAAACACTCCTTTATTTTTTATCTCTATATTAATCTATTATTCTTCATTCATCTTTACATCCGTTTCTTTATCTTTTATTTTACTCTCTAGTACACTGTATTTCACTCCTTCTTTACTCTATTCATCTCTATATACAATATATTCTATTTCCTTTATTTATCTCTTTATTATATCCTTACTCCCCCACTCAATCAACCCCTATGATTCTCTCTCCATTCTCTTATATCGCTTTCTTTATCACCACTAATCCACCAAACAATAAATTTACCTACTTATTAATTCAAGTAAGTCTCATTGCTTCCTTATTTTTTTCTATTCATATTTTTTGACCTACTAGAACTGATTAGCAGCCCACACAAGTGGATACGCGGACAATGACGTCAGTATAGTATAGTCTGGTTCACCGTTGATGGGGAGTTTGGATCCCAGAAGGTAGAAATCAAGCTTTTTAAATTATAAATGACTTCCCACTTTATCTGCTTAAAACTCGGATACAATTCCTCTAAATGTAACCTTCATCATTTCTATCCTATCAGTATAAATATGGGGATAGCCTGGACGAAAAGTAAGAAGCACAAACATAATTTTAAAGCAGAATGTTAATATTTTATACCAGATTGGTGCATACTAGTAGAATTTAAGTCTAAAATAATTCAAACGGAATCCCCTGCAGCGTGGAAACATTGCAATTGCGATAATGTGTCAGGGGTGAGGAATGTTGAATTTAGAGGAAGGAAGTACACCTGAATTGGCGTGGATGGTGGGCAGAAAACCATTTATGAAAAAACACTACATTCTACCCAATCGGAATTCGAACCTTGATCTCCCTGACATTGGCAATCAAAACTCTATTGAGAGAGTGACTCTTAAAAAAGCCAAGACCATTTGACCAACGAAGCGGGTTTTTACGTTTACTATCGTTCTTAGAATTTCATAACTACCTTCAACACACCAAATATATGAGCTACGAATGCTGAAGGGTCGTAGTTTGTGGTATTGTTCGCAGTAATATGAATAAAAGGTGGTAAAAAAACCCAGAAATAAATCACATGTGAAAACCTCCGTCCCCACATTCCCCTGCCAGACCTGCACCCAGCCTAGATTCGAACTCTGACATCTCCCTCATCATCTCATGGACAACAGGTCCCATGGTGTAGTGTTAAATGGATCTGGCTACGAGCCTAGGTGTCCTGGGTTCGATTCCCAGCTGGTAATTTGGGTATATTTCCCAAATTACCCCAACGGTCAGGCTTAATTTAGGTTCAAGTGTTTCCACTGGTTCCTCACCCTCATACTTACTATCAGCATCATCTCATCTCATCGGGACATGGAAAGAGCCTTCACGGAAAGGATGCACTATTAGTACATTCCGGCGAACTTTGGGCAATGGTACATTAGTACTGGCTAATCTTTCTACAACTGAGCTAGGAATTATGTAGCCCAGACGTGTAATATTATATTAGCTCATGGCAATCAAGTTTATTGCAAGCTCTATGCTATAGCCCATGTGACCACCAGTGCAGTTACTCTTTAGAACAACTTATTTTCTTTGCAATACATGGGTGGCGCAATTATGAAATGCTATAATTTATCTCTACACTTAGGTGACCTGGTGGTCTAGGGGTAAGGTGTCAGACTTCTGTGCTAGGGGTCCGGGGTTCAATCCTCGGTCCCGGCACAGATTTATCTGATTGCCAAACCCATTCCTTCATCTCTGACAAGACGTGTATTAATCACAACTTGTGAATGTGAGGAATGCCAGGCCTCCACCGTGGTTCGGATTCCACGTTAAACTGTAGGTCCTCCATTTCATCTCACAATCACCCTACCATTGCACATTAGCGTAAGTGCGTATAACCCGAACGGGTAGTAAGACGCGTGCTAATAATAATAATCTCTACACTTCTCTACTTTAGAGCCCACATGTAGTAATTTATACCTCCTTCTCGCACTATCTAACTACCCGCCTCTTGCTATACTCCATTTTACTTCCTTTAATGTAGCCAAGTACTTGAATTAGCTTTGTATTTGTCTCGCTTAATACTGTTTATTTACTCAAATTTTATATGTTCTTTTAATTTTTCATATAGACCTTTTTTCCTTAACCTCTTTATTTATTTACCTGCAATGCTTTTCTTTCATCCACTACATATGTCTCCGCACTCTTCTGATCCTGAAGTTTACCCAATTCTCTACATATTTAAAATTTCTCTCACATCTTTTTCTGAAGTTCTTTATATATTCTTTGTCTTTCTATCTTATCTTTATTCCTCCCGCTCTCTTACCCTCTTATATATTCACCCATCTATTTGCCATGTGTTTGCTCATATATCGAGTATTTCGTAGATATGTAAAGGAAGGATACAATTTTTTCCCCACGTCTTAAAGCGGCCGCCTCTGTCAGTGAGAAAATATCGATTGCGCTCGGGTCACAAGGTTTAAAATTCAATTGTCTCTGTCTGGAACAACTTCTATTGTCTTTCTAAGCTTATTTTCCTTTCAAACTTAGCCTACAAATACACTTTGTTAAGAGGGAAAATTATACTATGAAACTTCTTATCACAAGGTAAAGAGGAAAGCTTGCTTCTAGTTCTAAAATAACTTACAATTTTCTGTTGTGAGATTATCGAAAAAAATTTCCCTCTTTGTCAGAGGAAGACTAAATCTAGAGCAGTTTTCATCAAGCCTAGTCTCATAACTCTGCAAAATGCTTGAAAGGTTGTTGAAAATATGCTGAAGATCACATTTTCACACATTTATTTCTATTAATAAATCTTGGGGTTGTTAAGAAAATAGAACCCTTTTGGACTCTTTTGAATATTATTTTGGCGTGAACAATATTTTGAAATAAAGCATCGTGGAATTAAATATTGCTTTAGAGCTGAACGTCTGTACGGCTATTCCTCGCTGACTGAAGCCGCCACCTTATTACCCATTTGGGATATTTATAAATGAATCAGTATGGATTAATTATGAGTAAATAAAACAGAGTTTGTATGAAGGAAATGTGGGAAGCCATTTAGGAAAAAAAACGCCTCGGTGGCGTAGTTAGCTAACGTGCAAGTTGCGTGTTGTGCTAGACTACCTAGGACGGGGATATCAAGGCTCGAATCTCAGTTGGGTGAACTGGGGGGGGGGTTTACCTATATGGTTTTCCACTCTCCTTCCACGCAAATGCCTTACCAATTCTTAACCCATTAGAGTAATTAGTACTTAAGCGTATAACCCGAATGGGTAGTAAGACGCGGTACTAAATAAATAGCTTACCTTCTCATTAACACATTAGTTTAAGTTTTCGGATAACCCAAACGTAATATGCGGTAAGAAAATAAATGGTGTTTTATTGTCATGGTAACCCTTAAAAAAATAAAGTTTTTAATAAAGATCTATAGTCCAATTTTAATAATAAACGCCTTATCTGAAACAAAAAAGTGGTATCTACTTTCACGTATTAAGGTGGAAGTGTAGGAGACGCAAAAAATGCTCAGTGCTATGAAAGTTTTTATAGCAAATCATTTTGTTGGCCAAAACAAATAAATTGTTGCTTCAGTAGAAACAATTTAACTTTCTTTACATGATTATATCAACAGTGGTTAAATATGTCATGAGGATAGTGACATTAAATGGCAAAACATTTTTCATAAAGAGAAACTGTTGTTATTAAATACCAGGAAACACTTTACACAGATAAAAAGATTGTTGATATCACCATGCGAAGAAAATTAAACTCTGTTTCTACTAAAGCAATTTTATTTTGGCAAAAAAAAGAAAAGTTTTGATTTAAAAATTGCAAAAACACTTTTTCTCACGTCCCTTATACTCCTACCTCAACACGTCCAGTAATATTATTTAATCCTTATAAAATAACACAAAAAATATTGTAAAATTATGTAAATATTGACCACAAAACGTTTCTCTTGTTTTTTCTTTCGAAAAATCTTTTTGCTAGTACAAACAATGTTAAGTTTACTACGTATACTTTTTTCTTGTTTCTGTGTCAGTGTATTATACCTAAATACTTCTGTCAATTTCCTCCTACGATGTATAATCAAGATTCGAAGGACCAGTAAGTTAGAACACCTGAGTCAGACTTGATATTGATCGTGGAAGGGTAAGGGAACAGCTTAAATGGAAGGGATGAAAGGGCAGGGTGGAAAATGGCCACGACATTAATTAGGGAGGGATCAATGGGCGGCCATGTTTGAAACAACTGGCCCTTCCTGATAGAGGTTACTAAATATTTATTAGTGATGCATGGGAATTTTGTTTCCCTTAAAAAAATTATGTAAAGTTAGTGAGAGCTGTAGGGAATGATGGTAGGGTGCTTGCCTAGATTATAGGTTTATTCCAAATCTTAGAATCCGTAAGAACATTAATATAGACCAGGGACAGGGCTGGGCAAATACATTGGATGAAAAGCCGCATTGAAAATTCATATATAATAATGGCCCGCCAAATTACTCGATGAACCCAATTAATACGATTTTTAAGTAGACGGAATTTGTTATTTTACAAAAGAATAAAATATCGGCCTATATACAACATAATAAAAGGAAGTTATTCTTCAATAAAATTGAATTTAAAGATTTGAATGCGATTTTGTAATATCTTTAATTATTTATATAATGCCAGGTGTAAGTTTAGTAGTTGAGATTCTTAACCAGTTTATAAATTCTAAGTAGGTGTGTTGAATATAAATGGTCCTAAATTTTTCCATTGAACTCTTAATTTTTAATGCTAATATTTTAAGCTCCAAAATCTATTTTCGTGGATAGATAGCTATAGCTTGTGAGCCCCATAAAAATACGTGATTATGGCATGCAGCCCGTGGGCCGTAATTTGCCCAGGGATAATATATAGTTTATCATATTTCCGATAAGTTATTTTATTTTATTAATGATTTAATTTAACTATTAATTTTTTAATTTATTTTGGCCAAATCTATTTTTTACATTATATAAACGGTAAAAATACAGAAAACTGCTCGCGTTTACTTTATTCCCACCTTAAGTTGAAAACGTATTGATTTCTAATACAGGATTTATTCATTTTTTTTTTTTTGCATCGAAGAGTTCCCAAAAAAAAAAAAATTATCTCCCTTTCTTATTTGATACAAGTGCTGCTCTCTTCTGGGGAGGTATTGGAACTAGCAGCAACTACACGCAAGCTATGGCTGTGAACTCTCTCCACGAGGTACGATCAGAAAATGTTTCTGCAAAACGTCACGGATATTTTTAGCCCATTTTACTTAAATCCCTAGTAGAACTACTGATTCACTGGGTTTTTTGGTTTTTTTTTTACAAATTCACTACGCACACACATAGAACCAAAACCTCTACATAAATATAGATAGATTTTGTGTTTTACGTGCGTGTGAGTCAAGAGAGCTGATTGTTCCTGATTAACTCAAAACTAACATATATATTTTTTTGCATTTAAGGATAAACTTTTTTAAGAAAATTAAACATATATGTCTATTTTGCATTAGGCATACATTTGTTGTCAATATTTTATATAAGAGGATGGAAATAATTATCATTGGTTTTAAGTAAGGTTTATAGGTTTCAAAAGGGATTACAAAAAATAAACAGGCGAAAACGAAATGTTTTATACTTTAAATATATTGATTATACCAAAGGTATATTAAGTGGAAGTAATATAATTATTTTTTTAAATGGATGTTAAAAATCTTTTAGATTAGACCATTCAGTCTTTATGTTACATTTTATTCTATATTATTAATCATTATTATTGATGGAGGCCAATAAAACTTTGTACACACATGAACATACAAACTACTAAATTTTTTATCCCCATTTGAATTTTGATCAAATATGTTTTTTTCACTTGATTGGTGCATATTGGAACAATTAAGTTTTTAACTGTTCAACTTATAGTTTGTATGAGTTATCAAATATTTGTTTTGGATTAAAATTTTTGAATGGCCCACACTGGAAAAAATATTGTCAAATGGGAACAATTTTAAAAAGCTTACACCCACTCTCTCTTCCCGCAAATGCAACAAATTTAGGCTACTAGTAAAATTGTAATTTTAAAAGGATTAATGTATTGTAAGTTTAACATAATTTTTAAATTCTAAACAATAATAATATCAAAGAAATTACATAATTTATTATTATATTAAAATTAGTTTTATTTAAAAATAATACCAATGCTTAAAAATAGTCTAAAACTATTCAGTAAGCCTTTAAAATTAGCAGTTAATAATTTAATTTAATTTAATTTTAGCAGCGCGTCTTACTACCCATTCGGGTTATACGCTTAAGTACTAATTACACTAATGGATTAGGAATTGGGAAGGTTGAATTTAGAGGAAGTGAACCCGCATTTGCGTGGAGGGAGAGTGGAAAACCATTTACGAAAAACCACCCCCAGTTCACCTGACCGAAATTCGAACCTCAATCTCCCCGTCCTCAGTGGTCTGACTCAACACGACTGGCGCGTTAGCCAACTACGCCACCGAGGCGGGTAGCACTTAATATATTTAATTTAGGAAAAATATATAAATTTTTGTTTTCATTAAAATTTAATACTACCTCAAGGTGTTTTTTTTTAAACATTAATCATCAGAGCCTTGAAGTTAAGTAGTTTTTCTTAAAATTTAATGCCCACAATATTTTTCAAAGTTAAAATAGAGAAAATTTTTTTGCAGGTAATACTTAATCAAGTGAATGTAATAACAAAAGTTGTTAATTTTTATTATTAATATTTTATTAATCTACCATTTCAATTAGTCAAAAAAAAAAAAAGAAATGTAATATAATTACTTTACATATGACTTTATAAAAGATCAAGACTAGATTTAGTAGGATTTTGGTGGGAAGAGGTTCCTGAAAGGCTTAAGTGGCCTGATTAGTAAATATCCACATTGATGGGCACGCTGTGTAATGGTCAAGCTCATTTAGTAGTTTTTAAAGGAAACGGGGATATTGGGTTTTGATACATAACCGGTTGTGGTGAAGGTAATTTTTCCTAAACGGTTTTACGTTCTCCACCCACGCCAATATCACAATAAATTCTAGCTACCTTATACCTATCCTATCTTAATTAAATGCATACTACCCGGACTGTTAGTGAGATATGGAGAAAATAAAAACCTTTATCATTACATAAGTTTGAGTGTTGTATATATATGAAATAGTTGTATATACCACCTGTATATATAATTTTCATATAAAGTCATTTAAATAGAGAGTAAGTTCTACTTTTAGTCTTCACGCGCAGCCACCCCTTCTGCGCGGGCTCGTACCGAAACGCCACCTCGGGTAGCATTGCCTTGGCTAGCAGCGCTAGTTCGGTCGTTCCCCAACAGTCGGCGCTAGTGTGCGGTCTCTGAAACTCGCCCGCCGGAGTCTTGCCTTGGAAATACCGACACGGTGTCAAGCAATAGGAAGAAATAAAAGACTACATCTCAGAGCTGCCCTCTGTCCAGAAATGTTCGAGCCAGATGTTATCGATACTGGACTCTTTTAAGTCGATAACAAGCATCTGCTACACGAGGCGGAACGCGGCTGATCCCCTCTCTCTAGCCTTAGACCGCTCACGATCTATTATTAGAAAATATCAACATATATAGTATATTTTATAATATTTAGGCATTTGATTACATAAATAGTATTATGAGATTCTTCTTCAAAATTTAAATTATTAAAGGTAAAATAAAAACATATTAGATAATCTTAAATGACCTAAGCGAGCTTTAAATATAAAACTTGATTCCATAGTTAAAATTAGAAATTTGTTCTTCTAAATTTGAATGAATGATACATTTACATTTGTTTAGCGGTTATTTAAGATAGTTTTATGCAATGTTTAAATGTATGATTTAGTTAGATCTGGAAGAATAATGTCCTAATATGTCTGATGTAATCAAATATCTTTATGTATATTAAAACAATTTTTGTTAATGTTGACCTAATCATTATAGCTGTAAATTATTAATTTATTTATATGTTCACATTACACAATCAATATAATAATTTAGAATTCGATTTTGTTGTGAATATCCTGGTTGACATGAAAAACTACACAAAGGTTAAATTTTTTATAAGTATTAGCTTAGGCTTAGTATTATTATTAATATTTCTTTACTACTATCTCTTAGTAAGTAATCTTAAATTCTATTTCATTTATATAATAGTTAAAATTCTGCCTAAATAGCTTAATAATTCCAGTTAATTTAAATTAGTTTGTTAATTTTTTTGATATAAATGAAAAACTATTTCTAGACCAAGAAATATAATTTTCAATGAGCTATGTTTAGTTAATATACCATTTTGTCCACCTTTATAAGTTAAAATTTTAAAAATAATTACAGTTTCATGGAATTTTAGAAAACACGTTGAAAGTATTTAATATCTAGGCTTACCAAAGTTCTTCTGAGGGTTCTTTGTTTCTACTTATTCTTAAAAGAATGCAGTTACAATGTGAGAGTTAACAACTATAGGATAGTTTATTTTTCCTTCACCTTATAAATACTCTATTCGGTAAGCCTGAGTATACTCGTACAGTATTTCACTAAGTTAATTATTTTATATATAGCTAGGACCAAACATTTGTGGTTAAACTCAAATACATGTAGAAAATTTCAAATGTAGAAAATTTCAAATGTAGAAATATTCAAACATCCAATATTTTTGTCCATACATAATGCTGACTATCGTTAATTATTTTGAATATTATAAACACATATTTTTATCCTTCAATTGTTTTTAAAGAAATTACCTACTATTTTATTATTATTTAGCACCGCGTCTAATTACCCATTCGGGTTATACGCTTAAGTACTAATTACACTAATGGATTAGGAATTGGCAAGGTTGAATTTAGAGGAAGTGAACCCGCATTTGCGTGGAGGGAGGATGGAAAATCATTTAGGAAAAACCACTCCCAGTTCACCCGACCGAGATTCGAACCTCGATCTCCCCGTCCTTGGTGGTCTAGCTCAACACGACTGGCGCGTTAGCCAACTACGCCACCGAGGCGGGTCACCTACAATTTGAAAATGCCATCTATTAAAAAAAAATTAGAATCATACGCATTTTTTTTAGATCAAAATTCCAGTCACAATAAAACAAAATATACCGACTATACGAAGGTAGATACATTAAAATAAATGACATCTTAACTTTGAATTAAATAATATGAATTCCCAAAGAAAGGGAAAAAAAGTTTCTAAATTATCAAAATTCCTCCTCCGCCCATCCCAGCCCTAGTCTCACTTTGCCTCCTGCTTTCTTTGCTCTATTTTTCCGTCACTTTATACATAAAAGTTTGCAAAAGGTTTTTTTTTCGTGAAGCCAAATTTATACCACGTGGTCTTTATGGCTAGCCAACCTTTTGGTGAGCGAGGTAAAAATATATATATTTCCTACTTTTTACAATGCGGCTGGATTTACGCTAACTAGATTTCCTTCCACGACTTTTTTTCAAGTTTGTAGAATTCCTTATCACACCATACCCCTTGGCAACTCACATACCCGACTACCTTCTTTAAACTTATGATGTCACATCATGCTGATAAAGTTATGTTGATAAAGTTATTGTACTTTATTGCAAATTTTACCATAACTTTAGGAAATTTTGTAAAGTAGGAGCTATAAAACTAGCTTGTGGATTTTAAAAATGTGTCTACATATTTAAACAAAACTTTATCTGGGTACTTATCAAACTAGTTCTAAAATGATCCCAAAGGAAGAAACATGTAATGATTTATACGGGAAAAATCAACAAAGTATAGTTTTATATGTAGCCAGTTCGGGTATTCAATTTAATAGAGTGGTATTCCAAAAGTCTTATGAGAAATTGGATCAGTTCCAAGCTGTTTGAAGAAAATAGGCCCTTATGTAGATAATCAATAGTCAAACGGATCAAAGCCCGCCTCTAACTCTCGAATATTTGATTTACATTTAATAACCGAGAAAAATGAAGGTACAGTTAAAATTCTAATAGGAATAACCGGATATGACAGCTAGAAAAGCTACTAGATCTACTTTCACCTACCCGCCTCGGTGGCGTAGTTGGCTAACGCGCTAGTCGTGTTGAGCTCGACCGCCGAGGATGGGGAGATCGAGGTTCGAATCTCGGTCGGGTGAACTGGGGGTGGTTTTTCCTAAACGGTTTTCCACTCTCCCTCCACGCAAATGCGGGTTCACTTCCTCTAAATTCAACCCTCCCAATTCCTAATCCATTAGAGTAATTAGTACTTAAGCGTATAACCCGAACGGGTAGTAAGACGCGGTGCTAAATACTTTCACCTATGCTTAAGTCAAGTCATGTGATATGTAGCTGTCAATTTTGATAGTATCTATCAATACTTATTAAATAACATTAACAAATCAATCCAAGCCACAATAAAAGTCTATATTTTATAAAAGTCTCCTCCTATAAAAATTTTAATGAGATGTTTTTGAGGAAAAAGTACTGTAGGCCAATATTTAATTTTGAATCACAGACTAGGTAAACATTTTATTAACTGTACAAGTTGTTTCAGTTTGATAGTTTATTTTATTTAGCTATTTAACTTCGAATAGTTTATCAATTCTAATTACTTTTTGAAGTTTTGTTTCTTAAGGAATTTTCACACTAAGGGGGAGTTTTCTTAAAAGGATTGTTTTCCTCATAATTTCCTTCCATGTTATCATGTATTCAGGTTAATAATATTAATAATGATAATAATAATGGCGTGTCTAGACTACATAATAGTAATAATGATAATAATAATAACAGTGGCGTGTCTGGACTAAATAATAATAATAATAATGGCGTGTCTGGATTACATCAATATTTAGCTTTGTTTGCTTAAAGAATAACCATATTAATGATCTTTTACCCAGGGGATCACGAATGTACTATTCGGACAACCTTTAGATGGATACTCTTTCAATGTCCCGTTGAGATGAGGAGGATGGTAGGGAATATGACGGGGGTTAAATTATTATTATTATTAGCACCGCGTCTTACTACCCGTTCGGGTTATACGCACTTACGCTAATGTGCAATGGTAGGGTGATTGTGAGATGAAATGGAGGACCTACAGTTTAACGTGGAATCCGAACCACGGTGGAGGCCTGGCATTCCTCACATTCACAAGTTGTGATTAATACACGTCTTGTCAGAGGTGAAGGAAGGGTTTGGCAATCAGATAAAGCTGTGCTGGGACCGAGGATTGAACCCCGGACCCCAGCACAAAAGTCTGACACCTTACCCCTAGACCACCAGGTCACCTACGGGGGTTAAAGCCAATGGAAATCTTGACCTAGCTTACGTCTAACTAACCAAGTCGTGGTGATTATAGGAGTTATTTGCCTTTCAAGAAAGATCCCCCGGTACGAGCCGGGTATCGAACCTGGGACCTCCAGGTCAGTAGCCAGGGTCTCTGACCACTATACCACGAGGCCGGTGATGTAGTCAGGTTGATGCTATGTAAATAAAAATAGGTCTAGGACAAATTTCTACCTCGAATGATACGAAACCTTGAAACATTGAATCTTCAACTGTATTTGTGCAAGTCGAGGTGTGTAATATTAACAGACGAAGAGAATGTTCGTTTTATTTACTGCCACCAGACTTGTGGTGGTAGAATTCAACCTAAATATCCAAGTAAACCACATCAGTGGTCTAAGTGTAAATCTAATTTATTCTAGTAGGTCGTTGACAGGGAGGTCTCGGTTAACATCCTGTTTGGGTTTATTGAAGTTAGTTTTCCCCTCCATATAAATGCGTGTGTATTTCCTCTAAAGTATACCTTCTTCATTCCAACCCCATTATAATAATTACTATACAGGGTGTACTGTAGCATGTGGGACCCACTTAAGCGTTGGACAGGAGACACAAAAACAATTTTAAAAAGTTAGTGTAAAAATGTGTTCCATTTGACTTTGTTTCTGAGTTATACTAATATTTGAACTACAGTAATTTGGAGCTGTTTAACATTATAAGACGTGCTCAAAATGGCCACCTTCAGCATGAATGCAAGTATTGCAATGTGTGACATTCTACATCATGACTTCAGGCTTTCATTTAGGCCGAAGGTGGCCATTTTGAGCACGTCCTATAATGTTAAATAGCTCTACATTACAAGAGTACATACATGACTATAACACAGAAACAATGTCAAATGGGACACATATTATTAAATAAATTTTTTTCAGTGTGTTTGCGTCTCCTGTATACCACTGAAGTGATTCCCATATGTTATGTGACCCTCTGTATATGCTTAAATCACGTACTAAAACGCTGTGAAAAAAAATCTGTTAACACAGTGCTAGTTAATAAATGGATCCACTCATGAGTAAACTAATTAAACCAAGAGTCTTTCTCTTCTGCGTGGGCCTGGTTAGAATCATGGTTTGAAATGAGAGTAATTGTAGGCTAAATGCGAGTGACGTGAAGTCCCTTGTATCAAGCAGGTCCCTAGTACAGTCAATTTATAATCTTGGTCCTACCTGACAATGGTCAATTCTGTAAAAAATATATTACTTAAAGATAATCATCCCATAAATATATTTCATCTCTTTAACGCGGCAAGGCATGTAGGACTAGCTAATTACCCATTTTTGGCATGAAATGTGTTTTAGAATACTTATCCTAAATATTTAGTATAAAAATACATATATATTATATAGACTATATCTCGGGACCTTTCAAGTTCCTCCAATGAAAATCCGATGAGTTGAAGCAGAAATAAATGCCAGAAAGGCGTATTTTATTACCACCAGCTTGGGGAAAAAAAGTACTTAACCTTTAATTAGACTATATGTTAAACAGACGCACAAGATATGCCATGCGAAATATCAGTACAGTCGGTGTAGTGTTTTTTGCGTGAAGGAGTAACTAACCCGTTTTTATATCTACTTAAGTCACTTAGGCCTAAGTCAACAACCCGAAGGTTGGTTTTATGTGATTGCTATCCATCAAGCCTTGAGCATGTACTCAACCCTTCGGATGGTTAGTGTCTCCCGCACCATTCGGTAGAAAGCCCTTACACAAGCGGAGTTTTATTTCCGGAAGATTATATTCACATTCCATCCAAGGTTCCTCTACATGGCACAATATGCTTTACTTCCCTTCCAAAGGAAGTTGTGCCACGGATTTTTATCTTTCAAGGAAAATGTGTTAGGCAGCACACACGTGTGTTAACAAATGTTTTCTCCTATGAAAATTAACAAAAACCCTAGAGATCATGGATTGAGGGATATTTGTCATCAATTATGAAAGTGTAACCAACACAAGATTTGATTAGATTAAAAAAAAACTTCTGGTCACGGGAATCGAACCTGGAACCTTTGGCTTGAGCCAATGAATACGTATCAACGGATCATCCCATGCTTGTCATTATTCACTTATATTTTAAGGCAGATTCTGTGATGGACGTGTTGGATACTAATAGCTATCATTGATATCACAGCAACAGGAGGATTGGTTGTGGCTCTCTGCTGTTAATAGTTCCAATACATTGTACATCCTAAACAAATCAATATGAACATCAAAGTTGCTTTGAGTGGTTTTCTGCCAACATGCTTTGACGACTAGCACTCCCGCCATTATTAGATAAAATAGTTTAAAATGTCTAGAAGAGAATATTGACTATACAGTGTGATGGCGGAAACAGTTAGACGATCCATGTTGAGTAAAGTGATGGAAAACGTAATGAGGTTTGCCTTACTTCCGGTGGAGCTCACCTGAGTGATATTATCTTAAAAAAATGAAAGAGTGTATTAATAGTTGGCTTTTATTTAGCTGGTGAATATTTAGTTTCAATTAAAATGTGAATTTTCACGTTACTAATTGTATAATTATTTCAGCCCTACACTGTATATTGTACCTAAATTGAAAAGGTCGGGTACGCGGCTAACAGTACCAATTCTGACACGGGGAACTAAGGTTTTAATCCCAAATGGTTTCAATAATTTATATTCAAGAAAATTATGTTTAAATTGTACACAAATAAATTACCTAAGTTCGTCAAATTAGCTCATTCGGTAGCGTTTCTGCCTAGTGAGCTGAGGGGCTTTGATTGGACACCCTCTCGTTGTTTATTGGCTTGTTCATGAAACCCTTTAAGCCACTAAGTCACAAGTACTCTACAGGTTTCTGTTATATCACATTCAGAGGTGATCTGAATCAAGAACAATGTCTGATACCACTATTTGGTATCATGTGCAAACACACACTAAGATGTTCGACTGATCGAATGTAAGGGCCAGTTTCATAGTCAGACTTAGTGAGCCTAAAGTGCGAGTCGATACTAAATACAGGACGACACCTACCTAGAACAAAATGGAATGGGCCAGTTTCATATGCGAAACTGGCCCATTCCATTCAATTTCAGGTAGGTAACGTCTTGTATTTAGTATAGCGCCGCACTTGAGGCGTACTAAATCTGACTATGAAACTGGCCCTAAGTGTTTGGTATTGAACTGTGGTCCCACCCGCGTGGAAGCCAGAGAGTAAGACCGCGTGACCTGCCCTCTAGCGCCACATACAGCGTTCCTAGAGTTAAAGAGCGCGTCGTGACGTCAGAATAAATCATACTATCTCCCTGGCCTATATAAAAAATATAGCACTGTATTTTCTTTGTCGCTGAATGGTAATGAAAGGTTACGGAGACTGGTAACTGTGTTTATCTTAGTATCAAACTATAAGTTTACCCACTTAGTAGGTAGGTTATCTACTAAAAAGTTTGAAAAACAAACAAATTAAAGTAAATTAATAAGTTTTACTAACAAATGGCCAAGCGAAGTCCCTTATGGTAGTGAAAAGTGTCGATGCCCAAATATATTCTCCGCACCTTCTACCCCTCCTGTTCAATAGTAGTGAGAGTGTGTGTGTCCATACGTATGCGTATAAGAGCGTGTGTGCTCTCCATTATTTGTTTGACGGGTCCTCGTACTTGTCTACTCGTGTGACACTTGACGTCATGCCATGACAAGTGTCAGCCATGAACCGCGCCCTTGAGGCCAGTTTTGAACTTTTGGAGCAAGAGAGGAAACCATGGCCCTCTCTTACGTTGATCAACCATAGACGTAATAGAGCATGACCTCAACACACAGACATATATATATAATACATAGTATATCACTATAATAAATATAAGTCATATATTATATGATTTTATAAATTTATTGTATAATATTTATATATATATTACTATCAGCCCGGTTTATACGCATACGTACTAATTACACCAATATGTTATGGATTTGGAAGGTTGAATTTAGATTGAGCGTTCCCGCATTTGCCTGGATGGAGAGTGGATAAAGTTTTAAGGAAAAAAACCCCAGTACACCAGACCAGGATTTGAACCTTGATCTCCCCGCTTTTGGTATTTGAGTCTATTGCGATGGTGACGCCTTAGACCATGTGACCACTGCGGTGGGTTTTTAAATGTTAAAATCGCCACACTGATGGGAGCACATTGACCAATACGTTAATCTCATATAGTCTGTTATGCCAGTGAAGGGGAGGTTGGTTTTTGAATCCCGGGAATGTGGACTGAACTGTTTTATTTCTAAACGGTTTACAACCCTAGTAAATGCAAGTATAATTCTTTGACTTAAAATAACAAAACCTTACTCATCTCTTACTCCATTGATGTGCATATTAGACAAGATCAAATGGATAGCAAGACGCGGTATCGCTTTTTTTCAGTTAAAATTATACAAACACATTAATTTCCAAATTTAATAATTTAACCCTCCTTAACTTGTTAATTTATTGCCAGACATTGCATGAGGCAGGCATTTAGAAATATATTTGTCTGACCTCCTGTTCGGCAGGCCTTTAGAAAGCCATTCTTCTGAAACTCCCATGCAGCAGGCTTTTAGAAAGCCATTCGTTTGACCTCCAATGCGGCAGGCTTTTAGAAAGCCATTCGTTTGACCTCCAATGCGGCAGGCTTTTAGAAAGCCATTCGTCTGACCTCCAATGCGGCAGGCTTTTAGAAAGCCATTCGTCTGACCTCCCATGTGGCAGATTTTTAGAGAGCCATTTGTATAACCTCCCGTGAGGCAGGCTTTTAGAAAGCCATTCGTCTGACCTCCCATGTGGCAGAATTTTAGAAGGCCATACGTCTGACCTCCCATGCGGCAGGCTTTTAGAAGGCCATACGTCTGACCTCCCATGCGGCAGGCTTTTAGAAGGCCATACGTCTGACCTTCCATGCGGCAGGCTTTTAGAAGGCCATACGTCTGACCTCTCATGCGGCAGGCTTTTAGAAGACCATACGTCTGACCTCCAATGCGGCAGGCTTTTAGAAAGCCAGTCGTCTGACCTCCAATGCGGCAGGCTTTTAGAAAGCCAGTCGTCTGACCTCCAATGTGGCAGGCTTTTAGAAAGCCAGTCGTCTGACCTCCAATGTGGCAGGCTTTTAGAAAGCCAGTCGTCTGACCTCCTGTTCAGCAGGCCTTTAGAAGGTTATTTGTCTGACCTCCTGTTCGGCAGGCCTTTAGAAGGTTATTTGTCTGACCTCCTGTGTGCCAGACTCTTAGAAAGATATTGTCTGACCTCCCGTGTAACAGGGTTTTAATAAAAATAAATAAAACTACTCGTCATCTGACCTTATGTGCAGCAGCCTTTTAATGGGTTATTTTCCTAATCTTGGGTGTGTCAGGCTTTTACGACTTGAAATAAATCACTAGCATACAACTTACTTAACCTCACCTCGAAGAGACTAAATAACACACATCAAAAAGAGTACGAGACACAGCCCCACATTAAGCCTACCCATAAAACTGACTACCGGCCAATAAAATAATCTAAAAAAAAGTTTATAACAAGGTCCAAAAAGATGGCCGAAACGTAGGAGAGCAAGGTGAACCATGTGTACAAGTGTGTGTGTATATATATATATATATATATATATATATATATATATATATATATATAGTTTAGTGTATAATGAATGGAGAAAAATGAAGGAAGCAGTTTTAGTCCATAACATAAATAGCCCAGGAAATAAAGGTTTGACGTCGGGAATAATTAGGGGAAAGCTAAATTTTGGCAAGTTGTTTGACCACTGTAAAGGAATATTTCCCCTATACTCTCCGCCTCTCCTCCCCCGCTCCCCGCCCCCCCCCCCACACCAATCAATACGCCAGAGGGAAGTCCCCTTGACCTTTTACCAGGCATAATCAATTTTTACAGCAACAATTTACAATAAATTCAGAATTACTTGTCAAAAAGAGTGTCACTTTCTTCACTGAAAGTAGGGGAGTTGTAGAATGAAATACAATTGCAGTGCTCATATACTGCAACGCAATTGAATCCAGATTTTCGGCATCCCCAATGATTTCCACATGCTGATTTAGAGTTAAAGACACGAGTCATAGAATTTAATCCGTCGCAAAATATAATGAGCCAGCAATAGGCCTCAGTACTTTCTTCTTTCCCAGGTTTTCTTCCGAGTATTCTAAATTCCATCTTAAATCAGTTGCCATAAATTTATTTCCTATTCACCCTTGGATTGGAGGTATACCCCCAGAAGATGTTGATGAAATGCTTTTGATGTTGGAGGAAGATTCAATAGATCAATGTTTGAGCTCAAAGCAGAATTTCTTGTTAAGGTCATGTATTTTAACAAAAGGACGTACGTTCAAAATCGAGCATTTGTTGATCCCATACATTGCAAGAGTGAATTTATCTATATTGACAAAAAATTATCCTCGAGGAATGACTTCTTGATTAAAAATTCCAGCTTGGCCCTTGGTTTCAAACGATGATTTTAAAATTTCAATAGCTTTGATTTTTCCCAATCCATAAAAGCATTATATCTTGTCGGAACCAGTTATTTTGCAAGCAAACAGCTGAAGTTTTCTAATTTCACTGTATTAATCGATAAAACTTTAGATTCTGTATACATCTTTTGAAGGATTTCTACCACCCGATCCCCCTCCCCCTGTTTTTTTATAGATATAAATATATTTATTTTCAGGAGCGAGAGAAATTAACAACAATATTAGATATGTGTCTGAGCTCACAACAACTTTAGAGAAATTGGTTAGTTTTCGATTTCTACCCTTAATATTTTTAAATAGCAAATCTTCAGCAAATAAGTATAACTCTTTTTATCTTGATTGGATGCTACTAATATTTCATTATTTCTCTTATTAGTTAAAAAAAACTCTTTTTGCTGTCACTCATTTGGTGTTTTCTTCAATAGTGAAGTCATACGAGGTTCTTTGGCTACTCTTCTATTTTTTTCTTATTGGAGAGTCCCCGAGGTATCCATCAAAAACAATTGTAGTTTTTTCATACCTTGTAAACACAAATGAACAGGAAATTTTTACACTATTTCTCCATATGTCCTTTCGACAGGATATACGATGAAGAATAAATCCTCCATCCATAGATTAGGTCAATTTTTTCTACAAAAATCTCTACAAAGCTTTCATGAGAGAAAACTTTGTACCCTTGTGAATTGAAACTCATCCAAAAATGGAGCGTGGATGAGATAACAGCTCATAATTAAGTTAAATTATGTTTTAAGTAAACTTGGGCTATCGCGCACACGCAGACCCACGCGCGCACGCACAAGCACATCGTCAGCTGGCTTGCTACGCAGTGGGGGTGTAGTTTGAGCAATTCTCACCGCACTGGTAGCGCCGTCAGACTCATTTGGTGACCAAGTCTTAGGTGTAAACATGTGGATTTAATATAATTTTAATGCTTATGAATAAAGCTACAATTTTTACACCATCATATTCTCATATTATAATTTTCAAATAAGCTACAACGTTAAAACTTTAAATATTAAAATAAAAATACCAATTTATCTTATGATTTTATTAAAATTAAGACAAACCTGTTGGTACTAGCGTAAAATTGAAAAGGAACCATTTCTCAGTGTGTAATATTAGGATTAAAACAAAACATTAATTAAATCGTAATGATCATTGGTTACGGGGATATGTCAGTTTCTAAAAATCTACGAATGTGAAGTTAAGGAGGATGGGGGAGAACTGGACAAGGGTGGGCAGTTTTGGAGGAATACACCTTTTATAGTGGTCTAATAATTGGCCAAAATTCAGCTTTTCACTAAATATTTCCGACATACTTTTCTTTCCCAACTAAATATAACTTACCGTGAGTAATAATTCAATTTAACTAGAATGTTTAGTAAGGTAGATATTTTGAAGGAAATTAAGTTATGTTTTGGGCCATAGAATTTTACAAAGGCTATAATTTTAGTTATTTGTAGAGACTTTGTAAATTTGAGTTTATTATATTTTAATAAGTCTTTGTATGAAAAAACAAAATATTATTATTCATACAATTAAAGTAGGTCTCCATCATAATTCGGGCGTTAGAGGGCCATCACGTATAATTATTTAAATCCATGGATATTTTAGATATTTTAGGAAGCTTAAATATTGGATCTCTCAAATGAGGATTAGCAATTATTAAAATATACATATAATCGCAAGGCATATGAGTTTATTAATTCTTATATTAAGCTTTATTTTAAACCATAAACTATTTTTAGTACAAAATAAACTCAATATATATATATAAAAATTAGTAATAAATACAATTTGAAAATATGCGCAGATGAAATTTTCAAGAGTATAATAATTATTTATTAACTATTATGAAATATATTAAATAGTACTTGAATCCGAAATGTAATATCCCACCCAATACTTACGACCTTGATAGTAAAATACTATTTAAGTAAAAGTGTAACTTTAAAGTTAATCAAAAGATAACCATGAAAGTTATAACATCTATTTATAAATATTAACTACAAATTTACATAATAGATTCTTACATCTAGACGTATTTGAGTTCTATTTATAACTATTTAGTAGTCATATTTTCTTATTTAAGCTAAGTAAACATATTTTTGCCCCCCTTGAAAGAAAAAAAATCCATTCTTATGTAGATATGTGTTCTCCTATATACCAATAAGAATTCTGTCCAATATATTCCCCTCTCATAAGCCCACTCCATCCCAGACTACGAATCCTTGTTTCGAAGAACCAAAACAGAAAAGCATTGGTGCCAAAACTACGACTCACTATTTCATTTCCCCCTTCCTCTTTTGTAAAAGGTAATGTAGGTCCCAGGTGTTCGATAGGCGTAGTATATAGAGGTAAGGATGGGAGGGGTGGAAAGTAAATGAAATCAAAAGGAGGGAAGAGTAAGGAAAAACAAAGTATTTTTTTCCACGATGGGAAAAGAAAGCAATGGTTAAAAGCAATTTCATTTCTAAAAACACCCACAAATATTGATATTTCAAGTAAACGTTTTAATATAGACGTAATTGGTACTACAGTAAACATATGGATAGCTACACACATATACCTGCTTCGGTGGCCGTATGGATTAAGGCATAACTCTGGTGTTAGATTAGATTGCCGATGGAAGGGAGATTGGAGTTAAGAGTCCCGTTTGGTTGTATTGAGGGTGGTTTTTCCAAAATGGTTTTCCATTCTTTCTCCGCTAAATTTCGGGTGCACTTCCTCTCAATTCAACCTTTCTCATCCCTTTCTCACTAGCGTAATTGTTACATAGGGTATGAGATTAACCTGAATAGATAGTAAAACGCAGTGCTAAACACACACACAGGTTGCAAATCATCATATTTAAGGGAATGTCCTTATGAAGGGTGACCAAATTCCAATTAATTTAAATTATTTGAAAAATGACACATGAACACGAGAATCGAAAACGGTACTTTTAGTTTAGCGTGCCAATAATCTACCATTGAGCTCTCCAGAAGTCGTGACGTGCTCAGTCATTCTTTTAATATTTTAAGGCTAAGTCTGTAATGGACGTGCGTAAATCGTCAACAATATATGAGCGATTAAACATGGAGAGCTATCAGATACCACATACATTTGTTACTCATGAGAGTTGTTTTCAACTTATTTAAATTAACATTGCAACTAAATCAAACATGAATTTTTGACAAAAAAATATAAGCCATTTTAAGAATGTTTCAAAATAAATAGGATTTACTAAAGCGTTAAATCCATTTCATTCAAAAAGAATCATCTCGTTCCTCTCAAATTACTGGGTAAGATTTAAAAAAATCATTTTATAGAAGTGAAATTCTTTTTAAAAAAAAATAGAGAAGATAAAAATACTTTGTGGCGTAATAAAACAGCTCACAAAGCTTTCCTGGGCGTCTGGGGATTATTGTTATCACTCACAGTTTTAAACCCTTGGCTCTTTTTACTAGAGAATGGGGGATGAGGGGGTGGGAGGTGGATAGAAATAACCCTGCTTGATACTTTTTAATGTAAAGCATTGTTTTCCCTTTCTCACTGATATTTCACACCCTCCCATAGACTTTCCCATGGTTCTGGTAAACAATGATATGGTTTCAAATCACAAAGTAGCAAACGTTAGATTGTGTGTAGGTTTAGTAGGGTCCCTCCTATCCCTCCCCCCCCTCCCCCACACACACTTTCGTTGTTAATATTATTTGGGATCCTCTTCCGTGGCCGTGTGGTCTAACTCGCTAGTTTCGCAATAGACTAGACTGCCGATGACGGAGATTGAGGTTCGAATCGCAGTTGGGTGTCCTGAGGATGTTTTTTTCTAAAATAGTTTTACATTCTCCCTCAAAGCAAATGTGGGTGGACTTCATCTAAATATAACCTTCCTAATCCATAAAACCATTAGCGTAATCAACACACGGGCCTAAGCGTATAGCCCGAACTGTTAGGAAGACACAGTACTAAAAAAAAATAGTAGTTTAGATCACTGTTGGTAAATTTTGACTTCATTTAGGGGTGAATTGAGATTTGGAACAAAACATCCACTTCGGTGATCAAATGGTCAAACTCTAAGGGGTCAATCTTAGTCACACCAGAATGCTGACTATGGGTAGATCGGGGTACGAATCCCGGTTGTTTGTACTGGGATAGATTTTCCATAATATCTCTCTACGCTTGCTCCATACAAATGTGGTTACACTTAATTTAAATTCAACCTTTCTCCTCCAAAACTCACTGTCGTAATTAGCTCATATGTGTACAACCCAAACGTATAGTAAGAAACGGTGACAAGAACAAAAACAAAAAACAAATAACAAACCACTATTTAAATATTGTGAGACAACTCAGTGTCTGTGTGTTTCAACGCTGCGGAAGTGCAGCCCATTGAATTCAAACATAGGCGCTTTATAAACATTTGTATCGATATGTGATGTTTACGGTTTTCCCACTAATGCCTTTATTGAACCTTATAACATCCTAGATAATATCTTTATTGTGAGCGTAGATAGGACTGGACAATTTTTTAAGTATTGTAGATATAGTACAAAGTAAATCAGAATAGACCTTGAACATTCAAAACGTACTAAATATAAAAACATGTTTGTATGATTTTTAGTTTAAAAACATAATTGAATGCTTAATTTTGCAAAAAAAAAAAAGTTAAAAATATGGTTGATTTAATATTAAATAGTTTTGACTATTCTTAGTGAAAATATTGAAGTTTATCACTTCAAATATATCTTTGAATATGTCAAAGTAACTAAATAACTATAGGTTTGGTACCGTATCACACAAATTGAAGTCACATGCAGTGTAAAGTGATGATGAATTTGAAAGTCATCAGAAAATTTAACACCGGTTTTAAATATTGTTTAGTATTTTTTAATATTTCCTATAATCCAAAGAAATTATGGAACTCTTAGTTGGGTAGTAGGAAGGCTACACAAACTAATGTGTTAAACATTAAACTATTAATTTACCAATGATTTAAGAATAGCGAGGAAATTATGTAGGTAGAGATTCGATAATTGGAACGTCAAGAATCTGGATCGCCAAGAAAATAATTTTTTCCTTGTTAGATTTGTGCCACATTATATTCCTTTAGAATTTTTGATATTTAGCACACAAAAAATGTGTAAGAATTTGGTTTAAAGAGAGTGAAAATATTTCTACCCTAACACTTAAGTTTTCGTAAGTATTCCATCTACGCTTATTTTTGGTATAGTTTGCTAGTGAAGTATTTGAACTCCAATCACCCCCTCCTCCTACCCTCACTGGCAAACTACACTATATTAGATTTATATTTAAACAGTAGCGTGTTGGGTAGTGTTGCTAGTGTAAATATAATTAGTTCAAAGAGTTACTATGATATATTATCAACACTCATTAAGATTACCCTTATTATTAGTCAGCTATCAATAAAAATATATTCCAATATGAAGTATATAAAGTAGTATCTTTATATGATTGGTGAATGGTGACCAATTAGTGAACGGGTGTTGGTCACCGTTGGCACCAATCCTTGATACAGCACTGGATTTAGATGTTGGAGTTATTCCTATGTCCACTGTAAATATATAGCTCTGTATTTATCCATATATAATCAAAGGATGCCATAACAATCAACCATAAAAATTAAGTAACCATTGTATAAATACCTTCAATAATATCTGAGATTATGTTGGCATTTCTCGACACTCTGCCAAGGTCAAGAATAAGCTCAGTGTTTAAAATCTTCTGGACGTAAAATTCTTCAACGAAGGTCATTCTGATTTCCAACCACTTCCAGTAACCTTGATCGTTGCTCACCTGTCCGGTGGAAACTAAAAACTGAAGGTCAATGTTTATCCTAGCCCTTCCTTCTCTTAAAAAAAAATATTGGTGTTGGAATACCCGTGGGATAATTTAACCCTTTCACTTTTACTTTTTTTTAAAAAGTTTTATTATTCCTTGTCGTGCACCAGGTAGAACCAGGTTCTATTATTTTGGATTGACAGGTGGACCTAAATAATTGTTCATTTGTTCTCTTTTGAGAAGGATTGGCCAAGTGTTTTTTTTAAACTAGAACTTATACTACAAAAAAAAAATCGTAAGTTTTATTTGTTTAAGTCTTTCCATCAATAGCTTATACTGACTTTCGCTGTCAAAAAATAATTTAATACTGTATTTAAGGGAAATCATCAGATTTTAACTGACAATTGAGTGGGAAACATGAGATTACAAAATTAACATTACCATCACACCATGTCAGGATTAAACACTTAACCTTTCATACTAGAGGTAGGCATGCTAATCAATTAATTAATTGTTTTAATTATTTTGAGTCAAGTATAGTTCTATTAGAACTTAGATATAAAAAGTATGGATTTTTATAAATACGTTAAAAATACTTTGTAAATAAAGTGAATTCTATTTAATTTTTAATAGGCCTATGATGAATTATAAGTATATTTAAAGAGAATGTTCTACCATCTTTTTTATCGTATTCTTATGTAATTAGATTATGTGACTCTATTTTATAAATATCTGTATGCGCCCTAAGTTTTAAAATTTCAAATAGAGTTAGAATCTTTGTTTACTAGCTCGAATCAATTCCCAACTGAATATCAAGCTTATTCTTTGGACACTATTCTAATCTAATTATAATTGCATATTTTAGAGTAAAAATATTTCATATTAAATATAAATAAAATATTTTATGATTATACTTTTGTCAAATCAAAATCTAGTGAAATACGAACATATGACTTACCTGAAATTATGTGTGTTTAATAAAAAGTTTATTGGATTTGAATTAAAGTTTGACTTTTAAATTGAACTCTGACCTGTAAACAGGATTTATTTGGATTTGAAGTTTTGAATCCGATTCTAAATCTATACTCCAAATTTTGAATTTAATATGTAATCCTTATTAGATTCAGATTAGTATTCAAAATTTCAAAGCTGCGCACAGGCTTGAAAACATTTTTAAATAACTGTTTTAACGCCCATCCAAATATTTAAATGGTTAAAGTTGTTGAGAAAATATCTAGGGAACTTAGATTAATTCTGGGGTGTATTGTCGTATTGTTCTAGCAACACCTTAGTTAGATCAGTAGGTAGAGCGCCTTCACGCAGAGCTGAAGTTCATAAGTTTTATTATGAATGATTGAGAATGTGTTTAAAAATGGAGTGTTTTATATATATAATATATATATATATATATTTAATATTAATAGGAATTTTTTATAGGAAACTTGGAATTTCATGTTGTCACAATGCGGAAATAAAAATGTTACAATTGTGTTTATGTTCCTAATTCATTTAAAACCTAAATTATACAGAATTATAAGGAAGTATTATTGAAAGCTTTTGAAAGGTTTTTAGATAAAATTTAGAATTTTATTAACAAATAAAATAGTACATAGTTCAAAAATGACAAATTTTAATGACTTACAATCAATATTGGTGTTTAGAGTGGATTCTTGTAAAAATTGAGGGTTTACCTCTTAAGAAGTGTTATTAAAAATATACCTTTTAAAGTCAATCAAAACACTATAATAAGTTAAGCTGAGGTGCACATTTTAAATTGACTAAAAAAAATGTTGTTTCTAATATTTGTTGATGTTCCATGTTTAAAAATCGAGACTGTTAAAACTAACTTTATTGAGCATTTGTTTCAATATACTTCCTTGTGTCGTCCTTAACATTTTATATGTTCTGTATCGGTTGGTTCTTGGAATAAATGTTGCTCATTTTGTCTAGTTTACTGGTGCCGGAGGCGTTGGGCTTTGAATCCTGGCTGGGCGTATTGAAAAGGGTTTATTCTGAAAGGTGTTTCCCACTTTCCCTCAAAGCAAATGCAAATACATTTCCTCCAAATTCTACCTTATCCACATCTACTCTGTTAACTTAATCAAATTACATATAGTTCAGATAAGTATTAAATAGCTACAGAAAAAAAGAAAGGTGAAATTATTAATGTTTTTTAAAGATAAATCTGTTCAACACTACAAAAAAAAAGTAACACTTAATCCCCCTTAAACGAAGAAACGATATTGTTTTGTAAACTTGAATAAAGGTGAAAGATGGGTTAATGACCTTCGAAGGTTTATTGTAGTTCAACGATCTGCCGTTTGGGTGAGACATAGGCCTACACCAAGCAAGACACACAACGCCATAAAACCATTTTTACGACATCTTGAAGAGTAAAACGAGACCTTGAGGGTAAAAAAAAAAGGGAGGGTTATATAAGGTAAAGGAGGGGGAGTTTCAAGAAAAGACTTTGAGGTTGATGAAGGGAGACATTTAAAAGAAATCAGAGCTTGGGGGAGGAATGTGGGTGATGATAAGTGGGGGTTGAAAGTGGAGTAGTATGACACCCGAGAGGATACAAACAATTAATTTCCCTTCCTTCTCGTGAGCAATAGCAATCATAAACATTCTAAAAAAAAATTGTTATCTTTGCATTTTCACTGTGGCGTAACTGAAGTAAAGTTTCGGCGATTTTGAGTTTAGGAAGATTTTTTTTTGCATAAATAAATTCACATCTCTATGCTATTGTAAATTTTGTTTGGACTATGGAAGACCTGCTCTAAAAATGTAAAATATATTTCTATTACTAGAGATAAAATAAAATAATTTGCTTTAACACATTTTTACTTTTAATAAATTAATTAAAAAAGTTTATTATCTTCTTTATGTGGTATAAACGATCATTCTTCATGTTATTTAAAAATTTAAGTATGCCCTGGTTAAAATATTTAAACAATTTGTTTTCAATCCTGAATTAATCTTCAAACGACTATCCAGATATAAAATGTGATTTACATCTTTCTTAGATCATTTTATGTATCAATACTATTTAAACATTATGGTTCCGCAGTAAATTTAACAAGTTGAATTCGAACGGGTAGTAATAAGTGATGCTAAAAAATCTAGTTGAGCAAATTATGTAGACTATCACATATACCGGATTTTAAAACATTAAACCATTTAAAAGCATTTACCAAGATTCTACAGGCTGACCAATTGACTCTTGTTGCATCGTAAACATGTCATGCTGAGAAGTAAAAGTGAATTTAAGTGATTGTCACTAATATAAATTATTATGAAGTAGCTGAACATTAAGATAAATAGTAACACATAGTAATTTAAATATATAAATCAAAATTATTATAATGATTGTGTGTGAGGTTCAATAGCATAGCTCATAGGAGCTAGAGAAAACTATTATATTTTGTATGTACTTTGATATACCGTGCCTTAATAACCGTTCGGGTTTTAAGCATAATTACACTAATTGAGTAGGCATTAGAAAGGTAGAATATTTATAGGAAATGTGCTCCCACATGTGTGGAGGGAAAGTTGTACACCATTAAAGAAAAATCATACTAAGAACATAGGACCCGTAATCGAACCCTTATCTCTCGATCACCAGTTAATCTAGACTAAGGGAAAATTAATATATTAAACCAATCGACCACGGACGTGAAATCTTGAATAAATATGTAAACATTAACGTTAAATAATGGATTGTGTGTTTGAAATCTTTAATTAAGTTTTGTATTTTTTACGTGTTTATTTTATTACTTTCTCTCTATCTTACAGGTAGAGAAAGTATTGTGATCGTCAAAAAATTCGAACTCGAGATTTTGATGAATTTTGACGTTTCATGACTTCCTGAATCCGAAAAAGTGGTTTTTGAATTTCCGTCTGTCTGTCTGTCTGTCTGTCTGTCTGTACCTCCAACTAGAGCCTAAACTATTTTACCGATTGAGCTGAAACTTGATATATAGGGTTTTCATAGGGTTGCCCCGAGGGGTTTTTGGAATTGGATATCTACCCCTAAAATTAAGGGTAGTTTACTGAAGGGCAAAAAGAGAAAAAGTCGATTTTCTCAAAATCGGCTCTAACGATTTTGATTAAATTTCATTTATGAACATAAATAATTATTCCAAACAAAATGGCTACTCTCAATATTTCGGCAAAATCGTTTTAAGGGCTCCGGTCTGATGCGTAAATTAACATTTTTTATAATAGCTCCGAAACTATTTGAGATATGAAATTACTTAGCATTACAAATATGTATATATATTTATAATACAAATATTTTATTCGAAACATATTTTTATAAAATCAATAACTTTCAATATATACGCAATTATATATATATTTTTAACTTTTTGGGCATTAAAGCTTAAGTATTGCGACCGTAAGAAAAACTAACCTGAAATGTTGATGGATGTCGACGTCTCATGACCCCCCGAACCCTTAAAAATAGTCTTTGCAATGCCGTCTGTCTGTGTGTCTATTAAAACTTAAAATTAAGGGTAGTTTACTGAAGGGCAAAAAGAGAAAAAGTCGATTTTCTCAAAATCGGCTCTAACGATTTTGATTAAATTTCATTTATGAACATTAATAAATATTCCAAACAAAATGGCTACTCTCAATATTTCGGCAAAATCGCTTTAAGGGCTCCGGTCAGATGCGTAAATTAACATTTTTTATAATAGCTCCGAAACTATTTGAGATATGAAATTACTTAGCATTACAAATATGTATATATATTTATAATACAAATATTTTATTCGAAACATATTTTTATAAAATCAATAACTTTCAATATATACGCAATTATATATATATATTTTTAGCTTTTTGGACATTAAAGCTTAAGTATTGCGACCGTAAGAAAAACTAACCTGAAATGTTGATGGATGTCGACGTCTCATGACCCCCCGAACCCTTAAAAATAGTCTTTGCAATGCCGTCTGTCTGTGTGTCTATTAAAACTTAAAATTAATGGTAGTTTACTGAAGGGCAAAAAGAGAAAAAGTCGATTTTCTCAAAATCGGCTCCAACGATTTTGATTAAATTTCATTTATAAACATTGATAAATATTCCAAACAAAATGGCTACCCTCAATATTTCGGCAAAATGGCTTTAAGGGCTCCGGTCTGATGCGTCAATTAACATTTTTTTAAATAGCTCCGAAACTATTTGAGATATGAAATTACTTAGCATTACAAATATGTATATATATTTATAATACAGATATTTTATCCGAAACATATTTTTATAAAATCAATAACTTTCAATCTATACGCGATTATATGAATTTTTTTAACTTTTTGGACATTAAAGTTTAAGTATTGCGACCGTAAAAAAAAACTAACCTGAAATGTTGATGGATGTCGACGTCTCATGACCCCCACAACCCTAAAAAATAGTCTTTGCAATGCCGCCTGTCTGTGTGTCTATAAAAACTTAAAATTAAGGGTAGTTTACTGAAGGGCGAAAAGAGAAAAATTTGGTTTTCTCAAAATCTGCTTAAACGATTTTGATTAAAATTCGTATCTAGGCGTTGATTAAGATTATAAATAAACTGGCTATTTTCATTTTCCTATGAAAATGATTTTTAGAGTACATTACAGAAGCGTTAATTTCCGTATCTCCACAACTATTGGAGAAACTAAACAACTTATCATTGCAAAATTGTAGGACTATTAAAAATAAAAAACTTTTATTTGACATATATTTTTATAAAAACAGCAGTTTCTGAGATATTTGCAAATATATTAATACAATTTTGCGAGCTTTAGTTGTAAACATATACTACTTAAGTCTTAACGCAATAATTCTCCAATGCCATAGAGTAATTAAATATAAGTATCTAAAAAAGTATGTTATTTTTTCCTTAAATCTCTTAGGAGAAATGTTTGCATAGCAATGATCTATCTCCATTTTAGACTCAATAGTCAATATTTACATTTTTTATTGGTCAAAATGTATAAATGAATAATTAAATATCAATGCGATGACTTGAAGATCTGCAACACCTTTTAAAATGTTAAAATTTTAACCAGAAATCGAAATTTTAATACGAAGTGTTGACCCTTGTGGAAGACATTAAACTGTTTGAAATGTTCTTAGGTGGACAAAGATGCGCCTCTTTTCTCATTGATTCTATATAATTGTATATTATTTTATGCGTGTTCTTATGTGGAGTGGTGATGATACAATGTACATAATTCCGTTCAGAAATCTTACGAGTTTATAGAAAGAGAGAGAAAGTCTGTGCGGTGTGCCGTACCATTTATTTTAATCTATTTAATTACTCTGTTGATTTCAGTTTAGTTAGGAGATTCAAACAAAGCATATCGAGACTAGTTACTAAATCTTATTTTAAATTTAATTTTAACATTTATGTATTTACGATGCAATATTTCTGTGTGTTCAAATATTAAAATAACTGTCCCCAATATATTTAAAAACTAAATTTGGGTATAGTTTCCACTTTATTTAAATTAACTTATGTGTACAGTAGTTTAATTCAAAATGATAGTGCAAATTATTTATAGTAGTAATATAGTACTGATATTTTACTTAAACCAAATTTTATTAGAATAAATAATTAATATCTACCAAGTATCCAGATTTTACATACATCTTGCTAAACCTTTTAATATAAACAGAAATAGGTTATTATTATTATTATTATTATTATTATTGAGTTAAAGTTTTTGTAGAACATAAATCTAATTTATAAATATTTTTAAAAAAATGTTGCTTCAATAAATTTAAATAATCTAATTTTATTTACCACTGCATCTTATTACCCATTCGAGTTTTACGCCTATGTACTAATTATACTCATTGGATAGGGATTAGGATGGTTTAATATAGGGGAAGTGAATCTGCATTTGCTTTGAGGGAGGGCGTAAAATCATTTAGGACAAACCACCCTCAATTTACCCAACCGAAATTGGTTACCAATCCCCCCGGCAGTCTAGTGCCATGCGGCCACCGAAGCGGGTGAAAAGTTTAAAACCATTATATTAGTGAACATTTTTTTTAAATTCAAAGTGAATTTTTAAAATATTTGTTTGATAATAAGCCTATATTGGTTTTTCCAATAACTTTTTGTACGTTTCTACTTAAGACTTACTTAGGGCAAGCGCTTCTTAAAAAACAAGAAAGGCTATCATCTCAGAAACCGTATTTTTTTAAATATAGTTGCATTTATTTAAATTCTTATGAATATTTATTTTCATTAAATGCAAGTTAATACTTAAATTCATTTTTTAGCACTACAATCAATTATAGGTAAAAAAACTCGTGGGTTTTGGTATGATATAGTTAGAAAAGTTGATTATTTTTAAATTTAGTCCCAGCAATGAACTATATTATTCAGAGTATAATAACTAATTAGTATTGATCACCATTATAATGTGACATCAATGATTGGGCAAAGAAACTAATAAGTATTCAGTGTACGAAAATACAATGGATAGTTAAAAAGAGATAAACGTGTGTGGCTTCAGTTTTGAATAAACGCAATTAAGAGTATGGATGGCACTACTTCATTGTAATGGTACTAGCTACTAAAGAACACATGAAGGTCGTAAAGTAATACTAGGACTGTTTTATTACGTCAGTAATGTCTTATTATAAATCAATCGATCGATACAAATCTATACTAGACATACTTTGCTGAACAAACATATTACATACTATTGTTCTATGTTGTTAGAACAAAATATTATTGTAGAACATATGTTAATAATCAAATTGATTATTTTTTAGTAAAATAAATTATATATCTTTCTATTTTGTATAAGCTTAGTAAATGATACATAACTAAAAATATTTAATCTGTGTAGGCTATTCCATAAATGGGTTAAGGTTTGTTTATAAATACATTTTATAAATAACAATAGGCCATACCAAATTTGTTCAACAAACTATTGTGCTATAGTTTATGGGGAATATTAAGAAATCTTTAAAACTGAAAATAAAAATATTATAATTATTTGCTAAAAAAAATAATTAACCTAAATTTTGCATATTTACACAGTGAATAGTTGAAATGACATCCATCTAGTAATATATTATATTAATTTGTTTGATTGTCAAACTTGAGGCTTTTTGATTCGTTGGAGTAAATTTCACTCTAGGGTAGTTAATATATTTTATTTTTATCGAAGCCATTAAAATTTATTAAATTACAGTGCATAGCAAAGCATTTCCGTAGTATTTTAAAATGTATTTTTTTATTGTTTGGGTAAGGTTAGGTGATATAAACTTATGCAATATAAGTATATAAAACTAAAAATGACTATACAAGTGTTTTAAGTATATGTAAAACAATTGTGTTGGGCACAAATTTTAACACCTAAGCGATTAATATTAAAACCTTTTTAAATTAGTTTATTTGTACAAAACTATGTGTGAAGCAATTTTTTTCTATACAACTCGGATAGTTTGTAAGATAAGATTATTTATTTTAAATAGATTAAATAATTTAGTAATTTATTTTTACTGTTCAACTATTAATGTCTACTTAGGTCATATTTAAAAACGCAGGAATGAATCACTGAATAATTATAATACTGAAACAATGAAATGTATGCCGCTATCGTACAAAACCAATAGATATAATTTATTTGAAACGTGACACGGAAACACATTTCTTTCATGAAAACAACATCAACACAGAAATATTACATAACCTCAAACATTTATTAGACGCAAGTTACATGGTTGGAAGGAGGGTAAATAAGAAGAAAAAGGTGCGTACGCTACTAGTTTTCCCTTTCGACGCATTGGCGTCCCTAGCGTTGCGTCTATTCCTTTTCCAAAAAGACTGCAAGCTGATTGGTCGGGGGACCCGCCGTTTAGAGGTGGGGAACGCGCAGGTGTCGTGACGCGCGCATGCGTCGACCTATTGACAATCGCATTCAATCCATGTTTCATTGTGTTAGCTTTGGTCCTGAAAGTCAGGTCACATAGGTACAGGGATATCTCCGGGTCTCCCTTCCTGTAAAGGGATGAGTTTGGTCAGAATCCAATGAATGTATTTATAAGTGATGGGGTGGAGGGAGAAAGATGGGGTGAGGGAAGGGACTTGAAATGGACCACATAGATATGTTTTGTAGACATGCGATATGCCGAGTTGGGGGCTTCCCTGGGAAACATTGGGAAAGGATTAAAGAGAAATGAGGCTAGAAGGAGTGTTTTTCCGCAGTTTTTTTTTTTTTAGGGTTGAAAGGTTTTGGGACGCTTGTCGCTTGTTAGAGTAGAATTCCACCCACGTTGCATTATATAGTTGTTCAGTTTTAAAAATTAAATATCGTCAGACTAGAAGGATTGGGGAGCACTTAAATTCTGATATATCATTGAATGATACTAAGTTACGCAAAAGACAATTGTATTTTGGTGTGATTAGTCTGATTTTATTTTACAAACAACCAATCAAATCCACTTTTTAAAAAAAATTGTTTTCACATGTTTAAGTAGAAAACCTCTTAAATCATTTATTCAAATGATTGAGTCATAAAATAAAAAAATGTGAGTTTAATACAAGCTATATACATAAACCCATAAAAATAAAAATAAAAAGATTATTTTTGTTTTATTCTAGTTTCTTTTCACATTGCTGTAGAATAAAATTTTTATTTTTATTTTAAAAACTCGTTCATGATATCAAGTATCAATCATTGACCTGACCATCAGATTTTATTTATCAATACTAATTTGATAAAATTCATTCATTAACTTAACACAAAATATTCGTACATTATTTTTCAATCCCAAACATTTTTATTTATTCTATATCTTAAAGCTAAACAATTATAAAAATGAAGTTACTTTGTGTGTATTGCAACCATAGATAATATTTAAAAGATTTTCTTAGTAAAACTCTTGGTGCGTTAGTTTAAAATTAGTTCATTTTCTTCCAGGTGGTTATATTTTGTATGGTCACTGTAAATTTTGTGATGCTCCATTTTGAAAGATTGATATCTCACCTGAAAAAATAAATAAAAAAATTAACATTTGTAATAAATATATAGATACATCAATATTTTACTTAATAGGTGTGTTAGCAATATGCTGTGATACTAGCTGTTGTAAGTGCTAAAATAAATATATAAAAATCAGTGATTTATTAAAAATAAAAAAATCTAAATATTTTAAAACGAACAAGTAGTCTTGTATGTTTAAGGCAAATAACTTTACTTCCTAAGTTAGTAGAGTTGAGTCTTCCTGTTTACAAAAAGGTGTCCAAGCCAGATTTAATAGATGGGCTTATAGTTACTTCTAGTTGAATAAACAATTAGTGGAATCTAATATAATTTCTTTGAAATTCACTTTCACACACTTATTTTAATAGTTTAATGTCCATCCAAGAGTTATTTTTAGCATTTGTAAAAACTACATGATCGGTGTGAATGTAGACCTTAAGTCTGGGTCAAGGCAGTTTGTGTTAGTTGGCTAACTTTTGCCACATATTATTTTCATAAATATATCGCTGTTACTACGATTACAAACAGCAGTGTGTGTTTGAAATTATTTCCCTAAATTTGTGTTTTAAGACTAACGGTCTTAAATAATACAGGTATAGGGCATACACTGGCGTAGGAAAAAGTTTTATATTGGTTTTAGTTTGTATATTTTTTAAAATTTAAAAAAACAGGGGGAAGGGGAGATTGGTAAATTAATATAGTTTAATACCCTCCACTGGGATGCAGAATGAACCGGGTAATTCAATCGTAAAAATTACGTGCCAAAATATTTTCCCTGTCCCCTCGACAAATTTAGTTGGAATTCTTCCTTATGTTCCCCCTCCCCCCTAAAGTTATTTGGCTCAAATTAAAGAGATATAATATTGCTAAAAATCAGGAAGTATTAATTTCTGTAATGTTTTTATTCTTGCCTAATTATAATGATATTTTCTTATGTTTCAATTACATTTTACCGCAGTTTTTGAGAAATAGTACTTAATTTGTGTGGCAAACCTAATAGTAGAAGTGCCGAAGTTATTACAACCTGATTGTTCTAAAGGCAAAAAAAAAAAAAAAATCCGGTTTAAATTTTTTTCTATGCACAACTTGAGGCTGACGTTAATTTTCTATACATTGTTTTTTTTTCTCCCCGTACACTTATTCAAAGTGTACTGAAAAATAACGCGGTACTACCATCCTTTTTACTAAAATAAACCATTGCGTGACCGAAAAAAAATTATTAGCTACATATCAATTTAAAACTTGTAAATTAAGTAATAAACTAGGTACTAGATTTTATCTTTAAAATATACAATTATACTACAGGAAGCCACACTTTAAAAATTTTCACAACTTTTACTTTTTTTCTAGACAGTTTAGAGATATCTTCTATAATATTGTCGTTGAAGCAATATCATTATTAGAAAAAATAACCACAATTAGAAAAACTATTTTATGCGTTGATAAAAGCTAGGATTAGAAAGTAAAGGTGAGATTGTTGTTTTTATTGTTAACAAGGCTACAATTAATTTAGTTAATTTCAGAATTCATGAGTGAGTAATGAAGGGTAAAATCCCTCTATCTATTAACATAAAGAAAAGTTATTTCATAAATGATTATTTCAAATTTTACTTAAGCCCTAATAGATGAGATTTCTTATGTTCTTCAGTTGAATTGAGCTTGCAATTAAAATAGTCAGAATATTATTTAAACAGTTTTTTAAGTAATCTTATTTTCCCTGCCCCCATGTCTTACAAACAATCCGACCTGTATTAATTTTAATTGTGTTAGTGAGGTAAGGGGTGAGGTGAAATATATATAAAATTTACCTGAACTTGCGTGTAGGGGTAGTGAGAAACCATTTAGGAATAGCTTCACTAAATACACCGAGCCAGGATTCTAGCCCTGACCTATAAAGAAAAAACCAGTCAATATAGGCTAATTTAATATTCCTGTCCGCTGGTATGGATGCATGGCTAATTTGTAGGAATATTAAATATACGGTAGTTAAAGTGGTATCTCTGTTATAAAAGTTAAAGGATATGTTTTCACGTGATCATTATATAATATATTATATCAAGTCAAAAGATATACAGCTGAAACTTTTGACAAAGTAGCGATTCCAATCAAATAAATATAGGTTATTATTTAACCTAAATATTTCTAATATCGCCTACGATTTTTTTTCCCTAAACCTACCCATCAACAGCAATTTCGATATATCAACAATTTGAAGAGTTAAAATCTAAGTTATTTTAAACATCCTGTAACTAGTTGTTGAATAAATTCAAGATAAGGGTCTTAGCAAAATAATAATTGCGCTATTTATTTGTCATTTTATTTTGCAATATTGAACAGATTGTGTTGCGTTGCATTGTATTTCTAGGAAGAATCAATCTATTAACGTTAGGTATAAATATTATTGTGTTTGTATTTAGTTTAAACCTTGTTAACGTTGTAAAATATTATCAAGAATATAAGTTGAATTAAAATAGAGATAAATGTGTTTATTAAAAATAGTAATAGCTAGTTTATAATCAAATGATAGCTCCATTGGCTTTTTTGTAGTGCCATCATTTGTTATGTTTGTATGTTAATCGTACCTCTCCGAAATGAAACATGTCATTCACTTGCACCACATTGTTTTAGTGAGTTTTCTATAGCAGTAAATATTTCCAAAAGTAATTTTTATTTACTATCATTGTTTTAATCATTTCCTGACAAAGCTATGGATTCACCAATAAAAATGCCTTTCAATACAACCATTGTCACATAAATTGTTTTGTTTATAAAAGCAGCTTTTTTTATTTTTGGGATTAATGCCTACTTTGTTTTGCTCCGTAGCCACAATTAATTTTACGAATAATTAAGTAAAATTATACCTATGATTTTGGTGTGAAAACAAAGCTTTTTTTTTTTGCTATTGTTGAAATTATACCTGAAAAACAGAATCAATCAATACACTGTAACACTGAGATTATTGATGATTATTTTATTTATAAGAAATAACTAAAGCGGCTATCAATTTAAAATATGTATTGTTTACACACACACACACACACACACACACAGAGTGAAAAAATTAAATTAACAATTTAGGTATTTATTTAGACTATCCAACATTTTAACTCAGTCGATGGCGCAATTACCACCGGCAAAAAGGTATAGATATCCGATACAAGTAAAGAAAAACTCGTTTTGAAATGAGGTTTGCTTTCTTTTAATAAATGGCAAGTGAATTGATATGGATTGTTATGTTTATCTAATAATTCACAAGGATAAATCATTAATAAGCAGAGCATTAACCTTAACAACGTTGCTTAGTTGGTGAATTAGAAGCTATTTTACGGGGCGGGTTGTATCTAAACTTGACACGTCAAGCATATTAAGCACTCTGAGCACGATCGCATTTAGATACTAATGTTCGAAAAAAAAAAGGAGAGGGTGTAAAATGAGCAGTTCACCTGTGAAATATACAATTAAGATCGGGCTTATATACTGTTATGTACCCAGTTACAACAGTTTGGGTAGAAAGAGGACCGAACAACTATGATGTCATATTGTTTGTTAGGTGTATTTATTTAATCTCATTGAATTGTTTACTTCAGTTAGTCAATTTAAAATCATGGGGCAGGAACCAAAATAGAAAACGAATAGAGTAAGCTTGGTATATATTATTAAATCTTTACTAACTAATGTGTTTAAATTTACATTATCACATTAAATACGCCATTTGGAAGGTTTATGTTGGAATACATCTGTGTTCACGTGATTGAAAGAGGTCTCTACTGAAACATAGCTTCTTATAAAGAACAAAATCTTTCCTTTTGTACTTTTTTTTTTAGAAAAAAAACTACGCCCTTAATTATGTTTGCTTGGAATATAATAATTACTGGAAGTAGTAAAAGTATATCTTGGACTGAACGCCCCTCCATTTTCACCCTATCTTTCCCCCCACCCCGCTATTGAATTTTTTTATTTTCATTTCAAAATTCTGAAGAAAAGTTCACAGACCTCTTCAAACCTCTTTCACTTTAAGATGGTGTGATTTTGGACATTGTTAAGAGACATGTGACGTCATTGGACCCTCTAGTTCCACCCACTCTTGCAAATCTAATGGGGGGAGAGAGAGAGAGAGAGAAAGAGCTATTGAGTGAACAAGAGACTACAAAACGTTTTGTAACTTGATAATAAGGATGTTAGTATGACTTTACACGTCTCAATATAATTAGTTTATCGCAGTACTATTCAGAATACTGGGTCGCTGTTTGAAAATTTATTTTGAGAAAGAAAGAATTCAGTTAGCTACAACTGCTTTTTAAAATAAAAGTTTTTTTTTAAATCTCCTGAAGAATTTGAATACATCTGTAAACATCAACAGAGTTAAAATAAAATTATATTAAATTAAATATGTTGCTTTAACATAATATATTTTAATATAAAATGAAATAAACACGCTATAAAATATATTAACTCATCCAAGCAAATATATCTAAAATAAACGTCAACTATAATGGGCTATGAACAACAAATATCCTTCAAATAAATTTAAAAATGACCCCTGAACACCGGAATCGAATCCAGGGCCTATGGATTATCATACCAAGGCTCTACCACTGATCTATTCAGGGTCATTCTTCACTCATATTTTAAGGCAGAGTCTGTGATGGACGTTTGGATATAAACGACACCTAAGAGCTATCATTGATATCACATTCACTGGTGACTGTTATGGCCTTATGATGCCAATAGTACAACTGACTTACATTGTACCTTCAATCGACGTAAGATGTAAGAAAATAACGCCATACACAAAGTATATATAAAAGATCAAGCTTAGGGGATGAATGTTGATAACTAAGGAAACCAGACGTAACTGAGTCATATTCGAATAAATTGAAAAATGACAACTAGACACGGGAATCAAATGGAGACCTTTAGCTTAGCGCGCCAATGATCTACCAAGCTTCACCTTTCATATTATACTTTTAATCACAACTTGTGAATGTAAGGAATGCCAGGCCTCCACCGTGGTTCGTATTCCACGTTAAACTGTAAGTCCTCCATTTCATCTCACAATCATCCTACCATTACACATTAGCGTAAGTGCGTATAACCCGAACGGGTAGTAAGACGTGTTGCTAATAATAATAACATAATATACTTAATTGTATAACATAGCTTTCTTTGAACAATTGCCCTGTTCAGACGCTGAAATGCAAGGTTAAACATTGAACTTTGACATTTTCAAGATACATATAGGAATCGACATGTCATATGGTGTTGCCAGGTTAGGCAGAGGTAATTAAGACTGTACCTGGGATCATATATTATACTAAGTCTCTATTTTACTAATGATATATAGGTCCTGCTCAAGATACTTAACATAAAGATGTATTTATATTAATATATGATCAATAAATGTACTATCGATTGATGAGAACAATTCACAGGTAGAGTTAAAACTAGCTTTGTTTCCCTGGAAACGTTTCACGTCACGTCACATAACTGACAGGGGCTCATTTCCAATGGAAAATGGTACAATAAAGGTTTAACGATGAGTTTTCCAAGATAATTATTCGGAGTATTGCTTAGTATTTCTTCCCTTGCTCCTTTAGACTAGATTAATTTAAAGGTCTTAGATAAACAACTAATTTAGGAGAGGATAACGAATTTATTTTGTATCACGAATCAAATTGGTATGTATTTATCTTTGATTCATCAAACACAAAAATAAAATAAAGCACTTCCAGAAAGTCTTGGGCACATAATTTAGTTCGTCATATGTCTTAACAGTATCAAAACATTAAAGACAGATCCAAACAAACTTCTAAATTTATGGGAACAAATATACTTCAAAGTGTGTTTATATAAACTCTGAAATTATTTTATCTTCTTCTTATAAACTATGGCCTCGTAAAACAAGGCTTTTGATGTATTTATGACGTCCATCGCTGTGTCCTGTGAAAGTTCCACGCTTTTTAATTCCGGTTGAGATGATAGAGAACATTCAATTTATTTATTTTGGGGAAGATCACCTTAGAAGAGCCATCTATTGATAAAGAAACACTACCCTCACTTGAAGGTAATATTCAACCTTTGGAATGTATTTCGGCACCATTTGTTTGTATTCCATCTATTACATATAAATATAAATTTATTTAACTTGGTAAACATAATTAATTGTACTCCACATCTTTGGTGGTATCTTAGGTTATGGTACGTAGAGCCCATTCAATTATGGTTTATATTATTATTTACACCAAGGTCTGATCACACATTTTATTGGGGTATTTGAAAGAACTGTGTACATATTCAAAGAAATTATATGACAATACTTGTATCTTTTTTTAGAAAAGAAATAGGCTCCTTAACTGTTATCAGGGGCGGAGCCATATCATTTTCTTAGGGAACTCATAGTTATAAATAACATAGTTACTTACAATGTTAAATTCCTGTTTAAAGCCGTTTAAAAGTTTCTCATTCATATTTAATCTTATGTATGTTTTAAATCGTGGTCATCCTCCCCAATTTTTTAAAATCAGATAGTTTCATGAACCATTTGGCGTGGCCCTCCAACAATTTTTTGAAAAATGGTCTATTCTAGAAGTAATGAGTCATCTTCGCCTTGATATTTTTTTAAATAAGATTATTTTATAAGCCATTTTAACTGTTCCACACCCAGAAAATTGGAAATTTGGATGCCCCCTAAAGCTATTTAGAGTGATTCTCACCTTAATTTTTTAGGAAAGTTAGATACCTCTAGAAGATAATCTTTGAAGTGGTATTCCACCAACAAAATTTTGAAAATTGACTTATTTCAGAAACTAGGCTATTTGGGGCTGTCCTCGCCTGAAAATTCTTCAAATGACATGCATATAGAAGTTATTTGGAGCTGTGCCCCCCTAAACATTTTTGAAATTTGGATGACCTTTGAATCTCTTTAGAGCATTCCTCCCTGAATTTTTTTGCCAGCTAGATGTCTCTAGTCTAGTAGTTATTTGGAGCGGTCTTCTCCGGCAAATGTTTGACAATAGAATACATCTAGAAGTAATTTGGAGTTTGATTTAAAGTCATATTTCAGCTTCATATTCGATAATATCAGAGGATTTGAAATATATCTAGGGGGGGAATTTATTCAAAGGAGAGGCAAATTATGTCCAGGGGGTCAGAGTCCCCCCACAGTTCCACCGCTCCTGCCGTCCACACATACTCTATATTCGGTATTCGTGAATGAACTGCTCTTAGACGATTATTAGCCTTCTTTGATGTGTGGTGGACTACCGTCTTTATGCGTAGCAATGTTCGTTACTCGCTATGCACGACAAATATTAATACATGAAAACGAATATTTTTTCCACACTTGCGTGAGTCATATCGGACATTGATTAATCATGGACAAATAATGCACGTGTGGACCCGTCTAAGAGGTGTATGCGCGTAAACAGATAAAAAAAAGTATATTATTTACCTATGTGTTGTATTTTCTTTCTAAAATTTTAACTTTCATTTTGTTTTTTGTATTAATTTTCTAACGTTCACAGGGGGGTAAACTGGCTCTTTGACACCCCCTACCCTATCCGCGTCTGACTGTCACTACTGACATGAAATACAAATTGTGCAAAATTATTTCACAAATTCAACTTAAACAGATAAGTTCTTATTTGTCTCGATTTTGAATGGATTTAACTGGATTTAAAAAGTCTTGGACATGTAGGGGAGGTGAACTGATAGTGTGCTTACCTTTGTCTGGGAAAGGACCTATAGTCTGGTTGGAAAACAGTAAAGAAAATTCGAAAAAAAATCTTTGCGGCCATCATTGATAACATTTTGCTATATTATTTGAGTTATTTTAAAGGAATTGTTAATATCCTAAAGTGACACTTCAGTTAACATGAAATTGGTGTATAAAAAAATATTTTAGTAACTTAGTAGCTATAATTAATAATTTTAGACACGGCGTCTTACTACCCGTTCTAGGTTTACGCTTAAGTAACTAAATTACACTAATGTATTAGGAAAATTGGGAAGGTTTAACTTAGAGGAAGTGAACCCGCATTTTGCGTGGTAGGGAGAAGTGAAAACATTTAGGAAAAACCACCCATTCACCCTGACGAGATTCGAACCTTCGATCTCCCCGTCCTCGGTGGTCTGGCTCAACACGACTGGCGCGTTAGCCAACTACGCCACGGAGGCGGGTTACTTAGTAGCTCCCAGATACTGTTCTTCCAACCAAAATCAGGTTTAAGTTTGAAGGCACTACTTACTCCTCATATTCCTTTAAGTTGAATTCCAGCATGTTTCTCTAATGATAATTTCATGGTGATTATCAATTAAGTTTAGTCAAAAGTAATGGATTGTGAGGAACAAAGGTTGCAACCACTTTGTAATCGTGGTTCAAACTTTTTTTTTTCTTTTCGAGATTCAGTGAATTTCGTGTTAGTTCGTGCAGAAACGTTATATATGTACTATTGTTAGCTAAACTATTATATTTTGTATTTATTCCATAAAACATTCGAGCACCTACAGCATTAAACTTTACTCTAAAACCCCAAAAGTGATTTAACTATCATTTTAAAAAATGTAAAACTCTTGTCCATTTTATAAATGTAGTTTTTAAATAAATATATAAAATTTTAAGCCTCTTTTCTTTAACGATATGTTTAGAACGAATTACTCCATTTTTTAAAACTATTTTAATTCAAGCTAATATAGTTTTGGCGGATATAAGTGGAGTGTGAAACCCTAACTTCCTGTTAAATAAAATATACCTGCTTTTATTTCAAGCTACGCGACGGTAAAAAGAATATTAATGTAAATTTTAAACAAGAAGGAAATGACTAAGCCTACATTTTAAGACTCTCTAAATGCTGTTTCTTTTTAATTAGGAAAAGTAAAATAAAAGTTCCTAGCAGTAATTTTATTTTTACTTCATTTGTGTGCAGTTTTTTTTTTTTTTTTTTTTACAATTTCTTTTTGTTACTAAAACGTAGTAGCAGATGTTGTAGACGTTGTACGAGCTCAATTTTCCTCTAGTAATTTTCTCTATCGTGTTTTGTTTTTCACGTGGAAAGCTAATTTGTTGGTGCGAATGTTGTGCGTGTTTCTATTGGCTGCGTGCGTGCGCGTCGTGAGATATGAAGCGCGAAGTTAATTTGTTCTGTTATTAGCTCTGGGGGCTGGCTGAAGTCTGTTCCATTTGCTAGCAACTTACTAACTGGAATGGGCGCAGAGAAGTGTTGTATGAGAGTCGAGAGTGTTAACACCATGAAGACTTGGGATTGACATATATTATATATATAAAACATACATTTCAATTGTGAAAAAAAATGCGTTGGTGACCGCATGGTCTAAGGCGCTACTCTCACAATAGAGTAGAGTTTTGATGACTGGAAGATCGTGATTCGACTGTGTTGGATGTACTAATGGTGGTTTTCCTAAATGTGTTCCCACACTCTCTCCACCCCTACGCAAATGCGGGTACACTTCCTCTAATTTAATTTGTTCTCATCCTTAACCCACTAGCGTAGTTAGTAAGGCGCAGGTGACCTGGTGGTCTAATGGTAAGGTGTCAGACCTCTGTGCTGAGTGTCGGGGTTCAATCCTTGGTCCCGGCATAGGTTTATTTGATTGACAAACCCGTCCTTTACCTCTGACAAAACGTGTATTAATCACAACTTGTGAATGTAGGAATGCCAGGCCTCCACTGTGGTTCGGATTTCACGTTAAACTGTAGGTCCTCCATTTCATTCACAATCACCCTACCATTACACATTAGCGTAAGTGCGTATAACCCGAACAGTTAGTAAGACGCGGTGCTAATAATAATAGTACGTATGTGTAAAACCTGAATGTCTTGTAGGATATAGTGCTTAAAAACAACAACAAATTAACTTAAACATTAACAAAGTGGAAAATTTACAAAAAAACTTTTGTTACCTCTAGATGGTAGCAGGCTGTCTCCATCTGTAGTGATGTTTTGGAAATTTATAATTATGTTAATTTTTTAATAATTATTACTATTCAGTTGTAAAACGCTGGATGTGAGATTGTTCATCAGTCGGCCATCTTGCACGCTCTAGATCCTGTTGGATGCCGGGTGTGTCAGGGGAGAAACGGAAGGGAAAGGGGGAAGAAAGTTGTGTTGGCAGTAGAGATCGTCTGGGTCATATGCTCGACTCTATGTGGCCAATCAGCAGTCTGGAAAAATAGTACGATATTTTGTAATAAACACATCACCTATTTGTGTACAATTATTTGTTCAATAGAATTTAAAAACATACAAAAGGGATGTTATACTTCCTTTTGTTTTATCTAGGGAACATAGATAAATAAATACAGGTAAATTAAATACACTAATTATATTTTATTATACAATAGTAGGCCTTATTTATACAAATTTGTTTAAGAAATGTGTTTAAAACTATCATTTAAACTAGACATATCTATAGTATATTTAAATCAATTCAGAGTGTTTTCATACAAAAAAATATAAATAATAATTGAAACTGGTGTTGTATTACATTTTTTAATTGGAAACGTATTTTTCTATTTTATAAATTTTTTTATTTTATTATTATTAAGGTATGAAACTTATACTGTCGTATATTGGTGAATAATCGTATGGTAAAATTAATTATTATTTTATTATTTTGATCAAAGCTATTTTTAAAAATATCTAGGTTTTCAATATTTACTATAATTAAATCTTTTATCAACAGCCGTGAAAAATGAGTGTAACAACTTGTAACTTAAAGGAATAGAATAATATAAAATTAATTATTGAATATATAATAGACTACGTTTATAATGTACCAATTAAACGTGGGAGACCTTTATCTAGTTTATATTATAAATATAAGATATTTACTAAGCGTTCTTATATAGAAAAAATTACATTGATGAATATATACAACCATTCATAAATTACTCTAAAAATGCCTGCTTGATTTTGTCACACTTGAAAATTCCATGTTAAGAGGACACATAGTCCTCGATATTGTCTGTGAAGAAAGACAAGTACCAACTCAAAGGCAAACATGGTGGGGTTGTTTGAGTAATATTTCACGCTACTCCCTAACAAGGGCCCTTAAACGTCAACCAAAACAATGGGGGGGGGGGGGGGGTCATTGATCTTAACCAGATCTAAATGAAGTTTGAATTATTGCCACTGCCAGGGTGCACGTGTGGTAAGTTTCACTTCACAAGGCCTCTAAGTGATATTATATATTGGGCTATTTAAGAAAATATTAATTGTTTTTATTGGAACACGTACTTCAACCAAACGCAATTAAAAAAACACAGATAATTAATAAATCACGTCTTATATTTAATTAATTAATGTTTTAGAGAGAGACTTTTACTACTCTTTTTTGTCACCTAAGAATCTGTACCCATTTACACACAAATAACGTATATATTATTATTATTATTATTATTATTATTATTATTATTATTATTATTATTATTATTATTAGCACCGCGTCTTACTACCCGTTCGGGTTATACGCACTTACGCTAATGTGTAATGGTAGGGTGATTGTGAGATGAAATGGAGGACCTACAGTTTAACGTGGAATCCGAACCACGGTGGAGGCCTGGCATTCCTCACATTCACAAGTTGTGTTTAATACACTTCTTGTCAGAGGTGAAGGAAGGGTTTGGCAATCAGATAAATCTGTGCCAGAACCGAGGATTGAACCCCGGACCCTCAGCACAGAGGTCTGACACCTTACCCCTAGACAACCAGGTCACCCTTATATATAATTATAGGTGTCTATCTTTGCTAATGGTTTTGTACAACATAATGCTTGTGCGTTAGGTTAAATTAAAACAGAATAAACCCACCTTGGTGGCATAGTTAGCTAACGCGCTAGTTTCGTGTGAACTGGGGTGGTTTTTCCTAAATGGTTATCCACTCTCCCTCCATGTAAATGTGGGTTCACTTCCTCTAAATTCAACCTTCCCAATTTCTAACCCATTAGAGTAATTATCACTTAGGCGTGTAACCCGAACGGATAGTAAGACGTGGTGCTAAATATTATTAAATAATAATAGATTAAGTCCTTGATTAAATTTTATCTTGAAACCACGGGCTGTTTTTATTCTTTTAAGCTAAAACATCTTTTTAATGTTTTGATTTAATATAATGCTCTATGTGTTCCAATGGAGCTTTCAGAAGTAATTTTCATTATAGAATATAATTCTAACTAATAATAACGATAAATAAAGTGAAATATAGAGGGCCTATAGTTTTGGAAGGAATGTTTTGGAAATATTTTACATTATGTGTTAGGCCTAAATCACAATAATAATATTCACATGAATCTGATATTTTGAAAAAAATTGGGGATTTAATTTCATTTTTAAGTTATGTTTACTATGTTGACCCCTTTGCGTTTTTTTTAACTAAAATAAATTAGTGGGGCCGTGAACATAATTTAAGCAAACAAGTTTAAAAATACTTTTCAATTTACTTACATGCAACCATCTATAAAGTTTTATTATATACAAGAATATTTAAACTTGTAACAAAAGTTAAAAAATATAATTAAATACACAATAGATAGGCCTTTTACAAATTTTTAAGCTACATTATAATATAATTTAGTGAAAACAATACAATAAAATAAAATATTGATTTAATTTATTTTGTATTTTATTTATAATTCATTTTTTTAGTATATCTTCGTTTTTTATTACCTTTATGGGTATAGGTAATTGATAAAACTAATGACGTGGGAATAAGGAAAGAGTAATTTTGAGGAAATATTTAAATTAAAACCTCTTTAGTGGTAGAACGGTCTAAGCGTCAATCTCACAATATACTGGACTTAACATGATGAGATTGGGGTTCTAGTCCCTTGTGGGTGTACTAAGTTTACCCTCCCTACATGATATTCTAATCTCCTTCCTTGCAAATGCGAGTACACTTCCTCTAAGGCTAACTTTACTATTCCTAGCATATAAGTATAAAATATTACTTCAGTGTATATTTGAACAGATAGACATTACAACGCGCTGACCAAAAAGTAAAAAAAAATTGACATCTAAAGTAAATACTTTTATAACCAGTTGAAATATCACGAGTGAAATATCACATAGGAATACTGGAATAAGCCAACTGAAATAAATATTTAATATTAGTTATAGCCTTACTCTTGTTCCGATTGCAAAGAAAATCAACTAAGTGGCTTAGGTATTCTATTTTGAAACTAGACATTCACTAAAAATTAGTATTTGGGTGTTATTTCATTTAATGAAAAATATAACACAGTCCTTTGATTTGAATCGAGAACCGTGTTCAGGGTATTTACTGGCAAACCCAGTGGGAAGAGATCATTGGGAAGACCCAGACGTAAGGTGGGAGTAACATCAGAATGGACCTGAAGAGATATGGTGTAATGAGGTGGACTGGATAGAACTAGCTCAAGATTGGGATAGGTGGCGTTCTTTTGTAAGTGTGGCAATGAACTTTTTAGTTCCTAATGCAATGAGTATGTAAGTAAATAAGAAATTTGTTTGTTTTTAGATTGGGTTTTTATTGTGTGTTTAAAGTAGGCTTAAAAGTTTACTAATTATTTTATGGATGTATTCATATGTATGTAAAATTCCACATGGGTATCAAAGGTAGCAAGGTATCGGGGAAAAATTGCACCCGGGAAAACTGCACCTTCCCAGAAAAATGGGAAAACTGTCGCCCTCGCATGAATCATCACACTAATAGGTGGGAAAAGTGCACCCACACGACCTCGTCTGTATCACCTAAATAATTTTAACAAGTCGTGTGGGTGCAATTTTCTCACTTTCCTCACGACCTTAACATTTTCACCGGCTGATAGGTTCATCGCATCCTTTTGTTTAGGAGGGTGGTTATTTCAAATCAACTCATCGCACATCATGAGGTCTTGATGAGGTCAAAGTAATCGATTCATCGCACCTGTCTCTTTGCCTGTTGTTTAGGTTAGGTTAGGTTGGGTTAGTTAGGCTAGGTTTTACAAGATTAGTGTGTATCTGTAATCATTTGATGTGAACATATAAATTGAAGTTACCAAACTAATTATAATGACCTTTTACTCAATTTTTTAATCTAGGCTAGACTCTTCAAACACTTTGCTAGACCTTGGGCGTACTTGTTTTGTAATTGTATAAACAGTGTGTGGGGCGCACTTTTGCCACCTAAATTTGTGTGATTATTCATGTGAGGGCGCAGTTTTCCGGGCGCAATTTTCCCTAATACGTAACAAAACCTAGAACAAATGTTTAGATTCTCTCTTATCTTTAATTTGATGCAACTACTTTTGTATTAATATCCCCACAGCAGTAAAAGATTTCAAGTTCCATGTATAAACGTTTCCTTAAAACTTGTTCAAATGAAATCTACTAAAACTATTAACAATTATTCAAACTGTATTCATCCTTGATTTTATGTCCAACTCATATAACTTGTATCAAAAACTTGGCCCTGCAATAACATAAACATGAACATCATCATCTCCCAAGAATTTCGAAATGTTTCCAAATCCTGGATATGTTTCCCTTCGTGGGTGGTAGTTAAATGTTCACATATAAGAATGTCTTGAATATAAACTCGCACACGCACTTGTTATATGACGTTGGTCTACACAATATATTGAAGGAAATGTTGCTTCTTTATTATTTATTCAGCTAGCTATCCTCCCGACTGCTTTGTCTGCCAGATTTATTTATTATTTATTTTTCTTGTGTTATAAACTTAAACTGGTTGATTAAGGAAAAACATTCGGTTTTGACTAGGTTTGTGAAAATTAAGCAGGCCGAATAATATATTGTGATTAATTAAAGGAAGAGAAGTTTTAGAGATAAACCTAATTTAGATATTATTATGTCTGGTTAATCAAATTTCCCATCAAAAGGTATTATTAGTACAATTTATTTATTATATTTTAGTACACCAGTCTACTACCCGTTTGGGATATACGCTTATAAATTTATTACTATTGACTATATAAATTAATTTCACATGTTTACTAAAAATATTTTTGTATAATATATTTTAAAATATTCATTCAATTATAATAAGAGTTGACTATTTTTAAGACTTTTTTTTATTACAGCGTCTTACTGCCATTCGTGCTATACGTATTTGTGAGACTAAAATAATAAATGGACAATTTGTAATTAAGGTTAACAATATTTGTAAGTATACAAAATATTTTAAATTATGTTTATAGTTATTACAGATTATTTAAAACATTAACTATTTTATTTAATAAATTATTTAATATGTAATATCCTAGATTTTAAATAAATACAGTATTTTAAATTAATTACAATGATTCGGAGAATTAAACTCAATATGTGATATGCGTGAATATTCAAATAATTAGAATGAGAAATTAATTTAAAGAAAATGAAATTATTAAAAAAATCAATATTTAATATTTTAAATAGTTGAAGCCTTCTTTTATTTACTAAGATTCATCCATCCTCCTGAATTTACCAAATTAATTATTGGAATTTTTGATTTCTACTAGTTATTAGATTACAATATTACTTCAAACTTTTAAATAAGAATTTTAATCCAACAAAATGAACCATGCAAATAGCGAAGTTGAGTAATGTTGTGAAATAGTGTATTTGAATGTGAGAGTTTCATTTACGACACATTACAATGAGTATTATTGAAGTAGACTAAGAAATTTCGTAAACAAATAAACTGTGTCAATCTTTTACCACTACGTACAATATATAATACTAGATTGATGAGCTAAACACTTGGGAATACTTAGTTTTTAAAAGTTGTTTTAGTTTTAAGTAAGACATAAATTCATAAATACACTAATCAATGAATCAGAACATTATTACTATTATAATTATTATTAAATATATTTACTATTTCAAGCTAGAAAAAATATTTATAATTATACAACCTACTTCAATAGCCGCATGGTCTAACCCACTAATCGTTAGACTAGACTGCTTAAGACGGGGCGATTGGGGTTTGATCCCGGTAAGATATATTGTGGGTGGTTTTAATCAATGGTTTTCAACTCTCACTTCACGCCAATTCGGGTGCACTTCCTCTAAACTAATGTTTCCTAGTCCCCAACACATTAGTGCAATTACTACAGAGCCGTATAGCCCGGACGTATAATAAATACGCTGTGCTTTGAAAACAAAACAAACTAATCGTAAATAATTTCCGTGGAGGCAGTTTCCATGTCCCTATAAGTTTGGGGAGATGGTGACTGTGAATATGAGGGTGTGCAACCAGTGGAAATTCTTGTACCAAACTAGTTCCTCTTTCAGGAAAAATACCCATGATACAAGCCTGGAATCGAACCCGGGCCCCTGGAGGTGTTATTCAGGTGCACTGATCTACTATACCACGGGGTCGGTTTGAGTGCTTACGAGAATGAGCATCTAAGCTGACACAATATTGGGATGTAATTTTAAAGTCTAAGCCATTTAATACATTTATCGACTGTATATTTCAAAACACAATAAAAGTGTACGATATAATTTCTATATGAACAGCAATAAAAGTTACTATATCTACTATCACGTATTCATACGTCAAGATCATGTAATCTGCAGCTGTCACGTAAATAGATATTATCATGTTTTAATTTTTTTTTAATTTATTTAACATGATCTTTCTGAACCGACACACTATATCAGTACACGACTTGTAAAATAATTTAATTCTAGAAAAGACACAACATCGCACCCTCGGTCGATAATTCATCACTGTGAAAGGGTAAACACACATTTCAAGAAGATAGATATTTTGATTCCTACAAAACAATGGTTTTCAAACTTGTATGCTTCATGTACCACCTGGGAATATTTAGATAACGGGCGTACCCCTTTGTACAGATATAAAATATTTTAGTACATTAATGGGTACACAATAAAAATCAATATTTATTTGGTGTCTATTTACAGTTTACTTTACACAACTACATATATTAATAAACACAAACAACAATGACATGATTGATTGAACAAATCTGACAAAGCTATCAATATCATAATATGGGTACTCGGTGAGATGGTTATGCTGGATATTACTTGTACAATAATTCCACCGTTTCATCACGTACCTCCAAAATTTGTTCCGCTTACCCCACTTTGAGAATCACTGCTATAAAATATAACTAATAATAATACCAAAAGGCTACCAATGTGGGCTGAAAAACATGTTGATATTAATTTTCTTCAAGGTTTATCTCTAAAAAATTATAATAAGGCTTTAATATAAGCCTAATTTTCTGTGATAATGCTATAATGTGATAGAAGGTTTTTTTGGGTTTATTCGTTTCAGGTTGTTTTTGGCACCAATTCCTACCATTTATTCGTATCACACTTATATTTACATTAATGGGATAGAGATTAGTAGAATTTAAAGGAAGTATGATCGAATTTGAGTCGAGAACCACGTCAGTACACCCGTGTGATATTCGAACCTCGGTCTCTACCTTACCAACATTCCAGTATAAGGTGAGTGTGACACCTTAGACTGCTTGAGCACTGGTGCTGGCTTTTAAGAGCCTTGATTTCTTCTGCGTTGGCATTAACGTTGATAACCCTCATAACAACTATTTTTTATATTTCATGCAAATATTCGCTATAATATTTCAAATATCCACGGGCACCTTATGTAATCACTTTGTAAATTTTACAATCAGGATAAGATCCGGTTTGCACTAAACGGTTGGTGAGTAATCACCAATAAACATAAAGTTGTGTTTGAAATAACGACCACCTCCAAAAAACAGCTGATTCAAAGTAAACGGCCGTCTTCATGGTATGAGTCAATGTTGACACCTCTTAAATTAGAAAGGATCGTTTCGTTTTGTAGCCCTGTTTAGTACTAATCATGGTATGTAAGCAAAGGGTTTCCCCTGATTATCGTCTGTACAGTGTTAGAAGAAAGTACCCTTACCTAAAATTGTATTCTATATATTATTATAAATATTTAATTCGTAATCATCACGAACTGATATTGACGGCTGTCCTAGGAATCAATCTTGTGACTAGAATCCAATTCAATTAAGGTGGGATGGAAGGGGATGTGAGAAAAGGCTAAATTTTGTCGCTTTCATTGCAAACAATTTTTTTAAATAAATAAAATAGTTCTCCATCATAAATACAGAGTTTAATATTATATACATGAAGATCTCAACAATATTTGAATATTTTGCTATGAACCTGTTAGCATTAAATGAAAAACTTTTAAAATGAGGAGAAAAAGTTTCATCAAATTCTAGGACGGACACCGTTGACAGATATTCAACAACTGTTGATATTACTACTAGCAGAAAATTAAGCTTTATATTTTTATTGGAGAAATCTTTTATTTATTTTCCCGATACAAATATTTTGCTATAAGAACTGAAAAAAAAATCTTTCCTTAACCCACAATTTCTAATATTCCAACTTAAGTGTAAAACTACGGCCTGAACATGTGAATGAAATCCGGTACCTTTGGAATTGAGTGCTAATGACTCATTGGTAAAGCACTAGAACGAAAGTCTTAAGTCCCATGCTTGATTCCCATGTATAGGTTTTTGTTTTTTCATTCTATTGATATAGGCTACACATATATAGGTCTTAAGGTTGTTTAACGATCAAAACAATTGTTTTAAGATAATTTTTTTACTTTAAATATATTTGAGCTATTAAAAACATAATTCATTTGACCCTAAGGTAGGGATTTATTTCTTAAAAAGGTTATTTATAATCCTGGACACATTTTATAAAAGTGTACTGAAACACTTTTATAGCCATAAGACTAAAACAATTATTACATTTTTAATTAAATTCAATGGACCCGAAACTTAATTGTTTGAAAAAATGTATCTTACACTTAAACATAGGAAATATTGTCACATTGATTAAAGAAAAAAGTCTGGGCATTGGTAGGCATGCAGGCTAAGGCGTATACTCGTCTTGTCTTTTTTATGAGTGACGAGGAGATTGGGGCTTAAAATCCCAGTCGGCTACTAAGGTTATTTTTCCTAAGCAGATCTTTACTCTGTCCACGCAAATGCGATAGCATTTTCTCTAATTTAAACCTTCCCAATCCCTCCCCTATTAATAAGTGGTAAGTCTGTACTAGTGGGTGCAACGCGGTACACACGCACACAATTAAGAAAGTATATTTTTTATTTTGTTATATGTTATATTTCTTTAACATCTATGTATAATTTTTAGAAAAAACTATTTAGTTTCCAGTAATTTTTAAGAGTATTAGCAACGATGATAATTTAATTTTGCAATTAGTTATCCTAACACTTGATGCGTGACTTACTAGTTTATTAATTATGAACAGAATTCTCTCTGACCTGGGATTTCAACACTCATGAGTCGAGTAGGGGGTGTGTGTGGGTTGAAGGTTGAGGGTGTCGGGGGATGTAGGCTATAATCAGTACGTAGAGTCGTCGAGGTCCTCTACCATAGTAATTCTACGCCACCTAACCACGTCGCATGGTGATGTTATGAAGGTTTGGAAGGGGGAGGGAGGTTAGGCTTCACTAAAACAACGTGTAAGAGCTCAGCGCTCTGATGACATGGCGCAGTTACGCCCTTTGGAGTTAATCTCAGCAAGTAGCTTACATTCCAAGCGTTGTTTGTCAGGGGATAGGGGTAAGGATTTCCAAAATGGGAAAGGGGGAAGAGGGTGGGGGAGGAGAGGAAATCTTTTTAAATTAAAATATCCTCACAACCCCTTTTTCACACACACACACCTTCTATAACAAAGCTACCTGAATTCGTTCTCATCACCCGTAATGTGGGGTAGTTTTAGGTGGGAGTACAGTACGTGAATATTTGTGTGGATACAGTCGACTCTAAAAATATATGACCTCCTCGGTGGTTTAAGTTTGAACGACCACGTTTTGACAGTGACATTGCGTTACTACATGAAAGAATAACTTTTCCTATTCATTTTTGTTTCATTTAACGTGAATACGATTATCAAAATGTATTTGGCAAATACACATTCCTATCATTAATATTTAATCTATATGGGATGGTTAGGTTTAACTTGTTTTGCGTCTTATTGGCCTTATAGCCGTGCCTAAACACACATTCTTCACTAATTGGCTAAGGAAGAAGATGACACCTCATATTGAAGATCTAGACCAAACGTAAAATTTATTAATATTATAATTAGGTGTTGTCTTACGAAACGTCCGTTCCTTTTGTCATTGAACTTAAACTGCCAATGCTCTCTGTTCTCTGTTTGCTTCTTTTCTTTAAGTCAATCAATATTTAAATCGTCATCATCCTCCTCTCTAAGCTCCTCTTTGCCTCAACCTTCTATGACGTCATGAAGAAGACAGTTCCTCCTGAGGATATGTCCGTTCCAGTTTGCTTTGTATCGAGGAATCGCATCTAAAATGGTTATCTTCTCACCCACTCGTCTTAGGACTTAAGTTGACTCCCTGTCTGTCCATCTGATCTTCTCATACTTTTATAGCTTACTAATAAAACAATTAAGAAATATATATTGATGAACTCAGTGGTATTGAGATAAAGTTTCACCTCATGACTCGATTTTAATGGGTTGAAACCCAATTGGGGTCAACGAATCATTCTTGACCTATGAAAGTCCGTCGCACATATTCCTTCGGATGAAAGGTAAAGCCCTTGGTTTTATGTCGCTATTGGCATGTAAAAGAACCTTGAAAGATATATAAAAACCTCTTTCGTTAAAATTGGTAGGACCTTTCACTCTCACCCATAGAAATTCTTATGTTCTGACATAAACATTTCAGAAAGTTCACGTTAAATACCTTAAATAAATAAAAATATATGTTATATAAAATTAAACTGTCATAAATTACCTGTAGATAAGTAATAACGTCAGAACTAAGCATACATATTCATCAAAACTGGTGGGAATTCAGTCCAAAGGTCAAATTCATTTAGTGTGGTTTATCGGTGACAGGTAGGTTGGGACTCATCTCCTGGTTGGGTGAACTGAGATATTTTTAAATGTTTCTCCACTATACCTTACTTAGGCATCTTAACTAACGTATTAAAAAAATTATATATACATACGGATAGTCCGAACGTTTAATAAAACACAGTTGAAAATAAAATGGCAAATTTAATTGACATGCACTCGACTAAGAAGTTTAGAAAAATCACTTTCATCATCAAAATATCCAATCACTATCTATTTTATTTTATTTCCAAAAAACCAAAATCTTAATTTAGCTACTTTACTAAAAAATATTTTACTCAAAAATGTCAGCAAAAAATAAGATCCCATAATTTGAGTACAATATAAATTTTCAAAATAAATTTATATTATTTGATCGTTGGAAATATGTAAGGTGCATTTTTATAAAATAGGCCCTATCTTTAATATATTTTTTAATCCATTTATTCTCTAAAATAGCTTAGTAAACCACAATTCTTTTACTTTCTTAAAGTAAAAAGTATTATAATTTAGAGACCTTGAAAGTTGTGTATTACTTTTCTTCCATCAGTTGTACACGATTTCAAATTCTAAGGTTATCATCCAATTGTAGGGTTTCAGCCTTTGAGCGAGAGTATGATGGTTAAAGGACTGAAACTGGGCGGTTTAAGGGATGGAATAAGGGGGTTTAAAGGAGGGCAGAGGGCAATTTGCATATACGAGGTAGTCAGAACAAACAAGTAGAGTTGGTAATTTTAAGTTACGTGACTAGAAAACTTGCTGGTCGTGCGCTTTCCCAAAGTTTTATATCACTTTTAACGTGTTGCAACATACATTACTCATGTTAACGGGTTGTCATCCTTAGATAATTACTATGAGCCTAGTTGAAGTGTTCGTGAGTTTAATGACGTGTAAAAAGTTGGCTTTTTATGCGTTTCTAATGGCACTTGTACGATATTGTTTGTTTTGTGTGAGAAGCTAGTGTGGATAGATTATTAAATACAGGCTACTCAACCCCAAAATTAAAAATAACTATTAACATTATGATAAGCCCATATTAAAATATTTTCACCAAGCATATATTGGACATAAATGCCATTTTAGATTACATATATTTTAAGAAAAAGATTAAAAAATAGCTCATAATTCCACTCATGCTTATTTGATTAATAAACAAGTCAGCTCAGTAACAATTCTTACCTTTACTAAGAAGCATAAGGGTTTATATAATCTACCAATGTGGTTTTCTCTTCTGAATTAAGATATCAACTTTTAAGTCCTATTTATATGTCATCTTTACCTATCTTTTGGCAAAAGGTAATAGGCCTACATGTTGTTTTTTAGTAACTAAAACTTATTGAAATTTGTATCAAATAAGATGATTTAAAAAAAGACATGTGTTGGTATTTTATATACAAGATATATATTATTATTATTATTATTTTGAATTTCATACAACATCTAGAACTAGATTATTATTTAATATTATGCTTAGGTATATATACAATTTCAATAGGCTAGTAAAATGTTGTTATGTGATTTTAATATTCATTTTAAGGAGTGTTATGAAAATCAAAATCTACAATTTATTAATATACTCTCCAATTCTATTTTTTTAAACAGGTAATTTTATTAGATAGTAAATAATCTAAATATAATTTTGCATAAACAAAAATAACTAACATAATCTTGTCATGCATTTTTCAATTTATTATGATTGAGTAGGCATTTTCCTAATTTCATAGAATAGGTATCATCCCTACAATAAATATTACATTGTGTGTGGTTAACAAATATGAGTGACTTTTGCGCTTTTATAAATGATACATATATGAATATACATAATAATATTATATATTTGTATTTTTGTTGAATAAATATAGCTTACTTTGGTTTGGAAGAATGGTTTAAGAAATTCAGACATATCTCATTGCGGTCAACATTAATAACATTTTACTATATTATTTGTACTTTATAGTTATTGATTTTATATATATAGTGACAACTGCATATAACATGACTTGGGGTATGAATATATTAAAATAATTTTAGAAACTTTAGTACCTAACAAATACTGGTCTTCGTAAAAAAAATCAGGGTATAGATATAATGCACAAGCAATTTTCTTGTGACTATTATCTGATAAACTAATATTAAAATGAAAATATTTACAAAAATGTGTTTAAGTGAAACCTTTGGTATTGAGATTACTTTGACGCTTAATATATTTTGTCAGTTATTTATTTTAAATTGTAGGAAGAAGAGCAAACTTTCCTCTTCTCGTATTAAAACTCCTTCCCTCGTTCCATGTTTGTTTACAAGTACATAAAACGTATTTTCTCCCACATCCTATAATATTTCTTGCACGTCATTAGATGTATAAAGAAAGAGTATTAGCAGTCCTCCCCCTCACCCCTTTCTTCAGGTTGAAGTACTTACTTCATGTGATGAATTTTAAGAAAGAAATGAAGGTGGAATTTTCCAATTAGCCTTGTTTACCTTTTATAGGAATACTCCATTGAGTTTCAGATACGACCACAATATGGATAAACTGATCTTTAGGGGTGCAAAGAAGTATCGTCTGTTTCTGAAAACTAGAGCTCAAAGAGTTTAAATGCATTAATTGATTTTATTTTGTTTTAAAATATTTTAGCTACATTTTTAATAATTAATTTCTTTTCTAATACAAACACTTTTACAACAAACTTTACATCTCATACAAAATATAAAAGGCATGGGACCAATCGTATGTGAATGTAGTTGTAACATTGATTTATCTATATTTAAAGTAAACATTAAAAAACTCAAATTTTTGATAATGTATTATTTAACTCAAAACTTCACTTTGGAAAATAGGTTAAACATTTTAAACTCGCGATGGAGCTATTAAATTGTGTGCTAATTCCTTGAGGGCAAATAAAATTAATTATTCATATTTTATCTAATCTTATTAATACCAAGATATTAACAAATATTGAATGTTTAGTAGATCTATTAAATGTATCGAATTAATCTTAAATAGTTTCTTAAATTGTTAGTAGTTTATATTTCAAAATTACACAAAATATTGAAAATTAAGAAGCAATACATAAATTAAAATGATCTAGGATAAATGAACCAAGAGTATTTTACTGAATTTTTCCCACCTTAATATTTAGTAAATGCGGTTACATTTTCCATCCTCATCATTATAATTTAAATGTTACCATGACATTTGTGAAAATTTACCTGTTTATTCTAACTATTATTTCGAAATTTTTATCCTGTTTTCATTTTAATGTGTTTAAAATATTTCAATTATAAAACTTGCTCCATAAGATTATAAATTAAATATGTTAAATAGTAGCTGAGTAAAATAAAAGTACATTACTTCATATTAGAAATAGTAAGAATTTCTGTGAAAGGTTCTTTTTGGCAGTTTTGGTAGGCACTTAAATTAATATTATAGTTATAATTTAGTCAAGCATTGTTTAATAAATACATGCCAAGTGATTAGATAACTCTTTATTGCTAATGTATTATTTATATTTCGGTAACTAAGGTTTGGTCGAATGACTCACAAAATATGTATCAACGTTGTCATGTGACACAAATTTAATGTTACTTCGGCACGTATGCTGATACAAAGAGAATGTATTAACAGGCACCGCTCAGCAGCAACCTGTCTGTTTCTAAAATAAACGGTGTGGAACTCCGCACGGACGTTCTGACTATTTTTTAAATATTGAGATATTTACTCAAAACTCGTAATATCATATGTGAAACGAAATAATAACTATACACTAACAAAACCGAGCAAAAATTTCACTATACTTAAGTAAAACATTTTTGACTCGTGGTTTTAAATTTTATAATTTTATTTTTATAGAATTAAAGTCCTCATATATTTAGGTCAATAAAAAATATCGATATTGGGTCCCCAAGGGTTAACACTTTGTATAAAAATCTAGACTTCCAGTTAAAATATTCGACATTTTATTAGGGGTTGCACATATTATAGTTATCGCATTACTATTAAATTCATCACTTATAGATTTAGACCAATAAAAAATGTAAATGTTGAATATTGAGTCTAAAATGATAGAGATTATTTCCGTAAAAACCTTTCACCTAAGAGGTTAAAGGAAAAAAACATGAACTTTTTAGAGACTTACTTATATTTACTTATTCTATAGCATTAGAGACGAATATTTACTTACTCTCTAGCATTATATAATTATTGCGTTAAAACTTAAGTAGTATTTCTTCACAACAGAATCTCATAATATTGTATTAATATATTTTCCAATATCTCGGAAACTATTGGTTTTATAAAAATATATGTCAAATAAACGTTTTTCATTTTTAATAGTACTACAATTTTGCAATGATAAGTTATTCAGTATCTCAAACAGTTGCAGAGATACGGAAATCTCCGCTTCTGTAAGGTACCCTAAAAGTCATTTTCATGGGAAAATGAAAATATCCATTTTATTTATAATCTTAATCAACGCGTAGATACAAATTTTAATCAAAATCGTTAGAGCCAATTTTGAGACAATTATTTTTTTTCTATTTTCACCCTTCAGTAAACTACCCTTAATTTTAGGATTGGATATCCAATTCCAAAAAAACCTCTGGGTAGCTCTATAAAAACCCTAGATACCAAGTTTTAGTCCGATTGGTAAAATAGTTTTGGCTCTACTCCGAGGTACAGATGGACAGGCAGAGACAGACAGACGGAAATTCAAAAACCACTTTTTCGGATTCGGGGGTCATGAAACGTCAAAATTAATCAAAATCTCGAGTTCGATTTTTTTGACGATCAAAATAATTTCTCTACCTGTAAGATAGCGAGAAAGAAAAAATTTATCATTAAAGTTGGTCTTACATTTACATTGGCCTTGTGGGTATACCTATTCTTTTTATCTGACAAGTTCATTCACAATTTCATTCTAGTAATGTTTTAAAATATTTTTTGAACACTATTCTAATAATTGTACATTTATATAATTATTTAATTACTCTACGAAACTGAAAAATATATTTGACATTTGCAAACATTTACTACTGTAGTTTAAATAAAATGTTTAAATTCTAAGATATTTTTTTTTTAATTGGTCGCTTCTTATTACTGGTCCGAACAATACGTATTTAATTACACTAATAGGAAATTTATGAGGAAGGTAGAATGTTGAGAAAATGTACCCGAATTTGCGGGAAGGTGGAGCAGAAGAAGACATCATTTACTAGTATAAACCATCCTCGGTACGGCTGACAGGGATTCCAGCTCCAAACTCCCTTCACTAGCAAACTATATTAGATGAGCTTGCCGTTTAGTACGCATGCCCACCTGTTCGGGCCGAAACTTATCAACTACGCTGTCAACCAACTATGTCATACATTTTTGGATGATAATAGTGGATAAGGGTGTAAATAAATAAAATGTTTCGCAGTTACTTTCCCAATTTTAACCATATTTTTTAAACCAAAAAGGCAATCTCAATTTAACATTATATCTATAGCTTATATATGAATAATATAATATAGAGCAATAATAAGAATTATAATACTAGACCACTCTTGTAAATAATGTGGTTTTAGGATAACTATTTTTTTTGTTTCGACAAAAATTAGGTTGTTTAGTCTTCCAAATTTTTTTAATTCAAGGACATTTAGAATAGCTTTATTATGGGAATCCCATAAGCCCTGTATATAAATATATATGTATGTGTAGCTTAATATAGCTGATTCTTGCGTTAGGATTACCCGTAATGTGGAGACCCTGGTCACAATCCTGATTATGTGCACAAAGGCTGATTTTTCCTTAACGCCTTCTCATTCTTCCTCCCGACAGAGATTAATGCATTTCCTGTACAATTCTGCCTTCCTCATCCAAAATAACTCAGTGTAATTACGCGTGTATTTCAAACGGGTACTAATATGAGGTGAAAATAAATAAATATATATATTTATATAACATATCCTAAATTGGTTTAAATTGTATGTTTATGGATAACATTAGTTTTGCTTTGAAAAAAATCAGTTTATCTATATTAGAGTCATATTATGAAAATTAAGTGTGTTTATTTATCGAACCACCAAAATCTTAAAGACTTTGTCGTTTAGCAATTATTTTATTTAACAACAGAGTAAAAACTTAAAGATTTGATATAGTGTTTAGTGATTAGTTCTTTTAGATATTTGTGAATATTTTTTCTAGCCCCCGTATTTCGAAATCATTGCTGGATGTGTCTTGTCCTTGTAAAATACATTTTCAAATTTAAGGTTGAAATAAACCTCTATTTATTAAATATATTATAAATTTCATAGATAATATATCTAATATGGGTGGCCATAATTTTCATTTTCCGAGTGTACAAAAGAAAGCACTTTTTACTCCGCAGATGTCGATAGAACGAGTATGTTCCTACCAGCGTGATGAGAAAGTTTATACAACAAACAACATTCGAGAAGGGGTGGGGTGCATGTTTACCCTCATGGCATGAAAATATATTTACCCCTTCCTGTGATATCGTCCAATGGAGGTGTTTTTTTTTCCACCCCGGAACGTAATTCGCAGACTTGCTGTTGCGTCTAATGCATCTCAAGTTTGTATTTAAGTTTTTTTTACTACACAGAAAATATGACTTTATGTTTATGATATTTTGAAGACTCAACTTCATTAACTAAGAAGAGTGCTTTTGAGAAAATAACTATGAAAAATAAACAAAAATATGAGTTATTTAATAAAATTTTATAAAGGTAGGTTCTACTAATATTAGTTGAATAGAGAAAAGTCAAATTTAAGGTACAGTTATACAATATTTTCGCTACATATTTATACACAATAGCTTTTACAATAATCTGTTAACATTTTAACATTCAAGAAATAACGAGCCATTATTTTTAGGAAAAATAAACGAGTAAAAAATTGTTTTAGTTAAGAGGTTAATGTATTACATATTTATTATGCGTTGCCGTGTTTCGAATTCAGTGAAATCCAAGTAATAGGTTAAATCTTTAAAATCAATATATTTCAATATTTCTTTTGAATTATTAACAAATTTACAATTTTAATTTAATACTTATTTATACTATGGCATTGAGATAAATATGGTTTATTGCCACACTTAAAAAATAGGCCACTTATCCCTATCTTGAGCAAGCTCTATCCAATCTACCTTATCGTTCCCTATTTCTTTCAGGTCCTTTATAAGGCTATCCTCCCATCTGCTTCTAATTATTCCCACTGACCTCTTCCCATTCTATTTGCCAGCCCGACAAAACTTGTATTTATCAAACTTGTGAATGTGTGGAATGCCAGGCCTCCACCGTGGTTCGTATTCCACGTTAAACTGTAGGTCCTCTATTTCATCTCACAATCACCCTACCATTACACATTTGCGTAAGTGTATATAAACCGAACGGGTAGTAAGACGCTCTGCTGCTAGTAATAATAATAATAATAATAATAATAATAATAATAATAATAATAATAATAATAATAATATTTTCCAGTCAACGTGATTCTAGTTTCTTACATTCGTGAAGAATGTTTGCCCACCATATATGCAAGATTTTACTACCCCCACAATTTCTGGTGATGAGTACATCGTATGTAATTCATCATTATTTAACCTACTTCACTCTTCAAATATTCATATCTTCTTGGACCAAATATTTTACTCAGTACTTGGTTTTCGAACAACCTAGGCTTACTCTCATTATTTTAAGACGTATGAGACCATGTTTCACCACAACAAATAACAAATGGTGAGACAATAATTGTTTTGTGTATTTTAATTTTTACATTTCTTGACAACAGGCGAGATGTTATCAACTTACTGACCGAGTAATAGTTGCATTTCTAGACTGTATTATTTTACTTATTTATTATCTAATATATTATCAATATTTAAAAATTTTACAACAATATCTGAAAATTATTGTACTAAAACATTTTTATTATGTGTGTAGCCTATAGCTTGAAACGGAAAATATTAAAAATGTGTAGGGACAAATAAATAAATTCATTTAAAAAAATATGTAAACTATTGTAAGAGTACATATATTTTGATGTAATTTTAGTATTTTAGTTGTAATCTATATCACATTACAAACTTTAGTGACGTTTCACAGGTTCCTGAAATAATTTACTTACAAAATAAATTACAACAAATTGAATCGACGTTTTAAATTAAAATATCAATTATGTTCTTAGGTCAATCTATCTAGATAATATCCCTGTCTAAATATTAAAAAAAAAGTCAAGTTATTTGGCAGCATCACTACTTTTCTTGTTGACTGTGTTTACATGAAATCACACGCGCAATTACGTAACAAATGCCTGCATAAACTATTTTTAAGACCAGTCACGCCTCATTTAAAAGCGTGTCCTTTAGTGCATGTTTTGTACGTTTAACTGCCAAACCACGATATGATTTATCTCGCTCTCTACACATGTTTAGGCCAGTGAACTATTTTAAATTGGTTACAGAAGCTACTTGGCAGACAGGCCTTACATTCTACAAAGAAAAATTTAACATACAATACACAAAAATTATAACACTCTTAATGGCTTCTTGATTATAGTATAGATACTTTTTAACAATGGTATCACTAATAGAGTATTACCTTAGCAATAAAATATCAAATATCTTAAAATAAATTCCAGATAAATAGTTAGATCTTGCACTCTCGCTTTCCTGATTTTAGAACCCACATTATTAAATAAATAGGCCACTTAAATCAAATTAATTTAGCAACTTATTAGGTAAAATTGTGTTTTTTCTATCGTTTTCTTACATAACCAACAACTTTTATCAAAGTTGGTTTCACTCACCTTGTGAAATAAGCAGATAAACCACCAAGTATTCCATAGCAATCTTATTTTTTGAGCAAATAAAAAACAAAATATAGAGTTTATCGAAAAGATTTTTTTCGCTTGGCAACGAAATATATAAAGTTCGAAATCATTTTCTCAACCGCAATGCGGGATATATATTTTTTAGATGAAAAAAACAACACCTCAATGGTAAAGTCTACACTATATCACACACAATTTCTTGGAGAAGGAAAAGAAAAAAAACAAATTTTCTTCGGTCGCTTGACGTTAACAATGTGTTTGCTGTTATGTCAGCATATGTTGTTACTGGTGTGTTGATGACGTTTTTTTTCTTTTCCCTGGAAGGGTTGTTCTTGTATATGTGTCGGTCTAGGTATGGGGTGGTGTTTGTAGAAAGACTGTAAAAATGTGTGTACTTGGTGGTCTTAAGGAAAGGGTTGGTTTAGGCGAGTGTGTGTATGTATGTGTATGTGTATGTGTGTGTTTTTTCTTTCTTGAAGGTTTGTCTACTAAGTTAAGAAATATAGCGCGTCGTAAAGGTTTGACGTGGGCATTGAGGCTTAGGTATAAGGGGGTTGGGGGTGGGGATGTAGTGTGATGTGTGAACGTTACGAAAAATATTGCAGCACCAGAAAAAAAAAGTCATATTGAAGAAACAATTTAGGTTGTGAAGCGTTATTTGGTAAAAAACTAGATTTTATCTTTTCATTATATTCAAAGAAACACGCCTCTTCATACGAGATTCTGATGGAGCTGTTAAGTAAATATATAAAGATTTAATCTATAGAGGGGTTTGAACCCAGTTCTTCCAGTTTTACTGACTACCAGCTATCCGGAATCTCTTCAATGTAAAGTATTTTTTAGAACCGTTTATTTATTGCCTAATCGAATTATACGCACACTTAATATTAGCAGTTTAGAGATGAAAAAGACTAAATTTAAAGTAAATGTAGCCACATTTACGTGGAGGGAAAATGTGAAACTATTTTTTAGGTAAAACTATACTCGGTGCACATGACCGGGATACGAGCACTGACTGATCTCCACTAAATCAGTGATCGGTCTATCAGGAGAATGACGTCTTAGGCTATGTCACCACCAAAGCGGAGTAGTTTGAGTGTTGAATGATAGCTTGACGAGGATATCACGCATTGATCAGTTGAAAGAGCGGTCGGAATGTTAAGTCGGTCAACCAGGGTTCAAATCCTGGATGTATGCAATCTTTTTTATCAGCGCATTTTACTACCTGTTAAGGTTACACGTGTACATAATAATTATTCTAATGGGGTAGGGGTGAGGAAGGAAGAATTTAAGAGGTAATATACCCGAATTTACGTGAAAGGAGAGTAATAAAACTGTAAGAAAAACCACAATCAGTAGATGGGAATGAGATTAGAGCCACGATCCCTCCATCATTAGCCAACCAGTCAAACTAAAGATTGACGCGCCAGACCACTCGGCGACTGAATCGGGTTTCAATTTATTTTAATTATTATTATTATTTTTATTATTATAGGTTAAGAATATTAGCAAAATTTCAAGTACTTCATAAATATACCGATTCTCTGCTTTAGGGGTAGGTTAATTCTACCCTTTGCCCCCCAAGTATTACCTAAACTACCTATGTGTTATTTGAGATAATTTTATTTAAATAATACACACTTAATGAGAACATATAAACGTGACTATAATAGCTTATACAGATTATGAACGTGATTGAAGCTGTTACAGCTTGGAACAGCAGCTTGAGTGAACTCTGAACCACTCTTTATTTTAATCAATTAATAGACTAAATATTGAATTTTTTCTCTTATATAATTCAGTTAGTTTGTAAGTCGTTTGTTTATATACTCATGTTTTGTAAAATGCCTTTAATAAATTAACTACTTTTGAAAGAGACGATCGAATTTAATCTATATAAAAAAAAAACTCCATGGCATCATTTCACACTTGAGTCATATCGACGAAGCATTCAGCATCTGTTGACGAAGATAGTGCCAACTTCTGTCATGTGTTCGACACAATGAAACCTCCGGCTTTTAATCTCAGTCTTATATCATATTCTGAAAATAAAAAATGACACTTGGACACGGAATCGAACCCGGATAGTCTTATTATTGAAGCACAACTTTTTTTTATTCTAAGTATATTCTAATTTGTCTACACGAGGCTGAGTTGACCCCTTTCCGAATCTGTAAGTGCTGGGTATCGAACCCAGGACCTCTATGGATCTGTAGACATGTACTTGACACTGAACCACATAGGTGTTCAATCGATAAAATAAATTTTCTTAATTGTTGGATACTTTAAATTTAAATTTTTACATGCTTTTATATGACAATCAAAGTACATATTACAGAACATACTCTAATCAAAATTAATACACCGAATATTGTGCAATATAATTGTATGTCACTTACATCCAATATAAGGAGGACAATACTTAGAGTTTTCTCATTACAACACAATCCCCACTTGAATAATAATAATAATGACGGTGTGTCTGGGCTACATCAATTTATAGTCAGTACTAATGTACATTTTCCCGATTATAAACACTAATAGTACATACTTTCCGTGGAGGCTATTTTTATGTCCCGATGAGGTGAAAGGGTTATGATGATGAAAATGAGTGTGGAGCCAATAAATATCTTAATTTAACTAAAGCCTAATCAACCAAACTCTGGTCACCATGGGAATTATTCCTTTTTCGAAAAAAATTCCCCACTACCAGCCGGGATTCAAATGCTGGACCTCTATGTCAGCAGTCAGGAGTTCTGACCCACTATACCATGAAGCTGGTTATCCCCACATGAAGAATCCTCGATACCATTTTCAAAGAAACTATTACGTGACCCCAAAGCGAAGTGGCTACCTAACCCAGTGATACCTGTCCATCAAAGAGTTGGGCTACCCACACCCCCCTCATCCCTTAACATGGGGTAGTAAAGTGACCTCTTCAGAGCGTGACACCATTTTAGGACGGTCTAGATCTTTATTTCCGGGAATACTGAAAGGGTTGAAGAGATTCCATTGTGATCCACAAGGATTTTTTTTTTCTTTGACTTTTTGTTGTTGTTGGTAAGAATGTGTAAGGTAGTAGAATAATAGTGAAAATGAGAGTACCATATGGTTCTTTGGAAGTATTTTTTCACCTCTCTTAAACCCTTTCCCTTTCAGTACATACATCTTTTTATTTTTTACTTTGGTCACTCTGCTTGTATTTTAAGTTCAGTGACCATCGATCGAGGGCCAAGAGCAAAACTTGACATTTTCATAGCACTTGTGGGGTATACAGGAGATATTTTAGAAGAGCTAAATGTATTATTTTTAATTTGTAAAAAGCAATAGATTTTGGAGAATGTAGTTCATAAAATTGTAATATTAATTGTTTGAATCTGGTGCAAAAAAGTATGTTGTTTACATTTGTAATAGTGACCTTACGTAATATTTATAGTTTTGAAATAATTTAACTCACATTTTTGTATGGTTGGATGGGTTTCAATTTAACTTTTGGTGGTTTTTGTGTTTATGGATAAATGTATCCAGTTATTAAAGTTAAGATTATTTGTTAACGTACCCTCACTTTTATACAAGTACTAATTATAGAGTTACAAGGTTAAACCAAATAAATTTCTCTTAGCAGAAATTTTATATGTAAGCTAATAAACTTTATTTAGCATGAAATAAAATCTATATTCTCATTTAAAGTTAATTTTTTTAAGGGTTTCAAAAAAGTTTCAACATATTCTTATATTAGCCAATTATTTTGTTTAGACAGCTATTGGGGGCCTATACCTACAAAAGAGAGAAATGAGATGTTTATTACTTACCCAATATTTTGGTGTGAAGTGTGTGCAAATCTCATAATTACTGTTGGTCTATATTTTATTTTAAAATACTCTTACCAAATTAGTGAATTTAATTTTTCAAGATTATTATTATTATTTTATTTTTTTGTAAACGAAGAAATGAATAATCTGAAGAAACACTAAAAGTATTTTTATCCATGTACAACAATTATTCTTTAAACATGTTACGCATTTTTTCTTTAATGATTAACATTAAATATAATTCGATCTAGTTAATCTTTAAAAGGGCAATTTCATTTTGTATTTAAAAATGAAGTAATAAATTTTGTTTCAAATTTAAATTTACAAAATATATTGATAACTTTATTCAACATATATATCTTTTGTTTAGTCAAATTGCAATTTTTTCGAAAACTTAGACCGTCAAATAGTACTTAATACCGGACATGCCACTTACATATATACATATAACGTGGAAATGTCTAATTCTCTCTCGACTATTAAGATTAATTCACCAACAAGCCGTTATAAACATTTAAATTACATTCCTAAACTTCTCACTCACCTCAAAAATATTTTTATTTCTTTCCCTTTACCTTCATCATACGGTAAGTGGTCTGAATAAAGCATTTCTATCGCCAGTCAACCCGCCAATTGAAAGGTTGTTTCGTGCTTGAATGATCGAAACATAGGAAAAAACACGCACTTGCACGTTTACTCTCATATTGTTAGTTTATCTATTCCCTATTTAAACACCCCAGCCACCCCAAAAACTCCCACTCTCCCTTTTCTTCTACCACCCACCCGTCCACCCATTACACATTTGACCACCGCAATATAAAGACACGTTTTATGACAACTACTACTGCCACTTTTACTACCTAGTATTTGGTTTAGAGAAGAGAAAACCTTTGTTTTATAAGCCTTACTATTAAAGTGCAAGCATGTTTGATTAGTTTTTAAACGGTGATTTACTTGTACTTCTGTAAAAGAGCATAGTATTGATATAAATCGGTCATATCAATATTATTAGGTTGAATACTATAGCTATCGTGTGTTTTCTCTACTAAATATTTCAGAAGGAAATTATATTCTCTTCATATGAATTATGTTTTACTAATCTATTGAATTTGTCCTCTGTGGTCTTGGGGTAAAGTACTCACCTTAGGACTCAATGTTCATGGGGTTCAAACCCAGCTCAGCTCGATGGAATTTTCTTGAACAACTTCCTACAGAGTGGAAGTAAAGCTGCCAGTCCCATGTTGACTGTGGCATAAAAAAAATAGCCCTGGAAGTTATGTGAAAATACCTTTCCCAGAAAAATTGGTGTATCTTTTCGCACCCTCTCATAGAAATTCAGTGTGGATGGCAACGGGGAACCCACCACACTTTCTGAACTCTGTTACTCCATAGCATTTTTACCAGTTGGTGCAGGAAGCAATAACCAGCCGAAGGGATGAGTGCATGCCCAGCTCCGGATGGACAGAAATCACATCAAACAAACCTTCGGGTTGTTGATTTGAAGAGACTACTGCATCTGTGTTAGTCATCACCAAACTTAACTGTCTCCAGTGGCAATAAACAAAATACCAACTTGGAATTCACATAAAGTCCACGGAAAAACTTTTTAACAATATTAAGGCCTGTCACTTTTTAAATTAAGTATTATTCATTATAGTTGTATTTTGTGTATAGCACTATTAATACGTTTGTATCTTTACACGAATAAATTAATACGGAGAATTGAAATTTAAAGGAAATTTATCCTTATTAGTGCTGAGGGAAATTGGGAAACTGTTGATGAAAATCCACCCTCAGTACGTTCTACTAGGATTATAACCCCGATATACCTTCCCATCTTCAGCGAACCAGCCACACAACAAAATTACGGCTTGGACCATTTGATGAGTTATAAATAGATTAATATAAAGGATAAGAATGAAAGAGTCGTTTTTGGAGAAAGTGAATCCTCAACAGCGTGTAGAAAGGCTGAAAAATCTTTAAGAAATTATTTTACAATATATTACAATAAAGCTATTTTGGATTTAGTTTAGGCTCTATTCGATAGATGTATGAGACATAATCTTCTCATAAATAAATCTGATGTTCACTGTGAAACTAAAGCAGTGTTTTTACAACTGTTCTCCTTAGGGTCCTTGGGCTCCACTATTGTTAACTCTGGCTCCGTGGGAATTTAGAAATTATTTGTTTGTTTTTTACAATATAAAATTATTACATTATAATAATGGTTGACCCACTCCGTGGCCAAAGGTCTAAGACGTCACTCTCGTGTTAACTGGACTGATGATCATGGGGAGATGAGGGTTTGAATCCCAGTCGGGACTACTAAGGTTTTTTTTCTAAATGGTTTCCCACTCTCATTCCACGCAATGCAGATAGATTACTTCTAAATTCTTTCCTTCTCATCCCTACTTCATTAGAGTAATTATCATATATGCGTATAACTTGAACATATAGCGAGACGAGGTGATAGAAATAAATTTGGATTGGTATTATTTTTTTCAAATCTTCATAAAGGTACAGCCAGAACATGTAACTTATTTCCCATTTAATTGATATTTATGCTTATTAAATTTAACTTAGTTATTGAGTGCTGCTAGTGTAAGAAATTTTACGATGGCCTTTGTTTCCGTTTAAAATTTTTGAAAATCTCTGAGCTAGAGAGGGAAAAAGAATTCCGTATTTTTAGTATCAATATAAAACCCTACTGGTTAGGTAAAGTTTGGATAACCTGATTCTGAAACGGCCACGTGTTTGTATCGAGATATTTTTGAAACACGTCTGAAAATAAACGTTGTCCTTCTCTTCTCTAGTGGGGTTTTCTCAAGTAAGGCAAAGTGCATAACCTTGTATTGGACGGGTGTGTGTGTGTTATATATATAAAGATAGTTCATGGGCTCACAACTTCCACAGTTTTGCTCCAACTGATGATCATAACGAAATATAGAAGGGACGCCGTACCCACCATCTGCGCTGATTTCCATCCTAGACTTTGCTGCCTCGAGAAGTATAGTCTGGTTCGTTTTACAAAAGGACGGTTATTCTCAGCTCTTGCCAACGTTCTATAGCATGCTTTTGATAGGAAGGACCCTTTAAAAATTCAAACGTAATATTTGGTATTCAGCATGAATAACACCTGTTTCGCGTGGCAACATGGTCTAAGGCGTCACTCTAACATATATAATCGAATGCCAATGATGGGTAGATCGAGTTCGATCCTGGTCAAGTGTATTGAGAATGGTTTTCCCTAAATTGTTTTACACATTTCCTCCACGCATATGAGGGTACACTTCCTCTAAATTCAACCTTTCCTTTTCCCTAGCACATTATAGTTATTAGTACATAAGTGTATGACTCTAAGTTGTGGTAAGACATGGAGCTAAAAAACAGTATTTGAACCACGAAACTCCCAACACTGGTGGTTCATTTCAAACACGAGTGACGCGTTGTACCTTGCAACCATCGATGCGGGTTTATTGATAAGTAATGTATAGAATAATAAAATATAGGACTAGGGTCAGCTTTTCACAGACAATGTAAGATAATAAAGGCTAAATAATAAAGCTACACCAAATATATTTGTAACAATGGCATGTCGTGGAGTGTTGCCAGGGTAAGCAGAGTTAGCTTAAACTGTAGATGAGAATTGTTACCATCACTCAGTAAGATATTTATTGGTCAGGAATCAACATAAATATAATATTTGAGCTATATAAGTTATAGCCCTTAATGTGATTGCTCTGATAGAGATGCTACGCTCCATTGAGCTTTGCTTACTAAGCACTGCTAGGAAAATAAAATTTGTGCTAGCCATACTATGTATGTTTGATAAACATCTCTTTATTCTTGAACGCGGAAAAAGCAGAATAAATAGATAATACGGTGTACCACACCGAATTTATCGCTCCTTTTCCTAAATATTGAGATATTTACTCAACGCTCATGAGAAATGGAAACTAAATAGTGTACTTTGTTCCAGAAGCACACCACCAAAGAGAATAAACGATACTGTTACAGAAACATATTGAGAATAGAGTTAAATTTCTGTTAACCAAAAAGCATAATAAATTAATTTTTCAGGCCTTAATTTAAAATATATATTTGCCTTTATCTCAAATTACTAGTTTTATAAAAATATGTTTAAATACAAGTTTTTTATTTTAATAGTACAACTTTTTAGTGAAAAGTTATCTTGTGTCTCAATAGTTGCGGCGATACGATCTAAATTATATATAAAAGTACCCTGTGATTTAATTTACCTTAAATAATGTAAGCTTCATGTTGTTTGTAATACTAAACAATGCCTAACTTATATAATAATTTTTATCCAAATTATTAAAGCCAGTTTTGAGAAAATTGTTTTAATATCTTTTGGCTCTTCTGTATTCTACCCAAAGTTTTAGGTTTAGATATCTAATTCAAAATATACTTAGGGTGAAAATCATGAAAACTCTTTATGCCAAGTTTTATCCTGATTGGTAAAATGTTTTCGGCTTTATGCTGAGAGACTGACAGAAGTCATCGAGAAAACCACTTTTTCGGTTTCAGTGGGTCATGAAATGTTAACATCCATCAAAATCTCGAATTCGATTTTTTTTTACGATCATAATACTTACTCTACCCGGAAGGTTGTGGGAAAGAAAAACAATGATTAATACTACGCTTTAAAAATACTTTCTAACATTTTCTTTCAAAAATTAAAAATAATAAACCTTAGACATAATTGATTTTGTTCTCATCGAATATAAATATAAAATAAATGCATTTCTAGTTTGAATAGGATTATGTTTTATTCCTTCGTTCAAATTAATTTTTTAGTTATTTTTCTAAAAGTGAATTTTACTCTATTTATATAGTATTTAATTTTTCTGTTTAATTTCGAGGGGAAGTGGAATATGGTAAATAGAAACAAATTAAGTATAAGATTTTAAAAATCGTGAAGGTAAAACTTAACAAACATAATTTTACTCAAATTAAAGTGATCTTCAAACCAATGTGTTTGTGTTTTTTTTAACTTTTCCAAACATTTTAAAAAAAACATGGAAGGTTTTGCTTACCAAACCGACTGTACCTAGTAAATATATATCTGGATTATTGTACATTCGCACAAGAGAGGTAAAATATCTTAGAAAAGACAAACTTGAGTGAAGTAGTCAGTCATACTAGTCTAACATGGGTTTATGAAATGTGATCAAGACTCAAGCTGTGACCAAATCTAACCCTTACCCAACATCTGGGTGTATGAGAAACATTTGAACATAACATATACAACTGTTGAAATACGTTCTACCTCCTGTAATATTACTGACAAAATTTGAGAGTGCTGCCACCTGATCTTAATCTAGCTGATGGTATGAAAAACGTTTTTTCGGTACCGTAAGTTGACAATTCCCTTCTGAGACCAGAATAACTTTTCAGGAAATGAAATTTATGTGAGTAGCCGCACGGGTAGTTTACTTGACATTAGACATGTTTCAATCTCGACTATCTATTATAGTAGGATTCTCGTAGGAAGGACACTTTAATGAGTCACAATTTTAATAAAACTAATTATTATACATTCATGCTTCATGTAATGTAATTACATCTTACATTTTTTTAAATTACTAATTACCTATAAAATAACATATCTATAAATATATTAATGTAGACCCACAAAAAATATTCTTGTATTTTCTAAAACTCTTCTTCCTTCCAGAATCAGGTTATACAAATTTTATAAATAGATTTTTAACGTGGTTTTTCTCGCTGAAAATTTATAACCGAGCAGGTCATACATGTGCTTGTGCAAATTACAATAATGAATAGAGATTGGGAAGGTAGATCTTTAATTAAATATACTGGCGTTTGCGTTGAGGTAGAAGGGAAATATTTTTTAAAATAAACTTAAGTAGGCCTTACATCAACCAAGATTCTAACTTCGATATTCCGTCAGTGAGAATCCAGTATAACATGAGGTGACGCGTTAAAACATTCAACAAAAATACGAGTACTTTTAGTTCTGTTTCTCATTTTGAAATGCATGTGAGTTTTGGTTACGTTATTTAAAATTGAACCCTCACTCTCTTATATTATGTTACTATGGAATTTCTAAAATAAGGAAGGTAGCTGACTGTTATCTGATTACTACTAAAGCTACTTTAATATATTTATACGTCGGATCATATTCTGGAGCTATACTTTTGACATATTAATGCCTCAAATTAGTAATAAAATATATTTATTATGGTAAAGGTAAAATTAATTTTTGTTTTTTTCTAAACCTGATGATAGTTGATAATGAAATATAAAATATACTGTTAAAAAAAATAGCTTAATTCTTTTATAGGAGACAGTTTTTGTTTGTTTCTCGAACCTTAGGTAGAGAGCTATGGTGATTTGTAAAAAATAAATTGAACTTTATACGTTATTAGATTTTTAAATTTCATGAAACACCTAAACACGAAAAATATATACTATTTGCAATTCAATCTCTCTGTATGTCTACTTTATGTTTCTGGGACTAGAGAGTAAAAGACGAAAACAATTTTAACGATCAGCTAAACGTTTGGAATTATCTAACTCTAAAATTAAGGGTATTTTACTTAACGGTTGAAAGAGAAAAAAATAGATTTACTCAAAATTGGCGCTAACAATTTTGGTTAAAATTTTGTTAGTTAGGCATTGTTTACAATTATGTAAAAACAAAATTGGAATTTTCATTTTCCCATTAAAATTACATTGAGAGTAGCTTACATAGTTTTATATTACAATTTTAATTATTTCTCCACAAATCCTTAAGATACAAAATAGCTTAGCATAGCGTAGTTGTAGTACTATTAATAATAAAAAACCTTTGGTTGAAATATATTTTTACAAAACGAATAATTTCTGAGATATTGTTAAAAATATATTTTAAATTTAGGCCTGGGAAATTGATTTTTTTTGCGTGAAAAGAGAGAGAGAGAGTGGGATACTATTAAATAAAACCACAAGCAGTACACCCGACTGGGGTCAAAAAATTATCTCCACGTCATAGGCATTCTACTCTATTGTTATAATAGTGCCTTAAATCATGCGGCCACTAAATCTGGTCATAATAATTTTATCACAAGATTTATACATAATTTATGAAACAAAGCTGTAGTTTTTATGTTAGCCAAAAATACTGTAGGAACGTCTAGAGTATATCTTGTCATATGGTGTATTTTATCTTTTAATTAACTTTTTTTCTTTATTATGCTCCTTAGTCAAGAATATAGCGCAATAATAGTTAAATCTAAATAACAATATTTTTATATTTATTATGTAAAGGTAACCTTTATTTTGAGATCACAGTAAACCCCCACTCAGCTCTAAAAGAAATATCAAAATATTCACAGAAAAAAGAGGGGAAAAATCTATAAGTTACATATTTAACTGGATTATTGTGTAATTTTATTTACAGTATATAATTTGAGAAATCACACTGTACTAAACACTAGTATTCATCACTAAACCAATTATTGTAAGAGCATAATAATTTTAAGGTTTATTCTGGCAAGAGGTTAACCCACGCTTGTATATTTCCTTGGAAGTCAAGAGTGTTGGATTGCCATCCTGCTGAGAATACCATATATCTCATATAGATTGCATCCTGTTGACGAGCGAGCACGGTGCGACCGATGGACCTTCCTGGCTTGTTGGACACATCGATATCAGCAAGTTTAGGTGAAATAATAACAGTTGTTAAGTGTATGAAGCCATGCGGAGTGCATGAGAGTCCGATGGAGGGAATAAAATGTGATCTGGGGGGGTTTGCTCTCGCCGGAGGGTCGATCACGGGTCCCTAGGAGGTTTTGAGAGTCCCGTTATCGTGCCTGCTCCCTCGTCATGGGAGATCTACCCTGTTACCTATGTAGTAATTTAGTCACCTAAATAGATTAATAAATATACGAGTACATTATTGAACTAACACTCGAGTCTCCCTCCCCACGAACCACCCATTCCAACCCCTACAGCTTGGGGTCCATCCCAACCATGTAAGTATCTACGGTGCCGCGGTAGTGTTGTAGTTAGGGTTGGCTACCAAAAAAAAAAAAATGGGGACGTTATATTATCTTAAAAAATGACCCGCCTCGGTGGCGTAATTGGCTAACGCGCTAGTCGTGTTGAGCTCGGCCACCGAGGACGGGGAGATCGAGGTTCGAATCTCGGTCGGGTGAACTGGGGGTGGTTTTTCCTAAATGGTTTTCCACTCTACCTCCACGCAAATGCGGGCTCACTTCCTCCAAATTCAACCTTCCCAATTCCTTATCCATTATCGTAATTAGTACTTAAGCGTATAACCCGAACGGGTAGTAAGACGCGGTGCTAAATATTATCTTAAATAACTTAGCTTAGTATAGGCCTATATATGTACATTAATTACAATATTTGAAGGGATTTGATCCAGAGTCTCTAGTAGGGGGTTCTTATAGGGCCCCTACACGATCAGTCAGACTGTCAGTCCTAAAACTGATAGTCTTATTGACAGTATGCATTAGTATTTACAACGAGACCGTATATGGTCGATAGTCATTCTTCCCTTCATTATTTTATCAGTGTCAGCTCCTGCATACAACGTGCAACAACGTGAATGGTAAGAAAAAGACGTGGGCACTGGGCAGTCTATGTTTGCTACTGATACTTAAGGAAATACTGACGAGCGCACGCACACATGGTCATTCCTACTGTCAGTATTACTTTTAGTCTCTCCCATGACTTGTAAGACTGATGGACTGAGACTGATGTGATGAGAAAATTCGGATCACATCAGTATTCTCGTAAGTCCATCCATCAGTCCATCAGTACTGCCCCTACACGATCAGTCAAGACTGTCGGTATTAATTATTACTTTATTAATACGGAAGGGCATCTACACGATCAGTCAGACTATTAAGCCAGTATCTCACGACACTAGCTCGTACTTGAAATCCAGTGTGCTAGCTAGCGCTAGCTAGTACGTCATCATCTAGTGTCGTGTGAATCAGAAAAAGTATACTGGTTCTGCCACTTGGTACTGGCTACCATACTAGTTTTGAGGATAGAACAGGTGCTATTTTCGTACTAGTTCTGACACTAGTCTGTGTAATTCGACCAATCAAAGTGCGCTGAGACTTTGTGAGTTTGTGTGAAGAAATAATAGAAATGGCGCCGACATGGTCATCGGATGCTATTTTGTTGTTGGCAGAAAGTTATTCTAAATATCCTTGTTTATATAATACCAAATTTCCACAATATAACAATATATTTAATATATATTTAATTAAAAACATGTCATCTATAAACGACAAACTGTGTTCCAGACCCAAATTTAATCTAAATAAACTTTATAGCATGCCAACTTGGGTGGTTGCTTTTTTAGAATATAAAGTGTGCGTAGGCCTAAAAAAGAACATGTGTGTGTTAAGGATACTGTACTTGGACACCCATAGTCTTAGGTGCCTCTGACCACATCGTAAATAAATGAATACAAATTTGGGGGGATACTAAACGTTAGAGTCACCCTGAATGTATCCTACCTAACCTCCGAATGTATCATTTTCGGTATCCCGCGATCATTATTTCGTCTTTCCAGCCAGTTCCATGTCCATATTCTTTTCCTACGCTCCCTCTCATATTTTCAATATCATTATTAATAATTAATTCAGCTGCTTCACACAAAATTAATAGTTGATGTTCCATAAATATTTGCACTAGAACCTAGTACCAAACTAGCAGCGTGTGAATACTTTAGTCCCGTTTCTATTGTACTAGCTAGTATACAGATATCTAGGCGCTAGCTAGCACACTTTATTTCTAGTACAAGCAAGTGTCGTGTGATAGTAGCTTTAGATATTTGAAGCTTAACATCTAGCACCGCGTCTTACTACCCGTTCGGGCTATACGCTTAAGTACTAATTACGCTAATGGATTGGGAATTGGGAGGGTTGAATTCAGAGGAAGTGAACCCGCATTTGCGTGGAGGGAGAGTGGAAAACCATTTAGGAAACCCTCCCCCCCCCCAGTTCACCCGACCGAGATTCGAACCTCGATCTCCCCGTCCTCTGCGGTCGAGCTCAACATGACAAGCGCTTGAAGTAACAGATCATTATTATAGATCGGGGACAAATTTTACTGCAAGTCAATCAAACTAACAATTGTTCCGAGAATATGTTTATTTAAAAAAATATAAATCAAGGATTACCACTTTTATTAGTTTAACGTATTTGTTTGAATGTTGAAAGTATATTTGTTTAATTTTCTTACATATTGATATAAATTGTGTGCGTGATAAAAAATAAAACTTATTTTTACAAGCCTCTTAAAGTGACCTGGTAAAACGCTTTCATGTCAGTTCTCCCCGGAGTAAACCTTAATTTCTTACAACACGACACAAATGAGGCGTTTACTGTGACAGCGACTGTTTTGTAAATCAGCGACATTATTTGGAATAGGTCAGTAAATTTAAATCCATCAACAAACAAATGTTCGTACGTGTTAACCAGTTAGTGGTCTCATGTGTGCGACATGCCCACACTCCCATAAAGTAAATGTATTAATTTCTTCAAGAGGAATGTGGATGTAAAACGCAAAAGTTGTATTAATTGTCTTTTATCTATATACAAACACAATAAATATAGGTTAGCAAGAATTTAAATACGTCAAACATTTAAGACATTCATTTCGCTTAATAACCACATCCTACTCAAATAAATTAATAATTTACATTTAATTTTTATGAGGGCCAGTTTACATAAGATTATATATATGCGATAAAAAATGCTTTTATTTTGGATTATTACTTATTTGATATATTTAACTTGAATTTTTTGAAAGGACTGACTATATCAGTACATGACAACTAAGCTGTTTGACATATTTTCATATATTCAACAAAGTATTTCATTACATTCATAATGGTATATCACATTTAGCAATATAAATATAGGTCTATCCTAACATTGTGAAAATAGATATCCTGCTTAGCGTACTTTTTAATTACTCCCTTTTCTAATAAACAACTAACCAACAACTAAGCGACCTAACCAAGTTTAATAACAACATATTCCAACATGTAGAAATTAGGGTAGCTGCTTCTAGGAAATTACACCACACTCAGCGAAAGTTTGCTTATATTTTAATCTTTACTATCCTTTCACTTGAAATTCAGTCTATTGCGATAATGAAGTCTTGAACCACGAGACTACAATTATTGGCTTCAAAATGTAGCTCAACTTACAGTCTAGGTATTAAAATAATGGCAGAAGAAACTAAACGTAACTGAAGGCTCTAGCTGCATATCTAACATTTATTAAATCCATGTTTGCCTTATCTCTAAATAGTAGTGTATTGTAAGATAATGGTAGCGATACTCAAAAAATAAGTATACTGGTTAATTAATTAAATAGAAATGTTATTCTTAAAGCCTATTTATAGTAGACCACTGCTGTCTTTGGGTAAAGAAAGTTCTCACTTCAAGACTCGATGTTCGTGATTCAAACCTAGCTGACAACGACGGATTAAAAGTGATCGTTAAATAAACCGTAGCACAACTGTCTTCGAAGGGGATGTAAAGTTGCCATGTCAATTGAGGCATGTAAACGATCTATGAGATGATTTTCAAACACAATTTGTAGACACTTTTTCGATCATTCACAGAAATTTGGTGTGGGAGACAGCAATAAACCACCTCCTTATTCATGAATACAACAGTGCATGGTCTTTTTCTCAGATGGAGTTGGTGGGCGGCACTAGCCAGCCGAATACTACCTGTCTAGGTTACACGTATATTTACTAATTTATACTGATGAGTTTGGGATGTGAAAGGTTGAATTTAGATGAAGTTTACACACATTGGCGTGGAAGTAGAGTGGAAAACCATTTTGGATAGAACACCCTCAGTACGGCCGACCGGCATTTGAATACCAAACTCTGTCACCGGCAGTCTAGTCTAATACGAGAGTGACGCCTTAGATAATGCTGCTAGCGAGGCAGGCATTTAAAAGCTAACTGTAATCCTGGAAGCCAAAATGGTCCCAAAACACAGAGCTAATGAAAACAGTAAACCGGTCCAACTATTAGCTAAGCATCATCATATTTAAGTTTGGATTAAAATTACATTATAGCCTATTTCTCAAGAAAGATTGATAAATTATAAGGCTGTAAAAAAAAAAGTACTGATATAAATAATGTCTTATTGACATTTGCAAAAACAAGCATGTCCTAAGGACCAAACAATTTTTACTATAGAAAAAATATGTAATATATTTAATCATATTATTATAATGATCGACCGGCTGGTGGAGATACGATATGATATAGAGATCAACATTAAGAAGTCAAAAGTGATGGTATTTCAAAAAATGAATGTCTGTTAGTTATCAAAATTGGAAACCAGGAATTAAAAACATGTTCAAGTACTTATGAAGTTTGCTAAGGAAGGATGCCTGCTACATTAAAGAAATAAGGTCGAGGATCACCATGGCCAAGAAAGCTTTCAAAAAGAAGCGGTTACTGCTGACCAGCAAGTTGAGTTTGGAATTGAGGAAGAAACTGGTGGAATGCTACATTTGGAGCATCGCATTGTATGGAACAGAAACTTGAACTCTTGGGAAGATGGAAAAGAAATACCTGGAGAGCTATGAAATGTGGTGCTGGAGAAGACTTGAGAAGATCTAGTGGACTGACAGGGTGACTAATGAAGTCCTAAGAAGAGTGGGTGGGAAGAGAACCATTTCGTATGTGATTATTCGGTACAAAGTAAACTGGATCGGGCAAGTTCTTAGGAGGAAATGTCCTCTGCACGGTGTCATGGAAGCAAAGGTTGAGGGAAAGAGGAGCTTAGGAAGGAGGAGGATTAAAAATTAGATGAATTTAAGGAAAGAAGAAAATTCTTGGAGCTGAAGGAGGAGGCAGAGGACAGGGTACATTGGTGGTCTATAAGTTTACTGTCGCAAGACAGAACACATAATAATAATAGGAACATAAGAACCTAACGGGTAGTGAGGAAAAAAAACTATGTGTATTCAATTATTAAGAAAAAAATACTTACCTTTTGTTTTTGAACCTTTTATGCCCCAAGGAAATACGCGGATATAAGCAAAGCTTACTTGATAAAACGAATCTAAATGGGAGAGCAGAATAGTGGTTTTTGAAGAGGTCTAACGACACTTACTTATCTCCCTTCTTCCATAGCATCGAAACAGATTGACAACCTATATTCTTAAGCGTGTCTTCTAAAAGCCATAAAAAAGCTCTTAAAGCCCCCATTCGGTTCGTTCTTTCCACTACTAACCCGCCTCGGTAGCGTAGTTGGCTAACGCGCTAGTCGTGTTGAGCTCGACCGCCGAGGACGGGGAGATCGAGGTTCGAATCTCGGTCGGGTGAACTGGGGGTGGTTTTTCCTAAATGGTTTTCCACTCTCCCTCCACGCAAATGCGGGTTCACTTCCTCTAAATGCAACCCTCCCAATTCCTAGTCCATTAGAGTAATTAGTACTTAAAGCGTATAACCCGAACGGGTAGTAAGACGCGGTGCTAAATATTATTATTATTATTTCCACTACTAAGACATTTCCCACTTGATAGATGTGGCTATAAAACGACACCTACAACGCACGTTCTGACGCCATTAAACTCCGTGACGTCACAACATATAAACATAAATATGAGTCTCTAGGTCAGGGTTGCGGTACGATATCATCTACAACACTTTTACAACCAACAACAAAACTGTAACTTTTCTCTTCTCTACCACCTCTCTTATTATGACCGCCGTACACTCAATCTATTCTACTTCCTGTTTCAATTTTAGGATGAGTTTTCTTACGACGTTTCTGAATCCATTGTTTTGTAATATTTTTCTTTTCTGAGTTTGGTTGGAAGAAAAGTTTAGAAAAATTAAACATGATATTTTTTTTTTGCAGTTGACAGTAATAACATTTTAGGTGAGCTGGCGGTCTAGGGGTAAGGTGTCAGACTTCTGTACTGAGGGTCCAGGGTTCAACCCTCGGTCCCGGCACAGATTTATCTGATTGCCAAACCCTTCCTTTACCTTTGACAAAACGTGTACACAGCTTGTGAATGTGAGGAATGACAGACCTCCACAGCGGTTCGGATCCCACGTTAAACTGTAGGTCCTCCATTTCATCTCACAACCACCCTACCATTACACATTAGCGTAAGTGCGTATAACCCGAACGGGTAGTAAGACGTGGTGTTAATAATAATAATAATAATAATAGCATTTTACTATATTATTTGTATTATTTTATAAGTATTGATAATAATTTATATAAAGATCGTATATCACATGCCCATCTACTCTGTGATACAGTCTGCTCTAAATCGTAAATTTACACAAACACAATTGCATGTGGATCAGTTTTGATTAAACGTTAATGGTGATAAAGAGTTAACATAAGTTTCTAATACAGAACATTTTAGAAATATTAAATTATATTTGGATGAAAACTGCATTGAAAAGACCTTTGTTGACAATTTTATGATGGCTTCACAGCTAAGTAATGTGCACAAGTCTTTATTCTGTCTTAATATGGATATACTGCAGTTATTAACAAGAAGCTTTGTCGCTGTGTCCCCCATCATCACCACGGGAAATTTTGAGGCGTTCACTGCACATATTTCCAGCATATCTTGGTTTTTTCTTTTCCCTTTAACTTACATACCTCGCGCGAGCTGGGAGCTGAGTTGGGCCTGCTATTATTCGCGCTCAACTTCATATAGCGTGATTTGGTGTAAGAGTATATTAAAATTGCTTTAGTAACTACCAGATACAATTCTTCCTGCAAAGTCAGAGTATAAGCCCACCAACCTAAATGGTTCAAAGATTTTATTGAATTTGTATTACTTTTGGACTACGTTATGTTAAGAGTATGTTTGGTGTTCAATTTGTATAATTATTATAGCTCTAGAAACATTAAGTTTAACTAAATAAATAATTAGACTAAAAATAATTAATAATTTAATATATTGAATGTCATCAAACGTGATTAATAAGGGGAAGGTGTCAATTTAACGGTGGTTTTAACATAGTCTTTTACCAAGTAAATGTTGATGCATTTCCTTAAAATTGTCTTGCTTCTGTAATCTGTCTAATAATAATAATAATAATATTTAGCACCGCGTCTTACTACCCGTTCGGGTTATACGCTTAAGTACTAATTACTCTAATGGATTAGGAATTGGGAGGGTTGAATTTAGAGGAAGTGAACCCGCATTTGCGTGGAGGGAGAGTGGAAAACCATTTAGGAAAAACCACCCCCAGTTCACCCGACCGAGATTCGAACCTCGATCTCCCCGTCCTCGGCGGTCGAGCTCAACACGACTGGCGCGTTAGCCAACTACGCCACCGAGGCGGGTAATCTGTCTAAGCTTCTCAAAGGGGCAGTAAGATTCGTAATATTAAATAATAAATTAATTATAATATGATAATTTGATTTTACATAATACGTCTATAAACACAATAAACTACTCAATTTGATTCAAGGAAGTGTTCCATGGAGTCTTGCCAGGATAAGCAGATCTTGTATAAACTGCACCTAAAATATGTTCTCCTCCACACTATCGCCATTTGACCAATTATATTCTTTACGCACTTGACATGGAGATGTATTTCCGTTGTTACCTGATTAATGAACGCTCTATTGAGGAAGGAAGACAATTCACAGATACAGTTTGAAAGTAATCTGGTAATCCTAGTAGTACTCCACAATACGAAACTGGTTCAAAGCTATCAAAGATTTCGTATAAGGTATAAATATTGAAGAGTTTAAGTACAACACGAGGAAAAACAATTAAGAAACTATAAGCGGACAAATTCTTCAAATATAGATAATAATTATTGCACTAATCTCTTGTTGGACTAGACTGCCGAAGACGGGGAGAGATTGAGGCTCTATCCCGGCCAGGTGCACTATGGGTGGTTTTCCCTACTCTCCCTCAACGTAAATTCGGGTGCATTTCCTCTACATTAAGCCTTCCTAATGCATAACCCATTAGTGTAATTAGTACATAGTCGTGTAACTCGAACGGGTAGTAAGACGTGGTGATAAAAAATATTATATTAATTTTAAAACTAATGGTGGAACAGTATTTTTTTTACCAATTCAACCCGATGTTTTAAGATCATTATTCTATGTGCTAAACAACCTTATGTCCAACTGCCTGATAAGAGCCTGCACATCAATCTTTGCCAGTTATCCATGATTTAGGGTGACATTTGTAAGGGATGATGGCGCCTTCCGGGTCGCGACCTTCTTCCAGACATCTTGAGGTCACTGGATTCACCTCTTGTCATCTGGTGTTCGTACGCAAGGAAACTTTCCTTTTATCATCCATTAAATAATCCTAGACTGCAGGCAGCAGTGGTTTGGGCTTGCGTAGAGTTCCGCCAGTGTAAGCAAATTAGTAAACTGTACCTGTGACATGTTTTCATCACTCAATAGACCATTTAATGGTCATATCTCTACGAAAATACATTCCTTTGTGTCTTATATAGTGCAGAGCTTATGTATGTTTGGTCTAATGGGGACATAGTGCTTGAGAACATATCATAAGTACAATTAATACAAGCTTTGCTCTCCTTGGCAAAACTCGATGACAAACCACTGGTAGAACCTATTTAAGTTTTTCTTATACTACTTTTTCAGCATCGCGTCTTACCACCCGTTCGGGCTATACGCTTATGTACTAATTACTCTGTTTTAGGAATGAGGAAAAGTATTTTTTTTACATGATGTGTACCCATACTTGCTTGGATTCAGAGTGGAGTACCATTTTGTAAAAACCACCCTTAGTACATCCAACTGAGATTCTAACCTAGCTAACCTCGTCATCGGCAGTCTAGTTTACTGCAAGAGTTGCACTTTAGACCATGTGGGTACTCAAGTGGGTTTCTTCCAATATTAATTAAACTTATTTATAAATGGGTTTACATGATCTATAGCATTTTGTAAGATAATAATTAAATAGCTTACATTAATTTGAACAATTTTAAAACATTGGCTTCCCCGCTGGTGTTTTTAAAGTCATACCATTTAAAAGGATACTTTTTTTTTTAATCTATGGTAAAAAGATGAGTGAAGTTAGAGTAAAATAACCCGTATCGGCGTTAAATGGGTTTGGAAATATTAGATTGATTCTTCACATGGAGAAAACCATCCCCAATGGACCAAGTAGAGAGAGGGAACCAAAGAGGAATTAAAGCGTGTAGCCACTTTCGGTGGTCGAATGCTTTGAGGCGTCATTCTTGCAATAAATTAAACTGCCGATGTTGGGGAAATCATATTCACTAGTAGGTCTACTGATGTTTTTTTTTTCCTATATGGCTTCCCACTCTCCTCCACGCAAATTTGGGTACACCTTATTATAAATTACACCGTATTAATCCCTAAAATATTAGCATAACTAGTACATATGCGTGCAACCCGAAAGGATAGTAATGTGTGATGTTAAAAAATAAGTGTGTAAAATGTAATATTAAAACAGTGGCATATCAACATTTTCACAGGGTGGCAAAAAACTGTATCAACAACCCTATATGTAGATAGCCTGATTATCATACTCGAAAATATTAAAAGGTTGCTTAAAATAGTATAAGGACTAACCAAGAAAGAGTGAAAGAATGCTCTTTGTAGTCATAAAATTTAGTATGCAATTACAAAACAACGTCTTAAACAGCAGCCTATCTCATGTCCACGATTTATAGTCAAACGTAGCTTCAATAAATATTTAAAAAAATTGTCTTTGCTGCTTTTAAAACACGCATTACAGTATAAAAATTAGAGGCTGCGGTAGGGAAAAAAATATATGTAAGACATTTACAGGAAAAGCAGATATCGCCGAGTTAGAAATCAAATTTGTCTTTAAGTTATTGCTACGAGTCAATTCAATAATATTTAGTTGTGGCTCGTGGGTGGCTACCAAGGCAAGTTTAACTTGACGACACTGTGCTATCAAAATTACTTCCTCCCAAAGGTTATCAATTTAACCCTTCTAAAATTACGCACAAAATTTCTCCTTCTTCCTTAATGAGTACTTTGATGACCATCTGTGTGCTGAATGGGAAATAACCTTTGATACGAGTACAGTTCCATCAGGCTTGGCTTATACCGGGAAGCCTCCCTTGTGAAAACTTTTCATAATTAGGATTATTATTAGTTACTACATCTTACCACCTGTTAAGATTATATGCATATGTGATAATTATAGGATAAGGAAAAGGAATAAAATATTTAGAGGTAGTCTACCAGTATTTGCGTGAAGGAATAGTGGAAAACTATTTAGGAAAAACTAACCTGAGTAGAACCAACCGGGATTCAAATCTCTCTCTCTCCTCATCTTCAGCCGGCCGGTCTAAAACTAAAGTGACGCCTTAGGACATTCTGCCACTGAGGTGGGTTTAAAATTAGGAAAAGCGGTTCGTAGTTCACACTGAAATATTTAGTACCGTGTCATGGAATGTTGCCAAGGTAAGTAGAGTTTGTTAATACAATTTAAACTAGCTCTGCCTACCCTGGCAACAAGCCACTCCTCACCACATGTAGATTTTATTTGTTTATTTAATTTTAACACAACCACATTAGTGGGTACGTGGATTATTGTTGGTGGGGAGGTTAGGGTTTGAATATCAGAGAGGTGGAATTAGGGTGGAATTTCCTTAATGGATTATCACTCCCCAACATGCAAATGCTGGTACATCCTCTCTTAAATTATTCCATTCTGATACCTATTTTCAATAACTTAATTAGGGTATAAGTTTAACCCGAATGAGTACTATAACGTGGTAAAAGAAATCCTCTGAGTTAAGTGTGTACTCTATTCACATGGTTTAAAAAATAATACAACCAATCTATATTATTATTATTAATATTATTATTATTATTAATATTATTATTAATTAATATTATTATTATTATTATTAATATTATTATTATTATTAGCACCGCGTCTTACTACCCGTTCAGGTTATACGCACTTACGCTAATGTGTAATGGTAGGGTGATTGTGAGATGAAATTGAGGACCTACAGTTTAACGTGGAATCCGAACCACGGTGGAGGCCTGACATTCCTCACATTCACAAGTTTTGATTAATACACGTATTATCAGAGGTGAAGGAAGGGTTTGGTAATCATATAAATCTGTGCCGGAACATAGGATTGAACCCCGGACACCCAGCACAGAAGTCCGACACCTTAACCCTAGACCGCCAGGTCACCAACCAATCTATATAACGATTATGTTTCTTTGAGGTTCATTTTAATTGGAACAATAAATTGTAGTTATATGTCGGTTACGTATAATATATTTACTGGCCTAGGAATAGACTTGAGATTAAGGTTTTCTTTTGGAAGGTTAGACAGATCTCAAACTTCTGGTTACGTAACATGCATTTAAAAATTGTTACGTATCAGACACTTGGGATCTGTCTTATCTGGTTACTCGTCTTTTCACAACATGATGAAGATTCAAATAGACTTATGAATTTTATGATTTAAGAGTAAGATTGGGTAGTAAAATTAACCCAAAACTAGATATATTTTGTAACATTTTAAACGCCACCAAAGATATAGCAAGAGTTTATATTTCCTTACCCACAGTAAAATCATTTTGGATCCATCCTAACCATTAGTGGCGTATCGTGTTTTATTGCCATGAAAATCAGAGATAGTTAAAAATGTACCTGTGATATTTTCTCGCACACTTGTTCCCCATTTGACCAATCACACAGCGGATCTGCTGTACATAGCTCACATGGAAATGTTTATGTTGATACTTGACCAATTATTGTCTTGCCAAGTGATGAGAATAATGAACAAAACACTTAAAACCATAGTTAAATTTTTATAGTGAGAGCCTTAATTAGCCTAAAAGCTAAAAGATATGCTAGATCTACCTTCGCTTATTCGTATGTTAAGTCATTCTAGCTACAGATCTCACTTCTGATATTCAAGTCTATACAAAAAAAAAATATTAAAAGAAAAGTGTGAAATGTTATCAATTTTGTCCTCAAAAACTTGTCTCTTTATTTTTAAAGAATCATCCTATGAAAATTGGACCATAGCTCTTTTGATTCCAACAAAGCTCCATGACACGTCCCTGCTATCACTTTTTCATTACATCGAAATACTTTTGAATCTATACAAATTAAAAATGTAATTTTTCTTTCAAGGATATTTGACCCTTTTTCCTCAGGTTTTATCCCCATTTTAACACCACATTATTTATAGTATTATTATTATTATTATTAGCACGCGTCTTACTACCCGTTCGGGTTATACCCCACTTACGCTAATTTGCAATGGTAGGGTGATTGTGAGATGAAATGGAGGACCTACAGTTTAACGTGGAATTCCGAACCACGGTGGTGGCTTGGCATTCCTCACATTCACAAGTTGTGATTAATACACATCTTGTCAGAGGTGAAGGAAGGGTTTGCATTATTTATAGAAATATGCTTTCTTACTGGCTGATCTATGTGCTCAATCTAAATAAAAATTCCCTAATACTTTGTTAGGCCTACATTAATATAAGCTACTTGATTGATTACATTTTGAAAAAGTCAACGTTTTTATTCAATTGTTCTAACTTAATTTAGGTTGGTTTATCTAGGTCATCTAATGAAATAAACCTTATTTCTTAAAGTGTAATTTAGGCCTCCAAATTATTAATAGTTTATTGTAGAACCAAAAATACAGATTATAACCACTTTTAATTTATAGCTTTTTGGTTTTAAGAGAGCATTATAGGTAAGACTATTTCAAGAACACTTGAAATCACTGATTTACATAATAATAATTTATCTCGATTAGTTCTAATAATAAAATAACATACAGAAACCAAAACCTTAAGATAATTTGTAGGGGGATTACTTACTAAAATACACTCATAAATACAAGATTATTATTTGTTTAGTTTAGGGTTGGGGTCTCCAAACTATGGCCCTCGGGCCACATCCGGCCCGCCACAAGATTATATCTAGCCCATCCCAAGATTTTATCAAAAAACAAATAATTGTTTCTTTTTGTTATTTCTTAACCACGCAATACATTTGACTTGTCCAGCTACTGTTCACACGTGTGTTTACCCCCATGACATCAAGCCAGAGTGCTGTCGGAATTGTAAACCCTCATTTACAGTCGCAGGCGTCATTCATTATACCTACAACAGAACGGCTTGTGATGATTTTTAGGTAGTTCTAAGTTTCCCTGCAGAGGGTTGTAAAAGAAAAGTCCCTAAAGATGTTACCTAATTTTAAAAATAAGTAATTATATTGACTAATTATTATAAATATAATTTATTCACATATAAATTGATTCATTTCTCACAGAGAAGAATCAACCTCAATAACTTTTATCAAACACTGACTTGCTTTGGAAAGTGGAATTTTTTTTTACAGACGTGACCGGCCATATGACTTGAATATAAATTTTCATGATGAAACAAATTTGATTTGTGATTTATTCGCGCATGTCAAGGCATTCAGGTTAATAATAATGCTACTTGCAGAACAGTTGAACGTTACTTTGGCCCGAGAAAATGCGTAAAAAAAATTATGTGGCCCACGTAGCAAACAGTTTGGAGACCCTGGTTTAGGGTAGAGTGGGGAGGACAGTCCCGGATGTAAAGGAAAGGGACAGGGGCCAGCTCCCAAGAGCCCAAACAAACTGTTGCATTAAAAATATTATCAGGCTCTATTGATTGCAGTCATAATGGGGTATTTGGAGAAAAAAAAGTAACTTGGAAGATCTATTTTTATTTATTTGTGACAAAACATTACTTTTTAATGCACGTGCATCAAAATTATTCCAGATTGTGGTTTTCTAAACATAAAAACAATTATAAATTCTGGCAAACTTAATGGCTGAATGTGGAACTATAAATCTAATTTATTTTGACGACCCAATTTCTTTATTTAAATTCTATCGTTCACATTGGTATTTTAAGTTATATCTGTAAATAAAAAATGATCATGTTGAAACGTTGAAAATAAAAATATTTGTATAATGTTGGGGCCTCCAATTTTTTTTACAGACCTGGGGTCTTCACGGAGTTTTTTTTTAACACCGCACTACCCGTTCAGTTTATACGCTTATGTACTAATTTTTACACTAATGGGCTAGAGATTAGAAAGGCTTAATTAGAGGAAATGCACCCGTACTTGCGTGGAAAGAGAGTGGAAACCTATTTAGTAAAATCCACCCTCAGTGCATCCGACCGGGAACGAATCTCGATCTCCCCATCTTGGCAGTCTAGTTCAAAACAAAAGTGGCGCGCTAGACCACGTGGCCACCGAAGTGGGTCTCAACGGCTTTAAATCTGTTCTTGGTTTGAGATAGTGAGTAAAGGAAATGTTTTTATGATAAAGGCATTAAACTTGGTATATATAAAAAAACATTTAATGGGAAATCTAATAGGTTTACACAAAAATAAATTTCTATAATGTTTAAGAAGCTATTTTCACATATCAATATGTAAATAGTACGACACAATCGCATATACATTCTCATATTGTGTATTATAACTTCAAAGAAAATTTTCAAAAATAAGATTTTAATGAACTAGCCTTAAATAAGCTGTATTAATAAAACACAAAAACCAACGCATCATCTTTTTAATCATAATAATCACTCTATACATACATTTTTAAACCAAATTGTTCTAATATATTTAGCAAAATTAAAAATGTTAAAAACTTATTTGTTAACTATCAGAAAAATTATTTGTTATTTGTAGAATAAAAGAATTCTTATTTATCATGAAAAACTATTCACAGAATAAGTTACCATTTTAAAATAAATCTAAAGGTGAATTTACAAAATATACAATATATTTTAGAACATTTGTTGTAAGTTAAATAGCGTTAAATTAATTTATTTTAGATAAATAAAGATAAATTATTATTGATATTTAAAAAAAGTCTCCCAACACTAATTTTGTACCAAATCGCTAAAAGCCTTTTATTTAAATATACTTAGCATCGATTCTTACTAACCGTTCGGGTCATACACTTAAGTAATAATTACGCTAATCGGTTAGGAATTGTCAAGGTTGAGTATAGAGGAAGTAAGCTCACATTTGTGTAGAGGGAGAGTGGAAAACCATTTAGGGAACCCCCTCGCCCCCCCAGTTCAGCCAAATGAGATTCTAACCTCAATCTCTCCATCCTCGGCAGTCTGGCTCAACACCAAACTAGTAGCTAACTACTCCACCGAGGTGGGTTATTATTTTAAAACAAAAATGAATCAGTAAACCCTACCCATGACCCTCCCAAAAACAAGTATGTAGCTTTATTCGTAGTGAATTGTCGCTAGGGTATTTAAACTGTTTGTGTTATGTAATCCCCCCATTTGAATTCTACACACCTCACATGGGATACTTATTTATGTTTATGCCTGGATGCAAACAATTCACAGGTACTCTTTGAAATATCTTTGTCTACACTAGCAACACTTCCCGACATAACATTACACTGACTATACGTAGAGTTTAAAGCACTTTAATATTTAGAGTGGGAAATAAGAACTGAAAACTTTTATTGTCACAAAACTATTTTAAAAAAAATTTGTTGACCGTGTTAATAGTCTTTCTACACACTTAACTACTTAACCCTACTTGATTTAGCCATTAATTAACCTAAAAAAACAGACAGCATATATTCTAAGCACTAGTTCAATAAAAACATTATGGTCGAATTCTCTCTAAAAGCAATCAACATACCACCTTAGAATAAGTTTACTGTCTAGCCTTCATCTTTTATCTAAGCGCTCCAACTAATAGTCCTGGACCTAATTTAATTTGTAAAATTAAAAATCTGATTTTAGTTATTTTTTTATTTTTTTTTTTTACTAAACTGAACATTTAAATCAGTCATCTAGTTAAAAAAATATTTGAGATTAAACGTTATAAAATAACAAGTGGATCTTCTCATAAATATTTCAGTTTGAGATAAAACCAATCAAAATCAAGATTTTTTTTAAAAAAAGTGTTATTTGAAAAATTTATGTTTTGTTTTTATGAAAACATAGAAAAAAACTTGCACCAAAACAATTATCGGTTGATTTTAAAACTTTTTTTTAAAAATCCCAAACCTAGGCAATCTCATTTCTCTTAATACTGTTCCAATCTGTAATGAGATACTCCATCGTTCTGCAGCTGTGTGTGTGTGTGTTCGAGACTGTTCTTTAGTCACGCCCTATTTTTGCTAGCTCCGGCTTACAATTGGTTCGTTTGTTGGAAAGAGGGGGGAAGAAGGGTGGGTGTTAGCTTAATAAATTATGTTAAGTGATGAAGCTGGGGTGGGTAAGCTCAACATGGCCGCTGGCTATTTACATCAACTATGGACCAATCGGAATGCCAGAAATGTTGGTCGACACAAAATGTTGCCCCCCCGCCTCACACAATTCTCTCATACACATATATTTGGTAAGATTTAACGTTCGCGCCAAAAGAGATTTCCCATATCCTTCAAACAGGTAATTTTTAAACTTAATTATTATATTTATGTCAAAATTTATTTTAAAATGTATATAGAAGTATATACTGTTTTTCAACTTTTATTCTAAATAGTACATAGAATCAAACTATAACCTTAGTACTATACGTGAGTTCTAAATTTAGCGGCTTCCCCCTTTTTGTGGTGGAACATGGCTGCCTTTCATCGATCCCCACCTTCCCCTCTAGACAAGAAACCACATTTTCTTTCTCTCTCAAACCACGAATACCAACCAAAGACTAAAAATCTAAATCTCCCACCGACTTAATTTTCATTTTTCGAACCACTAGGCTAATCAATTTATAAAAATTAAACAAGTGTAGCCTATGAATATTAGTGAATCATTATTCTCTCTAAATTCACCCGATATTGTATGTCTTTTTATTCACTAACACAAGGCTTAATATTCTCCTTAATGGTATGGATTTATAGTAAAAAATAATTATATATTTGACTAAGACAGAATTTTTAAATAATCTTCCTTACATGCTATATACTTTTTTTTCACTTCCCAAATTCTCATAATATCATAAATTGGAAATAACTTTAACAATAGCGGAAAATAAACCATTAGGCCTATTATTATTATTATTATTATTATTATTATTATTATTATTATTGAATATCAACACACAGGCTGCAAATATTTGTTTTTGGCACTATCTTTATGGAGAGGACCACATTTCAATTACTTTAAATTAATTTTAAAATGACACCTGTATATGGGAATCGAAACTGGGACCTTTGGAAAGCTCAGTGGCACACTAAGTCAAAGGTCCCCAAATCGATTCCCGAACTCAGGTGTATTTTTTTTAACTAATTAGATTAACTAAAACAAAACAATTATTAATTATTTGAAACAACTAAATTTCTTGGTGCCATCCCACACATAGTGGCAAACATCTGATCTACCTCTGACAGGGAGGTAAATGTTTGAATCTTGGCTAGGAGTAACGAAAGTCTTTTTTTAACTAATTTTTTTTTCTATTTCACCTCCAAACGCAAACTTGGATAAATTTTCTCCCAGTTTTAAACTCCTAAGCCCTTACTCACTAATCTAATTAAATGCGTGTAGTCCGGTAGTCCGGATGGTTGGTAAGACGCGGTGAAATAAACAATAAATTTAGCAATAAGAAAATCTGAAATTACACTTGAACTGTAAATGGTAATTTGGGATGGTTAGTTGAAGAGAAAAAATACATGTTTCTCTTAATTTTGGGGAAATTAACCCAAGAACTTCTCAAATGTAGTAGCTTATAATTAATTCTAAAATTTGTCTTGAACTCCGGACCATAGATAAACATTAATTAATTCTCTTACCACTAATTTAACCATGTCAGATTTATACCTAAAACCACATTTAAATTGATGTCACAATGTTCTAGAAAAATATGAGTTTCACACTTCTTAATTGAATGTTGAATGATAACTGTACTGATTATGAAATTATTGATTAAGTATTTTGAGTAATAATATTACAAGGCTAAATTATAATTTTAATAATAAGCCTTTTGATATAGTGATCCAAGGATTATAAACACTAAACAGTGTGTATTTATTTGTATTATCAATTAGTTTTATTTCAAGACGTGTATCAATCACAACTTGTGAATGTGAGGAATGCCAGGCCTCTACCGTGGTTCGGATTCCACGTTAAACTGTAGGTCCTCCATTTCATCTCACAATCACCCTACCATTGCACATTAGCGTAAGTGCGTATAACCCGAACGGGTAGTAAGACGCGGTGCTAATAATAATAATAATAATAATAATAATAATAATAATTAGTTTTATTTATTCATACACATGATGTAGTCAAACTTAATGTATAAAAGGATGTAGACCATACCTACTTGAGCTATATTAGCTTGTTCTTTAAAGATAGCAGTCTATTAAAGCTGTTGGACGATGAGCAGATGTACTCTTCACAGTGTAGAGGAAAAAATTGTGCTAACAGTTTGCTATTATGAAATCCCTATTTATGGTTAAACGTAGGCGGTAGATAGCTACACATCTTTAAGCTAATGAAATTATTGTATTGCCATACGTTATCTGTAATTTAAACAAAGTATATGTTTGTATTAAGTCTCATTCCTACATCCTAATACATTTTATCTAAAAAACTAAGGTTCGAAAAAAAAGTGAAATATACGATTCCTTAATAATATTAAAAAAATATAAGCCTCTCAACTGCATCTACGAAATAAGCATATGACAATTTGTGAAAAATATATATATTTGTATTTATCTATAAGACTAAAGGGGGATTTTTTTTCAGGTAGACATTAACTAACGGTTTTGGAGTCTTTGGCTCTTGTCTGCTCTAATAAAGATATTCGGTGACCTGGAGGTCTAGGGGTATGGTTTCAGACTTCTGTACTGAGGGTCCGGGGTTCAATCCTTGGTCCCGGCACAGATTTATCTGATTGCCAAACCCTTCCTTCACCTCTGACAAGATGTGTATTAATCACAACTTGTGAATGTGAGGAATACCAGCTCTCCACCGTGGTTTGGATTCCACGTTAAACTATAGGTCCTCCATTTAATCTCACAATCACCCTACCATTGCACATTAGCGTAAGTGCGTATAACCTGAACGGGTAGTAATACATGGTGCTAATAATAATAATAATAATAATAATAATAATAATAATAATAATAATAGTAATAAAGATATTTATTAAAACCATTATACATTTATATCATACTGATGAAGATATGCCGTAATTATATATATACATTGTTTGAAAAGGCATAGATTTAGACATTCCTCGTAGTAGATTCAAATTATTTTTGATTAATTTAGTAATAAATACAATAATATTCTAAATGGACCTAGGTTAACCTATTAACAGGCATGCCTAAGCAGAGGCGTGGTGTAGCTTGTTGCCAGAATAATTAGAATAAGTTCAAACCATTCCTATGAATTGTTTTTAGCACTTAAAACACTCATTGGCCAGGTATCAACGAAACTACTATCAAGTCTTGTTTAGTAACAGGCTGGACCCTTTAAGTTGGGAGCCAACATATTTGGAAAATACATAACTTAAGCTGCGTTTATTTATGCCAACTTGTTGGACCAACATCCTGGCAATCCTTAAGTTTTTTTATCAGTCAACACATTTTAGGCCATGGATAGTAATAATAATATTTAGCACCACGTCTTACTACCCATTCGGGTTATACGCTTAAGTACTAATTACGCTAATGCATTAAGAATTGGGAGGGTTGAATTTAGAGGAAGTGAACCCGCATTTGCGTTGAGGGAGAGTGGAAAACCATTTAGGAAAAACCACCACCAGTTTACCCGACCGAGATTCGAACCTCGATCTCCCCGTCCTCGGCGGTCGAGCTCAACAAGACTAGCGCGTTAGCCAACTACGCCACCGAGGCGGGATTTAGGCCATGGAGAACGACGAACTATTTGCCATATTTTCGTTGATTGTGTTGGCAGTAAGTGTATTTTGCAGAAAAAAACCTTAATAAAAGATGGGGTATTTAAACAACCTTAGCTATAGCATAGAGTGTATCACCTCAATTATTTGAGTTCTTATGCTCAACCGAGGTAACGTTCCAAAGGACAGAATACTTTTGAGACAACTCAATGAGTTTGTGTTCGATTTGTTCCACTCCATTAACCATGTAAACCAAAATGTAAAACTAATCTGAAAACGAAACACGTGCGTCGCTGAGTATTCAGGCTTACTCGATTTTATTAGCGCATGCGAAGAACCTCCCAAGTCTGCCAACATGTTGTGTTAGCTGTTTATTACCCTAACTATAACACATCAGAGCCAACACAACATAGCACAGCACAGCGACAATGACCAGCCAACCCAACTTCAATATGTTAGTCGACATATTCAACAAGTTATGAACAAATTTATATGGTAACAAAACATGTTGGGATCGTGTTGGCCAACATATTTGTGGAAAGATAAACGAGGCTTGAGAGGAGTTGGCCTATGTAGAGCAGAGCCTATGAATGGTTAGTCAAATGGGAAACAGAGATAAAACACATTCCATGCACAGTTTAGAAAATTTTTGATCACCCTGTAAACATTCTACACCATGCCACTTAAGGTAATATATTTGAAACTTTTATTACATTGTTAAATATTAGTCGTTTCCTGATTGTTTGATTATTGTGGTTTTCAAAGAAAATAACTTTTAATTAACCTGATACATAAATTATCTGTGCAAAATAGGTTAGTAGATTTTTGTACATGTCAGAAAATATTTGAATTAGCATTCCACTGAGTATAAAACGTTATATAAAAACTCCATGGCGTCTGCTCACACGCTAGCTATACCGGCCGAGCGTCCGCCACATGTTGTCGAAAATAGTGCCAACATTTGCAGGTAGAGTATGTCATATGGTTAGTTCAGTGAGTCGTCCTGCCATTATATAATTTCTTTAATCCCTTATAATACTTATAATCGTGATTAACTATTGTAAAATTGAATTACTAGATTACTCTACGGCATCAGGAACTTGGTTCACTGCCGTACTTACAAAAATACGCCACCTATCCCTATCACCTCGTTACACCTTATCTCTTTAATGTACATTGATTTGGTTTTGATTAAACAGTCAGGGCATTGATGTGTCTTGGAGTGCAGCCGGGTTAAGAAGAGCTTGCTAAACCTGTATATGTGATATGTTTGTTATTCCTCACTCTCTCTTCATTTGACCAATGACACTGAGGATCTGCTATAAAATTTACACATGGTAATGTTTGATCGTTCGTACCTGGCCAATGAGTGTTCTAATTGATGAGAACAATTTACATACCCAATATAATTGCTGAGGAAGCTGCAGGTATTAAGGAGAAAAGCTTTGTCTTCGTTCTCTCTCAGTTAAGTGTTGCCAAATCTCCTTGTTCTCAGTTATGTAGGGAGGTGATGTTCTGGATTTAGAAGGAGTTACTGGCAACATCGACTAACCAATGTTGTGAAATTTAAGAGGAGGTAGGCTATACAAACACAAGAGAATGATAACTCTGTTTCACAATAGTAAACATGCAGTTCCTTTGGCGATGATATTCAATGTAATTACAGTTTCACTAACTCGGGCTTATCCTGACAACAGTTCATGACACGACACTGACTCGGGGATACATATTAGCTTATTGCTATAAGAAAAACAAAACTGGTCTATAAGAAGGCGTATGGCTATTTTACACTATTAATTGAATGAGTTGAAATAATTCTTCAGTATTATTTTACTATTAATTTATATATACTATAAATTATATATTATTACATACAAAGAGAGAATTTTATTTTTAAATATTATTTTCATAGATAGAATTTACACCCAATTTTTTCGTATTTCCTTTAAGACTCCTTATTTTTCTAGTTTTACAATAATTGTAGTAGGCCTATTTATAATAAGCATAAAACACAAATACAAAAAAAATCTTTTGTTTGTAAATTATCTGTAACTTAGTACCTAGTTAATAATAAATTGTGAATAGCTCAGACTATATTTATTTGATGAAATAAAATGTAAAATACGTCGGTATGAAAATAATACAAATGCATATTAAGTTAAAATAGTTTCATATATAAAAACATTTTGCTAAAAGTGCCATAGTAATATATAGTTTAATTTTACTATTTAATATAATATCTAGCATGTTATTGTCATAGCAACCTATTATATAGGCTACACATTGAAAATAACAAATTAATAATTTGAATAATAATAGTAAAAATAAATATATATTTTTAAATGTTTGAATAGCCTGCTTAAAAAGCTGCTTTGAACGTGTGTTTATTTTCGCGTAAGTCCAATGTAAAGAGGATAGAAGGTATCGTAAGATGTAGAATGGCATTTGATTGGCTGACCATGTCACGTAACTCGGTATAAATGCCAGCGTATTACATACATAAACATATTTGTTTGTCTTCATATCTTTAAGTCGAGTCACATTTTGGAACCTTAAATAATAAATAAGCCTTTAAAATTCACACTATTGTCCAATTAACGTCATTGCTATACTTATTTAAAAGATATATGTATGTGTGACTGTTTTAGAATGTTTACAAGTGACGTAAGAAATGACATAATCAAATTCCTCCAAGTGGCATTACCTTTCTATTCTCTTTACATTTCGTAGGTCCGAACCATTCTTAATCAACTTGAAGCTAACACAGATGTCACTTTTCTAGGATAAGGAAGTAGCATAGCTATCTACCCTGAGATTTTAAGTCCAGGCTATCTAGAGCTATTCTGGATTCAAAATTTCAGCAAAGATATTTTTGCTCTAAAGCGACCAAATAAGACATCATCAAACATTTGGTGTGGGTATGTGAGTCAAAGTAAATGTGAATACTTCAATCCTAGTTTCAAAATATTTTAGAGTTTTTTTTTTAAAAGGTCCATATTTTTATAAATAGGGACTATTTACGTTATGAGTGTAAGAAATTGTTCGCATAATTTTACTTAGCCTTAGAGCAATTTTAGCTATTCAACTAATAATTCTGTAGGTCCTCTCTTTATGTTTAAATTTTATATATGGAAATAATATATATTATTTTAATAACCAAGTGTATTTATAGTACTTCAATTTGTGCATATTTTGCCTGGTAGACTGTTGTCATTTTAAAATGTAAGAATGTTGCCAGTGCTTGTATGATTATAATCATGCAACGGTCTTGCCTAGTTCCCAATTACAGCAGACCTGTGCATGGTTGTAATTATATGAACATTATATCCTCCTACAAATAATTATACAGCCATATAAAACACATTTATTATTTAATTTGATTCGTCAGTAAATAATGTAAAACACAAATATATGTTGTGGTTAGAATTTAATTTTTTTATTTAATAATGATTTTATATTGAAAACATTTACTATATAACAAAAACAGAGATACAGTTGTTTATGTATTATGTGAATATTTAATCGTTTTTCATTATCAAATTAATCAGATCTTAAATTGATAGATAAATATAACTAGAGAGTTTATTTTTGTGTAAATGCTAAATCTATTTTATAATAAATCTAATCTAGTGAAATTAAGACACAACTATCCGAATTAATGAATATAATTTCCCAGCTGTGGATGAACGTTGGATTAATCTGGGTACTCAGAATACCGTCCGTATTTTTACAGTTTTTATAGTAAAAACCTTAAATTTGGCAAACAATAATAAAAATATTGCTTTAGTAGATAGCCTAAGTTTCATTTAATTTTCTACAAACAGTAATCTCTAAAGTTCTCAAATTGTCATGAGTGTCATATAATTTAACAAGGCTTTTTTCTCTTTCAATCTAAAAGTTTCTGTTCAATTAATTATTTTCATGGCAAATACAAATTTATTGTTATGATTACTAAATGTAGAAAACTAATATAAATGTATCTACTGAGAGAAAATTATTTATTTATTCTGGCAAAAAGAAAAAAAATAGCCATACAAACTGTATACTTATGTATTTTAGATAGCGTTCCCAACCTATATTTAAAACACAGATGCAAAAACTCACCCAAAACCACAATAAGCGGTTATTTAGTGTCATTTTGGATGTGGGTTATCAGGCGCTTATATATACGCGTATATCAACCGTGAGATAAAGGAATAGTTTCTACAATATAAGTGTATTCAAAAATAACTTTGTTGGTGCCATTATTTAATACTGATTTCACTTAAGCTTAAACATTTACAGATACAAATTAATCATATTAATGTTAAGTAATTACACTTTTCCTCAAAAACAGTTCAATTTAAGCATTGAAATAAATAGGCCCCTCTTAAGTTAAAAAAAAAATTGCTAACAAATAAGAGGCTCATCTATTGAAATAGTCCTTGAATTAATTTATTGTTTAAAATATTATAAAACGTTATCTTAAATTTAGTGAGTAGAAAATTAAAATACCAATGTAGTAATTGTTCTCAAATCTAACATTTATATCAATTTAATAGCATGTCAACACATTAATTAATAGTATTTCATGATTTGTATTGGTTTGTATTATCAATAACCTAATGATTTTATTTATTTATTAAAAATGTTCAAATTGAAGAATTATACTAATTTTGCTATTGTTTGTAGTCAAAGCAAATAACAAGGGGGGGTTTTAAAATAAAAAAATATATGCATACATATATATTCAAAGATTACATATTAGTTAATACCTCAATGAAATAAAGAGTTTCTTTGTCTTTGCGAACTATTAAAACCATTCACTTTATTTTAGTGACATGCAACATTTCCGAAGTTTACGGTAAGCCCTATTCGCTAAGGAAGCCCCGTTTCACGCCAAAGTTCTGTAGATGCGTCCCGAGAACCTGAAATGATGAACAGACTTATGTAAATAAGTAAGGATCATAATCTTACTGTTGTAATCCTTAAATCTTATCTAGACATGATAAATTACTAGCCAATCCAATTAGACTTAACTTACCAAAATGTTTATATTTGGATCTAAAAAATAAATTATTTAAAAATTGCACGTATTTATTTACTTTTAGTAAACTCCTGAAATTTAAGTTGCGCCTTTAATTTTATGGGGTTTTTTTTCTTCAAAAACTAGGCACTTGTTTATTTATAAATATTCAAACCTTTCTATTTTACTCTAAACAATTAATTTATATAAATAATAAAATACTTCACAGATTTTACACATCATCTTAGTATTGTAAAAATAACTCGCATCGGTGGATATGTGGATTAAAAATATGGTCTTATCTGACTTGGAAATGGCAGGGAAGTTGAGATTCGAATCCCGGCTGAGTTTGTGGATGATGTTTTTCCTAAACAGTTTTACATCTCTTCTTTCACTAAAATGTCTGTACATTTATTCTAAATTATACCTTTTCATCTTAACCCATTGTGTTATTTAAATGTATAGGGCGATACAGAAGGGTAGTAAGGCGCACTGATTTTATTTTGAAATATTATATTTAAGAACAACTATGAATGATGTAACAAAACTGCTACTTTACCAAATAAATTTACTATTATTATAAAAGTCCTACTACATCCATAGAAGACCTTAGATTATTTTTCAAAATTTAATTGTATCTTTGATAAGGTTCTAGTTTCGATCTAGGCGCTAGACTCAGCTGTTTCGGGAGACGTTTAATATTCTAAGTCATGTTTTTTTAACACCGCGTCTTACCTTACGTTTGGGCTATACGCTTATGTACTAAATATGTCGGTCGTTTTAGGGGGTAGAAAGGTCATATTTAGAAGAAATGTTTATTTGCGTAGCAGGAGAGTGGAAAACTATTTTGTAAAACCGCCCTCAGTAAACCCGACAGAGATACAAATCTTGGTCTCCTGGTCAAAGGCAGTCTTTTTATATTGTGAGAGTAGTGCCTTAGACCATGCGGCCACCGAAGAGGGTCCAAGTTATATTGGTTTGTAAGTAGCGTGCCTCAATAAACTTATATTTAAAATACGCTTGTAACGTTCTTGGTTTACTTTTTATATGCAATGCCTAGCTAAGTTATCTTGCTATTGAAGAGATTTAAAGAAAATTCAACAAATTTGTTCTTTGAGAGAAGTTAATTTATGTTCTCATAAATAGTTTAAAGTTAGGTATTTACGATCTAGAAATTAGCAGTATTTGTATATTACTCGGCCATTTGGATACGCGATCACCTCAGTGTAACGGAAGGTGAAAGGTTTATTGTTAAAATCACTTTTTGGATCTACGTTTTATTCGTCCCCGAAAAGTTTGTTTTAATTAGCATGGAACTTTTTTTTTTCATCTTTGGCTTACACAAACTGAATGGGCCTTTTTGAACCTCTTTTTATGCTCCACTAAACATGTATAGACACAGATTAAATAAACTCTTGAAAATGTTGAAATTTAAGTGTTGTTTCGTGAATTAATAAAAAATCTCAAATTTTATATAGAAAGAAGCTATACCTTGTCTAATTAATCTACTTAAACAAAAACTTTTGATTTATCATAATATACCTAATATTCGACAATATTTTTGGCTTAGCCTTTACCAATGTTTGAATTTAGGTTTAAAATAATGTTTTTTTATAATTAAAAACGTTTAACATTTACTGTACACTTTGGTTTTAAAATATTCCAAATCATCTTTAAATGGGAATTATTAATAGTACTTAGGAAATCGATAGGGAAAATAAATACCATAAACTTAAAAAATATTTATTTTATTTAAAATACTATAATTAACGTTGAATAACTAGATATTAATATAATTCTTTTGAAGATTAGTAATTTTTAATTAGTAGTTTAATATTATTATAATATTTTTTCACAATTACTTGTTTATATACCTAAATGGTGTGCGTGGTTTAGTTTAGTTTTCTACTCCACTCCAGAGTACTTTTTTATATTTTCATATAAAACTCTTACATTTTTATAACATTATCGATTATGTGAAATCAAGGTAGTTTTGCTCACACTTATATATTATTTAAAACTACTCGATTATTTGCCAGTTTATAAGACTCAAAGATCGAAGTTTGATATTGATGTAGTTTTATTACGTGATCAACTGAAAACTACCGCGAGATCGACCAGTCGATTATGGTCAGCCAGTTGCCGATCCTTGTTTTATATATTTATTTACCCAATTAGTATATGTTTGTGGATAGCAGGATGCAGTAATCACAAAAACAATAAAACAGTTTTGAGTACGGTTGCAAATATTATGCACTGTAAATGTAAAACAAGTTATTTATCTATTTTAGCCTATTCCAAGTTGTATTTAAATTATTAGCTTTGTGTTTTTATTGATTTTTAGTAATACCCTGGAATGAGATTTAATTTTATTCACTCTAATGGAGTGAAAAGTCAAACAAAATTAACTGAAACTAATGATGATATGGAGAGACATAAAATGGCAGATCTACCGCAAACCTTTAGAGTCCTGAGGAGAGTAGGCTACATACAGGTGTATCAATTTACGTGGAATGCTGAAGACAGGTAAATCAAGGTTCGATTCTGGTCGGATGGACTGAGGGTGGTTTATCATAAATGGTTTTCCACTCTCTTTAGGCCTAAATTCGGGTGCACTTCATCTCAATTAAACCTTCCTAATCCCTAAAACATTAGTGTAATTAGTACATAGGCGTACAACCTGAACGGGTAGTACGACGTGATGCTAAGGAAAAAAGATGAAATTTATGAGTGATGTAACTGGTGTGTGAATAGAAGATCTCAAAACAACACTAAAAGTTCATGTGAACATATGTCATATGTTCTATGGCTCCCGAGATAAGGCCTTCCAAGTGTCTTCTGGAATTGCTAATCGTCCTACTTCATACACCTCTGTTCGTGTAGTTAAAGCCTTGCCTGTGTACCATCAGTGATGCGTCACTTACAAGAGGTGCAACAGGGGTGTTTATTTACCCTTTGGTTCAATTATTTCTACCCTAAACAACGATATAATTCATATTATTATAATGATATATAACTAAACGATATTTCAAACTTTTACGGTGCAGATGTCTTTATATTCATAACTAGGTGTGGGGATGTGTTATGACTGGATTAGCATTAAAATAAATTATAAACAAAACAGAAACAGTCTTAGACCTAATAAAATATATTTAAAGAAGTTAATTAGCATTTGAAGAATTTTAAAAATCCTTATTAAATTCTGCTTCTGACTTAACCAAGATAAGCTTGATCCCTTATAAATTTGGTCTAAAAAAATAACCAGTTTTAAATTTAGGTAATTTTTTTAATGTAATTTTAATTAGGATTTAGTTTAAAAAAAAATTCAAATGTGTGACATAGTCCATTTTATACATGCTACTTGCAATCTCTGTAAACAAAACGTAGAATGAAACTGAAAAAAAAAGAAGCTAAAATCAACAAGGTAGATATCGGAACAGAGAATTGGGTGATTAAATTGGGCAGACATTCCGTGCGTTGTATGTAGATTAGATACTTGAAGCAACTAGATATTGAAAAAAAGGGAATGGGCGAAGGGGGGATGGAGGGATGGGGGGAAGGGGCGAAGGATGGTTTAAACATGGCTTCTCTGTTAGTCCTCATTACGTTAAAAGAGTAGGAAAGAGAAAATGAGTTCTATGAAAGAATTGAGATAATATGTTTTAGTAGATAAATGAAAAAAAAAATGTTGTACAGAAATTATAACTTTTAAATTATAAGAATATTACTACTACGGAATTGTAATTATTGTATAGCACGTGTTCGTAAAGAGTTACAAAAATGAAATTTGTTTCGGAATTACCAGAATTAATAAAAAAATACTTAATATATACCACACTGTACAATTTTTATTACCACACATTAGTAAACATATTCTATTTTATAACGCTAAATGTAGCATGAAAAAAAATTATTCCACGCATAGCTAAAAGTAGGATATTTTGAATTCCTCCTCCACCCCCAATATTTTGTAATAGTTTATGTCGTAGATTAGTTAAATTAAAACTATATTTTGTTTTATTTATTAATCTTACACATTTAAATATTTATATAAAAAACAAATTCATTTATAAAGTGCGTAATATCATGGTTTAACTCAAATATTAATTTCAGGAGTGTATAAAACCTATGTACAATATATTAAAGAGTTTTTTAACCACCCAAATTAATCAGTAATTCAATTCACGCTATCTTCTGAAACTTTACTTTAATCGATTAACTCAATTTTTACCAGACATAGTCTCGTAACTAGTTTAAATTTAAATTACACGCTTCAGTGGCCACGTGGTCTAACGCGCTAATCTCGTGTTAGACTGGACTGCCAAAGACGGGTATATTGGGCTCAATCCCGGTCGGGTGATTGAGGGGGATTTAATAAATGGTTTTCCACTTTAACTCCACACAAATAAATTGCACTTTCTCTCAATTAAACATTCCTAATTTCTAACCCATTAGTGTAATTAGTACATAGGCGTATAACCCGAACGGTTAGTAAGCGGTGATTCTAAAATGTATAATTTAATCCAACACCTTAGCTAAGTCAGTAACATGTCTATCTACTGAAGGTTAATGAGTTCGATTCCAGGCACGGCCGAAAAATGTATAGTTGGTGAAATGTGGGTTTACCCTTTCACAGTGATACATTAACGGCTGGAGACTGGATGTTGTGTTTGTTCTAGGTTTAATTTTAGCTATAGGTCGTGTGCTTACATACTCGGTGATTCGGAGAGTGGACTTAAAACACCTCAAATAAAAACAAATAAAAAAATGAAACTATGAATATCTTAGAAAATGGACTAAATGTAGGCCTATATCATGATAAAACTTGAATTAAATTTTATATACTAGGCCTACTCTTTGAATCTAGATCCAAAGCTTCACAATAAACAACGTAAATGTAATTTGTAAACAAAATAAATAGGTCCTATAGTGATATTATTGAAATTAATATTTAGGCCTATAGTGCTTTAGTTACCCGATTCAGTGGCCGAATAGTCTAAGGATCACTCACATTTTAGACTAGATTGCTTTTATTGCTATTTTATGTTTAGTTTGAAGCATTTAGTAGTTGAAATAGCGTTATTAAATTATTCAACACTTTTTGCCCCACCCTGTATAATCTAAATAATAGTCACAATATAAGAGCTATGGAATATGGTTACTTTTCACTTTTCAGACTTTATAAAATAAAATTTCTTTCTTTGGGGAGCTGAGACTACTATAGCTAAAACATAAGTAATTATAATAATATATTAAACATAATTAATTTATTTTTAGATTTTAATTGAACTAATACAATGTTGTATATTTTATGTTGTCAACATTATAAGTTAGAAACAAACTATAAATTTTTTCATGATAGCAATAGTATTAAAGGAATATATTTTTTCAATGACATATTAAATTTCATTACTGAATGATCCTTCCATCCCCTTTTTATCTATTTCCGGTCCTGACATAGCTTATTTGTTAGGATGTTCGAAGGCAAGGCACTTGGAAGATATTTGGATCAAAAAGGGTGTAAATAATGGGAATGGAGGTTACATAATTATGAGACACGTACCTGTACTCATCACAAGACATTGTTAGGTATAGTTAAGTCTCGTAGATACGGTTGGCAGGTCACACAGCGTGAATTGTATAATCTAGAACCACGTTCAAAGTACTGACTGGAAAACCCAATGGGAAGAGACTATTAGGAATATTTAGATGCAGATAGTAGGATATCATTAGAATGAACCTGAAAAAGATAGGGTGTAATGATGTGGACTGGATGGAATAGCTCAAGATAGGATAGGTGGCGAGCTTGTAACTGTGGCAATGAATTTTCAGGTTCCTAATGCCATAGAGTAAGGAAGTATAATCCTAATGTATTAATAAAAATTTGAACTAATATAGGCTATATTGAAACTGTACTTTTAAACATTTTCAGTACTAAAGTATCCCTCATGCTGACTTATGTGTTTATAAAATTTAACTAAAATTATATATAGCCTATATATTATTATTATTATTATTATATATTAGCACCGCGTCTTATTACCTGTTCGGGCTATACGCACTACGCTAATGTGTAATGGTAGGGTTATTGTGATATGAAATGGAAGGACCTACAGTTTAACGTGGAATCCGAACCACGGTGGAGGCCTGGCATTCCACACATTAACAAGATGTGATTAATACACGTCTTGTCAGAGGTGAAGGAAGGGTTTGGCAATCTGATAAATCTGTTCCGGAACCAAGTATTGAGCCCCGGACCCTCAGCACAGAAGTCTGACACTTACTCCTAGACCACCAGGTCACCATATATATATTTATATAATATTATATATATATATATATATAAATATAGATATATATATAATTACATGATAATTCAATTCCCTTCCCTCGAATACCTTTTCTCGCCAATTTAGGACATATAAATGTAGCCTAATTTTTAAACAAAGATGACATATTGGGTCCTTTTTAGTTCCCTTGAACATCTAATGTTTAATAGTGTGTGCTTTCATCCTGTCATCTAGGTTGTATCTCCCTGACTGGTTAGGGCTGAGTGTTTAGGTTAAGTGTCCCACCCGTTATAGGCCATGTTAGTTTCTAACTCGTGTGCTGAAATAACCGGAGCGTTAAGGGAAGAAAAAAAAAGTGCGGCTTACATCAATCAGCGAAAGGGTGACGAAAAAAAAAAACTTTCTTCAGATGTGTATAGTCTAGATTTTTGTTTGTGTAGGTGAATCATCGACCCGCGGGGCGCGACCTGACATTTGCCCGGGCAATACTCTCTGGTCCCCGGGAATATTTGGCCTGGACTCCCGGGACATTCTCTCGCTTTGCCTTCAGCAAGAGCCATGATTTGCATATTTACGAGTGATGAGCTAATTTTATTTTAACTCTTTTTTTTTATTACTGAAGGATTTACAGATATTCTGCCCTTTTTTTCATGGCGATGATGGCTCGATTTTTAAAATTGGTATGTCTGTAATGAGGGGTTGATTAAAACCTTTAAATTTTAATATTGAGCTAATCCTTTCAAAATTATAATTACATTTTATAAACTCACTATTTTAGAACGAGACATAATTAACTACAAATTATGTTTGGAAAATAACGAGCTAGCACTATTTATTAGTTAACATCAACAAAATATTAGTCCTATAGTTTAATTAAACGAATCAATTTTTATTCTATGATTATCTATTATAACTAGCCAGCATTTTAAATAAGTAGAATCATTAAAATATTTTCAAGAAAAAATTACAAACTAGATTTATTTAAAATGATCTACCTGTATGTGTGGTCACATGGTCCAAGGCGCTACTATTATAATCTACTGAATTTTTGTACCTGGGAGATCAGGGTCCTTATCATTGTCAGGTGTACTGAGGGTGGTTTTTACGAAATGGTTTGTCTACTCTCTCTCTAAGCAAATGCAGGTATATTTATTCAATATTTCTTATTTTTAGCTCATTAGTATAAATATTTGGATCGACTCGGGATTTTACTTGTTAGGGTAGTGGATGTCGAATTAATTGTTACATGCGTATAACCCGAACGGGTAGTAAGACGCGTTGCTAAATTTAAATTAAATTAAAAAATTGTTACATAATTTACTTTGGTCTCTTAAATAACGTATATCTTTAAATTTTGCTATATTTTTTTATTGGCTTACAGGAATAATAGTCCCTGAAATATTTACTCAACAAATAAGTAAGAATAAATCTCAGGCCTCACCGGTTTTCGTATCATAGTCCCTTGAAGTCGATTGAAACTCACATCAGTGGCTGCGTGGTCTAACGCGTTACTCTCGTGTTGGACTAGAATGCCAATGACGGGGAGATTGAGGTTTGAATCTCGGTCGGGTGTACTAAAGATGTTTTTTGTCAAAATGGTTTTACATCCTCCCCCATGCAGTTGCGGTTACACTTATTTCAAACATAATCTTCCTACCCCTAAAATCACTAGCGCAATTAGTACATAGGCGTATAAACCGAACGGGTAGTAAGACGTGATGTTAGAAAATACAGTTGATTGAAAAGTAGGCTATGAATCACATTCAATAAACGATCTTAACCCTAGTATATTTATTTTGTGTACTCCGTCATACAAGTCATCAGGGATATTCACAAATAAGATAAGGAGGCTGAAATATAGATAAAATATATCCATATTTTTGTTGAGAGATAGTGAGGAACTTTTAGTAAAACTGACAAAGATTTGAACCCCAGCCTTCCAGTCTCCGGAAATTGGATAATGTGGGACAGATACCTCAGATCATGCGATTATCTATGCGTGATCGACCGCAATATAAAAGTTTAATTTTTTAAATGATGTAAAATATATTTTATTATAAAGTGAAGTGGAAATTTATTAATACTCTTAGTACCTCATCTTACGGCTGGTTCATGTTATACACAAATGTACTAGCTACGATAGTGAGTTAAGGATGAGGAAGGTTGACTTTAGAAAAAGTGTATCAACATTTGCGTGGAAGACCATTTTGGGAAAACCATCCACAGTACACCTGACCAAGATTAGAACCCCAATATCCCAGTCATCAGCAGTGTAAACCAAAATGAGAGTGACGCTTTAAACCATGCGGCCACTGAAGTAGGTGGAAAATTGTTAAAGATAGTACATTTTATCATAACATCTCACTTGGCTACTTGTTTTTTCTACAGGCTACTCATTTATTCTGAAAATTGAAAAATGACACCTGGACACGGGAATCGAACCCGGGACCAGATGTCATTTTTCAATTTTCAGAATATGATATCTAGTGGAGTAATTTCCCACTAATAAGCATAAATAATAGCTCTGGCTATTCATTCTTACTCATTTATTGAATTAGTAGCTCTAATTTATTAAGACAAGGAATAGAAAATCTAAGTATAAGAAATATACCTAAAGTAGCTTGGGTTAAGATTTGAAAACAATTTAGGAAAAAAAAACTTCCGTACACAAGTTCGGGATTTGAACTCCAGTCTCCTCATCACCGGCAAACCAGAATAAATGAGTTTGAAGTCTAGACTTCGTACTTACCGGCGTTGGTAAGATCATACTTAAAACCACTTTTTACCTATGTTATTTAAAAAACTAGTTATTTATTAGAGACTGACATGATGAGAGATAACTAGAAAACGGTTATTTAGCCTCAGCCAACTTAAGGAAACGTTTATATTTTTATCTCAGTAACAATAACGGGCATACCTCTTTAAACCCTAAATGGTACTAGCTAGAACAACTTGTATACAAAACAAGAATGTAGAGGTTCCTAACACCTGAACCATCTTCTCCAAGAACTTAGGGTCAGCCAACATTTCTCACGTAGAATGTAATATTCTTATTAGTAGCTCTGAAAAAGAAACACACGAAATAATAAGTTATCTCATTCAATGTTGAAAGTCTGGTTTAATCCTATAAGCTTACCGTTAGATTTCGAAATAACAATAAAGAGTTGTTTTTTTATTTATATATTTTATTTCACTTTAAATTCGTCTTGAAATTGTAGACTTTTCTTTCTCACATTTTATTAAGTTAATATATATCAGAGTAACCAGAATGTGGTTATTTATGTAGAGCAACAGCATTACCTTCAGATTAAAGAAGAACTTGATTTAACTTGTAACCACATCGATAGTAGCATCGTCTAACGCGTCACCCTAATTTAAAACTGCATTTCCGTTGATGAGGAGATCGGGATTTGAATCCTAGTCGGGTGTTTTGAGTGTAGTTTTAACTAAAGGTTTTTCCACTCTCCTTCTAAGTAAATGGGTTTATATTTCATTTAAATATATTTACTTATACTATTACATTCACATAGTTAATATATCTATCTGTGAAACTTATCATTAAGATTCCGTGAATAAAAAGAATAAATATTATAAATATCGAAAGCTTTTGAAGCAAAATTATTGCATTTATTACATGTTTAATTAATTGAATAATGTTATGGTAAAATATGCATGTGTATATTTGGTTTTAATCCAATTCAAAACTTACTACACATCTAACACAGTTCAAATAATTTTAAATAAAATATAAATATAATAAGTATTTTGAGATTTACTAAGTTCTTGAATGCTGGATACCTTCATATTTATAACGCCATAATTTCAAAAATAAATCCACGCTTTTTATATAGTAATAAAAGGTTTGCAAAAAAAGTTTTCAATTATAAAATAGATAAAAAATTTTACAAACAGTTTGAAAATAGTTAGGCTCATAGGCTTTATCATTAATTTGTACTGACATTTTAAAAAGGGATTCTGCTTCAAATTAAAAGAATATTAAAATGTTTGGGATATTTTGCTATTAACTTATAAGATATTTTTGTTAGTTAGTAAAAGTCTAAATCACAAACCTTAACATTATTTTTCATGTTCAATTATATAAGGTTATATCACCACAATACCTATTAACTAACTTAAATATAAAAAGGATCAATAACTAGCCCCCGGCCGTTAGTGCATCACTATGAAAGGTTAAACCCACATTCACCAATGATACATTTTTCTTCCATGCCGGGAATTGAATGCTGGACCCCTATATCGATATAAAGACATGATACTGACTGAGCTAGTGTGTCGGACAGATCAAACAATCATAATAGGCCTACTTTCACCCGCCCATCATGACCAACCATTCTTCTAGCTCAAATTTCTTTGAGCTACTTTCCCACGTGTACAATATAAGAGTATTAAGGAATATATAGGCCTATTTGACTTGTAGATTAAAGCAGGGGTCGACCTTTCTTGACTAACATGTATCAAAGTTTCTGAGATCACCGCCATTTCCCTACTCTAATTTTTTTATACATATTATTTATTCTTAAACTAAACCTTTCCTCAAATAATATGTCCCCACTTTATATATAAATAATTATAGAATAAATCAAATGTACTTTTTCATTTTAAACTATTAACTTTTTTAATATAACTGATTGAGGACCGGTCAAGGTAATTAGTCACTGTAAGATTATTTGAAAGTATTTGATCTATTACTAATTAGAAGAAGTTATAATCCTGATTTCATAATGTCCAGATGCGGGCACATCGTGTTTACTATGGGATCTTGCCCCTAAATTGACAATATGTGTTCCAGCAGTCGTTTGGTCCTCTCAGAATTGTCAGTCTAAATTTAACTAAATTACACATGTATTATTTCTAGGTTAGTATATGCTAGTTGGGTTAGGTTATAGGAGTTATGCTAGGTTAGTTAGATTAGAGGGTAATGCCCTGTGGCAACGGGTATCGCCAGAAAACTCTTCCACCCATGTCACTACCCTCACTTAAAGAATTCCACGAGCTGATATTTTACTTGTTTACAATTTGGACACTAATATTCATTTAGGTTGTGTTCGCAACATGGATGAATTTTTCCTTTTTCACTACCGGATAGCGCGTTAAGAATACTTCAAAGATTGTCTTTTAATGATGAAACAGTTTTTCTTACGTGATAGCCTGATAGTTGCCATGAGATCAACTCGTCTATTACCATCGATCAGTTGCTGACCCCTGCATTATAATAATACCACCAATGTATGGACTTAGAATCGTTTTCTTTCTAAGCTACGATACACATGCCTGAGTTTTGATTTCTTGTCCTTCCTCTCATTCTAATAGCCTATTCTTTAACCTTTTTATCTTCCATCTTCCTCTTTTTCACTGAAATAGTTTGACCGGTTTTCATGTATATTTCATTTCCAATATATACTGCAACTTTCCTCTTGTCTACCATTTTCTCTCCTTCTCTGCTGCTATAAAAATAAAAATGAAAGTGAAGCGGTATGATATGTTTGTCCCTTGGACCGCTTGGCACGGTAGGCCTTATCTTGCCCCTGTGAAATAGATCCCCTTCCTACATACACAAATATACACGTAAATAATAAATTGTTTTCTTTTTTTCGACTTTTTTTTGTACATTTTATTGTCTCTATTTCTTCTTTTTTTTACAAGTTTTTATTTTCATTTTGTATATTATACCTATTGCTATGTGAAACTAACCCTTTTTTTTTAATTTATAATAATGAGCATATATTTATTGACAACAACAAAAATATACTTGCTTGACTAAAAATAGGATTCAAATAATGCTTTTAATAACATAATTTTATTTATCTGTATTTTTAACTTAAATTAATTTACTAGCTTAAACAATTTGATTGATATTCATTTGATAAACATTAGATAATATGTATAATAAAATAGTATTTTTGATGCCAAAAACTATTAATACAAAATAGTATACAGAAAATCAATTCGCATTTCTTGATAGCCAAGTGATCAATTTTCATATCTTTTAGATAGTATTGTAATTTAAGCAATAAAGTCTCCATGGTGTGAGCACGTAAGTTAGCTATACCAACCGAGCAGCCACCACCGCTAGGAATGATAATGTAAAGTGGTCAACACAACAAACCCACTGGCCGTTAGCCTCAGTTTTCTAAACCGTGACTGCTACTTCTTTATTTAAGTATCTTCTCATTTGGCCTCACCTGGCCTAATTAAAATAATTAACCAATAATGTTAAACTAGCAAATTGTTAGCGACTCTATTAAAGGTGAGATTGTAGGTTAAAGTAAGTTAAGGGCAGTGTTTCAGCATTTTCTATAGAAAAACATTTTTTTGAACAAAATAAATAAAGTATTTTTCCAGTATGAACAGAGAGTTAAATTTTCTACATAGTTTTCTACACATGGGCATATCAACGGTTCTGGAATATTTGTTATGAGAATAGCGTTACTAGATGAGAAAAGTAATTATAAAATTCCAGGATATTTAATAACACCGTTGAGATCACAATGTGAGTTAAATTAAACTCGTGTTTCTACTGGATATATATTTGATTTATTTTGACCAAAAAAGTTTTGATATATTATTAGTACCGCGTCTTACTACCCATTCGGGTTATACGCACTTACGCTAATGTGTAATGGTAGGGTGATTGTGAGATGAAATGGAGGACCTACAGTTTAACGTGGGATCCGAACCACGGTGGAGGCCTGGCATTCTACACATTCACAAGTTGTGATTAATACACGTCTTGTCAGAGGTGAAGGAAGGGTTTGGCAATCAGATAAATCTGTGCCGGGACGAGGATTGAACCCGGACGCCAGCACAGAAGTCTGACACCTTACCCCTAGACCACCAGGTCACCAAAGTTTTGATATAAAAACAGGAAAAACACCGCCGTTTAACTCGCGTTCCCTAGAATTCCACCTTAAGGAATGGTGTGTTTAAAAGAAAGTGCAATCTTATCATCGGGAAGCTAGAATGGAAATAACATGTGAAAAACTACCCTTAATTTACTTTATCATAATTGGAATCTTGAGCTTCCAATCACTGTCAATATAATATATTGCGAGCTTGATACCTTTTATCATGTGATCACCAATAATGTTACAAAACTACACAAAGAATCATCTGTGATATTACGAAACTCAGTATTTAGGAGCAAATATTAAAGATTTCATTTTCCTAAAATTTAAATATTCTTTTTTTTCCCATGTAAGTAAATTAGGATTTTTTTTTTCCACAAAAAATGTCAGCTTTACGCGTCTTAATGTTCTTTCGAGCGATTTTAAACTTACAACAAGTAACTTTGTAGCCATTTTAACTTGCTCCTTACATGTTTTTAGGTTAAGGAAATGCCCTTGTTTTATTGTTACTATAGTCTTAAGATTTTCTCTTTGGCTTTCAAGATGAAAATCTCCCATTAATTCCCCTTTGATTTGAAGTTTATATTTTTCCTTGAAGATCAAGTTGGGTGAAAATAAATTAATACTATACTCAATGATACATGTTATTAATATAGAATAACCGTGTTTTCACGCACGTGGTTCAAGACATGCTTCTCGTAATGGATGCCAAAACTACGCCAGAGATTCTAACATTGATTTCATATCATTTTAGATTAAAATCAATTGAGATAAACTTTTTTTAATATATCGCCGTGTTTGAAGTTACTAACTGTTAAGGGGTTTTATGCATTAATGCTTTTTTTTTTTAGTTTTCACTATCTTAGGACGGTAAACTGAGACGAAAACATATGTATACCTACGTGGTAAGGAATTGGTCCAGATAATGTCCCTGCTATATTTTGTTATATTTGGTACACACATTTGGCAGTAATCGTGGCAGTAATCGTGGAATAATCAGATGGATGAAATTCAAAAAGGTAAAGTTAAAACAGTACCTCGTACTGCTCGGCAATAATAAAAGTTGCACGATGATAAATGTAAATTTTGGGGTGTAAACTTTGATTCAACTACAGAAAAATATCATAATTAATAAAACTATCTTCAAATGTACATTTGAACTTAATTTTGACATCCAGAACTATTGCTGATAATTTGTATTTGATATCAATTGCACTGAAATAATATTCCAGTTCAATGGATAGATAAAAAAAAACCGTTAGGATTGTGTTAACCTAAAACTAAAAAACTAAGAATACAGATTCTTTTATAAGATTTAAATTATTTACAGTTCTAACCAAGCTGTTTTAAATTCACCTCATACTCTAGAACATATTAATAAGAAAATAAAAGAGCACATTATTTTGTTGTTACACACACTACACTTTTTTGCAATGCATGCGAATCTAATCTAGTTGTGAATTATTAAAATTACTATCAACATTTTTAAAAAGATTGTCAAATTAATTTGTGGGTTCTTTTTGTTATTTTGAAAATAACATCTATAAGGCATAATAATATATATATAAGATTAAAAAATATAATATTCCATGTATAAATTACGTTTTTTCATTGTTTTAGTAAACTTTATAAAATTGTGTAAATAAATACCTCCAAGCTTACTTTGAAATTCAGAACAATATAATATTTTTTTAAATATTGGAAACTAACTGAATCACTTATAAATCAAAACCAAGACTTTATTCTAAAAGGGGCTAAAGTACCTATAATCCAGGTAGTGGAACCATTTGAACCACTTATCTTAGCTTTGTTTATTTAAGAGGTGCTTTGAAGGGACAGGTTCACAAGAGGGCGCACTTTTTTCCTTTATCAAGTTTTTAGAGCTTTTTCTTTTGAACTTATCTTGTCAGTCAAGAAAGGTTGGAAGTAAAATCCCCTGTAGTAAAGCAATGATGGAGCACAAGTAGAAAGTTTCGCTTTTGAAAACTTCTATAGAAAGTTTTTTCTCGTGGGGGTTTTAGGGAATAAATGTAGGTGGTGGAAGGGTATATCTCTACTGATGAGCAAGGCAATCCTTTTAGGTTCGTCTCTCATAGTGTGTTTTTGTAAAGATATTGAAAGATGATCACCAAAAATTCGCAAAATATAGGTGCTTTAAAATGCCCTTTTAGAATGATGATTTAAAATCGGGGATAGGATACATTCTGCATCAAACAGTTTGGTACAGTTAATTTATAAAAAAAAACATTATTTGAATATATAACTTATTGATATCGAAGCTGTTTTGGGGTTGAGTGAGGTAAATGTATCATTTGTAAGCCGTTTTAAATGTTAGGATCATAATTCGAGCCCATACTGGAGTACATTTTGATACTTTATTCAAAACTAGAAGAATATTATCTATGAATCCACCCCACTGCCAACTAGCTGTGATATTAAATACAAACTATGCTCAAAGCAGAAAATGGATTCAAGTAAATTTTCCTGCATTATTTTTTATTTTTTAATGTATTTGATTGATTTAACGTGCACTTTTTGATAACTACTGATTATATCAGCACACGATTTATAAACCCACTTAAATCAAAAACAGACACAACACCAGCCTGCAGCCATGAATTCCACACTTTGATAGGGGAGACCCACATTTCACCAATGATAAATTTTTTGGTCATGCCAAGAATTAAACCCGGGCTTCTTAGCTCAGTAGACAGACACGCTACCAATTGAGTTAGGGTATTGGGTTTCTGTAATATTAGTTTGACAAACGTGAAATTGGGCCCAGTTTAATAGTGTTTTCTTATTAAAATAATTAATTTTTCAATTTTTTTTTTTAAATATTATGATACAGGTTCACAGATATAGATTCCACTGTTTTTTAAAATATACTTTAAAAAACTGCACCACGATTTGACGTCTAGTTCAAGTTGTCTGCTCAAGTTAGCCAGGGGTTTAGACGGCTCTTAAATCATGAGACCTTGAAAAAGTTTACCAATACGAATGTCTGTGATTCTCTAATCTTAAGTTGATGCAGAGTTAATAATAAAAATACCTTAGAGGTTTGAAAATTAAAATTAATTTTATTCCCCCCCCCCTCGAATTCTGAGGCCTATTTCAAAGCTAAACAGAATGTAGCATTCCAAAATCACATTGCCATTTATTTATTTTGCCACTAAGTGTTGTAAACTAAGCAATAACAAGGGAAATTTTCATCGCTATTTTAAAAAGCACTTACAACTTTTATAGAGAACGAATCACAAAATAGATTTTATAGAGAACGAAATCACAAAATAGAATAACAGTTTAAAAAATAGAGAATAGTCTTGCTTTTCATCTTAGAACCATTTGGGATTTCTCCAAACCCGTAGAGGTATAGGGATGATACACGTATAATTTAAGGGAATATAATATAATTTAAGTGAAAGGATAGTGGTAAATTATTGAAGAAAACCAATCCTTGATAAATTCTTAAAATTCTTCTAACCTCAATCTCTCTCTCAACATCAAATGCAGATAAGATAAAATAAAAATCTAGGAAATTAGGGGGTATTTTGGAATTATCTATCCAAACCTAAACGCAAAGGGTAGTTTACTTAAGTGTGAAAAGAGAAAAAATTATTTTCTAAAAATCAGCTATAACAATTTTGATTCTAATATTTAGTATTTATTCACTGTTTAACATTGTAAAGAACTCTATTTTCTCATGAAAAGGACTTTGTACATCACAGAGCATTTATTTCCAATTTTGATAATATCGCGTAACTATACGAGATACGAAATAACTTATCTTTCAAAGTTGTAGTACTATTAAAAATAAAAATCTTTGTATAAAAGTTTACTTTTATAAAACTAAAAGTTTCGGAGACATTTGCAAATATATATTTTTAAATTGAAATAAGGGAAATTAGTTGTTATGCTCTTTTGTGAAATCAGTGCTCTTTAAATTAAACCATAGATATGCTTTAATTTTACAGTTACAGTACTAAGTTAAAGTTTTTTTTGTAGATGACTGTACTAAGAACTTTGGTAATCAACTACTGTCAATGTCTAGGAAATTCTGCTTCTGTCACTTATCCCGCAACACCAAGCTACACAGATAAAACTACCGAAAGAGAAAAAAAAAAATGAAAAGATGTAGAGAAAAAAAAAAAGCTAGTAGAAGAGTAACGAACGAGAGAAGAGAAACAAGTTTATATAAAGTTCGCACGTGACGTCAACTCAACCCCACCTGCATCCAAATTGGGCGACTTTTTTTTTTTTTTCACAAATTACATCCTTCCCTCCCACCCTGTCCGCCCACACCACCCATCCCTTGCCACACACAGATGACTCAGGATGGAAGGGAAAAGGAAGAGAGAAAACTTTTTTTCTGAAGACTTTAATAGACACTCCTGCTCAGACTACCATAGAGACTGGAGATGGAATTGCCCTTTTTGTGCGAAAGAAGTTGAGGTTCTCGTGTCTTATTATATCCAGTATCGATACCTTTCCATTACAGACGCGAGGAAATATATTAATGACTATTTGAAATTTGATATTTATAAAAAGATATTGAAACATTATTTGAGAAGGTAGTTTTTTTTTAACATCGCGTCTCACCACCTGTTAAGGTTATACGCCTATGTACTAATTGCACTAATGGGTTAGGGATTATGAAGGATTAATTTAGAGGAAATGCAACCACATTTGCGTAGAGGGAAAGAGTAAAACCGTTTAGGGAAAACCACCCTCAGTGCAACCGGCGTGGATTGAACCCCAATCTCCCCGTCTTCGGCAGTTTAGTCCAACACGAGATTAGCGCGTTAGACCATGCGGACACCAAAACGGGTCCATAGTTGGTAGTTCATCTGCCTATTGAGCTAAGGATACCTGGTTCGATTCCCTACATAGCAAAAAAAGTAATAATTGTTGAAATGTAGGTTTCCCCTCTCACAGTGATGAATTAACGCCCGGTGACTGGGAGCTGTGTTTAAGCTTGTTAGTAAGTCGTGTGCTGATATAATCAGTCGTTTCATAAAGTGCACGTTAAACATCTTAAATATAAAATATGAAAATATATAAAGACATAAAAACACTAGAAATGAAATTGTCTATAAATCTAAATAAAACTGTACTAAATTATCGTACTTTAATTTAGGAATGTGCGTAGCTTAGAAAAGTCGAAGGTCAAATATTTATTTTGCTTTGAGAAACCTACAAATTAACTTTAGTACCTATTAGACAGTTTGAAGGAAGAATAAAACTTCAATATATCCATAAACATATTTGAAATATATCGCTATATAAGACACATTTCAATATAATGATCATTTAGGCTAAAGAACAGCTATTAAACATTATTTTAACACCGACGAGTAATTAAATAAAATAATATATAGATTGTCAGTATAAAATAACATAGTTTGCTTTTTTAATTTTATCCAAATCTTTATATTCACCTAGATGCACTCAATGGATATTTAAAAATAAAAGTAGTGTTGTGTGAGAACTAAAAATTGTTCACCTTCGACTTCGAATTTTCTTGGCAAGTTTCAAGCTTCATTTAGATTTCCCTTTGCATTTACAAAATAACCTTCACATACACCTTTTGTAATTAGTAACAAATTATTTTTTAAATGGATTTTCAGAAAACTAACCCTATATAATTTTTCTAAAAAAAATTACATTTTATTTTGATAATGAAATGCAAACACTCTTGAGGTATACATTTTAAACATAAATTTTAAAATTATTATTTTTTCTAATTTAACATTTAAATAATAGGTTTGAATTAAACTACAGTATAAAAAAAGGTTGGATTCTGGATTCTTATTATAGGTTGAACCTTTGGTTCCATAGGGAGCGCTGATATAAATCTATATAAATGTTATTACGTACACTATATCATGGTAGGCTGTGTTCTCCTTAGGAGTACAAGTCCCAATGCAACTTCATCATTACGTTGATGGAAAGGAAAGAGGTTAGTACCAAACGTGCAATTTACAATTTTTAAGATGGGGCCTTGTCACGCAATTTCCCCCTATAGGGAGTTGTTTATATCCTTTGGTTTACATGCTCTTCAATTTTATAAAGGAAACTCATCATTTAAAAAAGAATAGCTTGGGAACTAATAAGATGGTCTAAAAGTTTAACAAAAAAAACTTTAATGCTTTGAGATATTTTATAGAATTATATATTCATAGGAAGAGAATTTAAATATATATTTATTTATTAAATACATTTTATATTTGGTTCAACATTGATAATATTTTACTTTATTATTAGTGTTATTTGATATGTATATAAGTCACAGCTGCAACTTCAACTAGTTGACGTATGAAAACGTGAAAATGATTGTAGTAATATTTCCCTGCCTTTGACAAACGAGCTAGGCCATTCCAACCATAAGATCATCGTAGGATAAAAAATATCAATATACTAGTAAATTGTAGAAAATACTTTTTTGACCTCTCTAGCAATTGGGTCATAAGAATAAAAATATCGATATTATTAAAGTATCTAGACTTTTTACACATGCCTAACAATCAGGTTGTAAGATATTAAAAAAAATCAACTTTGGTCTAAATGTACAACTATCTACCAGAGATGTAGGTAGTAATTTAACTTCATAAAAGACCAGTAAAATATAATATGACTATACCTCCACAAAGCCTGGGGGCACCAGCCCGTAACAACGAGTTTAAAAATGGCGCAGGGAGTGGCACTCTCCGGTGTGTGGGTTTTCTTCAATTCTCTTCGACTAGAAAAGTGAAATTTTCCATTCTTTTTATTACGGGTCTTTTTTTAATTCTTCTTTTTCCCCTTCTGACTCGTCTGTTCTTGTTTTAGGTAGTGGTTAGTCTCTCCATGTAACATAGAAAAGAAAAAAGAAAGTCTGATAAAATTAATATTCATCTATTTATAGAAATATTCTTAGTACAATAAGAGTTTATATAAAAAGTGACCATCTTCGGTGGCCACATGGCCTAATCATTCCTCTAGTGTTAGATTGGCCTGCCAACGACGGGGATATCGGGGCTCAAATTATAGTAAGGGGTAAGTAAGGGAGACAGTTTGCTTATTCCATTTTTTATATAATTTCATTTATGTATTGAGTTAAAATAAACCAATGGACAGTGACATTGTTTCATAAGCTACTTAAAATATATATTCATCAAACGTATATGTTAAGTAAATATTTTATAAAAATATGTTTTATATGTTTGTTTGTAATGTGCCAACCAACCCCTCACCAGCGTTGCTAGGCACTATGTATGGGGTACGTTGGCACATGTTAAATAAACCATTACCACTTACAAGTAAAGACTAATCATATTATTTAATATTAAAAACAAGTTACAAACTCAATTATCAACATAATTATAATAATCAAGGTTCAGATTGTTTGAAGTTATTCAATCACTAGACCATATTCTGATTCACAATTGTAACATGTATAAAAATTATTATCTTCTGTACACGCCACATGAGCCCACATTTTACATGCAGTGCATTGAATCCAACGTTTCTTTGGTAAACTGTTAGAGAATAGCTCCAAACAAACACATAAAAGGTGTCGTATTATTCTGACTTATCAGATGTAGATTGGTTTATGTGTGATTTTGAGTTTAATTTGTGTGTTTTTTCTTGGTTATCTTCAAACAGACGCTTTTTAGAATTTTTAACTTTTTTTATTTGAAGTATTTGTTTTCTTTATGTCTTCAAGTGCTTTCTTAATTGGGATATCAGTTAATATTGACGCCTTTATCCTTTTGCCATTGTTGGTAGGCCTAATAGAAGTTGTTCTTGGTTCTGCTTTTGGGAGGGGTTGAATCTGTTCTTAAGATTGATCTATGCTTAAACTTTGTCTACCTGATTAATAACCTGAGGTAGACGAGGTAGCAAGTATTTTATCTGCAAAATAAATTAAATAGGTTATACATTAAAACTGAATTTTATAGTTAAAACTATATTTTCATTATATTGGGGTTAGTTGGCACAGTGGGTCAAACAACCCCATGGTGAGTGTGTTAAACAACTCCGTCGATATTCTGTTTGGTTATATCATATTATATAATATATTGAAAAATCAATTTAGATTGTCTAAGTAGAATAAAGTCGTAGCTAAAGGTGTAGATAGCCTTCTTAATAAGCGCCGATAAAATATAATACTTCATACTAGCTCATTCTTACTAAACAATTTGTTAAATCATAAGAATTTACTCAATACAGATAAAATTAAATAAAACGAACTTTCTCCAACACCATTGACGCTGGTGGTTCGAAACAAACATGGCAGAAGCGTCTTGTGCAAATTCATCGAAGGTTTAGATGGTGCTGCACCGAGTCAAATATTTTAACAGTCTATTAAGACTGTGCCAACCTGCCCCGGTCTCCCCTATTGAGGGTGGTTTTTCAAAATGGTTTACCACCCTCTTTCCACGAAAATGTGGGTACACTTCCTCCAAATTCAAATTTCCTCATCCCTAAATCATTAGTGTAGTTAGATAGTAAGAAACAGTTCTAAAAAATGGTAGTCAGCTATAAGATGGTTTCAGAAAGTAAAATATAAATGAGGCCTATTATATTTAGGTTTAAAGAAAATTAATAATCTTGAAGTTGTTTAAAATATTTTAAATATTATTCATAGAGGCCCTACTTAGCAGTGAGGGTCCGTGTAATATTACTATGGTAAGAATAACTTGTGTAAAACAGTACCTGTGCTATGTTTTCACCCACTTTGCACCCATTTGACCAGTAACATAAGTTAGGATATCTTTTACGGACTTTACAAGGAAACGAGGTTTTTTTTTGGTAGCTGGCTGATTAGTCTTCTCTTTTAAGGGATTAAAACTTCCTATCTGGTACAGTTTAAAGATGCCTCTCTTACCATTACAGTAATTAAATATATTTTTTTTAGATATCTAACGTACACTTTCTAGACAGAATTATTATATCAGCAGATGACATAAATATCTATCTTAATTCTAGGACAGATCCATTACCCAGCTCCCGACCGTTAATTTATCACTGTGAAAGTAGAAACTCACCTATGATAGATTTTTTTCGGCCATGCCTTAGCTCAGTAGTCCAGAAACGCTGCCTACTGATCTAAGGTGTCAGACCTCACAACACCTCACGACACGCCACTGATATTCATTCCTTAGGCATATATTTCTGTAGTTTAATTTACGCTAACGCTTATATTATATGGCTGCTTTGGTAAACAGCTGTGCCTCATCTAGAAGTTAACATGTAAACCACAGTTCATATGTTTAATGATTGATGTAGCACAGCTGTTTTGTTAAGATAATAACGTTTTAATTACACTTCAAAATAAAGTCAATTATCTAAAATGTATTAATTTTAATTTTATATGATCTCTGAGTTTTAAACTTGAATCGTTTCGTTATACAAACTGTATTTCTCAATGGTCCAAATTGAGATTAAAGTAATGTAGAGTGGAGGAGGCTATATAATGATGAGCTAAATAACCTCTACTCATCACCATACATTTATAGGGTAATCAGATCTCTCAGGTCATGGTGGGCAAGTCATGCAGCGTGAGGGGAAGAAATTAAAACCGCGATCTAGGTATTTACTGGAAAACCTAATGGAAAGAGACGAGTGGGAAGACCTAGACGCAGATGGGAGGATAACATTAGAATGGACCTGAAAGAGATAGGGTGTAATGAGGTGAACTGGATATAACTTAATTTTGTATGTGCGGCTAATAACTTTTGAGTCCCTAGTGTCAGAGAGAAGGTGAATCAAATATTTATTTGCTAAATGGAATATTAGCTCTATTTCAGAACTTTTCATTTGAAATATATGTTCTCTTTTAAAGGATATACACCACAAAACTGAATGTATTATATACTAGCTAACATCACTATGTCTACGCCTTTCCGTCTTCTCTGAAATAATGTCAGATAGGATTACATGATTTGAAGAAATAAATCGTAGCTCAAGTATTGTTATAAAATAATATGTAAAGAAATGGTGTAAATGTTATTTAAGAGGCATCTACCAATATTATTCTTAGATATAAGGTGGTTGGCCCAAATAAGGCCACCTTAAGCTTTAATATTTTTTTTTTAATTTCACGTTTATGATAGGAATGAAATAATTATAGGAAATATACTTTATAGATTTATGTTAATGCTAATACTATCATAATTCTCAATAAGTACATAGTTACTATATACATAATTTTTTTAAAAATGAATGCAAAGTGGCTTTGTTTGGAGCTAGGTGTTTCAAATAAGGCCACAAAAAATTATTGACATAGAAGCGATATAAAAATAATTTCTGAAAATATTTTAATGGTACAAGATTATTAAAATAGATAATGATTAGAAGCTCAAAAACCATTGTAGTTATTAGAGTTAATTATTTGGATGTTAATCACCCAATATCAAGTGTAAAAAAACAACAACATATTTTCAGGCACAATGAGGACAAAAGAAAATCTCTCTGTCTGATTTTGTCAGTCCAACACATTCCTCGTGCACGTAATTCTTGCAACTTTCACAGAGCCGCATATCAGCAAGACGATCCTGGTTGCAAAGGAAGCAGTACCAGTTATCAGATGTATTGTGTTCTCTGCGTTGCTGAGTTCCACTGGTGCTTGCCTGTGACAAATCTCCTGAAGCAGGATCACCTCCCTTGCTGCGTGCATTATTAGACAATTTGTTTCTAGGAGCTTTTGGCATAGTTATAGATTTATTTATTTCAAACAAAGATTTAACGACTTTTTGTGCTCGCGAATTGATAGATTGACGTCGCTGTGTCTTTTGTGTCTTCATCTTTGGTGTGGACAAGATTGTTGATAGGGTTCGCCTCGAAGTGTTGAAGTTGATGGTATTCTGGATGAGAGAGCCTACTGGTGTGGATGCAGGAGTTTCATTTGATGAACGAACAGCAGTTGATACATTTCTAACGGGACATTCTGAGAGAGCTGACTGAGGAGCAATATTCTGCAAAGCCACGTTCAATTTGGGAAAAGATAGGTCATCTTTTGATTTTGAATTAGATGAGCCAGAAGAAACTCTCTGGGTTCCATTTAATTTTGAAATGTCTACTGAGCTACTGATGGTATCTGGAGTACCAGCTGCGCATTCAATGTTAGTCAGAGATGCAGGAGCAAAGGCAATTTCAGGGACAATATCAGGATTATATGGGTAAATTCCTGTCGCTTTAAACCCGGAGATTAAGTTTGCTGGGGTCATAGACCTTAGCCATACCTTGGAAAATATATTCCCGAATGTGCTGCGATTTATTTTTCTATCTGGATGAGTCATCCAGAATTTCAATACTTCATCGTCCCAAAATGACTCGAAAGACTTAAAGACTGTTTTGTCTAGAGGCTGTAGTTCATGTGTGGTATTGCTTGGCAAACAAAAAAGTGTTATGTTATACCTGTCTGCTGCCGAAACAATATTCGCATCTAGATGTGAAGAAGCACCATCAAAGATGAGCAGCGCTCTATCGCCAGTGGCTTTGTACTTAGCAAAGTGATCAATCCACTGTGAGAAGGTTTCACATGTCATGCTCCCTTTAAGTGTCATTACAGCATTTGATCCTAGTGGTAAGTTCTCTTCCCATTCTGGCTTCAGTCTTTGCCCTTTGAATAGAATCATTGGTGGCACAAACTGTCCCATAGCATTCCCACATGTAACAACAGTAACGTTTTCTGCATGCTCAGGAGCTACGATGTGAACGCGTTTTACACCTTTACGAGCAAAAACCTGCTGTTGATGGTGTAGTGTCAATCTACAACCTTTTTCGTCAACATTATATATCAAAAGAGGTTTATCAGCTACATCAATGTCTAGCATAACAGCTCTAAGTTTTACAAAGTAATCTTTGACAATATAAGGATTCAGTTTGGAAGCTCTTCCGGGATTGAGATGTTGAGTTCTACGTTTTGATACATTTGGGTGTCGTTTCAGAAAAAGTTCCAGCCACCGGCGTCCAGCTTTGCACTTATGTGAGTTAAATGGGTTTTGAATGTTATTTTCTTTGCAGAACGAATAAACACTTCTTTTTAGAACATTACTAGTTATGGGCATACCAACATCTGCTAGCCGAAAGAGCCTTCCACATAACTCCATCTCTTGTTCCATAGTCAAGACAGAAGGTCTTCCCAATTTTCTGTCTGTCTTGCCTGATATCAAATGGTTGCGTAGTGTTCTCCGTGGAATATCAAATTCAGACGCCACACCTTTGACAGAACGCCCACTGTGGATGGCTGCTAGAGCCGCTTTCATTTGCTCACTTGTCCATTGAGCTCTCCGAAGTTTTGACTGCACGGGAGCCATATTTATCTATAATAAAACCATAACATACTCATGTAGGGTTTCATGATATTTTACAAATTACTTTAATTTTTACACTTTATCTTCATCAATTTATATTATGTGTATGCACAAATTTCATTGAAAAGGGGAGAAAATAAGCTATAAGTGATAAAAATATGAAAACCAGGATGAATAATTACGGTCTGATCATGGGTTTTATCAGGATATTCTTGTTTCTTTACATATATTAGATAATTGAGATGCATTTAATAAGATCACGTAGTGCCCCCATCAAGGCCACAGGATGCCCCAAACAAGGCCACCCATGGCCTTATTTGGGGCTACTGCATGTAAATCTTTATTATTTTTTCACAGCACAATATTGTAGCATTTATGAAATATCATCCCACATGCTTTAAGAGGATTAATTTTGGTGTACGAATAAATATAAATAATAATATTTAAATGCTACTTACCATTGATTGTAACGTAGAATGTGCACACTAAATATTAGAACAGCCACAGTTCATGAACAGCTCTCACAAAATGGCTGAGATGTAGTGAGTGCTGCCACCTCTGCCGTATTGCATGTATTTCCCGAGATATCGATATGTGGCCATATTAAAAGCATGGCCTTATTTGGGCCAACCACCTTACTCTATAATAACAGTAAGCTAAGTCAGCTGGGATTGAAGTCCAGCCTACAATATCATAGACTTTCTTTCTACTAAACCTACGTGATCACTGGTTATTCTAAAAAAGTAACAGCAGTGCATTCATAAATAAGCCTACTTAAGGTTGAACGGCTTTAGTTATAATATTTACAGTATAAGCTACTCAACTTTTTATTGATTGTTTAACTTCTTAATTAATTAATTTGTAATATGCAAATAACTTCTAGATATAGAACTAACAGTTAAACTATGTGTGAAGTCTTAGAACAGATAGTTTAGTTTTAGAACATTTAAACTGCCTGCAGTCTTATATTTTATAACTATAGATTCATTAATATACTTTGTATTAATTAAATAAAATTATGTTAAATTTAAAAGTACTGATACAATTACTCGAGAAAATTAGTCGGGACATAAGGTTTTTTCAGGTAAAACAATCGAAAGTGAATCTCTTGCACGTTTTAGCAATTTTCTTCCGGAAAAAGTTTTCTCGTTTACTTGTAACGTCTCTGCTTTGCGACCTTCAATACCTACCCTCTCAGTTCACTCACGACTTCCAACTAACCTTCGCCTCTCCCTCCCCCCCCCCCCCCCCCAACCTCCTCTTTACCTACTCCTCTGCCCCTAAACCGACCACTTTGTCCCTTTCCATTTCCCCTTGGCATTCGGTAAGTGTAGACTTTACTTTCCCTGCGGTCAAAATGGCCACTCTGGCCTCCATCCCCTCTCGTGTTCGTCCTAAATACTAATTACGAGCCTTTATTATATCCCAAAGGTAATGGAACGCAACAATGGTCATTAGATAATGGAATGGAAACTGTAAAGTTTCTAGAGATGCCAACTAGACGTGGCCTTTGAGAAACGTTGTCTACATCCAAATTATAGTTATTAAGGAATTTGGATTGTATTTATTCCACGTACTACTTTAGTTTTATTCATCTAATGTAGTTAGTAACTTTAAATAATCAAGCTAAAATTTACCTTGAGAGATTATGGAAAAGCACAAAAAAAAAAGACCCTTTCCAGCTTAGCAAGCTGAGATTAAGCGTCGGCTTCTCAATCACAGTCTTTGTGTTCAGTGATGTAATATTTTATATATATATATATATATATGTTCATGTGTGTGTGTTCAGTATGTCTGTGTTTTCATGTGTCTGTGTTTTCATGTGTGTGTGTTTTCATGTGTGTGTGTTCAGTGTGTATGTGTGTTTACATGTGTGTGTTTTCATGTGTGTGTGTTCAGTGTGTGTTTTCATCTGTGTGTGTTCAGTGTGTGTTTTCATTGTGTGTGTGTTCAGTGTGTGTTTTCATGTGTGTGTGTTGGATTTTTGTTTTTTTATACACGTGTGTTTGTGTGTAAATTTATTGTTGTATATAGTGTATATCCTAAATAGAATGCCTACGCTATTTTAACAACCACAGACGCGCATGGGTTGGCTCACGGACTAAACGTCAGGTTCATCTGGCCTGTGTTGTGTGAGGTCGTATCTTGAAACCCATCTTGGTGCAGGTGAAGTTTATTCTAAACGTTTTATCACTCTACGTCCACGCGAATAAGTGTGTATTTACCAAAAGTGTATCTTTATCATCCCTTCCTCTTGAAAATAGTTGAATAAAGATGGCCCGTTCGAATAACAAAACGTTGAGCAAAAATACAATCATAGAAAGTAAATGTAATAAAGTGTCATTTTAACACAAACCTAGATACATTTAATTTGCATATGAATAGTACAGGAGAAAAGAGGAAAAAATTAACATCACTCATGTTATCCAAGAACATAACGTTTGAATCTCAAAACAAATGAGGATCACAGAAAATACGTTTTTTAAATTAATTTAAAATGAGATAGCATTTTTTTAACCAAAGCCTAAAGTGCATTAGAAATAGCTCATCAATTTCTAACAGATGGAACAAGTAACTTAATTTGAGTTAAAATTGGAACAACTAACCTAATTTGATATTCTGAAAATTGAAAAATGACACCTGGACACGGGAATCGAACCCGGGACCTCCCGTGTCCAGGTGTCATTTTTCAATTTTCAGAATATGATATCTAGGTGGAGTAATCCCCACTAATAAGCATAAATAATAGCTCTGGCTATTAATTCTTAACCTAATTTGAGTTAAAATTGGAATGTCCTCCTTTTTACCTTGTATCCTTGTTGTGTAAATTACACCAATTAAAAAATGTGTATTACTTATACCATTGAAACTTTAACTCTGCGGATAATATATATTTGATCTGTATGACTAAATAAAACTATGTTAATAAACAAGAGGTAAATCTAAGGTTTTATAATTTATTAACATCTAAAGTTGTCCAAAGAGCAAGTGTAGTTGAGCAAGATATTGAAGTACTGAGTTTAATCCCAACCAGCTGTACTAAGTTGTTTTACACTTGAGGGATCCATAATCTCCTTCCAGAAGGATGCCACTTAATCATCTCCTCCCCTTTTCAAATCAAAGATAAAATAATTTTTCTTTTTTGTTTAATGATACCAATACAAATAATTTAACACTTAACTGACCATAAAAGAGGATTTATGTCACTGTTCCATCGGAATTAAAAAAATAAAAGGAGCGTCTTCTTTTCCCTTCTCCATCATTCAGGAGACAATTTCTTCCTGATCCAGGGTCTCTATTCCCGAACACATTCCTTTGCCCTTCCCTCATCTTCTCTTGGGCACTGCTGTTACGGGGACTAGATTGCTTTTCTCTGGCTCAGACCCGATCGCGCTGTTTTTTTAAAAAAAATTCTTCTTTTTCAAACTAAATTTAAAGGCAAAAAGAGACCATTGGTAACATTCCCTTCCTATCCTTTTCTTTCTCCTAACTAGCCTTCTTCTCTCTTCGGTCCATCAAAACCCAACTGCCCAAAAGTTCAATACGTTCAGGCACTTCTTCTCAACCGATTTCAACGGACCTTGTCATCTGGCAGATTCCTTCCTATCTCTCCGAATGCATTCCAACTCGCTTCATCGTAACATTCATCCCTACATGATGTTCATGTGTGTCTTTTATTTTTCCTTTCGTAGAAACAATTTTTTTAAGCTCCTGCAAGTGTGGAATATAAAGTTATTCCTATCTAACACATTTTTATATTTAAAACAAATCATACTTTTTTTATCACCGTCTTACTACCTGTTTTGGTTAGACGCATGTATGGTAATTACTCTACTGGCGTGTGGATGAAGAAAGTAGCATTAGCGGGAAAGTAAATCGGGAAACCATTTAGGAAAAAATTCTTAATTGACCCAACCGGTATTCAAAATACAATCTCTCCGTTATACACAGGCCAGTCTAACACGATAGAAACACCTTAAACTGTTTGGCCACTAAAGCGGATGAATAGCTAAATAATAATATATGCCTGCATAATAAAAACTTAATTTTATTTATATAATGAGGGCTTTATAGGTGACGTAAGTTTAAACTCTCATGGTAGGGGACTCCCAAAAATATGTCTCCTTTTTATTTATTATTTATTCCTACAGCAAAAAAAAACACTCTTATAGCAAGTAAATCACGAAGACTTGAAAATTTATGTTTAGATAAATTATAGTTTTTTAACTAGTTGATAACGTGGATAATAGCCTAATATTATCTGATTTGCCCATAGTGGAAGTTTGACGTTAGAGCTACTAGTTGGCTGAGCTAAGGGTGATTTTTTACTAAATGGTTTGTTTAAGACTCACTCTAAGGGGTAAGGATTAATAAAATAGATTGGAGAAAATATAATATCTAGATCAGCGTGAAGAAGGAATGGGAACACTCATAAGATATATATATATATATATATATTATATATATATATATATATAAACTAAACACCTGGTATTGATACACCCAGCCAAGATTCGAATCTCGTCCTCTCTGTCCTTTGAAAACCATACGATTTAGACCTAGTGGCTACCGTTGTGTCTTTTTAAACAACCTCTCTACGTTTTTACCACTTGGATTAAACAGCTTCAAACTAGTTTTTAACTTTAAAAAATAAACTTATAAATAAGTATCTAGATCCTTAGTACGTTTTCCTCTTGAATTTGAAGCCATGCCGAGACAAGAGTAAACATTTCTTACAGACACACACAAAGGCCTAAACTCAATTTGACTCGAGTTGTCTCCCCCTCGTGGACATTGTCTTTCCTCTTGTTTCATTGTATTGCCTTAGTCAGGCAGGAGACATTGAGAGGGGACCATGAAGGAAGGGGACGAGTGATGAGATTTCAGGAAATTGCAAGTCTTTGAAAGGTAACCGGTAGGGTGGGTCTTATGGACAAATATTTTTAGAGATGGACGACAAGGAGTTTGAAGATGTTGAAAATAACGGACGAGTTAGAGGATACGTATTCCCCAAGGCGAGATGCAGGGTATGACATGTGTACGATGGTGGAGTTTTGTGACGTAACGATATCGTGGATGCTTGAAGACGTTTAATAAAGAGTTCTAGTTTGGCTTCGCCCAGTAGTATTTAAAGCTCAATATGAATATAAACTTCATGAAGTAAGACTTTGTTTTTAATCTATAGGAGGCCGAAATTTTATTTTCACCTGATACGAGAGCAGACGATTTACAAGTGATTCTCGGTCGGGTGAACTGGGGGTGGTTTTTCCTAAATAGTTTTCCACTCTCCCTCCACGCAAATGCGGGTTCACTTCCTCTAAATTCAACCTTACTTATTCCTAATCCATTAGTGTAATTAGTACTTAAGCGTATAACCCGAACGGGTAGTAAGACGCGGTGCTAAATAATAATAATAATAATAATAATAATAATAATAATAATAATAATAATACAAGTGATTCAAGAGATTAATTGTTTAAAAGAGGAGAAACCAAAATAAACGGTGCGTTGCACTACATGGACTTTCTCTCTATTTTATCTTAGAATGAAGATATTTATTAAAACTCTTTATTGTGAACCGAAATAATATAGCTTGTTTAATACACACTCCACCAAAGAAATTAAATAGTATACACTGTTACAGAAACAATTATGAAATAGAAATCTCTCTCTACCAAAGAGAATAAAAATCAATTTCATATTTCAAAGACCTTAATTAAATAGTATATTTTCTTCTAGCTTAGAAACTATTTGTTTTATAAAAATATATATTCAAACAAATATTTTTATTTTTAATAGTATTACAACTTTACCATGATAAGTTATTTCGTATCTCACATATTTGCAGAGATATGATTGAAATTGGAAGTTTCCAAGTTTTCAAAATTATTTTCATGGTAGAATGAAAACTACAACTTTTTTTTTCCATTTTAATTAGTGCCGAGATACAAAATTTAATCAAAATCCTTAGAATAGACTTTCAGGAAATCGATTTTATCTTTTTTTTTTTTCAGTAAACTACTCTTAATTTTAGAGTTGGATAACTAATTCCAAAAACTTATCAGGGGGACCTTATCAAAACCCCAGACCAGATACCAAGCTCTAACCCAATCGGTTAAACGGTTTCGGCACTAGGTTGAGAAACAAACGGACAGACGGACATTTTTTCGGTTTCAGTTGAGTTCGAGTTCTTTTCAAAATCCCAGTACTTTTCTCTCTGAGGAGTCGAGTGGATGTAAGGTTAGTTAGTAGCAATCAAAAGATGAAATGTATTAAATATATTTACGAGGTACATCTCTAAGATTTTATAAAGGCTTATCAAACATATCTTGTTATCAATCTTTGCACATTTTTTATTTTCGTCCATTTTTAAATCTAGCGAAATTTATTTTTTCCCACAAAACTAAGGTGATACTATTTTTTTTTTTTTAATTTTCTCATTTCCACTTTTATTTTATTTTTAATACTAACCCGCCTCGGTGGCGTAGTTGGCTAACGCGCTAGTCGTGTTGTGCTCGACCGCGAGGACGGGGAGATCGAGGTTCGAATCTCGGTCGGGTGAACTGAGGGTGGTTTTTCCTAAATGGTTTTCCACTTTCCCTCCACGCAAATGCGGGTTCACTTCCTCTGAATTCAACCTTCCCAATTCCTAATCCATTAGCGTAATTAGTACTTAAGCGTATAACCCGAACGGGTAGTAAGACGCGGTGCTAAATAATAATAATAATAATAATTTTAATACTATCTCATATGACGTAACAGCTAACAAAATGTAGTCAAATAATATGTTATGAAGTATTTCAAGTAGCGCATGTGAAAATGGAGTAGAAATGTCATAAAAGGTGTGTTGCTGCTGCAAGACAAAACAATCAACCTGGGGGGGTTTTCGTCCCACTCACTATTTTTTTAAACTTGTTTGGAATATAAAACACGTCAGAATATGTTTCAGTTCCTCCCAGACAGAATAGGATTGTCTGTCTGGGTAGGTAGGGAGGTTTACTGAGAGGTGTGGTCCCTAAAGTCATTCTCAACCACCACAACTCTTCAGGAATAATGAACCAGCCTGAAGGAAAATGGAGATAAGTCCCATTTTAAATAGCTATATTATCATACACGATGTTAATCAGTAATTTTGTATCTGCACTCCACAGATGCATATGAACTTGGCCCCGTTAAGAGTGTCTGAGGGGCAGGTGGTCGGAGTTCGGCCCTATGTTGGTACACTAGCTTGGCCCCTTTAAGAATGTATGGGAAGACAGCTTGTTGGAGTTCGGCCCTATGTTGGTGTGCTAACTCGGCCACGGCTGTTGGGGCGTTATGGATGGATTTAAATATGTTTTCAAAGTGAGAAAAGGACAGCAAGCTATGACGAAACACAATCTCAACCAAATCTAGCTTGACCTAACCAATGGCACACCACGAATCCTAACTTTAACAAACCAAACATAATATAAGGCACAACACGATTTTTAGTCTGTGCTGAATGAGATGAAAGTTTTTGGTTGTTTCACGAGTTACTGACGCCAAAATAGTAGACTACTGCTTAAGTATTAGTGGGACCCACTTAGTATTTTTACCATTCCACGTCTTAATACCCATCCAAGATAGGAGATTATTTACACTTAAAAGGTAAGGTTTGAGATAGGAGGGCTCAGGGAAATTGATATATTTACGTAGAGGTAGAATTGAAAACCATTAAGTAAAAGACACCCTTAATATACACAACTGACTATTGGAGATATATAAACATCAAGAAATACCTATAATAGATGAAGGGGATGCCGAATCTCACGTGCCCAAAATGCAGGCTACATTAAGATTTAACGAATAAAACACCGTTTTTATCAAATTTGTCTGTTCAAAGGGGCAAAGAATGGTCACAAGTGATTGACAGTTAAAAATAAAGCAAATATTAACTTACCAAATTTATGTCAAATATAAAGTTTGAAATATACTGGAATTAAGTATAATTGATTAAAGCTTTATTATTCGCATTTAATTGCAGCTTTACGTAGACGTTCAAAGAATCATACCTATAAAAATAAAAGGAATATGATTATAAACCAAAAATATTAATTTTGAGATAAATACCCGGTTTGGTGACGCATGGTCTATGGAATCTGTCCCCTTCTCAAATATATTGTTCTACACAAGGGTAAGAGATCAGTGTTAGTATCTCAGTTGGGTGTACTGAAGGTGATATTTACTAAACATTCTTACTCTCCCTCCACGAAAACGCAGATAGGCTCCCCTACAATCCATCTAAATTGTACCCACATCATACCAAATTGGTTAATATAAAGATATGGAAAGCCTGAAAGTGTAATAAGAGGTGATGAAAAAAAAATTGTATGTAAATATTATCAATATTTAATTTTAATGACTTACTTAAGTTAAAAATGGTATTCTTGAAATATTATAAATCAATAGAAAAAATCATAACACTGAAAATAACAAGTACCAAAAAAAATCTGGATATAGTCACTTTTTCATCTTCCGTTGAAGATACCACAATGTCTGAAAAGTTTCAAATGTAGTTTCTCTCATGAGAGTAACACCAATTTGGACCGTGTTCAAATATTTCGTGCATGCTCCGTCATCTCATCACATACACACACACACACACACACACACACACACACTTCCTCTCGTCCAAATTCAACCCCTTTCAACACCCCTTGGCCGTTCCATTTTCCTCTAAAACAGCTGCCATTTACAACCGAGGTAGCCATGCAACGTTCCCACAAAGTAGTTATCATAATACTGGTGACATATCTCCCTCACACGTATAATGAACTCTCCATTACTTGAGCAACATTTTGTGCAGTGACCAACGAATATTTCTCTGATAAATTTTTAGGAAAAATAAATTTATAAATATTTTGCCTTGTAATCAATTTTTTTTTAGGAAGGGGGTTCCTTTCTCTGGATTTATACGATATCTAAAAACGATTTCGATAGTGGAAGTATGTTGTATACGTCATCCATTTCCTATACATACAGAGTGCAATATACATTTCCATACATTGCTCGATGTACCGAGAGAAATGTGGAGGGTGTGAGGGGGGACGTTTAGGGTGGTGTATGGGGGTTCAAAGAGGGGTGGGGGGTTGACGGTTGGGGCATTAAGGGTGTAATCTCTGTTGGACTTGACCCAAAACGCTGCCTAGAGCGAATAACTAGGACAGTGAACTGGCGTGAAATGTTTGAAAATGTCCTCCTCCTCCTCCACCCCCGCAGATGATGTTGCAGGTTCGGGTTTCGTCGAGCATGAATGGTTGCATGAATGGTCAGGCAATGAGCGCTCTGATAAGGCGAGCGGTCGGACAAGCACCGTGTTATTTTGGGTTTATCTTACACGAGTACTAATGAAGCTATAGAGATTATACTCAGTCCAAACCTATCATTTTAATTAAAAAAGGAAGTAGTCATAAAAAGTTAGTGCCATTTTTTAATACACTAGTTTTTTTTTTCAATTTTAGAACGCGTAAGATAAAAAAAAGCATTTTCACTTTAGTGTTTTTAAAAATAAATTGTTTTGTTTCGTTATTACTGATTACAATATTTTCATCAATGCCACCAAAGTCAAAATAAAGTCAACTGGATATGTAATGGAGTATTTTGACCATAAAACTATGGGAGGGTATTTTAATTTAAATGGTAGGCCTATTTATGTTTTATACAAATTATTAAACTAATTTTTCGTGTAAAGGGTATTTTTATTTCATGCGGAACGTGTTAGTACACGTGTGTTAGTAAAATCTTAATCTGATTGAGAAAAACCCTTTAAGAATCGAAACAAGAGGGCTTAAAATTATTTTTAAATTAAATTAATAAAAAACTTAAACTTTACAGTAAGCATGAGTATTTGATTCTTTAATTTTAGAGTTAGAGAAGTCATGGTTTTTAAAAATTTTAATTTATTTTGTATTTCATCCAGGAAATCTAAAATAGAGGGAAATATCCTAATTAAAACTTACTATTTTTGCCAATATGTACTATAATGGTAATTTAATTATTGATCTTATACCATCTGATTTTTAAATTTTGACATTTGAACGTGTCTAACTTGGTTAATTTTCTACCAACTGACTATTTTTTTAACTTCTAGCAGTGAATCTATTTTACAGAATCAGGCAAACCCGTGTCAATATTTTAAGTCCTTCTTGTCTCATTAAATTTTAAATTTTTTAATTAACTTTTCTTTTTTCTTGTGAGTTCCAAAATAAGGTACGTTGTCTACTACCGTAAACTGTATCAAAGACTTGATTGAACAATATTATTTTTAATTCATATCTCGAGTTTGTAGAATTTCGTCGAGAAAGTTCTATGTAACTTCATGTGACTTATTTTTCATATTCATAAGTGCTCCAACTTCATCTTGCCATTTTCTGTCTTTTCTTTTTTTATACAAAGTGCGTTATACATTTCGTATTATTTATGCAAGACTTCATTGTAATCTTGGAAGAGAAATTATGAAGTGTTTGACCACTGGAAAATGCTGTTCCCAACTTTATAAAACTAATATTGTTCTCATAATCTGGAACCACTCTGTTTTTCTTACAACAATTAAAATAAATTATAAGTGGTCATGAAGACTAATATTTGTCTCGTTTATTTTAGTTTGCCAGCAGCGAGGATGTTTGGGTTCGAATCTTAAACGGGTGTTCCAAGGTTTGGTATCCTAAATGTCTACCACCATAGATAAACGTAAATTTGAGTACGCTTCCATAAATCATAACTTCCTCCATACTCACCCCATTAATTTGAATAACTGAGAATATTTGGAGTGGGAAGTAAGACGTTATATTTAAAGATGTTATAGATTAATAAATAATATTTGCATTCTGAGGAAACTTGTTTTGTGGTAGCTAACTGAAAAAGAAATTTTGAAAATTTTGGTCCAGATTGCAATAGATTTTATGAGAACATAATTATGTAACAATTCTTATATAATTTATTTTATTTTATATCTTTCTTGCTAAAAGGGAATTTTATATTAGTTAAATAAAAGTTAAATCTAATGGGTGATTTCAATTTTATACTTTGTTAATAATTTTTAGTATTAAAAGTTTTCACATTGATTTTATAAATCAGGTAGATGGTAGTAAAAATGTTATTCAAATATGTCTGCTACATAAAATAATAAAAAATTGATATGCATAAAAAAAATTGTCATGCCACCATCTTTGTAAAGTTATTTTAAATTATTTCATTACATTTTCTTTCAAAAAAAATTATTCTATTTATTAAGATAAGTTCCCTAGCATCCAAAAAAATAATAAATATAGTTAATAGCTTGCTAGTTTCCTTCCACTACTCTATTTATGTTATATATTTGTTACGTACATATATAACATAAATATATATGTATGTATTACAGCATAAGGTAATAATGAATAAACTGTTTAACTAACTGTATCTCCACAACCTGGTTTCATATTCTCCCAAGATGAATATCAACATCTTTAGATACAATTTTGTGATATTTAAATAATTCACAAGCTGTATTATTTCCCTTCTGTACCACCTGCTTTTCCCCACTACAACATTTCTAGCTTGGAGCCAATTATCGTTCTCTGAAAATATTAAGCTTACGTAGAACCCTTCGCTCCAACTACGTTTCGACTCCGATCAGGCGTTTGGATTTATTAAGATGAACAACTACCACCTGCTTGAAACTTCGGACAATCTGTACATAAATTGTGTGGATGACACTTTTTTGACATGAAAATTCCCTTACATTGTTTTATAATTTAGTAGCACTGTTGACACCAAGACTATTATGGGGATTAATCTAAGGGTTAGAGTAGTGGAGGGTAGTTTTATAGTTTGTTCCCTCACATTACCGTGGTTATAGGATGGAAATAAAAAGGGAAAATACACAGGTGGAAAAACACCAATTCTGATCAAAGCCAAGATTCCAAACTTGACTTCATATTTATCAGGAGCAAGCCTGATGCCAAATAATACTTCACGACCGATTTTGTAATAGATAAAAATTCTTTAAATGATAAATAAATATGCTTAGTAAATGTATTAAACCAATACTTTAAGTTATATAAATATAATAATTCCTTATAATGCATAAATATACTTAGAGTAAAAATATATTAATTTCACTTGTCAATATACGTGATTAATCTATTCATATATTTACTAAGAGTTTTCTGAATACTTAAATGTCTTAATTATATCAATAAACTAAATATAAACAAGCTTAATTTTTCAAAACGCGCATAGCTTGAACATGTTCTAAGTTTTAGTGAATAAAAACTTAAAAAAAAACCAATAAAAAAATTAAACATTATGGACAATAAACTATAATATATGAGTAGAAGATCAAACAAATTATTTGCAAGCATCTTTACTAATGTAGAGCTACTCGTTAGTATTCTTTTTAACGATTTACCTTAAGCCACCTACTAATTTACTAAGTCTGTATAGAAATGTGTGTAGAGAGTTTCCTTAGAATATAATCTTTTTTTACTTACTAAATACCCCTTTATTTTGTTAAATATTTGTCGCAAGAAAAATTGTGTTTTACTATTGCTATGCGCCAGTAATAGATGTACAGTAGGCCTACATTCAAGCAATTCAATGGAAAGACTAATAATTTTTTTTTTACAAATAACTTTTTAGCTTAGGCAATATTTTTAATATTTGAAAATATTAAAATTAGTTTAAGAAATTTAATTTTACTGTTTGGCATCACAAATAAAGCTTTATGATTTTGACTAAAGTCTCAGAATTAATTTATCCCCCCAACCTTCACGGTCTGGTTTAATATTTTAGTATAATTTGAAAAACAATAGCTCCAAAATGATTGGAGGAAAAAAATAACTAAAAACAAATATTTTTCTTGGTGCTGTTTTGATTAATAAAAAGAACACAGAGAAAAGTAGAAATAATCAAGCCATCAAATTATTTAATCATATTAATGATTATACTACTAATACTACTCTAGATATTAAATTTAACTGCTAAATGCTTTTTTTGTGTAAATCATTTCGTAAATTGTGTGGCTATCACAGACTTATTTTTATAACGTGAACATTTACTCCATTAAATAAAAAATACATGAGTGTATATATATTAACAGCTCAGCGATTCATCAACATCCAAATCATTAAAAAAATAATATTAGTACATAGTGTGAGAATTACAGTTTTACAATAGTTTTTCTTTCTTAAATTGTTTTTGATGAAATTAAATCTTTAACAGTTGGTCCCTATCCTCATAGGCTTGTCTCGTCTAGTCGGATTACATCTCGTAACTCTGCACTGACCAATCTGGAGGAAACTGGGTGTACTCTATTCCGCACCTTGAAGCAAACAGAACAATAAGATTTCCAGGGAACTCCTAGCCTGTGGTTTTCTTATTAGACGTGTGTTAGACCAGTTTATCACCTCTCCCTCCCCTATTTACCCTTCCCTTACACAACTACTTTCTCTTCCACCCTTTCTTAACGACAAATCACAACGGAATTCACACCGATGTAAGGTCACATACATGTTGTGGACATATGTACGTGTGATCTTCTTAGACACTTGGAAATAAAATAATCTATATCTCTGAATTTTATATGAAACAAAAATAAATAAATATGTATGCCTCATTAATTAAAAATATCACCAACTGATATATATGGATGTGTTCTTCCAACAAATTACGGTTGATAGAATCAAATTCGATTAGCCAAAAATGGAATGCTTGACACATTTATATCTACAACGGATTTGACTGCTGAAGACGGGGAGATCGGGTTCGATCCCCGGTTTGGGCTGGTTTTTCCTAGAGGTTTTCCACTCTCCCTCACGCAATTTTTGGTATATTTCCTACAAAATTAAAGCCTTACTAATCCCTGATCCATTAGTGAAATTAGCAATGGCGTACAACCAAAAGGTTAGTAAGACAAGGCACTAAAAAAAATTAGAATAATATAACTTGAGTGCGAGACGAGGACGATAATTCAGTGGTAGAATGTTGAAACGCGAAGCTAGTCAACACAACATAACTCTTCAAAACTAATAGAAGGCAAATGTGTATTTACCAGGGAGTGGTGTGGATTGTTGCTTAGGAAAGGTAGAGCTGGTTAAAACTGTAACTGTGGTAAATGTTTTCACCCACTTGTTCCCATTTGACTAATATATTTAGGGAATTTGTACTACATGTATCATATTACCTAATTAATTTATGGCATTAGGAACTCGAAAGTTCATTGCTGCACTTAAAAAGTATGCCACTTATCCCTATCTTGAGTTAGTTCTATCCAGTCCACCTCATTACACCCTATCTCCTTCAGGTTCATTTTGATGTTGTCTTCCAATCTATGTCTTCCCAATGGCCTCTTCCCATTGGGCTTGCCAGCCAGGACTCTAAACAAGGTTCTAGAATCTACCATTTGCGCTGCATATCTTGTCCACCATAATCTACGTGACTTTTTTATTCTAGCAATGCATTATACGGGGTATGTAACTCATCATCATGTAACATCCTCCACTCTCCAGTCACCTAATCCCTTTTATGGACCAAACGTAACACCAAGCACCTTGTTTTCGATTGATTTTCGACCACGTTTCACTTAAATAGTGTACAACCGGTAAAATGATTGTTTTCTATATTCTGTATATGCTCTATATGACACATTTATTTCTGTTGATGCCTGACAAAATGAGTATTCTACTGAGCTACATATAACAGGTCTTAATGGTTACATAAAACAGGTATAGTTTAAACTAATTCTACTTAACCTGGTAGAACCCCATGAAATCCATTTGTATCTACCCTTTAATACTAATTGCGTAGAAGGAGGGTGGGTAACTATTTAGAAAAAAACGGGCTCGGTAGACTCGACGGGGATACGAAGCCCAGTACCCCCAGCATCCACATGCTAGTCCAACACTAGAGTGACGCTTTAGATCATTAGTCCACTGAAGTGAGCTTTATCGAATTTTCTGACACTGTTTTATTTAAATGAGATTAATCGGACCAAAATTATTCTACTTCCCATTGGTTGACACGACATTACGTGCTTAAGGACATGGAATGTGTGCACAAAATATTATTACTATTATTATTATTAGCACCGCGTCTTACTACCCGTTCGGGTTATACGCACTTACGCTAATGTGTAATGGTAGAGTGTTTGTGAGATGAAATTGATGACCTACAGTTTAACGTGGAATCCGAACCACGGTGGAGGCCTGGCATTCCTCACATTCACAAGTTGTGATTAATATACGTCTTGTCAGAGGTGAAGGAAGGGTTTGGCAATCAGATAAATCTGTGCCGGGACCTAGGATTGAACCCCGGACCCCCAACACAGAGGTCTGACGCCTTACCCCTAGACCACCAGGTCACCCAATGCACAAAATAAAACTGGCTTTTGGATCTTAAGGATACGTGGCTTACGGAGGAGATGAGGCTTTAATAAGTTGGGGCAGGATTAAGTTTGTTAAGTTTAGTTAATTCTAGCTTTAGCTTGTTGCTTATATATATTCTAATTGAATTTACTTCTGAAATCTCGGCTTCATCCTCACATTGAGCTAATATCAAACATTCCAAGGTCAACTACTCTTAACCCTCTCTCCAGCTCAAATATTCCGCGCTCGGTACTTTAAAGGACTGCATCAATCTCCAAGCGGGTAAAGTGGTTTTTCTTCTTCTTCTTTGCCTGATCCATCTCAAAACCAACTCTACCTCTCTACCTCTTTCTTCTTCTTCTTCTCAAGAAAAGAAAAGATTCTCAGAGAACAAACTGTATGAGAAGAGATGTCAGATTCTCACATGAGCCCCTTCCCTCCCTCCCTCCATCCATTTCAAGTTGTACGTTGGTGTGTTAAGGGTGAGAGACCAATATGGCCGACGGCTTGTAAAACAGACCAAACCGGTGTCTTTTAGGCTGCGAGCAGACATCGAAAGGCTTGCAAGAAATCTATAGATGAGACAGGAAATAATTACTTTCTGTGACTCGCTGCAATTTGTACGAATGATTTGAGAAAGTCAGAGACCAAGTATTTTCGTGTTTTTTTTCCCCCGTTTAGGCTTTTATAATATTTTAACACTTTTCAAGTCCAACATTTTTGCTGTACAAAATTCCAGAGATTGGAGTAAATTCCATTAACAGTTTAGGCATTTTGTGATTTTTGCACAGATTTACATCCCAAGACTTTTTTTTTATAAAACTTAATCAAATTCATGATTAACGCAAATTATAAAATAGGCTTACATATTTTGTAATATTTGACATCAGTCTTTCACCATCTTATATAATAAACAGGAAGAGGAAGAGGTACTTTAAATACAAATATCAGCATCTGGATGGTAAATTAAGCTTTTTATTGAATAAAAACGTAATGAGAATATTCGGTTTGGGGATTCGAATTAAACACTTTCTTTCATAGTAATTTCCAGCTCTTTGGCATCAAACTAATTTCTTCTGGTTTGAACGATCTATTTAATTACTTCTCTCTCTCTCTCTTTTTTGTGTACAACTAGGACTTGTCGGCTAGACATTCCTGGACTTCTACTGGGAATGGCTGATAAGTAACCTTCTTCCGAGCTTGGACCTTCATGTAGGTGCGGCTATTTCGTCTTATTGCGATGTGATGATTATGATAATGTGGTGAATTTTTTGAAAATTGCTTTCGGGCTTCCATCTATACCTCCGAATGAAGTTGATGATTGTTTTTCATGGGATAGCATGGCTATTCAACCTCCTGGTTAACCTGGCGGTCTAGAGGTAAGGTGTCGGACATCTGTGCTGAGGGTCCGGGGTTCAATACTTGGTTCCGGCACAGATTTATCTGATTACCAAACACTTCCTTCACCTCTGACAAGATACGTATTAATCACAACTTGTGAATGTGAGGAATGCCAGGCCTCCACCGTGGTTCGGATCCCACGTTAAACTGTAGGTCATCCATTTCATCTCACAATTACCCTAACATTGCACATTAGCGAAAGTGAGTATAATCCAAACGGGTAGTAAGACGCGGTGCTAATAATAATAATAATAATAATAATAATAATAATAATAATAATAATAATAATAATAATAATTATTATTATTATTATTATTATTATTATTGTGGGATGCATGTACGAGTAGACCCCCCTTTATATTAATTTTGAGTGAAACGATTCAAATATTTTATAAATTTCGTAAACGATGAAAATTCAGTACAAATTTCTTAAGAGAACATCGCATTCGGATAAATATATAGTTTTCTAAAACGTAGTCAAGGTTTTCTGAGATCCGTTCAGTCACCAAGAGTTAATAATAATAATAATAATAATAATAATAATAATAATAATTATTAGTATTATTATTATTATTATTATTATTATTAATTATTATTAATAATAATAATAATAATAATAATTATAATTATTATTATTATTATTATTAATTATTATTAATTATTATTAATAATAATAATAATAATAATTATAATTATTATTATTATTAATTATTATTAATTATTATTAATAATAACAATAATAATAATTATAATTATTATTATTATTAATTATTATTAATTATTATTAATAATAATAATAATTATTATTATTATTATTATTATTATTATTATTATTATTATTATTATTATTATTATTATTATTATTAACTCTTGGTGACTGAACGGATCTCAGAAAACCTTGACTACGTTTTAGAAAACTATATATTTATCCGAATGCGATGTTCTCTTAAGAAATTTGTACTGAATTTTCATCGTTTACGAAATTTATAAAATATTTGAATCGTTTCACTCAAAATTAATATAAAGGGGGGTCTACTCGTACATGCATCCCACACTAACACTAGCACATTTGTAGAAGTGTAGAAAGACGTACAGAGTGAAGCGTACATTCTACTACGAATCAGCTCACCAAATAAATTAAAAGACAACAGTGGGGGAAAAGATAGAAGTTTTTGTATGATAAAATGACTGAGCAGTATAGCTGTAGAAAAAAAATATCATATTTGAGTTTGTAAAAAATTTGTAATGTAAATTCTTACCAATTTAGTATAAATGTTCTAAAAGGACAATACATTCTGTAGAATTTTTACATTTTTAAATGAAATATGTATTTTCGATTAATTATTTAGTAATTCAAGACAAATAATAATTTATATACTACGCTATAATTTTTTTTACCTCTACACTAAAGTAGAAGTGTGGTCATGTTGTGATAAATGTTTGAAATGTAACGAAATTATCTTTAATTCTACATTTAATTCTTTATAGGCCTATTCATTTTTTTCTGAGGTCCACAAATTTACATCGCATCCTTATAATGATTAGACCTAATTTGTATAAAAGATTATAATGGTCGGGACGGAATTTACTTCAAAAGTGCTAACGGGTGGAATTAATCATAACTGAATGGAAGAGATAATCTAATCATACTATCTGTTTTGATTTTTAAACTCTCCACAATATCGAAAATTCTAATATCTTTAAACTAAGAATTTAGGTTTATTCTGGTGTAACTATATTTTTTTCTGTGACTTTAACAAACTCGTTGTCAAACAAATCATTATTTTTATTAATACCAAGAACTTAGGTTGTTGACAGTAAGCTCCACCTGCAACTATTATATATTAAAAAAAATCTTTTGTGGAGGAAATCATGACTATGACATCCATACAAATGTTATTTAATGATTTCAACATGAAACATTAATTTTATCTTCTTTAGTGGCTCTTTGATTCATAGGGGTGCCAGAATTCCACCCTATTTTTCAGGAAAAAATTACAACAGAGTTATCGATCAAAATGGTATATATTTCCTATACGCTTTCTTTCGAATTTGCTGCTTTTCTTATCTGATACTCCCGAAAAATGTCATCATCCTTCAGATATTTTAGGAAGGGATGGAAAAACCTTATAAATAAAAGTGGAAATGGATGTTCCCTAAAGACCAAACAATGAGTGTTATGAGTCTAATAATTTATATCACATCATGTTATTTTATAACGTAATGGTCGATAAGGAGCATTTTCTTATGGTCGAGGCAATAGAAGTGGCCCATAATAACACAGGGAGGCCCCAAAGGGATGTTGCCCGGTGTAATAATACGTGTAGTTTAGTGTCAGATAGGGGGTTAGGGAGGGTGGTATGATGGCGTCTGGGCGGAGAGGGGCAAGGGGGATAAGCGCGCAAGGCGGGTAGCAGGTGCGGGAAGAAGTGGCGTGATTAGGGATGGGCCTTCTAGGAAAGGCGTCAAAAGGAGAATATATAGGCCTGCTCTGCTGATTGGACAAGATGGGGCTGAGACCTAAATTCACACTGACCATCTGGGGGCATTAAGAATTCATTCTCTTATGAATTCAGACTATTTTTTCCATCTTTATCATTAAGTTTATTTAAAATTTTATTTTGCTAACAATTAAATTGTAGATATTGAAAACACTTTCTAAACAGTTGTGATTATTTCTTGATAAGAAAAACCAACACATTACAATCTGACTATTTATCATCTAGACTTCTATGAAAATGAATCAAATTCAATATCTAGATATTTTTTCTAGTACCGCATCTTACTACTTTACTACCGTTTGTGGTTATACGTATATGTATTAATTAAGCTAATGATTTAGGGACGAGGTAGGCTGAATTTAAAGGAAGTGTTCCCTCATTGGTGTGGAGTGAAAGTGGAAAACCATTTGGGAAAACCACCTTCAGTACACCTGACTGGTATTTGAACCCCGATCTCCCTGTAATAGGCAGTCTAGTATATTGCGAGGGTGACGTAGTGACCATGTGACCACCGAATCAGGTTCCATATAATAATTTTTGGATCCGCCAGGATTTAAAACTAGATAAATATCTACCCATCAACCAAGACCACTATTTCAACTTCTAAATGTTGGCATTTATATAATTAGAATTATTACCTGTCAGTGGTTGTCTGGGGAATCTCCATGAACTAAATCATAGCGTTTTGTCATCTCTTAAAACTTGTACTAGGACTACAACCATCCACGGGTTTTTTTCACCACCGTTAAAATAAAAATTTATGAACCAGGAAATGACTGTCAAGATTTTTTTAAATATGGTTATCGATAAATTATATCCTCACCGGGATCTCGTGATAAAGGTGTCAAGCTAGCAATAGACTCGATAGTCGGGCGTACTGGGTTTGGATTTTTTTTTCCTTCCTAATTTTCATGCATGAGATTTATATGTGCGAGTTTCCTTTAAAAAAAATTAACTTTCCTACTCTATACTAAGGTTTTAATTATATACTCTTATGTAAAAAGTGACTGCCTCAGTGGTCTATTAGTCAAAATTCCCGGCTACAGCTCCAGTGGTCCGGGAATCCACACCGGGCACTTCCCGAATTTTTCTGTGACGCAGTGGGTCTGGAACGAGGTCAAATTAAGCCTCGTGAGGACTAATTATAATTGGAAACTTTGGTCTAGAAAACTGAGATTAGCAACTGGAGGGTTAGTTGTGCTGAACACATGACACCCTTTATATGAAAATGGCGGCAATATCATCAGGTTGCTTGGTCGTCGCTCGCTTAGGGGCTCACATCATGGAGTGTTTTAAAAGTATTGTTCATAAAACAGAAAACAAAAACCTACATTCGTAGATGCACGGAATATATGTAAAACTAATCAATTCTGGTTTTCTGGAGACTGGTAGATTTGTAATATCGTTCAAATGTAATGAAGGTGATTTTCCCAAAGGGTTTCACACTCTCCTTCTACGCGAGTTCTTATTAATTTGCTTTAAATTATATCTTATTTATCTTACTCCATTAGTGTAATTAGAACGTATATGGACCGGACAGATGCTAAAACGTGGAAGGGTGGGAGGAAGCAAAACATATTGTAGCCTTATATTCACGTATTCCACGGAAAGCGTCACCTGCAGTACAGGACACATTGAGCAAATAAAGATGGCGGGAGTTTATGTAAACTGTGGAGAGATAAAGAAAGAAACCTGGGTGTATCTTTCCCAGTTTGAGATTAGACGGGTGAAAGAAGAGGGAAGAAAAAAAATTGGATAGTTTGGAAGGAGGGAACAAGAAGTAAAGAAGAAGAAAATATGTCCGTAAGTTTGTGGATCTAAGAAAGAGCCCCGGCGCTAAAGGGAGATATATATATTTTTTGTGTCTACTTTTTTTTTGTTAGACCTAGTTGGAGACTTGTAGGCCTGGAGATATTTTAGTTTAAATATACAGTATGGTTGGTACACACAGGGGACTCAAAAGATTGTACTTTGCACGGGCCTAGATTTTATTGATACATTTTTTGCATTTTTCAGTTTAACTTGATATGACAATGCTATATTTTTTCCAAATAATTTTTGGTAAATTTCCTCGAAGGATAACATAAATAAGTAGGATGTTTTAATGTCAACAATGCCCAATTATGAGTGCTTTGGGTTTGAAACCCGTCTAAAAAATGTCAAGTGAAAGTACGTAGGATAAACTAGCTTAGTTTCCACTCTAAGGAAGATGTGTCAGTGCTTTGACATCAAAATTAGTAAAAATAAAAAATTTGTTCTCCAACCTATATCCGACCTTTATTGGGGAATTTTATTTATTGTTTGTTACATTTTGAGCAAACTAAACTACCACAAGTTAAATTACCGATTTATTGGGTATTATTTATGTGCTTATGAAAAAAGTCCTAAAAAGAATTTTGCAATGTTCGTAATAATTGGTATATTAAATGACAAATGCTCAGTGATTATTAAATTTACGATAAACTTCTTTTTTCCAATTTATTTTTAAGAAATAACATATTTGCTTACCGTTATTTAATGTACTTTAAAATATATAAATAAATAGGGATAGAAGGGCAAGCCCTATACGCCTACAAGAAAAATGTAGGCCTTAAAGTCCACAATTAAAGTCCAGCAAAAAATAATAATTTCAGTATTACATTATACTCGTTCTTTATTAGAAGAGACTAAAATCTTGACTCACAGCTGCATGATCCAAGCAACAATGATCAATCTTTGTTCAAAGTTTATCTATAATAACTTATAAGAAAAAAAGAAAAAATAATCTCAAATGAAACAAGTGAGAAAAAAAATAGTCCAAATTATTACATGGATTCCATGAAATCCTATTGCTATAAAGGAGGTTGGCCCATCAATTGAAGCTGCAATACTGAAAGCAGAAGAATTCATAAGCCTGTAAAATAGAGAAGTAAACTCTAGGGTTATGGTGACACATTATCTGTGAAATCTTTTTGTGAAATTATTTTATAGAGTAGTTCCGCGATGAGCTCAAGCTATAGTAACACCAAAAGTTAAAATAATGGCATTATTAAAACGAATTATTTGAAGAAGATTAAATACTTTCTACTCCCAGCGGTAAGGGGGTACATAGGTCTATGGATCCAACATCATGATTTGGAGATGATCCTTTATATAAAAATGCTAAGAAAAATTAAATAACATTTCTTATTTAATAAATAAGACTTTTCTTCATCGTAATCCTTTAATAAATTTATTAATATAAAGGTCTTGAAATTTCTGTAACAATGTCACGTTAACAATGTACAACGGTGACCTCTGGCTGTAGTTCAGTCAAGGTTTTACTCTCTTTTGTTGAAGAAGGATGTGATATTACCTAGAATTAATTTTTGTAAAAATTATGTTATGTTTTAACTGTGGACTTTGAGATCAACAATTTTCAGGTAAGTGTGTAGGCCTTACCTTTATATTCTAGTCTCAATGTTTATTAAAATACAATCTTTTATGCATCTCTCTCTTTATTTAAATTTAAAAAGTGATTAAAATATGCAATAGATCAGACTGCCGAGTACGGTGAGATTAAGGTTCTATCCCGGTTGGGTGCACTGAGTGTGGTTTAATGCTTTTCCTAAATGATTTTCTAATCCCCCTTCACGCAAATAAGGGTACAACTACTCTAAATTAAACCTTTCTAATCTCTAACTCATTATGGTAACTATTAGATGGTCGTGTAAACCGAACGGGTAGTAGGATGCAGTGCTAAAAATTAATTAAATTTAAACATTTAATGAACAACGTTCACCCCTGATTTCTTGTCACGATAAAAAAAAATTTGAAGACAGGTGTTAGCAAAACCCTAAGATCATCAGATATTCCCAGCGCCGGTGTTTCTATGCTATACTCTTCTTTTATTCTTTTGGACAAGTAAGACTCCGCAATAATATCATGTATTTCATTAACTCCCCCGCACACAGTTGTTTGTAAGTTAGGTACAATAAACTAACCACACCTTTCCGGCACCAAAGTGTGCGCCTACTATCTTTGAGTTTCATCCCTACTTTGTTGTAAGACAACGGCCTCTTAAATTATCACTGTTTATACAAGCAACCGTCTCTTGGTTGATACCGCCGGAAAATGTAATTAACGTCCTACAGTTTGGGGTTTAATCCCTCTGGTTGTCAAGATTTTAATGAGTTTCATGTCTCTGAATAACTTCAACCGGAGCAGTTTATTTCTTTGTTTTGTGAATTTTTTAAATAAATATTTAATATAGCCTATGTGGTAATGAGTTACCAGCGACAGGTAAAAATTAGCATATTATGTTGTTGACACCATCTAGATGTATTATGAAAAGTTGTGCTAGAAGAACTTAGCAATAACTATCTTTTTTTTAACTTGATTAATATACAGATTTTTTACTTTCTGTTATATTTATATTTATATCTAGCTATCAAGTGTGTACTGGTATGTATAATTTTTAATTAAAAAAATCAAGTTACAACGTAGTGAGCTAAACATAAATTTATGTCAACTAGTTAAGAAAGTTAAAAAACTGGTTAACATGTTTATAAATAATAAATCCTTTACAGTGGCATCAAGTTGTATTTATCTACACTCCGTTTACACCTGACTGATTAAATTAGAGTTGGCCATTGTATGAACAAGGAAAGGTTACTACCTTTTTTTATTTTTTATTTTAGAACCACGTGTTACGACTCGTTTGGGTGATAAACTTAAGTACTAACCCGCTAACGGATTAGAAATTAGGTGAACCCACATTTTCGTAAAAGGAGAGTGGAAAACCAGTTAGGAAAAAAACACCCTAAGTTCACCCGACCGATATTGAAACCTAGATATCCCCGTCCTCGTCAGTCTAGCTCAACACAAAACTAGCGGGTTAGCCAGTTACACCACCGAGGTGGGTGTTACTACCTTTAATTATGGGTGCCATCCATCCTGGGATATCCGGACATGTCCTCTTTTTTAGGGTGTTCGGGGATGTCTGAGCGGTTTTTTCCTCATAGTACGGGGTGGATATTTTACGCACTTTATTTCAAAAAATAAAAAATAGCGTTCGCTCAATAATTTTTCTTCTTATAAATAATTAAAATTTATTCGACAATTTACATCAATAAAGTGGGGAGGAAGATATAAATTAGGGGAATGGAAAAACACTTAAGAGAAACATCTTGCTATATTCAACCGATATTCGAATCCCGATATCCCCATCTGCAGAAATGTTCAGGAACCCTGCGTTGATGCAAATCGCGCTGGTAGTGGCAGAATATTGAAACAAAAAAAATTTAGGAAATTTCTGAAACACGAAGCTAAGCGTTGTTAAATTGATGATATACTTAAAACTTTGTTTCATTGTATTGATTTCGATGTAATAAATAAATAAATAAAAGTTAGAATAATGTTAATTAGAGTTGTATTGTACAGTATTCAAATCGATATAAAAAACAGTAAGAAGACATAACATTTTAAAATTTCATGGCGGTTCATGAAATGAAAAAAACGAAACTACTGGGTTCAAGTAGTCAACATAACTATTTAAGTTAAGCTACTATTTATATTTTCATGAATCCTGACTGTTTATCAAAGATGAATTAAGCCCAAAGCTAATTGAAGGAAACCTATTCATTTTATAGTATTTGTTTTTGTCTATTAAACTATGTTATTAATATATGTTGACATTAAAGTTTATAGTCCCTACAGGTCAAACTCGATCACCATAGAGCTTATAAATGTCATCGTTGTACCTCGTATTTTGACAAAATAATGGTTAATATCAAGTTTTGTTATTAATAACTTGTATATAATGGTTTAGTATGGTCAAAATTTTACATTACAGGGTGTTAAGCCCAAAACGTCTGTCTTACAATTTTTAAGGTTACACAAGTTGAGTCTACATCTCCCACTTCAGTCAAATCAATTAAATGACCCACTTTGAATAAGCCTAGTTCCTCCTTATATTAAGTTTTTAACACCGCGTCTTACTACACTTTTGAACTAGACACCTATGTATTGATTACTCTAATGTGGTAGGGATGGAGAAGATTGGATTAGGGGAAGTGTACCCACATTTGCTGCGAGGTAGATTGGAAAATCGTTTAGTAAAAACCTACACCTAACCAGGATCAAACCCCGAGCTCCCCATCATCGGCTGCCTAATCTGTTTAAAAAGTGAAACCTTAGACCATGCGACCACTGAAACAGGATATACAAATTAATATTTATTTTATGTAAAATATACTTTATTATTAAAATTATGTCTCCAACAAATTTTCGACAAGGTATTAAATTTAAATTAAATTTTCTAGACAAACACTTGATAACATCTCCCAAATAGATAGTTCTTCCAAAATATAAACAGAAGCGGTTGACCTTGGTAATGTCCTTGGGAGTAAGAATAAGAATAAGCGTGTGAAGGAGGAGGGTTTTGTGAATGATGTGATGACGTCAGCCCCGTTTGATGACGTTTGGGAGATTTAATGGGTCGTAAGGATGGGTCGTATAAATGGAAGAAAGTGCGGGGGATGGGGGGGGGGGGGAAGGAGGCGTTGGGGTCGGTAGTAGTACTACTACTAGCCTGCTACACTTACTACTTCGGCGTGTGACGTCACATCCGAAATAGGTTTCCCCGGGGAGAATTAGTGTGTGTTTTGTTACCTTCAGGAAACAGACACGAGTCATTTTACTGAGGAGGACCATAAAAACAACCCACCGTGCCTATCCCAAAGAGAGATTTAATAGTTGAACTAGGTCAGGATCAAATGAACGTATTCCCTTTTCTTTTTTTTTTTTTTTAAGACCTTGGTTTTATCTCGCTTCCTTTAGACACATGCACTACTTACACTTAAAAACATGACGTCGTTTCATTAACAGTTAACTCTAAAAAGGGCTGACGTCGTGAGCTTTTTATACTTTTTTTGAAACGATTAGTATAAAACTTGAAGGTAAAGCTGAGCTCTATTTAGAGTCATTCTGTAATGAGACTGTTTAATGTTAGGTTTAATAAATTGGAACTTTTGGTGTAGTGATCAGTAATCGTGACCTTGGATTTCTGGCGTATTTTTTCATATGTTAGTGTTTCATTGTTTTTCTAAATAGGCTAAAAGTTGAAAAAAAAAAGCCTTTATATTTGGTTTTACATAAATAAATAAAACCTTATATTTGGTTTTATATAAGTTTTATATTTTTGAGATTAAACTGAGCTTAAATAATAAAAATAATGTATTCATTATAAAATTGTGTTAATAAGTAATCTGTCTAAACGAGTAAATAAAAAGGTAGTAAAATATTATTTATTTATCAGTTACCTTGAATTATAGTGTATTATTATCAATATATAATACAAGCACGCAAAATCACTGTAGGTTTTAAAATCTATGAGTAGTTTCATGACCAGTGTTCAAACATAAGCAAAATTAAGAAATTAATATTTAAACTCACATTTAAGATTGATACATTAGCAATATGTTACACGACATAACCGTAGAAAACCTGTTTATGTTGTCAAAATCATTTTAAACTAAAAAAACCTAACACTTTTAACTATTTTATGTCACAACGTAAGAACAATTTCACAACACAGCTATTTAAGTAAGACTATCTCTCACTCGACAGCGCAGACGCCTACTTGCGTATGAGTCCAGAGCTCGATTTCCAGTTGATCCGTAAATCTGTCCTTGTAAAAGAAGAAGAGATCATTTCTATTAAGATAATAAACTCATATTTAAATAGGTGTTTCGTTTTATTTACGTTAGTGTTTCAGTGAGGAGGACATTAGTGACCTAGCCCGAATGCACTATAAAACTATTATAATAAGACGACCCGATACAATTTATTGACGTAATTAATAAACTAGCCATGCCTTTATATTTGTAGCCGCATATAAATATCGTATTCTTTAAATTGAAAAATTAAACTTTGACACAGGTACCGGGTTCAATTACCGTGCGTCATTTTTCAATTTAAAGAATATAATTTATTGACAGCTTAGATAATAGAAAGACAAACTATTTCTCAAACATTTATTTTAATTCTATTAATTATTTTGGGTTGAAGAGAATGCAATTTAATATCTATATTTGATTTTTTTATCATAACAACACGTTCTTTTGGAAAAAATTCCTACGCATGGTAAGCTCAACAGTTATGGAATATATATGTCATCATAAGCATCCTCGAGTTTTTGCCAGGACATTTCCTAGTCTTTTTAAAGTTTATGTTCAAATAACAAAATGTCAATTAAAAATTAATATTAAAGATCTTTTGAGTTTAATTTTTGTAGAACATTAAACTAATGTAAATGCATAAACTGAAGCAATATTTGATTTATTTTGCACAACGTTTTTCTTATACAAAATCTGAAAAACTACATACTTTAAAAATGGTACCGTTAACCCCACCTTAAGGACACTTAGATCAATAGATTTTTATTAGACTTCAGTCGGTGTTGACCGAGACTGTCCACACGTGTGTTAAGGATGTTGTCGGCAAGTTTCCAGTCGAGAGAATACACGTCCCCTGTATGGCAGTCACGTCAGGTGTTCTTCCTGAGAGGGACGTGTCAGGGACCTGGTGGCGTTCTGTGTGGGCCCCTTAGATACCCCACACATACATATATCTAGCAACGTCGATACTTCCTCTTAAACAATTACATATGACGTCCCAGCTCACCCTGTAACTATATCGGCAGTCAATTTTGTCAAAAGCTTTTTTCAGAATTTATCGGTATTCGACGAGAAAATTAGAAAAGTGTAACTAATTAAATTGTAAATAATGTTATCTCCTCTTGGGTTGATTAATATACTTGAATACGTATGTGACTGACCTTTATGTGAGTTGTTAAACAGGGCTCATTATAGGTACGAGTCCTATAATGACAGATTACAATAATGACATATATTATGAGATACACCATAATCACACTATGAAAGGTAAGTTTGTTGTAAGTTGTTTTATATATGTGTAAGAGACCTGATATGGAGAAGAGAAGTGCCTTTCAAGCGTAAGTAAATGTTGTACAGGGCGTAATTTGTACCCATTTTCACATATTAAGCAGAAACATGGACATTGAGTGTAAGAGATACTAGGATACTGGGAATGAAGTTTGTGAGTAGATTCTTAGCTGTCATGAGGAGAAACAAGCTTAGAAATGAATCTATCCAGGAGGAAAGTGTGGATAGAGGGAGTTAGTGAGATAATAAAGGAAGCACGACTGAGATGGTATAATGAGGCTGTAAACAAGAGAAGATACCAAAGAAAATATTGTAAATGAAGAATGTAGGATAAAGACCGCAAGGGTGGCTAAGAAAGAGATAGGAAGAGCAGATAACAGAAAGTGTGCAAGTGATAGGAGAAGAATGGAAGCAATTAAAGGAGGAAGAATGGTTGAATGATGGAGGAAGATGGAGGCATTTCACTAAACTGAACCGGCCACAGACTGGACACAATTGATTATGATAATGATGACGATGATGATGATGATGATGAAAAAGAAGGTAAGCCTTAGAGAAAACTTTGGTTGTGCTAACATGGACTGGTTTTAATCACCCACAAAGTGTAATGGAACTATTTCACAAGGAGGGTATGAATTAGTGAACTATTTTTGTAGGAAGTATGTGTTTCCAATTAAACTTTTAAAATAAATAAAACTAGAAAATGTTCTGGATGCTATTAAGTAGTGAACTAATTTTAGGAAGTATATTTATTCAAATTGAATCTTAAAATAAATAAACTTTGACTGGAGGATATAAATTAGTGAGATTTATCTATCTCCCAAATTATCCTGTAGCCAACAAGAAACTATGAATCGAAAGCAAAAAAGTAAAATATGTTTATATCTTTATTAGATGCAGGAGTAGGCTATTATATCCTAAATATTAACAATATTAATCAACAATAGTTAATTCCCAAATGGTAGAGATATCTTAAACTCAATTGCAGTTTAGGGGGCATGGAAATAATCGTTAAAATAGCAATTCAATGGCAAATGCATGAAAAACTAATAATATATTATTATATATTAGCACCGCGTCTTACTACCCGTTCGGGTTATACGCACTTACGCTAATGTGTAATGGCAGGGTGATTGTGAGGTGAAATGAGGACCTACAGTTTAACGTGGATCGAACCACGGTGGAGGCTGGCATTCCTCACATTCACAAATTGTGATTAATACACACTTGTCAGAGGTGAAGGAAGGTTTGGTAATCAGATAAATCTGTGCCGGGACCGAGGATTGAACGCCGGACGCCAGCTCAGAAGTCTGACACCTTACCCCTAGACCACCAGGTCACCAAAAACTAATATAGGATAGACTAAATTATAGTATATCAGTTAATATATCAAAGGCTTTACCTCTTTGTCCTTAAACATAGGTCATAACAAAAATCTACAGCTCCAGATTTAATTTTATTATGTATCGCTTATACATATAGATCTTATGATGCGTAACAAATGTTTCGGAGTTGAATATAGGTTAATGTTTTCATTAAATTTAAATTAACTATTTTATTATACATTTTAACTTCTTTCTTCTGAATTTATTTTATTCGTATCAAGAAAAAGCCATCCTCTAATATCTACAGCTTGAAAAACAATCAATGATAGTAAATTATCTTACTAAAACTAGTCTACAGATATTTTTTGTTGAATAATATAACTAAATAAACTCTTGGTATTTTGTATCATAAACATTACTGAGCCCGTAATTTTTCAAAACCTGAATGTTCTTTCTACCAACTAATGCAATATGAAATTTAGGTAGACAAATAAAATAGCAGAGGATTATGGTAGCGATTTAAATATTATATTTGCATACAACCCGAACGGTTAGTTAGACGCGGTGCTAATAATAATGATAATAATAATAAATAATATTTACTAGAGTTTTCATGAATATAAAATCAAAGAATCATCACCAAAAAAAAAGTAGAATCTGTTAGTTATGCTTGTAAAAAGCCACAGGGACTTTAAAATTCACTATGATACAATCTTACTTTGATCTTTTATTACTATTATTATTATTCGTTATAATATATTTGCTTTTATGCCATGATATAATCTTGAATTAATAAGAGCTTACTGTGAGTATCAAAAACCGGTAGTAAAAATAGTAAAAAAAACTTGCCTCTTTATTCATAGCTATATTAAATATCTAATCGCTTAATTTATACAATATTTGTATTTTGATGAGATCCACGATATTTATGCAGTTTAAATTCCAATTTTAAAATATTTAGCAACATTCTTTCAAATCGAATATATAAATGTATTCATTTCTAGGCTACACCACACGTAGCCTAGTTTGTGGCAATATTAGTCGATACTAATATACCATTGCCAGGGGACTCCAGAATGTAATAATCGTCCATTTTTTCCGTGGAGGCTCTTTCCATATCCAAATATGGTTAAATTATGGTGAGTGAATCAGAGGACGTGGAACCAGTAGAAACTCTTAGCCTAACCTAACCTAACCTAACCTAACCAAACCCTAACCTAACTAACCATACCCTAATGGCCGCTGAGATAATTCCCCTTTCGGAAAAAATACCGATGGTACCAGCCTTGAATCAAACCCGGGACCCCCTAGGTTGGTAGACAGGTGTCAAGGGGCTAACTGAATGAATGTCGTATATAAAACATTTCATTGCTCATATTTTTAAGAAATCAACCTAAAGATTAATCTTAATTTTCTACTCTAGTGAGCTGTTAATATTATAGGACTATTATCTGTTTTCTTGGCTGCTTATAATTGTCAAATTTATTGTTGATGCTAACGCGCTAGTCGTGTTGAGCTCGACCACCGAGGACAGGGGATCGAGGTTCGAATCTCGGTCGGGTGAACTGGGGGTGGTTTTTCCTAAATGATTTTCCACTCTCCCTCCCCGCAAATGCGGTTCACTTCCTCTAAATTCAACCCTCCCAATTCCTAATCCATTAGAGTAATTAGTACTTAAGCGTATAACCCGAACGTGTAGTAAGACGCGGTGCTAAATATTATTATTATTGTTTGATAGCTATTGGATTAATTAGTGTATATAATTGGGTGTGCCTAGTAATAATGAGACATTAATGCATAAAAATCGGCCGATATGGGTAGGCGATAAACGATGTCAGTTTTATCTTGTCTGGTTTTCTGGTGATCGTGGTATGAAATCCATGTGCGCGAACGAGTTTTTTTCTTTTCCAAAATGTTCTTCTAGTCTTTCTTACAGTAAATGTTAGTACCCATCCAATTAATTATATCTTAGCTCCACCTAGATAGTGTAAATATGTGGTTAGTCCAGTTAATCATAGCAAAAATTTGGTTTATTTGATCACTTCATAAACAAGTCTAGTGAAAATGGCCATAATTTAATTAAAAAATAGTTAATACGCTGCAAATTCACACCAGTGAGCATGCAGACTAAATGGCATGCTCATATGGCCTGGTTATGTTGGTGATGGGGAAGTTGGGTTTCAAATCTCAGTCGGGTGTATTGAGGGTGTTTTTTTAGTAAATGGTTTTTCCCTCCGGTTTTTCCTCCGGTTTTCCCCTCCACGTAAATGTGGATGTGTTTCCTCTAAATTCTACTTTATTTATTCCTTCCCCATTAGTGTGGTTAAATGCGTACATCTCAGATCGATCGCAAGATATATTATTTAAAATATATATATTTTACACCCATTAGTGAATTTTCCCGGTTAAAGAATCGGCCAAATTTCTGCCCATTCTTTGAACTGGCCTTCCTCCTGACAGTTCCACAAACCGGGCAAAATGAATCCAGTTCATAAATTGTTCAGCCTTTGTGCTGCCCAGTTAATAAACTGGAAATTTCATGAATTAGGCAGCTCAAATATTTACCCAATTTATGGACTGGACTGTTTTTTTGCCCAGTACGTGAAGTGGACAAGTGAGAAACAGGTGGGGTATTTAAGTTAATCTAACTTTTTTAATCGTTTTTGAAAGGTTAGGTTGTATTAAGTTACGTTGGATTAGTTTAATATAAAATATTTAAAATTAATTCCGTTAAGCTTGTAGTAGATAGTACAGGATATTTCTCTTGCTCTCGGCTCCTGAGTTTCCCTTATAATGGACATAATTTGTGTATGAGAAGCACTCGGGGGCCGAGAGCAAGTTAAACACCCTGTACAACAAATACCAGTTCATAAAATTGGCGAGATCCAATGAAATATTTGCCAATTCATGAAATGGCTAACCGAAGAAGTCAGATCACGGAATGAGTATAGTTTTTTCAATTCATGAAATAGACTGTTTCACTAATGGTGTGTGTGTAACAAATATATATACTTAAAAATTTATTTTATGAGTAACATTACTAACATTATTAATTTAACAATTTACTATCCAATTTATCGTACAGTTTGAAATTTTTGTCAGCTTTTGGTTAAAAAAAAGTTTTCAGAATATAGTGAATATAAAGGCAAACACTTTTTGAGTTTAACTGTTTTAAATCTAGTCAATAAATTGTGATTAAACTATTTTTATTATATATTGTTCCTCATTATTATAAAAATGTATGTAATGGACAGAAAAGCCAGTTATTTTTTCAACTAGTGTCGGCCTCTACATATATTTCAAAAGGTCACACCTATATAAAAAAAATACTCGTATAAGTGCCACAAACTTATAAGTAGTCAAAAGAACATATGATATTATTCATACTTATGGTTATGTTTCTCACTGGTCAGCGAATGCAATGAGACGTAAAAGTCTTCGAGATGACAAATGACTAGCAAGTTGTGACTTGAGGTCTGCCAAAGTAAGTACTGCGCATGAGCGAAATACTGATGTATAATATACATCCATGGCCACGTGCTGAACAGAACATTTGTTTTGCGTCTACTGAGAAACAAGTAGGAGGTTTTAAGGCTTCTTAACATTCAACATCCTGCAATAAGAAAATAAGTGAATTGACGCAGAGAATATCTCACATAATGAACCAACTATCTTGGAAAATTGAAACAAATATATTTTGAAGTGTGTTTTTACCATAGGGCCCTATACTTTAGGGCAAGTAGTGACTTTAGAGATTTTACATAATTCAAAACTCATCGAAGGCTAATATTTGAGAAACTGTATCAGCATTGTACTGTATCTTAACAGAATAAGGCTACCCAAGCATTTCTCTAGTAACACAAGCTATTATTTATGGTTTTATAAGAACCGCGTCTTACTACCTGTTGAGGCTATACGCATATGTACTAATGTAATATTAACGCTAGTGAGTTAAGGATGAGCAAGATTAAATTTAGAGGATGTTTATCCAAATTTTCGTTAAGCAAGAGTGGAAAATCATTTAGGGAAAACCACCCTCTGTACAACCAACCTTGACTTGAACCCCGATCTCCTTATCATCTGCAGTCTAGTTTCTTGACAGAGTGAAGCCTTAGACCATGTGGCCACCAAAACAGGCTATATTTTAAAATATTTTTAAGTATATTTTTGTAAGATATTAAGTCCACGTCTTACTACCCTTTCGGGATGTACGTTAATGTGTTATTGATAAAAATTGATGAATATAGATAAAATTTATCTCAAATTTGCCTGTATGGAGTGTGTAAAACCACTTTTAAAAGAGTGCGTCAGTATTTCTGACCGGGATTTGAAATCACATCTCCCCATTATTGTTAGTTTATTACAGCACCTTTGACTATTCTACTGTCAATGTGGGTTTATTTTATAATTGATAATGCCTAGATTTGATTGATTTTATTATTTACTTTATAAATAATGTTTATATGCTTATACAGAAACATTTTTAATGATTAATGTCCTATTTATTTTTAATTGCATTTTTTATATTGGAAAAATAAGCAAATTCTTATTTTTGCACTATTTTCATATAAAAAAAATTACAGATAAATTTACAATTTAAATGCAATGGGCATAAACGGGAAATTTCCTTAAAATTAAATGATATTTTTCTTATTTCTTATTTAGTCATAAACCTCGACTTCTTATCAAACCATGAAAGGTTTCACAAGAACTAATGGTCCGCCTTAAGAATGGCGTCAATTGAGTGTTTATATAAACTGTAGGCTATATGGAATCATGTCATTCTTTGACCCCCAATTAAGGCAGTGATTTGTGTATAGCTTAAAGTTCTTAGCAATTAAGATGCTAGAGTCGTTCACTAAAGTGCTTATGCAACATACTATAACTATTAATCGTGGATTACGTACTTGAAAAGTAATACTGGGTACACTATTATAAGAACCATTAAATCCATTAAAGAAAGGTCAGAGAGTTGTGGTAATAATTATAATAACAAATGTATTGGATGTATATACTACTATGATTTAAATAATTATTTATTTGGTCGGAGGTTAAGCAACCCAAAATATTTTTGGTTAAGGCTATTCGTAATAAAACCATATTTCAACTATCTAAACCATCTAAAAGAATTGAAAATTATAGGATATCACATGCACAGTCATCATTTTCTTGAAATCGTCAGGTCGTATATGTAGAGGTCTTGGTTTGAAACCAGATCAAGGCTATTTTGGGGATTTTTACTTTCAGGGTTACTCCTCTATTCCATGTACTTGTTTTATTATTTTTAGCACCTCTACTTCCCATTCGGGTTTACGTGGTTTAATAATTACGCTATGGTTTTAAGGATAATGAAAGTTATAATAAAAGGAGTATACCCGCATTTGTGTGGAGGGAGAGAAAAAACCACTTTGGAAAAACCTCAATCTTCCCGTCATCGGCAGTCTAGCCTACTGCACCATGTAAATGCAAGTAGAGTAAGGTGCCCAAATATTGAGTATGTTCCTATGTCTTGCTTGATAATCTCAAATCTGTTGGTTGCGATCAAAATCTTTTGAGAAGTTGGCCCCGAATGAGCATAGCTTCAAACAATTTTCAAAAAGTGTTGTGGTGGCTGTTATAGTGAATATTGTTTTCTTTCAGAACAAAAGTTTTTCACCAAAACTCTTTGAAATGATTATTGTAGCTATCTGGTAAGTTTTATTCTTGATTATTTTATTTCATATGATCAATACAAGATGTATATTTGCAACCTAAAATCAAGACTAGCCTAAAATGTATGTGCAAATTTTTAAATAATTAACAACAAATTGGCATTGATTTCCCTAATATTGAATATGCTTTGTGCCAAATATAGAATATTCCATATTTGGATCACTTTTAAAATACACTTAACCAATTCAATTTTTTCCTATTTAATCTATAATTTCATTTAAATTATTATTAAATAATTTCATCAGCAAGCTTTTGCCTAATTATGAGAGTGCATTTACATATGCTATAGTCTAGTTATTCTCTTAGATGACTTCTCAAAGTAAAATACGTCCTTGGAAGGATGACAACATGAGCACTACTATATTAGCTAATCAATACAAATAAATGGGCTTTCTAAAAACCCAAAAGACCTACCAAGTTCCAAGAGGAACATTGTTTCGCTGGTTAAGCTGTTTACATCTGATTCAATATTTTGCATTTAAGATGTTGTGTCAATATATTTGGGCCAACATTTCCTCCAAATCTAGACCTGCAGTTGGATAACCATTATTTGAAAATAGAGGGAAAATACTTTTATCTACCTGCAGGGGACATTAGGAAATTGACATAACAATTAGCTACTGCCAATAATATTAGTATTCCTTAAACGAGGATAGCAAGAGTTCAGGTAACGTAAATGTAAAAACTGTGCTCATAAAAATTGTGCCGAGATCCTAAAATATTTGCTTTTTATAAATGTTCTAAATAATCAATTGATTTACTAATTCTGATAAGGGTTTAAATCAAATTTAAATGGTTTGATTAATATATTTCATTTGAAATACATTTTAATATTTTTAAAAGCTGCCAATAGATTTCGACAATGCTATTCCACATTAGGGCCATAGTGTAAGCTAATATGGAATACTAATAGAAAGTTAACTAATCACGTAATCAACATATTTATTCTTGTATAGTTGTAATAAAAATTAGTTTAGCTATACAAAACATTATACTCAATGCCATGTTTAATTTTGAATATTTTTTTATATCAACGCATTGCATCACAGACTCTAAAAATATTACATATTCAGGCACTTTACTCTATATTTTGTATACATATTATCTTTCTATTTCTCACAGCTTTAGTAGATAGTTCATATATGTATAAAAACGTTGTGCAGAACAAACAAAACAAGTCGTTTTGCTATAAATTTATAAAAATGCAGGAATTGATTAAGCGTTGTCGATAAAAATAATGGATCTGAGAACGGTTAAAAATCATCAGCTTGGATGATTTTATACTAAACATATTATTTCCTAACTATTGTAATTATTACACTGATTTAAATATAATTTGATTAATTTGTTTTTGGTAAAATATAATTTTTTGATACAATTTTATCTATTTTAAAAGCTAAAAATTTCTACCTGTGTTTTATAATTTCATGTTATTATTGTTTACATTTAAAATATAAATTATTCCCAGACTAGATATTGCATGCACCCTTAATTGATATAGAGAGATATAAAAGATGAAAATTATACAAACATATGAACATTTATATATATATATATATTCTTTAACAAATGCATTAATTTATTGATATTCCTGTCTATAAAATCAGTTAATTTAACTTTTTAATAATTCCTGATCCATACTAAGAATAAATCAAAAATTATTATCCATTTGATTTCCAGTTGTATAATAATAAATGTATAGTGCTCCTCAATGCTGCATTTAACTACAATGGTGACTGTATCTTCTGTTTGTATGTCGAAGACTCTTCTTTCAACCCCTAAAGCTGACTATGTTCCCTCTCTTTCTCGCTTTCTGTATGCCATGATGGCTGCAGAACTCCTGTACCATGGTAAAATACTTTATCTCCATTACGTAAGGTACATAGATTTTGTTCCAATTTCTTATAAATAAATATTAAAATTAGTAAAATTAACGCGTTTCAAATTTATGTATATTAAGAAAAACTTTAAATTAATCATCGTGTAAGTTTTTAAATTCACAAAGTTCAAATGAAAAATAAATATAAATATTGTTTAAAGACTAGAAACGATTGGAGATAGTTGGTTCTTCCCTCATAATAGTGGAACGGTTTATCTCGTTCAAAAGGGGTGGGGTGATGCATCCTCCCTCCCTCGTTGCAGCCATGATGGTACTAGGAGAAATATGGACTTTTGGTTGTCATGGCAACGCGCTGGTTTATCCAATCAGAAGGGAGAAGTGTACCCTGAAAGGAACCCCTCCCTTGGAATGTTTTAGGCTACAAAATATTCTACCCAGTGTGTGTGTGTTGAAGCTAGGTGGTTGTAGCCAGTTTTTATATTATTATAAGTTGGCTCAACAATTTATAACATTTGTCTACATTTTTAGTTGTGGATATCTTAAATAGTTCATTAATCAATGGTGTGGTTATGAATTAGCATAATAAATCATTAAATAAAATATTAAATCAGTGTAGAATAGGCTTAAAAATATTTCGTTGATTTTTAATTTAGGGTTTTACTAGATCCTAAGCCAAACTACCTTACCAAACACATGTATTTTTGTTGGAATTTAAATGAACCCTCAATTTCTTGAAACAATTATGATTAATTAAGTTCCCATGATTAATTAAATATGATATAGATGTTGAAACTTTAGGGAGTAAGGGAGGGAAAACTTTCAAGTACTTATATTTTAAGATATGATTCAAAATAAATTCTATTTAAAATGTGTGTTATCAAGGATAATTGGTACGTTTAACAGAAGAGTCAATGACTTAACTAATTATGCAAACAGAGGAGTATAGTTAAGAAGGGTAAATCATTATAATCCAACTTGTCAATAAATTAAATAAAAACACTAATTTATAGCTCTCTTTAGTCTCCTTCTGATTAAAACAAAATTTGTAACGATCATGTAAGTATGTGTGTTCTGTTTTTTAATCTTTTAAATCTACCTCATACAAATTAGAAGCATGCAGAACACATATGGGATTCCTTTTATTTTTTTTTGGCACCACCTATTACTATTCTTTTGGTTTATAACGCTTATGTACTAATTACACTAATGGTCTTTAGGGGTTATGAAGGTTATATTTAGAGGAAGTGTTCCTACGTATGCGTGGAGGGAGAGTTCCTACGTATGCGTGGAGGGAGAGTTGAAAACCATTTTGAAAAAACCTCAGTACACCTGACCGAGATTTGAACCTCGATCTCCCGGTCCTCGGCAGTCAGAGTAGCGTCTTAAGCACCATGTGGCCACTGAAGCGTGTCATTATTTTTTGAGATTTCTTTGGTCCATTCCTTTAAATTAGGTGATATCTAAATTTTTATAAAACATCAATTATTTTGAGCATACTTAGTTAATTAATTAATATGAGAAGTTTACGTGAATTTATCACGGTGTAAGAATACAAAAATATACATGTGACATCTTAGAAACATATTGTCGACAATTAAAAGTCGTTAAGTCATAATTTAGTAAAATTTGGTACTTCCTTAATGTAATGGTTGTGTCTTTTTACCTGTTGCATAAATTAACACGAAATATGTTGAAAATAAAAACAAAATTGCTTAATCCTATTCTTTCACTTTTCATTAAATCTAGTTTAAACAAATTTATCTTCATAAAGGCATTACAAAATTTCAACACAGACTTGCACACAGAATTAAGACGCACTCAAATTGCAAAATAAATTATACCTGTCAGCCTGTGCACATGTTTAGGAACAATATGTAATTAAATTCAACTCCTAACATAACCTAACCTAAAATAAGCTATAATAACTTAAGATAACTTAACCTAAAATAAGCTAACATAACTTAGCCTAACCTAACTTGAAATAACCTTACATAACCTAACCTAAACTAACCTAATCTAACCAAACCTAACAAAACCTAGCCTGAACTAGCCTAACCTAGACTGAACTAACCTAACCTAGCCTAACCTAACTTCCATTTTCCATTCTGAACAAAGTCATAATAAATTTAACTTTACCCCACAGTTTGTGTAAGGGTATTAACCAAACTCGAATGAGCTGTCCCACAATTCGTGTGCATCTGTATTAGTTGTTCCGCAATTCGTGTACACAGACATGAATATAGCTCGGGAACATTAATGGAACACGTATTTATATTAACTTTCTCGTTGTTTTTGCGTCTCCTGTCCACCGCTGGAGTGGGTGCCACGTGTTACGATATATTCTGTATAGTTGTAATAATACTTGCTTAATCGCATTTAGCCAATTAGAATACTAAACAAAAATGTAATTGTGGATAGTTGTAAGTGATTGATAATATATATATATATATGTGATTGATAACATATATATATATATATATATATATATATATATATAAAGCTTCCTATTCAACCCTATTCTAAGATACCTCCACTAAATCCCTAGCCTGACACTCAGCCTCTTTAAAATACATTTAACACTATCATTCTATCGACGTATTAGCCTACAAACTTGTCTGGTATCTTTGAGTTTTCTTTGGTCTATTCCTTTAAATTAGGTGATGTCTAAATTTTTGTAAAACATCAATTATTTTGAGCATACTTAGTCAATTAATTAATATGAGAAGTTTACGTGAATTTATCACGGTGTAAGAATTCAAAAATATACATGTGACACCTTAAAGCAGTGGTTCCCAAACTTTTCTGAGTCACCACCCCCTTTGTTCCAAAAACTCATGCCCAGTGCCCCCTATCCTTTACTCTAAAAAATCAATACTCATAATAAAATAGCAATAAAATTCAAGGATGGAACAATTATTAATTGAATATTTATTTAAAATAAAAATATATTAAGTATATTTAATTAAACATGATTGATTAGCTTGATCCAATGATAATCTTTTCAAAGTTATTAAACACTTCATATTATTAGATATCACATTTAGTAACTAGGTAGAGTACATCACTATTCTGTAAATTCTTAATGTGATGGATGAGCTTGATGAAATGATACTAGTTTTTCAATGTCTGGTTTAATGTCATTTAACATGAGTCTTAAATCACCACGCTTAGCTATCTGGAGTCGATTTCTTTGCTTGGAGAGAAGTAGGCTGACCACACTAAAACCACGTTCCACCAAATACGATGTTGGAAATGCAATCAGGAGCCTCTTAACCACTCTCCATAATGCAGAATGGCGATAAGGAATTTCCTTCTGTAACCAAAACTCTTGGTATGATTTCTTAAACTTTGGTTTCAACTCAATGTCATTTTGTAGCTCAATTAGTTCTTCCTCCAATGCTCCAACTTCTTCAATATCTGAAAATGGACTTAATACCCAGTCTGGAATTTCCATCATAACAAGATCTTTGAATCGATCAGACATATCTTCATGCAGCATATTCAAATGGTCACAAAAAACTTGCAGATCGTCATCTTGTATTCCGACTTTCTTTTCTATCTCAGAAAAGCTCGGAAATTGGTATAGCTCGCGACGGCCTATATTGCGCTTCAGTATAGTTAATTTTGCAATAAATGTAGATACGACAGATTTGGCTTTAATAAGATTGGTGTCATTGCCTTGCAACTGCAAATTCATTTCATTGAACTTTGCAAATAACTCAGACAAATAAGCAATCTCATGTTTGATTTCTTTGAGTTCTTTACTGAGCAAAGCATTCGTGTCTTCAAAATATTCCACAACAGTGTCAAAAAGGTTGTAAAAGCGTCTCAAACAGTTTCCTTTAGATAGCCAACGAACTTCAGTGTGAAACAACAAACGTTCAAAGTCTTCCTCATTCTCAGAACAGAGCTCCCGGAATAGTCGATCATTGAGAGCATGTGCTTTAATTTTATTCACTGCAGTAATAACAGTGTGTAATGAATTGTGTAGGCGGCCACTGAGATTCTTTGCAGCCAGATGTTGGCGATGAATGACACAGTGAATGGTAAAAATATTTTGGCACTGTTTTTTTCAAGTAAGCGACACACCCACGGTAGCGACCAGTCATTGATGGTGCTCCATCAGTTGCACAAGCTAGACTGCCAATGCTGGGGACAAGGTTCGAATCTAAATTGGGTATACTGAGGGTGGTTTTTACAAAATGGTTTTACACTCTCCCTCCACGCAAATGTGGGTATACATCCTATAAATATAATTGTCTTAGTCCCTAAAACCATTAGCGGAATTAGTACATCAGCGTATAAGCCAAACGGGTAGTAAGACACGGTGCTAAAAAAATGTACGAATCCCATTTTTAAATGCTCGCATACAAAATATCAAACAGTGAAATATTGGTCATAGATTTAGATAGTATCACGAGACCAATTTATTATTAAACACACACAATCATTAATTAATGATTTTGATGTACAATAATCCTTAATTTTATTATATCACTGCTATATGATATGACTCAGTGAGGCAAATTGTTGACATGTATGCATCGTGGATTGCGTTCAAGACATCGCATGGGGCTATGACTAATGTTGACGAGAGACTGATAAGATATGCAATGTGTTGACAGATACGTGCCGCGGTTTGCGTTTATGTTATCGCACGGGGTTGAATAGGTACTAAAGCCACGAGATGGTCCGCATACAATTGACTAGAATGTGTTGAAGTTAATGTCCATATAAAAGTATAATTTTTACATAAACGGCACACAACGATAAATATATTAGGTAAACAAAATTTGACACGACTATGTACCAAATCGCGTTTTAACTATCGCTTCAGGTTAATGAGGTGATAATATGGGTCGATAGACTGTCGTGTGTGCTGCGTGCTGCATTAACAATCTCACATATGCTTAATCAGATAATAATGAAGACCCACACTGACTGACACGCGAACAGAGGCGTAAGTCTCAACTCTTTTGGTTTACTGGTGACGAGTTAATGGTTTGAAGACATGTCCGGGTGTTTTAGGGTATTTGTCTCCTGAATGATTTAAAAATCAAATAGCCAAAGCTATTATTTATGCTTTTTGTGAGGATTACTCCAGCTAGATATTATATTCTAAAAATTTACTCTGCCTTAAGATATGAGTGAAGAATGACCCTGGGCATGGAACGACTCCTGGATAGCTCCATGGTTAGAGCATTGTCGTACTAAGCCAAAGGTCCCGGGCTCGATCCCCATGTCCAGGTGTCATTTATCAATTTTTCAGAATATGATATCCTGAATAATTACCTATAATATATTCACGTAATTACAAGTAATACTTCCTCTAAATTCTACCTTCCTCATCCCTTTCAAATAAATATGGCTTGCTTTCCACAAACTACCCTTATCGTATATCAAGTCATTAATTGAATGTGTTTTCAACGTACCCCCTTTTTTATATATCTTGTAATAATGGAATATTTTTTAACGCTCGTATCCCTAAACTTATATTATGTGTTTAACTTCAAACGGAGTTTAAATGTTCAAATAGTTCCTATTTAAAAAAAAATTAAGCTATATTACCTGAAAACTTATATAAAAATAATTTTAAGGAATATTATCTGGCCAATAATTTATTTTCATAGGAGGTGACCGGCCGGTCTAGGGGTAAAGTGTAGACTTCTGTGCTGGGGTTCCGGGATTCAATCCTCGGTCCCAGCACATATTTATCTGATTGACAAACCCTTCCTTCACCTCTGACAAGACGTGTATTAGTCACAATTTGTGAATGTGTGGAATGCCAGGCCTCCACCGTGGTTCGGATCCCACGTTAAACTGTAGGTCCTCCATTTCATCTCACAATCACCCTACCATTACACATTAGCGTAAGTGCGTACAACCCGTACGGGTATTAAGACAAATTATGATATTTTCATAGGAGTTATTTCATTATTAAATATAATTGCTATGTTTAGTATATTTAAAAATGATTTTAAATCCTACACAATCTTCCAGAGATTTGATCAACCATGCGATGAAACATTAATAGAAACTACGATTGTGTTTATTACTCTAATTTTGAATAAGATATTTTTATATTTGCCTTTAATTTAATCCAAGAACAACCAACAAACACAAAATATTTTATTTTATAGTTTTGGCTTTTCTTATGCTCGTATCTAATCTTGGTATAATATTGGTAGCAGCTTTGTCAAAAATAAATAAATTAAAAGTACTTTGATCAAATTTGGTAGGAAAATATAGTCCTACCGTGGATCAGTGAAATTGTGGGCTAAACATTACCAGAGTAACGTAGAAAAAAATATCTGTTTCAGCTAATTATAATATTCTGTTCTTGAGCTATTCTAGACCGGCTACAACGGGAAATGTGTTGAAATATCCATAATAATGGTTTCCATTCTCTCTCCAAGCTAATGAATATATATATATATATATGAACTCTTAATCAACCTTATCTTGTGTTCTACATTTAGATAAATTAATGACTGGTTCTTGAACTAAACAAACCAATAATTTATTTATCACTATGCTTAGTCCACTGCGTCTTACAACCCATGTGTTCTATCCGTACATTTACAGAGTTGATAGGCATTAGTAAGGTATTATCAGTAGTAATTTCACCTGTATCTAAGTGGATGGGGCGTTGAAAACTCATATCTATATAACCACCTTAATTAAATTTGGCTGGTATTTGAGCCCTGACTTTCCCGTCAACATTCAGACAAGATTTGATTTGTCTTAAGCCCATGTACATACCAATACGACTTTACCAAAAAATCGTTTTAAGGAATAAATATTATTTTAAGTAGGGCCTAGAGTAATATTTCATACCACTTAGATTGTGACCATTTTTTATAATGCTAAACTGACAGATAACGGAGAGATCGGAGTTTAAATCCTGGTTGAATCTTCTGTGGGTGGTTTTTACTATTATTATTATTAGCTCCGCGTCTTACTACCCGTTCGGGTTATACGCACTTACGCTAATGTGTAATGGTAGGGTGATTGTGAGATGAAATGGAGGACCTACAGTTTAACGTGGAATCCGAACCACGGTGGAGGCCTGGCATTCCTCACATTCACAAGTTGTGATTAATACACGTCTTGTCAGAGGTGAAGGAAGGGTTTGGCAATCAGATAAATCTGTGCCGGGACCGAGGATTGAACCCCGGACCCTCAGTACAGAAGTCTGACACCTTACCCCTAGACCACCAGGTCACCGGTTTTTACTAAATGGTTTCCCACTCTCCTTCCATGAAAATGTGGGTTGATTGCCTCTAAATGCTTTCTTTTTAATCCTACTAAATTACAGTAATTAATATACATACGTATAACCTGAACAGGTATCAAGACGTGGAGATAATAAACATTTCTAAGTACTGCGATAGGTATTTTTATGCTAGTGTAGATTCATTTATTTTCCTTAAAATTAGAATATAAATCAATATTTAGTATTTGCAATTTTTATCATATACTAATAATAATTATTATAATTTAAAAAAATCGGTATAAAAAATTAGCATACAGTTGACGATTGATTACCACTTGTTATTTAATTTTCTGTCTGGAATACTTTTTAATCTTATTTGTAATTTAATCACTTGAGTATTAGTTAATTAGTAGGATATAATATAATATTTTTAGTGTTAGTGTCGAGGTAGTTGAATTTGAATGATTGAAATTAGTAGCACTGAAGCTTAGTGATGTACTAAACTGTTGTTTCACTTACGATCACATACGGTATGTTTCTATGAAAAATATAAAATATTTTTAAACCATTATATTTCATGATACATTGCTACCTCACCTGCTGTCCAGTTGAATCAGTGTGTCCAACCCACAGCTTCCAACGTGTCTCTTTGTGGATCCCCATGTCCTAGGAATTTTTTTATAGTTTAATAAATAATACTCAAAGGCGTAGCTACGATCTGCATTAACGAAGAATTTGATGCACAAAAATAATTTGTTAACTGGTCATCTCACTAGTTATATTTATATGGTATTAATAATAGCTATACTAGTTGGCTCTATATTGTAATTTATTACTGGTTATGGGTATTTAAAAAAGAATTAGGAGTTTTACTCTTTTTTTCATCTGGTGGTCCACCATGTCTGATGCATTTAGCAGATTGTCCCATGACCTTTGAATGAATGAAGAACCATACTTGCCTAAATTAAGAATCTCTGCCACCATCGTCGTCTTATATATTTTGAATAAAGTCAAATTGAGTTCTAAATGAGTGATTAACACGAGCTCATTTGAACATAGTATCGAGTGACGTGTTTTGTTCAACACACTTATCTAGAGCTATATTATTACCCAGCTGCACTTGAATTTGTTATTAAATAATACTATGAGAATATATTTGGAAAACCAGGAAAGTTTTTGCTCAAAGAGTTAGCCACAGGTAAAATTAAAAATATTTGCTCTATTCCATAAAGTTTCTATAAATAAGGTTAGAAAAATAAGAAAAAATTAAATTTTTATAATTTATAATTTACACCAATCTATTTATGGGTTTGTTTGTTTATCTATTCAATAAAAAAGTGTGTAATACATTGTGTGTATTGTGTTTTGTTTGGAAAGCTTGTATTATATATTTTAACGTTATAGTAGACCTACATATTATTATGCATAGTTAATTAGTAAGATGATCAATAATGTATTTGCTATGTTTTCTCAAATATAAAAATAGCTTTCACATTCAATTAAGATAGTGATTTATGACAAAACTGTTTAAATTAATTTATTTAACTAGGGATTTTTACTAGGAATTAAAAACTAATCTGCATTTTTATTGAGTTTTATTTAAAAAATCTAAAACTTTTGTTGAATCAGTCAAGGATTTTTAAATGTAGTTTTAAACATTTGCTTTAAATGGTGTATTGGATACTTATTTTTGTATAGGTTAAAACAACTTTTTTTATAGTGTTTATTAGTGTTATTATTGTACTGTACACTGGCCATTTTATTTTAAAAAGCAAAGTTTTTAGTTGATTTATACTATGATTATGAGATTATTTTAAAATAAGTGAATATATGTATAGTTTCTTAGAATTAATGCTAGCAAAATTACAAATACTTCAATTTATTTATATGTAAATATTATTTTCTGAATTTGAAATAAATAAATTTGTTTTCTGAATTAAGTTGTTCTTACTATATATTATTAGCTAGAAATGTAAATATATGTTTAATTTAATCGTTACTAATATAATAACTTATTAACAGCTGCTTATTAAGATATTGTGAAGCCTAACTCAAAATAAAACAGGCCAGATATAAAGTCATAAGCAAACATAATTTGTTTAAAAGTACAATATTCATAAATAAAGTATAAGCTATTTTCAAAGATTGATACATTTTATAATAATTCCAAACTATTAATCCAAAAGTATTCTTATTCTATTATTTAAATGAAATCTAACGAGAATTCTATAAAATGAGGACTATTTACAAGCCACTTATATAATACATGTGTTTACTATAATAACAAGGTTTAATCTATTTTACTGATGTTAAATCTAAATAGCTAATCTCATCTTTGGGGTTAATAAAATGAATTTTAATGGAAATAAGCATGTTAGCTGTTCAATGTTATAAAAAAAGCTCTTTTTTGGATCTTAAGAACCTTTAAAAATCATACTTATCATTATAAATTTAAATTATATGTTTAATTTATCTAAGATATAGTACCTCTCGACAAGATATTTATTTACGCTCATTATGTATTTAAGTCCAAATGTCAGGTTTATTTTAGAATCACTGTCCTAAGACAAATGCTTTTTCACGGTTTTTCTAGGTCTATATTCATTTCAAAATTAGTTTTTTATTTTCTCTTAATTAAATAAAGAAAAAATAATGTTTAAAAAATATTTTTACCTTTAAGGAGCCTATTCAAATTAAGTATGTTTTTATATACCATCTAAATATGAGTATTCAAAAAGAGAATTTTAAACTAAAAAATTTGATCACGTCCATTAAAAAAAATTGTTTACAGTCTTATTCTTAAAATAAAAAATGTCATTATTAATCAAGCGTATGAAATAAATAATTTTGGTTTACTTTTTATAAATACTCAATATACAATATCATTTAAGATTATTATCAAAAATTAAATAAGTTTCAATCATCATTGGAAAAATCATCATTGACGTAAAAAAAACTGGAAAACATAATTTTATATGATTTTTTTTCAATTAAATCAAACTAAACTTTTTTAATGATCTTTCCCTTAGCTCTTATATATATAAAATTATATTTGTCTGGGTTAATATTAGTCTAAAATATACTTTATTATATTATAAACACAGTTGGTATTGTGATTGCTAGAACTGTATTATTAAATATATGTGTACACATGTGATTTATTTAATTAATGATTAGGAAATAGTTTTGTTTTGAAATAGACTCACCAAAAACATTGAATAGTTACACGATTTAAAAAAAATACTTAAACTTAAAAAGTTTTGTTTCACAAATAGATTCTCTCAACACCAAACATTTCTACTAAAATGACAAGATGAAGCAAGATTGGGTAGGTATTTATAAAATACACCTCTACAAACTTTCACCAAATACTCTCTTCTTATTGGCTACATTCAAAATCTAAATTTCTTACAAAACTTTTTTATTTCACAATTCACTTCTTTAAAAATGTCTTCTTTTAGTGTTCAACCCTTTGGTCACAAGTAAGTTTTTTTTTCCTCTTATTTACAAACTTTCTCTTTTACTATTTCACTCAAAAACTTTACAAAGATAAGATAAAAAAAATCTTAGGGAATGAAACGTGCTATCTCTCCATCTTTTGCCAAGTTCTATAAAATACGGTGGTCAATCAACCCTTTGGCACCTTATTGGGTGTTCTGTAGATTCTATTTTCAGTGTCATAAAAGAAGAGAAAGTTTACTTCTCTTAACAGAAAATGGTTGAAGAGCTATAAACGTGCTCTCCAAAGAATCACTTGAAATATTTCGTACCATGACAACTTTCAGTTGAATTTAAGGGAACATTTCAAACTTTTCCAGTTTAATCTTTTTTCTTTTAACATTATAAATATTAAATCAGAGGAAATCTTTATTTAAAAATATCAAACCCTATCTTAAATGAATAATATAATAGAAGTAACTATATAATCTTCAGCTCTTTATTCCTATTAAATAAAATCAGATCTCCGAATGAGGCTAAGATTTTAAAATGGATATATGAACCCTTATAAGAATACAAGTACCAACACATTAAATATTATTTTCCAAGACAATTACTTAATTACATTTACTACAAACATAAATCTGTTATTTATATATAAAATTTAATACATTATCTCTCTCATTTTTTTAAAAGTTGAATTTTTTTCTTAAAATAATTTCTATGTAATTTTTGTGTGGTTTTGCCTATCAAATTTAAATAAAAATAAATATGTTAGCGGCTAAATTATAGACCCTAAAATAAAATAGTCATGTAACATCATTTATTTTAACTACACTATACTTTGAGTAAAATGAAGATTTTTTTTAGTTGGATTGAAAAAAAGACAGTGGTTTCTCTAAAGTATAGTTACACAACAAAATGTACTCATATCCATAAAAAATGTTTATGTAAAAAGAAATGCACATAAAATGAATATTAACAACTAGAAAAACCTATTTTAACACTTGTTCGACCCTAGCTATACATTGGGTGAAAATAAACTCTTGAAGAATCAAATGTACAAAACCAGCGAGGCTTAGGAGATAAAAATGTATAGGTTACGGATATAACGATATTAAGTATCATATTAGTAAATTGAAAATTGACACCCGGGCAAGGTAATCAAACTCAAGACCTAAGGATTAGCACGTCAATGCTGTAATATTGATCTAGCTAGGAACCATCCCTTGTTAAGGGTTATTCCTCTCTCATAGTTTAGGGTAGTGCCTTTGATGAACGTGTAGAAGTCAACAAAGTCATCAACAATCGGCTGTCATTGATACCACACCCACCGGTAACTCGGAATTACCTTTATGCTGCCATAAAGCAACAAATTTTACATGAAATCGAATAACATCTTATACAAGTTATACAAGATATATCCATCGGAGGAAGAGAAGAAGAACAGGCGTGATTGGAAGATTCTCGCCTGACCAGGATGGATGTTGTTAGTGTGGCCTCCTGTTACGTATACTGAAGGTATACCGGACAATATACACACTCAGGATACATTCAGTATACGTACAGGGGGTTCTACATCTCTCGTCGATCTAACAGCCACGGCGAAACTCCTAAAGAACTCTTCTTGAAGACCTTTCTTGAGGAATCTTCAGAACCATTGCTAAAAGCTCTGATAAAACTTGAATAATTAAAGAAAATAGAATAAGTTAACCTATATAGAAGCTTTTTAAATTAACATATATTTACATTGCTCCAAAACTAGGCTTACCATTAGAATATAAAATTTAAATTTAATTGGGTACCTAAGAACATCATCAATGAGTTATAATGATGCCATATTATATTCTAAGTTATGTCTAGAATATTTGTTTAATTAGTTACTCCTATGGTGCCTATAACATAGCTTATATATATCTGTGATTTTAATCAAGTTCACAGTGATACGTCATATAAATAGGCATATTATCAAAATAAATCAACGTAAACCTATTAAAATATTTAGCTTCATTATTAGGCAATATATAAAATAAATACATTTGGTAAAGCTCATAACTTTATTTCTATTTTATATATTTAATAACTTCACTGAAATAAATCAAACGTTTTAGTTGCTCAAAGTAATTGATTCGCTTAATGTTTATTAAATATAAGTTTTTTTGTTCTATTTTTAACATTTTATAAGTAGTGGTCCGGGAGAATATGTAATATTAAGTGATGATGTGTAGGCTTCTCTTTGTAGCATTGCACTGGTTTCCTTTTCAAATATCTGAAATTAAATCTGAAACAAAAACCAAACTTAATTACTTCATCTAGTAATAGACACCACTAATCATTGGAATGAGTCATTCTCAATTAAATTAAAAACATAAATATTTTAAATGTATATTCTTTAAATCAAAAAATTACACCTGGACTTGGGAATTAAGAATAATTTTTTTAATTTAATAAAATCAAATTTAGATGCGGTTTTAACCATAAATAAAAGATATAATAGCTTGGCTATTTAATGGATTTTATAATAAATCAATTTGTTCTTAAAACGTTTGAAATGATATAATAAAGTTATAAAGCTCTAAGCTTACATTATACATTTTAAACTAATTAGTCATGCTTAGTTAATCGACATAAATTGCATTTGTGAGTTTTAAATGTATAATTTTGGAATGATCAATTATTTTTTGAGTGTCATGAACAAGCTAATAGCTGAAGATAATTTCAAATGTGAGTCACAATCTTTAGCGCATTGAGTTCATAAAAGACGGAAGATGGGTTCATTTAAAACAAGTAAAAATATATGCTCACTTCTTTTATAATGTTTGTAAACCAAAACATCGGTTTACACAAACATCAAAATAGAAAAAAAAAAAGTGTTGTTATGTTTCATAAAGTCTTGAGAACAAGTCATAAAACTAGCACGTCGCAAGTAAGTGTAATAAAATACTCCTGTAACCAAGAAGCACATATTTATATTGAGGTGGATTTTAGTGTCCATTTCAAGTGGCACGATTGAAAAATATTGTTCTAAATATTATTATCGATTGAAGAACCCAATTTGACAAATAAACTCATTCTTAGTAATTAAAAAAGGTTAGGTTTCCTACAAACTACAATACTTTACATTTGCTGAAGAAACTAACTTAAATCATATTGTGCGCTTGCGTTTAGAAATTATGAATCAAAGTGTAAATAAAAGTCTGAGTAGGTTGTGCAGAAATTCGTAAGTGACGCAAATGTGGTAGTTAAGAAGCTTTGTCTATAAACTTATTCATAAATGACAAGTAAAGGCGCACTTAAAGAGACAAATGGAATAGTTAAAAAGAGGGTAAATATTGGAAAAAATTGCTTCAAATATTTTCAGCCTTATACAACCTGTAAAGGTCTTAATGAATAATATCATCAAAGAAATGAAATTTAAGAAAAATATATTGGTATCTCTTACCACCATCGCTAATATATTTATTTACATTTTCAAAAGATATCTTATTTAATAAAATCTTTGATATAGTATCACATTAAAGGTATAATATTTGTGTACACATTATTTTTAAAACTTTAATAATTTAGTTGTTCACTATATTTTCTCAATCTAAAATTCACACAATTGAACATAAGAATTTTCATCAAATTGTATTTAATTGCAATAAAACATTAAAAATAGCATTAGAAAGCTGTGTTTGTTCAAACTTGATTCGCCAGTACGGTCTTTAAAGATACAGTATTAAATTAAATGGTTTTAAATAAATATAAAATTAATGCATTTAAGCTGTTTGGGTTTATTTATCCAAGCAATCCATACGAATAAAAAATTAAGTTAAAATAATTAGTTAATTTATTTTAGTAAAAAAATAAAAGTTTTCATTGAATCTTAGGACCAACTATTTAAGTTTTATTATAAATATAATTTCATAAATAATCATTTAATCCAGTTTTTTGGTGGTGGCCAGGTTGTTGGGGTTCGGATGTTGGTATCTTGTAATTAGGCTCGATTTTCCTAGATACTTTTCCACTATTCTTCCACGCCAACTTGGGTGGATTTCCTCCAAATTCAACCTCCCTAATTTCTACTTAATTGTTGTTTAAATGCGTTTATCTTGATCAGGAATACGACACAGGTAAAAGTGGTAATATATTTGACAATTGTTCGTTTACTCTCGGCGATGGTAATTTAACATAAATTTTACATATTGATAGGAAAACAAACTCATTTATACTGTAGTGTTAGTGACTTAATTTAATATTAAGTTTGTAAAAAGCAATAAAACGTTAAATTGTCGTCCCAATTTACTGACAATAATATGCGAAATAAATCATATGTTTTGGTTAAATTGAGTATTGAATTACATATGTGGTTTTTCGCCCCTAGGGTTGGTATGAGAACGGAGCATCATTGGCTTGCGCACTAGGTCGATGGCAGAGGGGTTGAAGCGGCCATGTTGGCAGGGGGTTGTTGATGAAGTGGGTGGGGTGTGGGGGTGTTTGTGCCCACAGGGGAGTTTTAAATTCCCGATATTTCTTTACCCTCGGTTTGAAGGGGTGGAAAAGGAAGGGAAAAGGTGCTAGGCTATTGAGTCAAGTGATTTACCTCCCCAAAGTTGTAAGGATTTGGGACAGAAAGAAGCGCTACGGTCTTCCAATGTTTTTCTATTGTTTATTGACTTCCTCCAGTACAGCCAAACACAAAAAACACTTAACACTTTTTCGTGGATCATTTTAGATAATATTACTTTTGTATGTGCATTATTGAGAAAGGATAAATTCTATATCGGTATGTTTGATGTCCGACATCTTAGCTCAGTGGTTGCGTTTTTGTCTATTAATTTAAGGGTCCCAAGTTTGATTCCTGGCATGGCTGAAAATTTTATACTTAATGAAATGTTGGTTAACCTATTCAGAGTGATGAGTTAACGGCTGGGAGCTGGATGTTGTGTCTGTTCTAGATTTGTTAGTTTTTAAGTCGTGTGTTGATATAATCATTCGGTTCAGAAAGTGAACGGTAAATACCTCAAAAAATGGGAAGAGGGGGGGGAAGATATGTTGGTAAAATTACAGCTTAGTCAGAATAAGCAATCCATATTTAAAATATGTACGTTTTGAAATAAATGAGAATATCAATAGAATTATTTGTAGAAAAATTGGAGAAAGCCTGCAGGTCCAAGGTTCAAATCTTTTTTAGTTGAGATATAATTTTACTAACCAAAACTTTATATTCAAACTTCTATAAAATTATATTTTCGTGGTCCTATAATCGCGAGAAGTACGATAATTTATTATTAGTTTCGATACATATATTATTATTTCAGCGTATTTCACCACTCATTTGGGCTAGGTGCTAACTATACCAATTAGGAATGAGTAATTTAGAGTTTAGAGGAAGTGTAAACGCGTTTGCGTGGAGAAGAGTGGGAAAATATTGTTTTTATAAACACTTTCAGTACACCTAACCAGAATTCAAACTCTAACCTCTCCATTAATGGCAATACAATTTATTACGATAGTGACGATGACGATGTAGACCACCGAAACTGGTATATATGTATATATATATATATATATATATATACCACCGAAACTGATTATATATATATATATATAAACAATACATATTAATAATCTATACTAGGCATGGTTTTAAAAATTATGGGACTTTTTACAATCGATGAATATATATTTTGTAGGCTTGTTTACTATTTTATATGAAAAATAAATTACTTATAAAACATTTATCAATAGGTTTATCACTTAGATATTTGAAAATAATTTGATAAATTCCTGTAAAATCTTATAAGAATAGATTAGACTTGTTTCAAGGGATAACAATACTTTTTTTTTTCTGCCAAATTTTAAATTTAGCTTTCTGCTGAGTGATGCAATTTGAAATTGATATGAGACTATTCACAATGTTCCTGGTTTTGGTTTGTTAAAATTTCTTCCCTTTTGTAAGTCGAACATAGTATTTGAAAATTGTTGGTTGAAATTTACTAAATAAATAACATTCTGTAAGAGGCAATTATTAAAAACCCACGTTTTTAATTAAAAAAATTAATTTATGATATCTTTTATGATTTTATATTAAATAAAATTCAATAATTCTAGCTCATTTATTTACACAATAATAAATAAATTGTAATTAAAATGATTATTATATTAATTATCATTTATATATTGATATACAAACTATTAGTTATTTTTCAACACAGAATAAGTTAAATTCCTTAAGTTAGTTTTGTTGAAAAGTTAGTATTATTTAAGGCAACAGAGACATAGAAGTAGGTCTGATATGTATAACAGTAATACTAAAAAATATTCAAGGTATGTATACTATATATTTAGCAGGTATTTGTACTAAATTTTTTGTGGTTAAAAACTATACAAAGAAATCTATAGTAAGAGACAAGTTCTTAGATTGTTATATTCCTTGAATAAATGATTAGATCATACATTATTTATTTATATGTAAGTTTCAAAATAAATAATATGGTATTATATTTTAAGGTATTTTTTACCATGATGCTCCACAAATTTATAACCTAATCATAATTTAACTACTAGCTCAAATGTGGTAATGCTATTCTGGATTATATTAATTCTGATGACTTAGTTGCTTTTAGCTATTGATACATTTGATATGTTAATTTTAAATACTATATATAATGAACCATTTTTACTATAAAATAAAGAGAGTTTGAAATTTGATTGTTTTAAATAAAAATACAAATAAATAAATTATATTAATGAAACTTGATAGCTTGATTTTGTTTTGATAAAGCGATAATAAATTCAAATTAAAATAATTAATATGAATGTTTCTAACAAACTTAGTAAATAGCCAATTTTAGATGGATTATTTATTGATAGTTTAGAAGTTTCATTCCCCCCCCCAAAAAAAAAGTTAATCCCCCCGGCGGCCACACACTCTCCCCTTTCCAAAGAGCATAAATCTCTTCACTCAAGATGACGTCACACACACACAAACATTCCGTCATCTTGACGGCGATAAGAGACAGAAAGCTACATTCCTGTCAATATTTATTAACAAATACAATAAATAATATTGCATAATAAAGTAAAAACATGTTTCAACTAAAAAAATACCAATGTGTACCAAACAAACATATATTGACATTTAGTAAGAGATTAAATAAATTTATATTTTATGCAAAAACCAATTAATAGTTTCTATAATTATTAACAAATTAAATTTGCCTCATGATTCTCGGAATAAGAAAAATAAATTAAACAAGACGTGCCTATTTATAATAAAATATGTGAAAGATATCTAAATAAAAGATCAGTTAAATAAAATACTTAAAAGATTTATCTTGATATTTATCAACAATCTAATTAAAAAATTACGTTTTTTTATATTTAAATGGTCTATGATAGCCATTTTAAATCAAATGGAATCACAACATATAATACTTACGTTTAACAAGCCAAATAAAGACTAGAAAATTAATCAACTCTTGCAAATAAAACTCAAGTTTATAAATAAAATGGAATAAAGTGCCTGTTTACACTGACTTACCCCAACATAAATCTCCTCCCACATTGGAATGACGGGGACTTCCCCCCCTTGAACCACTTTAGCCGTCATGTTGATCTTCAAGATAAAATATGGTAGGTCTACTTTTTTTTTTCCGTAAGAGAAAACTACAAACAAACAGAATAAATAATCATAATAATAAAAGAATCAGTCTTGGCAAAGTTAGTTACATTTGTGACGGTCTGCTGGCGTCTGACTTTTTTGGGGCCGGTCGTCTTTCTGGCGTCGCCTAGCGTCGAGTGATGGTGGGGACGTTCTATGCAGGCACCGCGAGGCATCGGATGAGCCGTACGACGCCGGCGCCGATAGGATTGCGTCGAGAGGGAAGGGGGGTTGAGGACCCCCCCCCGGGGGACGGCGATGAACAGGGGGGGAGGGAAGGATTGTGTATAGCGTCAGTGTGTGTAGTATAGCTTTCAGAAGGTTTATACAGAGAGGTGGAGCCTGCTAAATGTTGAGAAGGGACGAAGGGAAAGAGAGGGAAGGGGGACAACTTTTTTAGGGGGCTGGGCTTGCTCCAACTACCATAGCTACTTTATTGATGTTTCCTCTTCTTCCAGTGGCGGCGTGTGGAGAGTTTTCAGTTGAGAGCGTAGAGGAAAAACTAGTTAAATCCTTGGGACATTTCTCACTTTACAAAAGTGGTTTAAACAAAGTCATTCCAGGTTGTTAATCTAAGTGGAATTTAGGGATTAAGATTGTTAACATTTTCAAATAGCGTTCCTTGTGATTACCTCAACCTACTTACCATTTTATAATAAAGTTCTGTCATTAATAAAACAAACTCCAGATAATAAGTTTGTATGTATACATAATTTATCCGATAATCTATTTAAAGCGAGTGTTTCAAATAGGCCTACTATCAATTATATTTAATTTAATAAATCTATGTTAAAATGTATATAGACTGATACCTTAATTTTTTTGTTCTCAAAATAAAAAGTAATACGGGGACATTTATTTCTGGATGAAGGATCATTATTTATCATTTCTTTGCAATTGAATCAGTTTAAAACTTTTTTTTAGCTTGTTAATGTTTTTATCAAAGTAAAAAATATTTTATACAAGGTATTAACTAAACCTATCTAAGAGCAACTTAGGCCTACCTACTCTATGTCATTAGGAACTGTACACCTAATTACACCCTGCCTCTTTCAGGTCTATTCTAACACTATCCTGTTTATAATACCATTTACTTAAAATCTAATTTATCTTAGATAACAGATAAAACAGCCAATCACTTAGACATTAATTCATCACTGTGAAAGAGGAATACCCCATTTTATCCACAATAAATATTTTTAGCTGTGCCAGGAATAGAACCAGAAGCTCTTAATTCTGTGGACAGACGTTCAATAAAATCAGATAAAGTGTTGGACAAGTGGTTTAAGGTGGAATGGAAGGGAACGTGAATTAAGTTCTGTATAGTTTGTTTTAATTTTTTTAAATTCTATTCAGCAGATTTTCTTACTACCTGATCGGCTATATGCTTAAGTACCAACTGCGCTATTGGGTTAGGAATCGTGAAGGTTGACTATAGATGAAGTGAACCCGCATTTGCAATTAGGGGAGTGGAAAACCACCCCCAGTTTACCCGAGCGAGATTAGAACCTCGATCTCCTCCTCCTCAGAAGTCTAGCTCAACAAGAAACTAGCACGTTAGCTAACTACGCCACCGAGCCGGGTCTTTTAGTAATAAAATATGTCTTTTAAACAAAATAAAATATTGTATTGGTATTGCTTAGCTACAAAGTTGTAATCTAATTTTCTACATATAGTAGAATTCATCGTAGAATTTTAATTTAAATTTTTACCCACTTCAATGGCCGCATGGCCTAACGCGCTACTCTAAAGTAGACTAGATTGCCAATGACTGGGAGATCGAGGCTAGAATCTCAGTCGGGTGTACAGAGGGTGTTTTTCCAAATTGGTTTTCCGCTTTTCCTCCACGAAAATGCGAGTAAACCTCCTCTAAATGTAATAGCCTTCCTAATTCCAAAAACCATCAGTGTAATTAGTACAAAGGCGTACAACCCGAACGGTTAGTAAAACTCGACGCTAAAGAAAATTTTCAATTTTTAAATGAGAGAATTTATGTTCGAATTCCACAATTCCCGTGACGACTATTCAATGACTATTGAGATAACTTTAGTTTAATTTTCTACACACAGTCATTTACTGAATCAATAAATTACATACTTTGAACAAATAAAATTATTCTTATGAAAATTGTAAAGATTGTCTCCTTAGCTCGAGTTTTATACCACCCTAACTTGAGTGCCTAAGACTATAACCAAATTAAAAAATATTTTCATCACTTTAGCGAGTGTAAACCACCTTGCAGATAAACATCCGATTATTTTATAAGAAGAAATAGTTCAATTATCTTATAAGCTTGTAAGATTCTGCACGACGATGAACTGGAGGGTTCGATAGGAAGTCTTCGGCTGAGGTTCTGATTATAGATTCATCGTAAGGGTTAGGCAATGCTGGAAAGGGGGGGAGGGAAGATGTGAGATGGAGGATGGGGTCCAAGGAATATTGATCTGAAATGAAGGGAAAGCCTCTCTGTTGTGTGTGTGTGTGTTGTGTGTGTGTGTGTGTGTGTGTGTGTTGTGTATTTCTATCTGGGCAACCCACGGTGACTGAATCTCTACCTACTTTCAATGCAAATCTTGTAACCAATTGCAATTTTTTTTAAATAGGTAAATATGTATTTAACTTTCACTTTTTAATTACCAGCTTACAATATTCCATAAGTCAAATAATATCGTAACTTATAGGAACATACTTTATACTAATAAAAAATGTTAGAGACAAGATTAGCGATAACAGGACAAAAAAAAAACACAGATAAATATCGAGTTTTTTAAGCACCGTCTGGAATCACAACCAATTACTCTAAATTTTGAAAATGTATTTGTTCACTTTAAATTCTCAAAAAAAAAAGTAAGGTTGAGGAGGAAATGATAACTTATAAGGGGCTAAGATACAAAGGTCAGAATAAGGTGCGCACCGCATAAAAAAAATTTAAAATAATTTAAAATGTAGTTTTATTTATAACTAAACCTAGTATTCCCTTGTATTTCTTATTCCTTCAACAAAATATTTTGACGGTTTCATTATATATATATAACTGCTTCAGTGGCCGCATGACCTAAGGCATCACTCTCGTGTTGTACAAGACTGCCGATGACAGGGAGATGGGGGTCCGAATCCTGAACGGGTGTAAAATTTTTTTTTAATTGTTTTTACACTTTCTCCATGCAAATATGGGTATACTTAACCTAAAATTCAACCCTAATTATTTCTAGCTTACTAGTGTAAATACTACATATGTGTGTGAGCTGAACATGTAGTAATATGTGGTACTAAATATATATATGTGTATATATATATAACATACTATTTTAAAGCCGTCTAGGTAATCATTTAAAAGCAGATATATGCAAAAAGTATTAATCATTGTCCAATAAAAGGAAAAAACTAAATTTATCAATTTGGAATTTATAACCTAAAAATACAGTAAGTAGGAATTGATTTTTTTAAGTAATAAATTAGTTACTGAATTTAAGATGGAAACAAATAAAATAATAAAACCACTATTTGATTAATCTAGCACTAAAAATATAGGTGTAAGGATTGGTTGGAAAGTTACACGAAAACATTATACAAAATTATATAGCTGGACACGTAATTCAGTGTTCACTGATTAATCTTAAATATTGTTTAAAGGAATAATTAACTAACTTAGGCTATTCATATTTTAATCATAAAGGATGCTCATAAAGTAATACAGGGTTTTAATCAAATAACTCTTTCTAAATAAACAACTGGTTAAAGTGAAGGAGTGGAGAGAGGAAATTTGTACTTGGTACATTTTTAAACCATGAAAAAAGAATTTTAAAGCTATGTTACCATTTAAGTCTTCCTTTCCAACTTTTATACTAAAGTAAACGAAAAATTCAATTTGGTTTATGTTATTAATAATATTATAAACATCAAAGCCGTACAAACATTATATTAAATAAATGGCAAATAAAAGTATCTAAAATGGAATTAAGGTAAATATATGTCTGCGTGTCCATAAAATCTAACTTACGAATAATTATTTATGTCCCTTAAAATAAATTTATCATATATGTTATTTAAAAATATGTTCCCAAATAAGCAGTTTTATTATCGAGTAAACCAAACAATCAGGCATCACATTTGTTACAAGAAACATTACAAAATAGAAAGCGCTCTGGAATCATGCCATTTCTAAGTTATTTCAAGATTTTTGTTGACTATAATTAAATATAGCAAGTTGAGACGGAGTCTATTCTAAATGACATTATTACATGTTTTCAGGGAATATGCCCCTACTTAAATGTGTTATGCCAAATTAATGTCAAATTTAACTTTAGGGGAAATAGTTGTACACGGTTTAAAAATGTCAACTACACAACTCCGTTAAATGTCTGAACAGCATCTCGCGAAGGTAGATAAGATGTTTTATTGTTTATTTATAATTCAAAATGAGCGTGATAGACTCTAATTAGACTCCATTTCTACTTTATCACTTTAACTAGGCTATTTTGTGTTGATTTTCCTTAAGCCTAATAATTTTTTTTTTTTTTTTTAGTATTTCACTATCAACTAAAGATATAGATTTACGTTTATTCAGTGTGGACCACTGTAAACAACATTTCTTTTGTAAGTAAGTGAAACCTGATATTCAAACATGTTTCTTTTTAAATGTTTTGGATACTATCGAAAGGAAGGAGGGGAAGGGGTGATGGAAGGGTGGTGGAGAAGAAACTCTAAAAATTCTCGTTCATACAAATTTGAAACAAAGCAAGTCCTTTAAAATTAAAGAACCAGTAATTCTAGGACAAAAAAAACTTTCCAAAAATAAAATTATATAAAAAGAGTAAGCTATTTACAGGTCCAAGTAACACACCAATATTAATAAAGGTCTTAAAATTAAGGTCAATTTCAATGAATAAATCTATATATATATTTTTTTTAAAGTTGAAATTGTTAAAAACCAAAGTAAATACATGAAACTATATTTACCTAACACTTCTTTAATGTCTCGTCACATATCATGAGGCAAACCGTCGGACCTTTCCGGGGCAATACTTCTTCAGAAGACTCCGGTAAACCACTGAACTCACACTCTCGACTTGGATAGGTATAAGGTGCCAAACTGTGACCGAAAAGAGGGTTCCTCTTCTGCCTTCTTTTTCCTGCAGAGAAGTAACTTCACCAGGAGAAGGAAACAAAAAGGAATCCCTGTAGGACACACACAAGGACAGATTGAAGAATATTCGTCCGCTTTCGCGGAAGGACGAGGGACATATAGATCGGCTACTCCACAAGAGAGAAGAGGACACAACCATGCACGCAAACAACAAACTCTTGACATAAGAAGTTTAAAAAAAAAAAAAAAGCAAAAAGAAGGGAGGAAAGAGGGGATGGAAAAAGGGGACATTTTATATCCTTCTGCCTGGGAAATATGGATGTCGTTTTTTCCCTTCTTCAAACCGTCACATCCCAAAAAATGTAGGGGACTACCTCTCCCTTCTTGTAAAGTCACCACTGTCTCTATCTACAGGGTGGGTAGTTGAGTCCAATTAAAAATGCTCACTTCTATTTCACTTTATTTTTAAGTTGGGACGAATTATATCATGGTGAAACATATTTTATAGGATAGGTATATATTGGTATAAATAAATGTTTGCAATAGGCGTATAGGTAAAGGTTTACTTAATATTGGCACAAACTCGCTAACATTATTAAATCTGACTGTACAAGACAATTGCACTATAAAACCAGCCAGTTAAATCTGTTTTATTCCTCCTCCTCCTCCTATGACATTAGTTTAGAAGCTTGGCTGCCTCTGATTCGCCCGTCGTTTGCCTTCTATTGTGACGTCACTTTTAACAAATTTAACGTTATCCTTTGTGTCCTCAAAGTACAGCTGGTAGGTGACCAGTATTACAAGAGCCTTGCTTTCTTTTCAGAATAGGTTTTCACGTGGGAAGTTTTCCACTGTCCAGCAACACCTAGGAGAAAAAATATATATTCCGTTATCATTGAAATATTTAAATTTAACTAATATACCTCTATTAAATTTAAAATATTCCGTTTATTTTATCTTTTAAATTGCTCTCAAAATGAAATATTTATTTGTCAACACAATATGAAATAACATTTTATCAGACATTTTCTTTCAATAATTAAATTATCTTCATTATTATATTTTTTATGTATTATTGTTACCTGAATATTAATACTGTAGCTATATGTTTCAAAAAAATTATCAATTAAATCTCATTTAAATCCTAACCAAAAACCATTTTTAACAAGTATATAATTAAACCATAATTAAGGTCTGTTTTTAGGGGGTTTAAAACAAATTTAAAAAAAATAGGTGTTTAATTTAATTTAATTAAGATGTTATTAACTCTCGAAAATACACTTTGACCCAAGAATATAAACAATCTTCCTTATAAAATCATTTATCTAGTGATATATCAATTTTTCCTTAGTGGAATTGAGATAAAATCAACTTATGATCTTAAAGAACAAGTTAATTAATTTTACAGAAAAGAAACCTTTAAAAATCAATCATCTGCAATAATTAATTAATTTGAATTAACTTTATATTATAATTAGACATCAGAAGGGGCTAAACACGGGTACATAGGCACCTTTTATAATAAAAGTTCTTGATGATTGTTTTAATGAATTCTAACTAAACTATGTACATTTATAAAGGTAAATTTTCATTTTAACTAAAATATAATATTCTGAACGTAAACTTCAATATTTCAACATGCCTATTGTTGTCCGTATTCTAAACCAAATTATTTTTCTCTATTATAGGTCTATAAGTTTCAATTTTGAAATAAAAAACCTTTGAAATGTGAACCAACACTTTGAAACACGTGCTATTACACGTTTTAGGATGTTTATTCAATAGAACATTTGGTATATTGGTGATATTTTTGTATAGTAGTTAGATATAATCTGATATCCAAAGCCTTCCTTCACCTCTGACAAGACGTGTATTAATCACAACTCGTAAATGTGAGGAATGCCAGACCTCCACCGTTGTTCGGATTCCACGTTAAGCTGTAGGTCCTCCATTTCATCTCACAAATACCCTACCATTACACATTAGCGTAAGTGCGTATAATCCGAATGGGTAGTAAGACGTGGTGCTAATAATAATAATAATAATAATAATTCAAATTGCCCAAGTAGTCTACTATCTTAAGGTAATCTCAATTTTTTGTGTGTTTGTTCCATTGCTCCACTTCTTATCAGCCTTTAGAGCTTTTCAAATATCTACTTTTATGGCATATATAGTAGGAAGGTTAAATGTAAAGGAATTATAAACCATTTAGATTAAGCACAGCCTGCCGTTACTAAGCCCGACCTGACCTTACCGTTTTACAAAAATCAGACAAGATGAGATTAACGCCTTTATCTACGTTCTCACTGGAAATAATTTCTTGGTTTGCTAAACCTGTTATAATATCGGTGGAACCAAAGCATTAAAATATATATTTAATTTTTATATATTATTAAATACTAACTATGCCTAGATTTGTTAAACTATCTTATTAAAAAATTATCTAAAATAAAGCTAAACGTTTCATATATTTTAAAGTAAAATTCAATGCATGGAACCAACACGTTTTTATAAATTGGGCTAGTTTGCAAACTTCCTCGAATGTTTGTACTTCGTTGAGTAACTTTTGTCATCGCCTGTATTAGAGATAGAAAATCCCCTCTTACTAAATGTTGGGGTAGTTTGTGAGCCACGGGAGATAAGGGTAGGTAAATGACCAGAAAAAAAAATGGGGGAGAAAGAGGAAAAAGTGAACACAAAAATGGGAGGGGCTTCAACCTTCTGCAGCCGTACCTGCATACCGCATAGTGGCATTACCACTAAATGGATCTGTCTTTGTGTGTGTGTGTGTGTGTGTGCTGATGTTAAAAAAAAGGAAATGAAGTTAAAAAAAACCACACACCAAAAATCTGACCCTACTTTTTGAGTGAGGTAACCGTTAAATAACCCTATTCATAGAACATACGATCAAAAATCCCTACAGTAGCCTGCAATTTGCATAACTTATTTTATGATACTACAGAGTATCGAGAAAGGCAAGCAATGCAGGTAATTATTTATAATGATCATTAACATTTAAATTACCAAAAAAGTTTAATTAATCATAGTTTTGTACTACGAGCTTTTTTTTAGTACCGCATTTTGGTAACCTTTCGGCTCATACGAATATGTACTATAACCCTAATGTGTTGGGTGTGTGTGTGTGTGTGTGTGTGTGTAAGGTGGAATTTTAGAAGAATTGTACCCGTTTTGCGTGAAAAACTATTAAGACTAAATCAACCTCAGTATACCCAACCTGGATTCGAGCTTCTACCTCCTCATCATCGGCAGTCCAATCTATTGTGAAAGTAACACCTTGGCTTTCTCAACCACGGAAGCAATTAAAACAACCATCAGTACACTCAATCAGGATTCGAACCCCGTCACCGAAAATCCGATCCAACATGAGAGAGACGCGTTAGAGCACGTGAACACCGATGAAAGTTCTTACTAACTTAGTTACGTTGTTTGAAACATTTTGGATTAGACAATTTTTTTAAAAGAATAATTTGTAACGGTCATTTTATGAGCTAAATTTATTTTAATACGATTAAATTGAACTTTATTATTTCTTTTTCTATACATTTTGAGGAAGGTTTTGACTTTAAATGCTGATGGTGTCAATCTCATGGATTTGTGGCTGACACCTAAATGATCGGACTTGATTCAATCCTAAGAAGATTTTATTAAAAGTGTTTTATTTTTTAATAAAATATATTCATTTACACTTTTGAAAATTTCAATAAAATTCCTTTTTTACTATTATTTTAGTATGTTCCCCCATTACACTTATCTGCTGGAAGAATCGTTTTAGAATGTATGACTATACAATAACTCACGTGGTTTTTTGTGTGATTGTAATTCCTACATTCATGATATTCTAACACACTATCACAAAGGACTAAGCTTACTCACAGGTTAATTATCCTTTATTAATCGTATTTTTTTCCAAGAAAAGGATTCGTTGATAATTCCTAAACATGTTTGCCTAAATAAGGACAAGATTATCTTCACCATGTTATTTATTATTGATTTTTCCAACTGAATTATTGCTCTTTGTATTTTGGAATTTATTTTACTTTTCCATAGCATATGTTTGAATGACCTTCCCGCAATATTTGGAACAAATAATGACAATTTATATTTGTATCTTATTGCATGTCAGTAGTTAGTGAGATTTAGAGTGTTATAGTTGGGAAAACAAAAATTAAATGCTCACAAATTTTATCTGTTAAATACTATTCTGTTATCTTTTAAAAAAATTTGATTATACTTGTAAACTTTATCTGACAAATATTTTTGTCATCGTTATTTAGCTCGCAAGATTTTGTAGCCTATCTCACCACAGATTATGTATTATTGATTGAGCCATGCTAGATTAAAATTAATAGTACTTTCCAGACCATAATATGGCCACGTTAATTTGTATTATGGTCACCAAAAGAAGCAAGTATTACTATACATATTACTATTATTATTAGGTGTTCTATACTACGCCAGGTCCATTCCTATTGTCAGTGAACTTAGTCCGCCAAAGCACCCTGTCCTCTGCACCCTCCTCCTTTAGTAACCAGAATTTTCTTCTTTCCTTCAAATCATCTAATAATTTAACCCTCCTTCCTTCCTAAGCTCCTCTTTCCCTCAACCTTGTCTTGTATGATGTTGTGCAGAAGACAGTTCCTCATAAGGATGTGTCCGTTCAAGGTTGCTCTGTATCAAATGATAAAATTACATTCAAAATGGTTCTCTTTCCACCCACTCTACTTATGACATGATTTGTCACCCTATTTGTCCATCTGATCTTACCAAGTCTTCTTCAGCACCACATTTAAAAGTTCTCAAAGTATTTAACAAATAAAAAACTGTAATTTATATGTAAATCATACAGAGTTGTACAATATTATGATTCTGTTGCTTTCCTTTATTTAACTAAAGAAGTAAGTAAGAAATTATAAAATAAACTTAATGGAATTTCTTCTTTTTAACGTACTGTAAACTACATTTTAGGTTTATCTCTTATTAGCGATATAATTATGTTATTTTATCTATGAAAGACTAGATAAAGTTACGCCAATTATATATATATGTTTATGTATAAATATATATAAGGCAATTTAGCATATAACAAACGAGAAAGCCACATTGCAAGCTGGAATACATTGTGAGCTATAGTTGCTGTTACTTGATATTATTTACACTATATCACACGCCTATAGATATTAATAACGCAAAGACAAAACAGTACTATGTGCCTTGAAAAAATAATTTAAACGCATAGATATAAACATTGATTTCATTCTATTTTTTAATTAATAAATTAAATAAAAACTGTAGAAGTTATATAATTTATAAAATAAAACAAAACTGGGTTAAATCTTTAGAGTTATCATTCAATCCCTATGCAGTAAAAATTGTGATGATTATATAATGAATTTGAAATTTCTAAAATGAAACATTATAACAAAATTAATGTATGTACATAAATTCATTTTGTTTCCATATTTAGTGATTTAATAATAATTTTATAAATATATAAATTTAAAATTCCATTGTAGAAGGATGTAGGTAAATTTTATCTATAAGATAAATCAATATTTGATTTCTCATTTTAGGTTTAGATACTGTATAGCTTTATAATTAATGTAGCACCCCATATTTATGTAGTAATAGTTAATTGTTTGGTAAGAAAAGTAAAAATTTTACTAAATTTACAATAATTAAAGGAGTATTTTATTTATTTGTTTAAATTTTAATCAAAATTGTTAAATTTCTAAGAATAAAAAAGATATTCAATTTCTTACAATGCTTTTTTCTAAATTGTTTTACAATCTCCCTCCAGGCAAATGAGGGTAAACTACCTCTAAATTCAACCTTTAATTCCTGGCACTCTAGTATAATTAGTACGTATACGTATAGCCTTAATGGGTAGTAAGACGCTAGGTGAGTAAAACTGTCCTTGAAAGAATTAAATAGTTTAATACTAAAACATAAAATGAATTCCTTTTATATTACTCTCTTGAAATTATAAATTGTTTTATTAATATACATGTCTCTTATGTGATTTTACCACTAAGGTTTAGTAACGATCCCTTGTTATGTGTGGGAGGTGGGAGAATCATGGGGACAATTGGATGTTCCTCAGGGATCATTGGTCCTCCTTAACATCCCTTCCCCCCCTCTTCTCTTAGCTCAGCCACAAACTACCCACTACACCACAAATATTTTCACAGATACTCACATACACACATTTTACAGGGGCGCGCGCACGCGAACTTTTCCAACACACATTCCCAAATAAATTTAAGATCACCTGCAAGAAAAATGACTGATAAATTTCTATTATAGATATTATTTAATGTTTAATGTAATGATATTTTAATTGTTACTGTATATATTAATTTACATACTCAGTATATAGCATTAAAGGCAAATGTAAATAATTCCTATTAATGATATTTTATATAGACTTATATATATAGATGTATATATAGCTATATGTATATATATCATTTTAATTAAATTTGAAAACAAATCATTAAAATCTCTTATGTATGTCACAATTACAACTATACAACTAACATTTATAAAAAATAAAGCATATATATTTAATATTAGATTATTCATCAATGCAATAATTATTAGATATAATTATTATAAATAATATTTATTTCATTTAAGGTAGTTGTAGAGTAGCTAATCCATGAACCCTAATTTTTTAAGTTTAAAAATAAAATGAAAGTCAATGGTAGATTTTATATTAATAATTGATATGTCCACAATATTACTTTAATAAAATACTAATCCTTTAATATAATATGTATTATATTACATTAAACCATTTTTTGAAATATTTTAGTAAAACTTGTCCTTTGTTCTAAAAGTATACTTCGCCCCACTTTATCTAAGAACATTTTATAATGCACACAAACTTTGTAGACATTCTGTATTTACTTTTGTCCAATTTAATTCTCTAGTGATGTAGTAGGACTATTTAATGCTACCATTGTCTTTATACAATAGGACCTATAACTTACGTCTCATGAACATTAAAGCAAGGTTTAACAAGTTGAATTGTTATTTTAAAACGTACATTTGTCTTTGTTTATCCCTTTTTATTGACTAGAGTGTCTTACATTTTACAACTAGCACGAAACCTATTGTTTATGTTTAGGAATGATTTTCTGAATTTATTCAAATAAGTTGAAGGGTGTAATAATAATTATATAGAGTTTAATCATTCACTTAATGATTACAATATGATATAAGCACACCACTTAGAAACTAACTTAACCCCACGTAAGGACACCCAAACTCTAAACATCCAAACATTTTACTTTACACCCACCAACCCGCCTCGGTAGCGTAGTTAGCTAACGCGCTAGTCGTGTTGAGTTAGACTACCGAGGACGGGGAGATTGAGTTTCAAATATTGGTTGGGTGAACTGGGGGTGGTTTTCCCTAAATGGTTCTCCACTCTCCCTACACACAAATGCGGGTTCACTTCCTCTAAGTTCAACCTTCCCAATTCCTAATCCATTAGGGTAATTAGTCCTTAAGTTTATAATTCGAACGAGTAGTAAGACGTGGTGCTAAATAATAATAATAATAATGTGGCCATTACATTTTGTGGCCTGGGTAAGTTTTTTTTATCCAAGCCATATAAAAATCCAAACATATTGGCCGAAACTTTTATTTTTGTATCTTAGCTTTATATCCAACAATGAATAGTATAATATATTAACAATTTCTTAGGATTTATAGAAGATCCGACACAAATTAGACTTATATATTCATAATTTCTTAACAGGAATTGCCAAAAGTTAAAAGACGAGTATTTAATGAGCAAACCTCATTTTAAAATAAATTGGAAATCTACTAATCTATATTAATAAATTGTGTATTTTCTGTCTGTAATGATCATTGCACGATATCTACCGCACAAATATTTGCACAATGAAACTATAATTTAAATTTTTTTATTAGTTTTTTTATTTATTTAAAGCTGGGTTGGAAGAAATAAAACGAAGAGATTATTTTCGGTCTGTTTGAAACAAAAAATAAAGTTGCCCGGGATAGCCACGTTATTCATTGCGTGGCTACCCTACGAAACACTAGATACTTATGCTAGTATATAATATATATATGACCTATATATATTATTTGGTAATCTATAATGTAAACAATATAGTGAGATATTAAACCAAATAACTCAGTAAATATAATTATTAGGGTAAATTTTAATTCAATAAACTGGTATTCGCCTAGAAAGTAGATGGGATAAATATAAACATCCTAGTTTCTCCCATTCATTGATTAAACACCAGCACCCCAAATAAGACACAAGTAGAGTAATATCTTCCCTTTCTTTGGTGTTTTAAATAATTAAGTTTATGCTAAGTTATGTGGTAAATTGAACACACTAAACTATGCCTAGTAATGACGCTTCAGTGATAAAAAAGATCAGGACAATTTAATATGGAATAGATTGAAAATGGATTATGATTTAGTATCAAAATTATCTAGAGTGACTTAAAAAAACACACATAATTTTTTTACTTTTAAAATGAACTTAAGTAACCCAAATAATTCAACAGTACTACTTAAGGAAAGAATTTCAAATATAACGATTACATTTCTGCTAATATAAAAACATGGAAACTGTATCACGTACAGTACATTCGATAACTTCTGGAAGATATTTCACAAAATTGGACAGTAAAAGTCAATCCAGAACATTTTGAAAACAAAGTATTATTATAAGTTGATTAGATAAAAAACACATATTTTTCTAAGAGTTGTGTATTATGACTGTCATTTTTTTCCCCCTCTTGGGGTGAAGTGATACTATTTTGATAATCGCAGCATGTCGCTTCTCCAGTAATCATATATATTTCTAGTGATATTTCAATAGCCATCATAAGTCACACGTATCTCTGACGCACCCCTGTAGTGTTTGACGGTATTTTCTCTTCCCTATGAGGGGGTAAAAAACCCTGTGAGAAATGGAAAATTCTAGCTCCATCCTACTTTGTAATAACGTAGGAACAAATTTCCCAATTCAGAATCAAATAAGAAGGAAGGAAAATAAATTCCACGGCGTGTAGCCAAAATAATCAGAGAAAGAAAGAAAGAAAGAAAGAAATTTGAAGTAGACGTTACCTCTACTCTCTCTCTCTCTCTTTCTTTCCCTCTTTTTGACACAACATGGAAAAACGTAAAATATTAAATATTGCCAACGTTACAAAATTTCCAATACGGAATGAACTTAAATTATATATAACGTGGTCAAGTAGTATAAATAATAATTTTATATAATACAGATCTACACTGATGTGGGGTGACCTGGCGGTCCAAGGGTAAGGTGTCAAACTTCTGTTCTGGGGGTCCGGGTTCAATCCTCGGTCCTGGCACAGATTTATCTGATTGCTAAACCCTTCCTTCACCTCTTACAAGACGTGTATTAACCACAACTTGTGAATATGTGGAATGCGAGTACTCCACCGTGGTTTGGATCCCACGTTAAACTGTAGGTCCTCCAATTCATCTCACAATCACCCTACCATTACACATTAGCGTAAGTGAGTACAAGCCGAACGGGTAGCAAGACGCGGTGCTAATAATAATAATAATAATAATCATAATAATAGAGTGGGTGTGAACATTTGGACTGAACGTAAAGTTAAAGTCTGGTTTGCTGATGACGTTAAGCTGTGATTAAAATTCATGCTGTGCTTAAAGATTTGACTAAATTTTTAATCGTTCTCCCTTTATGTAAATGTAATTACATATCTTCTCAATCCAACCTTTATACTTCCAACCCAATATAATATAAATGAATGCGGATGGTATGGACGGGTATGAATTCGAAAAATAAGATCATAAACTAAAATATTTATTTTCTTTTGATTTTTCTGTCAGAATTTAGATTTGTTGCGAAAAACAGTTTTTAAATCTGCAATTTATAGCTAAAAATATAGTGATTCGTAAGTATTCCTTATCATTTGTTTAATAATTAGTATTATTCAATCCAAGACTCATTCATTTTTCAATCAACTTCCTTAGTACTTAATTAAAACCCGCCTCGGTGGCGTAGTTAGCTAACGCGCTAGCTTCGAGTTAAGCTAGACTGCCTAGGAAGTGTAGATCGAGGTTTGAATCTTGGTCCAGTGAACTTGGGTTGGTTTTCCCTAAATGGTTTTCCACTCTCCCTCCACACAAATGTGGGTTCACTTACTTTAAACCCGCCTCGGTGGCGTAGTTGGCTAACGCGCCAGTCGTGTTGAGCTAGACCACCAAGTATGGGGATATCGAGGTTCGAATCTCGGTTTGGGTGAACTGGGGGTGGTTTTCCCTCAATGGTTTTCCACTCTCCCTCCACGTAAATGCGGGTTCACTTCCTTTAAATTCAACCTTCCCAATTCCTAATCCATTAGTGTACTTAGGCGTATAACCTGTACGCGTAGTAAGACGTGGTGCTATAATTTATCTTAATAATTATATAAAAATGTATGTTTCACGATTAACTGGAGCTATATTAGATATTTGTTCAATTTTTATTTTACCTACGTCCTAAAATATGTGCATGACATGTGCATTAAAGCTATTCTAAGGGAGTATATATGAGTAAGATACAATTGAAATGAAATGTACCTCCATTTGTGTGGAGTATGAAAGCCAAGCTATTTATTTTAAAAACCCATCACCGGAAATGAGAGACCAAATGAATTTCCCATTTAGTTCACGTGGCTAACGGTGCAGGTGTGTTCAGCTTTTATTACTTCATATGATTAAAATTATGATGGTTATGATAAAAATCTTAAAGAATAACAAGTATTTTAATTCCATTTAGACATAGTAGAAAATGACTTAATAGCTGCTGCGTCGACCGAGAGAAAGTTTTTACTTTCGAGGTGCACATGTTCTTTATCAGAGACTACTAATTTTTAAATTTTCAGGCCTCTGCTTTTGGTAGTGATTGCACAATGTCATGAATACAAGACCTTTAATTCTATTAATTTGCTCTATTTCCGAAACCGGTTTTTAATTAATTTAAAAATCTTATAATTTTTTTTAAAATGGGGGCTTCGAGTTAAATATGTTCATGCACACGTGCTACTGATATTTTAAACTTTCAGACGTTTGCTTGCGGTATATTGCGCAATACTCACGACAGAATATAAAGTTTCATTTTATTAATATCGCTGTTTTCAAACGGGCTTTTAATTAATTTAAAAAATATATTCTAAATTTTAAAATTCATCCTTCAAGATGAAAATAATTCATGCACAGGAGCTACAATTTTTAAAATTCAGACCTCTGCCTGCGGTAAATATTGTGGAATGCTCATAATAGACAAGCTCTTAAGTTGATTAATGTATAGGCCTATAGGCGATAATGAGAAAAATTAGCAATAGATGAGCATAGGGGTTTTGTGACACTTGAAACACTTTCGTCAAACCATCCCTACTTACTATGCAGGAACCAAGTAGAAACTCAAAATTCAGTCCGCCAATTCTTGCGTTTGGCAAACCTGCCCAAGATAACACTTGTTCCACTGGTAGTACACCGCTGGGGATCAGCCCTTACCACCCACCCTCACCCCTAACCCCCCACTCTCACTCTGGCAATATTCTACGGCTCTTATTCTTATTCCACTGCAGGTCTGGGTTCTAATCCCCAACCAATCTCGAGCTCCGGGCACGTATCTTCGCTTACTGCGGCATTTCCAACACCCCACACCCACCCACCCACTTTTTTTTTTTTTACAAAGTCACCCTCAAACCTCACCATCTATCTCCTAGCCCTTATTCTAGACTTCATCTTTCTCTCTCGCTTTCTCTCAATCTGCCACTCGCCACTGACACTCACACCAGGCATCATGGGTACTTGAGTCGATTCACGCCTTCCTTAGAAGAGAGCCTGCCTGAATGGACTCGAAAGAAATTGATAGATGGTGTACTCAAGGGAAATGCACAATGAATCCTAAGAAAGTAAAATAAAAATCCCTTTGTCAATACTTTTACTTTCGTCCCAACGAATTTATATAGTAAAATACCTATTTAATTAACAAGTGCCCGCCTCGGTGGCGTATTTAGTTAACGCGCTAGTCGTGTTGAGCTCAACTGCTGAGGATGGGGAGATCGAGGTTCGAATCTTGGTCGGGTGAACTGGGGGTGGTTTTTCCTAAATTGATTTTCACTCTCCCTCCACGCAAAAGCAGGTTCAATTCCTCTACACTCAACCTTCCCAATTCCTAACCCATTAGCGTAAATATTACTTAATCGTATAGCCCGAACGGGTAGTAAGACGCGGTGCTAAATTTAAAAAAAAATTAGACACCCACTTTGGTGCTCGAATGGTCTTTAAGGCGTCATTCATCGAATGCTTATGCGAAAAGACCGGGATTGAAATACCTGTTGGGTCTACTAAATGAGAGTTTTCCTAAATATTTTTCAAATCTACCTTATCGAAAATGTGGGTACACATAATTTAAATTCAACCTTCCTCATTCCTAGTACACTAGCGTAATTTGTATATTTGCTAATAACGTGAACTGGTAGTGAGAAGTGATGGTAAAAAAATGTTAAAAGACAATAACACAAACACTTCATATTGTGTATTATGGCTTCGAATACAATTTTCAAAAATAATTTTTGATTAAACTACTCTCAAGTTTGTTTTACTCATTAAAAACAAACACAACATCTTGTTAGTCACAATAATCGTACTTATATTATATAAATTCTAAACCAAATTGTTCAAATATATTTAACAAAATTTAAATTTTAAAAAACAAATTATTTGTAAGTTACGCTAATTTTTTTTGTTATTCGTAAAAGTAAAAAAGAATTCTTATTTATAATGAAAAACTATTCGTAGATTCCAATTTTGAATTAAATTTTCAAGGTAAATTAAAAAGGTCTATATTTTACTGTCGTAAGTAAACTATCCCTAAAATAAATAATTTTAGGTAAATAAAGATATATTATTTTTGATTATTCAAATATATATTCAAATTAAAAAGTCATTAGTTAACTACCCAAAACCCCAAAACACCCCCAAAACAAGTAAAAATATTAATTTTTGAATTTTAATGTCAAACACTGTCCACATATATACATTTTAAGCAAAATCGTTAAACCATTTTCAAAATAACTTAAATTCATAATTACTCTTAAGCAAGAACCCTTAACAAATCTTTACCTAAAGCCAAAACACAGTGTTATTTGTCATGTCAAATACTCCCATGATACTTATTTGGAGCCAATTTAATTTGTAAATATGACAGGATTTTTGAAAAATCAGCTATCAGTAAACTATCCATAAATGATTCTACCCCTCAAAAATGTATACATTGTTATTTGTCGTACTATATCATTTCCAAATATACATTTTGAACAAAATCTTTATAGATATTATATAAATATTAAGAATTTTCAAAAATGTTTCCTCAGTAAACTACTCTTACACGGATTTTTACTTCAAAGCCATTTGTACAGTCTATTTGTCATGTCAATAAAATCCTATATTTGCATTATAAATAGAATCTTAAAGTTATTTTTGAAAAATTCTGAAATCAAAATATACTCATCAGTAAGTATCCTTAATTGAAGGGCTAGGGTAAAAATAAATTTTGGTATAGAATTTGGTATAAAATCTAATTATAATAATTTGATCAAAATCTATCAAACAATTTTGTATCTGTTGCCAGGGACAAATGGACAGACATAATGGGAATATACTTTTATTTTTCTCTTGACACCTCGAAGAGAGAGTATATTGTGATCATCAATGAATCAACACAAGATTTTGATAAATGCTCACGTTTCCTGGGCCCTGAAACAGAAAAAGTGTTTTCGACTATGCGTCTGTTAGTCTCTTTGCCTGTTGTATCTCGGACTAGATCCGAAACCATTTTACCAATCGGGCTAAAACTTGGTATCAAGGGTGTTAAATAAGATCTCCCATGGATATTTTGGAATTATATATCCAACACTAAAATTAAGGATAAATTTACTAAAGGGAAAAAGAGAAAATATCGATTTTCTCAAAATCCACTCAAAAGATTTTAGTTAAATTTTGTATCCAGGCATTGTTTAACATACAAACAAGATGGCGATTATAGTTTTCCCATGAAAATTACTTTAAGGGCACTTTAAATAAGTAAAATTTTCTAATTTTGATCAAATATCAGAAACTATTTGATATGAATTAATTTATCATTGTAAAGTTGTAGTATTTTTATGAAACAGTTAGTAATATGAAATTAAGTTTTATGCTCTTTGGTGAACAGAGATTCTCCTCTTTTCTCAATGTTTCTGTAACAGTGTTTATTATTTCATTTGTGTGTTTCTGCAACAAGTAAAACTTGTGAAACGAAATAATACAAGGAGTTTTTAGTAAATGTACCTATTTTAAGATTAAATAAAAAAGTCTGTGCAGTGCACCGTAAATTAGATTATTTGGGTTTCTGTTCAAATAAAACGTCAAGATTCGTAATAAACATGAGAGAGCTTTTTTTTTCACGATAACAATACTTTCTTTTAATACGAGAAAGTAAAAAACAAGCCTAGTTTCAATTCATTAAGGTATCAGTGCACTTTGTACCCCTAAAAGTTGTTTAATTATAGAAACCCAATTTTCATTGTTCAATTTTTGATTTTTAATAAGGCCTCTTAATTTTTTACTGTTTGTATTATATTATTTATTTTGAAATGATACCTAAAAACTTAAACAAATTTTTTCCACAATTTTTAAATGCATCATAACATAAATTTTACTTTTATAATTTGATTTAATTTCTCCACATTTCAAATAAGTAAATAAAAAAAATGTTGCATATTTTCTAACTATATCAATATCTTACAAACACATTTATTATTTTTCCTTTGGGAAATACATCCATCCACCAACCATTAGGGATGCTTCATCCCCATTCTGAAGTAAAAAAAAAAATATATATAGTAACATTTCCCTAGAAGAAACTTATTTTTTATTCACTCAACTTATTCCTATGATTCTCATATTTTAATCCGGAATTCTTCTCTCCTCCCCATTGCTTCACTATCAAGCTATCCCCTCCCATCTCTTGCTATATTTATTACATATTTCTCGCAGTATATTTCCTGAATGTTGTTGCCCTGCTGTGTAAGGGTGAGTTTATCAGTTCTACCCCTCCTAAGCAACGTTACAAACCCCCTCTTGCTACTACTCCCCATAGTGGGACTATGATGGACGGGGTAGGTGAAATATTGTTACGGGATTTTTTTAATCATGTGTAATGTGTTTAGTGTTGTTTTTAATAATAATAATAGTAATAATAATTATTATTATTTTATTTCATAGAAATATGGCTTTAAAATAAAAAAATAGTAAATCATAATTTTATCTTGTTAGGTTGCGTCTGTGATGAACACGCGGAAATCTTCTGACATATATTTAAATATAATAAAGACATTAATAACATACATTTAAATTAATTGAAATGTGGCCTCCACCACACGGACATTCTCGTAATTGCAATCAGTTCCACCCAGTGTGTTAATTGAACATGGTCGCTTTAATTACAATCTTGTATTGTATAATTCCGGCATAACATCCCTCCCAAGTTGCAGATGGTGTTGTATCTGATAGCTCACGATATCAATTGATCACTCATATATAGTAATTGACGGCTTCCGCACGTCCATTACAAACTCATCCTTAAGCTATGAGTAAGTTATGACCTGAGCATGGAAATAATTCTGGTTATCTCAATGGTAGATTATTGGCTTACTAAGCCAAAGGTCCCGGGTTTGATTATCATGTCCAGGTGTAATTTTCAACTAATTTAAATTAATTAATACCCTTCAAGGTAAACCTAGTCTGGATAAATTATTAATTTACCCTTAAAGGTAACATGATAAATTTGCTTTGTTCTACTATGGCCTCAATGTATGGCCATAGTTTTTTATCATCACGACTTACTACACATTCGGGCTAATGGGTTAGGGATGAGTAAGGTTGAATTTAGATGTAGTGTACCCGCATGTTCATGAAATGGAAAGCCATTTAGGAAATCCACCCTCAGTACACACAACTGGGATTGAACCACGATCTCCCCATTATTGACAGTATATTGCAAAAGTAGTGACTTAGATCATACGGTTACCGAATTGGGTTTCATAGTATAACTAGCTTAGCCGTAAGATATTAGAGGGTAAAAGGAAATAACATTTAAAATAAAATAAGTAAGTGACTTAAAGCTCTTTGGCCAATTAAACTGTAAGCTCTTAGAGTGAAATATTGGTCGTGTACGGCTAGTTTGATTAGCGATGTTCTAAGACGAGGAGCTCGAACCCATCCTCCATGTCTGTAGTTTTCCCTCAGAAATAGTTAGGATATATTTCATCTTTGAATTGTAATTCCATTACATGAATCAATAATATATATCTTCCTGTTTATCTATATTGGCATATCACGGAGTGTTTCCAGGGTAAGCAGATTTTGTTTGGACTGTATTTGAGATAAGTCATCGCCATATCGATTCACATTTTACCATTCATACGTAGTCTCTGCATCGCGTAAAATATATCTCCTTTGATCCACGACCAATGTGTGTTTTACTGAGTGTCGAAATTATTCATAGATACACCTTTATTCAGCCTGAAGGTATAGCTATATTTCCTTGCCTGCATGGTTATATCTCTTTAAGGAAAACTTTTTTTCACGTTTTGAGGTATTTTGTTATATTTGCAAGAAAGTACAATACGCTGATTAGAAAGATATAAAAGGAGTCTAAAACACAATATGGCTTTTGCAATGAAAAGAATAATACAGTTCACACTTTATATTGCTGCCATTGGACAAAGAGTTAATAGCTTGCTCTTGAAGAAAATCGATCGTTATCGTCTATTTACCTGAAATATCATGTAACTTAGAGGATAGGGCCATAGTGTAGTCCACTAATACTGCCATTCTCTGAATAAGCTGAATGTATATCACATTTAAAAAAACTCTGATTATCCTGAAAACACCCCATAACACGTCATTAATATAAATATTGTAATTTGTTTCCTAGTGTAAGATTTATTTAATGATGTTTTCTCAACACTTGGAATTTTTCCAAAGGAGAAAAATCTTTGGTTACCTTGGAACTGGAAGTTTGTCAAATATTTTAAGCTAAATATCATTTTAAAATAAGAGGTTTAGTTTCTATACAGGCCTAGTTAAAAAAAGAGTCTAAATTGATAGGTGAGCTTATTTTAAACGATAGTATTGCTATAGCTGATTCAAAGTATTTTTGAATTTTTTTTAAACATTTATAACGTTACTAAAACACAGGCAGGTACAAAAACTATCAAAATACCTTGTAGTTTGCAAACTACAACTATTCTATAAAACTATTCACGTCAATATTTATCTTTCATCTACTAATAGACCACACCAATATGAATGCGGGCAAGGGCTTTAGTTTTATCTTATCTGGTTTTCGGTTACTAAAAGGGTATAGTGAGGTATTTTTTCATAACTGTTTTCCAATATTTCCATGAAAATTCATGCCTACTTCATATAAATTATACTTTAGCCTAGATTGAATATTTTGACACCACAGATTGGTTGTAAGAATAGGACACAAATACACACACATACACAAAGGATTGCCGAGGACTTTTCCTAAGTCTAGCTCATCAAATTTTAGACCCCGTTTTGACTTAACCGTACATAATTATCGCCATAGTTTTTTAAACTCCTAATTAGAGTAAGTCCAATAAACAATCCAACAAAATCTTCCCTTTTTTTATTTTGCATTTCTCCTACTACTCGGCTTTCTTAATTTATCGCAAGACTCCGGCAGAACATTCTACGTAGAGTGCTTCCCAAACAGACACTAACTTAACCTCCACCAGAATGGTCTCTCCCATTTCTCACCATCAACCACCACCATCACCTCCCCTTCTTACCTTACAACCTCCACCTTTCCCTCCATACCCCATTATTATGAGCCACCACCGATTTCTTGAACCATCAGGAACCACCCCCCGACACTTCTCCAGTACCATTCCCGTAATGGAAACAGCAATACCTACCCTTGGAAGGAGGGTAGATATATTTCCGATTCTTGTCTTTACGAGGGTGTCCGATTTCCATCTGCCCGCCACTCTAAGGGGGTTATCATTGCTCACTGACGTCAGGCCTGGGTATGAGCTATATGTGAGACGTATATCTATTCTCTGTACTACTTAGGAGAGGAAAGATTCCTTCTTGTCATGTAGCAGTCTATGGTGGTCTTCTACTAAAGCTGGTTGGCAGGATAACAGACGATAACTGTTTGGTTCGGCTTAAGGCGATTACCCTTTTCATTTGGCGTGGAAATGCAGAGCCATGGGAACAAACGGTTATCTTCAATAATTTTTTATTGTATGATTTTTTCTTTTCGGAAACGGTTTGTTAAAAAATAGAAGCATGTTGATTATTTTATACTTTTTATATACACACCTCCTCTATAATTTTAACAGTGATCAAATATTAAAAAAATTTTGACATTTTTCAACTGCCGGCTTCATAACAAAAAATAAGAAAATGTAACACCTAATAAACATTAATCCATAATCTTAGAAGATGTGTTGAAAATATTACTATAAAAATGGCACTTGTTCTCGAGAAAACTGACATTTCCAAACGCATGCTTTTTCCGCAATACCTGTCCGGTAGCTAGCGCCATCTACGTTTTCCATGATCCATCTGTTCTTGTTGGCATGGAAGGATACTTTGGTCGGTTGTGAAGCCACGCCACGCCTTTCACCCTTCCACCCACCATCCCACAAAATAGATTTTAGACTTGCACTTGACACGACCAAGGGCCTTAAGATAAGACCGCTTCAGTGGCCGAATGGTCTAAGGTGTCACTTTTGGGTTAAACTGGCCTGCTGATGGAGGGGAGATTGGGGTTTGAATCCTGTTGGGTCTATTGAAGGTTGTTTTTACTAAAGGTTTTCCCACTCTCCTTCCACCCAAATGCCGGTATATTACCTGTAAAATGCTTCCTTCCTCATCCCTACGCTACTAGAGTAATTATCATATATGCATACAACCTGAACAGGTAGTAAGACACGGTACTAAAAAACGCTAATCATAAGAATAGTTAAACTTCTCTGCCTACTATTTTATATTTTATATTTATAAATTCCAATTTTAATTAAACATGGTATTATACAATGTAGAACCTAGTAGTTTGTATGAATCCCCAAATATATTAAGGATAACCAAGGTGCGTAGGCTGAGGAGGGGTGGTCATGTGGCGCGTGTGGGTGATTACAGGCGTGTACACAACATTTTAGTTGGGAAACCAGAAGATACAAGGCCCCTTTATAGGCAGGTATATCGATTGGAAGATAAAGTTAAAATGAATATGGTACCTGCTTCGGTGGCTGCGTGGTCTAACATGATAATCTCGCGTAAGACTATATACTGACGAAGACGGGGAGATCGGAGTTTGATCTTGGTTGGCTGCAATGAGGATGGTTTTTCCTAAATGATTTCCTACTTTCCCTTCATGTAAATGTGGGTGCACTTCCTGTAAATTAAGACTTCCTTATCCCTAACCTATTGGTGTAATTGGTACATTAGCGTACAATCTGAATGGTTCGTGATAGGCGGTGCTTAAAAAATTATTTGAGGGAGGCTTGTCAGCTTAGGTATTAGATGGAGGTAGTTCAGGATAGGGCTTAATGGTGATCTTACGTTCTGGAGGCCATGAACTTTCAAGTTCCATAACGTTAGAGAGCTAGTTTCTTATTACATATATTGCAACCTTATGAAAAAAAATTATTTAATGAATAAAGGACAGTTTCTAAAAGATAAATTTCTTGTTAAATGTCAAAGTGATTACTTTTTCCAAAATTAAAAAAGTAAATGCAAGTATTAATTTATATCTTAAATTCAGTATCACAGTGGATATACCTTAACAATGCAAAGAAAATTTTAAGTTATTTGTCAACCAAATAAATTATTTTAAGTGAAAATTTAAAAAAGGCATTTGTTCCAAATTTTAAGAACAATAATTAACGAGCAATCAAGTTAGTGATTTGATTAAATTAAGTAATGACCACTAATGATCTATGTTAACTAGCACTTTATTCCAACTAGTGGCACTTGAACAAAGGCGTCATTCTTGGGTTTTATGAGTTTTTGGTAAAGGGCGTTTCATGGCACAAATACAGGCCGGGTGTATTGGGGTGTTTTTCCAAAATCATTTCCCACTCCTCCTAAATGCAAATATTGCTAAGCTTATTCTAAATTCTATCAGCCCTACCTTATTATGTGTATATCCTCTAAGGGTAGTAAGACGCAGATCTGAAGAAAAATGGTAGTATATTTTTTAACCAAACAAGAGAGATTGAAATAAGTTATATGCTATAAAGTAAAATATTTTTAAATTTTAATCATTCTCATATTTCAGGGTATGCTCAGATCAAGCTAGATTAGTTTTAAAAAATAACCACTTTTTTTTGGTCAAAACTGAAACATTTTTTCTTATCTATAAAAAATAATATATTAATATTTATCCACATGCATGTATGTATATATATATATATAATGATACAAGTGATAAATAAGGTGGATTTTCATACAAAAATGTATTATAGTAAATACATGTTACTTAAAATATGGAATATTATCGGTTGTTAAAAATATTGAAAAACATATATATACATCTATTTTTCTTGTTTATCATATTAAATTGCAATTAATAGAAAATATTCAGACATAAATAGTTTATATTGAATTTAAAAAAATATTAGGTCTAAATATATTTAAATAAAATAAACAAATTCTATATTTATACGCATTTATAGATTCCGAATACACTGGCACCAATCTTTGGTCATTTTAATTCTCGCAATGAAGTAAAAACCTCAAATTAAAACAAACTATTAATTTTACAATGTATCTAAAGAGGTTTTTAAGGAAATCAGCATTATATAATAATAAAATATATAAACACGCAGAAATAGTTACTTGTTTGGTAATAATAATCATCCAAATAAAGGTTTACATAATATACGTGATGTCAAAACTTAATTTTGCCCTGCATTAATATGTTAAACGAAGAAATAAATCAGCCCACGCAATCTACAAAGTCAGGTAATCTGATTACCGAATCAAACAGGATCTCTCTCTCTCTCGCTCTCTCTCTCTCTCGCTCGCTCTCTCTCTCTCATAGTCCCTTAATATTTTTGCAGACCACGTATCTCGTTAATTCGCTTTTGTGAACCGCAGTCACACAGAATCATTACCCTCTCTGTTAAAAAAAAAAAAAAAAAAGCATCTGGAAATAAATAACTCGAACAAATGTGGCGGAAATAATGAAAACAAACGAGATCAACAGAATGTATTTGAAAAATAAGGGAAAGGGAAAGAGGAAAAGTTCCCCACTCGAAAAAGTATGTGAGGTGAATGCAATTCACATTTTACCCCCTTGTGGTCGTTAGGTGCGAGTCTCGTTGTTAGCCCCCTTACACTCTTCGTGCCCCCTTTGTCGTTCCACCCAACCCCCCTTTTTTTTTTTTATAATACCCGGTACGATGCTAGCTAAAACAAAAACCGTGTCCAGAATGTGCAACGTGGGCTCAATGCTCCCGTAAATACCAATACTTCTCAGCACCCCCCCCCCCCTTTCTTTTCTTCCTCATTTTTTTTTTCCCCTCCCTCAAAAACTCACGACTCCATTCCTCTGCAGACCTTTTGCAATAAGGACCTGGAGTTAGCTTCAATATGGTGCCAAAATACTTTGTGGAGCCAGACCGTGCTTTAAGAAAGAACTGTTCCTTATCATAGGAATGGGTGAAACACTTTTTATTTATTTTCAAAAACCATAGACTATATTTTCTATAGCATGTTAGCTGTCACGAAGAGGAACAAGATTAGGAATTAAGTTAAGTTATCAGGGAAAGAGTGGGACACAGGGAGATAGTTGAGGAAGCAAGACTCAGATATTATGGGCATGTAATGGAGATGGAGAAGGATAGGATTCCAAAGGAAATGATGTAATTGAAGTATGTAGGAATAAAGACTGCAAGGGAGGCAAAGATAGAAATGGGGGAGCAGATAATCAGAAATCGTGCAAGTGAGAGGTGAAGAATGGAAGCAATTAAAGGAGGATGAATGATGGAAGGATAGTGGAAGATGGAGGGCATTTTACTAAACTGACCTGAACATAGTCTGGAAAAAGTTGATGATGATGATGATAATGATGATTTATTTGTTGGTTTAGAGAAAGCACACACCTGTACAATTAATTGTATATGACTTGTGAAATAAAATATAAGGTCCTGGGCTAGATTTCTGTGTCTCAATGTCATTTTTCAAAATTTACTCTTACAAATTTTACAAAATCAATGTCACAATGATTGCACACAAGTTTTACTCGAGACACTATTAAACGACACGCGTGCCCGTATGAAATATTCAACAATATGATCACTTATTTGCTCAGTTAATAGTTAAATAACCATTTAGTAATTTTTAAAGTAATATTTATTAAAAAAACATTTACCAAACTATCCTTGAAGGCTAAGACATCTATATTAGGGGATTCACATCTCATAATTCTAATTTGTATTTATTTTAATAAAAGTATTTAGCTCTTAATATTTGATAATTCACTAAAAAAATAAGTTTAGTAGTCAGGTTTATCTATTTTTACAATTTAAAAGATATACAGTAAAATTGTTCAATAAATGACGTGCTTTATTTCCTACACTGAACAAGATATTGCATACAATGTGTTGTGAAAAATAGATCTTATTGAATATTGGTTGTTTGACACAATATTTAGGCCACAGGAACTTCTATAATAAATTACGTCACTGTGTACTGGGCTTAACGCAAACTTACCGAAATAACCCCCACCCCACCCCACCCCACAATTTACAAATTTGCTTGGTTCTAGAAGCGACAGCTATATTCGCCAGCCCATAAATTCCCGATTTTATTTTCTTATCACCGCGTTTTAATACCCATTTGGGTTATACGCTTATGTACTAATTACACAAATAGTGGAATTATTATTTAGAAGAAGTGTGCCAAAATTTGCTTGGAGAGAGAGAGTGGAAAACAATTTTTTTTAAACTATCATTACACCCAACCGAGATTCAAACCTTGATCTCTCTATCGCCAGTCTAACCTACTGCGAGAGTAGCACCTTAGACCATGTAGCCACAGAAGTGGATAATTCTAAGATAAAATAATAAGATTATATATCAATTATCACTTATTTTGGTATTTTTAAATAACTAAGACACCATGTAGATTAAACTTGGAAAGTGATATACTTGGTGTTAAAACATTAATTGGTATGACTTCCTATTAACAACATTGTTCTTACCGCTTCGGTGGCCACAAGGTCCAAAATGTCACTCTTGCAATATACTAGACTACTGATGACAAAGAGATCTATGTTCGAATTCCGATCGACTGTACTGAAGTTGGTTTTTCCTAGGTGGTTTTTTACTCTCCCTTCATGCAAATGTGGGTACAATTCCTCTAAATTCAAACTTCTTCGTCCCTAATATATTAAAGTAATTAGAATATAAACGAATAGCCTGAACGAGTAGTAAGACGTTGTGCTAAAAAAATCCATCGTTCTTCGAAAATGACACATGTGTGTAAAGCGCTTTGTATTATAACCGTATTCCAATGATAATATTGTCTAGTTTGATCCCAGCCTACAACGTTATATTATATAGTCGATGTTTTCAGCACGGAGGGCAGCTGCGAATGATAATATTCTTGCTGTAATAAGCCAGAAAAGGGGGAAATAGCTTAGTTCTACGTCCTGTAGCATGAAAATGTTAGCCCTTATTCCAACAAGGTACAGCGAATATATGAAATGATATCTCAAAAATACATGCACAATACCGTCCCTGGAATGTTATTATGGACCTCCGGATGTAGTCACAGCCATATAAAAATCGACCCATGCCCTAAAAATGTTAAATCTTTGAAGTTATTAAAATGGGGCAGGTCATTTTAAATAAAGGATTTTAATAAACACAATTGATTATGAAAAATGGATGAACGTAATATTATAAATATTTAACTTAATTTCAAAATTTACATAGAATTAAATTTATCGTTGTATATTTTTAATTATATGTATATTGCTTTATAAAAATCTATCCAAGAATTTTCAAAGCTTTTCTCTATTTATTTATAACAATCTATTCAATAGATGCGATAGAATATTTGTGTGTTGAAAAGGTATATATATTATTTAAATGTATGTTTTAAAGATAAATTTAAACTTATCCTCAAATAATTATAAAAACAAACCATTGGAATTTTATTCATTTAATAAGAACTTTAAAATAAATAAACTACAGGTTCTCTACCCAAGCGGTAATATGAGGATCATAATACTAACAGTTTTATTGCACTGGAATTAATGTTACTATTGTCTATCTTAGTAAAATGAATAGTTTATTTTGCAATCTGTCAAGAACGTTGCACGATATTTATCGCACGCAGAGGTCTAAAATTTATAAAATTAGTAGCCCTGTAGGTTAGAAGTAAGAAAATGAATAGAGATTTTACTCTCTGTTTAAAGCAAATAAAATCATTACCCGGACAAAGCAGTTACCTCTGCTAGTCATTAATTTTATCAAACCAAATTGTATATAAATTTTACTTAGGTGAGATGGCTAAAGCTTAGTATCTTTATGTTTATTAATTAATAATCAAAATTATAAATCTCATAATGCTTGTATAGTAACAGTTCGATCCAATCTGGATAGTGATGTAACTTTATTAACCGTCACTATTTATAGTTACTAAAGAAGAAATAATTTTTTTTTTAGTTTTTGGTAGTGGAATATAAAATCAATCACTTAAATTTTAATCAATATTGTCATAAAACACGACAGTAATTAAAGATGATCTTAGTAATTATAAAAATATATCATGTGTCTAGTATTCAAATGGACAGGTTCTTTTTCTTAGTATGTTCAATGCCAAGGTTATTATTGACTTATTTTTAAGGGAGAGTGGTAGAGGAAATTCATCATCATTAGACTAGAAAGGTGAGAGAAAATCTTAAATGGTAAATATCATGTGTAAAACCACCTGCAGTGCACCCAGGCGATATATGAACCCTTATCTGCCCATCACAAGTAGTTTCACTCATGAATTTTCGACAGTGACAAAGATTTCATTTTATGATTATAAGTATAGTTTAGTTTATAAAGTCCAATGTTAGTACGTTTAATAACCATGTTCAAAGCCAAAGTTAACATAAAGTTGTTAATAAAAAACTGATATGAGTATTTTTTAAATCTTGCTTTCTTTCTTATGTATTTTTCAATTATATTTTTATCAATGCGTCTTACTACCCGTTAGGGTCTACGTATTTAGACTAATTTCGCTATGTCAGGGAAGAGTAATGTTTGATTTAGAGAAAGTGTATCCTTATTTACGTGGTGATAGAGAGAGAGAGGAAATCCATTTAAGAAAAACTAACCCTAGTATTCCCACCAAGTACTCTAACCCCAAATCCCCTTCATCGGAAGTCCAGTATTTTGTGAGAGTTACTCCTTATACTATCCAGCCACCAATGTAGGAAACGCGTTTTTTTTCTCATTAAAAGCAATAAATCTTGGTTCCATGATCAAGATGACTGAAAGGGTTAATTTTAATCACAATCGAAATTTTTTTGTTAATATAATCCGGTACCCCTATAAATATGTGCTCTTTTGTGTTGGGTAACAAAGCATACACTGCACTGGGAGACGTGGTGAAATGTGTATTGCATATGTAGCAGGGTAAAGGGACCAGTTGGGGTAGTGGGGTGAAGTAGGGTTTTGGGTGTTTATACAGTGGCTTCAAACTTCCCCTTCCCTCACACACCCAAATGCTAAATAAAAAAAAACCTACCCAAGTTTACCCGCCTAAGGTCTAAAACTGCTGCCTGTGTCAGATTTTTCACCTCAAATATTTATAACTTGCTATCTAAAGCAAAAACGAGCCAGTTTATTTTCCGTCCAGTAGTCGAGCGCCGTACGAACTAGTTAATTTACATATTAATTGAAACGTCGATTATATTTGCAATTTGTTGATGTTCAGTGTGTCTAGGTTTGGCTGTAGTTTGGAATTTGATTTTGGTTACGTGATGAATGGATTACACTTATGTGTTTGTTTGTAAATCGTTATTTGACAAACACAAATAAGGAAATAAAGAAATGACCATTAAAATAGAAACGGAATGACCCATTTTTATATCTAAGATTTATCTCAATGTGGTAAATTTTACGATGGTTTTGATCTGGTTAAACAAATATTCAAATTAAAATATGAATTATTTTAATGTTTTAAAATTAATAATTAGGATAAAAATATAGTTAAAGTGAGTGCGTGCATGATTTTTAAACCACATTAGATAAGAAAAAATAGATATATTTAAATAGTAGAAAAATTTAATAGCGTTTAGGTACTACACATGATTCCACCTCTAATGTATGTAAGAATTTTTGCTACCAATAGCTTATTTACATAATTTTAACAAATATTTTAAAATGTATTTCACGTTTTGAGACTGACTGTATGGCCAAATAACATAATATAATTTTGCTCTGGATAAAATAATTATATATTAGTTGCGTATTCATCCAAATAGAATTTAATTTTTTTCCCCCCTTTAAATAAAACTCACTTGACTTAGCTTTGGAAAACAGTCACATAAAAGTTTAGTTTTCACAACCTTGTTTCTTTGGAATCCTTTTAAAAATTCTGCTCGCCTGTTCCTTCACTATAAAGTGCACTACACAAAGAGTATTTTTTCCCCCATTCCGTTCGATACTAGCGAAGCGGTCGTAGAAGGCTCTGTTCGCACTTTGCAGTATCTTTTCAACCTTACTCTTAAAGCTTGAGCTTCTAATTAAAGTAAGGGCACGAGTCAATCTCACCGGAGCAGGATAAAGAGTGGGAGGGAACGGGTTACTCTTGGAAAATAGAGGCTTAGAATAGTCTTAATATGGAGGAAAGTTAGTGTACGGGGAGATTTTACTTTCTTTGATATAATCTTTAGGCCTACCTGTGTGGTGAAAATATTCCAGTAAATTTTGAATAGGAAAATTTTCCAGAAACTTTTCGTCTACCATGCCTTAAACCTTTACTTTTATAGGTAGCCCACTTTCAACAATCAATATGCATTAATGTCACTAAAATTTGACATTCTAGAAATATATATTATTTGATTTATTAATTAAAAACGGAATAAAATAATGGATCAAACAATTCCAATATTACTTTCTCATGGATTACTGTGTACATTTTATCTTTACGTTATTAATATTACGGACTTAAAAAATATGACAATCTATTTACATTCTATTTCCACCATTTTGACAACATGAACTTCCAGTTTACAATTAAAATCAGACTTTAAGTTGAAGAAAGGGCTAAATATTTGGAGATTAAATATACAACTCATTACATATTATATAGACTCAAATAAAGCCATAAAATTGTGTGCAGGGGAAGAGTACGGTGGTGGAATAGGATGGGGGTAAGGGGGTAGTTGTTATAAAATATTAAACCATCTCAAAAATATTTTATCTTATTGATGATAAACTAAAGAACAAAATTTTTTTTTAATAATTGCAACTAAAGATTAAAATCACAGGGAAAGTGGGTGTATTCGTTAAGGATTTCATTATTTTCTAGTCTATAGCATACCTGCCGTTAATGGCAAATTCAATCATCAAGTGATGTAATTAAAATGAGAAATCGCTATTATTGCTCCTTTATAAATAATTTAAGATCACTGTTGTATAACTAGGTGTTCATATGAGGTGTACACAGTGAGATATTAAAAATTGTACTATAAATTTTATAAATATTTCATCGTGTGCATCTCAAAAGAATGTCTAGTTATACTAAATTTCAGCCTCATACATTAATTTCTTATCGTTAACAATGGCACGAAAAAAGCATAAAATAGGAAGTTTGACCCCTCATCATGAACTATAATAATTTAAGATCATTTCATCACTATTTATAGCTTATAATCATACACTTATTATAATATTATGCAATACAATTTTTACTGTTGAATAATATTAAAATATTTCATTTGGGTTTTCAGCTATAGTGATGATTTTGGATGTGTTTCTAGGGGAGGCTTGGAATGATAAGATTGTATTTACACATTTAGTTCTCCCACACCATAATCTATATTCTATGATAACCAGCCCCGTGGTGTAGTGGGTCAGTGCACCTGGTTACTAGCCTAGGGGTCCAGGGCTCGCTTCCCCGCTGGTACCTTTGATATTTTTCGCTTTAGGGGAATAATCCCACTGATCACCAGGGTTTGGTTAATTAGGCTTAAGCTAGTTTAAGACTCACCCCGACTCCACACCATCATAATAACTATCATCACATGATCTCATTTCGGGTATGACGTGTAGACAACCTCGTATGCTGTACCCTGGGTAGCGCTCTGTGCCACCAGAGCGGCTAATAGTCTACACATAAGGCGACCGAACCTGGAAGTAAAAAGTTACTCCCGGTAAAATGTGCCATAAGATGATCAAAACTCTAGTGGCCTAGGAAATCATTGGGCATTAATTCACTTTCTACTTTGTAGTCAGAGCAATGTGTGGTTAGATATATATATGCTCTTAATAATAGAGAAAAATTCATAAATATATCTTAGCATTACACCTTAAAATATACTGTCACGTGGGGCTATAAAAGAACGTTGAAAATATCATGGATGGAGATGGATTCAAGAGAAGAAAGTAAATCTTGGAAAGGTGTAGAGCAAAGAAGAGTTAACACGAAATTGCTTAAACGGAGACATTGTTGTTTAGCGAAGATATTATGCAAGGAGATGTGGAAGGGAGAAATTAAAGAGGGAGATAAATAGTGAAGTACACGAATCAGATAGCGGACGATGTTGGCAGAAGAGAGTGTAATCAATTTTGCTCAGGATAGACAAAAGTGGAGGGCTGCAGCAAACCAATTGGAATATTGAGGACCTAATAATGGTGATGACGACCATAGGTGAACAAGACCTGCACTTAGCAAAATATCTAAAAAAATATTTATTTTAATTAAGTTGTTTCATGAATATATGTTTAATCCCTTTGGGGCTAGAACTAATTATAAAGACAAATAGGATCATAAAATGATTTGAATGGCTTTTAATATTATAAACTTTAATTTATTATTTAATTGTAGAAAACAGATTGTATATTAAAGGTTTTAGAATTAATTTTCACGTTAAATAGTACTTTCCAAAGTGCTAAGATTATAGTTAGTTTTAAAATAATCCGATAATATTAAACAAGAATCTACTTCTAAAAAGATTAATTAAATAGGTTTCTAATATTATTATATAAGAGATTTTTAGAAAACAAATTCATTGTGTTCCATTTCATGTTTCAATTTAGATAGTACAGTTTCATTTGACTACTATGTCATGTTTACTTGTTTCTGTCTAGGAATGTACTTGAAGAAAATTTCTTCCACTACTGTACACCTCATTTTCCACACTTGTAACAAAGCTTAATACACCCGGGGATATTCTTAATTTTCTCGTTTCGGTATTTTTGCTCTAACGCTATTATTCTCTTTTTTTTTCGCTTTTTCTTTCCTATTTCCTTTTAGTTTCCTCAACTTGAAAGTTCTTGCTTTTACACACACTCTTTCTCACACACACACGACTAAGGTAATACGATGTCTCGAGCTCTCAACACCCCCTAGCTCTTTCTCGATCTAACTCCACCCTCTCATAGCCTCTTTTCTTGCCCTTCATCCCCCAAAATACTGCTCTCGATTTAACTTGGTTCCCTTTCAACCTCGCAAAAAAAAAAAACTTTTATCAGAATTCCAGGGGCAATGAGCCCCACCCATCTAACTTCCCAATCCTAAAACTTTCTACTACCCTTTACTGAAGTTTAAAAAGAAGATTAAACTGCGGGTACCATACAGGCAGTTTTCTGATGCAAAGTCTCTCTTAGATAAGGTGAAAATCCTTTTAATTTGTGTCATTATGATGAAAAAAATCTCAAACGCTCATTTTGGTTCAGAAGTGTGAAGATTTTGCGTCGTGATTGAGTAGTACAGTCGCGAAAGTTTACTAACGGTGAAAAGTGCAACCTGACTCGAAGCTAAATACTCAAGGGCTGAGAGCATAGCTGGGTGTATTTCCTGTTGTATAGCTCTGTAGTGAGCATATAGTTAAAAACATTCACCTCTGACAAGACTGTATTAATCACAACTTGTGAATGTGTGGTAATTCCAGGCCTTCCACCATGGTTCGGATCCCACTTTAAACTGTAGATCCTCCATTTCATCACACAATCACCCTACCATTACACATTAGCGTAAGTGCGTATAACCCCGAAGGGTAGTAATAGGTGGTGCTAAATATAATAATAATAATAATAATAATAATGCATTCCTTCAGCACCCATTCATTACTGACTCTGTCCATACAAGCTATTTTCCCTTCACTTCCTAGCTCTTGTGTTTCTCCTGACAAACCCACGCTTAATATCCATAAAACAATTTTACGTTAACACACTTTTTATATACTGACATCTTTGCCTTTTCGATACCACTTCATTCTTTGCAATAGTCCACATACATCCAACTACTCTGTGAGATGCATTCACCCATCCATTGATTTTACTATTTATCTTCCATTTTTACTCAACCTAACAGTTTTCCATTTATACTAAGCTGACAATAGTTTCCTGATCAGTCTTTATAAAATCTATTAACTTAGTTTTGGAGACATTCATTCTTCCTATCACCATATTCAAACGATTCAATGTAATCTGTAAGTTATTTTTATTCTCAGAAATTTCATACGGCATCATCTGCATATAACATTCACTCTCACATTCACATTGTCCATGTGTAGGCTAAACTAACCACGTCCTCATAAGCATCTCTCATACACTTGTCTATGAAGACATAACCCAACCTTATTTAACATCCTGCCCAATATTAAGCCATTCGCTCAAAGCTCTATCTACCCTAACGCACCTTTACCTCCATCATACACCACCATAATTGCATTTACTAACTATGCATCCACACCATACTTTCTCAGAACATTCCATAATATACTCCTATTCACCCGTCGTACACCTTTCTTCGATCAACCCATGCAAGATACACTTTCTTCCTTACTATCATACATTTATCAATCCATGTTGCAATTCAAATATCTGTTCCACGCAAACACACCCCCAAAACTTATCCGCAGTTTTTCACGCACCCTCTCAATTAAAACGCTCCCAAAAACTTTGCCTGGAATACTAAACTAATTTCCCTATAAATCTTACATTTATTCTTACTGCATTTGCCTTTGTACAAAAGCACAATGACGTCATTTTTTCAGGTGTGAGAAAAATTCTAAACTCCAGCACATACCTTGAACAACTCGCACAATCTGGCAAGTAGTACCATGCCTCCACACCTATGCATAAACTTGTGATTACATTACTCCCGTAGCTTTGCAATTCTTTAACACTTCATAGACTTTAGCACCTACTCCTCGTTAATTATTTCATTTATCATAGCATTTTCTCTATTTTCCACTACTTTCTCCTCGTTTTTACCACAAAATTATTCAAAATACCCTCCCTCGCTCTCTTACACTGTTTTCATCACAATAATATCACCACGTTCATTCTGAATACTATGTATCTTTCCTTTCCCTTCTTGTTTCGTTCTCTTTACCCACTTCTATAACATATTTTGTCCTTCAAAATCACTCTGCATTCTTTCTCCTTCTTTCAATCTCATTTGTTTTTTACTCTCCTTGATTACTTTATTGGCAATCAGATTTTTCTCTTTGTATATATCCCACAAATTCTTAAGTTTTGCTTCACTCTTAGCAACCATTATTCTTTTGTATGCTTCTTTATTTTCTCTCACAGTTTCTTTCACCTGTTCATTCCACCATGCATCTCTTTTTAAGTTTGCCACCATCATCGCAGATCAACACACATCTTTCGCTCACTCAACTACAGTCTCCTATATCTATTCCAAACACTTTCTTTATTATTGATATTTATTTCAACATTCCATTCATGCTTTGTAAAGCTAGTTTTTTACCCAGCACTTCATATTGCCCTCTCACAATTTTATCCTGGAAATTTTCCACTTTCACTCTTGTTTGCTTAATACTCTAGCGCTGCTTCCTCACAAATTTCCTACCTTAATAAACTACTGCGATCACTATGAAGTGAAAGGTTCCACATTCATCTCCACGCACAGCCCTAGTATTCTTTCATCATTCTTGAATCACCCTTTTACCATGAATACAAGTGAATCTATTTGTATTGATACAAATAAATCTTTTTCTAAACAAAACTCACAAACTCATTACCATTCTTGTTTATCTGCCATCCCATATCTTCGTAATATTATTTCTGAACCTACCCATTCATTTATATCTCTAGCAATATAATTCTTTCAGCCGGTTCACATGCATTCTAGACTTCATTGAGCTCATGCATTCTAAAACTCCACTCTCACATTCTCGTCTTACTCTCCACCAGAGCATAATCAGCAACTAACTATTCTACGAATGCCTATTTTATACTTACCCATAAAAGTCTAGATGACATCAATTCATACCTTCTCACAAACAGCTTAGTTATTAGGCTTAGGATTAAACCTACTCCCTGACTTACCCATACCCATTCATCCACACCTGGCCAAAGTGCCGGGATACCATTATTCATCATAAAAAAACATCCTTTCTGCTTGGGTTCACATACACACTTGTTATCAATTTTTCTTTCTATCATTTCCCATAACAGTTAATTCTCTTTGCCACTCACTCCTCTTACATTCCACGTTTCAATAGTCCAAGTTCTCACCAGCGTATCAACAGATGGGCTCTTCAGTTTTAACTTTAGCTACCCATCATAGCTTTTGTCATCCGATACTAGTATTGTACGGTTTCTTTTAATAATCAGGTTAAACAGTAGTAGAACAGGCTAATAGCCTTGATCGTGCCCTCACCCATGACAGTGTTTGCTGTTTACGGTAAGGATGCTGTAACTATCGGTGTTGGCACATTTTATCCAATACACCAAAAGTAAAACTGTTGCTCAATCCTACCCTGAGCGTGATTGGACCGTTTCTACAAAAATCGATATCCCTATTATACATACTGCCTTACCCGCAAGTATACCGTTTCCAGTGTCATTACCACTAGGGGGTAAGGCATCGCACCGACACACCATGACTTGTTAAAATTGGCTTTAATAAAATAATTAGTTTTTTAAGAGGATTTAGTCACGGAGTAAAAATGGATCAGTAATAGTTTACGAGATTATTTTCTTTGTACTAATAATACAATAATAAAATATGTTTATTAACTTTAATCTATAATGTAAAACTACCCTGTGTGTGTGTGTGTTTTTCCACACCCTCCAGAGAAGCCCCTAGATGACCTAAAAACTGAAATTTTAATTATTATTTTTTGTTTGAATTTCTTTGAAAGCTTTTTATGAATTAAAAATGGACTAAGGGACTTGCGTTTTTCAGCTTGTACAAAAAATATAATAATTGAATCCCAATTATTCAAGTTTAGTTCGCCTGTTGTTGACAAACTTTTATACCAGCTAGTACATAATTGTTAACATAGTTGTTTACCTCCTAAGATGTTATGATGAAGACTTTAAATATTTTAAGCATACATTTGTTTAAGAAGTCGTTCAATAACTTGAATTTAAAGAGTCAGATATATATGGTTTTTATAATTTTAAGGGCCTTATAAAATTAATAAACACACAGTATGAATGGTTAAAATAAATAAATAAAAACATATATTATACATAAACATATACTTACTTATCAATCATACGTTTGTAAATAGATAACATGAATTTTTTAATTCATGCATGAATGAAAGTAAGAAATATTGACTAATAACGTTTAAGATTAGGTTTCATATTATTTGTAGTCCTATTGAATAATAGCTACGTGTAATTACTTTTAAGAATCTCCTGTGCTGCAACATGTTTTATTTGTTGGTTAAGAAATAAATGTGTGGAATTTTATGATAATGTTTCTCTATTACCTCAATCTTAAGCAGAGGATGAGGCCTCAGCCATTTAAGGAACCTATTTGGGAAAGTATATATAATATAACTTTTTATAGATAAGAATCAATTAAAAATGAGTTAATCGCTAAAGTATTATTCACTATTAAATGCGATTCCTCATTCCTATTTTAATAGCGTAGTAATTAATATATGCGTACAGCCTTAATGTCTACTAAGATTTATTGTTGAGGGGGGGGGGTTAAGTGACTATGTGTATCAAGCCTATTTTATGGGCATTAAACTTGTTATCTATAAAAAAAACTTAGAAAAATTATTACAACGGCATATACAATTATTTATGTCTAGAAGAGACACAGCACCCTGAGTCAAGTTCGTTAATTAATTCAGAATAATAAGTGATATAAAATGTCAGACTTAAACATCTTAGAATTAAACATCCTACAAATAACTGAAATCTATTGTTTTTTATTTGCAGTTTAAATGGTTTAAATGGCTTACTTTAATCTAATATAATGTATATATTTATTTAAATATATTTAAACAAATATACTGTGTCTTTATTTAAATAAATTTAAACAATATATTTTGGCATAAGCATGAAAATTTCTGCCAAATTATCTACTTTGGCATCATATTTAAAAAGAAAAAGTTGAAATACACTCTATTTAGTGTCTTAGTAATAGAAAATAAAAGGGTATTTATAACTGGACAATTGATGTGTATTTTCATCATTGAGAAACAGTTAGCTCTGTTTGTAACGTGTCTGTTTACTGAACTAAAATTCCCGGGCTTGATTCCTGACATGGTCAAAAACTGTATCATTGGTGGAATGTGGGTTTACCCACTAATAGTGATGAATTAACGGCTGGGGGACTAGGTGTTGTATCTGTTCAAGATTAAAGTTATTTTATATACCCTCTTCCGTTGTTGCGTGGTCTAAGGCGCTACACTGAGAGTAGACTAGACTTCTTAATGACTGGGAGGTCGAGGTCCGAATCTCTGTAGGGTGTACTGAGGGTGGTTTTTTACCAAATTGTTTTCCACTCTCCCTCCAAGAATATGTGGTTATACTTCCTCCAAATATAACATTTCTAATCCATAGAACTGTTATAAGAATTAGTACATAATCCGAAAGAATTGTAAGACGCGGTGTTAAAAAATAAATAATTATAAGTCATGTGCTGAAATAATTATGCGGTTCAAAAAGTACATGTTAAACATTTCAAATAAATGAAAATGAGAAAGGTTATAAAGTTATCATGTTTAGTAACTCATGTAATACTAGTCTTAGAAATAAATAGATCTACGAGTGTTTTTTACTTTCTCTCTATCTTACAGGTAGAGAAAGTATTGTGATCGTCAAAAAAATCGAACTCGAGATTTTGATGAATTTTGACGTTTCATGGCTTCCAGAATCCGAAAAAGTGGTTTTTGAATTTCCGTCTGTCTATCTGTCTGTCTGTCTGTCTGTCTGTACCTCCAACTAGAGCCTAAACTATTTTACCGATTGAGCTGAAACTTGATATCTAGGGTTTTCATAGGGTTGCCCCGAGGGGTTTTTGGAATTGGATATCTACCCCTAAAATTAAGGGTAGTTTACTGAAGGGCAAAAAGAGAAAAAGTCAATTTTCTCAAAATTGGCTCCAACGATTTTGATTAAATTTCATTTATGAACATTAATAAATATTCCAAACAAAATGGCTACTCTCAATATTTCGGCAAAATCGCTTTAAGGGCTCCGGTCTGATGCGTAAATTAACATTTTTTATAATAGCTCCGAAACTATTTGAGATATGAAATTACTTAGCATTACAAATATGTATATATATTTATAATACAAATATTTTATTCGAAACATATTTTTATAAAATCAATAACTTTCAATCTATACGCAATTATATGAATTTTTTTAACTTTTTGGATATTAAAGCTTAAGTATTGCGACCGTAAGAAAAACTAACCTGAAATGTTGATGGATGTCGACCTCTCATGACCCCCCGAACCCTTAAAAATTGTCTTTGCAATGCCGTCTGTCTGTGTGTCTATTAAAACTTAAAATTAAGGGTAGTTTACTGAAGGGCAAAAAGAGAAAAAGTCGATTTTCTCAAAATCGGCTCAAACGATTTTGATTAAATTTCATTTATAAACATTAATAAATATTCCAAACAAAATGGCTACCCTCAATATTTCGGCAAAATGGCTTTAAGGGCTCCGGTCTGATGCGTCAATTAACATTTTTTATAATAGCTCCGAAACTATTTGAGATATGAAATTACTTAGCATTACAAATATGTATATATATTTATAATACAAATATTTTATTCGAAACATATTTTTATAAAATCAATAACTTTCAATCTATACGCAATTATATGAATTTTTTTAACTTTTTGGACATTAAAGCTTAAGTATTGCGACCGTAAGAAAAACTAACCTGAAATGTTGATGGATGTCGACGTCTCATGACCCCCCGAACCCTTAAAAATAGTCTTTGCAATGCCGTCTGTCTGTGTGTCTATTAAAACTTAAAATTAAGGGTAGTTTACTGAAGGGCAAAAAGAGAAAAAGTCGATTTTCTCAAAATCGGCTCCAACGATTTTGATTAAATTTCATTTATAAACATTAATAAATATTCCAAACAAAATGGCTTTAAGGGCTCCGGTCTGATGCGTCAATTAACATTTTTTTAAATAGCTCCGAAACTATTTGAGATATGAAATTACTTAGCATTACAAATATGTATATATATTTATAATACAGATATTTTATCCGAAACATATTTTTATAAAATCAATAACTTTCAATCTATACGCAATTATATGAATTTTTTTAACTTTTTGGACATTAAAGTTTAAGTATTGCGACCGTAAAAAAAAACTAACCTGAAATGTTGATGGATGTCGACGTCTCATGACCCCCCGAACCCTAAAAAATAGTCTTTGCAATGCCGTCTGTCTGTGCGTCTATAAAAACTTAAAATTAAGGGTAGTTTACTGAAGGGCGAAAAGAGAAAAATTTGGTTTTCTCAAAATCTGCTTAAACGATTTTGATTAAAATTCGTATCTAGGCGTTGATTAAGATTATAAATAAACTGGCTATTTTCATTTTCCTATGAAAATGATTTTTAGGGTACATTACAGAAGCGTTAATTTCCGTATCTCCACAACTATTGGAGAAATTAAACAACTTATCATTGCAAAATTGTAGGACTATTAGAAATAAAAAACTTTTAGTTGACATATATTTTTATAAAAGCAGCAGTTTCTGAGATATTTGCAAATATATTAATATAATTTTGTGAGCTTTAGTTGTAAACATATACTACTTAAGTCTTAACGCAATAATTCTCCTATGCCATAGAGTAATTAAATATAAGTAAGTATCTAAAAAAGTATGTTATTTTTCCTTAAATCTCTTAGGAGAAATGTTTGCATAGCAATGATCTATCTCCATTTTAGACTCAATAGTCAATATTTACATTTTTTATTGGTCAAAATGTATAAATGAATAATGCGATGACTTGAAGATCTGCAACACCTTATAAAATGTTAATATTTTAACCAAAAATCGAAATTTTAATACGAAGTGTTGACCCTTGTGGAAGACATTAAACTGTTTGAAATGCTTTTAGGTGGACAAAGATGCGCCTCTTTTCTCATTGATTATATATCATTGTATATCATTTTATGCGTGTTCTTATGTGGAGTGGTGATGATACAATGTACATTATTCCGTTCAGAAATCTTACGAGTTTATAGAAAGAGAGAGAAAGTCTGTGCGGTGCGCCGTACCATTTATTTTTGTTCGGTAAATAATGTTTTTGAAATTCATTTATACTAACATAAATTTGATTCCTTGAATACTGGAATATATATTCATAAAAAACAAATCAATCTTTGGGCATCTATGTATTATTTTTAATTTAAAAAAGAAATATTGAATTCGGTTATTCAATGATTAGGTGTACTCCGATACAGAATGCAGGGATTTAATCTTTAATTAGGCCATTATTTTTAATTTTGTTTTCTTCCCCTTTACATTCCCACCTCCCACTTCATCCATTCTTTCTTTAAACGATTACTTGTAAATTTATTTAAATTTCATCTTACTTATCCGATTCATGTGTCCTTAACTTAGATGGTTAGGTCACACATGGGTACTCTAAGCCGTACATTGTTTAAACTATTTTATTCGTCATGTTTTATCCAGAAAAAATGTTTACCAGTAAACTAAACTTAAAGGTTCCACACGACATTCCACTATATTGTACTCACGCTGTGATAGAGCAATACTTTATTTTCAAGCCGCGATTGTTTGTGACCGGGCAGGTAGGTTAGGAAGAGGGGTAAAGAGGAGGAGGGGGGGTTTGTCTTCCCTCTGTGGAACTGTGGTTCAAGCGAGGGGTACCAGCGCCTTGATATATGTGTCCCAAAGGGCGCCTGGTACACCTGTACAGTGTGCCTCAGAAAAAAAGTATTTCGCTCCCCCCCTCCCCCTTTCAAAAAAAATTGTCTTTATATTTTATGATAGTATTATTTACAATCAAGAGAACGATTGTGACCGTTTCTACTCGATTTATTCTTTTATATATAAACTATTCTCCCTTTCTCTCTGATTCTCGTAGAATACGGATTGTGGACTGGTGGGCTATGGTGACGATCGACTTGAAAAATGATTGAGGTGGGAGTATAGGCACACGAGCTAAGGGCAGTATAGTTGTACCTTTTTATATCAAAACGTGTTTTTGGTCAAAATAAATCAAATAATTCTCCAGTAGAAACATTAAGTTTAATTTTCTTCACATGGTTATATTAACCATTCTTGAATATCTGTCAAGGGTGTCTTGGAATTTAATGACAACCCTTTCTCCTTATTTAAAAAATTATCATCTAATACCAGTGTGCTTATGACCGGTATTCAATAAATCTTGATGTAACTACGTGAAAAAAAACTATGTAACTATTGAAGCCATATTTTATTTATTTTGACAAAACAACAATTTTTTTTTTATAAAAACATGTAACATTGCCCTTGAATTGAGTTTCCTATGCTACCATCTTAAATTGGAACACCTGCAGCAATAAAATAAATGATTTTTATGGAACATTACCTCTTTCAATAATTGTTTAAAATTTACGTCAAGGTTGAGCTGGTACAAGTACGCTAACTCTAGATTTGCGAGTCTGAGTTTCGAAACTTTTTCTTATTTAGTAAAGTTTGCTTTAGAGCTGACACGTGACGTATCTCAATTATATTTTGACACATGACACGATTATATTTACATAATTAAAAAGATGCATTATGCCAAAAGTTGTATTTTTAATATAGTATCCGCATAGATATACACCCAGATCAAAGCGTAAGTCTTGTCTTGTCTAGTTTGCCACTTATGGACAGGTCAGGTATTTAATCTTGGCTGGCTGTGCTAAGGTTTTACACCAAAATGGCGTTTGTCTCTTTCTCCACAAGAGTGTAGCTGTATTTCCTCTTAATTATAATTTATTTATCTCTATACTATTAGTTAAAAGTAGAAGTGCCCAAGAAATTTAAAATAACACGTCAACTTTTTTTTAACGCTGCGTCTTACTACCCGTTTGGCCTATAAGTTTATGTATTAATTACGCTAATGGCTTTAGGGATGAGGAAGGTTACATTTAGAGGAAGTGTATAGGCATTTGCATGGAGGGAGAGTAGGAAACCTTTAAGTGATAAAAACCCACAGTACACGCAACCAAGATAAGAATTTCGATCAAGATAATTATAACATCAATCTCCCGTCATAGGTAGGTTAGTCTACTGTGAGAGTGACGTCTTATATCTTGCTTGTGGCCACCGAAGCGGGTAGTTATTACAATAAACAACATCGTTTTAACCAGCTTAATAAATCAAGTCAACGAATTCCACCTTTTTGACATTTTTTTTCCTTTGTATCCTAATACCTATTTGAGTTAGGCGCATTTAGCTAAGCTAATGGGGTAGGAATGAGGAAAGTCAAAAATTGAGTAGGCCTAAATACACCCATAATTTTTCTGAGGCATATCGAGAAATAATCTAAGAGAAACAACCCTCAGTACATTCAAACGAAATTTGAGATCCCAAGTCACCGGAAAACGAGACTTGATGAGTGTGACATTTAGTCCGCGTGCCCACCGATACGGGTCGTAACCTCTCTTACCGCGGCTCCTTCAGACGTTACACAGTCTGTGCAAGACCGTCTCTAAATGTGACGTACAAATCCAATTAATTCGAGAGAATCAGGTCTGTTGAAGTTTACGATTACAGCCGCCAGATTGCAGTAATGTTCCTTTAGCCCCCCCCCTTGATGGAACGTGTGACACGGCGTCATGATATACGACATGCGCGGGACGACATTGCGCATAGTGTCACATGGTGATGACATTATCTCAGGTAATTAATGGAAACTTTGATTCCCCTGAAAAGAGGAGAAGGGAGGTTTGCATAAAAAAGGGAGGGGTGGGGAGTGTCTGAGAGTAAGACGGAGGGAATTTCAAGTGGGTGGTTTATGCATGTAATCACTGATGCTTGTTAGAAGTGTCTCTAAAACTTTTGGAAGTGATGTTAGCTTTTCTACTAAAGGATTCCAAAACCAAGAAAGTTTCTCTAGATCAAAGTAGTCTTTACTTATATTAATCGTTTAATAAACACACTGGTTGTTTACTGTTTTTATAAACTTTAAATTATGAAAACTACATAGGACACTTTGTTATTGTTTTTTAATTATATGTATTTATTTATTAATTTATTATTATTATTAGCACCGCGTCTTACTACCCGTTCGGGTTATACGCACTTACGCTAATGTGTAATGGCAGGGTGATTGCGAGATGAAATGGAGGACCTACAGTTTAACGTGGAATCCGAACCACGGTGGAGGCCTGGCATTCCTCACATTCACAAGTCGTGATTAATACACGTCTTGTCAGAGGTGAAGGAAGGGCTTGGTAATCAGATAAATCTGTGCCGGGACCGAGGATTGAACCCCGGACCCCCAGCACAGAAGTCTGACACCTTACCCCTAGAGCACCAGGTCACCTTTTATTTATTAAAAACGTTTCAAATAAAAAGTTTCAAATATATTTTATTCAAGCATGCTCTGTATTTTTTAAAACTCGCTTAAGTTTTGTTAAAACCACCTAGAATATAATTTTTTTTAATTATCAAACTAAAGTTTTAAACATATTGTGTTAAAAAAGTAAAATTATAACAATCTATAGATTATAATAATCTATATTTGAAGTTTTATTGTTTGTGGTGATTTGGCAAAAATTTAAATTACTATTTTAATGTGCTAGAACACATGTAAGTAGCTGATATTAAATTTTTAAGCACGCTATTGATGCATTAGTCTTATGTAACCCTTAAGCATAAATCGAATTAAATCAATATATAGTTCTTACTATAAATATGATTTCTAAGTAGAGTATAATTTTGCTAGAAAGAGTTTTTAGAAAATATAAATTTTTTGTTCAACATGATGATATTCAAATGTATTAATTGTAGTATTTCATAAATAGTCGATTTTATCATATAATATAACAATGCAGATTAAATAACATGATTTATGAATACATTAAAATTTAGTTTTAGTAATTCTAAAAATGGCAAAAATATTTCCTTCCTTTTGAAATTTGACCATACACTCACAACTTATTAAAATTTTACAAAGTGTGTTGCTATGTGTTGAGCTATTTCCTTCACAAATTACATATCTTTTACTAACATTTTAATTACTTCTCCAGAGAATTGGGTAGGTTAACGCGGGTGAATTGTCAGCCCTGCAGAAGCGGACAAGAATGGCAGCGACTGTTGAAAGACTGCGATAATGAGTTTTGAGGTTAAGACTAAAGTCTCGTCTACATGCTCTGCAAGACCCATACAACATATCCTTAAGTCTTATTTATAATTTTTTGTATACGTTCTCTATCCTTAATCACATAATATTGCTTCAACTGATGGGAAATTATGATACGTTTACCAATCAAACTTAATTAAGATGAAATGATTCAAGCAAATTCAAAAAACACAAAAAAATTTTCATATCCTTTAAAAAAGATGTTTGGTATTTTCAGTTAAAATAATTTAAATTTTCTAAAATAATTAAAATTAAAGGTATAACATATAAATGAAAATACAGCAGGCCTCTTGATTTAGTGGTAGGCATTCCTTACTACTAATATAGAGGTTCCTGTGTCCTATTCCTGATCGTACCATAGGTATACTTTTCAGAAGGGGAATTTTTTCCTATGTTTCCATGGTCAGGTTGATTTAATTTATGTTTAAGATGTTTCCTTGCACCGCATTATCATCCCATCATCTTATTGGGGACGGACAACCACATCTATATGGTGGACCAACGCCATAAGATGGATACATCATCACCATACCATTAGAAGACCAGGAATATCTAGCCAATAAAGCCTGGTGCAATACGCTAAACGATTTTTTTTAGTGAGCATACGATAACTGTAACAATGGTGACCATTTCCTTCACTATCGCTCGTGTTTTTATTTCGATACGTATTTATTTGTCTACTTTTGATTATTTCTCCGTAGTCATCCGTAACTACAATCCTTAAGAGCTTCTAGGTGGACCGTAAATTCGTGACCTTCGGTTGGGGAATCTGTTGACTAAGTAATCCATAATTTCTGTAACCGATCTCTTTTAATGGAATACGGGATACGGAGTATGTAAACGGGCCTTAACGCGAAAGGCAATATCCCGGCCGTGGTGCTAATTAAAGCGCTAGTCATTTGTTGGCCGCTTGTCTTCGTCTCTTGTGGCACATAGCACTGAGCAAAAGTATCACTCGTCCCAATGGATATTTTCAAGGGCGAGAGAAAGTAACATTTCCAAACGTTTGGTGATGTTAAGCAAACATATATTGTAACGGTATTTTTGAGACTTCTTTATCAGTGTGATTTGAAACAATACTTTATATTTTTATTATTTTCATCGAATATTTGACCCACGAGAGTTACCCAACTTGCGTGACTGGTATTATTTTACAAGCGAGCTATACCGACCGAGTGTGGAAAGGTGCCAATATTTGTGGATATAGGGTGTCATGGTATCAACACAATGATACCTCCGGCCATTAATCTCAATTTTCTAGACCGAAGCAGCTAATTTATTATTTAAATCGCTCTTCATTTGTCCTCACGAGGCTAAGTTAGACCTCTTCCCCGACCCACTGCTTCACAGAAAAATCTGGAAGCACTGGGGATCGAACCCGTAACCTCTGGTTCTATAGCTAGGAGTTCTGACCGCAATACTACTGGGGTGGTTGGGTTACCAATACATTTTCTTTTTTAGCACCGCATCCTACTATTCCCACCCGTTCGCTATGTACTCATTACGCTAGTGGTTTTCAGGGATGAGGAAGGCTATATTTATAAGACGTGTATCCGCATTTGCGTGAAGGAAAAATGTAAAATCATTTTGAAAAACCTCTAGTTCACCTGACATAGATTCGAGCCTTGATCTCCCTGTCATTGACAGTCTAGGCTTAGTGTGAGAATAGCACCTTAACCATGCGGCCCATGAAGTGGGATAGAGAAGTGATTGTATGCTAATAAGTACGTATATTTTTAAAAACTTTTTTATATATAGGCCAATTGTGAGCCTCCATAATTTTGTTTCAAATACATAACTATCTTGATAAAAGTTTAAGTTTCGATGTAAACACGTAGGGTCTAGTCAGACGCTAAATTTGTATTAGGTTTTATTTGTACAGTACTGTAGGCTTACAAATAAAAATATTTCAATTCAGGAAATTGTCTGACTTGGCAGGTCTATAAGGACGACAAAAGTTTTCGTGAGAACACATTTTTAATTAACTTTGGTTTTAATTATTCCAGTAACCTCTGTTGGAGATGTTTAAGAGGACGCTATTTAATTTATTTTTTGGGTAAGTCCCATTTACAGAATACGTAAGTCCATGGTCCGTAATAAATTGATGCCACGGTTATCATAATGCTTTGTTTACGTAGTCCAGATCCGTATCCTTAAACTGGTCCATACTCCTTAAGATGTTGGTCAACTTATTTCTAAGGACTAATCTATAAGGACTACCAATCAAAGTTAAGTAAATATGTGCGCGCGCATCAAAATAAAAAAGCATTGGCAGCGAAAGGATACATTGCTAATTATAAGTTTTACTGTCCTAATCGTGTTGTAAATATATGTCTTGTGATTGTACTTAACCTACATTTAAATTATAAGTATTCTGATTTTTTTTTAATGTTAAGATTATTTTAATGATCAGCTGACTGCTTGGAGGTTGCATCTTTCAGACTATTTTCTTTCGAAGAGTTTTATTGAACAAATTATCTGACACTACCATTGTTTGGCACGGTCACGTGATTAAGGATACGAATGCTGTGAACGGGAATATAAATTCTAAGAACCTAGGACCATGGACTTGGGAAGTATGTAGATGGAGGAGCTTAACCCGTTCAACTCAGGCATGCACTAGATCATTGGAGCGTTGATTCGGAACTTCGATTAAAATCTTGGTTGATTCAAAGATGTAGTGTCGTGGGCTGTGGAAGTAGATGTGGTATCTTGAAAATTATTCGGCGTTAACTATAAAGCTTGTTCGTCTTTGCCAACCTCTAGGTTTATTTTAATAGAGCATTAGTTTTAAAAAAAACCAAATAGTTACACATAGATTATGATGTCTTGATGATTTGAAAGGTATGTGTTATAGGCCTTTATTTTACATCTAATCTCAACATTAATGCTCATTTCCTTTAAATAATTAAAATATATGTGAAACTACTAAATAAATGTATTAAGTGCCGGTAATAAACAAGAATATTTACCACTTTAAATCTTGTAAAATTAATTATAAAAATATTGTTTAATTAAGTGAATAATGACGGCATACATATAGGAATCGAACCCAAGATTACTCTCCCAATGAGCCATACTGGTTCTTCTCATATGTAGGAAAGCTTTTCCCTATCTCCTTTGGATTAATAAACTACTTATAAAAACTATATAATCTAGAGCACTTTTTTTACTTCTAAATGAAAGTTAATTATGTAACTAAGGTATGTTTTATTTTACTTTACAAGAACTGCCAACTTGGTTAATTGCTTGCTAAATTATCTTAAATAAATTGATTTTTTGTTTTGTTTTCGTACATGGTTTTCCCTGAAATTATCGTTTAATTATAACTAATAAATATCTTTTATTATAGCAAACAAACTATAAATAACCTTCTCTCGCAGTAATTAGAAATGAATAGAAAGAATTTTTACTAATAAAATAAAAAACACGCTATATATGGAAGGAAATTTTAAAACGTGTCAGCAAACTGACATAAATAGGCTTATTCAGTCATCAGACCAAATTCCAACACGGTAACAAATTATGTTCTTCTGAAATGACACGATTTGTTAGAACAAATAAATTCCCTTTTTGTTTATTCTCTACGATTACAAGCATCTGGTTTAACCATCAAACAAGTAGGCCTTTCTATTTATCAGCAATCCCATCTTGGTGATATATTATTTAAATTTTAAGAATGATGACTCCAACGACGCCATTCTGCTTGTAATTAACTTTTTTCTTTTAAAACCAGGATTATATTTATATTGTATCACCAAACTGACACTGTAATAAGGTTGACTTCTTTCTTGACAAGGTCAAGAGTTAAAGATCTTTCAAAAATTAAAGTCCAATCTTTGCTCTCTAAGGTCCTTCAGAGAGACAAACGCCAAACTTTGACACCAACCAACAGAGAATATAGACATAAATTCTACGGAAACACCAATTTACTGCAATCAAAGATAAATCCGTACAACGAATTCCATAGTTAAATTACGCCTTTCATGGCTTAACAACGTCACATTTGTTTTTTCTAAAAAAAAAAAATCCAATTTATTTTGATACAAATGGCCACAGATAAAAAATACAAAATATGAGGATCTTAGGAAGGTGTTCTAAAGTTACTGGTAGTGGTGTAGGCATGGAGCAGGGGATAAATATTCATAAGGCTACGTATTAAAGTAGTAGATTTTATTTATCAAGACATTTTGGGAAGGGGGTGTTTTGAGGGGCATAGAGAGAGGGTCTGGTGTTGTTTTGTAGAGAATAATGATAAGGTAAGTTAATACAGGGTGCGTTTAGTTTATATCAGTCGAGTGTAGTTAGCGAGAAAGTCAAAATCGTCGGCTAGCAAATTATACTTTCCGTAAGCTATGAGCACCTCAGATGTTGGTAATTGAACGTTTTCGTCAGTAATTGGGTCACGCATTTTATATATAATTGGTCTAAGTAATATAAGTTATTAATTAAGATAATTTTAGTTTTAATTAATAGATTTCATAAGCCTATATAAAATAACTTGATTAGCTTTTTTTTAGTACCACATCTTACTACCCGTTCGGGTCACCTAAAGCCTATGCCTACGCACTAATTAAGCAAATAGTTTAAGGATTTGGAATTTTATATTTAAATGAAGTGTACCCACATTTGCGTGGAGAGGAGTGGAAAAACATTTAGGAAAAACCACCTTCAGTACATCCGACCGAGATTAGAACCTTGATCTCCCCAATCATCGGCAGTCTAGTCTAGTCTACTGCGAGAGTAACTCGTTAAACCACGTGGCCACCGAAGAGGGTTTATTGAACTATTATTACTCTAAACAGCTTATTTCATAACTAAATAAAACATTTTTTATATACCTACCATAAAATAACTTATTATACAGAGGTAGGTATATTTTGCTTTATTGGATAGTAGCATTAGCATAGTAATTAATACCCACTGCAGGTCCGGCACAGATTTATCTGATGCGACCCTTCCTTCACCTTGACAAGATGTGTATTAATCACAACTTGTGAATGTGAGGAATGCCAGGCTCACCGTGGTTCGGATTCCACGTTAAATGTAGGTCCTCATTTCATCATCACAATCACCTACCATTAACATTAGCGTAAGTGCGTATACCGAAGGGTAGTAAGACGCGGTGCTATAATAATAATAATAATACCCACTGCAGTCAATTGCTACAAACGTATTAGTCAGTATTAAGTAACTGTTAAACACTCAATAGTTACAAATATTGTAGTCAATATTAATGTACAACACCCAAATCTTGTTATAGTCAACGAGTGTAGGCCACACGTAATATTCAGTATGATATTCATTACTCGTTTTAGTCGGTGAAACATTTGTGGCCTATACAACACTCAATTATTGTTACAGTCAACAATTATTTTATATTATTACACCGCGTCTTACTACCGTTCGGGTTATACGCATTACGCTAATGTTAATGGTAGGGTGATTGTATGAAATGGAGACCTACAGTTTAACGTGAATCCGAACACGGTGGAGCCTGCATTCCTCACATTCACAAGTTGTGAATTTCAGTCACAATTTAAAAATGTTGTCAGTATAATGCTACCCATAACACTAAATATGTAACATTAAACGGTTACAAAAATTGCAATCGGTATTAATGTTGGTCTATAGACTCATTATTATTACACTAAACGATTAAAATTTTGTATTTACATTAATGTATAACACTAAATACCTTCAATGTTACAAACATACCTAGTATTAATTTATAGCACTAAATACGTGTTACAATGATCGCAAGCGTTGTAATCGGTATTAATGTATAACACTCAATCATTGTGACAGTAAACGATTTAAAATGTGTAGTTATTGTTAATGTATAATACTCTACCGTTGTCCAGTCAATTGTTACAAATATTGTAGTTAGTATTAATGTATAACACTCAATACGTGTTACTATCAATGGTTTCAAGCGTTGTAGTCGGTATTGTATAAAACTCGCTTATTGTCACAGTCAATGGTTGCAAGCAGTGTAGTTAGTATTAATGTATAACACTCAATACGTGTTACAATCAATGGTTACAAACATAGCTAGTATTAATGTTAACACTCAATACGTAAATCAATGGTTTCAAGCGTGTATCGGTATTGTATAAAACTCCTATTGTCACAGTCAATGTTGAAGCTTGTAGTTAGTATATGTATACACTCAATACGTGTTACAATCAATGGTTACAAACATAGCTAGTATTAATGTATAACACTCAATACTTGTCCCAGTCAGTCAGTTTCGGTCGAGGTTAAGCAAGTAATGGAGTATTACTCCAAAGCGCGGCCATGTTGTTTCTTGCCGGAGGCTCTGAAAGGCGTTCCCGGGCAAGGAGGGGTTCATCTACCGAGCGATTGGACGGAGCTGGGACTCACGACTTTCCTATAACCCATAGCAGCCATGGCGAGACGAGAAAATGTGCTTTCTCTTTACATACCAATACAATCAATATATTTGTTTATGGATTTTTTCAAATAATTAAAAATAAGCCCTTCCACCAAATTGTACTGAGTTTTTATTATTTAATACCTATGTATCATAAATAAATTATTTAATGTGTTTTAATTAATCATATGTTGATGTTAATGATTACAGAAAAGCTTAAAACCAATCTTTAAGCACTTAATAATATTGTTTACTTACATTTTTATGTTTTTATTAGATTAAAAATTTAAAACAATTTAATTTAAAAAATAACAATTTTACTCGGCTATATGTCACACACACATATACACAACAAACAAAATTATATTACATCATCAAGGGACACAGCTCAAAAATACGTTTACAAAAATATTAAACTTTTATTTGTTAAATAAGAAATTATTTGATATTTTCTATGTTGTATGTCAGGGCCTAAAACAATTTAATATTTGAAGTTGTTAAAATATGTTTGCTCTTTTTCAGTAGGCCCCCCTATGTTTTTTAAGTTTTTAATGGCCTAATTTATTTTTAAAGCCGTCTAGCCCAATTTCTATAACAGCATGATAGCTTGGCTTTCTTTTTGAAACTAGGCTATTTTATTATGCACATGGATTTTTGGTGGCATGTCACTTATCCAGAAAACTTTTTTTTTTTTCGAACGATGTTCAATTGAAATGAATAGAATAGTATTGATATGCGTATATGAACATAATATTCTATATTACGTTTATTAAGTGACAATGAAGCTCAGTGTATTCATTTAAGTTGCTCAGCCTTTGTTTGTGAGGCATATAAGAAAAAGATGGTTTTAATAAATTTAATAACTAAAGTTTTTTTTTCAGAAGAACATATTTCTAGTTAGTCGAACAAGACCCAATGATTGTAAAGAGAATAAGTGTGTTCATGCATCAATACACTTATTTTAAAGCCTTTAAAGGCCTAAGAATATGATCTATATAAGGCCTATTAAGAAAGTGAAGACCTAATTTGAACAAATTTTTAATTTATTTCAAAAGTAGATCAGGTATTCTGTATTGTATTATAGGGCCTACTTAAAATTTTAAAATAAATATTTTGACCCTTGCTTTAAAGTATTTTGTTTCAAAAAATACATTTGATGTTAAATAAGTTATTTCTCGAAGATTCTAAATATTTCATAGATAAGTTTTTACATGTTATATTTTGAATTAAATTTTAAACTATTAAGTAACTAAATATAAATAACATTTCAAGCTACGTAGACAAAACGTTATGCAATTTATTAAAAGTTAAGACTTATATAGATTACTCTAAAAATACATATAAAGAATTTAATTTTATTAAAAAAACGTTACCAAGTTGGTAAATGTATTAAGTAAAATTACAAGTCAGAAATATGATTTGTAACTTTTTTATAAAATTAAATTCTTTATATGCATTTTTAGAATACTCTATCTAAGTCTTAACTTTTAACTATAACCACTCCCAAGTAATTTTAGATCTGATTTTCTGGATACGGCAAGACTAGGTTCGAATCCCTATGGATGCACTGAGAGTTGTTTTATTAAATGGTTTACTACTTCCCCTTCATTAAAAATACCATAACCTCTTCATCCTTAGTCTACAAGGGTTATTAAATGAAGATAGCTCAGAGAGGTTGAGAAAAAATCGAAACATTCTTAAATTTAATACATCCTTAATTATTTATAGATATTTAAGAACGGTGTATAAAATAATTATGAACCAACTGTTTAACTCATTCAACAACTACTATTCATTTCAATTTTATCTTAGTTCCAGTGTTGAATGGATGAACTGACCCACTTTCAAGCTGGCTATTTTTAGTCATATGGTCCGGAGTACATGTGTGTGTGCGTGCGTGCGTGTGTGTGGCCACACACGCACTCCTATTTTAAAACCACTAAATACCATCGCTTAGAAGAAATAACATAATTCGCTTTTCTACGGTTAGTTCTATGTTTGTTTGGATATTTTAAATTAAATTGATGGAAAATCATACATAACAATTATAAATTACCTAAAGAGAACATTAAACTAGTCTAATTTTTCAGCATGCATATTTTTTGAGAAGAGATTTTATTTGTGTTCAATTGCATAGGCAAAAGCCTATATTGTTCTATAATTACATAAAAAATAGGTTAAGGGAATAAGTTTTATTTACAAAGAAAATAAACAGCTTATTCGCTAATAAATATGTTGGTGTGTGTACTAGTAGTAATTCTGTAAAAACAAACCTCCTTTCCTCCACTCAATTTAAAAAAAAAAACACAATATTACAAATGATCTCTTGTAGATCATATTAAGACAGAAGACAAATGAATGTCTTATTCTTTAAATAGAAAAGAGACACCTGGAAAAGGGAATTGAACCCAATACCTTTGGTTTAGTACGCCAATGCTCTAACCACTGAGCTTTCCAGGAATAGTCCCATGCCCAGTGTCATTTTTCACTAATATTTTACGGCAGAGTCTGTGATGGACGTGTGTAAATCGTCGGCTACAAATGTGTTATCAAATAAGATCATGAGCAATCAGATAATGCAGCCACCATCAACTTGGTAGTTGGCTTTATGCTGCCAATAGTACAATTACAATTGTACGAATGGGTATAAATTTTTATTTTTTATTTTTTTAGCACTTCATCTTAATATCGGTCCAGGTTATACACCTATGTACTAATTACCCTAATGGCTTAAGGCTTAGGAAGGTTTAATTGAGAAGTAGTGCTCCCACATTTGAAAGGAATGAGAGTGAGTACAATTTAGGAAAAACCACCCTCAGTGGCACCAAACCGGTCTCGAACTTTGTTAATTACAGTTAAAGCTGAGTAATATATTTAATAGTAAGCCTACATTGTATTCAAAGATAATGTCAGTTGTTCACGTGGTGTAAGACTTAAGGCTCACAATAAATATATAAAAAATAAAATAAAATTATTCACACGCCGTTTGGTCAAGATTTAAAGAGTGTCCCGGACAAATCTCGCTAAAATTGGTCAACGCATTTGGCAATAGTCGCGGTGCATACAGATAAACGTCATGTCAAATGGTAGAGGTATGGCAGGACCTCACTTCACTCATTCAATAAATATAACCAACCAATCAACGATCAGGGAATATTTCTAGAGACATAAATATCCACAATTTTAGTTCAAGTCTTGAGCTGATGGTTTTAGGGATAAGGAAGTTTATATTTAGAGGAAGGGCACCTGCATTTGCGTGGATGGAGTGTGGGAAACATTTTTGGGAAAACCACCCTCAGTACACCCAACCGAGATTCGAACCTGGATATACCCGTCACTGACCGTCCAGTCTAACACGAGAGTAGCGCGTTAGACCACGCGGCCACCAAAGCGTGTCAGACATGTAGGATACAATATAAGCTATATATACCTCTAGGTCCTATTATGGCACTCGTCAAGATATAATAAGACGTTGTGTTCAATATGGAATTTATTATAACATTTTATGTGTAATGAGTCTTTTGTCAGTCAAATTTTATAGATAGTATACGTATTATAAGGCCTTGATCGTTGAACAATATTTATTTGATTAATGTACAGGCCCTATGTATACAGAGGCCATCTAAAATTCTATGAAACCTTACTTGATTTTGGAAGTTGAGGACAAAGATATTTGTTTTTCACGGTTTTCTTAACTCTTCAATTAGTGACTACCTAGGTCTCAATGCTGGGAGCATATATCACAGCCTCCCTCCCTGGCAATAGATGAGCATGTCACTGGAGCTCACCTGGTGCTTGGTTATGAACACTCCGTTTACCCTGAGAGGAAGACTTCTCCTCTTGACGGATGGTAATATCCCCCTATATTATAAGCTATACCAAAAATGGGCAATATATTTTTCCTTTTGGCACCAGATGTGGTGAATGAAAAGTAAAATTCGCAACACCATGTAAAAAGTAAGAAATTAGGCTGCTTGATAGAACCTTTAAAACAACATACACCGTTTGAACAAGTTCATTAAAAAGTGTAAACCCTATACTTTGACCAATCAGTTAAAACTCTCTCAGACGCAAATGTTGAAAAATTGTTCAGATTTAAAATAAAAGACAATTTAATGTGAATTTTGACAATCCTTTTGTCTCAATGTAGAGATGAAACAACGTGTTGGGAAATATATTGGAGGGGAGTATCAGATAGCAGCTTTGCGTCAATGATTCGTATAAAAGTTGGAATGCTTACAATGACAGCAAACTCACTATGGATAAGTTAACCAGCCTCGTGTTATAGTGGTCAAAGCCCCTGGTTGCTGATTTAGAAGTCCCAGGCTCAGTTCCCAGCTGGTACAGAAAGATTTGTCTCGAGAGTAAATACGTCCATGCTCATCAGGTTAGTTATTAAGGAATAAACTTGCTTCAATGGCCACATGGTCTAAGGCGCTACTCTTTCAGTAGACTAGACTGCCAAAGACGGAGATCGAGGCTCGAATCTCGGTCGGGTGTACAAAGGGGGGAATTATCAAAAATTGTTCTTACTCTCCCTTCACGCAAATGCTGGTACACTTTCTCTAAATACAACCTTCTTAATAACTAAACCACTTGCATAATTAGTACTCAAACGAATAATGCTAATGAGTTGTAAGACGTGATATTAAAAAAAATCCTAAGCTGGTTAAGATTTTATTGACTTCGGTGACTGGTGTCTAGGGTAAAGTTCAGACTCGTGTGAGGTCGGGTTCAATCTGGGCGCACAGACTTATCTGATTGCCAAACCCTTCTTCACTCTGACAAGACTTATATCACAACTTGTGAATGTGGGGAATGCAGGCTCCAACATGGTTCGATCCACGTTAACTGTAGGTCCTCCATTCATCTTACAATCACCTACATTACACATTAGGTAATGCGTATACCCGAACGGTGGTAAGACGCTGTGCTAATAATATATTTATTGACTTCACCCCGTCAGATTCACTTTCATCATCCCCTCATTTCATCGGGAGATGGAAAGAACTTCCACGGAAAAGGATGTACAATTAGTACATTCGGGTGTCCCCTTGGAAACGGTAAATTAGTACTGGCTAATCTTTCCTCAAAGTGAGGTACAGATTGATGTAGACCCAACACGTTATTATTATTAGCAGGGATAAGCTTATATTTGTAACTTATAGTTGCAAACTCAAATTTGCCCCACTATGGTTATATCTTAAACTTTTGGCGAATGTTTACAAGAGCTACCCGACCAGGATCTATGTAATAGTGACAAGGTAGCTTAATACCTCTCAGGTGAAATGGTATAAGTGTTCATAATACCTTGATATAAACGAAGGACAGAAAACAATGTATATTTTTGTTCAAAAGATAATTTATTCATTATTAATACGTGGATTAGTTAGCATAGAACCTTAATTATACAGACTTTATAAACTTAGATATTTTGTATGTGCCATGTAATAACTTTTTAGCCTCTACAAGATGGAAAAGTAATTAAAAAAAACTATCACTGGCAATAAAGAGTTGCAGACAGGTTTTTGTAATTAGATTTTCTAGTGGTTTGTAACATGTTTGAATTCACTGGAAGTCACTTTTCAAAGTATTATTCTGCTGTATAGTATCTTATAAAAAAACTGTAATCTAAAAAGAGGTTTCTCTTGACACATGAAAATATTGCAACACATGAACAATTTCTAGACGGAATACGCGAGGGTGTGTTGTGTTGTTTGTGTAAGCAAGTATGTATGTATTATGCAAAAAGTATATTCAAAGATTAAATAATTTCTTGGAGAAATTTAGCGATATGACCATACAAGTTATATTTTATTTAAATAAAAACCTTTTTTGTTAGAATATTCATAACAAATAATAATAATAATAATAATAATAATAATAATAATAAACATAAAATTTCTAAATAGAGAAACATTTGAGTGCATGAACTACAAGCTAGAGTATTTATAAAATAATTAAATATGGTGGAGCAAGCCTATGTAATGTTTCTACAACATCATGAAAGTCAAATGTAAACGTATATTAATTTGTTTATTATTTTACCAATTTTCTATTTTATTTAGGAGATGGTACTACACTGCAACTTTAGTTTGAATCATATATTATTTTACATACTACTTAAGATAATTAACAAATTTTTTATTAAGGTGCAAACGCTTAAATTTTTACTTAAATTTTAAGTGTAAGAATTGGCTAGCAAATAGGTAATTTGCAAAAGAAAAATATCTTTAAAAATACAAAACAATTACCAGATAAGAAGATAGCAATAATTATTGTTCTTTTACGCCTATGATTCAAAGTCTTATATCGTCTATGAGAGTGTCATAGTGATTTAAGAATCCATAATTCAATTCTTATAAAGGCAATAAAATTAAATTATTCACTGAAATCTTAGGCAATTTTCTTTCGCTAAAAGTTCAATTGAATATCCGATTACCCAACTTTTCCTCTAGTCATTTTAGGATTTATTGCTTCTATCTAACACATTGTATATAAATCTGAGTTATTGATATATTTTCACCCGCTTCGATGGTCGCTCGGTATAACGTGCAACTCTTGCAGTAGATTACACTGCCAATGACGGAGAGGTCGAGGTTCGAATCTCAGTTGGGTGTACCGAGAGCGGTTTTTTAAAATGGTTATCCACTCTCCATCCACGCAAATGTGGATACACTTCGTCTCAAATTTAACCTCACCAATCCCTAAAACCACTAATATAATTAGTACATAAACGTATAGCTTAAATTGGTATGAGGCGTAGTGCCTAAAAAATATATAATATATATAATAAAATAGTTTTTGTAAGCTTGAAGGATTTAATTAGTTCCATCAATTCCTGACACATTTCCAAAAGGGTAAGTAAATTTAAACCAATTCTGTGTGGTGCTAGCAATATAACTAAAATATTTTGGCGACTTTTTTTTTCTACTCCTATTTTCTTGGTTGTTTGTAACTCTTGAAACAACCAATTCTTTTTCTCTCTTTCTGTTTTTTACTTACACACATACACACGTGACGTTTGGGGTCAAACACCTCGTGTGGCCAGTATTTGTCCTTCCACCATCTGAGATCTAAAAGGAAATATTTAGTTGGATTTATCCTACCATCCTAGAAACGGATCGAATTTATATTCATGTATATATATATATATTATCCTACATTAAAGTTAGTGTTCAAGTTGTACAATAAATCTTTTCGGATGGCTATAAATGGTGATACTAAGATTAAAATAACTATTCCCATTGGTATAATGGTTACACCACACTACGTAGAATATTGGGTGTGTTTATTTGACATCCGTGAAAACATATTATTCCAAGTTTAATTACTTGTCGAATGTTTCTTTTATTGTGATGAAAGCACTTGTTCCATGGAATTATATTTAACACAAGGTCGGTGAGTCGGGATTGAATTTCTTACCTCGTGGATTTGAATAGAGCAGAATAACTTCTTAGTAGGAACATCATATGTTACAATTTGTATTTCAAATTAATTATCAATGCTAAGTATATTAGTTGGACTTGTCCCGGTGAGATGAGTTGTGTCTGAGAGTAAATATGAGGGTATGGCACTGGTAGAAACTATTAAACTTATTATGTTAAGCCTATATTAACCATACTCTGCTTATCGTTGTTATAGTTCCCCTTTCGGAAAAAATACCCATGGTACTACTAGCCGGGAATCTAACCCGGTACCACTAGGTTGGTAGTTAGGTTCACTGACCACTATACCAAGGGGCTGGCTTGGAGGGGTTATTTTGAGCTTGGTGTAGACATATGGTTACATTTTTTATGTTTTTTATCTTATTTAAACAAAACCATAGTCCGATGTAGGCTAATGACTCCATATTAAAAAGCAATTTCAACTTAATTTTTTTAATAAGTTGGTTGTGGGTTAAAAATGAATTTCTTTTTTTTTTTAGAATACACCTTAATTAATTTGGGGTGGTAAGAAGAAAATATATCTTCAGTATACCAGCCCGTGATTCTAACCGGAAACTTCCAAAACCAAACCAGATTATGTTGACGTTTAGTCCACGCGCCCACCAATACGGGCAGTAGTTTCCAAAACCCATTAGTAAGCCCGAAGCCCCCACATTTCTAACGTTGATGTAAAAAAAACAACTTATAAATACACCTCCACGTCGTGATTTGTGAAGCTTTATTTAGTTTTCATCAACTCTTTGAGAGCGCGTTTCAAATATTTACGTTGATTTCTCCTCTAGCTCTTTGCTTGAAAATTCCCAATGTATATTTAGATAGCTTATTATAGACATCGCTGTAACAAAAATTGGTTCTTCACTCAAGAATTATAAGGGAACAAAACGTTAGCTTTTTATACGGGATTTTATTATCTTTTAGCACTGAGGGAATTAAATATGTAGGCCTATACCAATGTTTTATGATAATTGTTTACGATGATGAAGAAAATCACTGAATTTCCACCATTGACTAATATGATCATTGGTGAAGGTATTCTTTTAGGTCGAAGGAGTTACAAGTGTGGCACTATTTCTTACATATGAGTGTCTATAGAATCCTCGTAAGAAAGTTTTGTCCGATGAATCTTTCCCAGCAATATATATATAAGAAATTTATAAGATATTCACATGGCAGTTAAATACATCTTCTAAAAGCTTTTATTTTGCACAGCCCACAATATACTGTGAATATGATATAACATATTCACAGTTTCTTGACTACCCCAGAGGGGAATGGCATTATTATATATATATATATATATATATATATATATATAAAAGTATATATATATATATATATAAAGTATATATATATAAAAGTATATATATATATAAAAGTTATATATATATAAAAGTATATATATATATAAAAGTATATATGTGTTTGTCTATGTATGTATGTATGTATGTATGTATGTATGTATGTATGTATGTATGTATGTATGTATGTATGTATGTATGTATGTATGTGTCTGTATGTATGCAAAATATACTACTATAAAATATAAAATTTATCTAAAGCATATATTTTCCTAATATGTGTTTGTGTATGTATATATCTGCACACCCCAGAAGCCCTAGATGATCTAAAAAGGCGAAACCTAGCACACACCTAAAGTATAGAGCACGGGACACAAACTAATAAAGTCAGATTTTCAATTCTCGATTAATTTTCTTAGATTTATTTTTATTCAATAAAATATAAACAATTTAGCTGATTCTTACTTCATCCACTCTTACGTAATAACTGACAGAAAGATACTATTTTACAAACAAAGGCCTAAAAAACCAATATATAATATTTTATTTGCCTCTTAAATTATAACTGTTTGGGGGTGTGCAAATAAAATCATTTACCCCCAGAAGCCTGTGTAGAATATTTAAGAACATTTCTTAAAAATGATCCCTTGACAAAAAAAAAATTAAGATTAGAAAAAAACTTGGCCAGGCCCAAAAAGCATATAAGTCAAACTAGTATTTTTGATTAGACTTCAACATGTAAAAAAAATGTTAGAAATAATGAAACAAAGTTTATATTTGGGAGGAGTTAATTTTAATTTGGTTAATGATAATTCATAGTCACTGCAAAGTGGTATTCATAATTACACACATAAACACACACACACCAAAAGGCATAAAATCAAACCAGTTCACTTTTTTTTATTAAACCCCAACGGATTTAATATATTTTATATAATGTTTAATTTTATGCTTTCTACCTCTGAAAAAGCTACTTCTTCTTTATATTCTTTAATTGATCCTGTTAATTATTCATCTAGCTAAGAACCATCTCACATGTAGCCGTAAAATATTATTGTGATTGATACAGTCGTATTTTTAACTTTGTGGTGGCAAAAATGAGGCCAATAAAACATCAAGTAACGCACCAAATGTTAATCCTGCTTCTTTATTAAGGAGTTTTGATAATAATCTGATTTTAAAATAAAGTAATCTCTATGATATTAAAGAAATTACAAACTAATGTAACGTATATTTTAGATAATTCTTACCTGTATGCACTTTATAGTTCCGGAATATGCGAGCGTCAAATTGATATTTTAAGGAGTAATAATTAATTTAATTATATAGACCCTACTAAAAAAACTGCACAATCACAAATTACATTGAATTGAAACTATTTGATTTTGACTTTACTTAAAATGACAGACCACGTAACCAAGATACGCAACCAAACTTTATACCATCTCGCAAACAACTGGCTGACCAAATCACGACTTGTAAAATAAAGAAACACCACCTTGAACCGTAAAAAAAAAAAAAGTGTATAAAAAGATTCCGCTATATTGTTGAGGCAAGTGTATTGAACCCTTTTAACACGAGCACATTCAACGAACACCGTGACCTAGACACCCATAAACCACCCCTATTCGCGTTTTCCGATACGTTTTTTTATTATTACTATTTACACAACTTACAACCCTTCAATTTATCTCTTTTCACACCAGACCTTGAAATATATTTCTTTAGATGCCACCACCCTCACTCAACCCTTTCTACAACCCCGAAGATATCCTTTACCAGATTTTTTTTTACTCATAAATGTGGCATACCGTACAGTTATATAAGTGGACAGAAACATTTAGGCCAGTCGTACACTGAAGGGCTTCGTGCCTGGGTTTGATTGAATTTTAAAGTTGCCTTTGCTGTGTTTCAAATATAAAACAATCAAATAGGGGGAATAATTTTGACTGAAAATTATTGATTTTTACCTGACCTTGACCGTTATATAGATGTAGAGCAATCTTTCTTAATGACTTAGGCTAATCTATGGTACTAGGAACTTGAAAGTGCATTACGACACTTACAAAAGTACACCCCTTATCCTTATCTTGAGTTAGTTATATCCAGTCCACCTCATCACAACATATCTCTTTTAGGTCCATTATCATGTTATCCTCCCATCTGCGTTTAGGTCTCCCGAATGGTCTCTTCCCATTGGGTTTGCTAGTCACTACCTTGAACACGATTCTAGATTTTTCCATTCACACTGCATGTCCTTTACACCGTAATCTACGAGACTTGATGATCCTAACAATATCTTTTGAAGAAGACATGGTATTTAACTCATCATTATGTAACCTCCTCCATTCCCCAGTAGCAACATCCTTTTTACACCAAATGTTCTCCTAAGCACCTTGTTTTCGAACATCCTAACATTTTTTTTGTCATGTAAGGTAAGAGACACGTTTCACAACCCTAACAAACGAACAGTAAAATTATTGTTTTGTCGGTGACCTGGTGGTCTAAGGGTAAGGTGTCAGACTTCTGTGTTGAGGGTCCGGGGTTCAATCCTCGGTCCCGCACAGATTTATCTGATTGCCAAACGGTAGTAAACCTCTGACAAGATGTAATAATAATTTGTATTGTAAATTGCAGGCTTCATTCCTTGAATCAATTCACGTTAAACATAGATTTCATTTTCATTCACAATTTACCTATACACAATTGGTAATTAGCATGAGGTCAAACCCAAAGTATAAGACCTGGTCTTAATAATATTATCAAAATACATAAGCTAAAGTAATACTTTTTGAATTCAGAGTTTTACATTCCTTGAACAATCAAATAAAAAACATTTTATTTTTTATGTGCAGAATTAGTTAGTATTCGAATTTCAATGTGTAATTCTAGCATGACGTCAAACCTAAAAATAATAATCCAGGTCTTTAATTTATTATTTATTCAAAAGTTACGATTCAAGCTAAAGTAATACTTTTTGACACTAGGAATCAAACCGGTACAGCTTGAATCTTTCCTTTTTTTAAGATACATTCACGTAGTTTTTTTTCGCCACTTTTTACTACCTGACCAAGCTATCCGTAAATGTAGACAAAGCTGGGTATGTATAAAGAAGGTTCAATTTAGAATAAATATATTGTAATTTGTTTTAATGGTTTTGGTTTTACACGCCATATTCAGTCAGAAACCTCTCACTATATCCCTGCCGATATTCGAACTCTGACCTTCTGATTATTGAAAAGTTATACTAAGAGACTGACGTCTTTGTCTGCGTGCTTAGAATTGTAGGATTTGGTAGATTTCATACAGTAAGATTGTTCTATTAATAATGTTTATTTATAGGTGAGAGAGATTAATTAATTTGCGTTCAAAAATAAAGCGTAGGAACGAAAATATTTTTTTAAATAGCCTTGAGAGAATTAGAAATAAAAATAGTTCAGTTCTTTATTGGATCTTTAAAAATTTGATCACAAGTTGTATTTGTCTCCCAAGGATGTATAATTTATTGTAAGGTAATGTTTAATGATCAAAAAAGCGCTTGATTGAACTATTAGTTTTTATCACCGCGTTTTATTAACCGTTCGGACAATACGCATATGTACTAATTACGCTAATGGTTTCAACTTTCATGGATTAGGATAGTTTGAGGGTGGCCCCACTACGTGTCTACTAAATTTTAGTGACAGTGGCCTGTTCGCAAACATGAGTGAATTTGGGTCTTCCGTATAGACGAGCATTGCTTGGCGTTCTGGCATCTAATCGCATTGTTCTTGTCTTAGAGACCAGGTTATAAATATGGCCTTTTCCCTAAGATAAAACGATGAATATGTAAGTAAATCCAACAAGTCAGTACAGCTGGCTGGGCTCAAACTCTAGCCTATCGTATTAAACGCGCTAGCTGCACTCGTCTAAAACTAACTGTGTCTACTTGAAAGATCCGCCTATAAAGTTGTATATTACTCCTTTATGGACTGAGCTAATTAAAAATCCACTTTCCCATTTCAAATGGTCCACTTAAATGGCGTATAATCGTAGATTTTTATAACGTCAAAAAAGACCTTAGTGATTCGTGACCAGACTTAAGTCACCAAGAGGCATAAGCGTCAGTTGATCCAAGACTTGGCAACGTGTATGTGTGTCTCATTACTATTAGATGTGACAGGCCTGACGTGAACACCGGAGTGCGAAACGAAAAAGGATGTAAGTTAATTCAAATGAGATATTTAAAAGTAGATTTCACTATTTTTTTAATGCTGCCGGTGTTGCTTTAATTGGTGACTTACATTTAAATTGCTAAACAGGTGCATTAGCACCGTAACACTGTATTTAAAATACTTGGTTGACCTTGATGGTCTTGGGGTAGGCTCAAAGTTTTCGCCTCAGTTCTCAATATTCGTGGATTTCAAACCCAGCCGTGTTCGACGGAGTTTTCTTGAGTGATAAAAATCCGTAGCACAACTTACTTCAGAGGGAAAGTAAAGCAGTCGGTCCTATATCGATTGTGGCGTGTAAAAGCACCCTGGAAGGTATGGGAACATTACTTTCCTGGTAAAATTGATAGGCCCTTTCGTGCTCACTCATAGAAATTCACTGTGGAAGGTAATGGGGAACCACCAAACTTCCTGGACTCACTATTACATGGGATTTTAACCAGATGGTGTGGGAAGCACTAACCAGCCTGAAGGATGAATGCATGGTTAATGCCAGCTTGATAGAAATCACATCAAGCCAATCTTTGGCTTGTTGAAGAGGAAAGTTATTTTATTTTATTTCCAACCCAAATATGTTCATGTTAAAATGAAGAAATCTACGTAGTCCATCTTTGGATTCATAATAGTATGATGTTGTATTGACTAGAACATAGATGCATCCACGGTTGAGATCAACAATGTGTGCATTGAGTGATCGTATTATTAGCTTATGGCTTAAAGAATTCATATCAATTCGGATTAACCGGTAAATTAGATACAAGACTACGCTTGAACCGGAAGTTGCATCAGATTGCAGATTTCTGCTCTTTTTATTTGGTAACAGGATATTGGGATTAGTTTAGTGGGTTTTTTTATATTTTAAAACGATTGTTTTTAAATTTTATTATACTTTTTAAAAAGTGCTAAAACAGTTTTACTCGTCTCTATTTCCCTGTTTTTAAGTGTCAAACATAAATCCGCTCTAAGCCGTGTGGCCTAACAGCGATTGATAATGTTCTGTGTCATTTTCTGAAACTACTTTTCTATTCTGCTTTAGCTTATACCACCTTTCCCCCTCCACATACAACCCCCTCTTTGTCATTTCAGTGAGAAAAGAGGGTAGAGGGAAATACGAAACTTACTATCTCAACGTAAATATGAAAGCTCGCTGTTAGTTCTCGGAATATTTTAAAATTTTCTTTTGGGAGCATATAAAAATAAAGTATTTTATTTGTTAGAGGAAGGATAAAATCTAGAACCAGTTTTCACCAAGCCTCATCTCATAGATCTACAAATATGTTTAAAAATTCGTTGAAAATTAGCAAATATTACATTCTTAACACATTTTTCTTTTTATTAATAAAACTCAATATATAGGGTGTTCAAGAGAAAAGAGCCCTGTTGTAATGTTTTGACTTTATTTTAGCGTGAACCTTATTTTTAAATAACGCATTGTATAATTAAATATTACGTCAGAGCTGAACTTCTGCGTGGCAATAATTTTTCGCTTATCGAGGTCACTCCCTTAATAGTACGATTGGCTGGTAAAGGGTAGGTCATAGTTTGATTATCGGTTGAGTGTGAGGATGGTGATTTTATCTAAATGATTGTCAACTCCACCGCCATCTGAATATAATTACATATTCTCTATAACTATACCATCCTTATACCCTTCTCATCAGTATGGATAAATGTAGATACTCCGAATAGGCCTACCCAGATTTTGGTAGGAAGAACAGTATCCATAATTTACTAACGCTATTAAAACAATTTTAATACAATCATACAAGGTTATGCTATCTGCATCTGTCAATTTTGATAGGGATTATTAATACCTATAAAATAACACAAATAATATGTTAAAATGTCATTAGTTTTGGCCGCAAAGAAATATGTTTGAATTTTCTTAGCAGGTTCATCCAACTAAAATCAGACTATAGTAACGTATAGGACACCAAATGCATGATTTTAAGTAGTTAAACCTCTTTATAAAGTAAATTATTGAGAAGTTTACTGATAATAACACCACAATAAGAAATACTTAAAAAATACTTAAAGTTAAATATTATATTTAATAACCATAAAAAAACATAATCTTCAACAAATAGTTTTTGCTTAATAGTTTTAAGACACATGTAGATGAAGAGGATTGAAATATGGTTAGAAATAAGGAAAAAAAAATTCATACACTATGAGCGAGCAGGAAAAACTGTTAAAATAAAAAAAAAATCCATAGCATGCTTGGAACATTTTAAAGATAATCTAAAATAAGGTTTTAAGAAATTCTATGATGTGAGCCCACAAGCGAGCTATAGCGACGAGCGGCTGCCACCGTTAGCAATGATAGTGCCAACATTTGCGAAAGAGTGTCATGTGGTCAGCACAGCGAGCTCTCCAAACGTTAATTTCAGTTTCCTAAACCGGAGTTGCTACTTATTTATTAAAGTAGCTTCTAATTTATTCTCACTAGGCTAAGTTTGACTCCATTCCAGACCAACTGCCTACACAGATAAGTGTTTGGAAGTAACGGAGATCAAACCCCAGGACCTCTGAATTTGTTGTTAAAAATGCTGAAAACTAGACCACAAAGACGGCAAGATAATTCAATAAGAATATTATTACTAATTATAAATAAAAATATACACTGTAATTTGTCTGAGTAAAGGATGGAAATTTATAAAATGGAAAAACATCTCAAAGTATACCTGGAAAAGATTAGGATCATTAGAGTCAAGACCAATCAATCAGCACACACCCGCACTCATTAAAGTTTGTCTGTAATTTAAAACGTTAATAGATGTATGGTTTATGTAATTTTATTCCCACTTTACATTTGCAATTATTTATTCAGTGTGAGACCATCCTCATCACACGTCTAAGAATGAGGAAGGGTTGTATTCTATTTTGTCATTGTAAAACCAAACAATTATTTACAAACCCTTCTCAACTTCGAGTGTTGACCTGCTGTTAACCTTGAGAGTGAAAAAAAAAAGAACAAAATCAAAGCCGTATTTTTTTTTTAAAGCGTTTAGCGAGCTGGTTTAGGAAAAGCTGAACACTATTTCTATTTTACCGGAAAAAATTTAATTTCCTTCTGTTTCTCTTGTAAAAACTAACACCATCGATATTGGACATTTACGTTTGTATATATCTGGCAGGATGGTTGTATTGGTTCTCAATTTTTACCCGATGGGGGGGAGGGGGGACTGGTTAAAATATGAACGGGCTCCCTCTAAGGTGTTAATGCACCAAAAATGTTTTTACATCCATTCTATATGTTACTTTTTTGCAAATAGACCTATGATTAAAAATCTTTTTAATGTTCTTAGTTTTCTGAATCTTAAATTGTTGATAGTAAAAGGCCAAATTTACTCTAAGATCCCTGGGGACCTTGCGGTATAGGGGTAAATCCAAATCTACAGAGTCAGTGAGCTCCGTATAGTTATAGTCCTCAAGTCCTTAATGGTCCTTAGAAATAGAAATTGCGTCCACACAATCCGTATCCGTAATCATGTGACTATGCCAACCAATGAGAAAGTTTATAACAACATCCAGTTAAACTCTTCGAAAAGAATTTTTCTAGAGTTAGGCGCAAGCAGACGATATCCCATTTGAACAATTATTAACAAAAGTAACTACAGAACATGTTTTGATAAAATATAGGTGAAATGCTTCATTTCTAAGGTAGGTTCAGTACAATCACAAATAATATATTTAAACATGAGTTAGTTTGTATAATTGCTATGAAAATGAGATTGGTGCTTTCATTTCGATGCGCGCGCACCCTTACTTTGCTGTGATTGGTAGTCCTTAGAAAGTTAAAGTTGGGTAAACTTCTACGGAGTGGTAAGGACTAATAAATTAAGGATAGGGACCCTGTAGACAGTACAATCCATTTGTGTGGCGTAAATTTCTTATGTAATACTACACACCTTACGGAAACGGAGTCTGTAGATGGTGCTTAAGGTGTCAAATTTCTGTGTTAGGGGTCCGGGGTTTAAATCCTTCCGGCACGGATTTATTTGATTACCAAACACTTTCATCCCCTCTTGCAAAGTGTGTGCTTTCGTGTTTTGTGAATGTGTGGAATTCCAGGCCCCCACCGTGGTTCGGAGCCCACGTTAAGATGTAGGTCCTCTCTGATTTCCACCATAATCATTCTCACGTATCTTCCTACCATCCGGGGATAATTCACCTTAACTTTGTCCGCCTGAGCAACTAATTATTCCATACGATAGAAGAGCATAAGTAAGATAAGGTCAAATTGCCAGATTTAGAGCATTAGCCCCACCCCACTCTAAAATTAATATTCTTTTACTTACTCTAAATTTACAAGAATTTTATTTGTAATTCTCTCCTCTCCTATGATTTTTATTATTATTATTATTATAGATATATATTTCATAATTTTTAATGGCTTTTGTAATATACAATGCTTTTATAATCTTTGCCTTAGGCTAAGCAGATGTTTTGTTTTATTCTTCCTGCTGTTAAATTTTTTTTTTTATATATATCTGAAACCGGCTGTGATGTTAGTTTCATGGTAGCTTCCTAATTTTTTTTCCCTATGGTCATAAATCTTGGCAACAATTTATATCTTCCTGTCTTGGAATTTTTCTCTGGGAAGCTTGCCTTCATATCTGAGTGAATCACAAGGTAGATTTTGGTTTCCACCTTAAGTCTTAACGAATCTAATGTAGGCCTGTGTCAGTTCGTTTTTCTACCCAGTGGCTTGGCGTGGAGTTTTGCCAGGGTAAGCATAGAGAATTTAAGCTGAACCCATGAATTGATATCAACTCTCGGAAGAGTACTATTTCCCAGGTAACGACGGAAATAAATTTATAATATGAGATATACTGTGCAGAGCCTATTTATGATTAGTCAAGTGGAGGGAGGGAGAACATAACCATCTTAATTAATAGTTTTAAGCAGGCTCTGCTAACAATGGCAACACTCAATAAAACGACACTGCTGCTACCAATGCATTTTATTTCCTGGAGCTATGGTTGGATACTTATTGATACACCTACATGTGCTGTAGGTGTGTTCTTGTATTTAACTACATATGTTGTATTTTTTTAACCAATTTATCAATACATCCATATTTTTTTTAAAAGTGCACATTAAATCAACACATAGGCTTATATTATAAACATCACTTATGAATTATGATTCAATTAATATGGATTTTAAAGACCTAATTTGATTAGTATCTTTGGAAAGGAAAATATAAGTTTTCATTTATTATTTTTTTTATAAACTTTGGCCCTAATAGGTGCCGAGCTCAGTATGGCTTATAAGTACCTGACGCCATAGCTGTAGTAAAAACTTAACCACATGAAACTCCACCTTTAATAAAATATGAATGCTAGGTTTTGACATCAACAGGATTCAAACCAAAGCCACTCTAAAGAGTCTGTATTATTTTTGAAACACAAAAGCATAAGCTATCATGGTTTACTCCAAGACTTAAATTATAAACATTTTAAATATTTCTATATTACTACTGTCAACACATTAAATTATTTTCCCATTAACTATTTCGAGAACGGTTCCGATTTGATATTTTCCTGTTGCCATAAAAATAAAATATAATATATAGTTGTGTGTGTTGGTTGGCGCTATAAGCTAAAAGTCTAGAAAGCTGGTAGGCTTAAACTTGGCAGAGATATTATTTTACAATTATTGCTCACAGTGCTTTCTGTTGAATATCGTTTTCATCTGTGTTATGTCTAGTTGACAACCATGGAAAAATATCAACTTGAATAAAAGGAAACACAGAACAGGCTATATTTCAACTTGAAATCCAAAGATAAATTTCATGAGATTGTTGTTTGATGGATAACTTCAGGCATTTGAAGATATTATATTAATTGCCAAATCAATGGCTTTATAAAGGTGTCGTGATTTTTAAACTTTGATTAATATAAAGGTTTCAAAAAAAAATTAATTCTCAGAATTGACAAAACCATTATTGTTGAACATATTTACTCTTTATGGTTGTAAAACCTGGTCTCTTACCTTCCATGGCTAGAAAAAATTAAGGGTATTTTAAAATAAAAAGCTTGGGAAAATATTTGGTGCTTAAATGGTACAATAATAATAATTTCAATTTCAACTTCAATGTTCTTTATTACAGTGCTGGCCAACAGTCATAAGATCTATAACAGACCAGCACTGAAAAGTACACAAGTACCTTACAAATATATATATTTGCACGAGAAAATAAGATAAACAATAATAGCTAAATAATTGTATATACTGTTGAATAGCTACGAAAAAATAGAAATTAATAATGATAAGAATAAAAAATAGTAATAATGACAAATAACTAAGGAGTGGTTAAAAGCAGTAACAATATACAAAAAATAGATCAGAATATTGTAAATTGTAAGGTGTCAGACTTCTATGCTGGAGGTCCAGTGTTCAATCCTTGGTCCTGGCACAGATTTATCTGATTGCCAAACCAGTCCTTAACCTCTGATAAGACGTGTATTGATCACAACTTGTGAATGTGAGGAATGCCAAGCCTCCACCGTGGTTCGGATTCCACATTAAAACTGTAGGTCCTCCATTTCATCTCACAATCACCCTACCATTACACATTAGCGTAAGTGCGTATAATGCTAACGGGTAGTAAGACGCGGCGCTAATAATAGTAATTATAATAATAGAAATTGTAGAATATTAAATAATGATGAGTTAAATATATGGTATTAGTCACCAGACACTCACTGTAAGCAAGTCTTGCATATTATGGTGGGGAGGACATAGCATGAATGGGAACATTATAACCATGTTCAGGGTATTAAATTTAATGGTAAACTTAATGTAAAGAGACCAGTGTGAAGACCTAGACACAGATGGGAGGTCAACTTTAAAACGGACTTGAAATAAATATGGTGTATTGAAGTGGTCTGGATAGAATTAGCTCGAGGTAGGAATATGTGGTGTACTTTAATAAGTTCCCAATGCCAGAGAGTTGGAGTGAACAACCCTGTCGCCGATCGCCATGCGTGGCGAATTAACCATAAAAGTCGGGTATTGTAATAAAAGTATTTTCAAATTTTTCATGAATATGTTTTACATTTTCAATTAGGACAATTTTTATAGTTTGCTTTTGAGACAGTTGTAACTGAGCAGTAATCGAGCAACCTGATTTATCAATTTTTACATGATGTGGTGAATTTAACTTATCATCTGCCATAGTTTCGGTTACAGTGAAAAATATGTTGCACAACTTTGCCATAGTGTAAGTAAATATCCTTACGATAGCCAAACTAGGGTGGTTTCGTGTTCACAAGGAGTTTATCCACGGTTAAGAGCATTTATCCTCATAGGCTGATGAAAATGTCTGAAAGACTTTGTCGCGAATACCGAATGAGTTTAAATTTAGTATTTACATGTTGTGGAAGTAAATAAGTTACGACTTATTTTGAATTCATAAAAAGTAAAGTCTCAAGTCTTTAAAATCAATAATCACATTAAATCTATATACTTAAAACTTTAAGCTATTCCTTCAGACAACGGTTCCTGTAGTTCTTCATAACCGATGTCACTATTGCTCTTTATATAAATAAAAATAAAGATTATAGGGATTTTAGGTACATGCCTTGCTGAACTTTACTAAAAACCATATAACTTTGACTATCAATCATGTAGACCTAGTCGATTTTAGCCTGGCTACCACTCATTATACGTAAAAACAATAAGCTATTTTTGATAAAACTATTTTAAAAGGCTTATATCAAAATATATTTCGTAACCATATTTCCTTTATAAGTCAGCCCTTTTTTCACAGCTCCAGTTCTATTTTTAGAAGTATGTTGTGTTTAATGTTGTAAACTAGCTAATTATGTAAGTACACGACTTACAAACTGACTTATTTCTAGACTATACTCAGGATCCAGTCTCCCGGTTGATAATATCATCACTGTGGGAGGGTGAACTGCCGTCTCACTAATGAAATATTTTTCGACCAAACGGTAGTCGAACCTGGGGACCTCGACTAAGCAGGTAGTAACTAACAACCGAAGGTCGGCAATCACCTATTCTCACTATATGGCAAGTGGCAGCACCAAGTGTCTCCGAAGCCATCAAACTATCAGCGACACTTGCGTTGATTTATGTCACCTTGATGGCTTTCTGAACACACACGTCCCTTCCCCTTCCCCCACCCCTATTTTATCTCCAAGACTTTGCGCGGTGGCCCGTGCCTCTGTGTGGAAGGTTCCTCATACACACACACACACACACACACACACACATGAGCACACAGATCATAAACACTCGTTTTATGACGCCATCAAATAAACAAGGCAACTTGTTACTACCTAAATGTGTGTGTGTGCGCGCGCGCTCAAGGTTTTTATGACTTTGTTCCATTTTCGTTAAGATCCGACTGTACCGGTGGGTCATCTTTTATGGCTTTTTTTTTTTATTTTACTCTTTACTTTATCTGCTTTCCTGATGACCTTTTGGTTTAGTAAAAAATCCATTCACTGGGATTGTTACAAACGCCCCAAAAATTTGCGGTTCGATTCTTGCTGGCAAACACTCATAAATGTCGTTAGTTTTGGGGCCCGTGTATTTGGCTAAATGGTTAGCGTGGTAGACTCTAAGAGTTTTCTAGGGTTTCTTGGGTACATTCCGAATGTAATTTATAATATTTGAATATTTATTTTTTGTAAATTATCTCATTCTGAAGACTGATAAATTAGTAAATATCTACGTGCCAAGACTGGATTGTTTTAGGTTAACTTATTTTGTAGGCTATATGACTCTAACTTATTATCTATCTATATATTTAGAAAGTATATGTTAAATATTCTTAAATATGCTCTAAAGAAATATCAAATCAAAAATATTTTAAAATAATTATTAAGATTTATTTAATAATAATAATATTTTCCAATTTATCAATAGGTCAATAACAGTTTCTTAAATTATGCTGAGAATATTAGTTAAATTGCATCGTATACAAAAGCTAAATAAGAAGATCCTAGCGCATAAATGTCTTATGACTCGATATACAAATATTTTATAGATCAACGTTTAGAAATTTAGATACTAGGTAAGAAAAAATAAATCGCTGGAGATTTTAAGTAACATAAAGTACCATTTTAATAGTAAGAACCCTATCTGACAGCAAGAAAAGTAACTAAATCTTCTCAAGTCTAATGTGTCATGTGATCTGCAGCTGATTCTCTTGAATAAATATTATCAATACTTATAAAATACAAACTATTAATCTCATATCATTAAAAAATATGTTAGTATTTTTACTTTTACCCCTCAACGCACCATAGACAGAAGTATTGTGATCGTAAAAAAAACTTATGCATACATGTCATGGCCCCGTGAAAGAGTTTTTTTTTGTTGCGATGATGCATATTCTTTAAGATACGAAATAATATATCATGGAAAAGTTGTAGGAATTTTTTAAATAATTTTTTTTTAAATACATTTTTATCAAACCAATAGTTTCCTTTCTATAAGCAAATATATAGTTTATATTTTTAATTTAAGGTATTTTAAAAGAGGCTATGTATGCTCTTTGGGGTACAGAGATGTTTGGTCCCTATTTTCTCAAAGTTTCTGTAACAGTTTATATTATTTCACTTATGTTCTTTGGTAGAATGTGATGCTATTTTTTTCCACTTATGTTTCTGCAACAATGTCTTGTATTTTGTTTTACATTTTTTTACAAGTTTTAAATAAACGGTACATTTTACCACATAGTTTTTACTTAAAAGTTTCTTCCTATCAAAATTATACTATTCATAAACTTAATAAATAAAGATTTTGCCCTTGACAGATTAGCTATTGAGATTTATTAGATTCCTAAGCGCTTGACTCAATATAGTCATATCTTAATTAGAGCACCTACTGGAGCTGAATACTTAGGTTAAGTTCTGTGTGAGTCGTGTACTAATGTAAAGTTGAAAGGTGTGCATAAACTTTATAGGGGTGGGCAAATCTGACCAATGAATTACACGTAAATTGTGTTTAAATAATCCAAAATACTTAAGAACTTCATAACTGTAACACAATTTAACATTTTATGGAATGAACATCATCAACCATCCAATAAAAACAACTCAAGTACTAAGGGGGAAGAGAAAATATAAAAATCCGAGTAAAATTTTGGCTGGATATCTTGGCGTAAAAGAAAATAAAAGAACTGCGAGCAAGTAGCAAGAATCGTAAACTCCAGTTTTATGACGCTATCAAATAAACAAGACAACTTGTTAAAACTGGCACGCGTCTTTAAATTGGCTGCGACCGTCCCTTAAACATATGGGAGGACTTTCAGATTAAACAGGTGGTTCCATCAGATACAGTACCGGGTTCATATTCTCCCGAGTATAATAAGTATATTGTGAAGGGCATTAACAGAACTAAGCCTCATTTACCTATGCCATATTTTACAGGCTCTGTATCCTTATAGTCCTAAAGTTCTTACGATTTTTAATTTTATGCACACTCTCCGAATTATTACTCACTTAATATCTTACCAACCAATGGGAAAATAAAATAGTTAAACCAGAATAGTCACAATTTTTAAAAATTATTGTATTTTATCACCACAATCAACGCTTTTATAATTTTATTTTTGGGTTTAATAAATTTAGTTTAAAAAATGGGACTATCGTTATTTAAAGTTGTTCTTTTTTTGGCCACTAAATAAGGACACTTAAAAATAAGATACATTTAGAAAATGGCAATGGTTTCGTTGTTGTGTAAATTTCAAATAGCTTATCGATATTAATTTATTTGTCTAGCTGTGATTGATTCTCCGTAGACGTAAGTAAAAACAACCCTTTAGAAAGATAAAAGTTCTTCCCACTTATACGGAGCTTCACCATAGTGGAACCAGTCGACGTAAGTTTTATACCTTCAAGGTAAACGGAGTGTACATATTGCCGCCATTTCTACAGGAGAGCGGTTATTTTAGTATGTATTGAATCGTCTTTCTAGATATACGCATTTTAATCACATTATTGGAATAAGAATGAGTAAGGTACGATATATATGAAATGTTCCATGACTTGCGCAGTGGTAGTGTGAAATAGTCTTTGCATAAAGAACACCCTCAGTACGCCCGACTGAGATTTGAGTCTCAAACAACCCCCTTCGCCCCCCTCTCCGCGTCCCCCGCAAATAAAAGCCCAACAAGTGTGTCGTGGAATGTCACCAGCCTAAGTAGAGCTTATTACAGCTACCTACACTTGTAATATGTTTTAAACCACTTTGGCCCCCATTTGACTAAACACACATCACATAGGAAATGCATTTCCGTTGACGTCTGACCGACAAATGTTGAACTGAGCGATGAGAACACAATCACAATTATAGGTAAACAAACTCTGCTTATTCTATAAACACTCCACGGCACTTTCCTAAGCCTGACATTTGGTCCACGTGCTCATCGATATAGGTAGTATGTTGTTGAGTATCAAATAAATACCAACTTATTACCGTAGCTCTGCTAGAAGTCAGGTTTAAATCCGGGAAAACAGGCGTGAAAAGGATACCTAAGCTTATTTATCATGTTATTCAAAAGCAGGCAAGTAGACGATTTCTCTAGAGCAGTGGTATTCAACCTGGGGTGCGCGTACTCTAAGGGTACTCAAAGACAATTTAAAAGGTACGTAAAATTTAAAATATATTTTATTATTTATGATAAACACTGAATAATTATGGTAAGAATTATGGCTTGTCACAAGAACCCGGACGTTTAAAATATGTATAGCTTGCATTATGCACCAACAACTTTGCGGGGGTAACAAATTGAAGAAATTTTATCTTGGGGGTACGTGAACATAAAAGGATGACTACCACTATTTAGAGCTCACTCGAAATCCTAGACTTGCAACAGCCTATAAAGTAATTTCCAATAGGGTAACAAAACATAATTGATAAATGAGTGGCAGAAGGAGGGTATGGGGGGAGTGAAGGGTTGTGATAAGGTGTTGTCCTATTTTTGTTGTCGACTTATAGCAGCCTCCCAGGGGGCGCCACGTCGATGAGTGTGTCCTCACCTCGTCAGGACGTGCAAGACGGCACGCACCAAATCCCACCCACTTGTCTACTCTGGCTCTGGCAGCCGTGCATAATTCATGACGTGTGGCCTTCTTAACCGCCACATACCACAAGTCCTGGCGGTGACTGGCACACTAACACACCGAATCCGACGTTGCCATATGTGCTGGGGGGGGGGGGGGGGGGGGGCGGCATCGTATCCGCGCGATGACCAAGGTGTCAACGTAAAGTAGAAAGAAAGCTCAGAGTATTGTCGGGGTGAGCAGAGTTATTCGAATAAATTGAAAAATGATAAATGGACATGGGTATCGAGCATTGTACCTTTGGTTTAGCATGAAAAGGATCTACCCATGAGATCGTTCCATTAGATAAGGATCGTTCCATGTTCAGAGTCATTCTTCACTCGTATTTAAAGCCAAGGTCTATGAAGAACGTGTGAATAGCTGGCTACCAAGAACTATAAATTATATCACAACCACTGGCGACTCACTGGTAGAACATTGGCACGCTAAGCCAAAGGTCCCGCGTTCAATTCCCTTGTCCAATTGTAATTTATTAATATTTATTTTAATATGATTCAGATACGAATGGTTTCCATATTTTCATTCATCCCCCAAGCTTCACCTTCCATAAATACTAAAGTGTATACCACTGCTTTATTCTATCAAAGCAGAGTTAGTTTAAACTGTAGTTGTTACAATCAAGAAATTAAAAACGACAATTTGATACATGAAATCTTTAAGCCACTCGAAAAAAGACATTTCTTTCAAATAAGTGTGTTAGAACCCCTTTTATCCACCATTTAAAAACAAAAACCACCATAAAAGACTAATAAAAAGCTATTAGAAAAAACCATCGTGGGCAATGTAATATTATCTTTGAAACTGATACTATCTTAAATTCAGATAACTTTGTTGGTGGTGGCTTATAAGGATTGTTTTGTGCTATCACAAAATAATGGCACTTGGTGTGTCAATGGTGATAAGGATTATGGAAACTTCTTTTCTTTCTAATCCTGGTATGGTATACTGAAAGTGTTTTATTTAAGATGCCCCTATACCTCCACAAAAGTTTGGGACATTTCCTTTAAAATGTACCACCATCATTCCTATTCCATTAGCGTGATTAATTTATGTTTTTAGCACATACCGGTCGTGAAAAAACCAGCTAGTGATTAGAACAATTCACAAGATCCATATAAAATAATTCTTCCTACCCTAGAAACACTCAATGACACGCCATTAACCGATACATGTCTCAATTAATGTAATAGAGTTGATACATGACACCTGGGCATTTGAATCGATTACGGGGCTTTTGGCTTAGCGCACCAATTTTCTGTCCCTCAGGTATTCAGGAATGGCTCGGTGCATAGGGTCATTCTTCTCTCAAGGTATAAGGTATCCAGATTTATTTTAGAAGGAAAATGGAGATCTGGCTAGTAATATCTTGGGGTGGATAAGTAATAAGACGAAGTTTTGGTTGGCTCACGGTAGCTTTGGCCTTTTATTACAGTTTGAAAAGTTCCTAAAAACACAGTTTGGTATTCTTCTGACACATTGGCAAATAAAAATTACTTTACATCAGGTGTCTTCTCTTAACCAAACATATTTGCAAGTTGGATCAGTGTGGAATTATTTTTAGTCAATTTTCAACAAGTATAAAAGCACACATCTACATTGGGTATCTTGTAATGTTGTCCGGATGATCAGAGTAGGTTCAAACTGTACCTCTGAAATTTTCTCCTCACAAAGTAAAACAATGAATGGTATGGATAAGAGATAAACTAGAGCAGAGCCAATCTATGATTGGTCTAATATGGGGTAGGCGGATCTAGAGTGGGAAAGAATCACCAGAACAGTTTTAAAAAGCTTTTCTTACACTGGCAGTAGGCCTACTATACCCCATCTACGGTATGAAAGGTGGCATGGGACAGCTAAAAGAAGGTTCTTTATTCAAAACATTGGCTTAAAGTGAATAATGTCAACCTATTCGGAAATAACTATTAAGTTCTTTGTAATACTATTTTATCAATAGTTATTCCTTTCCAAATTAGTTGATATTAGTTACTTTCAACCAATGTTTTCAATGAAGATCTATCTGCTAGCTGCCACCATCTCTCCTACGGTAGATGCCCTGTACACGCTATGCTACTGAAGAGTTGTCATGAACGGATCGACAGTTAGTAAACATTATATTCTTCTTGTCTTCGGCTAGATGTTGTCAAAAAGCTTTGGACTACCGTTGTTTAGATGTAAGGTTGAAACAAGTTAATTTAAAGGTACGTAAAAAGTGGCATTCCAGCGTTGCATGATTGGTCGTATTAAAATAAAGTCAGAAATACTTTAGAGCAAGCTAATGGCAACGCTGTTGACCAGTTACAAGCTGCAGATGGTAGCACAGTTAACTACCTCCCATCTAGAAAGAAACCTGTCTGAATGCTCCAATCCTCGCGGCCATGGTCGGCTCCAATGAACCGATTTTCTTGATAAGAGTGTGAAGACGTATCTATATTTGATCTCTTCAGATTTCTTTGTTTCTAATTCTTAGTGATGTATCACCATCATCCGCGTCAGTGGGCACGCGGACCAAGGCGTCTACTTAATTTTGTCTGATTTACCTTTGACAGGAAGCTTAGGGTAGCTTTATTGATGGTGGCTACTGCCATAAAGATTTTCCACTCGATATCCACTCAAATTTGGTTACAATTCTTCTAAATTATTCCCAATTATTGTTAAATATGCATACATCCGGAAATAGATAAATGAATTACACACACATATACAAAATAAGCATCATAAAGCAATCCTTTGTTTCTATTAGTATGGATGCATAAAATATTATTTAATAAAAATAAATTCCACTTAACGTGTTCAGACATTTGTTCCACGTGCCCCGCATATTAACACGCAGTCCGACACCTTATTTCAGCTGGTAACGTATCTACCTACTGAGTTAAGGGTCCGGGGTTCAATTCCTGGCATTGTCAAAAAAATATTATTGGGGAAATGTGAGCTTCCCCTTTCACAATGATGAATTAATGGCCGGGGACTGGATGTTGTGTTTGTTCTAGATTTGAGTTTTTTATTACCGTGTCTTACTACCTGTTCAGGTTATTCGTTGAATATTGACTGATGATTTTAATGTGTTAGGGATGAAGAAGGTTGAATTTTGAAAATGTGTGTACAACTGACTGAGATTGAACCCCGATCCCCCGATCATCGGCAGTCTAGTCTATTGCGAGAATGGTGCCTAAGACCATGTGGCCACCTAAACAGGTCTTTACTATTTTTGAGTCTCGAATCAATTCATGGTAAAAGTATAAATATTGATTCAATCACAACCTTTAATGAAGTTGTTTTGAAAGCCATTTCAGTTTATTATCTAAATAAGTGTTTTCGTAAATTAAGAATTAATCATCCGGTCAATCACACATAATCACAGTTTATACAGGCGTTCAAAGCTATATACTTAATTAGCTCATTAATATGCAGTCTATTTTTATAGCATCATAAAATTTTTAGCTTTTATCCGAAAAGTTCATAGTTAAAATATAAGAACCAAATGATTGTCCCAAAAGTTCAGCATAATTAGTACAATTTATTACATCTATACGAATCCTTATATTTTTATAAGCCCACAGTGAAGAAATAATAAAAGAGTATGTGGTTAATGAAGTTGTCTGTTACAATCTAATTTAATTAATAATTAATGTTAATTAGCTAGATTCTATAATATTTTCATAGCTATACATACAGTAATGTATCTATTAAAAGTATTGACTTCTTTAAGTGATCAAAATAGTCAACTGAAGACATTCACTCTACCTAATAAAAGTCAACTCTTTGTCTAGATGAAAAAAACAAGCAAATCTGTGTCATAAGATACATTAAAATTATTTCTAAAAGCTGTGATTTTGAAACTACTAAACTTTTATAAATATTTTTAATATAATAAATATATATACGTTTTATTAAACCAGACAAAGTGAAATTAATATATTCAGACCATAAGCGAGCTTAAAATTTATAAGGATTGTATTTATAATATGTCGACAATAAATTAAGGACTGTTGAAAATATCAAAAAGTATGATTCCGAAAATAGGTAAATTAGTACATTTTAGATAAGCCTCAGGAAGTATTTATATAGGCCTACGTATTTTAAATTTCATCACTAAAGATTGTATTGAATCTTTAATTTTAGATTCCAATAACTTAAGTTCAAACCATTTCACGTAAACTTATTTAATATCACGTGTTATAAGCTTTATACAATTGAGCTATATTTCAATGATGTTAGATTAAATACTTGTCATATATTAAAACCAGTGAGAAATAAACATAATAAAATAGTAACATTCTATTAAAAGTTAATTTGTATCACTTTATAACATAATGATAGTAAAAAATCTCTTCTTTTCTTATCATTATTGGTTTATTTGAACTGAAAACAGTTAAGGTGGGGATGTAGGGAACGCAAGAAAAGGTAAGTGTTTTTGCAATTTTATAGCAAAACATTTTTTTGACCAAAATAAATCAAAATTGCTTCAGTACAAACATAGAGTTTAATTTTCCTCTCATGATGATATCAATAATTTTTGAATATCTGTCATGATTATAAGGACATTACTAACAAAGATTTTATTTAGGAGAAAATGTTGTCATTAAATTCCAGGATACTCTCGACAGGTATTCAAGAAATGTTGATATCACTATTTGAAGAAAATTAAAGAAAATATTTTTACTGACTTATTTTGATAAAAAAAAAATTTTTGATCAAAAACCGCAAAAACATTTAACTTCTCTCACTTTCCTTAAATCCTCATCTTAAAGAATATTAAATTAAATTTGGTAAATGGAAAATGTTTTTAAATATTGTGAAAAAAATAATAAATTATTAGAACATTAAAAATAACGTGAAACGCATTAAAATTAGGTAAAATGATTATAGGCCTATATGAAAGAAAAATTCGAAAATAAATTTAATTCATTGAAGAAATTAAATATTAAAATTATAAGTTGAATAATACTAAATTATATTTACCGATTTATATATGAATATATATTGTCATGTAGGCCTACGGTCACACATGAAACATATCCATTTGACTTAAGTAATTAAAGTTTTTTTTAAGTTATCACTGTACTTGAAACTATTATTACATAGTAAATACATTAGTATTGATGGGTTAATATTTTTAACATTGATACTACTTGTTAAAATGAAATTTTTTTTATAGATAAGACTATGTTTAAAAATCTGTATTGTTACATAAATATAAATAATTATAAAAATATATCAAAAAATGATATGATGTATAGTTAAAAAGTGTTTGAGGCAGTTTTTTTAAAAGTAAATGGATGTGATTTAATAGCATTGTGAATTGTAAATTATTTTTTTCCAGTAACACACATTTTTGAATGCATTTAAAGATAAATCGCACAATCGTTAATCACCCTCTCTGATACCACCTCGACATTACGTGCGTCGTGTTGACTAACCTGCGCGATCGTGGAGCAGTTGGTAGTACGGTCATCGTGCATCGCCGCCGCCGTAGCACACAGCGTCGCAAAGACCTGGGTGGCGAACTACGTGAGAGAGAAAGGTATTGTGTTTTCGGCGGGTAGTTTAACCCCCCTCGTGTACGCCACAGACCTAACACAAGGGGGGTTTGTGGGGGTTCCGTAGGGCCAAAATGGACCACCCGCCCCCTTCCCTCCTTCGGCGGCCATGACACTGAGGTCTGTTGCAGAGATATCGACCCTCTAGGGCTAGGCGAGGGAGGACGAATGGTTTGTGTGTGTGTGTGTGTGTTTGGGGGGTAAAGGGGGATACAGCTGTATGGGACGAAAGGGCACCGCCCAGATATTCTCTTGCTTATCTTTCTAGTGCATGTGTAGCTACTGTGACTTTTCAACTGCTTTGCCAGTTTGGAAAAGGGCAGGCGTTGTAACATACACACACAAACAGCCCGACAGCCAAAGGGCTCGGGTCAGTGGATACGAGTAAGCACAGAATGATTTAGATGTAGTAACATTTATATTTATTTTTTTATTTTAGTTCGAAAAAGTTAGGTAGCCAAGCAGTTAGTAGCAGTTGTAGTCTACTAAACATTTTAAAAAAAAACTTTTAAATTATCTAATTAGAATACATATGTTTAGATACTTATAAAATCGGTAAGCTAGGTGTACATTATCTACATTATCATTTATATATTTTTTTTATTTTAGTTCGAGAAAAGTTAGGTAGCCAAGCACTTATCACTACACTTTTTTTTAAATTAAATTATATAATTAGAATACATATGTTTAGCTACTTATAAAACCGGTAAGCTAAGTGTAAGAACATTATCATGATTGTACATATTAATCGAAATATATTTTCTTATTCAACATGATTGTTTAATATATTAAGGTGGGAGTGTGGTGAACGCGAGAAAAGTTCAGTGTTTTTGCAGTTTTTATAGCAAAAAATTTGACACAAATAAACAAAATATTGCTCTAATAGAGACATTAAATTTATTTTTCTGAACATGGTGATATCAACAGTTTCTGAATATCGGTCATGAGTATAGCGGAATTAGATGACCAATTTTATAAATGAAGAGAAAAAGTTGTAATCAAATCCTTGGACATCCTTGACAGATATTCTTAAAAATGTTGAGGCCACCATTTGAAGAAAATTAAACTCTTTTTTTTGTTGTACAGAATCAGTATTATACTTATTTTGGCAAAGAAATATGTTTTGTTTTTAAAACTGCAAAAACGCTCATCTTTTCTCGCGTCACCTAAATCACCCCTTAATAGATCTAAATAAAACCATTACACATACACATATGTATACATCTTAGTAGAGTAACTTAGCCAAAATATAAATTACATATAAAATTGAAACTCGAGAACATAATGTATAAATATTTGATTTTTGACCGTAAGTGTATGGAAGTTGACAGTCGAAAGGAATTGTAAGCATGACAACAAATTTATTTAAATGAATAAATTGTAAGCACGGTTAAATTAAATTTTGAATATTTACTCTTTGTTTATTATAGTCACCAATGTGACGGCCATTATGTCTGACTCCCATACATATTATGTCAATAGACATATACTTAACAAACTCTCCGAAAAGGTCATTGATCAATTATAACCATTATTGAAGATCAAATAATAAAAGTACAAGTAGGTCTATGCATGGATGCGAGCCTGGTTAACGCTATTGGTAGAGCGATTAACGCATAAAGACCAATATCCAGATTTCAAATCTTTGCTTGTGTAATCTTTACTTAGCTAACCACTTAAAACTATTACGAAATTATGCATAATTGAAGACGTAATCGAATGAACTACAGTATTATAGTTCCTAAAGTGTAGAAAAAAAAAGTTAATAAAAGTTATTTTAGGTGGATTCATATTTATGATGTTATTTAATACTTTTACAGTGTATATGTTATGTACGTGTTCAAAATGGATGATTAAATAATATCTTAGTTCAAATAGTAACCACCTCAGTAGTTTAGTTGTAATAGTTCCTGGCTAATCATCCAGAGGTCTCGCCTTTAATCCCCGAGTTTTAAAAATGTATCTGTAAAGCTGTGGATCTGTAATGGGGCCAAACTGAATCTAGTGAGGACAAATTAGTTACTTTAATAAATAAGTAACAGTTTTGGTTTAGAAAAATGAGATCAAGACGGAGGACTATGTGCTGACCATATGACACCCTCTATCCCAAATGTTGGCCTATCATCACAAACGGTGGTGTCCGCTCGGTCGGTTTAGCTCGCTTGTGGGCTCACCATGAGGTTTAAATTAAAATAGTTATTTTAACCAAATCAATTAAATCAACCTTTTTGTTTGTTTCATGTTTAGTCAAAATGTTGACCTATTTTTTAAAGGACTATATATATATAATAAATAAAAAATTTCCTCGACCAAATAAAATAAAATTTGATTTTTCAGTTAATTATTGTGTATGTTTATCCATATAAACTTATGATGGATAAAGTTATATTTAAAATTCATCATGGCTAAATACAGCTAAAGTTAGAGTTTAAAACTGTAGAAGAATATTTTCAAATATTTAACAATTTAACTTGTTAAAATAGTGAGAAGAAGCTGGATGTTTAGTTTGAGTGAAAAATTAATATTCAAAATATCATATTACAATAATTATATCCACTTATTAAAGGACTAGGATCATATCCAGAGATTAATTTTTGTTAAATTTCCCTCTGGGAAAACTCGTGGTGAAACCCTTCAACAGGAGATGCAAGAAACATTTTATTAAAGAATTAGTCTTCTTGAAGAAATTTAAAATGTTCGTTTTAATATAATTGGAGTTGTAAATGCAATGCATTTATTGAGGCGTCAATTAACCACTTGGTAAAGAGGATAAATCTAAAGGTAATACTAATATAATTTGTAGATAGACGATATTAAAATTTAAAAAATACAAGTATTCCTTAAAAAACCTATAAATAATAAAAAATGTGACGATAATGTGAAACTCAAAAAATACAAAACAATATTACTGGATGTTCGCTAAAGGTATGAAATGTGGTCTCCTACCTTACATGACAGAAAAAATTATGATATTTGAAAACTAGGTGCTTGGAACATATTTGGTCCCAAAAGGATGAGGTTATTGGGGAGTGGTGGAGGTTACATTATGATGATCTACATACCCTGTACTCACTCATCACATTAACTTGTTAGATCATGAAATCTCGTAGATTAGGGTGGGCTAGGACAAGTGCGTGAAGGGAGAATCTAGAACCGTGTTAAGGGTAGGCCTACTAGTAAACCCAATGGGAAGAGGTCATCGGGAATACCTTGACGCAGATAAATATAACATTTGAATGGTCTTGAAAGAGAGAAGGTGTGATGAGGTATACTGGATAAAAATTATCTCAAGATAGAGATAGGTGGCGTACTTAAACGTTGCCAATGAGCTTTAGATTTCCTTACTGCCATAGAGTAGGTAAGTATAAATTAACTTAAGAGTACAAAATGTTCAAATACCAACAGAAAGTTAACGTCTTTTTTTCATTCTGAATTAACGTTATGTTATTGACATCCTTTTTTAATAAATCCTTGTGTTTCTTGTAACATTCTTCATTCAGTAAAGAATTAGTCAAGGACAAGCTGCTTGGTCATCTACCCTTAAGTTTTTACAAGAGGGTAATTTCGACTCTTTTTTCCAAGGCCACTGTTTCAACCCTTTTAGCACGTAACGTTTTATTCAACCCTTTCCACCCTACACATAGAAAAAAGGGCATGTATTGTAAAGAATGTTTTACTGACTTTTTTTGTATATTTTTTTAGCCACAGGGTGGTGGGAGTATAGCTCGATATAAGGGGTGGGTTGTAAATATAGACAATAGGGGTTATACGTTACTATGGGTAGAAAAAAAATACCATCATAGTAGAGATAAAAAAAAATGTACTTGCCTGTTTACGACATGCAGGGTGGAAGAGTTGTAAATTACACTATACTAGAGCACCACATGACAGTTTTTTGAAGGGTTGAACATCTTCTAAGATTGAAAGGGTTGTTGTAACATGTTCCTATGCAATACTCTCTGAATAAAACACCGCTTGTCTGACTACATTTTACAACATCTTACTGTAAATCCCAATATCCTATTGTATTTAACTTTTTCTTAAATAATAATTACAACACACATATATTCAACTTGCATTTACTATATTACTGGATTATATAGTTATAAATTTTAGTAACAGCTCAATCTAAGGCGGAAAATTAAATATGTCAAATCTTGTTTTTAACGCAAGTTATTTAACCATTTAACTACATAGATAGATTCTAATAAACTTTGTCATCTGGATAAAACAATATTCACCAAAGTTTATAGTAGCAAATGATTACCTGCTTTGGTGACCATATGGTCTAAAGCGCTACTCTCGCAGTAGACTAGACTGCCGATGACGGGGTGATCGAGGTTCGAATCTCACTAGGTTGTACTAAGGATGGCTTTCCCAAAATGGTTTTCTACTCTCCCTCTACGCAAATGTGGGTACACTTCCTTTAAATATAACCTTCCTAATACCTAAAACCGTTAACGTAGTTTAGTACATGACCATATAAGCCGAATGAAAAGTAAGACGCGATGCTAAAAATAAACACCAAATAAACCAGTAAGTAAATTTAGTCGAGATTTAAATCACACATTTCTCCCTCTGTAATATGTTGTTTCATAATCATAATATACACACCTACATGTTTCAATGGAACGCAGGATAAGTGACAGGAGGTCCAAGTTCAAATCTTTATGAGGTGTTCTAAAGGTATTATTTTTCATAGGATAGTGTTCCACTCTAAATAAGCACTAATCAGTGTAAATTACCTCTAAAGCTTAGCATTTGTCATCCGTAGCACTTTTGTGTAAATATGTGAATAGCTTGGATAGGTAGTAAGATGAAATATAAAATAAAAATCGTCTACATTTAAAAGGTGATTCCTAATAGTAATTAAATTATAGTCCGATTACTATAGGCCAAATTTTTTCTTAATGCTACGAAAGTTACGAAACAATTTTCATATAACAATACGTCAAGTCATGTGGTCTGCAGCTCTCACTTTTGATCATTAATAGCCCACTTTGGTGGCTGCATGGTTTAAGGCGTCACTCTCGCAATAGACCATACTGCCGATGATGGGGAGATTGAGGTCTGATACCAGTCGGGTGTACCGATGGAGTTTTTTTTCTAAATGGTTTTTCATTCTCCCTCCAGGAAAATGTAGGTAAACTTCCTATACATTCAACCTTATTTATTCCCAACTCATTATCTTAACTAGTACATATGCGTATAACCTGAACAGGTAGTAAAACGTGGTTTAAAAAAAAACTAACTAAAAACATTTCTCCCGGGCAATGCCAGGTACTTCGACTAGTCATAGTATTAAGACTATATTGCATACTTTACTGACTATAGTAGTCCAACCCTAACTTCCCGGCTCGTAGAAAAACCCACGCACGATGAGATAACTCTGTAAATCCGAAATTCTTCATAAGCCTTGTTCGTGATTCGATTGTTTTGTTTATATAGCACCACATCTTACTACCCATTCGGTTTATAACATACATAACAATAACGCTAATGTGTTAGGGGTGAGTAAAGTTGAATGTAAAGTGGACCTGCATTTATGTGAAGGGAGAGTGACTAACAATTTAGGGGGGAAACCCCTCAAGTACACCCGACCAGGATTCCAACCGTGTCATCTCCTCAATGGTGGTCCAATCTATTGAGAGAGTGACGTCATCGCTGACCACACGACCATCAAAGTGGAATTGACTCCATTGGAGCCCGCTTCGGTTAGATTTGAGTTTTAAGATGTCATGTATTAATTACAGTAGAAATGAAGTATGTAGGAAAAAGACCACAAGGGAAGCCAAGAAAGAGAGGGAAAGAGCATATAAGAAAATATTGCAAGTGAGAGGATAAGAATGGTGGAAGGATAGAGGAAGGTGGAGGCAATTAACTAAACTGGAACATGCTGGAAACAGTTGATGATGAGATGATGATGATGTGTTTTAAATAGAATTGTTGTATGTGTGCGCATGAAAATTGATTCAATGTCTTTCACTATTAAAAGTACAGTGTTTGTCCCCAAGATGTCAGAGAGACATATAGAAAACAACACTTTGTCTTGTGTTAACTAACCTATTTTAATTAGCTTACAACAGCAAGATAATAAGCGTTCCAACGCTGGTCCCTTCTAAATAGATATGTATAGGCCAGTCAACGTTTGGCCTCCCTTGTAAGTGAGCTATAGATGCCAGTCAACGTTTGGCCTCCCTCGTAAGTGAGCTATAGAGGCCAGTCCAACGTATTGGCCTCCCTTGTAAGTGAGCTATAGAGGCCAGTCAACGTTTGGCCTCCCTCGTAAGTGAGCTATAGATGCCAGTCAACGTTTGGCCTCCCTGTAAGTGAGCTATAGAGGCCAGTCAACGTTTGGCCTCCCTTGTAAGTGAGCTATAGAGGCCAGTCAACGTTTGGCCTCACCTTGTAAGTGAGCTATAGAGGCCAGTCAACGTTTGGCCTCCCTCGTAAGTGAGCTATAGAGGCCAGTCAACGTTTGCCTCCCTTGTAAGTGAGCTATAGAGGCCAGTCCAAACTTTGGCCTCCCTCGTAAGTGAGCTATAGAGGCAACGATCAACTCTTGTTCTCCTCGTAGTGTTTAAGAGTCAAGGTATAGAGGAAGCTATAGAAACTATACTATGAGACCAGTCAACACCGTTTATTGCTTGTAAGTAGTCTCTAGAGCCAATTAATGCTGATACTTTCATTTTAGCGAGCCCTAAATCATATGAATATAATAAAGATTTAATTAATAAATGTGTTATCATTAGAAAGATAATTAATTTAATCAAAAACTATAATAATTTAACTAAAAAAAATGCTTAAACTGGATTCTTTCCAAATGTTCTCTAGCAAATCTAACCTTTTACATTTTTAATTTTCTTCTTTCTATTATATATCCTATTATAGAGTGAGGGTCTTTTTTTTCTCTACCGTAAAAACGATTGAGGTAATACTAAGATTGGGGAATTTCCAGATATTATTTCTAAAAAAAAATTTAAGGAAGGAACAAAAATATATTTTAAATTCATCCCATACTAAAATTAAAATATATATTTTAGATAGAAGTATCGGGTGGTTCTTTTAATTGATAGATTTTTATTCTAAGCTCCTAAGCTATTTAAAAATTATTAGAGATGGATACATGAATTTACAGCAGGATATAACGATTTATCAGCCTACAATATGTTATCTGTTTATGGTCTATATATAGTGAGATATTCGATAAAAATATGTATCATTACTCCAAATAATTAATAAGAAATTTTTGACGTTTATAAAAGTGAAGTTAGAGGTTGGTAACTGTAGGAAGCTTGGCGGTTGTTAAGGCATGTTGTATTTATTGATGTCAGGAGATTGGGTGTGATTAAAACAGTAGACCTATATTTTAAATATTACTTTAATACTATTAGATTTGTAATCGAGGGCTATAAGTTTTATTAAGGGCTTAGCTCTTGATGTAAACCTATGTTTTGTATTGAACTTTTTAAAATAACATAGTAAACAAAGTGAAAAACTTTTATATTACTAACCTTGTTTAGTTTGAAATAAAATCAATCAAACTAAATATGTCGTATAAATAACTAGTAATATAAAATTGATTTATTTTAATACATCTATTTTTAACCAATATTTATCTTTCCCTTAGTATTTTAATGTAATTGTCTTAAATCCATAGTGTTGAGGTATTTATGACAGTATTTAAATTGGTTTTAATACATATTTATTAATATAATGCATAAACAGGCAAGCTCAAGGATACTTATGAATGAGGGCACATTAGGTAATAGCCCCACTGGATTTAAGCACCTGAAATAAAGAAAATATATATATTACTCCCATACTTTTAAATATATACAAACTAACCGGTTGAACCACCGAAGTTAAAAGTTCACTCACTTGAAGTTGTCAGAGTTCAGGGTCACGGACAGAGATGTCTCTGCATGTATTCAACCCTTAAAACTCCCCACTTTCGCCAAACAGTTCACGTTTCCCTCGGAAGGGTGCACTCGTGATTATATATATTATTTTTACGAGGATAACGGAAAAGTATAAAATAAAATAACGATAACGCAACTGAATCCGTTATATAAAAAACACATCACAAAAAAATGACGCGTTTAGTGAGTAAAAAAAAAGTATATGGTATTCAAAATATAAATGAACCCACATTATGTTAATCATGACAAGGTTTTTATTTTAACCAGTAAACTGAAATTGGTCATCTTGATCAGTCACAAAACTGTTTTGTACTCGAATTCACGTTCACTACCAGTAGACAAAAATTTACACAGCTCTAAAACTATTTAGCTGCAATCCCTTAGGTGAGAATATATTGCTCTATATATTACTTTATTGAACTATATAATCACTATTTGTTGATATTTTCATTATTTGTTTATAATAAATTTTAATGCTAATCGAAAATTTCGAGTTATACCCTTCATTAGAAGATTATTCTCAAGTTTAGCGTTACACTTAAAAATTACTTAAAAATTTACACTTGAATTTTGAATTATTTTTATGTCAACATTCCATGATCCCCCCTCCCTCAACCCGATCTCCGGTCAGAGCACCCGCGTTGCCCACCCACCCCCCTCACGAAAATTCTGGATCCGACCCTGTGCTGTACAAATATTTCTCTGGTTAAAGGAAAAACAAGATCAACTTCTTGGAAGAATTACTTATTTGCTTACTCTATGGTATTAGAGAATTATTGCGTTTAAACTTAAGTAGTATCTCTTCACAACTAAAGCTCACAAATTTGTATCAATATATTTGCCAATATCTCAGAAACTGTTGGTTTTATAAAAATATATTTCATATAAAAGTTTGTTTTATTTTATAGCACTACAATTCTCAATGATAAGTTATTTAGTATCTCAAATAGTTGAGTAGATACGGAAATTTCCTCTTCTGTAAAGTAACCTAAAAGTAATTTTCATGGGAAAATGAAAATAGCCAGTTTATTTATAATCTTGATCAACGCCTAGATACAAGTTTTAATCAAAATCGTCAGAGCCGATTTTGAGAAAATCGATTATTCTCTTTTCGCTTTTTACTAAACTACTCTTAATTTTGGAAATAAAAAGATACACAGACAGACGGCATTGCAAAGACCACTTTTTAGGATTCTGGAGTCATTAGACGTTGACATCCAACAACATTTTGGGTTAGATTTTTTTTACGGTCGCAATACTTAAAACTGAATTTGCGTATAGCTTGAAATTAATTGGTTTTTAAAAATATGTTTCGGATAAAATATTTTTAATATAAATATATCTACATATTTGCAATGATAAGTAATTTCATATCTCAAATAATTTTGGAGATATGATTTTAAAAATGTGAATTTATGCATCTGACCGGAGCCCTTAAATTCATTTCGTCGAAATATTGAGAGTATCCATTTTGTTTGAAATATTTATAAATGTTTTGAAATGAAATTTATTCAAAATCGTTTGAGTCGATTTTGAGAAAATCGACTTTTTCTCTTTTTGCCCTTCAGCAAACCACCCTTAATTTTGGAGTTAGATATTCAATTCCAAAAACCCCTTGGGGCAACCCTATGAAAATCTTCACCCCTTTTAAACTAATTAATTTTTGTTCTCTTCATATAAGACATTTCAGAAAAGAAAACTCTTTTAATGTAGTGTAAAATGTAACGCGATTTAAGTTAGGTAAGTTTGTCATTTATAGAGGACCTAAAAATAAAAAAAAGTTTGGCCAAAATAAATATAATATTAATTCAGCAGACACGTTTAGTTAAATCAGTTACACATATATCTATCGTGGGCATCATGTAATTTGCCTAAGATGTTTTTAATCTTAATTTAAAATGTTTATTTATATAAACTGCAAAAATATTGACCATGAACTGTCCACTCCACCTTTAGTAAATAACTTTTGGAATTGCCAACTTCTTTATCGCTATTCTTTGCACGTTCCCAAATGTCCATACTTTTTATTACACGTGTGCATCAAAGGATTGAATTAAAACTATTTTAACGATCTTTCGTTGTTTGTGGTTTTTTATAGCGGCGGTGCACTTGTTGCTAAAAGGTTTACGATTGTGATTGCGGCGATAGTTGAATACCTAGCACCCGCTGTTAGAGTGGAAATTTATATTGCGTTTACTTAAGAGTAATAATTACGGTTCAGTTAAGTTTCAACATTAATCTTATTTTTTTATTCATTTCTAGGTCCTTTGTCTCTATACTCATCCGGTATATCCTCATTTAATTACAATAGTAAGTGGTCGCACGGTCTGAGGCGTCACTGTCGCAATAGAGTGAACTGCTAATAATGGGGAGATAGGCGTTCGAATCCCAATCGGGTGAACTGAGGGTGGTTTTCCTAAAATGGCTTTATATTCTCTCTTCACTCAAATTTTGGTCCACACCAAATTAAACCTTCCTCAACTTTAACCCACTAACGTAATTAGTGCATAGGCGTAAAACCTAAATGGGTAGTAAGACATGGTGATAAGAAAATTAGCAAGGGTGAGTAAGGCAAAATATATAGGAAATCTAGGCATAATAAGAGAGTGGAAAACCTTTTAAGGGGGTAAATGAACCTCGGTACACTCTACAAATATTCAGAACCTAACCTTCTCATCAATGTGACAAATCTTACTATACTAGACCAGCTTTACATTTATAGTCCACGTGTCAACTGATGCAATTGATATATTCTTATTGAAAGGACGGAATTATTTGTCATTTTATCCATTACTACTACAGAAAAATAATACTCTTTAAAATTATGTTTTTAGACATTAAATTATTATTAGCACCGCGTCTTACCACCCGTTCGGGTTATACGCACTTATGCTAATGTGTAATGGTAGGGTGATTGTGATATGAAATGGAGGACCTACAGTTTAACTTGAGATCCGAACCACGGTGGAGGCCTGGCATTCCATACATTCACAAGTTGTGATTAATACACGTCTTGTCAAAGGAAAAGGAAAGGTTTGGCAATCATATAACTCTGTGCCGGGATCGAGGATTGAACTCTGGACCCCTAGCATAGAAGTCTTGACACCTTACACCTAGACCGCCAGGTCATCTTTTAGCCATCAAAGAAATTATCTGAAATTAAAAACTAGTTTTTAAATATTTTGAGGCAATCACTTATCATAGATATATATGTACACAACGTTTAACCTGGATGGTGAAAATCGTACCTGGACAAATTAGGGATTGTGAAACCTAGAAGATTGGGCCAGAACCAATACGTGATATTTCCACCTCTAGGGGTTAATGGACTGAAAACCTTAGAATTAATTTAAAAAGAAGTGTTCATCAATCTTACTGTTATGTTTCGCCACCCTCAAAAAAAGCCAAATATATGTTTGTTGTACTGCTGTACTAACGTCCTACAATCATATTTTAGACTTGACAACATAGCTTTGTCCACAGAAGTCGACAAGTTATAATTGGTTCTATTGGAGATTAAAAATCTCAACATCTCTTCTCTACTATTCATCCTTACTTTAGCACTGCATCCCCAACCAAAGTGGCATGAAGGTCCTTTTCTTTCTTCATAGTGGCATGAAGGTTCATTTCTCCATTTGTATTGGCATGAATGTCCATTTCTCCATTTGTATTGGCATGAATGTCCATTTCTCCATTTGTATTGGCATGAAGATCCATTTCTCCATTCGTAGTGGCATGAAGATCCATTTCTCCATTCGTAGTGGCATGAAGATCCATTTCTCCATTCGTAGTGGGATGAAGGTCCATTTCTCCATTCGTAGTGGTATGAAGGTTCATTTCTCCATTCGTAATGGCATGAAGGTCCATTTCTCCATTCGTAGTGGAATGAAGGTCCATTTCTCCATTCGTAGTGGCATGAAGGTCCATTTCTCCATTCGTAGTGGTATGAAGGTTCATTTCTCAATTCGTAGTGGGATGAAGGTCCATTTCTCCATTCGTAGTGGCATGAAGATCCATTTCTCCATTCGTAGTGGCATGAAGATCCATTTCTCCATTCGTAGTGGCATGAAGATCCATTTCTCCATTCGTAGTGGCATGAAGGTCCATTTCTCCATTCGTAGTGGTATGAAGGTTCATTTCTCCATTCGTAGTGGTATGAAGGTTCATTTCTCCATTCGTAGTGGCATGAAGGTCCATTTCTTCATTCGTAGTGGCATGAAGGTCCATTTCTCCATTCGTAGTGGCATGAAGGTCCATTTTTCCATTCGTAGTGGCATGAAGGTCCATTTTTCCATTCGTAGTGGCATGAAGGTCCATTTCTCCATTCGTAGTGGTATGAAGGTTCATTTCTCCATTAGTAGTAGGATGAAGGTCCATTTTTCTATTCATATAGGCATAAAGGTCCCTTTCTTCACTCGTAGTGGCATGAAGGTCCATATCTCTCTTCATAATGGCATGAAGGTTCATTTCTCCATTCGTATTGGCATGAATGTCCATTTCTTCATTCGTAATGGCATGAAGGTCTATTTTCTCTGCCTTAAGCCCGTTTGAGCCAGTATGCATGGCTACAAAGTCTTGGGAGATGCTTTTATTGAGATATATGTCTTGGACTTGGACAGGTTAGTAGAGCAGTTGTGGTATAAGTAAATATTTAGGGGCTTTAATCCCTGTTGGATCTTTATTGTCCTTGAATTAAAAGGTGTTTAGAAATGAAAAGGCTAGTGCAGTGATTTACATTCCTGACTTTTACTTGAAAGAATTCAACCTCACCTGTATGTAGCCTTTTTATGTCCCTTTTTTTATGTATTTTTATATCACCCTTCTAGCATTATGCCTTTCATAAATTAGTGTAGTCTGCAAATACAGTATTACGGACGGGCAGTGAGATACGGAACAGAAAAAAACTTGGTTTGATTTCTGCCCGCGCCAGTGGGCACGAGGACAAAGGCGTCAGTTTAGTCTTGTCTGGTTTGACTTTTACAGGGAGGTAGGGATTAAAATGCCATCCGGGTGTACTGAGGCGAATATCCCTAAGTGAATTTCTCACCTCTTAAATTCAGGAACATTTCCTTTACTCTCCCCATACAATTTAAAAGTCCTGGTAGGAAAATCCTTTAAGGAAATATAAAATTTATTTTTTTGCTCGACATTGATAATATTTTACTAATGCAGTTTTTGTCACGCCCGTTTTTCATATTATAACGAAGTCAACCTCAGTGGTCTTAAATTAAAGTTCTCTTCTTAGGACCCGATGTTTGTGGGTTCAAACTCAGCCGAGGTCAATAAATTATTCTTGAGCGATACAAATACGTAGCACAGCTTCTTTTGGAAAAGAAGTAAAGCCGTAGGTCACATGTCGATTGTGGCACGAAAAATATCCCTAGAAGGTATGTGAAAGTACCTTTCCGTAAACAAATTGTTTAGGCTCTTTAGTGTTCGCTCCTATAAATTCGATGTGTAAGGCAAGGTAGAACGACCACACTTTATGAACTCCCATAGTAAGTATATTGGATGTCTACCAGATGGTGCAGGCAGCACTGGACGGTCGAAAGACTGAGTGCATGGCAAACCCCCGGATGGATAGAAATCACACCAAACCAACCAACAGGTTGTTGACTTAAGAAGATTATAATGGTATATTCATTAAATTTTCAATGAGTTAATTATTTAATTTTTATTTGTTATTGGAAGAAATAGCACAAATTTGATCACCCAATTTAGGTGACCTGGTGGTCTAGGGGTAAGGTGTCAGACTTCTGTGCTGAGGGTCCGGGGTTCAATCCTCGGTCCCGGCACAGATTTATCTGATTGCCAAACCCTTCCTTCACCTCTGACAAGACGTGTATTAATCACAACTTGTGAATGTGAGGAATGCCAGACCTCCACCGTGGTTCGGATTCCACGTTAAACTGTAGGTCCTCCATTTCATCTCACAATCATCCTACCATTGCACATTAGCGTAAGTGCGTATAACCCGAACGGGTAGTAAGACGCGGTGCTAATAATAATAATAATAATAATAATAATAATAATAATTGATCACCCAAACTGCAGAATTACACACTCAACTGATGAAACATTATTCGAATGAGAACAATAAGAATATGAACTAGATTCCTACCAAACTTGAAAGAAAGAGTGTTGCTGCATCTGGAAACAGTCTCTAACTAAATTTGAAAAGGAGTGACTACATTTGAAAACAGAGTGACCGTTTTATCCTGTCCAGTAACTTTTATCACCTTTGTGGGACCGCATCTTACTGGTCATTACACTCCTACCATTCTTCACCTTGTTTTGAATTTGAAGCAATGGGAAGCTTGGAGGGTTCAAACTATGAAGAAGTTTATTATTATTATTATTATTATTATTATTATTATTATTATTATTTAGCACCGCGTCTTACTACCCGTTAGAGTTATACGCACTTACGCTAAACGTGTAATAGTAGGGTGATTGTGAGATGAAATGAAGGACCTACAGTTTGACGTGAGATCCGAACCACGGTGTAGGCCTGGAATTCCACACATTCACAAGATGTGATTAATACACGTCTTGTCAGCGGTGGAAGAAGGGTTAGGCTTTCAGATAAATTTGTGTCGGGACCGAGGATTGAACCCGGATCCCCCAGCACAGAGGTCCGACACCTTACCCCTAGACCTCCAGGTCACCGAATTAAGAAGTTACTTATCATTTTAGAATTTTTTTCATTTTATTGTATCCTATAAAATATGGTAAAAGTATTCAACTTTTCCTAGTCCCGCTGTTTTCTTAAAGTAAATAGCAGAAAACTGCATCACCATGTGACGCCTTGTCTGGGCAGTATCACCTACCAAAGCTATGTGTTGTCTGTGAGGTTACATGGACTCTTAAGCACTAGCCTGCGATAACTTTTATATGTAGGATAAATCTTAAGCTCTGACTTAGAGTGCTAATATGTAAATTTTGTTTAAAGCGCTTGCCTTCGGCTACAACATGTGAGATTTAAATCTTAAGCTCCGCTCCTAGAAAGGGTTAATATGTTAGATTTAGATCTTAAAAGCTGCTCCAAGAGAGTTAATATATTTTATTCAAATTTTAAGCACTGCTCCAAGAGAGGCTTAGTATATTATTTGCAAATCTTAAGCACTACTGCAAGAGAGGGATAATATGTTAGATGCAAATCTTAATCACGTCATGACAATAGTGTTTAGTGTGTTTATGATAATCTTAAAACTTACTTCTTATACTTGTGGTATGGGGGCATTCCAATAGGGGAGCTTCTGCAATAGCTTTATAAATAAAACAAATGTTTTCTTTTATGCATCTACAAATTGATAGTTTTGTTTCGTTATGTGGGTAATATTGACATGAGACTGTCGTATACAGGTTTAGATATTAGTGTTTAAGATAACATAGATTATATACATCTTTTTTTTTAAGGTATGGCATATTTGATCTTGAGAAATTCAGTATTTAATCCAGTCGCCTGGTATGTGGACTTTTGACCGCTTTGTCGGAACAGAACGTTGCTCGGTGTATACCTTGGAGGCTATCCGCAATTATATGACGTGATGATAGTGATTATAAATTGATTATAAAGTTGTGGAACCTGTGAAAATCTTAACTTAGCTTAAGTCCAACTACCCAGATCATGGTTACCATAGGAACAGTTCCCCTTTACGGGAAAACATATCTATAGCACCATCGGAATCGGACCCGGGACCTCTAGATCTGTAGCCAGGGACGCAAGCCACTAGGAAAAAGATGCGGTCAATTTTATAAGATAAGAGCCAACACCTGAAGTAAAAAGTCAATATATATTGGCATTTGAACCTCAGAGGATGACAAATTCCTCCAAAGGGCCTAAGCTAAGAAGAGAAGGAAGAGAGATAAATAGAGAGAGTAGTGTTTTTGCTTGAACGAGCAGTTTTTGATGGCGCTATAAAATTTGCTTGAAGCAGCAAGCTGTGCGTGTGCGTGTGTGTGTGTGTGTGTGTATGTATGTGTGTGTCAAGAAGGGCCCAGCATCCAGCATCCCCACAGGAGCAAACAATCCGTCGCTCGTACGCTTTCATTCACAGCTTCCACAACGATCGTTATATATAAAAGGGACACCGTCAAACCTAAACGCGTTTTAACGGTCGTTATATGGTCTCGTTTTATAGACATCCACCAAACCCCAGAGGCAGTTGAATAAAACAATCGGAAAAACATTACTTTTACTTCACCCCCTCCCTCCCCTTTTTTTAATAATAAAACTAGGAGTGAAGTTAATGTTTATCTGTGATCGTGATACGAGTTTTCGTGTTGTCCTGCTTTCATGAATGATTGGTTTAGTAGAGTTGTTTTTAATAGCTCCCATTGAAAAGATCTTCATCTAGTCATAAAATAGCCGTGCATACCTCTTTTTTTTTTATGGTTTTATGATGTTGCTAAGGGTAAGGAAGCTTTATTTTTTTGTCATTTATTTATCCAAACAGTTCAGTGGAAACTAAACCATTTTAATAAAAATGTGGTAGCAACCTACTTAGAACGTTTATGATTATTTTAGGATCATGTAAATTAATTTTATGGCATGTATAATACAATGGAGTATAGATCTTTGCTTAATAAGTAAGCTTGGTGAGGTTTCTTGACCATACAAAGCAGACAAACCATCATAGGCTATAGGCTCATGTTTTTGTTAATATATAATTTGTAACTAACACTATTTTAAGTGACTAGATCTAAATAGTAGGGGTAGTTAATTGGATTAGAAAAATGCACCAAGATTTTCATGGAGAAGATGGTGGTGAGAGCCAGGGATAAATCATAGATCACTTTTGAAGAAACATTTCCCTAGTATAAACTCTAATTCCCCTTATTCGGTAATGCAGTATATTGAGAAGAAATTTTTATACTGCGTGGCCACTGCTTATACATCTGATATATTTAATATTTTCATTTTTTATATATTAGTAGCATTATTTACTTCAACCGCTTCAGAACAATGGAATACACTAAATAGTTTTTAACACCGCGTCTTACTACCAATTGAGGTTATACGCATATGTACTAATTACGCTAATGAGTTAGGATGAGTAAGTTAAATTTAGAGAAATTATACCTGCATTTGCATTTAGGTAGATGGAAAAACCACCCTCTGTACAGACAACCGAGATTCAACCCCGATCTCCCTGTCGTACACAGTCTAGTCCAACACGAGATTGACGCCTTAGACCATGCGACCACTGAAGCAGGTAATGAATAGTTGATCAAAACAATGTTTAATCTTATAAAATCTAGAAAAAATCGTGTAAGGCTCATTTTTTAGCAAAATAATGATCTCCAACGGTCAATCTAACCAACCGCCTATTTTAGTTAACTTGTTTTTAATAGCTAATGGTGAAGAGTAAAAAAGTTAGTGTGTGATAAGCAAGTCAATTAAATAGTTATTTAAATCAATAAATAAATATGTTATAAATTCCACGATCTCTAAGATATTAAATTTTCTCAATTTTTTATTTCTTTTGTTTGGTTTAAAAGCCGTTAATTTATGGCCCGGCTTGACTTGACTTTAACTTATTTAAAAATAGAAGTAAACCTTTTATTATCCAATTAGTCTGTTTTTATTTACGATGTGTCGATTCAATAAGATGAATCATGTGATTGAAAGGCAAGAAGTCATCTAGATAGTGGTTTGTCAGTCATGAGATTACCCAGATTTAAGTCTCAGAAATACCAAAATATCAAGTGACGTGGCGTGTGTTAGTGTGGTCAAGCTTGTTAAAACTTTGGTTGTGTATTTTCTCGACCACCTGGTCCCCATTTGACCAGTAAATAATCTATCTTATTATAGTGCAATGACAAAGCTTTAAGGTTAAATGTTTTAAACTCTTACTACCCTGGCAACACGACACGACACTGGTTAAAATTAGTTGAAACTGGACGTGTGATATTTCTCCCCTCACACTTTCAAACCAGGTGTCAATGGAAATACATTGCCATGTGAGGTATGTAGAGCAGAGCCTATGTATGATTGGTAAAATGGGGACAGAGGTGGTAAATACATATCATAGGTACAGTTTTAACAAGCTCCGACACCCACTGACAATGCAATCAGTGAACGAATGGGGGTTCTAGGCGTCAACAAATCTTGTTGAATGGACATGTTTGAAGGCATTAGGGTCGTCTGGTATTTCCGGTATGGGTCTACTATGTGGTTTGGTTGTTTTTTCCTAAATAGTTTCCCGTTCTCTTTCCGCGTATGTAGGTAGATTACCTCTAAAATTCTTCCTTCCTCATTCCAGCCCCATTAGAGTAGTTATTATATATGCGTATAGCCTTAACAGGTAATGAGACTGGGGGCCTTGACTAAGAGGATGCTAAGTAGACACTAGCGTGGGTTTTCTTGCGTCATCATGGGTTAAAAGGTGGACCGATATGTGTGCTTGGAACCAAGTTATCTGTTCACCAAGCATTCACTAACGTCTTGCATACGGCCCTCGGCGATTAAAAAAAACAAACTAGCTCTGCTTATGCCGGATCACGATCAACTTAATTTAACTTAACGTAACGTTCACTTAAGATTCACTTAACTTAAGAAAACAGATGTGTGATCACGATTCACGTAACTTAATCAACAACTCAAGCCAAACATCTGCATTCTAGAGTATATGTGTTTGATCTGTGATTTGTACTATTTCTAAAGTGATGATCTGTGAATTTTTACAGTTTTCAATCATATAATACATATATATTACAACATTTTTTATAAATTTAGCCTTCCTATTTTAGTTTAATTATTTTGTTTCACTGTCTAATACTAGACTTAATTTTAAATGTACTTGGTCATAAAACCAACAAATGAATTACTAAATTAGCCTTTGTAGACGTCACTCACATAATGATTGGTGGCTAGATCACGTGAGTGCCCTTCCTGTAGCGTTCACTTAACGTGTAAAGACCTCTCGGGGCCTCTATTACTTTATAAGTTACGTTAAGTTTAACCTTAAGTGAACGTTATAGTTAACCTTAAGTGAATGTTAAGTTGATCGTGATCCCGCATTAGACTGGCAACACTCCAAAACACGATGTTTTGGTGGCGATCATATGTGTGATTGTTTACCAAAGTGTCCTAGGGATGGAGGGTGCAGAAGTTGGCTAACAAACACTGATAGATCTTACTCCAGTATTAAATTGAAAATTGTGAACCAATAAATAGATCTATGTTTGGTTTGTTTTAAACACCACAGCTTACTAGGCCTACCCACTTGGATTATACACTTATTATTAACTTAATTAACGCTAATGATTTTTATGAATGAGGAAGGTTATATTTACAGGAAAATTACCCACATTTGCGTGGAGGGAGATTGGAAACAATATCTGAAAACCACCCTTATACACCTGAATGGATTTGAACCCCGATCTCTCTCATAGGCAGTCTAATATAACACGAGTGAGGACCTAGACCATGTTGCCACCGAAGCAGGGTGAAAGTAACATTACACACATTTTTCCAGACAACAGATTTTATATCCGAAACCCCATAAAGACCCAAGCAATTTAAAAATAATATTTAATATCAAAGACCCACTTCTGTGGCCACGTGATCTAACATGTACTCTCGCAATAAACTAGATGCCAATGATGATGGGATCGAGGTTCAAATCTCAGCCAAAGGTGTATTGAGAGTGGTTATACCAAAATTGTTTCCTCTCTTCCTCCACGCAAATACAGGTACACTTCCTCTAAATATATCCTACCTAATCCCTAAATCCATTGGCATAATTAGTACATAGGCGTAAAACCTGAACGGATAGTAAAACAATATGCAAAACAAAAATACAAAGACCTCTTTTACTATTAACCATAATTTAAAGTGCAGTAGAAAAATCTCTTGAGAATTGTCTAGCAGAGTTAAAATCGGACTATCCCCCTTTTTCCCTTGCTATCTTGTGTTTGTTTCTTCAGTCCTATGAATTTACTTTTCCTACCTTATCAACGCCATCCATATTTTATACTTAAATGCCGATAAACCCTATAAGAGATAACATAATTACTTTTTTTTAAACTGTAACCTTACTTAACTTAATACAATTAAGACTAAAATAGAAACTGAAGAGTTTTTTACTACCATAGTATGATAGTACTATACCCACTACCCAATTTAAATATCATAAGTCCAACATGTTAAATAAATTAAAATATAAAAAAATATTTATGAACCAATTAAACCTCAATAAACCAAGCAATCACATACTCTAGTTTATATATTTGTGACCAAAGTTCTAACATAATAAGTAATATTGTTTTGAATTGATATGTTTCAGGAGGTTCAAGTACCCTGGTACCCAAAAAGCATCATAGATCATTTGACGACATTGGGTGAGTTTAAGCTATGCAAGATGGTACAGTAGACAATATAATAAAAAAGACTGGCGTTAATTTTTCAAGCAAGTATGCATTTTAGTTACGTGTCATTTTAAATGTGATATTAAAACATGTTCATCTTAAGTAAATAAGGTAATAAGAAATGCAGATAGTAAAGATTTTACCAGCACTATCTTGGAGAGATTATAAAAATCTCTAGGTAGAAAAAAAAGCCAAATTTAACCTAGTAGCTCGATTAAAATGCACTTTTTATTGAACCAACTCTGTCCGATGCATTCGATAATGTTGACTGACATAAATTAACCAAGATATTTTTAAATCTCAATCGTTAAGATAAACGGTTAGGTCTAATTAATCTCGTGTACTGCAAATGGTTTCAATATAGAAGTGTATAGTACCCCAATTAAATTCAATATAAAGTACTTAACAGAGCTGTAGTGTCTACTTTAAAAATAGGTATTTTGTGACTACATTAGTTATTATTATGTTAGTGTCCGACGCCTTAGTTTAGTCGTAGCCATGTCTGCCTGGTAAGTTAAAGGTCCCGAGCTCAATTCCTGACATGAGCGAAAAATTAAAAATTGGTAAAATGTAGTTTTCCTCTTTTCCAGTGATGAATTAAAAGCTGGAGAATATGTGGGTTTTTTTAGCACCATACCTTGCTACCTTTTCAGGTTATACGCATATGTACCAATTACGCTAGTGAGTTAGGAATGAGAGGTTGAATTTAGGAAAAGTAGACCCACAGTTTCATGGAGGGATAATATAAAATCACTTTGGAAAAAAACCTCAGTACACCCTACAAGGATTCGAACCTAAATCTCCCTATCATCGGCAGCCTACTCTATTGCGAAATTGATGCATTAGACCATGTGACCACCAAAGCAGTTTTGTGTCTGTTCTACGTGTAAATAGTTGATTTATAAGTTACGTTCTGATATATATTCAACCCAATTTGACCTACACAGATGATTTAAAATGGGTTTCAAGGAAACAGCTGTTATATGTGCTCTACTAATTAAATTTGGTGGAAAAAAGAACTCGGAAATAATCGGTTAACCCCAACATAGTGTCGTCTTGTATTTTAGTGCAGCGCCGTTCTCGAGGCGTAAAAGTCTTACAGTGAAATTGGCCCTTTTTCTCTTCGTTTGAAAAGTTTGTCATCTAATGCCACTATGCTCATGACCGATATTCAATAACTGTTGATATCACCATGTGAAGAAAATTAAACTTTATGTTCTTATTGAAGCAATATTGTATTTATTTTGGCAAAAAAAATATACAAAAACTGCAAAAACACTGACTTTTTGTCACATCCCATAGATTCTCCCTTTATATTCAACTTTTTGGGTTAGGTTGCGGATAACTCCCATCTTGTGTACCTTCTTTTATCACATCATTAAATTGTACTATTCAACTTAACTATTTAGTCATTCTTCTGCGCCTAGCCACAGTAGTCAACATGATAGGACCTCTTTAACAATGTTGTGAGGTCAAGCAGAGTTAGTTCAAACTGTAAAATACACTTTATAGAGCACTCATTGCTCTGACTGGTCTAATGGGGATCCAATGAGCGGGAACGATAATTAATAGGGACAATTTTAATAAGCTCTGGACCTGCTTCAGTGGCCTCATGGTCGAAGGCGTCACTCTCACAATAGACTGAACTGCCGATGATAGGAAGATTGGGGCTCAAATCCCGGTCGGGTGTACTGAGGGTGGTTTTTCCTTAATGGTTTTCCATTATACCTTCAAGCAAATGTGGGTAAACTTTCTCTAAATTCAATCTTACTCATCCCTAGCTCACTAGTGTAATTAGTACATTTTCGCTTAACCTGAACAGGTAGTAAGTCGGTGTGATAAAATAACAATCTCTGCTTTCCTTGGCAAACTTCACCATGACACAAAACAAGAATTTAAGGAATTAAAAATCTGTTTAAAATTGACGCTTGTACACGGCACGAAATCTGAGCCAAATTTGTAGTTTATGACATCAATTGAATAGCCTGAATAAAGAATAAAAAATAACATTGGATTACAGAGGGTGTATAAAAAAAGTTTTTGTGTAGCACCTTTATTATTGTAGCAGGTTGGAAGTAGTAATAGAACCCGAGTCCAGTCATACGTATTGACTACTAATACTTCTAATACTAATGGTTATTTTAAAACTAAAAGTAAGCACAAATGAGCTAACCATTTATTTAATTTTAAATTAATATAGTTTATCTCCTTTATCTAAAAATTAGCTATGTAGACTAGTTGAAAATATGATTTACATTACTGGTTTAAATAAGTGTTTTTATTTAAAAGCTAATATGATAAGTTTAATTTTTTATATGTAATTTAATTTTTAAATACATTGGTTGATGAACAATGTAAATATTTACTTCTCATTACAAAGCTGTGTTTCTAATATTCCTCAGTATGTTATTGATTGTATCTATTTCTTAATTTGTGGGTACAAATGAATTTATGGAAGGCAAAGCTAAGGAAAAAGAGGGATTTTTTAGTAAAAAAATGTTTTTTTTTTCTTTGAATACTTTCATCGTTAAAGCCATGTGCAATTCCATACTCATAGGAAGAATCTTTTAGAAAATATAAAACTTTTTTTTGCAGCCAGTATTGATAATGTTTTACCATTGTATTAATTTGATTTTTTAGCTATTGGTATTATCTAGGTCTATAAAAAGTGACAGCTGCGTAACACATTACCTGACGTGAAAGTAGATCTAGTGACTTAATTAGACTTTAGATAAGGCTCTTCCTATGAAAATTGGATTGTAATTAGAATTGTGTAATATATCAAACTATCATTCCACCAACCAAACCCTAAAACGTAGAAAATATGTATCAACTAAGTGACCTGCACTGTTGAACACGTGGACAAAGTCGTCAATCTCATCTAGTCTAACTTAGGACTACTGGAGATCAGAGAGATCAATGTTCGAATCCCGGCCGGATGTATTGATTTGTTTCTCTTTCATAAATAGTTTCTCACTCTCTCTTTTCACGCAATTGAATGTAGAATTAATTCTACATTTTTCATCACTTCCCCATTAGTGTGAATATACAGATGACCTAGACGGGTATTAGGACGTGGATCATGCAACATGCCTATAGTTGACCACTTATAACAACTCAGCCAAGGACACAGAAGGACTAAACCTATCTTGAGATTCCTATCATGTTCAAGTTAATTTTTTTTTTTAATTTGTTAACGCCCTGAAAGCCTGATGACCCTCACTCAAAACTTTGGTCATGTCTGCCGTGAATTGATTTCTAGTTTACGGCGAAGTTATTCTCTTGAAGATAAATATCGGTAATGTCGTGGAAGCAGAAGTATCCACACTCTCGAAAAAAAATTAGAAAACACAAATCTTAATATATCACTATAAAATAAAACACGAAATAACAAATGGATTATTTGTCGGTGGCAGCAAATTTGCAGACAATCAGTTTCGATGAATGACACACCGGAGAGAAATAAGGTGCAACTGAAGAAAATAAGAAACCACGTGGTCGCGGACAGCGCCTATGACGTCACGAGACCCCCCACCCCTCGGAAAATGGGGACTTGTCTGTGGTGACAGACGAAAAAGTCACGTGTTTGTTTTGACTGCTCTCGTCAACCTAACACGGACAAAACAACAACAGCCAAATGTGTTTGTCTTGTGCAGACATGGCCTACAACTGTTTTATAAAAACTACGACAAATTCCCCGCCTACCCCCCCCCAACCCCCTGCTTCTTCTCCTTGCTCACCACTTCACGCTGAACATCTGAAGAAGAGTGTTGACAAGTAGTTGGCGACTTTCGACAGTAGATGGCACTGCCATCAAGATGCCGGGAGAGAAATTCTCGCCGCGGAGAAAACAGAGAAAGGTATATCCCACAGACATAGAGATAGAAAACAAATATCGAACGGTCTTGGGAGGGTAAAATAATAATAATAATAATAGTAATAATAATAATAAAAGTTTTCAACAGCGAGCTCGAAAAGAGAAGAGAAAGAACGCGAAAGCCCCCATGTCTTCTCCGCGGCAGAGACCCTGTGCGTCTGTGTGTGTGTTTTCAGACAAGCCCGCCACGCATTCATCTTTGCCATAGGGCCGCTCCCATTGGCCAAGCGGCACACCTGCCCTCCGATTGGTCGCCGCTATTTACCCAAGTTCCCCGAGCGGAAAGGAGGAGGAGGTGTTTGGCGGGAGGGGGGAAAAACAGTGCTATTATTGTAGACAGGGTTCCCATTTAGTTGGTCCGCTAGGTATAGCACGGTCTGAGGTACCTAGAAGGCTATAGCCTCAAACATACAAGGGTCATAAACGACAACGAACGAGTAGTAGGAAGGAGGGTTAAAAAGATATCCTTTCGTAAGAAGCGGCAATAGGGAGAAAAAATTTTGAAAAGAGGGCTTTTAAGAAAATAAAGGAGGCAAATAAAAAGATTATTTTGTTAACAACCGTCTTTTGAGGTACTTAGTAAAAAAATATAGTAAATCACCACGCGGCCACGTGAATGTTGACTGATGGTTTTTAAAGGGTATTTATTGTAGGTGTTCATTTCAAGGGTCGGTATGAAAAGGTAAACAACGTTAAACTAAATTAAATGAGTAATTAAATTACTTAAGGGCTCGTATTAGCGATTAAGGGAAAATTCATCCGAGTGGGCTCGCGAAGAAGAATGTTGCCCAAGACTGTTGGGAAGAACAGAAGCTCAGGTCGGCAGCGATGAGTTCCAAGTTCTTGTTGGATAGCATGCTCCCTAAGTACCACCACCAACTGTACCAGCACCACCAACAACAGCTCTTGAGTTCGACGCCCTCAGCCACTTCCGCCGCCCTCTTCTCAGACGCCGTCAGTTCTCACTCTCCTTCCTCGGCGTCATCATCCCCCCAGCACACGTCCTCAGCTTCCGCCTCCCCAGGCGTCTCCTCGGCCAGGATGTACCCTTACGTGTCAGCCGCCGCGGCGCACCACCACCACCAACAGCAACAGGCCGTCGCGGCGGCTGCCTTTGGAGCGGCCGCCGCTTCCAGTTCGATGGTCCCCGGCGCCTTCTCCTCGACCAGCTCCGCCGCCCTCGCCGCGGCGGCCGCCGTGGACGCCGCCGTGACGGCGGATAAGTCTTGCCGCTACACGGCGGGTCTGGCTGCGGCGGCAAACGTCCCGCCGCCGGACTCTATGGTAAACTACACCCTGGGCCACCACCACCAGAACGGGACGGCGGTGTCGGCAGCGAGCTCCGTAAGCGCCGCCTCGGCCTCCATGGCCGCCGCGGCGCAGTTCTACCACCAGGCTGCCGCCGCCTCGGCTGCGGCGGATCCGTTGACGTCTTGCTCGCAGCCAGGGTCCGCATCTGCCGGCCAGCCCATCCCGGATATACCGCGTTACCCGTGGATGTCAATCACTGGTGAGTGGGCCCCTTATTCCCGTCACCTTGGCTTAGGATAGGTAGCTTGTCAGTGTGTCTGCACCCTAATCTGATGTAGGGGCCACGCCCACTTCTTTTTGACAGATGTCAAAGCTCGTGCATGCTTGATTAATTGTAGTGCCCTCAAGGGTATAGTAGGATTCTAGTAGGAAGAAACTGTTCGATAATTAAAAACATACCTCTTACGGTTAATATTGATATATTTATTTATATTACTAGTGCTATTTTATATGTATTGATGGTATAATATTTAAAAATTAATAGCTGCAGATCACATATCTTGACAATATACACATATATAAAAAATTGTTTTAGTACATTTTTTGTCAAAATGGTTTCTTCCTATCTAAACTTGCCTGTAGTTTAGTAACAAAAAGTTTTAAATATAAATATTTACATTGTACACATTTAAATGTAGTTAGAAACTTGAAATAGTCGTATAACTTATCTGTTGTATTATTCCTTTTGTGTATCTACACTGTTGGAAATTCCATAAGCATGTTAGGGATAATTTTTACAAAATAGTTATTAGTAGATCTAATTAAAGTATCATATTTTATCTCGGTTTATGAGTAAATTATTTCATTCTTAGCCATTAGTTTTGTGAGATATCAATATTTGTAGATATATTTTAAAGGTAAATATGTTGAGACATTTCTTAAACCTACTTAGTTACTTAGGACAGCTAGTTTTTTGTTTAATAGATCTAGTTTTGCTAATTTTTCTTTACGTCTAGATGAATTGATTAATAACTATAGGTCTACATTAATATTATCATGCATGTTTAGTCTTTTTAGAACTTTATTTATATAGAATATATTAAAGATTTTTATTTGAGCCTCGAACATATACTCGCTAACTATTAGATTCAACACATTATTTTTTACCAAATTACTATATTTATTTACGGTCTTTATTTTTTTATTTGGCAAGTTAAAGGCTGGTTTGCCTTGCCTTACATTTAACCAAAACCATGTAATTACTTAACAATCATCTTTTAATAACACTCGTAATTATAAAAATTAACTAGTATGAAAATGAAATAGTTTATCTCTATTAACCCTTTCATTAATATATCCATTCTAACACACCCATAGGCCTATAACCAGAATTATTTGTGTATGTTTTACAAGCATTAATCACAATATATGCTTGGAAATAGTAATCACATTTTTTAGCTAATTTTTAGTTCCTTTATCATGTTTTATCATAAACAACTGAATATACTTATGATAAAGTAATTATTACTGTACATAATTATAGTAACGATAAGGTAGGCTATTTGTTTTGAAAATATTAACTTGTGGTCTAGAATACCATATAATAGATTATCATTTTACATTGATCCATACTTTTAGAATGTAATAAATATAAAAACCACTTTTATATGAAATATATTTTATTTTACTGTACAACTTTAATCAAAGTAAAATGTCGTTAACGATCAATAATGAATAATATTTTTTTTTAACTCTGGAAACATTAATTTGAATTTTTCCTTGAAAAACTAAGATAAAATGGTTAAAATTTAAATGTACGTTATGTGAATGTAAACAACTGCACAAATTGTTTTATCTTAGGCAACAGAATTTTGAACTAGGCCTAGTTCCATGTTTCACAAATTCATTAATTCTCGTCCTAGCTACATTAAATGTATTTTTCTTTAATCCATTTTAAATTAAACTGTAATGAACAATACTATTTTGTGATACGAAATGTAGATAACCTACCAAAATTCAAGTGGCTTTAAACTTCTTATTTACATATTAGTAGGGATATTATAGTCATATGTTTTAATCTCAGCCAAATGTCACAAATGGCCACCAGTCTGCTATGTATAAATTATAGAAATTATTTATTACAAATTTGTTTGTGTTGATATTACAACAAACTGAACTAAGTTTAACATGGAAAAAAGCTATATTAATTTACTTTATTCATTCTTTTTTGATCTTGAAATTATCTATTTATAATTAGTCCGAAATATTACAAAGCAAAAATAATATGTTTATATAGAATAAAATATTGATTAATATTATTAAAATGCTTAATTCAATAAATAAATATCTGTTTACGTCATTGACAGTTAATTTCTAAATTATATTAGCTATAAACCTATACATCAAACTGCTACATCAAATTCACATCCTTTATTTTATTCCAAGCACACAATTATCTTAGATTCTCTAAAAGATTTTACATTAGGAATAATTTACTTAGCATACTTTTGCCCTTATTAGTTAAACTACAAGATAATGTTTTGATCAAAGAAAACTATTTGTATTTGAATATTATTAAGTCAAGCGCAAACATTTTTCACAGCTATCCATTTCATATTTTCACATGAAGACTGATGATAATTAGTGTAACCACTATTTATAAATATTCTATTAACTAAAACTACACAAAAACTTTATTTAAGAAAACACATTCTTCTTCAACAAAAAATTGTAATAACTGTAGGCTATTAATATATAATTCTTTTATATTTATGAACTAAAGATTTATCTGAGTCAAAGTGAGACTATTATTATTCTGCGTCGGTATAATTTATACATAAACAATGGATATAATATAGGCTATAACATTTTGGCCCAACCTAAAACCAAGGAATATTTAGGATAAACTTTGGCTAATGTTTTTAAAGTAAATAGGCCTTATATAATAATCTATAACAATGAAAGCTTGAAATCAATTTTTGGTTTAAAGACTAATCGATGTAATAAATATAGGTTACTTTATTTCTTGAACTAACAGATCTAATAAATTTTTAGGCAAAAATCATTAAAAATGTTGATTAACATACATCCTTTCAAAATTGGTTTTAAAATATAATTTTCAAAACAGTTATTACAAAAATAGCAACAACTAATAACTAAATATGAGGTGATATGGAATGGGGTAGTATTTTTATATATAAAAATATTGTCCTTTTAAATTTAGAGTGTCAAATTTGCGGCCAACAGGAATTATCTTTGGTGGGTTAGAGATGGCTAGAGAAAGAGTAGGGGCTAATAGAGAGGGAGGGGGTGGCATTAAGTCGTCTGCGTTGTGTATGGTCTCAGGATGGATGTGCGTTTTGTTTGTTTGAACGATAGAAAGCGGCGAAATTGTGTGGGGTATGGACGGGTGCGGCACAACTCCTGGTTTTTTTTAGTAGGATTCTGCGTTCTATCACTTGGTTACTGGCAAATTGATGATCTTTTAAACAGGGACTAATTTATGTTTCTTTCTCTATCTCTCTCTCTTTCCACCCAACCGATGAGATGACATAACGTCCCATTTTGTTTATAAGTTTTATGTGGTTCCCCCACGCTCTCACTGAAAATACCCCCCCCCCCCCGACCCCTAATTTTTTTTATATAATAGTCAATCTTAACTAATTTATAAGACTAATGAAACTAATTAGTTTAGTTACATTAGAGTCTTTGGGCTCATCAACAATTCATATGTTTGTTTTTTTAATTCGTGTTTCTTTTAAAGCCTCTCTGAGATTGACCAAATCTATATTTGTAAATGAACCTTGCCAATTTTCAAAATATTAACAGGCTCTAGAACCATTAAAATAATAATATAAGCCATAGTTAAAATAAGAAGAGTTGTATCGTTAAAAAAAATTATTCAACTTTCCTGTAAATATAATTAGAAGCTTTGAGTAACCAGGGCTATATCTACTACTATACAAATATTTATTATCATTATCATAATAATCGTTCTTGTAATAAAAACAATAATAGTTAAAAAATTAATCCCTTTTGAATCCATAGTTTTATTTTTAATCGTTGGTTATCTTATATATTTAGTGATTTACTTAGTGCAGCTGTCTAATTATAAACACATAAAATTACACAAATCAAATTAAAACTATTTCAAACAACTATCTATGACTATTAAAATTAAATCTAATTCATACACCTTAAGAAAGATTGTAGCGTATAGGGTCTATGTTACATTCTTCAATAGCAGCTTTGTCATTATACTTAATTATATTATTCTACCTAGATAAATCAAAATTGATAATCTTACAAAACATTTTAGGTATGACATAATGACATATATTTGTAGGCCTATGTACAATTATAATATGTTTAGAGTAGTTTATAAATGTATTAATATATCTGCTGCTTCCCGCAGACAAAAGCTTAATTCTATAATCTCTGTATTAAGGTATGGGTTCATTAATTTAATTTGGCGTAAATAAAGTAAATCTAAATTTAAAGCCTCTAGTGGAAATAAAATTACAATGGTAAAAAATTTAAGTACAAATTCAAAATACTGTTTTTGTAAAATAATATTAAAACACGCCCTCGAAGTAGGATAATTTAATTTAGTTTATTGTAATAGTTGTTGAAGTGTCATTTTAATTTACAAACATTTATCTTTATATCTTACTAATATTTTGAATTATGACCTACAATCTTATAACTTAGGTATGAATTATTAATAATACATGATTAACCCACTTTGGTGGCCACATAGTCTAAGGTGTCACTCTTGCAATAGACTATACTGCCGATGACGGGGGAGACGAGGTTAAATCCCGGCCCTGATGTACTAAATGGTTTTCCACTTCTTCCACACAAATACGGGTACACTTCCTCTAAATTCAACCTTCCTCATGCTTAAAACATTGGAGTAATAAGTACATTAACGTTTAACTCGTACGCATAGTAAGACGTGTTATTACAAGTTAAATGGGTATGCCAATATTTTACAAAATTAACCTTCCCGAATAAATAAGTTAATACCTTAATTCAGATCAGCTTTAGCTAGAATCAAGAAATTGAGGGTCAGTATTATGATTAATTAAATTATTTTAGTTAATTTTACTGTTCAGTTTAAGCTAATTACTGAGAAGTTAAATATTTGAAAATAAAAAAACCATAATAAATGTTTTTCAGTTTTTGAACCAGCATGTAAACGAATATTATCTCAGTATTTTTTCTATTTATGAAATGATTAAAACCAAATAGTATTTGTTTTTAAACTTGTTTAAAACAACACTGTCCCTAAAAAATGTCAAAGAGCTTATGATCAAATCCTATGATAGTCCAAATTTAATATGTTTGTGACATAGAGACAAGTCCAAATTTTGGACATTTGGCTTCTGATCTATCAATAATATATTAATGTTATTTATATAAAAATAAGAAAGAGATACCCGCCTCGGTGGCGTAGTTGGCTAACGCGCCAGTCGTGTTGAGTCAACCACTGAAGACGGGAGATCGAGGTTCGAATCTCGGTCGGGTGAACTGGGGGTGGTTTTTCCTAAATGGTTTTCCACTCTCCCTCCACGCAAATTCGGGTTCACTTCCTCTAAATTCAACCTCCCAATTCCTAATCCATTAGTGTAATTAGTACTTAAGCGTATAACCCGAACGGGTAGTAAGACGCGGTGCTAAAATTAAATTAAATAAAATTAAAAAAGAAAGAGATCCTTCTTTCCCCACGACTCTACATAATGATAACCATTACCATAAAAACCTGTTTAGCTCAAACAACAAGATGGATTAAAAGCCATTATAGTTGTTAAGTACGGTTATAGCCACATCTAAATATCATTTTATTTAAATTGAAAAATAAAACCTGGAAATAGGAATCGAACCCGAGACCTTTGGGTTAGTACACCTATTTTCTCACTACTGAGCTATCCAGGAGCCATCCCGTGCATCATAATATGGGTGAAGAATGACCCTAGGCACGAAATGACTTATGGATAGCTCTGTTTTGAGGGCATTGGCGTACTAAGAAAAAAGTCCCGGCTTCGATTCCTGTGCACAAGTCAAATATCAAAATTAAGTTCTAATCAAAGTTCTAAGACACTGATTTAGTTCCAAGATACATTTTTCAAATAATATTTACCTAATATAGGTCTATAGGTGTGTTTTTCCAAGCGTCAGGCCTGCATGTATTTAGCCTATATAGCCCTATATATAATACATTTTAAATTTCTACATATATGTATACACACATATGTAGTACATGTATATCGCCTTTTAATAAATTTTAAAATATAAACTCTATGACTACTTTATTTGTTTGGTATTTTTAAGTGTATAGCTTGTCCGTGATTTCCGTAAGATTAACCTTTTTGTATTTGTCAAAATATAGTTTTGAAAATTATTTTTGGAAATGGGAATTGAGCCTGGTACTCTTGGATCAGAGTGCTAATGCCTTGCAACTGAGCTATCAAAGATTCTCCCCATGCTAAATGGCCTTTATTACTCATAGTTTATTTGAGGCAAAATCAGTAATAGATGTATGAAAAATACAGCTATGGTTGACTCAAGGATCAACTTCTTTTATACCATATTGTAAAAGTTAATTAATATTACATTTCTGAATGTCTATATATGGGTGAATTAATAATTGATTAATATTTTTTATGATGAGTAGCTTTTATATAGCAATGCGCTGCTAAGAGCTAAGCTACTTGGAGTCATATATTAACGTGGACTAATCTTGACTTATTATTCCAATTAGTGAATGAATCCAAATATGGAAGTAATTTTTGTCATCAGCAAATCTTCCCCCCCTACCCCTATGTAAGGCGACTCAAGAGAAAGTAATCGGAGGTGGGGAAATGCCACAGATGTTAAAAATCATTTTGGAGATCCTGCAGTCAAATTATGAATTTGATTAATTTAATAAGTAGGTGGTGTGTTCTAGACATTAAACAAATCTAGGTACTTCTATGGTTGAAGCTTTGGTATATCAATTCAAAGGCACTGGGTTCAATCCACATGTCCAGCTTTATTTTAAAATTAAATTGGTTTATGATCTTTTAAATAACAATTTCTCGGGTGAAAAAAAAATATTTCAACTAAACATATTTATGGCAATTAATCAACTAGTTTCATGACATCTTAAATAATTCAGTAGCTTGTCTATATACTAAGCTAAAGGTCCCGGGCTCGATTCATGGCATGGCCGAAATATTTTTCATTGGTGAAATGTATTATTATTATTATTATTATTATTATTATTATTATTATTATTATTATTATTAGCACCGCGTCTTACTACCCGTTCGGATTATACGCACTTACGCTAATGTGCAATGTTAGGGTGATTGTGAGATGAAATGGAGGACCTACAGTTTAACGTGGAATCCGAACCACGGTGGAGGCCTGGCATTCCTCACATTCACAAGTTGTGATTAATACACATCTTGTCAGAGGTGAAGAAAGGGTTTGGCAATCAGATAAATCTGTGCCGGGACCTAGGTGAAATGTAGATTTAGTGCCTGTACTAGTCTTAAGTTAGATTATAAAGCATATGAAGCTAAGACAGGCCTAGCCAACCGGTAATGTAAAAATATATGGCTTGAATAAAAATCTGACCAGGCCACAGGCTGAAAACAATAATGGATGTAAATAAATAAAATAATTTCATGGATTTTATTTTTTCAGATTGGATGAGCCCCTTCGACCGTGTCGTATGTGGTAAGTGTCATTAAGTCATATAATCTCTCATCTCCCATCTCAAACTAGTTGATGTTGATATGTGTGTGCATGGCACATTACACCCCTGGGAGTTAAACTTCCCAGCAAACCGCATGGCGCTCTAGTGTATGTGGTCAGTTTCATTACCTGCTTTATTAACATTAAGCTTAATTAGCTTTATGACGTCGTCAACACGCAACAATAAATATATAGTGGCCATTGATTTAACTTTCTGTCCGCTGTGACCCATGTTATAGCTGGCTTTAATCAGGCTTTATTAAAATTATATTTTTAATATATATAAAACTTAAAAAACATGGTTTTTCTACCACTCTTAAAAAAATTATAATTATATTATTTATATTTTTCATTGGTGGGCTTGCGGAATAAATGTTAGGTTTGAATCATGTAATAGAGCGAAATATATTTTTTCCACCTAGCCTTTGCGCAAGTGCGGGTATATTTCTTATCAATTACACCCCTCATTTTCACTATATTAGCGTAATTAAAATATGGATATCTGTAACGTGGTATATACAAAAAATTATATAGGCCTATGCAATATGCAAGCTTAATTATTTAAAATTAGTTTATAATATATCAAATTAATGTATTAGATATATCCTTGCGTGTCTTTATAATGAAGATTTTGTTTGAGCTGCTTTTAATTACCACGAAAATTTCAATTGACTCGTCATGTTTCGCTATTTAGATAGAGGAATGCGTTTTAACAGAATAACATTTCATTTAAACCCAGATAATTTAACTATGAAGTTTTATTAATAAAAATGTTGTTATTTTACATATTTTTATTCATTATTACATTTATTTATTTGTTTCAAGTTGTGGCAGAAGAAAGATATGTCAGAGTAAATTTTTTTATTCTTACTGTCTCTAAAGTTAAATTAATCATTTAATTAAATTCATTTGAATCTCCATGTTATGCTTTTGGTAGCACAATATTTATAAAATACTGCAGACAATTTAAATAAATGTTTGTTATTGCTATGATTGGTGCATGTTTCAAAGCATATGTATACTATAATTTTGGTAGGAAGGACCGTACATAAACGCAGATAAATCGACTTTATTATTTTTATGCATCAAGTCATGTTTTCTTCTGATGTCAATCTTAATATATAATACCAATAGCTATAAAACAACACCAGTAATATAGTAACATTCTAAGTGTTGACCACAAAACGAAATATTATTATTTACTTAAGGGTCCTTCCTACTATAATTCTACTGTAGCTAGTAGATTTATATTAAGTTGGCTTCTGTTAAAAGTAGCTTAATAGCATGAAATTAAAGGTTGAGGCAAAAGTTAATATTCACTAGGCCTATATTATAAATAAATACATATCATGATACCTACATTTTAAGCTATCAAAACTATTTCTAAATTAATTTTATAGTATTATATTTGTGAGATAAGATGGTTTAATATTTTTAAAGCCTAAAAGAAACAAATTAATCATTTTTAGGACGTTCTAATTAAATATTGACTATTGCCTCGTTCTTCATTTACTTTTATTCACCTATTACTTTTTCTTTGGTTAAAGAAACGTTTAAAAAAATAAAATTGGCAAAGATTAACCAGCTGATAAATATTCACAAATAATAGGATTTGACATTAATACATTTATAAAAGTTATATTTGTAAAACACATTTACTATATCTAATTGAAAATATTTTCGGTAAATATTGAATGTTAAAATATGAATATAAAAATTCGAGACTTCGATAGAAGTTATATTTTTTTTAATGAGCCAAAATAAAACTCTAAACTTATGTTCTGCGATTTAACTTACAATTACTTTAAAAAATACAAAAAGTTTTATACAACTTTGTAGGCCCTTTATTATTGGAAAAATAGATTCAATTGATTTGATGTTAATTATGATACAATAATTTTTATTATTTCTAGCCTATATTTACATAGGCCTATATTGTGCAAAAATACTACTATATAAAGCAATGGTGTTGCGTGACTACAGTAAAATTTCACGTCAATTCATTGAATTTAAGATATATCAAATAAAACCCATTATAATCTATTAATGACTTAGCATTTTGGCTTAAATAAGTTAAATGTGAAAATTGACCAATATCAACTATGGTTTTCTTAAAATTGAGGCTCTTATATTAATAGTTTTAAAATTTCAAATAAGACCAATCATAAAACAATTAAAGATTCTGAACTCTTCTTCATAAAGCCGAGATTTAGATACATTGCACTGTCGTAATTCTTCAAAACCGTTCTTTTCGTGCATAGATTTTGAAACCATAAATTAATTAGTCTATATTTACTTTTATTTCTATAGTAGCTTAGAAATTTTTCCAAACATTTGATTTTATTAGTCCACCCATAGGGGAGATTTTACTACGATGTGGTCTTTTCTTTTGAGTACGGTAGGATTTACAAAGTTAATTCTCAATTTGTATGTTTTATTCTGATCAAGTAAAGGGAAGATAGAAAGTACCTGCTATGCATTTAATTGAATAATAATTTTCTTGATTGCTAAACATGTGTTTTATACTTATATTTGTGTTGTTGATAATCTGTCAAGCAAATTTAGATCAATAATCTTTATTCGTCTTGCAATGGAAATGGAAGTGTTTTTATTGTAAGTGGAGTGTTTAGATCATACAGTATAGAAACACAGACAAAGCTGTCATGCAGCCAATATTATTGTTTATATTCCAAGAATTTGTAGGATATTCTTGAAAATTACATATGAAAGAAAAATAAGAAGTCATTACGTACTTAGACGTCACTCTTGCAATAGACTAGCCTGCCGATGACGGGTAAATCATGGTTCAATCCCGTTTGGGTGTACTAAATGTAGTTATTTTAAATAGTTTCCCACCCTTTCTCTCTCCTTTCAAATTTAAGTACACTTCCTCTAAATTTAAACTTCCTCATCCTTAACCCATTAACGTAATTAGTACATAGGCGTATAGCCCGAATGGGTAGAAAAAGTCGGTGCTAAAATAAATTAGTTTATAACAATGGACACGTGGCTATTGGCACAAGAAATTGTCTTGTTTGATTTGATGGGGATGGAAAAATTTGGAGTTAGAGACTTAGGAGTTAGAATCCTGTCTGAGTGTAAAGAGTTTAATTTTTTTTTCAAAATGTTATTACATTCACCCCCACATAAGTGCAAATACACTTCTTAATTGGACCTTTCTCATTACCTATTCCAAATTTAAATTTGTTTCGGACGTGTAGAAAGACACGCAGTGTGATAAAAACACATGAATTTAGGCTGTTTGTAAAAGTTTTGAAGCGTGTCGAACACAAAGTGTAACCAACCTTCTCTTAAAGGTTTTGGTTCGAATCTAGCAGGAAGCCCACATTTAATCTTAACCTGATGATTAGAACTCTCAAATAGTTCAACCGGTAGCCTCACGCGGGTTAAAGTAGGGATGCAGGGATCGCAAGTGAAGGTCAGTGTGTGTGCAGTTTTTACAGCAAAAAATTTTTTTTTGCCAAAAACTCAATAAAAACGTAGTTTAAATTTTCTTCATGTGATTGTCTCAACAATTGTTGAATATCTGTCAAGGATGTCCTGGAATTCCATGGAAACTTTTTATCTTCATTCAAAAAGTTTGTTAGATAATACCACTATGCTCGTTACAGATATTCAACAACATTTGATATCAACATATGAATAAAATGAAACTATGTTTATATAGAAACAATATTTTATGTATTTTGACCAACAAATTATTTGCTATAAAACCTCAAAAACACTTTATTTGCCTTCCCTGCATCCCAGCCTTAAGTGCTTGTAAAAAAGAACACTAAAAACAATCCTGACCATGATCTTCGTCCACGGTTCCACCAACTTCAATTGCGTGACCTTCGAGCATTTGGAAGAAATAACTCGACCAAATTTTGGCGTCCAGCCATCATGGACATTTCTTCGCGCTGGGTCACCCATGACCTTGATCAACTGATTTATAGACAGGGTTGTGTTTATTTCTAAGATGATACAAAAATATATATAAGAAAGGAATGGAATATGGAATAAAGATATAAAGGACAGCACTTTGCCTCCCATTGTGATTGAATAGATTCTCAAATTTACATAGCTGCTGGGGTTTTTTTCCTACAGAAAAGGGAAAAAAGACCCATATGAAAATAATGTGTGTGTGTTTATTTGATTACTTTGTTTCTGCCCGCATCGGTTGGTGTATGATCTAACGCGTCATACTCATGATATACTAGATTTCCGGTGACGGTGGAGTCGGGGTTCAAATCCTAGTTGGATGTACTTAAGGTAGGTTTCCTTAAATGTATTTCCACTCTACACGTATGGTACACTTTCTCCAAAACTCTAACTTCCTTATAACTACTACATTAACGTAATCTATTGTTTCACCGCGTCTTACTAAGCATCTAATGCATTTTTAAAGTTTAATTGCAGAGTCTGGTAAAGCTTTTATGTCCTTGAAAAAAAACCCACTAGCTATAATTATTTCAAATATATATATATATATATAAAAATAATATATATATATATATAATATATATAATGCAACTTATGGAGGCTTGTTAAAAACTATTTTTTATAAAAATGTAAATAAAATATACCTTAATTTAATGGAGAAAATAAACAGCATTAAATATACAAAGATAATATTCTAAGTTCTCAACTACTTGTAAACCTCTTAGCGTGAAAATAAATGCTTCAGTTAAAATTAATTATATTTTCTGGGAAATGTAAATACGAGTACTTAAAGTGATAATTACTTTGATAAAACTTACTTTGTAATGAAACCTGTTATTATTCATTTATTATTTTTCTAGCCATGGGACTTTATTTACGAAAAAGTTCCTGAACATGAAAAAGTTAGTATTGAATTAAAATATCTTTTAAGTGGATTTCCATGTAGTTAATTTCATAAAAAGTAAAATTTTCTGACTCGTGAATATTAATGTATTTTCCCGATTGGAGCCAAATCTACTTTTTAGCGTCCTACCTTTGTCAAACTAATTAACAGCTTGCATTTATTTTAAAATAGGAATGTAAAAAATTAAATTACTAAAATAGATTCATATAAAAATAAATACTGCCGCATTAATAGGACAAGGTTTTATCGACAATTAGTAAGCGGGAATGTAATTTCAATAGCTTGACATATTTTGCTTGAATGATTTGAAGTAATATTTTTATTTGCTTGAATTTTCAAAATCATACTTTTAACTACATGTTGGGTGACCTGGCGGTCTAGGGGTAAGGTGTCAGACTTATGTGCTGGGGTCCGGGGTTCAATCCTTAGTCCTGGTGGCACATATTTATCTGATTGCCAAACCCTTCCTTCACCTCTGACAAGACGTGTATTAGTCACAACTTGTGAATGTGAGGAATGCCAGACCTCCACCGTGTTTCGGATTCCACATTAAACTGTAGGTCCTTCATTTCATCTCACAATCACCATACCATTACACATGAGCGTAAGTGCGTACAATCCGAACGGGTATTGAAAGGGTGCTAATAATAAAATAATAATAATAATAATAATAATAATAATAATAATAATAATATTATAAATATAAATAATAATAGTTCGTTTTCACATGACAATTTTATTGAATAATGAATGTGTTCATAGATTATATAGATCTAGTTTAAGTTGGAGAAAAATAGTAAACAAAAATAGCTAAAAGTAAATATGTTGGTAGTATTTGATACATTTGCATTTAACTATTTGATAATTAATCCAATCTATCAAAATATACCTATGCAACGTATACCTAAGTGGGTTTTTTTTAAATTTCAAAATAAATTATGAATATAGAAACAAACAAACAATTCATTACAAATCGAGCATATAAAGAAAACGACTTTTTTTTTGTTTACGAAATTTACTTCCTTTCATTAATAATTTAATTTAATTTTTCTAGTTTAAAAAAAAGATGTATACACTTTTAACATAAGCTTATTATTTACTAGCAAAAATAATTGAAGTGATGAGGACAGAAAATCTGCAAAGCATGAAGAACCCCCTCATTCTCGCCTTCATTTGTCAGGTGGGTGATGGCAGATAATGACACAAGAACAAAACTTATGTTGAAGATGTTCATTGGATAGTGTTAGTATCACTACCGGAGAGCTACACTACTTCAGAGGTTTACCACTAATCTACGCTACAGCCTAACATTATGAATGAGTGGTATACAGGAAGTCGCAACGAGGCACATGTTCAAAGCCCACGTGCTGGCTCGGGCGAGAGGCACCCGGCCTCAGAGAGCCTCGTCCGTATCCTTGTTATTAGCCGCTCACTTATATCCTCCTGCCGATCAACGACCAGATAAATACCAATAGGAGGGTTGTATATCACCAATCAACGATTCCCCATACTCAGGGATGCTGGGAAAGAATCGTGACAACTGAGCGTGTTTGCGTGTTCTCCCGTCTCGGGCTACCAACATCCTAACTTCTTGTGTAACAGTACAATTTACAATACACACTACTAACTACTACTACTTATTATTATTATCAGCACCGCGTCTTACTACCCATTCTGGTGTACGCACTTAAGCTAATGTGTGATGGTAGGGTGATTGTTAGATAAATGAAGGACCTACAATTTAACGTAGAATCCGAACCACGGTGGAGGCCTGGTATTCCTCAGATTCACAAGTTGTGATTAATACACCGTCTTGTCAAAGGTGAAGGAAGGGTTTGGCAATCAGATAAATCTGTGCCGGGACCGAGGATTGAGCCCCGGACCCTCAGCACAGAGGTCTGACACCTTACCCCTAGACCACCAGGTCACACCATACTACAATTCTCGAGAGGGAAAATATATGTAATCTATAATACTACCAAAAAAAAAACACTCCATGGTGTCAGCCCGCATGTGAGCTAAGCCAACCAAGCGGCCATCGCATGTTGGCCAAGACAGTGCCAACATTGGAGGATAAAGGATGTTATATGGTCAGCACAACGAAGCCTCCTGCCATTAATCTCACTTTTTTAGACCGGAGCCACTACTTATTTATTCAGGTATTTTCTAATTTGTTCTCAACAAGGCTGGTTTAACCCCGTTCCAAATCCACTGCTTCACAGAAAATCTGGAAACACCGGGGATTGAATCCGGGACATCTGGATCCTTAGCCAGGAACTTTGACCGTGTCCTCCCAGGTCCAAGTCAGGCACAGTAACCGTTTGGCCAAACTCCGCTAGGATGCTCGCTCTCTTGTCTTGCCGACCAATACAGTACTTCCATGATGACCAACCACTTCCGCATTGGAAGATGGATGCTTGGAGAAAAACAAGATTGAGAAAGGAATAGGAAAATAAGAATAAGACAAGCTTGATGATTGAAACCATGACTTTCAGTTCTGCGTCAATGTGCACGAGGCGAGGATGTATGTAATATCTGGTCATCGGAAACACCCTGTCATGAAAAGAAAAAAATCCATTGGAAGTCATGGATGTTATAAATAAAAGTGAAGGTCCCAGATGTTTTAGTTTTAATTCCAATGATGTTAATCCTTTAAGACTGTTATTATATAATCATAGTGTCACATATGAACGGTCTTGAAGCTAAATAACACAAAAATAATACTAACCAAAATAATATAATGTAATAAAGCAAATCCTTGAACTATTTGTACAGAACGAGTGAAGCCTGGAAGATCAAAATGATCTTTAGGCTATGGATATACGCATATCAATTAACTTTTTCATAAATTTAAAAAGTAATATTAATTCTCACTTTTAATTCTAAATTGAACAAACTGCTCATTGAAAATTGAGATCGTATTTAACTTTGCACACTCAATTTTCCATGAAAGATCGCAGTTTCACCTTTACGGGTCACATTATGGGCCTATCTTAAAAGATATAACATATTGGAATAATTCAAGATAGGCTTGTTTTTTATAGCACAGCGTCTTACTATCCGTTCGAGTTATACGCCTATCTGCTGGTCACAAGAATGTGTTAGGGATTAGGAAGGTTTAATTTAGAGAAGTGCACCCGTATTTTGTGCAGAGGGAGATTTTAAACCACTAAGGAAAAAAACTCAGTGGACCCGACCAGGATCTAACCCCGATCTCCCAGTCTTCGTAAGTATAGTCTAACACGAGTGTAACAAGTTAGACCATGAATAAAATGGAGTGGGTGGTAAACATCTTACTTTACAGGGTGGACGAAGGGTGCAATAGTCTTAAATATGTATCCTCTTATGTTTGAACTTCAAACACCTTCTCAGTCTACATATGGCAATATATATAAATAAACGTAGGCCTACTTTCACCTTGGTTAGTTTATGTTCATTGCGAAACAATAGGCCTATTGACTTGATAATACCTAAATTATTAGTGAGGTTGGGCGTGCCTTTAAAATAGAATGAAACAAATGTAAGCTATCCCTTTTTAATGCATTATTCTATTGCGGAAAAATTATCATCACTTGTAGGTTACTGCGAGCACCTATTTTCTCCTACTGAATCATAGTTATTTATTTATTTTTAAATATATACTTCTTTTATCCCTGAAAGATAACAAGCTTACCTACTTGCTCTATGACATTAGGAGATCGTAAGTTAGTTGCTGCACCAACAAAAATATGCCACCTATCCCTATCTTGAGCTAGTTCTATCAATACATCTCATTACACCCTATCTCTTAAGGTTTATTCTAATGTTACTCTTCCATCTACGTCTAGTCTTTCCAATGGTATTTCCCCATTAGTTTTGCCAGTCAGTACCCTGAACAAGGTTCTAGAATATCCCATTCGTGCTGCATGATCTGCCCTCCGTAATCTACGAGACTTGATTATCCTAACAATATCTTGTGATGAGTACAGGGTATGTAATTATCATTATGTGACTTCCTCCATTCTTCAATAGTATCATCCCTTCTTGGACTAAATATATTCCTAAGCACGTCATGTAAGGTAAGGGACAACGTTTCACACTCATAGAGAATAACCGGTAAAATTATTGTTTAGTATATTTTGCGTTTTAAATTCTTTGAAATCAGGTGAGATGTCTGCAATTTACTGACTTTGGTTATTTCTCATATTGCTCATATTATAGGGCTCATATTATAGAGCTCATATTATAGGGCCATAGTAAAGCCCATCAAGGTAAGACTGTAAGCTTTCATGGGTAAACGAGTATAATCTTCATCACATCGAATGTATACCAGCATTATAATATTAAGCTCTCTTATATTGTGGTCTAAGCCTGCCCGCAGTATGAAGGATTTCTATTTATTTGGTAAAACTGTGTTAATTTTGGTCAGATCAACTATTATTCTTTCGAAATGGTGATTTCTGATCGTGATCCTTTTTTAAAGATGAAAGAAGTTGTAACCCCTAAAATAATCGTCTACATTCTTCAAACTGTAGTAAATATCCGATAGCCATATATATTAACGGATAGTAATAAATCTATAATTGTATAAATATTAATATTGCCGATTAAGTATGTTTAGAAAGTACGCGTTAAATCCCTGGTGAACATAAAGTCTCGACAAGCCTTATCTCTTGGGCTAATACTCCATTAACTACTATGTTTTATGATATGCATTTTTTTTTAGATTCTATTTTTCTCAATGTATAAAATTCTTAAAGTCGAATACAGGCTGTGATCTCAATTTATTTCGTGTCGCAACTTTTATGTAACAATGATTTTTTTTTTTAATTTTAAATATGTGCTTTCACCGTTAAACACACTTTCACCGACCGTTGGGTTTACAACGAAATCTTGTGTTTTTGTTGTTGATAAGACACCACACAAGTTCTTTTGTGTCGCAAGTTTATGAATCTTTCTCGGAACTGCCTATAGCATGTCCTACTTCATTAACTGGAAGAGGCAATACGCTCCCTCTTTCACCACACCCCTTCCCCACCTCGACTGCCTTGATGAGGAAAGGAGAACTTACGTTAGAAGTTTTTTTGGTGTGTGTGTGTGTGTGTGTTTAGTCTTTTGTTTTTAACCCCATCATTTGGCTGAGAAAGAGGAGAAGGGAGTGAATGGGGTATTTTAACGCTTCTGCATCACGTGATTAGCTACAAAGTTTTCTCATTTTCCGAGGATGCCGCTTTTCATCTTGTGCGAAATATGCACATAGATGGTTTTCAGGGTTCACAAGCCCTCTTGGCGTTGAGTGACATTTTAGAAAGATAACATTACGCTAGTAGTGTTAAGATGGCTTTTTGACCATGACCTAACACACACAGGCCTCTAAAGAATTGAGATTTTAAATAATTCTGATGAAATTTTCTGTATTTAATTAAGTTTAAAACCATTATAGCTTAAATTATTGATTTATTCTTCCAAAAGAAATCTTTTACAATATTTTATATATTTTAAGGAAAATTAAAATATGAATTTCACTCAACATTGATGACATTTAAATATATTACTATAATTATTCTATTGGTCGTTATTCTGTCTATCAAAAGTGAAAGTTAAAGGATCACATGACTTGACGAGTGCAGAAGAGTTTTCAGTATTTTTGGTAACTGTTAGATACATTTATTTCTATCGTGTTCAAAATATTGTTTAAGTTAGTAAAGTAAGATAAAAACAATGGGGATTCGCTTCGCTGGCCTCGTGCTCTAACGCGCTACTCTCAAAATAAACTAGACTACCAATGACGGGAAGATCAAGGTTCCTATCTCAGTCGGGTGTACTGAGATTTTTTTCCTAAATGGTTTTTCACTCTCCCTCCACACAAATGTGGTCACACTTCCTATAAATATAACAGTCCTCATCCCTAAAACCAATAGTACAAAAGCGTATAACCTAAACGGATAGTAAGACGCAGTGCTAAAATAAACGTATAATGTTGTTTGAAAGATTTATCTTTTCCACAATGGGATTTTTCATTTAGTTTTGTCCTTCCAGAAGACTGGTGGTATATTTCCTTAAATGTAACCTTTCTCATCAGGAAGTCCTCTAATTAATGTGAGATGCAAATATCACAAAAAGGGCAGTAGCCATTTAAAACTGAAGAGTTTAACCAAATCGCAAAAGAAAGCCTTAGGCAACGTGCAATGTGTTTGCAAATTTTTACTCTCTCTTGACCCCTCAGAGAAAGAAGTATTGTAATCTAAAAAATCAAAAGAAATTGAATTTGAGGTTTTGGTGGAATTTTGACGCTTTGATATCCTGAAACTGAAAGTCTTTTTTATGCAATCTGTGTGTCTGTAGCTCAGTATAGAGCCGAAACAATTTTACCGATCAGGCTAAAACATGGTATATAGGGTTTTTAAAAACTCTCCCGAGGATTTTATGGAATTTTACATTCAACCCTAAGATCAAGGGTAGTTAACTCAAGGATAAAAAATCAACTTTTCAAAATTAGCTTTAACGATACGATATCTTTCTTTGGTAATCATATCTCCGCAGTCCTTTGAGATATGAAATAACTATGATTGCAAATTTGTTGGACTACAAAAAATAAAAAATAAATCATTTGAGGTTTATTTTTGCTAGATTAATATTTCTTGATCTAAGTTATAAGTAGGCCTAAATATGTTATTTGAAATTGAGTTATTACCTTTCAATGGTTATACTCTTATGTGGACAGAGATGTACCACTTTTCTAATTGACAATACCGATGCTCTTTGGTAGAATGGGAAGCTCTGTTTTTCCATTAAATTTCTGCAAAAATGTGTATTATTTCGTTTCCCAGATCTTACAAGTTTTAGGTAAATGTCTTCCATTTTTGAGATATAAGGGCAATAAAGTCAGTGCGGTGCCATTACAATTAAACTTCCATTTTCATAACCTATTGACTATTTACACATAAGTTTACCAACAAGTATAACTCTATAACAGACACTACAGCCAGTCCCTCATACGTTAGTTTATCATCGTTAAAGGGGATACCTCAGTTTTCCACTAGTAGTAATAATATAAATCACAATTCTGTAGATCAAGCCTGATATCCTAATCCCACCAAACCAAAAAGTGCTATGGTTGAGTTAAAGGTGTCAGACGTGTGCGGTAGGTGATGATCTCGATATCCTAAGGCACTTCGTCCACCGATGATACAAAAACCAAGCGCTTAATCACTCACGACCAAGCAACCAATCACCTAGGCAACTTTTGCTCGTTTACAAAGGAGACTACGACTTTAGCGCTGGGGGATATATCGTAAGGAGACCAATCATGTTGGTCGCCAGGCTATAAGTTGCCAGTTAGTCGTTAAGACGTCAGCGTGTGAAGCTGTATGCAGTGTTTTATTTATATTCGTTCAAACTTAACTTTACATCTTTTCAAGTTTTTACTGCAAGTTTTCACTTCTGGATGGCAAAATTCCACGGGCAATGTCAATGTCTTGATAGTTTGACCTACGAATCATTCAAGCTCTTCAAAAGTTTCCCTACTCATCCTTTACGTTTGTTTAGACTTAACAGGGTCCACGAAATCACTGTCAATTTTGAACCACATTTTTTTTTTTTTGTGAAAAATCTGGATGAAGCCAAAATTGTTTTCCGTGCCATTTTGCGAGCTTTTTACTATAAGTAGGTACATGTAGCCAACAACCAGGGGTTCTCATCAGATGACAATTTTTCTCGCGACTAATAGAAATAGGTTTCTTGTGTGGACGCAAAACGGGGAAAATTATAGTAGGTCTAAGTGACCAGTTACTCGCGATATACCGCGTTGCGTTTGGTTTCTCGGTGGAAGAAAGGCCCTAGACACCACATTGAGAGGCAACTCCAGAAGGTCAACGTATCGCACGGCGGTCTATAAATTGTCCTTGCATGTCTTTTTAGAAGTAATCAATCTCTCTTATATAAGAGAGCTAGTGTCTGTATTGTTCAGGGTTCTTGCTCCCCCTCTGGCTCTCTTTGTGGTATTCCATTGTTGGTATTGTTGGGGGGAGGGCCACGCCCACCATACATCAGTCAGGGGGGCCCCCCCACAACACAAACACACACTCCACTCTCGTCTCATTAATCCTGATGGTAGGATGCTAGATGAGGGGTGCCTCTACTGTTAGGACACGGGTCTATGCCTCGAGCACTACAATCAACAGATTAGAATGTTTTCTTTTTATTTTTGGTCTATTTAATGTTCTCTTTCTAGTCAAATAAATATTGATGCACCTTAGCTCAAGCGAAATTACTTCTGCCTTCTTATCCAACATTTCTAGATCTAGTATGGTTACAATATTGGATCTGAGGCCCTACACTAAGAGATAGTTTAATAAAATGAAGACGGTCTGATGTGTTTTCCTAGAAACAAGTTATATTAAACTCCTGATATCCTCTGCATTCATTAATTATTGTAAAAAAATATATATGTATACATATATTACAAATTTGACCCCCAATTTCTACTAAAATTATTTTATATCTTCTCCAATACGTTCTGATGGCACCACTGTACATGAAGATGTTTTCGGTCATCACCAAGCTGAAATCAAATAAAAATGCCAATAAATTTAATGTAATCTCTAATGTTAAGCTCTAAATTACAATTAACGCATCTAATAAAAAATCCAATCTTATATTAATTTCTTAATTAAATCTCACAGCAAGTTGAAGAACCTTTTTGCATAAATTAAAATGTTATCCACTCCAAGCATTTAAACACATTAGAATGTGTTCTACTACCTTAATTTTGACAGGTGATGTCAATATTAAAAGCTGAAAGACCTTGGTTAATGTTAACTTCTCCAACATGTCTTTTTTAACTTACACCTAAGGTTATTAAATGTTTTGATGAGGTATATTTTACTTAAACATAAAACTTCAACATTCAAAAGACATGTTTTTATTGTGGAAAGCTTTCACTTATAAATGATATATTTGAAAGAATGCTTAATGCTACTTGCCCTTTTGAAAAATAAAATTTATGTATAGAAATAATTATAGACTATATTTAACTCAGCAAACATAGGGAATTCCGATTTTTTTTTTGGTCAACATCGACCAAATTAGCTAAATATTTATTTTATCATAAATGAGATAACCTGTCAAGTGACGGCCACAAATATATGACTTGATGTATGACTAGATGAAAGTAATTTTGTAATTGATTAACACAGGCCCTTTATTGCAAATAATTATTAACGGTGTATTCGATTTATTTTCTGAATAAAGTTTCTTCACGATATCTACTCGCTTTATTTAAATGAAATGGGATTAAAATGTATTATGTTATTAGGTGTTCTGTCTCACGACAAGTCCATTCCTTTGTCAGTGAACTTATAACCTGTCATTCTGCTCCTCCTTGAGCTCATAGAATTATCTCTTCCATTCACTTCATATAATATTTGAATCCTCCCTCTTCGTAAGTTCCTCTTTCCCTCAACCTTTCCTTCTATGACGTCATTCAGAAGACAGTTTCTCCTAAGGATGTGTCCAAGCTAGTTTGCTTTATACGTAAGCATACAAATATAGCACTAAAATAGTATTATAGAATGACCAATATGTAATGGGAAACATGGAATCACCACAATTTTATTTTGTTATATTGAACCAGTTTTCAACTGAGTTAGGACTATCCTTGGGTTTTTCCGTAGAACTTTTTGCTCTAGGTCTAATAATTATTTTATTTTTAACCGTCAATCCATTTGGTGGTCCTAATTTAGTTTATATATCCTACAGCAAATAATTATGTCAATTATTTTCTACGAGCTTAGGTCCCGTCAGGGTATTCACATTAATTACGTGAATGGGGTAGAGATGAGTGAAGTATAATTTATATTGGTGAACACTCATTTTCATAGAGCCATTTATAATATAACACCCTCAGTACTCCCAGATGGGATTAAAACCCTGACCTCTTCGAAACTGGCAAACGAGGTCGATAAGTCGGACATTTAATCTTCGTTCTCACCGGTGCGGATAAGTTAATATGGCTAAAAAATGATCAAATTTAAATGAAAATATTATTGATCTTAGCTTATTTTACTCGTATTATGTTTTTTGAATGTTTATCCACTCCAATAACAAAAATTTTAATCAAAGCTGGCATTTAAATATTTGAGATTGTAGATGGAATTACGTCAACTTAACTTTAAACTTCTATCATCATATACTACGGTGAAGGATTGCTTAAATGTTTTACTCGCCCAAAAAAACTGTTTGGATTCTGTCAAGATGATTACAATTTACGCCATCTTAAATTGTTCAAATGGTTGAAACTATTTCTGATTTCTTCAGTCTGAGCACAATTTATGACCCATTTATTCGCGCTGGTTGTCAAACATATTGGCAATCAATACATCGTGGCCTCAAAAGGTCTAGAGCTAGCATGTGAATGCTATGTTATAAACAGATCGTCTTGCGAATAACTTTTATGGTAGTTTAAATAACTGTTAGACACAATTTCATAAGCCAAGCCATGTGCTATAAACTTGCTAATGTTGGCAAATGTGGCCAATTTTGACAGCTACATATAAGGTAGTCATCGTTTTATAGCTATCCACCTGAGGGAAAAAATATTCTTACGGTTCTAAATGCTACTAGGTAGACTATATTTTTGTGTAATCATACGCCAATTTCTGTTTCTATTATCTCGCTGTTGAATAATAGAACTAATTTGATATTTTAATTATAAATATAGATCAACATAGCATATTGATTATGATATAACCAGAATACCATTGGGTGAATATTGACAACTAAAAAATGTTACTAAAAAACCTTTGTTTTATTCGTACGTCAATAAATATGTTCTGTAGCTGTCACGCTGTCACTCTTGACAAATATATTGACAGAGATAAATATAAAAACAACATACAGCGTATTGTGTGTTGCGTAGCAAGATAGCCTTAGGAGAACATTATTCGACATTTCAAAAAGTTACTAAATCAAATTTGGCCAAGCTTATTTTATGTTTGTATAAAGGTTGTTACCATGGTGATCTGACTATACTACCGATATTTGGGTCTCTTCTATGCCACCCTTCATGGCTCACCTCTGGATTCTGGACAAACCTTACACAGCCTCGCCCTTCTCTTTCTTTTGAGAAGATCAGAATACCCCCCCCTACCCCCTATATTTCCACCCTTCTGCAAGACAGACTTACCCCTCTCTTCTCTAACCCCTCACACACAAACCGCTCCCCTTCCTATCATGGGCTCATCCATCCTGAATCTTCTTCCCAGGCCAACCTTGAATCTATGGAGATGCTGGCGAGATATTCTTTCTATAACCGCTGAGAAATATCTTAGCTCACAATACAACTTGTCATAATATGTTGCGTTGCATGAGGGCATTTTCATATTATTATTTTTTTTTTTACTGGAGCGTTTAGAAGTGGTCAATGAAAGTTGATTTTATTTAACGTCTTTCATTCTAAGTTTTCTTTGTATGTATAAAAAGAAGACTTAGCTAATATATTTTTACCATGGTCAAGAGAGAATACAAATGGTTTTTCTTTTGTATATAAAGTATATTCATTTATATGCGTAAATTATTGGTTAACGTAGCGTAATTCAATGTGTCTTCTCAAAGTGAATTTGTCGTTATGTTATTGTTTAAGATTTTGGAAAATATTACATCCAACAATCGAGGAGAGGTTTTTGTATGGTAAGGTATTTTATTTTCATTTTGTAGATGATTTCTTTTATTAGAATATAAATTATATTTAAAAACATATAAATTTAAAAAGTGTTATGATAGGCTACCATTTATTCTAAGATAGAGAAAAAATCAATCTTGAAAATTAAATTATTTGTATTTGTCAAGTTACAGTTGGATGCATAATATTTTAATTTAAATAAATACTATACTTATTTTATCAGCTCCATTTAGTGTCATCATCATTTGGACTAAATAAATTTCTAAATTAAAAAGTAATCCTTACTCTTAATTATATTGTTAGTTATCTTAGTTATATTGCTAGATATCTTAGTTGAGAATGTAATCATAATAATGATAATAATAATTTAAATAGTGTATGTTTAGGCCTATAGATCATCACTTAAATATAAGAAACAACTTTCATAAGAATATAACAATAATTATAACTTATTTGCAAGCAATTTTCAAAACTATATAACAATCATTAAGGATTGTTAATTAATAACACATCTAATAAGAAGCTTAGACAAATAACTTATTTGAAAAATTTTACTGGATTTTTAAACCCTGGCCCATATTAAGCCAAATTTCTGTATTCAAAATTGTTTCCAGGTACATTTATAAAATATATATCTGTATCATGTAACTCAATAACAATAATTAACCTACATTTTATAAAATATAGATATTTAGAGTTTTAAAACTAATTTAGCGCCTCATATTTGATTTTATTTTAAATCTTACGTAGATAAAAATGGCTAAAATAATTGCTCATTTTATGCTTTAGATACTAGACTTTACTATCGCTTATTATGAACCTCATTGTTGTCTTCTGAGGCCTCCAAAACAGAGTTTTATATACCCTTTGAAAAATTTAATGAACTCTTATTAATAAAACAAATGTATATTTGGTGTTCTTGGTCATCAAACTGCCCATTTAATAGAACAGCAGGAATAATAATAAATAATGTTTACAAACACTGATACATATACTATTTAAATTGACAAACGTAAATAAAACCTGTACCTTAAAAATAGTAAGTGTCTATAAAAGCGTCTCATCATTTGTAGAGTGAAATATTTAGTGCCCTGTTTAACGAATAGGTCCTTAAAATATAGATATCACTTAATCTCAAATCGTAATGTCTTTTAAATTTTCTAAACGTGAGTCCTAAGATTTAAGGCTTGTAAAATAGAATTGTCACCAATGTAAACAAAGCACGTTTGAAGATTGCAATAAAAAAAAAAGCACACAAAAAATGTGTGCGTGCGTGTTGTTTTTTTTTCGCTCATGTGGGAAGTGCGTTAAACAAATAAGTGCAGCAGTAAACTCACTAACAAGCGCTAGAATGATGTGTAGTATTATAATAGCAGTAGTACACACTATAAAGATTATTGAAACTGCATTTTTATGGTCGTTATATGGTCGTAATTACGGGGGTCGTTTGGGTTGAGGTTTATTGTGTGAGTTAGTACCTCTAGGCGGCCATGTTTCTTTGTGTGACGTGTAACTGCCGGGCGGAGTGACGTCACAGAACATTTCGAGACCCTGCACTGGGGTAACCTGGCGTAGGATAACAGCCAACTGTAATAACTTTCAGATGAAGGGACAGTTTTTTTTTTATTTCTTACCTAGATTGTCTTTCAAGCTGAAGGTCAAGATATTTAATAGAAACTAGTAATAACTATACTGTAGCATTAACAAAATTAATTTGAAAACGGAATTTAAATTTCATAACAAAGGATTAGGGTTGGCTGTTTTAAAACAAACATTTAAAAAAATAAACCATCTTGGTTTATTATGAGGGGTAATCCCAATTATTGATAGACGTTTACTTATTTATGTTACTGTAAATTAGTTTAGTTAAATCATTAAATAATATATTTAATTTAACCTAATGAGTAATGAAACAAGAATGATATTGATAAATTTAATGACGAGGCTTTTCCCATTATTGAACTGTTACTTACAGCACAGGATTATTCAACACGTTTTGAAAGAATCTTTTTATCATTTGTGTTAGTGCATTCAAAATTTTAGTGAAGTGAAAATTTAAACATTAAATGTAAACCGAGAAGAAATATAAGTATTATTATTATTATTATTATTATTATTATTATTATTAGCACCGCGTCTTACTACCTGTTCGGCTTATACGCACACGCTAATGTGTAATGGTATGGTGATTGTGAGGTGAAATGGAGGACCTACAGTTTAACGTGGGATCCGAACCACGGTGGAGGCCTGGCATTCCACACATTCACAAGTTGTGATTATTACACGTCTTGTCAGAGGTGAAGGAAGGGTTTGGTAATCAAATAAATCTGTGCCGGGACCGAGGATTGAGCCCCGGACCCCCAGCACAGAAGTCTGACACCTTGCCCTTAAACCACCAGGTCACCAGAGAACACACGCATACAAATATGAATGGTTATTTAATCGTTTGATGTTTAAATTACTAACAAACCTCAAACCTGTAGGCACAGAATACTAGTGTTATTTGAACTCGAAGGTTTAGTTAACTAGTTTTAAGTATTGTTCAGTGAGTTGATAATACCATATTTGTAATACATCTTTTAATTTGCCAGTAAATTCTAATTTTAAATAAGATGCATGTTCTTTAATCAAAAGTATAACTTATTATTTACCTCACTCTTAGTTGAGAATGGCATATATTGTCAATAAGAAGCCACAAATGTTTAAAATTAATTCATATCAAAAATTTGTAATTAAACCTCGCTTAGACCCAAAACCTGGTTAAAAAAAAAACTGGATTTTTTTTTCCTTTTAGAAAAAAACCCGACATTTTATCAACCCTGCAAAGGATTATGTTAACTCATGACTTACAAACTAACATAATCAATGACAGAGCGCTTGATGCTAAACACGCGACACTAGACCAAAGTTTAACCAGATAATAGGACTAACACAATCAAATAACTTAAATCCGTTATGACTTATGCCTACCTAAGTTTGACCCAGGGTCTTATAAGCCCACCATCTTTTGAGGAAAGAATTAGTTAGGTTCCCACCCACTTCAGGGTACGGTCTAAGGCGTCACTCCATGTTAAACCTGTCTGCTGAAGATGGCAAGATTACCGTTCGAATCTTGACTGGGTCAACTTGGGGTGTTTTTTTCCTAAAGGGTTTCCCACTCTCCTTCTATGCAAATGCAGGTAGATTACCTTTAAAAATCTTCCTTCTTCACCTACAGTGTTAGAGTATTATCATATATGCGTAAAACCTTGAACAGCAAGACGCGGTGATATATACCGAAAAGTTACGTTCCCAAACTAATTATTATTCCATCTCTAGGTGGCAGAATACAATTTTTGTATTCTATTTTTTACTAATTAGTGTCTTAGGAGCTTTGTATTCCATATACCAGCTTACTGCTTATAGTAATTTTCTAAATGAATTATTTGATATATATATATATAGTTTTTTCAAGTGGGGAATTTAATATAACCAGAATTTGACACTAACTTAGTTGAAAGAAAATAACGTCATCCTCTATCAAATATAATCCAAATAACGTGGAATATTTTCTGTTGACATTAAAAGCAAACAAAAAAAACAACAACCTTCATTTTACTGCCTCTCAGTTTTGATTTTTATATTAAATACTAAATGACGTTTTTTAGGGTTGTTCTATATTGCTTTTCGGCGTTGCTTAAAAACAACCATTTATTTTTTCATTGCACTGTCGCCATTTCCGAAACGTTTTTATTCCGACAATTACTGGAAAATATGTATTTCATAAAGGGGCTTCCTATTTTATTTACATTTTCTCTTCTAACCAAGACCCCTGGTACTCTTGAACACACACAAAACACACACACACACACACACATACATATTTTCCAGCTTTGGATATCGTCATCTAAAATTTCCTCAGAAGTTTTAAGCTAAGCCGTTGTTTTTAATGTCCATTCCCAAGTAACGTCACAAACTATCTCGCGTTCAGTGAGAATTACTTTATGGTTGAGGGCCAATAGAAGGGCCTCTCACTCCGTTTCGTCATCAACATGGCGGCACCGCGTGGCGTTATTTGGCCATCAATTGTTTGTCGCCTCGTTATCTTTTATGATATGGACTGGATCACCCTTTTTTATGCACTAAGAGATGTTTTATATATATTTTTTATCTTTTGAATATTCGAAAGGTTTTTTTTTGTCAAGCAGGATTTTCTATTTAAAATTTTGTGGTTTTTTTTAATACAAAACAACAGTGTTACCGGTTGTTCTTTATGGTTGTGAAACATGGTCTCTTTGCTTACAAGATGAAAATAGATTTAGTGCTTTCGAAAACAAGGTCCTTAGGAAGATATTTGGTGCAAAAAGGGATGAATATTTTGAAGACGGGAGGAGGTTATGTAATGATAAATACCCCTTTGTTTCTATAGTCTGGATAGAATATCTTATTAGTTATTACACTAGGAGAAGGTGGGGTGAAAGATGGAAGAATAGGGGCCTACTCGACTTAAACAAACCTCGACCCTAAGCTCGATCAAAGAAAGTCTAGACCTTAAGAAGAAGAGGGAAAAAAATATTTAACACTGCGTCTTACTACCCTTTCAGGTTATACACTCAAGTACTAATTACGCTAATGGCTAAGGATTGGGAAGGTTGAATATAAAGGAAATGAACCCGCATTTGCGTGGAGGGAGAGTGGAGAGCCATTTAGGTAAAACCACCCCCAGTTCACCCGAGTGAGATTCGAACCTCTATCTCCCCTTCCTCGGCAGTCTAGCTCAACACGAAACTAGCGTGCTAGCTATCTATGCCACCGAGGTGGGTTTGACCTTAAGAGCATACGATGATGTTACGGAGTGCTTCAAGATGGAAGCTTTTTTTTTTTACAAAGCCTTAATACCCGTCTGGGCTATCCACCTATTTACACTAATGGGGTAAAGAAAAGGAAGGTAGAATGTACAATATATTACCAGCGTTTTTGTGAAGGGAGAGTGGAAAACCACTTAGAAAAAAAATCAGTAAACATGACCTGAATTCGAATCCTGGTCTCCTAGTAGATGAAAACCATATTAGAATAGACTAACGCATTTGTCTATTAACTATCGGTGCGAGTATGGAAACCAATATTTTTTAAAACGACGATGAATTCAAAACGTGATAGAACGTCACCCTCCCACGTCAGCATCAGGTTAGCGATAGGCTACCAAATCTAAGATATTTAGTTACTAAATAACTAACCCTCTGGTCTTGAGGAACTCAAAATTAAATGGCTGCCAGAACGTAAGCTGATATCAATCGCTATCTTAAGACACCTTCATCGAATACCTAACCTGATATATAACTTTCTTCAAATACATTTTCAAATTATCCTTCTATCGACGTCTTGCTCAGTCTAGGGTTCCTGTTTCTTCAGGTTTATCAACTAAATGTGTTGTTTACGCCTTTATCAATCATATGCACCATATGGAATTTCACATTCACCTCAGCCAAAGTGCCTTTATTATATTTAATAGGTTTCTGACATTCTTGGTGGCCGCATGGTCTAAGACGCTACTCTCGTAATAGATTAGATTTCCGATGACTGGGTAATCGTGGTTCAAACCCGGTTTGATGTACTAAGGCTAGGTTTTTCCCGCTATTCCTTCCAACAAATGCGGGTACACTCTCTAAATACTACCTTCCTCATCCCTAAAACCATTGGCGTAATTAGTACATAAGCATAAATCCTGAACGGATAGAAAGACGCAATGTTTAAAAAAATTAGTAGGACTTTAGTTTTATAAATTCTCAGTTTAATATTTAGAGACAGAATACAAGATTACAACAGCTTACCAAACTGAAAAAATCAAGCATCGCCTCCCGAATTATGTTTAATACCTTCTCTTTAATTTCATTCCTATGTGTAGCAAATTTCATAGGTATTTTAAGTTATCTATCTGATTAGAACGAAAAAATTCAATTGAAAAAAAGGTCAATATAATCTTTTGAATTTTAACTAAAGAGATACGATGAGTTTGATCTCTAAATGGAGCCTGGAAGTTCATGTTTGTTGTTGCCAGCCGAAGAGAAATAAATTCCCTCCTCGTGCTTTCACAGTAGTCTGTATAGGCCCGACTTCCCGACCATCCGTCAACTGCATCGTCCATAATAATACACTGTATCTCTAAAACAAACAAACACAAACAAGTAATGAATTATTCAAGGATAAGCCTCACATCATGACCAATGTACACACGAGTTGGTATAGTTACAGTCCAATTTCTATAGGAAGTGTCTTTAATAAAGCTTAAAAATATTCTTCTGCAGATAATATTGATTATATTTTATCATGTAATTAATTTTATTTTACAAGCAATGATAAAAGTGATAGCCAAAGACCTGACCTGACGTATGTGAAGTATGAATACGTAAAAGCTATAGTACTTTTTCAAGATGTCAGATAAAGTTCTTTTTATGAAAATTTGACTCTAAAAACTGTTAATATATTGTTAAATTGTGTTTTATAAAAACAACGTTACGGCACCTTTTATCCGTAGATAGAAGAACTACCTCTGACAAAAAGGTCACGGAGCCCCGGGTTCGATTATCGGTTTGATAGAAAATTAATCATTGGTTAATTGTTACCCACGAGACTGAGGGATTTGTTTACTCTAGTAGTAGAGCCTATAAGATAGTTTGTAAGTCGTGTGATTATATACTCGGTATGTTCATAAATGCAGCTTAATTACCCCCAATAACCCACATTTGTGGGCACACTGACTAAGCGTGAAGCTCGTCTTGTCTGGTATGTTGGTGGTGGGGAATTCGGGGCTCGGCTGTCAACTAGGCCTATTCCAAGTTTTTTTATCAATTATTTCCCAATCTCGTTCCACCCAAATTTGGGCTAGTTTCTATAAATTCTACCTTCCCCCTCCCTACCCCATCAAAGTAATTAAATTCGGATAAACCAGACAGAGAGTAAAAGGTTGGGTGGGGGTTGGGGTCGGGGTCGGGTCTGGGGGGGGGGGGGGGCTAACGCCTAGCAAAAAAATATATTAATACGACCACCTAGCCAGAATCTCATGAATACGTAACTTAGGTTTGATTATTTATTCAATATTAAAGTTAAAATACTGTCCGGAATCGAAGTTTTAAAACTTCAAAGTATATAAGCCTACAACATATGTATATATATTAATTGATTGTAAAGTTATACCTTCTTGTTTATTATTTTTAGTCCCTTCATCTTATTTTATATGCGTATTAGTTTTTCTTCTATGACGATGACATGTTTCGGTGATTTTTCACCATCTTCAAGTCCTATTTGTATTAAAGATGATTGATTTTACTTCATACATTTGGAAAGTTTGTGAAAATTTACGGTTCATATTTAGTACAAATAAGACTTAAAGATGGTGAAAAATCACCGTAAATGTCGTCGACATAGAAGAAAAAACTTATATAAATAAGGATAAGAGAATAAAACTAACAAACAAGAAGATATAACCTTACTATCAATTATTATTACTCCTTACCAAATAAACATTATCATTATTAGAAACATACAAATTAGTAGAATATTACTCTCTATGACCCTAATAATTGTAAAGAGTGTTGACGAAATGGTTTTAGAGCAATAGGTGTGAATATACAAACAATGAAACAGAACCAGAGATGCCATCGGGATGCTGAGAATCATTTCAGAAAGAGTGATGGAAGTCAAGGAAGAAGTCTATACTGGTTTCATTGGCTAGCAAAAGGCGTTCGATAGAGTGGAGTGACAGAAACTGATAGAAATACTCAACAAGATCGGCCTCAACTGGAGGGACAAAAGGCTGATTGCAAACCTGTACCTTAGATAGCGAGTGAAGGTGAGGCTGAATGATGGAGAGACCAACACCGTAGAGATAGGAAGAGGAGTGAGGCAGGGATGCTGTTTGTTACTCAGTCTGTTCAACTTGTATGGAGAATGACTGGTCAGAGAAGCCCAGGAGTAGCGTGACAACAGGAGGACGCGTCATCAAACGATACAATACGCAGATGATCTAGCATTGCTGTTCAGAAATAAAGGAAGAGTTTCAGAAAATGATGGACTGGCTGATGGAGGAAGGGAGAAGATATGGCATGGAGATCAACATTGAGCAGTCAAAATTGATGGTGATTTTTTAAAAAAAAGAAGAGCTGCTGAAAATCAAAATTGTAAATCAGTAGTTGGAAAACAAAGCAGTTCAAGAGTTTAAGTACCTGGGAAATCTGCTGACAAAGAATTCCTACAGCACCAAGGAAATTAGGTCGAGGATTGCCATGGCCATGGAAGCTTTGAACAAAAAGAGGTTACTGCTGACCAGCAAGTTGAGTTTGTAACTGAAGAAGAACCTAATGAAATGCTAGATTTGGAGCATCGCACTATATGGAACAGAAACTTTGGACTCTTAGGAAGATGGAGGGGAAAAAAATACTTTCAGAGCTATGAAATGTGGAGCAAGAGAAGACGTGAGAAGATTAGGTGGACAAACAGGGTGACAAATGAAGATGTCTTAAGAAGAGGGGGTGAAAAGAGGACTATTTTGGATGTACTTTGGTGCAAAACAAACTGAATTGGGCATGTTCTTAGGAGGAAATGCCTTCTACACGACGTCATAGAAGGAAAGGTTGAGGGAAAAGGGAGATTTAAAAAGGAAAAGGACTCAAATATCGGATGACTTGAAGGAGAGAAGAAAATTCTGGGAGCTGAAGCAGAAGGAAGAGGACAATGTGCATTAGCGGTCTAAGTTCACTGACAAAAGGATTAAATTGTAAGACAGAGCCCTTAATAATAATAATAATAATAATAATAATAATAATAATAATAATAATAATAATCCAAACTAACAGGAAAATTTATTTATGTCCATAGGCCTCTTGTGTTTTTGTACGGCTCAATTTTCATAGAAAGGGCCATTTAGAAAATACAAATACATTCTATGTGACCAAAATTGAGAACATTTGACTATTTTAAGATTATTAATTTATAGGCATCGATGTCACAGGTTTGTTTAAAAAATGACAGCATCAGAAGTCATAACTTGACGTAAACTAGTTGAAAGTAGATCTAGTAACGTTTCTAGCTGTCAGATAAGGCTCTCCCTATTAAAATTGTATTGTATATTTGGCGTTTCTCTTAGCCCTGAACTTGAAATGGTCGTTCAATATTACAGGTACTGTTCATTCAAGTTTCCCTTGCCATTGTTGTGTGAATTCATTCATAGTTGGATGTTTGTAGATAGGGTGTATAGTACGTCCACACGTGTTAGTGTGTGTGTGTATTTATCACGCTATCATTGGTATGTAGGATTGTATTATCTTAATTCATTGCAATGTGAACTTCTGTCGCGTGTTAACAATGTAGGAGCTTTTATGTTATGTAAAAAAATTGGATTTAATGTGTTCATTGTTTCTGTGCGAGCAAGATGAAGCTTGTTATGATAGTCACACATTGACTCGAATCTGTGAGTACATGTACTAAATATCAGGATCATTTAACTAGTTTGTTGGTGATAATGATCAGAGCTCGAATCCCGGATGGATGTGTTGTGAGCGGTTTTTTCCAAAATTATTTCTGACTCTTCGCAAATATGAATACATTTTATCTTAATTCTAACTTCCTTATTTTTATTACATAAGTGTAAATATTCGGGAATCCTAGATGTGTTGGTAAGACTTAGTATATTCATAATATTGTTAAAAGCTATCAATAATAGTAGTGGTAGTAGATTTATTAGCCTTGTGTTACGGGAAAGGTCATAAAGGCATACTTTCTTCCGCCTACCGGAACGCCGAGACGCGTAATTTAATAAGATGTTTTGTTACTTCCAAATTTGGTCAAAGCCAAAATGAAGATAAAAGGTATCAACATATCACTATAGAGTTATAAACCTTACATTTTATGTTTAGTAACAACAACAAAATGTCATAAAAATGTGATATCAGCTCAATTTAAGCAAAGTTTCAAGCGAGATATTGCTCTTCTTGGGTCAAACTAAATTGGTGTGTACATATTTATATAGCTTTCCTCTAAAAATAAAGTTTTTTTAATAAGATCATGAAAAATAAATTAAGGTAATATAGGATTGCAAAGTGATTTCTTATTTTTTACTTTTACTCAGGAACTGCCATTCTCATAAAAATGCCACAGTATAATCTTATTATTCAAAAGAAAACTATATTATTCGGACATACTTTAGTAACACCCCAACTTTGTTTAGAAGCCATAAATATAAACAATTATTTAGATCTCACTATTAAATAGTACAATTGGTGTAGTTGGTATATGTGTGCTCTGTTTAAGTGCTTTAACTTAGCCTCATTTGTATAACACTCCTAATAAACGAATCCTGGACTGTTAATTGACCACTCTGCAAAAGGGAACCCTTCATGGTTATGCTTTTTTCTGCCCTCTTCAAGAAACGAGCCAAGGACTCTTAAAGAGACCATGTTACATACAACTAATCGAGATATTATATATAATATTATACAACAATAATAAAAGGTATCGAAGTATAGCTTTATGCACGGGTTATTTGATAACAGTGAAATATGGAACAGTTAAATAGTTTTTATTTTTAAAATAATTAAGTTTAATTTTTAATAGTTGCTAAAAGGTTTTACTATTCTAATTAATGTCACCGTTCTATAAATTAAAGTACATAAAACCACACTATGGTGTGGCGCTTGGTTTGAGCTGTATTCCCTACCTAAGCTTTGTGCTATCAGCGGAGGGGTATGTGTTCTTAAAACTCGGTATTTAATTTTATTTTATTTGAGTAATTAACGTGTACTTATTTACCCGATTGAATACACCAGCACACGACCTAAAAAGAAACTTGAATCTAGAACAGACACAGCATCCAGCTTCCCCCCAGCCGTTAATTCATCATAATGAATAGGTAAACCTCCATTATTCTACCTGATGATTAAATTTTTGGTCATTCTGGGAATCTAGTCCCGAACACTTTGTTCAATTGAAATTTTCAATATGTTTGAGAACTAGCAGTAAACGTTCCTCTCTACCTTAAGATAAGAAGGTTCGAAGTTTTCTTTCCCCTCATTCTTATTTGCATGGCAAAGGGTGTGTTGTAGATGAAGGGTGAAAGGGAATATAAGCTTAAATAGAATAGAGGATTAATTCCAGAAAACCGTGGTGGCCTATGAGTAGAGACACCGATATTTCGCGAGGCTTCGCGAGTTGTGTTTTTATGAACTTTTACTTAGCACGTTAAAATTGCCATAGAAACATAATTAAACATCATTGTGGCATTTTTTAGTGAAAATATTAACGCGAAATAAAACGAAATTAAACCTATTCGCGAAATTGACGATTTGGCAATTTAAACGCGAATTATGGTCATTTTATTTATATTTAAACGCGAATAAATAATAAAACATTGCTGACATCGGAAACCATTCTAAGACTTGGACAAAAAATAAAAATAATACCAACTGAACCAATATAATTTTCTTTCAAAAGAAAATTTATTTCCCTCATCCAAAGACTTGCTTTAAAAAGTGTTAAAACTGGCTACTACAACGGCCATATTGGGCGCCAAGGCAAGTATTTAAAGAATTAGAGGCAAAAAACAAGGCCATGTCTAAGCTAGAGTGAGATCTCTCTACACTCATATCTTTGGCTTTCTGGTGACGTCACTACCATCAAGGTCGTTAGATATTGACATTGCTTTAGTAAGATCGTTTTTAACCTCTCCTCTATTTATTTAATATTTAAACATGCCTAAAGTTTTAAGTATTTTTGAAAGAGAGCGTGAGTTAGGAAAAGAAGGATTTTATGTATTTGATAAAGTTAAAAAAATAATGATGTGCAAATTGTGCAACACACGCGTTGACTGGTTCAGAAAAGACACGTGTTTGAAGAACATTAATAGTGCTTTGCATAAACGGAAAAAAAAGTAATGTTTCTGAATCATCAAAACAAGCAACCCTTGAAAATTCTCTAATAAAGTCTAAAAACTGAAAAGAAGACCGCAAAGAATTCATTATGGATACCACGAAAACATTTATGGAAGCCAATATTCCCATTGAAAAACTAGATCATCCTTCTATGCGATGTTGGATGGATAAATATGTGAAAGTTAACCATTTTGCAAGGTTTTTTAAAATCAAAAGCAAATAAGGACCTATTATTTTCCGATTTTATTTTTCTAATGACAAAATAGTGTTTTTTTAAACACTTTTGATTATTTACTAATTCATCAAAAAGATATATGAGATATAAATGTTTGATTTGGGTTATTTTTAATAGCCTAATAAATTAATGTATACACACTTTGTCAACCAACATAGCCTAATATTAGTTCTATCAAAAATTAGTATGCCTACAATTCGGTTTTAGGTGGAGGAGACCTCCCTAAGGCAGAAACTATAAGAAGTGTTTGGATCCCAGAAGTTAACAAAAGTCAAGAAGATAATATCAAGAATAATGTAAAAAACCAGCAAGTTGCAATTCTTTGTGATGAGACAACTGATAGGAAAGGACAGTTTGTTTATGTTATTTTGTTGAAAACATTACGTGCTGATTCGAAGCAAAGCTTGTTTGTTGATGCAGTTAAAGTTTTGCAGAACGCTTCAGCAACTGAATGTTCACGGGCACTTGTGGACACCATCACCAAGTATGAGATTCTTTATGAAAATGTAGTTTGTGTTGTGACAGATGGTGCGCGTTACATGACGAAATGTGTGATTTCTTTGAAAGTTCTCTCATGCGATGATTTTCTGCATATACAGTGCTGAGACCACACACTTAATTTGGTCCAAAATTATTGGTCAGTAGAGCTGCCAAAGCTGAATGAGTGTGTAGCTAAAGCAAAGTCCGCATTTCTGAACACTCGAAAGAGAAAACATAATTATCTAGCATTTCTAAATGAAAAATAAAGTAAAGGTGAAAAGTCTGCTAAGCTATTTCCAAACCCAGTTTTAACGCGATGGAACTCTTGGTTTTGTTCAGTGGTGTACCTCTGTGAATATTTGGTGGATATAGTGGAATATTTTTACATATGGGAGGAGGTTACAGCAGCACTTTAGTACTTCCAGGATATGTCACATGATAAAGTAACCCTAATGTTGATTGAATGCCAAGCAACATTTTTAATTGAATACGGTTCTGAATTGGTGGAATTAATTACTATACTCGAAGGTTCTACCTATGCCTTTAGTCATAAGCTGTATGGTAAAGGGATAGAGCTACAAAGTAATTTTAAACTGATTTCTGACATGAACTACGGAGAAAAAACACAGGAAAAATTGAAAATTCTTCCAACTCTAAAACAAGCAAATGTCAAAAGTCAGTTTCAATCTATAGGACGGCAGTGCCTTATAAAGCTGAATTCACTCCATCAGTCATACCCATCCAAAACATTTTTTGAAAACATTGGTACTCTTTTTGACACTCGCTCGATTGGTACAAAACAAGTTAATTCTGATCTCTTCCAATCAGCTCGGAAAATACCATTTTTAAAATCCTGCTCTGAAATTAATTTTCAAAGAGGATACTGTGCGCTGCAGACACAAGTGAGAGCTTTGCAAAGCATTAGTAAAAAAGTTGACATTTTGGACATATTGTGTGGACTGAAAGAAGACCATGAGGAGTTTGCCATCAACAGCATAAAAGCAATATGGATTCCAGTGTCTAATGTTGACAGTGAACGAGCATTTTCAGCATATTCCAACATTATGTCAGACAAGCGCCCTAAATTGAAAATCGAAAATTTGGAAACAATTTTGTCTTTGTATACTTAGCACCGCGTCTTACTACCCGTTCGGGTTATACGCCTAAGTACTAATTACGCTAATGGATTTGGAATGGGGAAGGTTAAATTTAGAGGAAGTGAACCCGCATTTGCGTGGAGGGAGAGTGGAAAACCATTTAGGAAAAACCACCCCCAGTTCACCCGACCGAGATTCGAACCTCGATCTCCCCGTCCTCGGCGGTAGAGCTCAACACGACTGGCGCGTTAGCCAACTACGCCACAGAGGCGGGTTTGTCTTTGTACTTTGGTGATTGACGTGAAGTATGTTGAAAAAAAGTATGAACATTTTTGTCTTATAAAATAATTCAGTGCAAGTACTTTCTAAGCTATTTGAGTTAATTTATTACCATTACCTTAAAAAACCTCTTAAGACTTTTTATAACGAAAATCAGGGTCTTACCTTTTATTTACCGAAATTCAACTTTTTATTTAACGAAATCAAGTAATTTTATTTACCGATTCTATTTACCGAAAATCATGGTTTTACCCTTTTATTTACCGACTTTTTATACCGAAATCCAACTTTTTATTTAACGAAATCCAGTGGTTTTATTTACCACAAATCAGGGTCTCTACCTATGAGCGATTTATACTTTCTTGCCAACTGAGGAGGCCACCGTAAGGCTAAGATAGCTGACGAGACTTTTAGAGGGGACTTATGCTGAATCTCAATTGTATGTTCTGATGTTTCCGGGAGGGAGGCAGGTGGACATAATAAATCATATACTCACATTATGCGTTATCACATTTCACGAAATAAACAAGAAACAAGTATTAATTATTAAATACCGATTTATAAACTATGTAGATATCTAAAAGGCTTACAAAGATGTGTGCGGTTACATTATTCTACGCGGCACAAAATGATAGTATCTATAAAGACCACAGAAATCAATGTCTCGCTCAACCATGCAGGTCTTTTGGACGTCTATGGGACCATCATGGGTCTATCAGGTGTATCCTGATTTTGATAGGAAGCCCGCTCTTAAAGGCCTTTTATCTCACCAAAATACTACTATACATTAGGATTCTGGTAGGAAATAAGGCCTGCCAAAACGGGCTTCCTAACAAAATTAGAGTTATGGCTTGCAAACCCCTAGATAAAACGATTGATGGAATCCGGTACTTTTCTGTCAAATGATTGCTCAAACTTCCACATGGGGAAGGTGATCTTTTTTTTTTTAGTGTTGTTTTACAGGGGAATAGATCTCTACGACCTCGGCCAGTTTATAAGCTAAAAAGAAGCGTTTTAGAATTTTGGTTGGAATGTGGACACCCTGCTCTCGGAATCATGGTGAGAATCCTCCACTCTAGCGGGAGTGTCGGGAATGCGGTGTGTCTGCTGACTCTCTCTCTCCCGCGCGCGCGCGCGCGTGCGTTCGTGTGTGCTATGTTTTAGGGGAGAAGTTCAGGAAAAGCTGGTCGGATCAATAACGCCACCAGGTTAGCTCTCTACCGGCCCAGGCTGTGTTTGAGGCGGGGGCGTTTTGGCGAGGTCAGAGAGGGTTGGAGGGTGAAATCAGGGAGCGAGGGACAACCTCCCATCTATACTCTCTCTCTCTCTCTTTCGGCCCACATGTAGGCGGGTGTAAGAGCTGGGACTGAATTCAGCAAGGGATTCTTCCCTATGGCTGAACGGTTTGGGATACTGCGATGTAGGCTTAAGGGATTCTAGCTCGAAACTAGTTGGTACCAGAAATAATTTAAGGTTACACTTGCGGGTTTTACTTTGATTTGTATCGATCCTCGTGGTGTAGGGGTTAGTGCACTTGTCTATGAATCTAGGTGTCCTGGGCTTGATTCCCGGCTGGTACTTTGTGTATTTTTCTCTTAAGAGGAACTACACCAATGGTCATCAGGGTTGGTGAATTAGGCTTTAGTTAGGTTTAAGAAGCCCACTGGCTCACACCTCCATATTCACTATCACGACACCATCTCATTGCGGGTGCAACGTGTGGAAAACCTCCATATGTGTACCCTGGTCAACGCTCTGTACCATCAGAGCGGCGAATAATCTACATACAGGCGATGGAACTGGTTTTCATATCTCTCCCGGTCAGTAATGTCATACGCTAAAAACAACTCCGAATAGTTGGGTTTAGGGCCTCGACCTCTAAACGGGTTCTGAACATCCTTATGACTTAGTGGTTGGGGAGGCCTATGACTAGTATAGGGGTACCTGTTTAGATCCTAGGCATTGCCAGCAGAGATTATGGTTGAGCTGGTGGCCTCCCAATTGATTAGTTAGGCTCGAGGTTCTCGACACTGAAACGAGTGGTACTGATAATTATGGGGGTAAGTGTCTAGAATGTGCGGTCACATATCCAGAAGGGTTTGTTTTAATTTAGGTTTGTGCTGACGAGGTCTATTTGTTGCGAGCTACTTATTTCAGTCCAATAATTAAATATCTAGACGCTAGGATTGGCTAATTATGTGTAGTGTTCTATGATAACTCTATTATCAATCGTGTTCTGACATAATCTGTATGTTTATAAAACCCATTTTAAATATTACCTCAAATATAATGAAAATAACTTTATCGATTGCAATAGGATTGTCTTGTTTTATAGAATAGGGTTTCCTTCAGAGACTCTCTGCAGGTGAATGTTGGTGCATATCCCCCAAATAATAATGCCTCTTTTTCATTATTTTCTGTTAGACTTGATTTATTGGCGTTAGAGAGTAGAAAAAAAAGCTTAGTGGAAACTAAACTAAACAGGATACAAAATCTAAAGCTAAATTGTTTGGTTTTGGTTTTGGTTTAGTTGTAAGAGTTGATTTAAAAATATACATATATAATCAACAGTTCAACTTATAGGTGACCTGGTGGTCTAGGGGTAAGGTGTCGATCTTCTGTGCTGTGGGGTCCGGGGTTCAATCCTCGGTCCCGGCACAGATTTATCTGATTGCCAAACCCTTCCTTCACCTCTGACAAGACGTGTATTAATCACAACTTGTGAATGTGAGGAATGCCAGGCCTCCACCGTGGTTCGGATTCCACGTTAAACTGTAGGTCCTCCATTTCATCTCACAATAACCCTACCATTACACATTAGCGTAAGTGCGTATAACCCGAACGGGTAGTAAGATGCGGTGCTAATAATAATAATAATAATAATAATAATAATAATAATAATAATAATAATAGTTCCTCTCATAGTCCTATACCTAGAAATAATAGCAATAATCATAATTTTAAAATATGGAAGTGGTGTTTAATAAATCATAATGTCTCGTATTAAAAATGGTTTTCTATGTTATTTCGTATTTGGTTACCATTTGACTAAACAGAGCAATAATTTCATAGGACGGACCATTCAGAAAATACACACACTTTTTGTGGCCACAATAGACAACGTTTTACTATTTTATTAGTGTTATTTAAAAGGTGTAGTTAATATTTATCAAAAGTGACAGCTACAGATAACATTACTCGTCGTACGAGTGCTTAAAAGGCGATATAGTAACATTTCTAGCAGCCAGATAAGTTTATTTCTATGAAAATTAGACTTTATCTGAATAGAGCCTAATCTGTGTGATTATAAACCACTTTCACTCAAGATGGTCGCTAATACTAGGTAATATCATCCAAATTTGACTCTTAGTAGTCCTACCTCCATATTTCTACAAATACAACTCGAATTAATGTAATTAAAGATTCAGATAGCCTGGAAGGGTAGTATGACGTGGTGGGGGAAAATATATTTCTGAAAAAAATTCACAATACCTTAGTTATTAAAGGATACAGGGTAAAGGAGGGGGGGAGGGGGAGGTCATATTACACCCAATTTTCAGGACAGCAACTTGAATTGGTTTTAACTATGCCGTCTGTATGTACCTTGGGCTAGAGCCGAAACTATTTTACAGATTGAGCTTTAACTCGGTATCTGGAGTGTTCATAAGGTCCCCCCTCCAACGGGTTTTTAAAATTATACGTCTAACCCTAAATTTAGGGGTAGTTTACTAATGGGCAAAAAGAGAAAAGAATCGATTTTCTCGAAATTTGCTATAACGATTTTGATTAAGATTATATCTAGACACTTTATCATTATTAACAAGATGGAGATTCTCGTTTGCTCATGAAAAATATTTTGAGGGTAGGTGTACTTTACATAGGATAAATTTTCCAATTTTTGTCATTTCTCCGCAACTATTTGAGATACGAAATATTTTATCATTGTAAATTTGTATTATTAAAGATAAAAATCTTTTATTTGAAATATATTTTTATAAAACCAATAATTTCTGAGCTATAATAAAATGTATATACTTTTTAATTCAGGTCTTTGAAAATGAATTTGATTCTTATTCTCTCTGGTGGACAAAGATATTTTTTTTCTCAATATGTCTGTAACAGAGTTCCTAATGCCATAGAGTAAGTAATTAGCAGTGTATATTATTTCATTTATGATATTTGGGGTAGTATTTCTATAACAATGTATAACCCTACTATTTCGTTTCACGAATCTCGCGAGCTATATCTATTTTAAGATAAAAGTGAGAGAAGTTCTGTGCGGAGCAACGTACTATTTATTTGTTAATAATTTAAATATGACAGAGAAATCTTTTAACCATTATCTAACGTGTATTTGAAAGGTCTCATATTTGTTTAACAGATGGAGCAACTAAATCAATTTGAGTTAAAATTAGACTTTATCCTTTTTTTCCCTTGTATCCTTTAATATTTTGGCTAAATATTTAGGAGGGAGTAGTTGGTATTATTTTTATGGGGAGATTAAAAAGGATCCAATCCCCATTACGATGGGATAACTACCTTTAGAAATAAGGGGATTGGCTTTCATAAGCCTCCTTCAATTACACATTTTAAATTTTAATTAATTATAATAATAATATAACTTGTAAGGAAAAATACAACTATGACTAACAAATTCGTAATTTTAATACAAAACACACGAAAAAAAGAGTCACCGTCAAAATAAAAATAATAACTATGTGCATAGGCCTAAATATGTTAGTATTAATAGAAAAAAATATATATTATATTAAAATAATACTTGGCTATCATATTATGCTTAGTAGTAAAATTACTGGAAAGATTTAAATCTAAAACCAATACCTTTCTTCATTGGTTTCAATATTTTTTTGATTATTTTTCATGCAAGAGAAGGCTGGGGTGATCGCACCCAAGCCCCCTTCTAGATCCGCAACTGGTATCCTGTATAATTTTATGCTATGTTTCTTTCCTCTTGACAAGATTCACATCTCGTTCCACGTGTCACGCTGTTGAACTGATGAAACTCTAGAAATTTTAGTAAAATATGGCATCGATCCGTTGGCACAGGTCCTATTAAATCAGATGAATTATAAATAAGTTTCAGAAGCAGCCATTTCCCCCCTCTTCCCTACCAAAGTTCTATAACCCCTGCATAACACCACTCCTTTTTCAGTCCCTGCTGCAGCATGCAATTCATGGAAGTAGTGTATTCTGACGCCCCTATTTTCCATCCTTGCTATTCCCCACCTCATTTAAATAACCTCCCTTCCCACCCCCACCCCTCCAGGGATTGTTTCAGAAGAGGGAAAGAGGAGGGTATAATGTATGACAATAGTATGCAGATGAAGGTAGGGTGAGGTCGGAATGGGATTGGCTAACGACTGTAAACCTATGGAATGCTGGTTGGTCGCTTGGTCGTCGGGGGTCTGTGTAATTCATGTCGTGAGTAGAGGATTGATAAATGATATGGTGATAATAAATAATAATCCAACACGAACTATTTAAAAAAGAAAAGTTACATGACCTTTCTGTGACAGTAATAATTTATTGGTATCATAACAAAAATAAGATCTTAGATGTATTTCCAGTCTCTATAAATTAGCGGTCAAATAACCTTGCTACAGTTCTAGGGGACATTAGTTTCAATAACAGACACTTAATAAAAATAAAACTTACTAACTGGCACGTTGACGCAATAAGCATCAATTTAGTAACTACAGCGATCAACTATAAACTTTATATTTGAGAAAATGTAAGCTTTAGATTTCTAAAATATAAAACATTATCCATCATATCACCTTCAATATATAAGCTTGTAACTAAAAAAAATAAAATTTCAATTGGTTTTTGTGTAACTGTGGGAATCGTTATGTAATAAACTGTAGGTTTGCTATTTAAAAGTCGCAATCTTTGATGTGTTAATCTTGGAATAAATGTTTTTTATTCTAACGAAGGAAAATTAAGATTATTTGGTAGAACTAGAGGAATTGTCGTTTCATTAAATTTCTGCTTCTCTTAAAAATAATTTGAAATAATTATAAAGGTGTACCTTGCTTCACGTTTTAAATATATATAAATAGAAGGGAAGAGACTATTGGGAAGACCTAGATGCAGATGGAAGGATAGCATTATAATGGACCTGAGAGGAATAGGGTGTAATTCGGTGGACTGGATTAAACTAATTCAAGATAGGGATAGGATGCTATAAAGTGGACTAGATATAACTAGCTCATTATAGGAATAAGTGGCATACCTTTAAGTGCGGCAGTGAATTTTTGAGTTCTTAAACCCATTCTTCAAATTATAAAAATATTTAAATTCTAGCGTTGAGGTTGAATATAAACTCCATTCACGGTAAGAATTATTCTCTGAAAGGTCTTTTTTCCTATCAATATCCTACTATATAATATATTTCTGGTAGGGAAAAAGGCCTTTCAGAAAACAATACCTACGCTGAACAGACTTTAGGTTTCCTATTATATGTTGAGATTTTTTAATTGTAGCACGCAACATAAGGGCCATTAACGGCTTAATCTAAGAGAAAGGGATTCGAAGTATAGTCTAGAGGAAATGCACATACATTATTTTGGCAAGTGGTTGGGGAAAAAACACTGTGATATGAGCAAACCTACCACAGGCAACTAGCCGGGATTAGAGTCCTGACATTTCCATTAATGACTAGCAAAACAAGACGCGACTGACGCCTTTGTTCGTTCTCACGTCTACCCATTTGAGTGTGAAACTAAATGCTTCATTTAATATTCTCCAAAACATGTTAATATATTGTTTAAAAATGCAAAACAAGACAAGCAATTTATTTACAGTATAAAACATAATCAAGCTTAAGGTGAGTATGTATGAAACGCGAGAAAAGGTGTTTTTGCAGTTTTTATTAAAAAAAACCTTTTTGGCCAAAATAAATATAATATAACTAAAAATATTTATTTTAATTTGATACATAGGTTTACAATAATCTAAACAGTTCGTGAATATTGGTCAAGAGCATAGTGGGATATATGAAGAGAGACTTTATATATAAAAGAAAAAGTATTTGTCAAATTACGCGATGGCTATGACAAATACTCAAGATCTGTTGAAATTACTATGTGTAATCAACAAATTAAGATCCCAGTTTTCTTATGAAGAGTTATATTTGACACTTTGAAAAAGTTACTAGATCTACTTTAATGTAGTAATACGTCATATTATGTGATATTTAGCCTTCACTTTTGACATTATCAATACACTTAAAAACACTAATAATATAACAGAATGTTATCAATTTTAAACATGAAATATATATTTGAACTTTAAAAAAGGTTCTACGAATATCTATTCTTATGAAAATCAAGGTATAACCGTACCTATTGGTTCAATTATTTTTTATTTTGTCCAGAAATTTTTCAACCCACTGGTGCAGAATCGGGTGAAAAGGCATAAATTCGATACAGTAACGTACGAGTTATTGGTTTTTACAGTTATTAACAGTATGATCGTGTACCATGCATGAATTTGCCTTTAATATATATTTGTATGTGTACGTGTGGTGTTTAGTTTTAATGACCCCCCCCCCCTCCTACCTCAATCCGCTATAAACCGTAAATCAATTAGCTTGACTAGTGTGTGAATGTATTCGTGCTTACACTACACAGATCCATCAAACTGCATGCGAGATATTTGAAGACTAGATCCAGAATGGTAGTCTAGTTTCATCTCGTTTACATAATAAAATACTATCTCCGTCTCGATTCAAAGAGAAGCCGCATTTAAGAGAAGCTTAACCCTTCCTCGTCAATTAATGGGACATTTAACACTGGAGTGAAGATAGTGTTGGAAGTACAATGGGCTCATTCAGAAGATCTTTTATAGAGTTGTATAGTTTTTTTTATCTAAAGTATACAATAGTTGACGAGTTTATTTCAGGAAGAAGTTGGGAATTTTCTTCACTTCACTCTCTATTAATTTTTTTAATCATTGCGTATTAATACCTGTTTTGGTTATAGGCTACGTATATAGCATTTTTAGAAGTAATCTACCCACGTTTTAATTTAGGAATTTAATAAAAACCACCCCCAGTAGACCCGACCTGTTTACGAACCCAGATATCCCTGTCATCAGTAGGCTTGTCTATTACGAGAGTGACACCTTAGAGCATTCGGCCACTGAATTGGATCATTCAGGTTGTTCACTAAATACACTAATAGAGTAGGGATAAGTAAAGCAGAATTTAGTGGAAATGTACCCACATTTGAGTAGAGGGAGAGTGAGAAATCATTGACGATTTACTGGGATTTGAAACTCGATTTTCCTGTCATCTTATTGCGAGAGGGGTGCATTTGACTATTCGACCACCGAATTGGGTTGTTTTAGGTAAATAAATACAGGAATAATGATTTTTCAGAAGCAAAGGAACACTATTTTTAAGAAAGAGTTTTAGAGGAATAGTTACGTATTCTGGTAGCTAAAAGTATATCCAAGTCTGTGAGTGTGGGGAAAAGAGAGGGGAACACTTATGCTTATTTGGGAAATTAATAAATATTTATAATAAGTGTATGTGCATGTACTTATTTGAGTATATTCCAATATGTTTACCTCTAATTAACTCATTAATGTGTGGCCACATAAAAATTAGTATAGGGAGCCCACTTTAAAAATGAGTCGAGTGAAGTACTGATATATGAGCATATATATATATATATATATATATATATGAGCATATATATATATATAATATATATATGAGCATATATATATATATGAGCATATATATATATGAGCATATATAGGTGCACACAAATTGCGGAACAACTCATCTGAGGTTGGCAATACCCTTAAGAGTTACATGAACTGTGGAGTAAGAATTAAATTTATAATGACTTTATTCAAACTGTAAAATGGAGGTTAGGTTAGTCTAGGTTATGTTAGGTTAGGGGCTAGGAGTTGAATGGGATTACAGTTTGTTCTTAATCTCGTGTGCACAGGATGACAAGTATATTTTATTCTGCAATATATATATAGGCGCACTCGAATTGCGAAATAAATTATACCTGTCCGTAGGCATTCAATTAGGGCACATTCAAATTGCGGAATAAAATATACTTGTGTATATATATATATACACCAATGTAATAGCCTATTATACTGTTACGTATAGAATAATTTATAACACCAATTTTATTTTCCCAGCATATACTTATTATGTTACAAAGAATACATATTGAAGTATCTTATGGCTATTACCCTAATATTGTAGGAATATTTTTTAAAATATTAAAACACAACCTTTATGAACGTACCGTACAACTAAACTTCTTACGCAATTACTATACCGGCTCGGTAAGGAAACGCAAAATTACACGTTATAATGTTATGGACTTAAAATAATCTTAGGACACTTAGAATTTTTTTTTTAATGAATGTTGAAAAAAGTTTAAAATACTGCATGTATGATCATGTGGTACAGGGCTGTTTTTATTCTAAATTTGTGTGTGTGTGTGTATGAGAACCTATAATAGAAGTAGTGTGTTGATGTTTTTCTTCTTTAGCATATGTGTTAGGTTGAAGCGCTGGTGAAAACTTTACTGCCGATCGTAAAATGTCTAACTGCACCTGTAAGTCGGTCGTAAAGGCAATCTTTTTCCCCCCCGTCCCCGTCCCCTTCTATACGCTTATTATATAGCACTTAACTGGAAAAAAAGGGGCTGACTTAATAAGGGGCATGGGTTGGAGTGAATGAAAAAAGGGGGGGTGATGTAGTTGTTGGGGAGGGGCAAGGCAAAAGTGTTTCTTAAGACTCTTCGTACATACAGTTACTGAACAATTTTAGTTTATATTTGTTTTGTTCAGTAGACCTATAATTATACATAATAATATTATTATTTATTTTACTTTTTATTTTCACCAAAATAGCTAGTGCATTTTTATCAAAAACAAGTAATTGAGAAAACATTTTTTTATTGGTTGTTTTAATAAGTTACTATGTAGGAGCCTTTTCTTTAATGTTCACATACTTCGTTAACTACTTATTTTTAAAATTGTGATTTGTAATTTCAAATTGCTTTTATATAATAAACTATTTGGGTTCTTATTAATTACTCATTATTTAGTTGATATTATTCCATACAAATTTTTTCCTTGTAGTTTGTGTGAAGTTTTTGTTTCTAGCGGAAAAACCCCCTAGCTTGACTTGAGGCTAGAAACTATTCCCTAATGCATCGATGCTCTGCCATCGAGTTAACTAGATTATTCCAATGTCTGGGGTAATTTTTAGCTCCCTATTTTCGGTATGAAAAGAATCTAATATCCAGACAAACGGTCACATTCTGCACTTAATAATCAAATGGGACTCAGCCTTGGCTAAACCTCATCTACGGTAGGACAGTAGTAGTAACTGACAGCAAGAAAAAGGATCTTTATTGTAAACATTGGCTGAATATCACTAATGTCAATTCATTCAGAAATAATTAATTTGTACTCATTAGTAATACGTTATCAATAAAAAAATTCTTATCAAATGCTTATAATAATACTTTGAGCAACTGTTTGCAATGGAGATCCTTCTGCTAGCTGTCATTTACCTACATATCTACTGTAGAAAGACTCTAACCACCCCTTATAGACTTGAGTTCAAAGCCTGGTAGATCCAAGATGGTTCTTTATCTTCTCAAAAGAGAAGAAAATTTAATACTGTAAAATGGATCGTTTTTTAATTTTCACAAATAAATAAATTTAGCGTCAAAGGTCCAGTTATTAAGCTTTGTATAAACATTTAATTTGTGTAAGTTATAGATATCTGACATTAAATAATGTGTTACTAGGCAACAAGTAAAATCATTTGAAGCGAAAGAAATTAATGTAATTACACTAGCTAGGTATGATATGAGAAGGTAGAATTTTGAGGATATGTAACCCCATATGTATGGAAGAAGTGTAGGAAATCATTTAGGAAGAACTTCTCCAATACACCTGGTCTAGATTCAAACCATAACTCTCAATCGTTGAAAGAATATATAAGAAGAGACTGACTCCTTGTCCCACGTGTTCACCTCTATCTGTCAGTCTGTGCTATATTCTATTTATAACTGTCTAGTCATATTTCTATGTGAATCCATGTGTTACGTAGCTCTCGAGTATAGGTTCATTGCTACTATCTATTCTGCTCGGTACACGCAATCCCTTCCCCCCCCCCCCCCCTCCCCGCCACACCAACCCACCTCCACACATGCACTCACGATGTTCCAAATTAAAGGGACTCCCTTTACGGTCATTGTCCAACGCAGCGTTATATCGGCTCTATATTCGTATCACTGGTGATGATCACCGGAATACATAGCCCCTGGATGGAGGTCGCAATGGCTCCTTTGAGGTCCTTCGGTGGCACAGGCCGGAATAGAGGTCCGGGGTAACCGTGCAAGAAGGGCCCAAGTGTCTCTCCGTCCCTATTTTACACTTTACCGCGAGTTGGTCGCGTTTAACGTTCTACGTTGAGGCATGTCTTGCGTTTATTTGTGGATCACTCTTCTTTTAGGTGATTTCTTCATTTCAAGTCACCAAGTACCGTGTATAACGACCGAGTATTATAGCAACTTGTAAAAAACACGTAGCTATCATGGAAACTTGTGCATTATTTGAAAGTAGTGTAGGTAACAGCTTTTATCGTTGCTTAGGTACAACCCTATGCTAAATTTTCAAAATTTAAAAAGTAATTTCCTCATCTTTCAAACCAAAAAGAATTTAAAAATTAAGTTAAATTTAAAGTTATTTTATTTGAACGTACATAAATTTTCACTAGACTATTCAAAAAATCTGCCAGATCGTTTCTAAATACAGGCCTACATTAAGATTTTAAGTTACTAACAAACCAAATCAGGGTTAAATCAATGACAGTGTTAATACGCGTGTATCTCGTATTAGAAACTTCAGTGGTTATTCTGTGGTAGTTACAGCCACTATTTCAATAAATGTTTCTTTACTTAATAGTATTAAAACATCGTCCATGCAAATGTGCTGTGTAGGATATTAACCAATGTTTTCAATGCGCAAGCTCCATTTAGAAGGTGATTCAAACATGATTTCATTGAGGATATTGACTGCTTTTGTTCTGTGAATAGTAATATAGTAATTGTGATAATATCGGTATCTAAGAAAATTTTTCAAACATGATGTTGGTTTAGCAAAAACTTTCTGCATGATCTGTAATACGTTGGTTTGTCTATGCTCAAACACATAAAATACACAGTGATAAAATCTGCATGGTGCATTACTTAGAATTTTGTTTGTATATTAGAAAATGCTGACGGTCTCTGTTATTTAGTGAACAGAATTCCTGGATACGGATATAGAAGTCCCGGTTTCGATCTCCGGTGTTTCTATATAATTTTTTTTTGTGAAGCAGTAGATCTGGAATGGGGTTAACTTAACCTCATAAGGACAAAAATTGAGGAGCAACTTGAATGAAAAGTAGCGGATCCAGTCTAAAAAACTGAGACTCGTGTCCGTAGGTTTCATTGTGATGACCACATGACACCCTATATCGCAAAAGTTGGCACTATCATTTCCAACAGATGGCGGCTGCTCAGTTGGTATGGCTAGATTGCGCACTAATGCCATGGAGTTAAAGATAATAATATTTGAGCATACTTTATCTTAAGTGTATTAGAATAAAAAATAAAAATCACAAAGTGTACATTATTAGACATAAGAATCACACTTATCGGTGGTAATGTTGACCAAAGCGTCAGACTAGCTTTGTTCTATTTTCAAATGACAGAAAGTTCAGAGTTTGAGTCCTAGCCGGGTGTAATTGGATGGGTTTATTCGCCCTAAAATGTTTCCTACTCTTCATACAAGCAAATGGGGATATAATTATTCTATATTCTACCTTCCTCATCCCTATATATTTAGGGGGAATTTGTAGATAGCCTGGACGGGTAGTAAGATGGGGATCGAATGTGAAAAAAAATTAATAAGAGCTTTAATATGTTAAAATGTTAATATGATAAAAAAAATTCAAGGGATTCAAATACTGTGATTTAGTAGCCCTTATCTTCAGCTCTTTTAAAAGTCTGCCATAAGATTGAACCCAAAATTGTCCTATCTGTTGTAAAAATCTGTTCACAAAGGCTATGTGCGATTAGAAAAAAGTCAACTTGATTAAGTTGAAAAAAACCCCACAAAAGGGCAATTATTCCACATGAACCTCTTACCCATCGAAAGGGCTCCCTTGAATAGATTGAACTCCATGTAAATGTGCTGCTCTTAATACGGCAAGTTTTTTGGTGTTTTTTTTTTATAATCTAGAGACTTGGTCCGTTTCTGTCCTCTGAATCATGAAAAGACATAGCGAGATAACCATGACAACCAGAAATGTTGTTTATACTGCAATGCCATTTCCATTTATTTGCGCCTGTGTTCTCTCTCTATCTCTATCCCTTTCTTTCTCTGTCTGCTGTATAGCAGCAGTCAAGTCGTCCTAGTAGCAGTGTGTGTAAAAGGCAGTTTTGAGCCTTTAGGGAAATAAGCCAGCCCCATAATACGGCCCGATATACATTACTACAGCACGAGCATACACTCCGGTTGGAGCATAGTACGCCACCGAATACGTAATGAAATAAGCGCGGTGGAACGGGTGGGAAAGGGTTGGGGAATTTTTTTGTTCGTATGTATGTGTGTGTTTGTGTATAAGTTGGCACTCACTGTTTGAACAAATCATTGTAGAGTTTTCAAACCTTCAGCCAGTCTTTACTTGTTATGACAAATGTTATAGGCCTAGCAACATTTGACTTAACCTTCTTAAGAAAAGCATGTAAGTTTTTTGGTTTTGGTTCTTTAGCACCGCGTCTTACCAACCGTTAGGGCTGTACGCTTATGTACTAATTATGCTCATTGTTTTAGGGATTAGGAAGGCTATATTTAGAGGAGGTGTACCCTCGTTTGCGTGGAGGGAGAGTGGAAAACCATTTTGGAAAAACCACCCTCATTACAGCCAACCGAGATTTTAACCTTTATCTCCCCGTCATCGGCAGTCTAGTCTACTGTGAAAGTAGAGCCTTAAACCATGCGGACACTGAAGCGGGTGGTTTTTTTTATTATTTTGGATGAAAATGTAATTTTAAAACCCAATCAAAAAATCTCTTTGCCACACACATGTTCCCATTATTCATTCGTATGGAAATTTACGTAAGTTGTTATTACAGTCAAATTTTAATTTGAAGGTCCTTGAAAAAAAATAAACGCATATATTTGTGGCCAAAATTGATAACATATTACTATTTTGTTAGTGTTATCTTCTTAATATATATAATTCTTCTGTACGTGTGTATGTCACTGAACTCCTCCTAAACGGATGGACCGATTTTGATGAAATTTTTTGTGTGTGTTTGAGTGGATCCGTGGATGGCTTAGATTCACAATTGGACCCGGTAGGTGGCGCTGCAATCGAGTTCTAGGATTTTTTTGATTTTTTAAGGAATTTTTTTGGGGGGGATTTTTTTTTAGATTTTTTGCATAACAGAACATGTAACCTCAAACATATTTTCGATACAGCTGATATTTGTGTAGCTGTGGGCGAAATGCCAAAAATTAAAAGATGTTTTATTTTGTATGTTGTCTTGACAAACACTTGATTTGTAATATTTGTGTTACTCACTAATTGGAGTTCATTGTGGATTTGTAATTGTGATGATCACATAGTATTTGTTTTATTATCGAAATAAATTATGCCACCCAAACGAAAAGCCAACGTTCTGGCAATACAAAGTCTGTCGGGTCCGCTAGTTTTTATATATATTAATAATAAAGGCGTTTCCAGGCTACATAAATCTGTTGCTCAATTTGTGGAAAGATTAGCCAGTACTAATGAACCGTTGCCCAGGGTAATCCCGGATGTACTGATCTTACATCCTTTTCGTGGAGACTCTTTCCATGTCCCGATTACATGAGGGGATGATGATAGTGAATATGAGGTTACAGAGACAATGAAAATCCTAGCCCACTTAAGCCTAGTTTACCAAACCCAGCTGACCATGGGAATTCTTCTTCTTACGAAAACAAAACCCTGTACCAGCCGGGAATCTAACCCGGATACTCTAGGCTAGCAACCAGGGGTTTTGTACACTATATCCTGAGGCCGATTATTTTTATAGGTACCAGTAAACCCTTGCGAAGCTTTCGCACATTCAACCTTCCCCCTCCTCCCCCCCAAAAATTGATCTATTCTTTTTTAGGGTTGTTGAAATTAAATACTCAGCGAAGTGTATACACAAAATAGCAAAGAGAGTTATTTTCGGTAATTGATACAAAAATATTGTTAGATTTTTCTTTTAACTTGAATTTTAAACAAACATTATGTTTTAACGTAAACTGAGTATGCTATGTGAGAAGTCTGTAAAAAATGCTATCCACTGATACTTTATTAATCGCTGTAGGCTTTGTATTAGTTGAGAAAAAAGGATGTTGCCAACAGAAATAATATATAGGATGATAGTATCACTCAAAAGTGACAGCTGCAAATTAAATGAATTAATGTATGGGTACGTGAAAATAAATCTATTAACTTTTACAGCTGCCAGATAAGGCATTATCTATGAAAGTTGGACTGTAGACTGGTTACTAAAGGATCAAACTATCAAACGGAGGTCCTAAGAGTAGATAAGTCAAGTGTGTATACTAATGTGTTTTTAGTTAATAATGTATATTCTAAACATGTTATGATAGAGCTGTCTATATAAAGTAATTAAAAAACAATGCAAGTAATGGTAAACATAGCTTCCATTCACCATCGTTCCCTTGTGCGAAATGCCATTAAATCAGGATTGTGTGGGTATTGCGAGTTGATGTTGATATCTGCGGCGTGTCTTAAAGTTGTGCCAGGGTATGCAAAGTTTGTTTAAATTGTATATGCTCTCATCACTCAGTAGAACATACATTCCCACGTGAATCGTGTAGAGCAGAAGCTACGTACGATTTATTAAACGGGGGTTGAGTGGGTGATAATATATCACAGGTACAGTTTTAACAAACCCTAGCGACACTACATGGTACAGCACTGGTTGCTAAAATATTATATAAACAATATTTCTATATTGATATTATTCAACGCTTGACAACGTATTAGCTTATAACCCGAACGGATAGTAAGACGCGGTACTAAATAAAATTATTTTTCTAATAATTTATCTTTCGTTCTCCGCTTTTCACTAGTCTACCTATCTATAATGACCAAATGTTTTCGCAAATAGATAAGATAGAAGTAAGGCCGAATATAGATCAAATGTACCTGCATTTTCTCTTAAGAAACGTGGTAAACAATTTTAAGGGAATAATTCTCGATACATTTAACTGGAATTTGAAACTCAACTTCTATGTCACATAGTGGGGAAGTCTAAAACAAATCGGACGTATTTACCCACGTGTCCACTGGCGTGAGCTATTTTAAAATGTTTCTGTACAAAAAATTGAGCTAATTATATAGTATCCACTAATTTCTTGAAAATATAAATGTATGCATAATTATTAATTTAGTTTGTCACATTTGCAATATACTATATGTTTGCCATATATCTATATTTAAAGCTTATTTTTAATCGAGAAGATTTTTTTTTTAAATATCAATAAGCTTCAAGTTTTATCTTCATTTTAGTTTTTTTTATAATCCTTATTAGTAGTATTACTTTTATACAAAAATTGCCAAGCATTGTTTTCAAAATGGGATTGCCTATTAAAAAGTAACGTGACTAACTAAAGTTCTTAAATTGTGTAAGACACACTTTTTAGAATTTCATTTTGTCCTTGTGAAATGAATCCTCACGAGTTTTACTTGAGGCATCCATGGGCAACTTAACCCATGGGCAGTTATTGTAATGAAGTCGGAGAGCGGTTAAAGAGTTGGGGATTGAAGGGGGAAGGGGGGGGGAGACCACCATTATGCCCCCGCCTTCATTAAGGAATGTAATTAATAAGGAATGTGGTGGTCTATAGAATATTCTGAAGATATGCGGGAGAAGCAAAAGGGGGGAGATTTAAACCCAAAAAGGGGGGGGGGGGTTGAGGGATGGAAGAAGTTGGATAGTTTCTATGAAAAGAGAATGTTTTCTTAGGGGGAAAGGAAGGGTCGTTGAATATCTTATAAAGTTATTTGAATGTATCTGCATTTAAAATTTTTAATTAAATTTGAGAGACAATTATGGAGGGTAGCAGGTGTTTATTTTGCGTAACATTATCACCATTATTTTATGTTTCTCCTTTAATAAAATGATCTGTTAATATTCAAAGTTTTTTTGGAAGCGATCAAATAGGTAGGTATAAATGATAATACAATAGCAAATAGTTTTAGACCAAAATGGCTTTTATTTATAGTGTTAAATTGACAACCATTTCTACAACCAAACAATCCTAGCATGAGTCATATTCCAATTTCCTTAATCCAAATAAACAAGGGTTTGTTTCAAACCAGCAATTGAACATATTACGTTTCAAAAGCACATCACGTTAGACGTAATAAAATAACACTGTTATATTAAATAAGTATATTATGTTTTTAGAAGAGAGAACAGTAGATGTTTGATACTAAAGTAACACAAAACATTTTAATATATTCATAAACCAAGTCATGTTATCTTCAGCTTTCCCTTTTGATAGACATTATTAATACCTATAAAATAACACAAAATATAATCAAATGTTATCAATGCTAGCCATAAAGAAATATGTTTGAATTTCTCTACTGTTCTTCCAACCAAAATCAGGGTATTTTTTTATTAAGTCAGAGTTAAAACATATGCCAAAATTTGAGTAACCACTGTTATATTTCAATTGTTATGGCTCATGCTAAAACAGGTCAGCTTAGCAATAATGACGCTGTTAGATTTTAACAGGCTGTAACCTGCCTTGGTGGCCGCAATCTCTAACGTGCTAATCTCGCGATGTACTAGAATGCTGATGACAGGGATAACGGGGTTCAAATCCTGGTTGGGTCTACTAGGGTTGGTTTTCTTTAAATTCTCTTTCCACGAAGATTAATGTGGATTACCTCTAAAATCCTTCCTTCTTCGTCCTTACCCAATTAGAGTAGTTATCATATATATATGCGTATAACCCGAACAGGTAGTAAGACGCGGTAGTAAAATAAAACTAGTCCCTCAAGTAAGGAATCTTAAATTACCCTCGAACTAGTTATCGATATGATATCGCGGGGATCTTTACCCAACCTAAGCCCGTGAGCTCGAGTACCCGTGTAAGACAAGGAGGGTTGGAGTGTTTTGAGGAAGGGGCTGTGGCGGTGTGAGGGGGTAAGAATGAAGGCGGCGTTTTAAGAGCGATAAAGTTACAGAGAATGGTCCAGTAAAAGGTTCAATGTACGTGTTTATGTGTGCTTGCGGCGGGTAGAAGTTAGTTTGGTGCCTTGTTTTTGGTTAACTAGGTAAATATGCAAAGCTCTTGGCGAAAGCTTCTTAATAAGATTAGTTTACAACTTAACCGGTGATAAACTAAGGATTTCGATCAACCTTCCTTGCGTCAAGAGATTAATTTCCTTTGTAATTTGTGACTAAATTGAGAGGAAAAAGGGGTGGGAGGGGGCTTTTGCCAAGATCGAGTGATGAGAATGTTTTTTTTAGCACCGCGTCTTACTACCTATTAATTATGTACGCATTTTATGTACTAATTACGCTAATAAGTTAGAGATGATGAAGGTTTAATCTAGATTAAATGTATTCGCATTTTCGCGGAGGTATAATAAAAAAACACTTTTAGTTCATGCAATCGGGATTTGAACCCCGATCTCCCTGTCAGTGGTAGTCTCATCTAACGTGAAGTGATGCCTTATATTATGCGGCCACTGAAGCAGGTGGCGAGAATGCTGATTACAAGGCTCACTCCCTTGTTTTATTATTTATTATATTTACTAAATTATTTGTAAAGGAAAAGTAGTTTGTCGTGTCACCGCCACTACAAATCTTGACAATTCCTGGAACTTTAAAGAGAAATGTTCGTCCCTAGGATAAGTTAGACGATGCATTTTTGTTTAGCATCTTAGAGGCTGTATACATCAACTATCTTTTTACATTGAACAAAAAACAAAGGAACTTTGAAATTCCATACTAAATTGTTCCGTAACTTAATCAAGTCCAATTGATATAACCAACACAATAAAAACTTAATAGTAAGGTGTATAAAGGTAAAGGTTTTTCTTATGAAATGTAACAGAATTTTCCTAGATGAACTATAGGCAATAATTTTATAAACTAAACAGTTCTCAGCACACCCAACTACGATTGTAGCTCCATTTCAGACCACTCAGCCTCTGCAATTAGTTTGCTCTTAATTATTAGGCCAATTATTATTTTATTATTTTTTTTAACACTACATTTACTACCCGTTCGGATTATACGCTATTTTTATTATTACGTTCAACACCAGATATATTGCTGCTGGCTTAACTAATGGGATAGGTGTGAGAAAAGGAATGTAAAATAATGCGCCTTCTTGGAAAGAGTATGGAATATCCACGATCATAAATCATAATATGAGGATAGCCGACCCCTGGGGCCAGCCGAGACTCGAATTTTTATCCTTGCATTTGTGAACAATTCAATATATTGCGAAACTTACTTTTTAGACCATTTTCTACATTGATTTAATTTAAAAATACGAGTAATAATAATAATAATAATAATAATAATAATAATGGTAAGAATTGTTTTATATTCTACTGAGAATAAATTGTATTCGGTACATCTTGCTGCAGTGAAATACATCTAAGGGACTACATCAGAATCTGAACAAATTCGACACTTTCTTGCATTGATTTGTATGGTATATGGTATATTTCTCTAGAAATAAAAAAGTTTTCGTTATTTATATCCAGTTGAAAATTTTAAATAAATAAATATTGAATCAAAAATTTTCATCAAACTCTTGATCTAGTTTATCTTTCAAAAACTATATTTGGACTTTCTCTCGCACTCTTTATTTCTCTACAGTCTAGTTAAGGTAATTTATTTTTCCTCTAAATTGTACCTTTCCCATACGATTAGTTTAATATGTGACCCCGAAGGGTGGTAGGAAGTGATTCGTGCAAAAAAATATATATATATATATATATATGTAGTTATTTTTACGCAACGAACGCTCCGGTATAGCTATTTTAAAAACAAATTATATTCCAGGTAAATCGTGACATTGAACGCATCTAGCAAGACGGTGAAGAATCTAGGTAGTAACAACGGGAGAGCCATCGTAATCAAAACAGATTGGATACTATAAAGGCAGGTGTATTTAATCATCGAGAAGCTGTTATAAAAATGCATTACATCAAGGTAAAATAAAAACAGTTTCCCTCCCCCTCCATCACAAAATATTATACATCTGTCGCCCACCCACTGTAAATTTATATTACGACCTCATCACATAAATTTCCCTTTTAATTACACATTTTCCCTAACAACCATACCAAAAAAACATCTCTAATCCTCTACCCTATCCCCCCCCCCCCCCTCGAACTCCATACAACACAGCTCCCTTGGAACATGGGACTTTGCATCCTTCCATCCCTTTCCCAAAAAAAACCCCTCTCTCTTGTGGCGTATTCCTCCCCGCTCCCCTCAGACTACGTGCGCATCGCAATTTCTCATAAATAAACAAGCCTCCAGCCATGATAGGGAGCAGTAGTGTAGTACTGTATTTTCAGCTTATGATGCTAATACCAGTGGCTATTCTACCCATAACGGACGGCAGAGATACGCCAACAGTATGCAGTTTTGTATACGCCCATTAGCAATTTAATGGGCTACGTACGTGCGTGTTTGTATGTATGTATGTGTGTGTGTGTGTTTGTGGGTATGAGTTGGGAGGAAGGGGATTTTGATTAGACCTAATACTAGCGCACTCAGCAAAATGTTGGGCTAATGGGCTTATATTGCAACTAATGGTTGCCAACACACGTGGTTTAAACAGTCCGATGAGGCTGGTAGGTTATATAAAAATTTGCATTACATGTTGCCAAACCTTATTTCTTGTTTCTAATAAAGAGATGAAGAGTGATTGGGGGGTTGGGGGAGGCGGGGAGGTGAAGGGCTTCGAAGTATGCATAGAATGATCATTGTTACTACAAATATATTTTTTGCGAAATATGCGTCACTTCTAATATTTTATTATTTAATGCTATTTTATGTCTGGTCTTGAATCTGTTGGTGCTTTTGGCCTGGGTATGTAATATGACAGCTAAGCTTTGAAATATTGTGCCAATACATCTTTTAAGATTAAATTGTAAAAGGTTTTGAAATCTCATCAGATTGCACCGAGGTGTTTTATCATAATATATGATTTTACTATTTTTTTTATCCCATCCACTCTTCGCGTTAAGGGAGAAGTTTCGGTATGTGAAGGGCGTAACGTAGTTTAAGCTTAGACATATTAGATAGATATTTCCAGAAAACTACACAGACAGACCACGTGGCCTGACAGCGATTGATACCTTCTCGCCAACCAAGGCGACCACCTTAACGTGTGTGTATTTCCAATAAACTGCCATTCTCATTAACTCTTATATGAAGTAGTTTAATAACCCTTCTGGAAACCGTATCACTTTAAAAAAAACGCTTTGGTAGCCGCATGGTCAAACGCGTTACTCTCGCAGTAGACTAGACTGCCAATGATGGAGAGATAGAGGCTCGAATATCGGTCTGGTATGTTGAAGGTGGCTTTTACGAAATAGTTTTTCACTCTCTCCCCTCATGCAAATTCGGGTACACTTCCTCTGAATATAACCTCCCTAATCCCTAAACCATTGGCGTTATTAGTAGCTACATAAGCGTATAATCCAAACGGGTAGTAAGACACGGTGCTAAAAAAAATTACTAACTTACTACAGTCACGAGTTTCAGCTATAAAGTATTTCTTAGTTTATTAATTATATCCTCAATGGTGGACACGCGGGCTAAGGCATTTCATCTTATCTGGCTTTCTGGCGATGGGAGCGTTTAAATCTGGGCCGTGTGTACTGAGGGTGGTTTTTTTCTTAATGGTTTTTCCCTTTATCTCAAGGAAAATGGTGACCTGCTGGTCTAGGGGTAAGGTGTCAGACTTCTGTGCTGAGGGTCCAGGGTTTCAATCCTCTGTCCCGGCACAGATTTATCTGATTGCCAAACCCTTCCTTCACCTCTGACAAGACGTGTATTAATCACAACTTGTGAATGTGAGGAATGCCAGGCCTCCACCGTGGTTCGGATTCCACGTTAAACTGTAGGTCCTCCATTTCATTTCACAATCACTCTACCATTGCACATTAGCGTAAGTGCGTATAACCCGAACGGGTAGTAAGACGCGGTGCTAATAATAATAATAATAATAATAATAATAATAATAATCTAGGAAAATATTATGCATTTCTTCTAAAATCAACCTTACTCCTCACCCCATCAGTGTAATCATATGGATATCTGGGTAGGGTATATAAGACACGATGCATTAAAGTAAAATTTGTCCGTGAAATAGCTGCAATGAGCTTCAACTAACACGATATAGCCTACCTGTTAGATGAATCAGCCAGGGAAGGGATGATGTTATCTTGTGGTTTTTGTTTTACTGTGGCTGAATACATCACGATGTAATTACATTCTTGTCTCGTTACCACGATCTATCTATGCTTTTGTCCATTTATGGGCAACCACTAATAGCATTGGGTCGTTTAGAAGAGCATGTAAGTGGTTTGTGCTGTGAATAATATGTGAATTATATCATCTAATGTTTAGGTGAAATAGACATATATATATGATTATAAACATCTCAAATTTGCAACTTAACAAACAAAAACTAAATTTTTCATAGTAGCTTTCATTTACTTGGCGTATTACTTTTGCTAAAAATAGTGGGAAATGGGATATAAGTAACTTAGAGTAACTATAAGTTTAATTGTTTGTGAATACAGTTTAGTAGCTATTTTTACACAAATTACTACTAATCGGTTCCTCACATATGAGAGTTCGTATTACAATGATGAACCTCGAATCACTGAAATATTTCACTTGCTTTGGCTTTCCTTGATTGCCAAGAGAGAATTATAATACACGGTTCCCCTTAAAAACCCTCAAGATGGAGCCTTTTTTTTTTTTGAACTATGTATAACCCTTGGAATATTTATTTATTTTATAAACATTTAGATTTTTCTAACATTATTTTTATATATATAAAATAGCTATTAAGTTTTTATAAATTAAAACACCCTTAAGATCGTTTGTGTATTATATATCAGATATTTCATATTTTGTATTAATAAGAAAATACACTTAAGATAGTTGGCAATTTTAAAAGTAGATGTATAATTTTAAAAATATATTAATTTAATTTACTTTTAAGAATTTCATTTAAGTATTAAACTAATGAACATCAACAAACACATTGAAAGCCATTGTGGTTATGGGAATGTCTGTATTGAGGTAAAACACGTATCAATTAATTAAAAGTGCAGAATGACCCTGAACAAGGGTCGAATCCTGGGGTAATCTCAGTAGAAGAGCATTGGCGCGCTAAGCCAAAGGCTCCGAATTTAATTTCCGTGTTCAGGTGTCATTTTTAAACTAATTTAAATGGATTTAAACGCAATAAATTAGTAAAATAGTTAAATTATTATTTGATGTTTAAAGATGCTACCGGTAATCATTTAATTGTGTGAAAACAAATCTAATAATATTTTGTTGAAGTAAATTTGTGAATTGAGTAGGAATTGAATCAAAACTTACAAATAATTAATAATTTCCATATTCACTTAATTCTTTAGATAATGTTTTTATTTGGTGCTGAACATTTTACAATCTTAAAAATTGAAGAAAATTTTTCTAAATACTTTTGGTCTTCAGAAGGTAATTGTTGAATATAAATTATCTGACATTTGAAGATGAGGAGTGTACTTTTGAATGTTCAAAGGGTTGTTTTGTGTGTATTACTGTACTATCCGCAACTTGGCTATCGCTGGTAACTAAAAGGAAAGAGGGAGGGGAGAGAGAGAGTAAGTAGCAAAGGAGGAATGGGGAATGGGTGGTTGGGTGGGCTGAGGTGGGAGCGAGGCAAGTTGCGGTTATTCCTGCCATAGGGGCTGAAAACCCTAGCCAGTTACCCGTCTCTTGCAGATTTCCTCTCATAATTTAATACGGGAGGGGTTGGTTTGGACACATACACACACCACACACACCGCTTGCGCTTGCGAGCAGATATAGCTCTACGTACTCGCACTTGTAATTAGTTAGCTGAAGTTCTGGAAGGATGAGGATGAATAAAGGTGTGTCATTTGACTTGTAGACGCAAATGATAACAACAAAACGTATATATGTATTTCTCCAAAGTTTGATGAGGTGACGTCACCGTTGAGCCTAGCTGTAGAGAGTCTGGATGATACACGTAAGATTCTACTTTAACAACAAAATGTATATCTTGAAGTTAGTGACGATTGAGGAAATGATGGTGAAATGAAAGGAAACGTGAGCTATACTCCATATTTACTCACAGTTTTATCAACTTTTTTTAAATTAATAACATTTTGCTTCAGTAGATACGTTTTAGTATAATATTTCTACACATATTAATTCAACACCTATTAAATATGTTTACCGGTCTAGTGTAATTTGAACATTGCTTTATTTATTTTTATTTTAAAAAGTTTATGTTCAGATTTGACTGCATCAATACAAATATTCAAGAACTGTTTGGATTAAAATGTGTAGAGAATTAAACTAAACATATCTACTGAAGTAATAGTTTTTTATTTAATCGAAAATAGGTTTTTTGTTATGAAAATTGAAAAAAAAAAAGGACCTTATATCACGTTCCTATCTCACCCCCCAATCCAATTACCGTTATGTTTGTTTAAAAAATTGCAAAAGAAAATTAAATGGACAATAATAATCGTCACATAATGTATTTGGTTTGAGAAAATGTATTTGAAAGGAAGTAAATAGAACCCAAATAAAAAATCACTTTTACGAAAATAAATTTTTAATCGATATTCGGAAATGAATGATAAAAATATGAATAATTCATTCTAATCTTATAAACTATTTAAAGGGATTACTAAAACTACTGGGTACAATTTATCTAACCTTGGTATTGACTTTATAACAATTTAATACGAGTAATTAGATGTAGATCAATATTATTTAGTGATCATCAAACCAACAAAACAATACTTATTTAAAATTTGTATCTAATAGAAAAAATATTATTTGAAGTTAATACAGGAATGTAAAACTCAGAAAATACAAAAAGAATTTTATCGGTTGTTCTCTATGGGTGAAATGACATGACGAAAATAAATAAGGGTGTTCGAAAACAAGGTGCTTAGGAAGATATTTGGCCCAAAAAGGGATGTGGTCACTGGGGAGTGGAGGAGGTAGCATAATGATGAGATACATATCCTGTACTCACCACAAGACATTGTCAGATGATAAAGTCTCGTAGATTACGGTGGGCAGAAAATGCAGCTTGTAAGGGAGTATCTAGAACCATGTTCAGGGTACTGATTGGATAACCTAATGGGAAGAGACCATTGGGAAGACCTAGACGCAGGTATGATAATAATATCAGTATAAACCTGAAAGAGATAAGGTGTAATGAGATGGACTAGATAGAACTCGCTCAAAATAGGGATAGGGGGCGTACTTTTTTAAGTGCAGCAGTGAATTTCGAGTTCATAGTGCCATAGATTAAGTAAGCTATATTGACAAATTCAAGGAAATGATAAACTCACCGTGTGCACAAAACACATTTTTTAATTTGTTATTTTACAATTACAAAAAATAACGTAAATATCTTAAACAATTTATCTTAAAATTAATATATGTACAGTTGTCAAATATATTCTTAAGTATATTAATTTTAGTACACGCTGAAAAAATGAGCTACTAGTAAGATGCCTAGCGATAAAAAAAAAGGGCTGATCTTAAGTATTTTCTCAATGTATAAGCTAATATTTAACTGTAGCCCACTTAGGTGGTTGCATGGTCTAAGGCACTATTCTCATAGTAAACTAGACTGCCAACGACAGGGAGAACGAGGTTTAAATATCGGTCAAATGTACTGGGGGTGATTTTCCAAAATAGTTTTCCACTCACCCTACATGCAAATGCGGGTACACGTCATATAAATATAACCTCTGTATACCTAAACCATTATCCTAATTAATAAAAAAGTGTACAACTTGAAACGGGTGCTATAAAAACAACTGTAACGTGAATGTTGAAAAAGTCGATTCATTGGTGTTAAAGCGCTAACGAGAAAACACAACACACATTTATTTTAATCAGAAGCTACAAAAACCGGTAAAGCCTCTTCTGTAATCCTTTCAAAGGTTACCAAATAAATGGTAGTGGTGCGTTTGAAACCATTTAAATGAATGCCTCCGCTCTTCACAAGTGCTACTTTTTTTCTATTCATGCCATCAGACAACCAGTAGACCTAATCTACAAAATGTCGGTCGGTTATATTGTGTACACCATGAAAAGCCGGTTAGTATGGCTGTTATAATATTTCTTTAATCTGAAGATAACTGGTGGCTGTCGAGAAAATGCTGCAATTTATTGGAGGATCTCAGCGCTTTAAGTCAGTGCAATAATCACCTATATCCATTCAATTTCTTACTTTCTTGGCAACACTAAGCTTAAGATAGTATGTATACCACTTCAGATCTAAAGTATTTCTTGTAATTATAATTGTTTTATTTTTAACACTTCCTTAGATCCAAGCTAGACATGCATTATTTGACAAAACAAATAAAAAATACTTTAAAAGTTGGTTTCATAGACTTAAATATTTTTGGAAATTAAGATGTAAAAAGAGTATTGTTTATTTTTCTAGCAGTAAAATGTTCATAGTTTCTAATAGAAAAAAAACTTATTTGCTGTCTCTTTCTGAGATGCTAGAATAGGGCTTATAGTTCTTATAAGGTTAACCAAGCCATTTCTAGAAGTTTTATATAATTATAAAGTAATCAATTAGACTAAATTTTATTTAGTTTAGGTTTTACTGAAAATTTACATAGTTTTTTCAGACAGCTGAGTTATCTGTATAATAATTCTGGTTTTAAAATCTTAAAGATCATAATTATAATCCACGAGTTAATCAAATACCCTTGTAAGTAATATAATTTTCAAACCAATAAGAAAATACCGAAATGTGTCGTAAGATGATTAGAACCCTTCCAAGCCAATAAATTAGTGTAAAGTATCGCCTAAATTAGATCCCTTTTAATTTCCGTAAGACTACGACGTAAAAAAAACAACTCCAGCCTTACTTCCCGGTAAAATAAAACTTCATTAGTTGGCACTCCTGCCTCACGGCAATTCGTGTTTTCTCTCTGTCCAGCGGACGCCATTTCTTGACTCGTAAATATTGGTTACGTGTCTAAGAGACTTAGCAAGAACATCGCAGAGAGGAAATACTTTACATAGAATCCTCTGTAAGACAATCCACGATATTTTATTCTAAGGTTTGGGGCCAATATATTGTTTTCGGTCTCCATCTCTTGTAAGTGAAATCAAAGACTAACTAACGACACAATGAACTAATACATTTCTAGAAGGCGGAGGAGTGGGGGGGAGGAAAGACTGGTACGAAAGAAGAGGATATAGAGAAAAGGACGTGGGATGGGGTTAATACAAGGTTGTATTGTTCAATAATGCATGATGGTGATTTAATACTATTGAGACTTGGCACAACCTCTTTTTCTTTTCTTTTTTTTTTCTCGGTGATCTCGTGCTGAGAAAGGAAGTGGGCGGATTGGAACATTATTCTTCTTCTGCCTCACAATTTCCATTACTTACCTTTAAAGAAAATATAGGAGGGTGAGCAGAGAAGTGTTTTTTTTTTTTTTACTCTTCCCCCTTCCATGCAATGCTTCTTTCTACCAGCATCATGTCATCCCCTAAATCTTTCTTTCCCTTTTTTTTTTAAGCAAAAAATATGTACACTCAAGTATACCTCCCTGGATCCTGATTGGTAACGCGAAAGAGGGAGGTCACAAAAAAAAAACAGTTTCTGCTTAGCACAAAGGATGGTAAATATATGTATTCTTAGATATATGGGTAATTTTTCTACCCCCTCAACAACTCCTCCCATATAGAAACACCCTCACCAACCCCATCCACCCCCCCACCAGAGTGCAGGGTGAGAAGGTCGGTCGTAAAGATCCATTTTAAGGGTGTTAACGAGGGTTTAAGATGCCGGTGTTGTGTTTTGGAAGAGGTTATTGGGGTGTAGAAATGTTGTAAGGGATGAAAGTAATGCCTAGAAGTGCAATTTACAAGGGTAACATTTTTTTCTGTTAGGGTTGCCTTTGGTGTTTTCGATTCAAGTAATTATTTAAGTACTAATTTAACAAAAACTCATTTAAGGAATATTTTTAAGTTAATCAAATAAACATCATAATTTACAGATAGCATCTAGTATATATTATTTAATTATATTTTTGATTACCACACTTTTTCATAGATAATAAACAAATACTTGCCAAGCAAAATAATTAAGTATAATTGAACAAAGTCAGCACTAATTTTCATTAGCAAAATAATATTTTAAAAGAATGTAAGGTTTAAAGTTGCAAATATAATATAATGGTTATATATAAATTAATATTATTATTTATTATTATTATATTATTATTAGGTGTTTAGTCTTACGACAGGTCGATTCCTTTTGTCGTGAGCTTAGACCGCCAACGCCCCCTGTCCTCTGCCTCCTCCTTCAGCTCCTCAGAATGTTCTTCTTTCCTTAAAGTCATCTAATATTTGACTCCTCCTCCTTCCTAAGCACGTCGTTAGAAACAGCAAGGTAACTAATATTTTCATTAAGTAAAGCTATTACAAAAAGGTAAGGTATTTTTATATAGGCCTGTAGCCGAAATTAGAAATACACTGGTCTTGTGAAATGTTCAGTATAACTCCTATAAGCCCAATACAGGAGAAATGAAGATTGCACCCAACGTATCCAAGTTGAACGTATTGCATACTATAATTAAAACATAAGGCTTTTTTTTATTTAACATTAGTATATTATGGTTTTTGTCTTGAAAAAGTTCAGAAACTGTTATCATAGATGGTGACATTTTAACAGATATTACCAAAATACCAAGTTATCTTTTGTTAATTTGTAAATTAATTTTCCAATACCCGCTTTGATGACCGCATGCTCCAACGTGCTACTCTCGCAGTAGACTAGGCTGTCGATGACGGGGAGATCGAGGTTCGAATCTCGGTCAGGTGTATCAAGGGTGGTTTTCCAAAATGGATTTCCACCCTCCCTCCACTTAAATGTGGGTACACTTCCTGTTAATATAACCTCTCTCATCCATAAAAACCTATAAAGCGTATAAGCCGAACGGGTGGTAAAAAAAAAGTGCTAAAATAAGATCCTATACATTATAAGCGTATAACGTTCCGTTTATAACGATGGGAAATGCGTATGGCCTTGAAGGAAGATGAAAAAATAAAATATAGCTTGAACTTGGGTGGAGGAGGGGGGGGTAAATATGGCCTATTTGACTCAAATATATTTTCATTTAGTCACTTTAATATTCACTTACATGTTAGCTTATTAATCGAGGGGAGCTTAAAATATTACTTTGAGACATTTAATTATTGATTTAAATATTGAAAAATTGTAGCATCCCACCATGATTTAATAGTATCTACCAATGAAAAATAGTAGCCTCTTATTAGCTTTATAGGATTAACTGAGATTATAAACAGAACCGGATAATCTTAATAGGGGTTAAACAAACGCAGACCCTTTATCTTAAACCTCTTCATTAAAAGATTTGGTAGCAATTCATGTAATTGCGTGACATTGCATGCTCACTGTAAAAATATTTAGTGGTCTGACACTTATATACTATTTATTTTTATTGATAGATTTTAAATGTTAATATTTTAATTTTAAACATTGAATACAAAATTATATTTTAAGGGTCTATTTAAACTAATAGTTGGCTTAACCCAGAAACTTAAAATAAAGGCCACACTGAGGAATTCACAAAGTCAAACATAAGCTTGTATTGGTATTCTTAAGTATTTATCTTAATGGTATATGATCTTGTTTTGGTTCTCAAACTCTTAAGTTTTAAGGACTTAAGATATTTATTCTCAGAAGTTTGTGTAAGTGTATTTTATCACTTAAAAAAATATATACTTGCTAGTTAATTAGACTCACATAACTTGCCGAAAAAATTATGTTAAATTAATGGTGGGCTATTCCATTTTAAAGTAATAATACTATTTGCTAAATGATATAAAAATAAGCTACAATTGTTGTTATAAATGATTGTATAAAATATAGGAAGTATAATACAAGCTAGAGCTTTCAAATAATTGATTCGCGTTGATAGACAAGAACAAATTAATTCTAGTCACGCCGTGTCATGACTCACTAGCAAACAAATATCAAGCAATAAATTCCAGTCAGGCCACGCCATATACCTATTCACTAGCAAACAAATATCAAACAATAAATTCCAGTCACGCCATGTCACGCCTCACTAGCACACGAATATCAATTAATCAGCTTCAATCGCCATTATGTCACAACTCACTATCAAACGAATATCAAAGTATCTACTCCAGTCACGCCGTGTCTCAATAATTAACAAACAAATATCAAGCAATTAACTCCAGTCACACTATGTCCCAACTCATCCACACACGAATATCAGGTAATCAACTCCAGTCACACCATGTCTTGACTCACCAACACACGAATATTAATTAATCAACTCCGATCACAGCTCACTATCAAACGAATATCAACATATCTACGACTCATGCATCTCGACTAATTAACAACGAATATCAATCAATCAACTCCAGTCAGATCATGTTTTGTCTAATCATCACAAGAATATTAAGTAATCAACTCCAGTTACATCATGTCCTAGCTCATCAACACACGTATATCAAGTAATAAACTCCAGTCACGAATCACTATCAAACGAATATCAAAAAACCTAGACCAGTCACGCTGTGTCTCAACTAATTAATAACGAGTATCAAGCAATCTACCCCAATCACGCCGTGTCACGAGTCATTACATATGAATATCATGCAAGTAACTCTCCGAGCTACAGCTCCAGTCACGCCGTGTCACTAGTCATTAACACATGAATATCATGCAAGTAAACTCTCGACTACAGCTCCAGTCACATTGTGTCACTATCACACACGAATATCATGCAAGTAACTCTCCGAGCTACAGCTCCAGTCACGCCGTGTCCCGACACATGAATAGCATGCAAATAACTATTCGAGCTACAGCTCCAGTCACTTGTGTCACTAGTCACTAACACATGAATAGCATGCAAATAACTCTCCGAGCTACAGCTCCAGTCACATTGTGTCACTAGTCACACACGAATATCATGCAAGTAACTCTCCGAGCTACAGCTCCAGTCACGCCGTGTCCCGACACATGAATAGCATGCAAATAACTATTCGAGCTACAGCTCCAGTCACATTGTGTCACTTGTCACTAACACATGAATAGCATGCAAATAACTCTCCGAGCTACAGCTACATTGTGTCACGAGTCACTGGAACAAAAACCACACAGCTTCGAATCAATACCTTCATCGCTGAGCTGTGATGCTGAAGATTCCAGGGAATGGACCACGTAAGTTTTGAATGTTTGATGAACCAACTTTACGTAGTCTATGAGGTAAGGTGGGTGATATGTTATGTGTGTGGATAGGGTGAGGGAATGGGGAAAGAGAGGGAATTAATTCAGTGGGGTGGCTCCGGAGTGTTGCTAGGGTAAATGGAGTTAGGTTATTTCCCATTCTTCAACACAAATGTGAGTGTATATGCCACAGGAAAAGTAGATTTTAGGGAGTGTTGACTCGGCCTAGGTAAAGTCGACTCTTACTAAAAGTATCAGTAAAAGTTGATAGAAAATAAACAGATCAACCTTTCCTAGGAAGAGTTAACTATGCCTGCTTGTGGTTTAGTAAAAGTTGATTCCGCGATGTTGCTCTCCACATGCGACTTCGCGCGCACATCTTTGTTTTGAATATCCCAGCTCAATTTGCTTACTGTTGTTTTCTAGGTTAGGTTAGGTTAGGTTAGGCTTAGGTTAGGTTAGGTTAGGCTAGGTTGTAGGTTTGTTTAGGTTAGCTCTGCAACTCAAAGTGTCACAAATCTTTACCTTCTGTAATAAATAATAAATATTTATATCTCTCTTTGTATCATAAAGGTTTTGCTTTTTTATTTGTTTTTTATTAGGTAGTAGACCATTTCCTTGCAAAAAGTCAACTTTTACTAACTCAAGGTAGTAAGAGTATACTTTCCCTAGGTACGGTCAACCCTGACTAGTAAATGTTGATCGAAATTCATCACTTTTCGCTTTTAATCAACTTTTACTAAAAAGACCAGTAAGAGTCAACTCGGCCTAGGTAAAGTCAACTCTTACTGGAGAATCTACTTTTCCTGTAACATATATAAAATTTTACATCGATTGGACTTACTCTCGAAGTTAAAGAACATAAAAGAAGTCTGCCATGTGCGTTTGTCAGTTGATCTTTGCGGTGTATGTATGTATGTATGTATGTATGTATGTATGTATGTATGGAATGTATGTATGGAATGTATGTATGTATGGAATGTATGTATGTATGGAATGTATGTATGTATGGAATGTATGTATGTATGGATGTATGTATGTATGAAATGTATGTATGTATGTATGGAATGTATGTATGTATGTATGGAATGTATGTATGTATGGAATGTATGTATGAGGAATGTATTATGTATGTATGTATGTATGGAATGTATGTATGTATTATGGAATGTATGTAATGTATGTATGGAATGTATGTAATGTATGTATGATATGTAATGTATGTATGTATGTATGGAATGTATGTATGTATGTAAATATTATACATTTTCCAAATTTCAATAAATCAAACCCAATAGATTTGTATTCGTTTAACCTATTATATAATCGAGCCCTTTTAATTAATTATAATCAGATAATCCAAAGTAGGATTTTCCTCAAATATAAAGTTTTGGAAAAAAAAAGGCAACAAAAGAAGTTTGTACCTTTAGTTTTGCGAAGTAATGTGTTTTATCCATTCTTTTTCATACTTACCTGAGGCATTTATCCGAATTATCATCATCCATCATCTTCCTTAGCCACCTAGGGTGAGCTGGCAATAGCCCGCAAGACGTAATATACCTATTACCTATTTTATACTATTATTAAAAATAAAATACAGTAGTGACATGAAAAAAGGCACGTTTTAAAACCAATGCAAAAATAACCACGTGAAATGTGTATTCCTTTTTGGTCTATTCTCCTCCTCCAACCTCCCCCTCCCCACACCTCATGCTGTAGTGCAATGCAGTAAAATAGTATGGAAGGAGGGTGGGGTGAACCTCGGGTGTAGTAGCGGGGTGAAAACAACCCTCTAGATGCCTGACAATGGGGTATAAAGGCTAGGGGATGTTGCCATTTTCCCTTGTCATATACACAAACATGCCGAAAGAGCTGCTTTCATATTCTATGCTTTAGTTCTAGTCTGCATAACATCGCTTGTGTAACTTGCAAAACTCTTGACACACATCTCTCTCGCTTTACCCTTCTTTCTCTATTTTTGTTCCACACTTTACCTTTAAGTCTCTTTATTTACACGATATATATATATATATTACTTGGGAAGAAAATGGGGTATTAAAGTCCGGTTTTATTTCGAAATTCTGAGCGGTGTTATGTCCAACTTGAATAAGTTTTCCAAGTCTGCTTTACAACTCATATCTTGGGTACTACGTTATCCAAGAAAACCTCAAAAATATTTAGATTAAAAACTATAATTTTACAAATTTATTTTATGTGAGTTTATATATAAAATCACAATAGTTTATTTTAGATCAGGCCTACATAAACATTGTTAAATTAGCGTTTTGACTTTCTTTTTTTTTTAATTGAACATAAATTCTAGATGAGAAAAAGTTAAAAAAACATATAAAATAAATGTTACTGTAAAAAATATAAAAAATACAACCATTTAAGGAATACGTTGATTAATAAACGAGGACTAGGTTAAAATATCACAATTTTGAAGGAAATAAATTGTACTGTTTCTTTTTTCAATGGCACGTCCATTCAACCAACCCTCAAATAACTCAACCTACTTAACTTGAGATACAAAATTCTCCTTCCAAAAGAGAAATTAAAAAATGTCGAGAGGTTCAGTCTAATATCAGCTCAAATTTTCGAGAGATTTTTGATTATATTTTGCCGCTGTGACCCCAATTTTATTTTATCTTTTGAATAAAAATATAAATTACTTTACTAGGATATATAATTTAGAGTTAAAAACCCAAACAAAAAAATCTTACTACACATTTTAAAATAATTTCCTCTCACAACCAACAAAAGGAATAGACTACATAAACTGCTTCTTACAGATCGATACTAACCATGAGGATATTTACGATAGTGGAGCAGGGAGGATGAAGGTAAAATTTAGAGTAGTTATAATAAAAACTACGGGGATGGAGAGAGGAAAAAATCTCAGCCCACCTCACCAAAAATTTAACTCTTGAGCTTTCTGTAACCATTAAACCTCACCAGGTGAGTCTGATGCCTTAGTTCAAGTTTCCCCACCTACCCGGTATAGATTTCTTAATTTAAAATTACAATTTAAATCCAATTTAAAAATGTGTCAAATTTTTTATAAATCTTTCATAGGTATGGACAAATCTGACAGCTATAAAAAAAGGCTACTAAATATACTTTCACTTATTCATACGCTAAGTCATGTGATCTGCGGTTGTCATCTTTGATTGATTTTATATATATCTATAAAATAATACTAATAAAATATACAAATAATATCCATGTTGACCGCGAATATAATATGCTTTTATTTTCTAAAAGGTCCTTCAAATGTCTATTCCCAAGAAAATTAAGATATATAATCCACCACTTTGGCTCGGTTTACAGCACTTGCCCAATAATCAAGAGTATTCAGGGTTTTAAGTGAATCACTTTATATTAGATCTGTTCGTGTAAACAGTGTGTTAAATTATTGCCTCTAGTCTAGTTGTTATGTATGACATATTATAAAGTAATAGTAAATCACTAATAGTGAGAACATTTACATTTAAACAAATTTTTTTTATGACTTTTGTGATCAGTTAGACCTACACTTAAAATCATTTTGGGGAGCTGAAGAAGGGTATTGGCCACCTTAATTAGGCCTCTGAAATGTAGAGATTTATTATATCTAACTATGGGTTGAATCATATAATTCTCTAATACAAAGCTTAAATTTTCTTTAGAATCTCAAATCCAAATTCGAGTACTCAAATCATTAAAAAATGTGCAATTTTATTTAAAGTGAAAATATTTAAAATTGAATTTGATAAAAGTTGTTTGAATATTGGTGAGACAGAAAAAAAAAAAGGACAAAGAGAACCATTATTTTAGTAACAATTTTGTTACTCTACAAACTACACAAACTACACATATTATTTCATTTAACAAATGCTTAGAAGTGATTAGTAAAATCACCTATAGCTTTGAACGTCTAAAAGTTAAATAAATAAGACAGAATGAGGTAACAATACTTGTCCTTGGCTACGATGTACTCTACAATGTTGCCAGATCTTAGTCTTAGAGCCGGTTAGAGTGGCGTGATCAGAGATTAGATGGAAACATGTGTCTCACAACTTCATTTTCATTGGCACAATTAGGAGATTATTGTCTATCAAGTCTCTTGTAAAGCTAACCAACATAATATCCTCTCCAATCTACTGTTTGATTTTCCAGATAATCATATTGATAGGAAACATAACCTATAAGGTTTACTAATGGATTTAGTTTTTGCATCCTTATCTAATTAATAATATTGCGCGTCTGGGTTGCATCATTCATGGCCCAGTTTGTGGAAAAATTATCCAATGCTAGGATACCGTTGCTCAGGGGACGCCCGAAAGTACTAATCGTACATCCTTTTCGTGGAGGTTCTTTCCATGTCCCGATGAGATGAGGGTGATAGTGAGTATGAGGGTGGGGAACCATTGGAAACACTTAAACCTAACTTAAGCCTAACCAACCAAACCCTGGGACTGTTGTGGTAGTTAATCTTTCGGGAAAGATACCCAAGGAACATGCCGGGAATCAAACCCGGGACCCCTAGATCAATAACCAGGGGCTTTGACCACTACACCACTACACCACGGGGCCGCTTCTGAATTAAGTGATTAATAATAGTAATAATAAATTGTGTTTTATATATTTATTTTGAATGCAAGTTTTTTTAAAAGATAGGATTGTGAAATTATGTGGGGTCTTAACATGAAGTGTTTTCAACTATACAGTGAAGTTAAAAAGAACGGTTGAGATTCAAAGTAGCTACACGAAAGAAACTAGCTTTTATTAAAAAAAAAAAAAAAAAAAAAAAGAGATGAGGATTAGGCTGATCCAATTTTATTGTGTATAATTTATGTGTATAATTTATGTGTATTATATAGGAAAAAGCCACCTTAGTACACTCGACCGGTTTTTAACCTCAATCTCTTCCACACCGGCAATCTAGTCTAATATAAGTTTGATGCGTGAAACCTTGGGGCTATCTATGCGTTAGTTTAAACCTATTATCAACTGACTTGATTAAAATAATTTTTTTATTTAATCCATTTAAATTTCAAATTAAATTAATTTATCCAGCAAATAGGGGACAAAATCGGAAACATGAAAAGTCCTTAAAATAAGTCTTATTTTGGGTAGCCTTAAATTAAACAGTCGCCATTGAACTTGTGGATGAAAACGTCAACATAGTTACTGACTTGAAGACCCGCTAGACACGTGTTTCTGTAGCTATCCAACAAACTCCACCCTTTTTTTTCTCTCTAACCTCTCATTAATCACACATCCCCCCACCTCCAAACCTTGTCGCGCATAGCATTAACACGGCCCAGTAAATTCAAGGCACGAAATGTCCACGAAACACGCAACGGAGAGATTTGTAGCAACTCTTAAAGGATCACTATACATTATCTCTGCTCGCATGCGGCACGACTACAGACTATCGCGCGCAAGGCATTATGGGAAGGGGGGGACCTTGGTGGTGTGGGGAAACGGGGGGTTGAAGGTCACAATGAACTGTGGGGGGGCTCATTCACACAGTATTCCGTGCCTGTTAAATTCACATAAACATCTTCATAAAAACAATTGCAACAGACTTTTTTTAATTATACCTAAAAAGATATGAATTAATGGTTGTTAATTACATGGTTATTAGGGGTTTAACTATAGCTTAATTACTTTAAACTGCAATAACTATCTTTTTATTCTACATTTATGATTATTTTATTTTATTTCATATTTAAGTGTAAGCAAGAACAGCTCATTAAAACGTTATATTTATGTTTATCATTAAGATTTAATTACTCATTTAATGTCTGAACAGGCTATTAAAGTTTTGACCTAGTTTGTTTCTCGAATTATTATAAATTTACTCTAGACTAACATGCTGATCACAGCCGATAACTTATTGTGAATATGATTACAAAGCGAGAGGAAAATATCCCATCTAAAAATTATATATTTGTCTTTCACTGGAATATAAACTTGGTACCCTCATATTAGTAGGTGTGCTTTGGCAACTGAGCTTTTGGGTTGAATGTTTCATTAATAAATTTATTTTAATAAACCTAATTAGTAAATACTCATCCTTTAAAAATAAATTATCAAGGTTTCTAATAATTGTTTTTATAGCCACGCAAACAAAAATATTAGTCTTGTCTTGTCTATTTTGCTGATAACAAAGATGTCGTGTTTGGATTTCAGCCGGTTGTACTTCACAAATGGTTTCGCAATATTTCTTGCCTAAAATGTGGTTACACTTTCTATAAATTATACCTTCCTTATCCCTAATCCGTAAGTTAAACTATTCAACTAGCCAGGTTGGGTAGTAAGATGTGGTGCAGGTATAAAAACTAATATTTATCTACATATAAAATACTCGCTTTGCTTGTTGGGGGCTCCGCCCCCGAACGCCCCGTGAGTTTTATTTGCAAGTTGATGTAGACTAATGTAATTCCAGCGTTATTTTGAACGTAACAACTTCAAGTTACAGGTATTGTATTTTTCACACATTATTTTAGTTTCTACATACTTATAGGGCGGCTAGAATCATCAAATTTGGCACACTTATGGCAATTAGATGTGCCAATATGCCTGCCAAATTTTATGATTATAGCTCTCCCATAAGTGTGTCAAATAATTAGAAAAATTGTGAAAAATGTACAAAATTTACCTAAAATCACAAAATCTATCTCTAAGGTATAACCGATAGATATACGACAAAAAGTAATAGGACCAAATTTGTGGATCTCGCCAAATGCGTAGCGGTGCAATCCGTCTTTTGATAGGTCTTATCGTTTAGCCACAAGATACCTCTAAAGCTGTTACTTAAATTACTTTTATCCACGATAGTATATGTCCAAACGGTTTCACCTTTTCATATCAAGAGAAAATTTTGTGATCGTGAAAAAAATCAATATTTAGATTAGGACAAATCTTAATATTTCTACGAACAAGAATCCCAGTGGATTTTACCATTCTGTCTGCTTCTGTCCTTGTTTATGGATCATAAACTGTTATATTGATTGTGTTCAAATTTTATATTTAGATTTTGTATGGCTATACCTTGTGACTTTTTACTATTTTGACCTAGCCCTCAAATTAAGGGTAGTTTACTGATAAATAATTTTTTGGAATTCCAAATATTACGAAAAGGGCCTTAACGATATAGTTTAAAATAAATATCTAGGGTTTTTTTTGAATGCGAGAGAGAGTAAGTTACTGTTTAATTGTTTTTTGTTAAAAAAAATCGTTAAAGAGTATTTTACTGATGGGATGATTTTGAAAATTTGAGATATTTAAAAAATTGTTTAGACAAAATAGTTCAAAGTTATTATTATTATTATTATTATTATTATTATTCTGTGTGGTATGATAAATAACAATGTATAATATTTTTGGGGTGAAAACTCATTTATGGGTAGTTTACCGAAAACCGATATTTTAAAAAGTTGAAATATTTTTTTTTAAATGGCGCAAACGATTTGGTCCCAAATGATTATCTTGGCAGTTTTTACATGAAAAAAACCCTATATATTTGGTTTTAGGTAAAAATACAATAAAGGGTCATTTAGTGATGAGTGATTTTGGAAAATTTAAATTATTTTGGAAATATGTGTAACGATTTTGCTTAAAATGTATATCTGATTAGTGTTTGACATGAACATGACAAATAAAGCTGTATATTCGTTAATGGTGGAAAATTTACAGATTACATTTAAAACATAGCTTTAGCAATTTTGTTCAAAAGGGGTATCTGTTAAATTGCTTTATTATAAATAGTTATCTATATATTTGTTGTTCTAAAAATAAAAATCATGTAATAGATGTTAGTTAACTAATTATTGATTTTTTAAATTAGATTTTTTTAAATAGCTCTAACAATTCGGTTCAAAACTGATATACGGGGACTATTTTACACTATCAATAATAATGCATCTTTATCTATCCAAAATTATTTAATTTAATGGTAGTTTACTCATGATAAACTTTAGAAACTTTGAATTTTTTTAAATTGACATTGAAGATTGAATTTAAAATGTAAAACTGGGAATAGTTTTTCATGATAATAAGAATACGTTTTTATTATTATAAATAACAAATAATTTTAGAGCAGTAAACTGATAATTTAATTTGAAAATTTGTATTTTGTTAAATATATTTGAAAAATTTGGTTTAAAATGCATATACAAAGAGTGGTTATTGGGATTACATATTAAGATTAGTTTACTGAAAACCGATTTTTGAAATTTTATCTTCAAAGCCATAATACACAATATGAGAGAGTTTTTATTACTGTGACGTAACATTTATTTTATTTGTGTTTTAATTCAGACTTATTAAACCATCTCACGGCTGATTAATCGGGAAGTTAAATACAAGATGAAGCATGAAATACGGTTTTCTGCATTCTTCATTTGAAAATATTTTAATTGTGGTTCATTTTCAACCACCTTTGTGGTCTATTGCTCAATAATTCCTGGCTTCAGAGCCATAAGTCTTGGATTCGATCCCTGCTGTTAACAGATATTTCCTGTGAAGCAGTGGGTCTGGAACGGGTCAATCAGCTTCGTGAGAACAAATGAGGATCTACTTGAACGAAAAAGTAGCATCTCCGGTCTAGAAAATTGAGATTAATGGTAATAAGGTTCGTTGTACTGACCCCATGACGCCCTCTAGCCGCAAATGTTGTCACTATCACCAACTGACGGCAGCCGGTTGGTATAGCTCGATTGCGATCTGGCGCCATAGTTTTTTCGTAGTTTTTTACTTAACAATAATTATTATTCTCTCTCTTTCTCTCTCTCTATATATATTATTAATATATATATACTCAATAATATATGCATATATTATATTAATATGTGTATACACAATAGTATATGTATAATATTTAATATATATACACAATAATATATGTATAATAATTAATATATACACAATAATATATATATGTTTCACTGGTTTTAATTCCACTGTTTTTTAAAATATAGTACAGAAAGCGCCAAAATGATATGACGTTTGATTCAAGCTGAATAACCTAACCCAAGTTATGTGTGTCTGTTTGCACCACGTGGTTCTAGCCGTTCGGGCTATATGCTCATCTATTAATTACGCTAATGGTTTTAGTATAAGGAAGTTTACATTTAGAGGACGTATACCCGCATTTGCGTAAAGGGAGAGTGGAAATCTATTTTTTTAAACAGTCTCATTACACCCGAACGAGATTAAAACCTTGGTTTCCTTGTCATTGACAGTCTAGTCTACTTCGAGAGTAGCGCGTTAGACCACTTGGCCACCAAAGCGGGTTGTGTGTTTTCTTGTGATGGGTGGAATAGAGGGTTAGACGGGCCCACAAGTGCATGTTCTACAACCATGTCAAGTTAGTACATGCTCATTTTAAACTTTCCTGCGATTGTTATGGTTTTTTTTAACACGACTAGTTATAAGAGAACAGAAATAAACTAGCTTCAATTTTAACCTATTTTGTTTATTTTAATACCTCAAAGCCTCATAGGCTATTAAAACTGGAAAATTCTGTTGACCAAATAAATTTAGGTCTTGGTGTGCATATTATTTTTCAAATTTATAGCTACTCTATAGTAATGTTTTGTGTTTTTATCCACTCCAGCTCACCAGCCATTCGGATTTTACACATAATTTATACATATATCATAATCGTAAATTGAAAAAATGACACCTGGACATGGTATTAAGCCTGGGACCATTGACTCCGCACGTCATTGTTCTACCATTGAGCTATCCAGGATTCATTCCTTGCTCAGGGTTATCCTTCACTCATTGCTTTAAGCATAGTGTGATATATATGCCTTTATGTCATATTGTTTATTGTTACCGCGTTTTATTACTAATTCGCCTTGTACACCCATGTACTAATTAGGCTAATGTATTAAGGATAAGGAAGTTTGAATTTATAGGAAGTGTGTCCACATTTGCGTGGAGCTAGAGTATTAAACTATTTAGGAAAAAACACTCTCAGTACACCCAACCGGGATTTGAACCACTATTTCCCCGTCATTGGAAGTCTAGTCTACTACGAGAGTGACGCTTTGGACAACGTAGCCACCAAAGTGGCTTTTATATGTGTAACCTATTATATATGTTAGCTACGATAGTAAGTTAGGGTTGATTAGGGTATATTTTAAATAAAATGTACTTGCATTTTAAGCTTATAGGGAGTGGTAATCTAAAGAAAACAAAAACACCCTCAGTACACCCAAGCTTGGACTCAAACCTCGAACTCCTAGTCACTAGAAAAGGAGACCAAATAAGCTTGAAATTTAAACTGCATGCCCACCGATACGGATTATGTTATCCTTACTAATAAGTAAATAAAAAATTATCGTGTAACGAAAAACTTACATTAATTTGCATTAGATTTTTTTTTAACTAAGGCTGTCAAATAGTTACGATACTACTTGCTACTTGTTTCCGGGCGACTTATTGATTCGTGGCAAACATGCCATCGCTTTAGAGTTTTAGAGTCTCTCAGGTCAGCCAACACATTTGCATCATAATAACCGTGTTCTGGCACGGCCATAAGTTCATAACTAACCGCCCCGCCGGGACAGAATACATTTCATACTTTGATGCAGTGTGGTACAAATAATTGTCGTAAAGCTGTCAAAACCGGAGTCTTGGCTCCAAACGAGCTCATATGAATTTTGAGTCTAGCAAGTGTACATTGTATGAAACTTAGGTGTTCAACGGTTGGAATCATGGCTTCATGCGTGGGGATCACTGGTGATTGGTGGAGCTTTGCCAGGCTTGCGGATTGTAATATAATAAAATGACAAACGTCCGTAGCTTTTAAATAAACTGTGAGCTATCATATTTTAAAATGACAAACAGGAATGGTTAATAATATGAATAGATAAGTTGGTAGAGCATTTTCGCTCAATCCAAATGTCAAGGTTTCCATTTTATAGTGTCATACTTCTTTTATACATTTGTCAGTTTATGTAAGTGTATCTCAATGCTCTGTTATATCGTTTAAGCACCAAATTTAATCAGCCTAAAAACAATTGATGGCATTGTGTTTAATAACTAAATAACTTTTTTATTATCCTCGCTTCTCAATACTTGTTTAAATTATATGCATGTATAATAGTTACTCTAAAGGAAAAGGACTAGAGGAAGACCGCATTTTAGAAGTAATCTGCCCGCATTTGCGTGTAAGAAGAGGGGGTAAAACATTTAGGAAAAAACTCCCGCTCAGTAAATCCGACCGGGATTCAAACCCTGATCTTCCTGTCACCAGCACGCCAGTCTAAAACTAGAGTAATGCCTTTGACCATTCGGCCATTGAAAGGGATCCTAAATATATTATATAATATTATTTCTCTAAAAAAATTGCTATGGGTATATGTTATGAAGTTAATTACAATTAGATGACACTTACTTTTTTCAAAATTTTGGGCCAGTTTATTTATGCTGTAGGGATAAATGTATCCTTTCGATGATGTCCAAAGTTACTACTGCCCCTGTATAAGAGTTTTGTTAAATTATGATAAAATGCACCAGTTTTTTTTATAAAGGATGAGAAACATAATTTCCTGATTAAAAATACAAATTATGCCCCGAAGACCGTGTGGTCGGAACTTGCATACCATTCAAAGAGACAGATACCATTTTTCCCTTCATGCGGCTAGCCTAACTGGTATTAATTGTGGTATTTTTGGTCTCTGTCCTTCATTCCTTAGAAAATTATTGTGTTCTATGATACGGTTAACATGTAAAAAAAAGCAATAGTTTTGTAGCTGGGACATTATTCATATTTTTTTTAGCACCACGTCCTACCTACGACCTATTCAGGTTTGAAGCATATGTACTAACTGTGTTAATGAGCTAGCGACGAGTACGGTTGAATTAAGAGGAAGTGTACCCGCATTTGTGTGGAGGGAGAATGGAAAACAATTAAAGGAAAAACAATCTTCAGTACACTCAACCGGGATTCGAATCCCGAGTTTTCAACTGTCACAGGCCTTTGTATAGTTTGTATGGATCTACTTGCATGTCAAATCATATGATATGCAGACGTCACTTTATGAATAGGCCTAAGTATAAAATAACACTAATAAAATAGTAAAATATTATCATTGTTAGCTGTTAGAAATAAAAAATGTGTTTGTGTTTTCTTAATTTTAAAAGTTTATTCTCACCGAAATTCTACTATAGAAACTGGACAGTAGTAAAAGTGTCAAAGGTTTCTATAAAATCTCAGCAGGGATAGGCCACACGAACGTTTATTTATCGTGACGACAGTCAGCTGTGAGTCTTTTGTTTATGATTGTTTTGTAAATCTGAGTGCTCCAGAACTAGATGTGGAACTATTAATAAGTGAGTATAAATAAAATGTTGTTTAGTTGGGATGTGTCTATGAAGTAATATACAGACAGAATAAATATTAAACGTGGCAGGATTCACATTCCCAAGAAAGTTTTCGCCAGCTTTGAATATCTAGAAATAAATATAAAATATGTATAACTGGTTTGTAGAAAACAGTCATTAAACTTGTTTAAAAAAAACAAGGCTCTTCCTACGAAAATGTTATCTGATGGCTATAAAAGTCAATTTTCGTGTTAATACGTCATAAATTATCTTCCTATAGCTGTCACTTTTGATGTATATTATCTTTATATTTTATAAACACCAATTTTCACTCAAATTCTAAAAAACAAAATAGAAACTATACACCGCAATAAAGTGTCTTTCGTGTGAACACAAATAAAACGACAAATTGACGTCTGTATGAACTTAGCATCATATAGTAGCCGATATTCATTCGAGGCCTCCCAAGACCAAAAAATCTAGCTGCATGTCGGGTTAGGAATTTTCTATCCTAAAAAAAATTGGTCTTGGTAGAGAACTCTAGTCGACTATCGCTAGCTCAATACGTGCTAGGCCTACTCATGTATCTGGGGTTCATGTTGCATGTAAACTTTCCCCCTGCGTGGGAAAAATGTGTTTGGTCATGTGTGTGACGAATTGTTTTGTCTGGAACCTTTACCCGTATGAATAAAAGTGTAATATGAATTGATATTGTATGAGAAGTATGTATTATTTTCTTTAAAATATAATTGAGAAATTTACATCAAGAAAGACATGCTTAACATTGATTTTTAGCACTTTTTTAATGCTCTAGGTTTTTTAACTTACTTAAGTGTATTAATCACAACTTGTGAATGTGAGGAATGCCAGACCTCCACCGTGGTTCGGATCCCACGTTAAACTGTTGGTCCTCCATTTCATCTCACAATCACCCTACCATTACACATTAGCGTAAGTGCGTATAACCCGAACGGGTAGTAAGACGCGGTGTTGATAGTAATAATAATAATAATAATAATAATAGACTACGTCCAACGACTTTCCTAATTTACTGCCTTCTTCATCAACAATCCTCCACCAAGTCATCCTTTGGCTGCACTATCGTCAGTGTGCTTGCACTATCTAGTCCTAGAGCTTCTTTTGAGAATTAGTCCTGGTCTCTCCGGAGAGTGTGGACCAAGTCACTACCATTTGCGCCGTCCGATCTCCTTTTGGATAAGATTATGGTCTCACACAAAACTTGGTTAGATACAACGTTTTTCACCACAGGCCCAATATTTTCAGTAAACATCTGTTGATGAACTACTGAAGTATCTGCGTCAGACACCTATTTGTTTTTTTTTTAATTTCTCGTGTGTGTGGAGAAGGACAAACTTCAAATTGCTTTGAAAGATCCGTATTTTGGTCTTTCTTAAATTCCTTCCTTACTCTATAGCATTAGTAACTCAAAAGTTCATTGCTGCCCTTACAGACCTACGCCACCTATCTCTATGTTAAGCTAGTTCTATCCAGTCCACCTCATTACACCCTATCTCTTTCAGATCCATTCTAATGCTATCCTCCCAACTGGGTCTTCCCAATGGTCTCTTTACATTGGGTTTGTTGGACAATAGTTTGAACCAGGTTCTAGATTCTCCCTTTCCCAATCATGTCCTGCCTACCGTAATCTATAAGACTTGATTATCCTGACAATGTCTTGTGATGAGTTCAGGGTATGTAACTAATCATTTTGTAACATACTCTACTCCCCAGTATCCACATCTCTTTTTGGACCAAATATATTTATAAGCACCTTGTTTTCAAATAACTTTTATTCTTTTCTTCATGTAAAGTAAAAGATATTGTAGATTAATCGATATAAAACTTATTTCCATTTGGCTTGTAGTAAGTTAAATTGTCAATAAAAAGGAACTTTTTTTAATTTACATCACTAATATTTTTTTCGTGACCTCTGTCTCAGCCGTGATATCGGCATATTTACTGGGATGAGAAATGTAGAGTTTATATTAAATGTAATCGCATTTTGTTTGTTGAAGAAAATCCACCATAGTTCACCCAGCCAGAATTCGAACACTTACCTCCTTGTCACCAGTATATCAGATGTTTTTGTTTGTGTATCCACTGAGTGCTTATATATCAGAATTTCAAAAATTAATATCGCAAACTTATTATAGAGAATAAATTCAAGTAGATGATTTTCCCAAATTCATCGAGTCAAAAAAATCATAGTCAAAAATCATCCATCTAAAGGCAAAATAAATTGCCTTTAATTTGAACGTGAAGAAAGATATTCCTGCTCAGAGCCATGGGCCGTAAAGCCGTAGTTTTCTCAAAGCGATTACCCTTTATTACGAAACTTTATCATACTCTTACCACCCCTAAGATTCTACACCCATACCGATTTTACTTACTTTCTCCTTTCGATCTAAAGAAAAGGGAATGAAAAAAAAATAAGAAAGTTCCTTTTTTTTTTGTTTTGTAGCACGTACCAACCAACCCTTTTCATTTGTCTTAATCCCCCTCCTCCTACCCAACTCCCTTTTTTTTTTTCGGCCATCATAATAACCCTCCCCCACCCAAAAAAAGCACCTACAGTGTCTACCATACTTTCTCTCTCTCTTTTTTTTTTCAAACAATATGAAATAAAATAGCCCAACTAAAGTAAAGAGAGAAGTAAAGTTTAGTTTAGAAAGACCACACACACAGGATTTTTTCTCTTTCTACAAAAAAAAAAAAAAAGCCAAACAAAAAAAACACGTTAAGTTATGTGTTTTAATCTTGGTACCCATAGCGTTGGGGGAAGTAGGAATTGTGTAATAAATATCACGGTCATGGCAAGTATTGCACATATTTCCTGTTAAAAAGAGACAGAGATAGAAGGAATATATGTGTTGTTGGAAAAGGGGAGGGAGGGGATACGTGGATGAAGAGATGTGCACGAGTATCTGGAGCCAGAGGGTGCGTGTGTGTTTGGGAGGAAGGGTAAAAATAACGGCGTTGGGGGTGGTGGAGGGCTATTCAAAAAAAAGAGAAATCAAGAAATATTGCCCGTGAAAAAAAGGGTTGCGATTAAGTACCTGCATTTGCCATACTTAAATACACCGCCCCTTCACCTATTTATGGGAAGAAGTACCGATACAAAATTTTACCGAGAGCTATGAGCTTGGAATTTGATTGAAGTACCCTAACTAAGAGTGAAAAAAATGTAAATTATATCTCTAAAATATATTTATAAATTAGCTCTGGGTGGTCCAAGAGTAGATTATTTATTCACTTTGGTTAAATATCTCCCTGATGTTTTCACGCTTAGTTTGAATTTTATAAAGTGACAATAGGAAATTGGTAAAAAAAATATTTTTTTTTTTTGTAGTGTTAGTGGTATTCATACTTTAGCTATAAAATAATGAATTGGTGATAAAAATACAATTTTAGGGTCGTAGAATGTCTCTTTTTTATATTCTGAAATGATATATGACGCTTTCGATAAATAATGTAATTGATTTATTATTAAATATGTTTCAGGCTCGTGTATTTTATTTTTAATATTTAGATTAGGATACAAGTCCTATAAAAGGACCAAATACGAATTTTTTTTCCTATAATACCTGCCTTAGCAGTACGAGACAGCGAGATTACTTTTTTTTTGCTTCACAAGGAAACGAAGCAGTGGCACAGCCAGAACTTAGATTTGAGGATGTGTGAGGAGGGAAGGTTGTAGGTGAGCTATATAAAGTATGAAATATATCATTTATACAAATTGTTTTTCTAGCTGTGAATTTTCGGGTTACTTTTAATGTGCATGGCAATTTAAATTTAGGAAATCTAAAATCAAGACTAAGTCTTAAAATTTAAGCTTGTAATATCTTCAGTGATTTGTATTTAGTAGGTTTTGAGCCTTTTTTTTATCGTCACATCTTAAAACCTGTTCAGGCTATACATATAATTATATGGTAATTAATCTTTTAGCACCACTTTTTACTATCCGTTTGGGTTATATTCTTATGTACTAATTACTCTAGTGGGAAGTGCGACAGCATTTCCATTAAAGAAGATTGGGAAACAATTTACAAAAAAACTACCCCCAGTAGAACCTACTGGTATTTGAACCCAGATCTCACCGTTTTAAATAGGCCAGTCCAACACGATAGTGCGGTCTTAAAACCATTCAGACACTAAAGCGGGTTTTATTAAAATTATTTACGATCTTAAAGGAGTTAGTTAGGGAAGGGGCAGATACCCTGCTTACCAACCCCTTAACCCCTGTGCACCTTGGTCCAAAAGTAATAAGAGGTTGATCATGAAACATAGAGACCAAAGTCGAAGCTCAACTATAACAATTTTTTTAAATCTCACTATATGTACCTATTTTAAGATGTACTTTAGGAACCAACTGATACCTGTCACCGATGCTTCAGTGGTTTGAGTGTTTGATCGGGTGTGTAAAATACTAGGTGTAATTTAACTTACTGAAATAATCTTTGTGATTATAAAGTACACTCTAAATATTCCACTGAACAGAAAAATACCCTTTCTAAGCAATTGCTCCTAACTTCCTTCCTTCCCAGTCCCCCTACATCACCACGGTACGTCTTACTACCCGTCAGGGATATACGCATTTTAAATAAGCTAATTGTGTGGGTGTGACTAATTTATGATTTAAAGTAAGTATACCAGAATTCACGTTGAGTTAGAATGAGAAACAATTTAGGAAAAAACATTCTTAGAGAACTCAACAGAGATTCGAGTCCCAGCCTCCAGGTCGCCCGCAAGTCTTGCTTGATGAACCTAACATTCATCCCGTATGTTAAACTATGCGGGTGAATGGCAATTTTTGAAAAAATACAAGTTATACACCTACGGTTCAGTGAAGATTTTTCGTTCATTATTAAAGTCAAGTTTTCACACACGTATAAGAGCTACTAAATCTTTTTTCACGTATTCATAAATAAAGTCGTGTGCTCTGCAACTGTTACTTTTTTATATAGAAATTATTAGTACTTATAAAATAACACTAATAATATAGTAAAATGTGATCAATGTGGACCGCAATTTTTTTTATAAAAGAACCTTTGTTTGAAAATTGGACTGCTAAAGAAAATTCCACTTTACGAAATTTCATCTAGAATCAACGGTTGATCTCTAGGTCAATGAAATATAGTGTGTCAAAAAAATAGACTTGATGACGGACGTCCTTGGCATACCATTGGAATAAAAAATAAGAGGGGGTTTCACTGTGGTAACAGCTGTAAAAGAGATTCCTGAAAAGTTTTGGAAACTCCAGCCATTCTCGGAGTCTTTGATTTGAATTTGTTCCCACGAGATATTGACAAGGGCCTGCCTCGTGACATGAATACCTCCACCCACCGGCTGTTAAGTTCAGAATTTGAGGAGATAACGTTAAGGATAAGTGGACCCTTTCATGTCGTCGTACTGGCTGGACTAAAAACGTTCGGTAGTCGACCGAGGTCACCTGCTTCAAGGTCGATGTAGGGAACGGCAAGTAAAATGTTGACCATTCCCAGACAGAGAAGTTCACTAGCTTTGTTGTCATTTTTGTCTAGAGCCGTGTCTCATTACTCGTTCTGGCTTTTGGCCTATGTACATTAATGTGCTACTGATGAGGGTTAAATTTGGATTAAGTGTTCACGCATTTGCTTGGAGGAACAGTGACGAACCATTTTGTAAAAGAACACCTCAACACACCCGACCGCGAGTTCGGTACCAATCTCCCGTCATATGTATTCCAGTCTATTACAAGAGTGACGCCTTTGACCATTCAACCATCGAAGTGGGTTTTGGTCAACAATGAAAAATAATTAAAGAGTTATTTTACCAGCCAAAAGTTCCGCCTACTTGAAGGGATACATCTGCGTGCTGCTGAGATTATTATATGAGAATGGCCATTTTGAAGCCTTAAAACCACTAAAATTATCCTCGATTATCTTAAAATGTTCTGTTGTGAGATATTTAAAAAAAACTTGATTTGTTTGAGGAAGGCAATTTCTATGTCTCACACCTTCGTTTATGAACTGTGGTATTTTACCAAATAATTTCATTGAAATTAATAAATTTAGTGTTTTAATTTTGTAATTATTAAAAAATTGTTAAAAATTATTTACTCCCTTACTGATTTAATTGAAAGATATAGATTAAAAATTGAATAAAATACAAAGTGTTAAATACAGTTATAGATTAATATTTTTGGAAATAAATAAACTAGCATACTAGCAATCACAATATGAGATCACTAAATATGTATAATACCATTCAAAATGAATAATACAGTCATCAGTTTGAAAAAAATATTATTAATATAAAGCTTGCGATTGATGGTTAGATTAGAAAAATTTGACATCTGATTTAATGGTTGACAATGCAAAATGCATTTCATTCTCAAGACTTAGTGGTCTATTTCTAATTCAGTATAATATGACTCGCATTGGGTTAAGTGACAAATGAAATTCAGAAAAATAATAAAACACAAAACTTTCTTCCATTTATTTATTTTCATTATTTTATGATTATATGTTTGCTTTATTTCATTTTTTTTTCATGTTCTTAACATTTTCCCCCCCTCTAATTTTTGTGACACCCCTGGTTGATCTCACGGCACCCATCGATAAAATTTGAAATAATATTAGTTTTTATTTTTAAGCTCCGCGTCCTACTAACCGTTCGGGTTATACGCCTATGTACTAATTACACTATTCGGTTAGGGATTAGGATAGCTTAAGTATGAAGAAGTGCACCCGCATTTGGTTGGAGGAAGAGTGGAAAACCTTATAGGAAAAGCCTTCTTCAGTGCATCTGACCGAGATTGAGCCCCGATTTCCCCGTTATCAGCAGTCTAGTTTAACACGAGAGTAGCGCGCTAGACAATGCGGTTACTGAAGTGGGTTAGTATTTGTATTATTTTATTATTTTATAAGTAGTAACATGGCTTATATCAAAAGTTACAGTTGCATATCACTTGAGTTTACGTATAAATAAATGAAAAATGTTTTAGGAAAACTTGTAACTATCACAAATGTTTCCTCCTATCTGAATAATATTGTCCAAGTTAAGTCAATTCATGATAATTTTGGTACATTTCAAATGTGTGAAAAGGAGATTTCTTAAGGTTTTCGACATTGTTTGGATATGCCTGTGAATAATAAATACATGGTCAATTAAATGATTAATATTTACAGAAAACAAAAGATAATATACTAGAAAAACGTATTCAGGGTGATTAGATTTTGATTGGGCTGTATTTCAATAGAAATAAATAATTAACAGTCGGGATAGTAACATATAATATATTCACCAACACAGAGAGAGATACATTTTTATATCTAATTTGATACAGTTTAACAAATGTATCATTAAGCGGGATCTTTACTTACTCTTTTCTTACACTCAACCAGGTGATCTCCATGAATCTCTCATACTCATGTTTTATTATTATTATGTGTTCTGTCTTACGACATGCCCATTCCTTTTGTCAGTGAACTTAGACAGCCAATGCGCTCTGTCCTCTGCCTCCTTCTCTTGAGCTCCCAGAATTTTCTTCTTTCCTTCAAGTTATCTAATATTTGAATCATCCTTCTTCGTAAGCTCTTCTTTCCCTCAAACTTTCCTTCTACTCATGTAGACTATTATTAATACAATATTTAAAAATTATTTACAATCTATTTACACACATAAAAATTATATGTTAAACAGATAGCTCTACACATTGTTCAAATATGGTAAATAAATGAGGAAAGTAGAACTACATTGGATATCATCTCTGAGGGACCTGCATAGTTACTATTGGGGACACAGTGTTGTCATTCACTTATTTTAGTGTGGTCAATCTTCTCTCAAATACACAACACATTTTGCGACATAGGTTCGTCGATGTTGCCGGTAGCTCCTTCTTACCCCAGCACACCACCTTTCGACATAACTGAAAGTGAAAAGATTTGGCAACATCTAACCGAGAGAGAAGGAAGAAAAATATTTTCTCCAAAAGGCCTGCAGTTCCCTTAGGGATTATATTGAGTGTAAATAAAGGCGATTGAAAAAAAAATCATATAAACACACACACATACGCACATGTATAACTTCCTGAATGGTTTACAAGCATTTATCCACTTCGGTGGCAGCATGGTTTTCTAACTTGCTACTCTAGTGTTTTACTAGACGGCCGATGACAGAGAGATCGAGTTTTGAATCTCGGCTGGATGTTCTGAGGTATTTTTTTCCAAAATGATTTCTCCCTCTCCCTCCACGCAAATGTGGGTACACTTACTGTAAATCCAACCTTCCTAATCCCTAAATCAACTAGCGTAAATAGTACATTTGCGTACAACCTGTGCTAGAAAAAGAATTATACTTTGAACTTTAATTTAGAGACCATGGTATGGAAACAGTTTAACATTTAGCTTCTTATGTGGCTTCAAGATGTGGTGGAAAGGAAAGTGGTTTAAAGGTAGGGGGCGGCTTATGTATTTTTACAGTTTTACAACAATAACGTTTTTGGCCAAAATAAATCAAACATTGCCTCAGTAGATGCATTTAAATTAATTTTCTACATATTTTAGTAATTTAAATAGTTCTTGAATATTTTTCACGGGCATCATGGAATTTGAACATGACTTTTGTCTCCATTTAAAAAGTTATAATTAAATTTCCGGATGTTTGTGATAAATATTCGAGAACTGTTGGGATTAATATAATATGTAGAAAATTAATTTAAACGTTTTCACAGAAGCAATACTTAATTTTTTGTCCAAAAATGTGTTATTTTTTTACAAAAACTTCAAAGATAAATACCTTAATTCACGTTCACTTCTACCTCAATTAATGTGTCTCATCCTTACATTGAAATACAGATGTGCTAGTTAACTTATCTCACTTGAGAAATAGGACAATATAATTGTATAAACTCCAAAATTTGTTTACGTACATTTTTCTTATGCAATCTGACCAGATTTATTTTTTTCTTTATTTAAAGTAAGTAAAAAACGTGACGTTCTTCAAACTGGTAGTAGATAAAGACGTCGTTAGGATGCACGCCTATCCTTCGCGTCCCGACGTACAATGTGACTCGTTTCAGTGCCTTATGGGAGCCATAGCAGATCTAAATGGCAGCCATTTTCTCCGGGAAAAGGGGGGGAGGGGGGGGGAGAAACAACGACCATGGAGACAAAAGAGTAAGAAACTACACGACAGTGTTTGCCCCCGTTTCCATATGAAAGGGCTCTAATCTACACATTCTAGAGAGGAATGACATCGTTATAATAACGATACCATAGCAGATCAACTGGGATGAAGACGTAAAGGGAGGTGTATAGATATTTTTCTATACGTCGTATAGGATGGGTCTTTTCTAAGTTTGTGTGTAAATATGGTAGGCCCATGTTACTCGTAGCGGGGTTTACGTGGCTCAAGGCGCTAGATTCTCTGAGCAGGAAAAAAAATAAGGTGAAACGAATTTATTGTACAGTGACTGCCAATAATTCAAGTGATAGATTATAGTTAATATGTTATGAATTTGCACGTGGAATTTTGTAGACAAGTATTTTCTTACTTTACAATAAATAGCGTGATTTATTTATAAGAAATCTGCAAAAAAAATGTGTTCTATCAATCGCAAAACATTTCAAATTATTTATTTTGTAAGAGTAAAGCGAATAATGATCACAAGCTAGAAAAAATTATGTTAAAAAATCACCTATTTTATTATTAAAAAAACATATCGACTTTAAATAAATGATTAATCAAATATTAGGTTAAATCCCTATTTTAGTAAATAATATGATTTAACTGTAAAAATTAAACTTGAATGAATACAGGTTTGTAAACAAAAGAAAAACACCGTTCATATTCCTAAAAGCTATTTATAAACAGTATTTTTAAGTAAATCTGTAGTAGATTTATCTTGGGGTTACTATCAGAGTTGTGTCATGGATCTTTATTAGGTTAAGCAGAGATTATTAAAAATGGATCTATTTTATGCTCTCAGACAATAGCTCTCCATTTGACCAATTACACATACACTCTTCTCTACACACCTTGCATGGGAAATGTATTTCTGTTGATAGTTGACCAATGAGTGTTCTACTGAGATATTCAAATAATTCACTGGTAAATTTTGGACAAACTCCGCTTGCTCTATCAATAATTAAAGTGACGCCACTGGTCATGACAGCAAAATACCCTTTTCACTTTTTTTACTGACATTCGTAAGTGGGGACCAAAGGAGAATAGAATGTGCAATTTTAATTAGAATATTCCTTGAACTGACTGCATGGAATCCAGTCTTCTAGTGCTGACTAAATATAAGTTTATCAACAAAATAAACACACATATTATTCTATTACATGCAAACGATGGGAAGTCAAAACATCCAGAAGTTATATCACCAGACTTTAATGAGAGTGATATGTTAAAATGGTAATATATGAAGTGGAGCGTTCATAAACACATTTTTTATTGAATATTTGGACCAACTAGTATTGTCTGCTTTTCTTCTGAATGTGTAGACAATAATCTTGAAAAATTGGAATCATTCATAAATATAACTTTTTTATGGTTATTATAGATACTGTGTGTATATTAACTTTATAATAAATAATATTTCAAATAATTAAAAATTGGAAAACAAGATACCAAGACTTAAAATGTTTGGTTATAGCCTGCAGGCTTTTCACTCTGCCATCTTTACCATCTTTGAACTATAATATTAAAATAGAGAAAAACGTATTTTAGAAAATTCAGAAAAATACTGAAATAAAGTGAAATAAAAAATATATATTTTATCAGCAACCAAAAAGTTAAAGTTACAAATTATGAAAAGAAACTGTTCAAAATATACTTACTACAGCCAGGGCCATGACCCATGTGCCCCTCCACCTTTCACCCTTTTCCCAATCTATGACGGCTCTGATTATAGCCTTGGATTTTTTTTTTCAAGGAAATAAACATACAGCTTATATTAGGACGATCCAAACAAGTGTTTTGTTGGTCATTAGCAGCCCCTTGACCTTACCTAAAAATCCCAAAAGATTGACTAAGGGCCAGTTTCATAGTAAGATGTATTCCCCTAAAGTGCGAGTCGATACTAAATACAGGATGACACCTACCTAGACCAAAATGGAATGGGCCAGTTTCGCATATGAAACTGGCCCATTCCATTCAATTTCAGGTAGGTGACGTCTTGTATTAAGTATAGCGCCGCACTTGAGGCGTACTAAATCTGACTATGAAACTGGCCCTAAGAACCAATTCCCTCGACGTGGCGGCAACTCGTGAATTGCGGCCGTGACCGCATTAGTTAGGTGGTGAGCCGCGGTCGCACAGGATACAACGTTTCCCTTGAAGAGGTGACGATCATCAATCGTTTGTCATTCTCTGTGGAGTACAGTAAAAAGTTTCTTGGTTTTCAGATTTTCTTTGATTTTTCGTAATTTATTTTTATATTTGTGACTTATTCTCATATTTATTTCCGTAAGTTTCCTTCACATGCTGGTCCCAGTACAGGTAAAGAATTAATATTATGCTGATTATATTCACCTTTGTTGTCTAGTAGTCATAATTCCTGGGTTTGTTCCTCGGTGCTTTAAAAAATTTCTGTGAAGCAGTGGGTCTGTGATGGGATCAAGCTCGGTCTCGCGAGGAGACATGAGAAGCTACTTGAATAAATAAGTTGCAACTCCAGTCTCAAAAACTGAGATTGATGGCTGGAGGATGCGGTGATGGTGACTTGTGGGCTCACGCCATGCAGTTTTTTCCATAGCTAGTTATATATGTATTTACCTTATAAAGTGAATCAATTATGAAGCGAGAGTAATATCCGACCTCCTTGGCTGCCAATCCATCATATTAAAATGGAAAGCTCCACTGTCAATTTATATGCATTAGTTTTGTCCCTAATATGTTGTTGGTCAGGTCGTACATTTCCTGTAATATGATAAAATAAGGATATTTCCTGGGGAGGATGAAAGTGGAAGGTATCCATGATTTTGATATTAATACTGTCTCTTAAAATTTGACATAATGCCAGTCTATAGTAAACATAAGCTTATTTGTCCGTTTTCAAAGGAATTAAACCAGTCTGAAGCTGTTTAATTAATCCTGCCAGAGTTAGAATTCCCATTTAGACCCGCGACGGCCTCACTATATAGGAGCAGCAGGAATTTAAGAGAGAGAAAGAGAGAGAGATTGAAGGAAGAGAAAGGAAAAGCGGATCAGTGACCGTTGGAATCGAAACGAATGGGGCAAAGTTAACATTTCCCAGGGTGGCCATTCTAGTTCCGGTACGTTTCCTGGATGCTCTGCATTATTTGCTCCGAACCTCCTCTTCATCGACCCCTCCCCCCCCCCCTTCATCTCGTCTTGCTCCCACAAACCTAGAGCCCCTTTGCGCAAAAGGAACTAACAAAGAACTGCTCCGGAACTGCCAAAAGAAGTAGAGGGTTTTGGGGGTGTGGGAGGAGGCCCCAGAATTACGCTGCATTGCCTGCCGACTCCTGGTGGAGTAGCCATGAAGCTCTGGATGGAATGTGAGAAAGGTGTTTCCCCGATAAAGATAAAAATGCTGACTTTGAATTCCGGAAGGAAGAAATGGAAGAAAGGTACGTGATTCATAAGAGGGGAAGGCTACTTGATCGAGAAGACAATTGGTTTCACGTTGATAATGATGTGGTGAAGATTAAGTGATTCCTAATTCCATAATATAAGGTATCAAAACTGGCTTAAAAAAATAAATTAAAAAAAAATATATTGTTTAAGATATAAGTTCATTATTCTCATTTTGAATTCAGAGTCTAGGTCTTAAGATGGTAAAATTACCATTTATTTCTAAATTTTTGCTAACCTTTTCTTTACTACTGATATTTTATCAGTTGGTTGGTCACATTTCTGCATTATTCTAGGAATGAAAGAGGATACTATTAATAATTTACATACAGTGCATATGTAGCCATTTTTTTGTCACCACGTTTCATTACTCATTCGGACTATACGCTTATCACGTAGTAGAATTTGTGTTTTAAGTGTCCTGTGTCCTTAAGCTAAGATTCTCCTTTTCAATTTAATGTTTATCATTGCTCTTTCAATCTTATATAAGCCACTCACTTTGCTCATTGGGGGTTCCGCCCCCAAATCCTTAGTTAGTTTTCTTTGCAAGTGGATGTAAACTAATGTAATTCCAGAGCCGTTTTTTGATAGGTCTTACCATTTTGCCACAAGAGACCTCCAAAGAAAGGTCCACACCGACTTTAAAGTTGCTCCGAAATTTTGATTATTTTTTTTTTCTAGGGTTAAAGATTAAAATTTTTGACTTTTTGGAATTTTCCCGTCAGTTACAGGCTAGAAAATATAAGTTTGCCAAACTTCAAGTTTCTAGCTCATCTGGAAGTGGGTAAACATTAATGTGAAGTGAGTGAGTGAGCCATGTGACTTTATAGTAGTATAATTTCATTTATTTTCTCAAGTATTTTATGTATTATTTCTACATGCTCCGAAAATTACGAGGAAATTATAGTTAGCTCTATGATAATAACCAAGCAAATGATAAGTCAAGGTTAACTGGTGGAGTTAACTTAACACTGTAGATTAGTGAATCGTACTGTTTTTATTTCATGTTAAGTTAACAGTAGAGTATAATTATTATTGTTGTGTCAAGTTCTTCAAAATAATAGGCCGATTAAAATTATGCTTTTACCGTTAAATGTAGGCTTTACCGATAGAATATTTCTTTTAGAAAATGAAAATAGTAGCTTATGCTGTCTTATTTCATTAAATCCTTAACTTTTGTTTTTTATGTAAAGTCACTATTTTTTATTTTTTTCAGATCCTTGGACTGTTTTGATAATATTTTATGTTTATTTAGCGTAAAGCCTAGTTTTAAATAATCATATGTTAGAATAAAATATTATGTTACTATGCATATACTTGTTTTAAAAATAACAATAAAAATAACATGATCTTCAAAGACTATAGTATTAAGATTTTATGTGAACAGACTATCCTCCGTATTTCTATTTGGGTTCCATGCTCTTTATATTCTCTATCTCTCTCGTATTGTTGGAAGTACTGGAGGAAACTGGGTCTGGAATGAACCGTACTAGATAGCTGTTACCATTCCAGAAGCTATTCTCCTTCATGCATAAAATTGTTTGCCATTATCTGCCCTGGGAACTCGAAGCGCCGCGTAATTTTTGACTTTTTGTACGAGGGATACAAAGAAAAAAAAAGTAGAAAAGGAAAGCCCGTGTATGGTTATTCTACTTTCAAAGAAGACAAGAATAATAGAATAATTCTAGAACAAAATTTCTAACATGTGTACTTTGCGGCAAATTGATGCAATTCAAAGCGATGTAATTAAAAAGTACTGCTCATTATCCTATGGCACTTACTTTTGATATAAAATTAAATGGATAGTATAATGATAGTGCACCTTATAACTTTAATGAGATTTTTTAATAATATTAACCCTCGACTTCATGCTAGTTTTAGTCAATAAAATCAAAGCATGAGAATCTTTCTACTTACTTTTCCCGTGTAAAGAATAGTTTGCATTTGACTTACTATTAAGTTTAGTTTTAATAGTCTATTTTATAAATATAACATTTGTTACCAATAAATTCCTTATTTAATATGAAACTTTTTTGTTTTAAATTATTTTTAGGTTAAAATGACCGATTTGAAAGTGAAAGTTGGGAAAATTTTAATGCTGTGTAAAAATACTAACAATAGAAATAAATGGTTGGATACAATCACATGAAATTTCCCATATTGTATATTATAGCTACAAAGAATTTTTTAAAAAATAGATCTGTATTAAACTACCCTTAGACAAGTTTTACTCATAAAAACCAACACATCATCTTGTTAATCACAATAATCACTCTTTATCTCTAAATTTTAAAACAAATTGTTCAAATATATTTAACAAAATTTAAATTTTTAAAAATAATTATTTATCAACTATCCTAAAATTATTTGTTGTTTGAAAAATAAAAAATAAATATTATTCATCATGAAAAGTTATTCACAGATTCTCATTTTGAATTAAATCTTAAAAGTCAACTTCCAAAACATTCAAATTAAAAAAAAATGTTGTAAGTAAACTAACCTTAAATTAATTTACTTTAGATATAATATGTAATAAAAAATCTATTCAAATGAAAGAAAACAGCCATAAGTAAACTACACATAAATGGTTTATGTCTAAAACAATTATAATAATGCTGTTATTTGTCTTATTAAAAATCCCAAAATACACATTTGGAACCAAATATTTAAAGCCATTTGTAAAATATTTCAAGTTAAAAAAAAATTGGCAATCAATAAACTACCTTCAACGATATTTGTTCAAAGATCAATTATATAGTGCTATTTGTCATGTCAAAGAATCCTAGATATACATTTGAAACAAAATAGCTTATAGCCATTATAGAGAAATTTGAAAAACAAAAAAATTACTCATAATTAAACTACCTTTAATTAAAAGGGGTAGGGTAAAAAAACCGCTTTTGTTGTTGATCTGGAATATCTTAGTATCAATTTTGAACAAAATACTACATCAAACCCTTTTTGATCCGTGTCCAGGGACAGACTGACAGAGAGAATTGTAAAATTCACTTTTTTGGGTCCATGTTCAATAAAACGTAGACATTTGTTATAATCTCGACATAGATTTTTTTTCACGATCACTATACTCTCTCTTTATATGAGAAGGTAAAAAGGGCATTTAAATCCAATCTCTATATTGATTGTCATTGAATATTTATAGGTTATGAGATATAAAGGTCGAACAAGGGAGTTCAGAGCTCAATCTTGTCAAATACACGAACTATGAAGGGTCCCCGGTTCTTCCCCGCGAGTACTAAAAGAGGCTCGGATTGTCTGCGCTGGATGGCCTCGTTTCAGATTGCCTCCACTGTTATTGACGACGGCAAAGAGGGTGGCACGGGTGGGCGAAAGGGTTCTGAAGGAAGAGGAGGTTGGTTTCGATTGGAAGCTACAGCGGAATTCTTTGTGGCGGAAAGTGGGTGGGGAGAGGTCACAACCCCTGTCACACCCCTCTCAGCCAAAAAAAAACCCTAGCGATAGAAATGTGCAGAAAGGAAATGGAACTCGCGATAAGAAGTCGGCCAGAAACGTTTTCACCAACAATTTATTTCCCTTTTGGTGATGATTCCACTTCAACTCCAACGTGTTTTTTTTTCACACGCGTGGGTTTTATTTTCTCTCTTATTTTCTACCTCTATTTTCTTTTCTTTTTTCTTTCTTTCTTGCTCGAACCTAAGTTCCTATCTATCCATTCCTACCATATTTGTTGGAATGACGTATTTTATTTTACAATATTATTGGGAGATCAAAGATCGTATAAGTTGGTAAATATTTCAATTGCTAGATGTCTTAAATCGACGTACTGAACGATCAAGAAAATGATAAAACACTAAGTTATATTATCAATTGTCCTGTGCTTAGTGGTAGTGCTGGACTTAATGTAACAAGCAGTAAGTGAAATTAAAACTAATTAGATTTCATTAGACTTACAAGGTTATTATTTGACCAAAGTGCCCAAAGAAAAACAGTTTAACTATATGAGCCCTTTTGAATCATTTATTAATATACATAGGCCTATGCTTTAATATAATTATTTATTTTTTAAATATTTTGCTAAATATTATTTTAATCATGAAAACATATTATAACTTAAAAAATAGTCCGAATTTGATGAGGCCAGATACAATCCGGGTGGATAATCCGTAATTTTTGAGAATATAACACTGTTAAGGATGTAAGAGATTATACATACAAAATATATCGAAGAAATAAAATATTTACTTAAATCATGATACAAATGAGGAATAAGATGATATTTTTTGTTATTATCAAAGAAAAATAAGAGCTTACAACTTGTTAAAAAAAATCAAATTTTGTTTTTGATTAATATTTGATTATAGCGTCTACCTTTTAATAGTAACTATAGCGTCATTTTATTGTATTTTGCAGGACATGATTGTGATGGGATATTTTCAGTTAATACTCATAGAGTTTTGTTTTAAAGACAAAAGTATAATTAGAAAAAACGTAGTTTTGGATTATTGAGATACGGAATAACGTGTTTGTAGTTTATATCGAATGTTAGGTGACCTGGTGGTCTAGGTGTAAGGTGTCGGACTTCTGTGCTGAGGGTCCGGGGTTCAATCCTCGGTCCCGCTACAGATTTATCTGATTGCCAAACCCTTCCTTCACCTCTGACAAGATGTGTATTAATCACAACTTGTGAATGTGAGGAATGCCAGGCCTCCACCGTGGTTAGGATTCTACGTTAAACTGTAGGTCCTCCATTTATTTTAACATATTGATACATTAAACTATAGGTATTGTTGTATAAACAAAGGTATAATAGACGTGTTTGGATTATTAATAATAATTAATTATATCGAATGTTTCATTAGATACTTGATGGAAAAAGAAATTCTGGAGCTTAAGGAGGAGTAGAGGATATGGCGTTGGCGGTCTAAGTTCACTTACTAAATGGAATGAACCTATCGTAGACAGAACACCTAATAAAAATTAATTTAATTTTGTGTTCTTGGTGTTGATGAAATTTAAAAGAAGATTACGAAATATTTCCCGCATCTAATTGTATTAAATATTTGATGACATGCTTCAGTGGTCAATGGTCTAAGGCGTCACTAATATTGGTCTGATGATGAAGGGGAGATCGGAAATCTAATCTTGGTCGGATTAGTGCAGGTGGTTTTTCCTAAATGGCTTCCCACTCTCCCTCCCTGCAAATGCTGGTAGATCCCTCTAAAATGCTTCCTTCCTCATTCCTACCCAGCAGAGTAAATTTTTCGTATATGCGTATAACCTGAAAAGGTAGTAAGGCACGATGATAAAAAAAAACATATTTATAATGTCAGCCTTTCATAATTTTATCCTGCATAGAAGAGGAGGATTTACATCTAACTCTTCTAGTGGGATTTGCGGGGACGAAGAGGTTGGGGCTCCATTCCCAACTGAGTGTACTTAAAGATGTTCCCAACTCTTCCTCCATGTACATACGGACAGGCTACAATTCCCCTCCTCCTCTCTCCTCTTCCTCTCCCCTCTACCTTCTTCATCACTACCTCATTAGTAAAATTAAAGATGCAAATATCCCGGACACGTTAGACAGAGTGAAAAAAACAACACATTTTTTGTTTGATATATAGATGAGTAATAGAATAGCTTCCCTTTATTCATTTCAGAATAAAGAACTGTTTGAAATTACTTTGAATTCATTTCATATATAATTTGAAAAAAAGCTTTCCAGTAATTAAAATTTAAGAAAACGGCTTAGCTGATTTTGACAAATGAACACTATTTCGAATTTAGGGTTCAAGAATAGTAGGTTAAAGAAAACCAATATAGGCAGATTAAAACCATATCATAGCGGCAAATTTTCCATATTTCCTTCTCTATGGGCAATGGCTGATTTGTACAATCATTATTTGTTTACATCACCATGGAAACCATTATTGACGTATAATAATAAGTATATCGGTAAATTAAATGTTTATATTTTGTTAAAAATAAAATTCAGTTCTTACTAGAGTGGTTTGGTGCAAAAAAAATTGATAAAGAGCCGGGAGAGAGGTTGTTTTTATCATCTAGCCGTGGCGTGAACGGGGAAAATATACGTTTTGATTCAAACTAAATACGAAAAAACTAAACTTTTATGTAAAGTTGATAACTTTGACGAGTAAGATTTTGATTAGAAAATAGAGTGTGGACTTATTATTTAGATCTTTTAAATTTTATTGCAATAATTTGCAGCCCCATCTCGGTCAATTTAAATATAATTTAAATAATAGAAAGTGACAATTAAAAAAATAACAGGATATAGGCCCCTAAATATCTGATGGATCCAGAATATGTGTACATCTCACTAAACATCCTTAATGTAGATTCATTTTTTTCTTACCTTTTTCAAGGTGATATTTCATTTATTTATACATATGTATGTATATACACACTTACGCTGCTGTCATACCATGCATTGACACGAAAATGTATCCCCATGTTAGATTATTTATTAAAATTGGTTGGATCGTGTTGAAGTGAAATGAAAGTTCGCTATTGCATTCACATGGCTTAAGGCAATCTGTTCCCTCTCCAAGCTTTATGGAAATGAGAACAAGGTAGAAATGTGGAGTTTGAAAGGAAGGGGGTTTTTTGAAATGGAAGAATTGAAAATATGACCTCTGTAATAATAAAATATCAAGAGAGAGAGAACATGTCTCTAAAGTAGGCAGGAAACCTTAGGGAGGTATCGTCAAGACAAATGGAGATGCAGGGACGAAAATATTTTGTATATTGATGTCACCCCTTTAAAAGTGATTCTGATTTCCTGTTATGGTATAAAGGGACACATAACAAAGGAGTTGTATATTTTAAAATATTGGAAGACGTTAATATTTTTCCGTAGCTAAATGTTAGCCAAATCACCAATGCTATTATTATTGTTACGTCATTGAAAGGACATCTAATAGTAAATTTAATCTGAACTATACATATTGTCGTATATGTTGGGACAAATTATCACGAAGTGTTAAAGTGACAAATTGACAAAGAATTTGCCCCCGTAGGTCTATAAATTTAAAATAGTAGATGTAAGAAACTGTTAGGAACGTATCTCCGACATAAAGGATTGTAAATGATCATAATATTTCATTGGTGCTTTGGATAGCAGATCTATTAAAAAAAACCAATAATACCAGTAAAACTTATATCTGCAATTATTTTCTTTCCTCCAATATTTTATGTATTTTTAATTCTATATTTATCTAGACGAACATAAAACTGGTTTGTACACTTATAATTTTTGGAAGTAAATTTGTTAATATATTGAAACCCCGCATTTGAAAAAAAAAAAAAAAAAAAAAAAATTGTAGACGTAAGTGGGGTTTGAAGAAGTGATGGACGAAAGAAATAAAGGGGGATAGCTACAAGGAGTAAGGGGTTAGAGTAATGACAGTGAAAGTTTTCAGAGGTGTTTTGGGAGGGACCCAGAGTGATAAGGGGGGGTGAGGTGGAAATAGCTTTTGAAGGGGTTGAGGGGGGTGTCTAGAAAAAAAAAAGGGTGAAAGCACATCCTACGGAGTCATCAACGACATTCCGCCATTTTTATGGAGGGTTTGCAACGGACGGGTAAAACTTGAGAGGGAAGAGGTTTTTCCTTTCTTTTTTTTTCCTTTTATTCTGAGACTTTACCGAGGGAATTTCGGATTAAAGGAGATTTAGGATGAAGGAGGTGAAAACATATAATTTATAGTAAGACCATTGTGTTCTGGGGTCTTACTTTTGTGCAGAGGTCTCTTTAGAGATTTAATTACAAGCTTACGAGCCTAGTAATGTAGAGATTTTATTATAGTTTTATGAGTTCTTTTGAACCCATCTCTATGGCTAAGTTGATAGAGTAGTTGACCATAAGTCTAGTAAAGTTTTTGTTTTTTCGATTATATGGTAATGCTGTATAGGATATTTACTATTTGTGCTAGCTATGCTATCCATTCGGCAAATCGTTAAGTGTAGTGAGCATTATATTAGTAGGCGTAAGTAACATTGTGTAACATGTTAAATTAGTCTGCAAGTCATGTTGTTTGTTTAAACAAATTTACATGAAGTACCCCCAGTAAAATTTGATATTAAAAAGCCTTCATCATAGAAAACTAGGGTTATTATTATTATTATTATTATTATTATTATTATTATTATTATTATTATTAGCACCGCGTCTTACTACCCGTTCGGGTTATACGCACTTACGCTAATGTGTAATGGTAGGGTGATTGCGAGATGAAATGGAGGACCTACAGTTTAACGTGTAATCCGAACCACGGTGGAGGCCTGGCATTCCTCACATTCACAAGTTGTGATTAATACACATCTTGTCAGAGGTGAAGGAAGGGTTTGGCATTCAGATAAATCTGTGCCGGGACCGAGGATTGAACCCCGGACCCTCAGCACAGAAGTCTGACACCTTACCCCTAGACCACCAGGTCACCATCTAGGGTTATTACAGATAATTTATTATCCTAATCACCTAAAAGCCACGAGTTTGATACCCAGCGCGGAATAAATATTTTCCCCTTCATTTCATTAAATTATAATTAAGCTAGGTGAAGAGGTTAGTAGCTCGTGAATGCGTTAAGTGCGTAAAATATAGCTTAACTTGGAACATATAGTCCATCCATGGTAGTATTGACCTTTTCTGACAATTGAGAAGCTACTCAAATAAATACATACGTATACATTCATTTTTGAAATGTGTGATATCCCGACACCTGATATCAATTTACATCACATATTAAAATGAATGACAATCAAATTTTTGTGAGGTAGAATAATTAGATTTAGGGTCCATTTTTACAAACTTTTCAACTCGCAGAAAAGGTCCAAGTCATAGTGAAAAGACTATTTTACATATATATACCTCTATATATAGTTTGAAAAATAAAACCAATCGTGATCCGATTGGAACGTCTCAGAGTTGGAAAGGCGTTTCCTCCCACCCTCCTTTTCTCCTCTAGATCTTCTTGATGGCATGTAGACCTGCTGGCGTTGACAGTTCTAAAAGATTTCCCAGAAAAAAAAAATTGCGCCTCGTGCTTCTGGCGCGGTGCCAGCCCTCTAAATGGCGTTCCTCCACCCACCTTATGAAACCCCCTCCCCACTCTCTCTCTCTCACCCTTTTCTCCCATCCCTCTAACCCATCTGATATCCTTCACTCAGAAAAAGACCCCTTTATCCTTCCTTCACCTACATATCACTTTCGACCATATCTTCAACTGCATGCCAGATTATTATGACTTCCGTTTGAGTAATCTGTTTGCCAGGCGATGGGGCTCTTTGGCCATGTTTATACGATACTAAAGAAGTTGGGGTGGGCTCAAGTGGTTTAATTGTTTTCTTGCGGGTTTTATGACGTGGTAGCTCTTCGGACTCACACTAAAAGGGCCTTATACATATTTCGGAGTCGATTGGCGAAATCATTTTACATATGTCAGGGCCTGCCAAAATATGATAGAACCTCAATGATTTAGATGTGATTTTATTTTTACTATTTAAACTTCTATAAAATCCTTAGGGGATGTGAGAAAATGCTAATGTTTTTGAGGGTTTTTTATAGGAATTTTTTTTTTGCCAAAATAAATAAAATATGGCTCCAGTACAAACATATAGTTTAATTTGCTTTGCATGGTGATATCAATTGTTCCTGGAGATCTGTCATGAGCATGATGGCATTATCTAACAAACATTTTAAATGAAGAGAGAATGCTGTAATTAAATTCCAGAACACACTTGACAGATAGTCAAGAAATTTTGAGGGCATCATATGGAGAAAATTATACTACTATAAAGCCACATGGCTAAACTCACTCACTCACTCACTCACTCACTCACTCACTCACTCACTCACTCACTCACTCACTCACTGACATTAATGTTTACCCACTTCCAGATGAGCTAGAAACTTGAAATTTGTCAAACTTATAGCTTCTAGCCTGTAACCGACGGGAGAGTTCAAAAAAGTTAAAAAATTTAATTTTTAATCCCCGAAAAAAAATTCAAAAATTCGGAGAAACTTTAAAGTCTATGTGGACCTTTCTTTGGTAATACCTATCAAAAAACGGATTGCATCAGCAGCTACGGATTTGGCGAGATCCACAAGTAGCCTACGGTCATTGGGCGTTTGGCGGCAGAGCCCCCAACGAGAAAAGCGAGTTGAATTACATGTTTTTTACTGGAACAATATTTTCATTATTTTGGCAAAAAAAAAATGTTTTGCCATAAAAATTGCAAAAACAAAAGCCTTTTCTCACGTTCCCTTTGAGACCGCCTTAAATCTTCTTCTTTCTTCTTTGTAGGCCTTTGGCCTTTTCCATTCCAAGGTCTCTAAAGGATGTCCTGCCATAATCGAGGCGATTTTCTAGGTCTTCTCCTCCCTGGATGTACAAACCTTAAAATGTTCTTAGTCTTCTAACTCTTATTCCATTTTCGTGATAGGGCTGTCATAACCTGATCAGTCCGGTTCCGAGGCAAGTCCTTGATTCTTTCAGCCATCTAATATATTTTCACTCAGGAACCCATCTCTTTTATCCGAGCTTGGGACCGGGAGTGAAGCTGCTGAGCTACTCAATGCACACAGTAAATGCCGTAGGCAGGTTGAAATATAGCTATAAACAATAAGTAAAATATTCGTCAATATTAGCTATTCTCAAAATATTTAATACCTATAAATGTACTTTAGTTCAAAAGATAAGCTAACAAAAATCACTGCAACACATTTTTTCATAAAATGGGTTTATCATCTTTATTCCTCGGCCGTCATTAAATATACATCATGTATGGACTTCTAATCATAGAATCCTCAATCACTAGATTTTTAATGATAGTCACGATTAAAGATTTAAAATAAAGTCAAAATTCAAGATTAAAAAAATTATGTTTTGCTTATGAATGTTTAGATCTATTAGGCTTGCTTACAAAGGCTTAGAGAGCACAACATTTTGGAAGGACAATCCCAGCAGCCAAACCCCATTCCATTAATTTACCATATTGCTGAACGTGACGTCACATTATGACAGAAAATTTATAATTTAGTTCGCTTCATATTTTCTATATATACTAAAAAATAATGTGAACCTTGTCTCAGAACTGAAGATTTTTTTTCTCAGATGTTTCATGTATTATTTTCCAATTCAAACTAGATATTTGGGATTCATAGGTAAAATGAATATTTGGTTTAAAACTTGGATTTGATAAAAAACTAATTCAACTCACTTTTTATCCATAAGCCTTATTTTGCATACTATATATCTTGTTTTTTGATATATATTTTTTTAAGTTTTCACTTTTTGATAGCTCTTGTTTCCACAACCAATCAACACACAATTGGGAGGGTTTTTTAGCTTCTGGAACTGCACATAAAGGAAATTAACTAATTACTTGTAATCCGGTAGATTTCAAACCATGTGAGCTGAGAAAAGGTTTCATAATTAGAGACATAAAATTGCTAAAAAAAAAGTATAATTTCATAAGCCTAGTTGAATTTCTTTACCTTTCAATAAATGTTAAGTTAATAGCTTGGAGCCTGGTTGTTGTATTTGTCCTGTAAAATAATAATCATGTTACGTCATTATTAACATAAAGGCTTATTAACAAACAAATACCATGATTATTAAACTATCTTTTCCATCTGTAATCGAACTAGGTTGTTTCAGTGTAGGTTGGTCAACGTCTTAAGAACATTACCACAATGTTGTTGGCCATAAACGAGGAACGATTATGTATTTATAATTATCAAAAGAAGGGCCTTTCTGACAGCTTAAAATACTACTAGATCTATTTTCACGTATTCATAGCTAGGTCATGTAATCAACGCATGTCAATTTTTAAATATATGTCATAAATATTTATTAAAAAACCTCATAAAATAGTGAAATGTTATCAATTTTGTTTGCAAAAAATTAGCCTGTATTTTCTAAAGGGCCTTTCCTACCAACATTTGACGGTATTATAGGCCTAGTAGATCATTTACAATTGTATGTAAAGTATTCTTCATATTGAAATAAAATCAAACCTGAAGTGTAAAGTATTTAGTTTTACACTAGACTTAGTAAATAAGTTTTGTTTAGCTCTATCTTCTTCCATTTTTAGGGTGCGAGGAAATGGAGAGGGGTCGTAACTAAATAAACGAGGAATTTTTGTTAACTGTGAGACAGGTTATAGTGGAATAAGTAGATTTAGTAGTGTCGATGATTATAAAAATTGAACACGTATTAATATAAAGTTATTCAACACACTCGTAAATATTTAAAAAATTATTAAAATATAATTTTACTAGGGCGAAGTAAAACAAATATGCTATTTTAATCCTCTTAAAATGATTTTTAGCTACGACCAAATGGTAAGTCATGCCTATTGATTATATGCCCAGCAAATTGTAAATTTGTTAAGTGTCTTGATTACCAAATCACCACTATGTTCCAAAAACGGGCAACCGTCCCCATCGCGCTTAAGAGCGGAAGCAACCCTCAAAACAGTAGTGGCCGTAGAACCGATGCCTCTCGCTTGAAAACGAGGCCTTAGTTTCCTTGTATCCTTAAAAAGACGCGAGAAAAGGAACGAGAAGGTTGGTTCAGAGGAGTATATTCCATCCAGGCAGAAGCTAATGAAGGAAGGAAGCTAGGAGGTAATTGGGTTTCTGAGTTAATTGGAGATTGATCTTAAAGTGCATGCATATTGCATGACATGGGTCCTGATGGTATTAACCTTGTTACCCGCTCGGTTACGTCTTAAAGGAGGCTAAGGTTAGGAGGAGGAGAGGGGGTGGGCTTTATATTCTTCCATTTCAAGATGTGAGGGCATCCCTCCGCCATCAAGTTCTAACATCGTTGTCAAGTTGATGAATGGAGATTAACGGGATTAGGAGTTGAAAGGGGGTGTTGGTGGGGGGGTAAATGGGGGGCTCTGGCGATGACAGGTGATGCTATCAGCGTGATGTTTGAAAGTGGTGATAAACTCATCATCATCAAACGCGTGGCGTGAAAAGGTGATGGATGTAGAAAATGGGGGAAGGGTCGTGGGGGGCTTGTAAGGATGTTAAAACGTTTTCCATCCCATTTTGTTTCATTATGTACAACGCCACGTGTGCTTTTGTTTACTTTCTCGTGAGAGTTTCTTGATCTCGAAATGATGATGAATCTTTATGTTTGATGTGCCCTAAAAACAAAAAGTGTTGGTTTAAAAACCCTGGCTGTCCCCATATCGGTATATCTGTCGACACGGTTTTATTTATTTTGTTCAAACTTGATATTTAGTGTTATATGCTTATACTTCATGGTGCTTTCCTTTATCTTGATTCTAACCCTATAATTAAGAGTATTTTCGTGACGATTGATTTTGAAATTTTTTTAATTATTTTGAGAAAGGCTCTAACATTTTGGTTCAAATTGAGTATCTGATGAATGTTTTACATGATAAATATTAATATATATTATTTTTTCTAAAAGAAAACATTTATGGATGATTTATTTATAATTTTTATTTTAAACTGGTTATAGCTTGGTTCAAATTTATCATCAACTGCATTAAACTTTAAAAAGAACTGTCAAAATTTAATAAACATATTTAGGTTTTTGTAAATAAATCTAGTTGACCTATACACTTGAATCGTAGCTTGAATAAAATTTTATAGTTATGTTAAGATTTGTCGTAAAGATACTTACACTTTTTTCCTCCCTTACCTCCCTAGACAATAAATGTCCACCTAGCTCAATTGGTAGTAAACACAACCTCATCTCAAGACCTCTGGTTTTTTAAGTCGGACAACATAATAAATGTAAAAACGACAATAATAATTAATTTGACAAAACTTTTAACATTTATAAGCACACGTTTATTCAGTGGGCATAAATAAAAACATATTATACTAGCTATAAATACAGTAAACCAGAGGGGAAAATATTTCATGAAGTAATAATAAGGTTTAATTATGCGGTTGTTTTAAAATACTACAATATCTTAACGCGGGTTATATTTCTATTTTTGGCTATGGTTGTATGGTACTGAGCTTGAACTAAATAAACAATAATGCTATTTAAATATAAATAATCATCAAATAAATATTCTTCTAATGCAATAACTTTGTAAATTTCTGAAAAAGTATGAAACAATAAGATTTTACTATTAAAATGGAGTAAAATATATGTTTGTCAACATTTAGGACCAAAAACTTAGCTTATTTGACCGGATAAAATTTATTATAATATAACTATCTATGCAATCAAAACTAGACTTCCTTAATTTCTAATAGACTAAACTGTTTTAAATTTAGAACAAGAAAAGGTTTTGGTTCTTAGAAAGTCGTTTCAAAGTTCCTGAGTTAATAGTCAAAAGTTAAAAAAAAAAAGTTGATACATAAGCCTAATACAATATAATAAATATTTAGTTGGTGTACACCCGAATAGGTAGTAATATGTGGTGCAAAAATAAAAATATTGTGACAAAGACACTGTTTATTTGTTAATTTCTAGAGATTCCTTGCACATTTTTACCTATACTGGCTGCTCGCAGAATGTAAAATTTTGTTTTACCCCTATTACAGAATAATGTACAAAATTGGAGACCAATAAGGCTTTAATTTGTGTGATTGATTGAGAGAATGTTGGAATTCGATACAAAATACTTTGTTAATGGGCTCTCGTTTAATAAATGCAGTTTTAAATATATTTATTTGCAATTAATACTAGTTTTTATGAATGCCTTACAAGTTTTTAGTTGAGTATTTTGGTGTTTTTCAAACATTTGACGTGGTAAGTTACAATTTTTTAAATATATATTTTTTACATCGTCTTGTACCCGTTCAGGTTATACGTATACAAGGGTAGAAATGAATTAAATGCGAGTTAAAAGCAGTGTTTCTAAGTTTTTTATAAAAAAATCTTTTTTTTGACCTAAATAAATCAAGTATTGCTTTATTACAAACATAAATTTAATTTTCTACACACAGTGATATCAACAATTCTTAAATATTTGCATAGCGGCATTAGATGAGAAACTTTTTAAATAAAGAGATAAAAATGTAATTATATTCCAGGATACCCTTGATAGAATATATTCAAAAAATATTGGGGTCATCATGTGGATAATTTAAACTCTGTTTTTATTGAAGCAATATTTAATTTATTTTGACCTACAAAATGTTTTGATATAAAAACTAAAGAATACTGACCTTAACACGTGTCACCTATACCACCACCTTAACTACGAAAATATGATAGAATTGAGGAAGATATGTTTTAGAGGAATGTACCCGCATTTATGTGGAGGGAAACTATAGGAAACAATTTAGGATAAATCACACTCGGTATACCCGGACAGGATTAGAACCCCGATCTAACACGAGAGCGACGTGTTAGACCGTTAAACACCCATGCGGGGTAAGTCACTATACACTATAATAGATCTCCTCCCCCATCTATGGGCAAACATAAAAAGGAGTCAGTCTCGTCTCGTCTGGTTTTATGGTGATTGGAAGGTCTGACTCGAATTCTGGCTGGGTGTACTATGATGGTTTTTATACATGTTTTCTCACTTTTCCTCGGCAGGCAAATGTGGGTACAAATCCTATAAATTCAATCTTCCTCACCCTTATCCCGTTAGAGTAGCTAAATTTGTCTGGTCAGATGGTAGTAAAACATGGAAAAGTTAAAAATAGATACGTGAATTTAAGTAGAACAATTTTAGAAGGAAAAACATATTTATAATCTACATTTTTTTTAAACAAATTGTTCTACTTGTTTTGTTTTTTTACCTAAAATGCATGTTTCACCCTTATAACATTGGTTAATCATGCAATGCCAGAATTCTACATGACTTTGTTTGTAATATATACCCTCCTCACCCCATCGTGGTGCCTATAAAGAAGGTAGTTAAACTACTTTTAATGATAAGGGCGTGCGAACACGCCATATTAATGTTGTTTTTGGGACCGTTTGGACAAAAAGGAAAGTTTTTAGCTCCGCCCGGTAACTAAGACATAAACACGAGATGTATTATCTTGATCAACACGTCATGAAGTATATCGTCTGATATCCGCACATGGGCATTAACGTCAGGTTTGTCTTGTTTTGGCTTGGCTGTTACGAATTCCTGGTGGGTGTGAAAAGTTTTCTTTCTCGTGTGTTCTCCCAAACTCCCTTCACAATCAAACGTGGGTACATTTCCTCTAAATTATATTTTACTCACCCCTATTAAGTTAGTGTAATTAACTGGGTTATTTTAGACGGCAAATAAATAAACGTTTCGCGTTACTTCCTTATTTTTGAAATAATTCGTGCAGTTTTTTTAAAAAAAAAAAACACGGACCTGTATCAGAACGGTGCTTCCGAAACTAATTTAACTTTATGATATGCATAGTGGGATTATTACACACATAAACTTAGCTCAAGGAATATTAATTTAATCGTATGCGACCTAAATCAATCGATTGTGTTGGAAACAAGCTGACTTAAGAATTTTAAAATTAAATCTTCTTGTTATTCTTTTATTCCCTTCTCCTTATTTGAGCATCGAAGCATGTCGTCATAGAAGACTAAAGCTCAAAAAAGGAGAAGGGAACAAAATAATAAAAAGACGATTTAATTTAATCATTTATTACTCCTTACCATATAAATATGAACATTATTAAAAACTTAAGGAATATTTACACTCAGTTTATTTCAAACTCGACCATTTTTAAACTCAATCAATAATGCAACAGTCACAAACGCCTCACAAAGAAAAACCACAAATTATAATTCCAAAGATAATGAGTAAGATATGAACCACTACACTCTTTTTAATCCGTTGTTGTATAGAAGGTACCAACATTTACAGCAAATATAATTAATTATGTGTGGACTGCAACATATATCATTATATAGTAATTATTTTCATCATCTTTGGTATTTAAAACTGTAGTTTTTTGCAGTCGTTCTTCAAAGGAATGTAGACTGGTATATGCGGCTACACCTAAACCATGAGTGACAAGGCTACCTACCTTTATTAGGTATGTTTTATTTAAAAGATTTTTTTAAACATTTTAAAAATTTAACACTATTTCCCCTGTTTACCCTATCAAATCAACATATTAAGTCAAGAATTGTTATTTATATGTAATACATTTTTAAATCTTCTACTTTCTTGATATAACCGCAAACCATATTTATGATTATTGGAATTGAATTTATGGGATAGTTAATAGTCTTTTCAAATAATAATTAGTATTTGAGTTATCATATAAAATTTACTTTTTTTTAATGAAAAATACATACACATACATAAGACATTTTAATAGTTTGGGAAGCAGTTAAGTGATATGCTAGAAATGACAATAAAATTTATATTAGCAACTATTTATTAATTAAATGTTTCAAATTAATATAATTTTAACAAAATACAAATGTTATTATTAGACAAGTAAACATAATAACTTTAGCTCGCTTCGTTGGCCCATGGTCTAAAACGCTATTTTCACAGTAGACTTGAGTTCTGATGATTGGAAGATTGGGGTTTGAATCTCGGTCTGAGGTTGGTTTTCCAAAATGTTTTCTACATTCCCTTCACGCAAATGAGGGTACTTTTATTTTAACATAACCTCCCTAATCCCTAAAACCATTTGCATAGTTAGTACATAAGCAATATAGACCGAACGGGTTGTAAGACTGCTGTTTCAAAATAAAAAAATTAAAAAAGCATTTTAATTACATTAGCTTTAATTACATCTGGCAACAATCACCTAAATAGGATATACTTAGTTTTTATTTTATTATTTTTATCTTACACGTAAATGTCCAGAATTTAAGAACAAATTATCTCAAATTAAATCTCAATTTAAATTCTTAGTAATACTTTTTTTATAAAAAAATTAAATATCTATTTTCATCATAGCAATTTTAATATTAATTACAGTCTTACTAAACATATCAAAACCAGACCAGACTAGAGAGAGATAGAAAGAGTAAAATGTTTAACATCTTGCCCCATGTGACGTCACGAGAGGTTTGATTTACGAGCTAATTAAAATGCAACATGGGGGATATAAATGCCCAGTCCAAGAACCAAGTGTGATTTACGAGTAGAGCCCGTTTCTTGTCCTTGTCTTACTTTCCAAGTATTTATCTGGCGCAATCACATTTTCTATCATTGTCTGTTAGAATTTATTACTCGTTTTATTTTTTTAAACTTGTAAGTTTTATATTGACCTGACACAGTAGTACATGATCGTCAATTCATTGATATTTCCTGGTTGGTATTTTTGTTTTTTTTTAGAGAGTTTGGTAAATTTCGGTGATGGTCGTCTAGAGTTTATTTATGTCTAGTTTAGTATTTGTAAACCTGAGAAATTGATACACATTTTTGTAGGCAAACCAAAGTATTAATAATATTTTATCTATTTTTAGTTTTTTTAACTACTTTTTATTTGTAGCCTCCTATTTTTATAATATAATTATAAATAAATATATATAGCTTCTTCTCTTTTCAACGTTTGTTTTATTTTTTTTAAATTGCAACCTTCTCTTCTGCAATGTTAAGGCATTAACAATCCTTTTTAAAACTCTAATAAAAGGCCAACAAATTAAAATTTTATTTTTTATTTTGTTGTTTAAGATCGGAGCACCAATCCGAAGAACTGGTGTTCGAACTCCGATTTCTCCTGTTTTGGATTATTTGCTCCAACCGACGTAAATTTCTCAGGTACTATTTCATTTTCCATTTATTAGGCCTTAACATTTATTAGTTAACATATTAGTAATTCCAAAACTGTTTTTTTTATTATTTAACTGATTTTATTTTCTATTTCGTTAAAATCACCAATAAATTGTCAAACTATTAATGCCTTTACATTCTAGTTGGCAAATATAATAATACTAAATATGTTTATTTTAGTGGTAAATCATTTGAAACCTATTGTCATGTATAAAATGAATCTCCTAATTTCAGTTAGATAAATGAAACAGTTTTTGGAGGTAAAAGGTTTGGTAATGGTACATTATGTAGTTTAGACCTTCCCCATGTATTTGGAAGCACTTAATTATGTTTGAGATATATTATTTTGTGTTTCTAAATTAAATCTAAACAATCCCGCATGATTTAATTGAGCTCAACCTAATTCCTGTAAAGGACTAACATCAATCCATAGCGTTAAAATACTAAATACGTAATTGGAATATACCACTATAGACAACATGTTTTACTATTTAAATTTATTAGTACTTACACGATGAATATAAATATAGTTTATTATTAAAATTAATACATATCAATTTATTATGTATTCATCGCACAATCTTTTAAATAATCCTCCAAATAATTTTTTCTACATCCTCAATATTTGATGGTTCCTTAAATTGATATAAGATTCTAAAAGTTACCCCACAACTATAAAAAAGAATCTATATAAAAAGACCACCCAATAAGAAGTCTATAATAAGCGCAAAAAAAAAAAACTATCGTCACACAAACAATTTAATAAATCATGATAAAAATTAAATATTAAATATATATAAGCTCTTTGTATTTGAACGTACTGTATGTAATTATTAGTTTAGAAAACCTTGGAAACTTAAACTTTCATCAAAATAGGATGAAAAAAGTTTTTTAATCATGCATTATTGAAACTTTTGAAGTGGTTATAAATATTTTATGTATTCAGATACCGACCATAACTATCCATAAAATACATTGTTGATATGTTTTATTTCGTAAATTAATAAAAATAAAAAATTCTCATAATATTCACTTCCACAAATAGCTTCAAGGTGGTCGTTTCATCTTCGACGCCAACGATAGTTATTACATAATCAAAATGACGACATAGTCCTTTGGGATAGCAGACGTTTTGGCAGAGCATACGACACGGTATTTTATTTTAATGGAGCTCTTTAGTTCAGTCAAGCAGCTACTTTCTACATGTTTATATCATGAGAACAGCCAGGCCAAGAGATAACTATGACAGATATTGTATGCTTAAGCCGGTTTTGGTGTAAGCTAGACGTCCAAAAAAAGTTTCGAAAGTTTACCACGAAGTCGAAGTACAGTCGTTACAAAATAATATTGATCATAGAACTAAAATAGGATTAACATTAGTTAATATGTGATGACATCCTTTAATTTAATTTAATACTTTTGATGCAATTTACAACATGGACTTATTTAATAAAACTACTTTGAATTTAATTGTTTTATTTAACAAATATTTCGGTTAGAAATTGTTTGAAAAATATAGTTTGTATTTCATAACTTTAAATTTGTATAAAAAATTATTTAAAAACAAACAGAACGTTAAAGTTATAACGTCTTTAACTTTAGGCTTAAAACAAGCTTGTTCATGTTAGTAATTATACAATTCTGTTATTTAATAACACAAGTCCAGACGCGAATGGTCATTATGGATGAGGGATTGAGGGTGAATTGATAATTCATTGTTATTATTATTCATTAATACAACAATTTAATTGAATCCTAAAGATGCTAAGATTTTCTTATCAATAGAATAGCTTGATCGATTTTACACATAGCCGCTCCAACTTTTTTCTCATATAACAATTGCGAAAACAATAATAGGGACTATTTAAACCTATACAAGCAAATTTATTCAAGTATGATTAATTTGCTATTAATAAAATGAAATTACATCTTAGTATTATGTGTTTTTAAATTATGAGCTTACCAAAAACTTCATGTGTGTGAGTGAATATGAGTGTGGGGGGGGGGGGGGGGGGGGGTGTTGGCGGGTGGAACGAGGGGTGGAAGTTTAGGATAAGGATGTATTGAAGCTCGGTTATTGTAAAACTTAAAAATATATTTATTCAATTCAAATTTTAGTGTGGATTTACAATTATTTTTATTATTGTAGTTAATGAAAAACATTTATTATTCTAATTGTGTGCACCTTCTGTGAGAAGTGCTATATATACATTAATTTACTCTATATTAATAATTCTTTTGAGCCCACTTCGGTTGCGTAGTTAGGTAACGCGCTAGTCATGTTGAGCTAGACTGCTGAAGACGGGGAGATTAAGGCTCGAATCTTGGTCGGGTGAACTGGGGATGGTTTTTCCTCAAATGATTTTCCACTCTCCCTCTACACAAATTCGGATTGACTTCCTCCAAACTCAACCTTCCCAATTTCTAATCCATTAGCGTAATTAGTAATTAACAGTATAACCCGAAACGGGTAGTAAGACGAGGTGCTAAATAATAATAATAATAATAATAATAATCTTTTGAATGTCTGATTTTGAATCGAATAAGCTATATCCTAAATTAAATAATATATTTTGATTTTATCAAGGCAATCGAAAATTGTGAACACATATTTTATAAGTGTAGATTGTGGGGAAATTTGTGAGCCAAACTAGTAAAAATTGGACATTGTTGACGCTAATATTAATTCTAGACGCAAACTTACAATAAAAAATTATGATTCAACAATATAAACTCCATTGAAAGAACGACAAAAATAAAATAAAACGGGCGGTAGTCAAAGTTTTTTGATACTTATGTTACAAGGGGCTTAATTGAGGACATTTCAAACCCTATTGTGTTTATTTTATGCACTGTACTACATAGATTTGTACAACACTTCAATGTTATTTATAATCCAGTCTAATTTCATAGAAATCTTGTATCGATTAAAGTTTTATAATAATTTTTAAGTCGCGAACTAAAATTATTTAGTAGGAACATGGATATTATACTCGTGAATTAATGGCTTTATTGGTCATTTAGGTATGTTGCTACTATACAAATCAGTTTTTAAATTAAAACTTAGAACCTTAAAATGAAATCCTTGAATCAATGGAAGTATAGTCTGCCAGAGCGTTCATAAATATCAAGAACTTTATTTAAAATATTAGTTTTTACCCAATTCAGTGGCCAAATGGTCTAAGGCGCAACTCTTGCAGTAGACTAGACTGTTGAATATGTGAAGCTCGAGGCTAGAATCTCGGTTGTGTGTACTGAAGTGGTTTTTAAAATGGTTTTTCAATATCCTTCATGCAAATGTGGGTACACTTCATCTAAATATAACCACACTAATCCCGTAAAACTATTAGCTTAATTAGTACATAAGCGTATAGAGTGAGCGGATAGTAAGACTCGGTTATAAAAATCTTAGCTATTTTATGAATTGGTTGGTATTAGCTGCGTTAGTCTTGTTTGCTATCTATTACTAATTTGTTTTATATAACACACAAATTGATTTTTAAGTATAGTATCTAGCGCAAATCATCATAGGAAATGTAACAGAATTTGAATCGATGGAAAGGGACACTATTTGGTAGCTAGCCTCCCTACATCCAGCCAGGATTCAAACCCTCAATCTCCCCGTCACCAACAAATCAGACAATTTATCTTAACCTTCTTTCTGCGTCTGTTTATTAAATACTTAATTTTACTGAATAAAGATTATTAATGTAGCTAAGAGGAAATACACCGGACTTAGAATGATTGGGATGCAAAACCCAAATTTGATGTATTATTAAAATTGACGAACCTATCAAGCTCAGAGTTATGTTTCTCAAAACTAACGCACGTTTTTTATGATCATTCACCAACTAACAAACACGAGTGCTGGAAACGTTATTGTTAGTAGTGCTATATTAGAAATAATACACCAACAAAAGACTATTAACTATCCCTTACAATGGTGTGGCGTGGATTGCTGCCAGGGGAACCATAATTGGTCTAAATGGTACCGGTGAAGTGTTTACAATACTCGGTAGACATTCGTAGACCAAGGACACAGACAAGTAAGGAACAGACTCTCAACCTTAGGGGTTTCGCTTGCGCTCCTTTTGCCAGCTTGAGTCCTTCAACACTGGGCTTCACTAGTGTCACTGCTGGGTGATGATAGGACTAACCGCAGCGATCCTAGTGGTTGAATGACTCAAGCTTCCAAAAGGAGCGCAACCATTTAAACCTAGAAGTTGAGTGTCTGGGTATATTATTGTCTGTGGCCAGGGGTAAAGAAAATACTTTATGAGAGGTTATAATAATATTGCGCGTCTTGGTTACGTCACTGGTAGCCATGTTTGTGGAAATATTTAGTCGTTCTAATTAACCGTTGCCCAGGGGACGGTTGAATGTACTAATAGTACATCCTTTCCATGGAAGGCTCTTTCGATGTCCCGATGAGATTATGGTGATAGTGGATACGATGGTGTGGAACCAGTAGAATCACTTAAGCCTAATTAAGCTAATTGGTGGTCATTGAGGTATTACCCTTTCGGAAAAATACTCAAGGTACCAACTGGGAATTGAACCCGGGCCCCTATAGGCGGCTCGTAGCCAGGTGTGCACACACGGTTATCAAAAGAGGTGTCAAATAAAGATACTATGTGTGATTGGGTCAAATGGAGAAAATGGTTGGGTGAGCACATATCATTGGTTACTGGTTGACCGATCTGTTGGTATAATGGTCAGAAATCCTGGCTTTCTAACCTATAGGTCCCGGGCTTGATTCCCAGCTGGTATCAGGGATTTTTACTCAAAAGAGGAATCATTCCTATGTTCACCAGGAATTGGTTAGTTGGGCTTAAGTTAGGCTAAGATATTCACCGGCTTCATCCCACCATATTCACGCTCAACATCTCCTTACCTCATCAGGACATAGGAAGAGCCTCCATGGAAAAGATCTAAAACTAGTACATTTGGGCATCCCTTAACAATGGTACTTAGTAAGCTTACTCGCTAATCATTCCGCAAACAGAGCTACAGATTGATATAGCCCAGACATGCCATTATTATTATTTTATATTATTATTATTATTATTATTATTATTATTAATATAGATATTTGCATTTACCCCTAGACAACATCTACGCACGACATTTATCCCTTGGGAGACAACTAGGTTCTTTTACTAAACCACAATGAAGGAATTGGTTATTAGTAACACGATATGCTAGATTATTGACCTTGAAAATATTTGAAAATATTTAAGATGAGAATTAGTCTTATTATTTTGCTGGCTAATGTGAAAAATATGTCGTTGACAGGTATTAGAAACATGTATAATTAGTATACGAGAAAATTCTTCATCACCTAGTGCCCAGGTATCATCAACGTCTTAAACCACTCGGAAATCTAGTGGATATTTTTTCACTACCACGTCTTAATACCTGTTTAAGTTATACGCTTATATGATAATATTCTAGTGGTGTAGGGATGAGAAAAGAATTATTTTATAAAGTAATATACCCGCATTTGCATGAAAGGAGATTGGGATACCATTTAGAGAAAATCATCCTCAGTAGAACCGACCGGGATTTGAACCCTAATCTCCTTGTCATCAGCATACCAGTCAAACACGAGTGTGTCGCCTTTGACCATTTTTATATGGCATCGCATTTTATGGAGCAAAAACTTGGACTCTTAGAAAGATGGGAAAGAAATATTTGGAGAGCTTTGAAATGTGGGGCTGGAGAAGACTTGAAAATATCAGGTGGACAAACAGGGTGACAAATGAAAAGTCCTAAGAAGAGTGGGTGAAAAGAGAACCATTTTGAATGTGATTCTTCGGTACAAAGAAAACTGAATCGGATACTGCCTTCTACATAACGTCATAGAAGGGAAGGTTGAAGGGAAATATGAGCTTAGGAATTAGGAGGATTCAAATATTGGATGAGTTGAAGGAAAGATGAAAATTCTGGGAGGTGAAGGAAAAGGCAGAGGACAGGGTGCATTGGCGGTCTAAGTACACTAACAAAAGGAATGGACCTGTCGTGGGACAGAACACAAAATAATAATATAATAATAAGCCTTTTTATAATTATATCAGTCTGAGGTCAGTTGTCTTTAAGATATGCTTCAAACAGCCAAAATTAAATTTACATTGCTGTATTACTATCCAAAAGGCTTGATAGGATTATAACATTACAAAATGCCTGAGCAGGATCTTCTAGCTTATTTGTTGAACTAACAACGCGTCAAGTTAAAGTTAGAGTTCAATTCCTTGTCTAGAATTCATTTATCTAAACGTAATAATGCAAGAGTTAGTTTGAAAAAAAAATCAATATATGTCTTGTGTTTTTAAAAATTGAGCTAGGTGGCTTATAAGGTTCCTCGAATTTTAACAAGTGAATATCACTTTTAAGGTAGAAGTTCGAGAATCAACGTGAGGCCCTAATTCGAATACAAAAACTGCTTCTTCATGCTAAATTGATCAACAATATCCCTTCCCCTTATAATACCCCTCTCCCCTTTTTTTTATTTTACGCCTATGTCTGCTAATTGTATTACCGCAATATATCTGCAGTGCAGTTCCCATTATCCCGGCTAAACTGCTGTACCACAGACCCCCGTTGTAGAGCGAATAGAGGGGAGCGGGGATCCTTAAAACAGGAGCGTAAAGGACGATATTCCCCATGTGTAGGCAATTTCTGCCTTCCCCCTTGCCCCCCTCCGACCCCCCACAAAACTCGCTCCCAACCTATTTCAAGCCCTCTCTCCATATACCTCTTTCAAACTAACGACCGCCCCACCCACTGACATTTACCGAGTATAATTTGAAACCGCTGCCGGGATGGTGCTATGTATGTAGATTTTCAAGTGTGTTTTTTGTTCTTTTCTATCTCTTTTATTTGATTTTTTTTTTGTTTTATAAATGACCATTTGCACCCTAGTCTTATTACTCTCTTCCTTTAGTAAAAAAAAAAAAAACAGTATTGGTTCATGGTTTCCTAGGTATGTTAGGTGATTATTTTAAAATTGAACTTAGAATGCGTATTTTTATTTTATTTTTGAAGTTTATCCAAAAATTATTTGTTTTTATTAGAGGCCTATCAAAAATAGTAATATATTATGTTGTAATTTTAGTTTATTTTGATTTAATGAGAAAACGTTTGCCCATTTCTAGACTTATCTTCCTTACATAAAACACATATGTCGACACCTTGACCGAAAGTCATCCACATCTAGCCTGGTTAAGCTTCGAGGAGGAGGCTTAGACTGGAATACCAAATGGGCTTAGGGTGGTTCCTCTTAACTGGCTTCCTACTTTGTCTCCACGAAAATATGGATGCATTTACTCTTCTTTATACTTACCTTATTGGTGTCATTAGATAGCGGGTAGTCCAAGACGTGATGTTAAATAACAATTCTTAATAAAAATCAATTATTGCTTTAATAATTTTTAACCCCTTTTTCAATATACAGTTGCTAAATTAGTTTTGAAAACACGTAAATCAATGTTAGGAAGCCCGCTTCTGTGGCCGCGTGGTCTAACGCACCACTCTCGTGTTGGACTAGACTGCCGAAGACGGGGAATCGGGGTTCAATCCCAGTCGGGTGCAATGAGGGTGGCTATCCCTAAATGGGTTTCCACTCTACCTTCACGAAAATGCGGGTGCATTTCATCTAAACTAAACCTTCCTAATCTCTAACCCACTAGTGTAATTAGTACATAGGCGTATAACCCTAACGAGTAGTAAGACGTGGTACTAAAAAGATCTAGGAAACCTATAAGTAAACCTATATTAACTATAAAAATTTTAATGTCATGAAAAACTACAGTAATTTTACATATTGGAATTTAGTGTGTGTCAGCTTTATATTATCCAATTATACTATATAATCCAAGGAAACAATATAAAAATAGACGATATTTAAATACTGCACCAGAATTAGTCAGGGGTGAGGCTAGGAAAGCACATTCGAAGACCGGAGTAACTATCTTACATGCCACCAAATCATTGACCAACAGACCAATGCTTTCACTTATCTTACAATAATACTAAACATTCTTGAACACGTGTAAAAAGATTCTTCGTTGAGGACTAAGCGTCATAGGTGAATAAGACTATTTTATATTGTCTCAGTTCATTAGATGTGGCCTGTCTTTAACACGTGTAGAAAGCTCTTCTCTCCATTGAGGGTCTGAGTTCTGGGATGATCACAAGTCTGTTTGATATTGGCTTAGTTCATTTTGATGTGACCTTGTCTTTAACACGTGCAGAAAGTACTTCTCTCCAATGAGGACTAATGGCGTCATGGGGTGAACCAGGATGAACACAGGACTGTTTGATATTGGCTAAAAGTTCATTTAGATGTGGCCTTGTCTTTAACACGTGTAGAAAGCTCTTCTCTCCATTGAGGGCTCCTGAGCTTCCTGGGATGATCACAAGTCTGTTTTGATATTGATTGGCCTTAGCTCGTTTTGATATGACCTTGTCTTTAACACGTGCAGAAAGCACTTCTCTCCAATGAGGACCAATGAGCGTCATGGGGTGAACACAGGACTGAACACAGGACTGTTTTGATATTGGCTAAAGTTCATTTAGATGTGACCTTGTCTTGAACACGTGTACAAAGCACTTTTCTTCATCGAGAGTCAATGATCTTCCTGGGACTGTCTTGATATTGGCTCCAGTTCAAATGGATGTGACCTTGTGAAGTACGTCAACGAATGAATAGTAAGGACATATGAAGGGATTCAACAGGTAGAACTATCAGAGTCGGTGGTCTCATGGTCTAGCGCGTCACACTCGCTTTAGACAGGATTAACGGTGGTGGGGAGATTGGGGTTCAAATAAAACTAAGATGTACGAAAGAGGTTCTTTCCTAAACGGTTTAACTTTCTCCCTTCGCGTCAATGTGAGTCATCTAAACTCTAACCAGTCTCGTGGTATAGTGGTCAAAACCCCTTGCTGCTGACCTAAAGATCCGGGCTCAATTTCCCGCTGGTAACGAGAGATTTTTCTTGAAAGGGGAATAATTCCCATATTCACCAGGGTTTAGTTAGTTAGGCTTGAGCTAGTTTTAAAATCTTCATTGGCTTCACCCCATCATATTCACTATCATCATCACCACCTCATCTATTTGGGACATGGAAAAAGTCTCCATGGAAAGGATGTACGATTAGTACGTTCGTGCGTTCCCTGGGCAACGGTACATTAGTACTAGCTAATCTTTTCGTAAAATGAGCTACAGATTGATGTAACCTAGGTGAACCATTATTATTATTATTTATTTATTTTCTAAATTCTAACTTCCTCATCCCTATACTATTAGTGGATGGCCTTAAAGGGTAGTAAGACGCCTCCCACGCCCTGTAAAAATCTGTCGGAACTTGAGAATAATGAAGAATAAGCCAAACCTAGAATTCAAAATATGTCGTGCCAGGTCAAGGACATCGTTTTAATGAAAACTAGCCTTGATTCATCTGGTCTAAATTTGAACCCTGGACTCTCGATTCAAGTCAGCAGTTGTCTTTTCATGTATAGACCTAGCCATTTTTGGTTTAATTAATAATTTTATAGAGCAAGTTATATTACGTCTTATCATGATTACTTATGAGAAGGTTATTAGTTAAGAAAATGCACCCCCAATAGTGTATAAAGAGATTAGAAAACCATTGAGATAAATAACACCTGGAAAACCATCCCCAATACACCTTGCCAAAATATGAACCACGATATTTGTGTCATCGGATGTCCAGCCCATCGTGAACCTGACACCATGGATTACGTTACCACAAATATAACTAAATGATCAATGTAGTCATGGATAATAATTAAAAATACTTATTGTGATATCAGCGATCAAATGAGAGGATGGAAGATTTGGATGGTTTGAGATTGATGGAGGAAAATATAGCTGACGGTTGGTAAGAATGATTGAGCATGCAGAAACCAGATAATTTATCAAAAATATCGAATATTATAAATTAACATAATCTTAATTTTAATTCATTATTTTCGAGACGAAAACTTCAAATCAGTGAAAGCATTCTGAAAGAGCTAGAATGTCATAATGGCTCAACTTTTTACATCTTAATAGAATTAAATTTTGAAACTTATTTTAATTCTGTATTATTTTTATGATGGTACTTTCAAACTTTTGTGTAGGTGTGTACCGTTCTAACAAACTTTACAGCGTCTCTTTTATTACTCTAGTTTTCGCTGCCTCTTCAATCCTCTTCCTAGGTATTAGCTGCATTTCTGAGCCTTCTACCTTCGATTTGCATGAAATTGCCTTTCCTGCGATTGGCACCAAGTGTTGGATTTAAATTTCCTTTCCGAAGTAATTATAGAAGGGTGTATGGGGTAGTTTTGGCAGTTTGAGGATAGGGGAAGTAAAAAAGAGGTGCCGGGGAAGGGTTGGCTTATTGCTCTCACGCAGTGCGGCTTGCCGTAATGTCGAGTTTGAAGCTACAGGAGGGAAGGGGAAGACAGAGGAAGGGAAAAAAAAAAACTATTGTGGTAGCACGTTACGAAGGATACTGTCTTGTGTTGGTTGTTTCCATAATGTTTAATGTTACACAAGTATCTTGTTTCGTGTAGCATTCAAAATATTAAATAAAATTCCTTATCATAATGCAAATGAAGACTAACTGATTTATACAAAAAAAAGTGTGATCATAAAATGTATTTTTTTCCAGACACATTTAAAAATAATCTTAAGGGACATCACTTGGTACTTAGCTGAGATAAAAAACATAAAAATATACGTAGTTGTATATATTTTAAAAAAAATAAACAGCTTTTAAAAGTCATTGACAACCTTTTGTAAAACGATTTTGGAAATGGCCAAAACTATAGCAATAGCAAAACATAATATTTAAATATTTAAGTATGTATAAAATGACTTTCAACAGAATATAGCAATCTGGTTTTTGAACAAATGAGCTAGAATTTCAATTAAATTGTGTTTGTTTTTATCTTCCCTATTTTCTATGTAAAATATTAATTACAAGTCATCTTTAAACTTAGACCTCTAAGTATTAAATTAAAGCAAATCCAAATTGATTAGGGGTGTTGAACTGAATTAGGTCGTGGATATAATTAAACCTGCAGAATACTCTCAAAATCACTGGTGTAACTTAAATCATACTTAGTACATTTCTACTAAAAACAGTTAAAACTAACTCTGATATGTAAATCATTTATTTTCTGAGCCCACAATTTATACGCTAACTTAGCGTTAGGATATACACAAGCAGTAGGACAAAGCTACACCTACTATTAAACCATTTTAGGGTTAAACCTGTTTTAGGGTTCGCCAGACTACAAGCGTGCGAGCGAGCGGCTGAGTGACTGCTTGGACCAAACTGGCGAGCGCGTGATTAGCAGATAGCTCTCGATATTTGTTGACGAGTAGGCAAAGGTTCGAATCTTGGCTCAGTGGATCTGAGGATGGTTTTTGCAAATGGTTTATTGTTGTGGTTTTCCATACTTTATCTCGCTAATAGTGATTTTATTTGTTAAGGCCTACTTTGATTATATATTGAAGTATTTTAACATATCAAATTTACATATATATATATTATGGTTTATGATCTTACCAATTAATATTGGCCCTTTAGTAGCAAGTGTGCTAAACCTATCGATATTATAAAAATAAAAATATGTCAAATGAGAAGTTTTTCTACACTCAATGAACCAACATACAAAAATACCTAGCGCCTGTAAACAAGACACTGTACCGGGTCGAGCGCGCGCGCTTGAAAATTAGAACCAGTTCTATATTTCAAGCGCGTGCGCTCGCTCAATCTGGCCGTCCCGTACTCATTACTTGAAGTCAACCCTATAGTCCACGTGACTAAGAAATAGGACAGTCTTTTTTTTTCATACATCTCATGTTTTATGCAAATTTTCTATAAATGTATAATTTGCTCACTAGTGAATATAACTCGGACTATACAAAACAATATTTTTACTGGTTGTTTTCTATGGGTGTTAAACTTGGTTTCTTACCTAACATTACGAAAAAAAAATGTAGGGTTTTCGAAAACAAGGTGCTTAGGAAGATATTTAGTCCAAAAAAGGATGAGGCTATGGGAGTTAAGGAGGTTACATAACAGGTGAGTTACATACCATGTACACATCAAACCCTTGTTAGGATAATCAAATCTAACTAGGTTACTGTCGAAGAGACCATTGGGAAGACAGATGCAATGTGAGGATAAATTAGAATGGACCTGAAGGAGATAGGGTGTAATTAGTTTGGATTGGCTAGAACTATTTCAAGATAAGGATAGGGTGTAATGAGGTGGATTGGACAAACTAGCTCAAGATAGGGATTAGGTGCATAATTTTGTAAGTCTGGCAATGAACTTTCGAGCTCCTGATGCTTTAGCGTGAGTAGGTAACTAGTGAAGTTTTTTACCAAAACATGTATTTTATATTCAATATTTTGGTGGCTTACTAATAAGATGGCTCATTCTAATTCTTAAGGGAATCAAGTACCCTAAAAAATATTGAAATTTGTTTATAGCTAATATGATGATTACAAGTGGCTTAGACCAACTTAATTTCCGATCAAACCTAACAAAAATAATCAGAGATCATTAATTTATCATTGAACTGAATGCAATTTTATTAAAACGAAAATAAATTAATTTAGTTAGGATTTCTCTTTTATATAACAACTAAGTAATTGATGAATAAAAAACAGGTTTTAAGAAAATAAAAATAATACCAATATAGAAAAGTTACATTCTTGTACATATATTCTCTATGATTAGGATTTCGGCTCGATATTCGTTAATAATTTATATAAAATGAGGGAATCGGGTGAGTGATTAGTATTCCAGAAAAAAATATCACAATTCATTCCTACTTTAAATTATGTTAAGGTGCTATGTTAGTAGCATAAATACTTAATATACCAAAACAGAGCTTGTGGGCCCAATATTTCAACCCAGATTAACCTTTCCCAATACACCTTTACGATAGCCTGACCTAATAACATACAGTTCTGATTAAAAAAAACGTATTCAATATATCAAACTGCTATTTTTTTTTATCACCCCTCTCCCCCCTTCCTTCTTTCCAAACATCAAAAGAGAAGAGAGTAAAAGACCAGATTCTCGTCTAAACCATTAAACTTGTCAACGTTGATTTACCACTTGAGAAACAAGGTCTTATCCAACCTTTATGGTCATTTCTTTGGTATGCGTGTAAGTGGGATAGCGGGCTGTACTACTGTTACTTTGATCACAGATTAACGACGTCCACAGTTAAATTACGTAATATATATCATCAGTTTGGATAAAATTAATTTAAATCTGTAGTTCTAGTGCATATGAAAGGTGTCTCATAGTATCATCTTTAATTTCAACATTTAAAAATAAAATGTACAAAATTAAAGCAAAAACTATATTAAGTCATTTTTTATTCGTACTTAAAAAAATGCAAATATGTATTTAATCCATTCTACTAAAACAAATTGTTTCAATATGTCAATGGTGTTGATATTTACTAATTTATAAGTTTGATATAGGTCTAAGAGATTTTAATTTTACTTATACTATTGTTTTTGATAAGGGGTATTTAACTTGTACCTATCAACAAGATAATTTAACTAGCAGGTGATTTAATTCGGGGGAAGGACAACTAACACAGTGTCAGACTGTTAAAATTAATAAATCTTTGTTGGTTTTAGAACGAGATTATCAGGCAAAAAACCTAAATGATATTATATGTTCCTTTAGATTTTAGGGATAAATTGTATAACATTTTCAGCCTAAGTGATATTTAAACATTATTTTATTTTTAGAAGAAGGCTTCATATTTTACATTAACTTAACTACATCCTGCATTTTTCTTAATAAAAAATAACATTAAAATTCTTTTCCATCTTTAAAACTAATCTACCAGAATCTCAACCCCCTGAGCTTTACCTTTTTTGCCATTTTAGTAATACAAAGCATGTAATTTAAACGTCCACCCTTAATTACTACAAATGATTAATCACAGGGACCTTGATGAGTGGTCAAGGGGTAGGCCTCCCATCTCTTCTCCCAACCCCTGTAAATTACCTTGCACCCATTTATACCCCCTTCATCCCTCCCCACCTCTCTTCTCAGTACTTTTTCTCTAAATTACCGTCTTTTTTTTTTCCTCTCTCCAACCTTTGTGTGTGTGTTGATTGCTTCTCCCTGATTGCCTCATGGGTAATTTGTTGCTTCCCCCTCACCCCCCCCCCAAAAAACCTCCTTCATCCCCCTAATTCATGTCACGCACTTACTCATTCTAGCCTCCACCATCTCCTTACCCTTCACGTCTCTGCAGCCAATAATTTTCAAACTCACCCCCTATATGTTTAACACCCCTTTGCTCTTCATGAGACTCCAACTGATGGCGAAGACGTGTTTCTTTCGTGTTGGCTTTATATTACTTTCTTAAGCTCCCTCTAATGTTTATACATCCATTAAGGGCCTACAGTAATGAGAGCATTTTTTTTTTTTTCCATTTTAGTGGACAGTCTTTCTAAATTCACTGGTTGTAGCCGGATCAAGTATACCCAAATTTTCTTAATTAAGGACATGTCAGACTGTTATAAAAAGCTACTAGAACTACTTTCACATATTTTACGTCATGTTATGTGATATGCAGATTTCACTTCCGATATTAAATATAGGTATCTAAAAATTAAAACAAATGGAATAAAATTGGTTCTATGTTGATCAATAAAAAATTTTCAATTTCTAAAAGGTACTCAAAATGTTTGAAAATCACGGTGCCACATAAATTTCCATACAAATTATAACCTACATATTACAATCTACAGTTAAATATTTTATATTTGTCCTACTGGACGGTGTCAATAAAATAGGATAATAAATGTTTTGATATAAATATGAATTAAACTGATAGGATGGTTAATACATAATATTATAGTAAACTAGCCTTCAAACAGAACCAACATATAATAAAAAATAAGTCACACGGATGATACATACTCGTCGCTGGGTGTAATTATGTGTAGAGTAATCAGATTTTACATTTAAACCTTTCAGAAACTGACTGAATTAAAACATTTTTATCCAGCCCATGAAAATCTCAAGTTTGCTTAACTTTTTTACAAATTACGGACAAAATCGGGTAAAAAAAATTAATTCAGGACAGATGTCTTATTTCGTAAATTGTCCCCGAAAATTGTGGATGAATGCTTACTTTAACGTATATGCCTACATCACCATACAGTTTATTGTAATGTATCGCAATCAAAAGAATCGGCCAGAAACAAATTTGTCAATAAAATTGTTTACTGTGCTTGTAATATAATAAACCAATATAAGCCCAACATGATTCTAGAATACATATAGTCTTACAGTTCTAACTAATTGGTAATTTAAAGTAGCTAAATTTATTCAAACTGATCTCGTTTTCATAGATTAGACTAGCAATCCGCACGGCGTCGCCCGTGACTCACTGTGGTATGAAAAATTATATAAGGCCCCCCCACTTCCCCCCACCCCCACCATGGTGCCCGTATCTCTGAAACGTAATTATAAACCAGATAAAAAATATTTTCTTCAACAATTTGTTAAAAATAGCCTAATTAAAAAGCTAATTAAAATTTTAAAATCCGGCTTGGAGGTGCATTCGACCTACTTCCGTCCACCTATGTTAAACATTTCAGATCTCTGCGTGCCGTAGATTAGGCTGGGCATCGCACACAAACGAACAAACACACACGCAGACAAACACTTCCTTTAATTATTATATATATATGTAGTTTTCTTATTTTAATTTTTAGTGCATGGGAATTTACTACTTAAGATTCTATTCCATTAACTAGTGTAATATTTAATTTCAAAAAATTTAATGGTGCGTAGGATACTAATTGAACTGGTTACCATGAACATATAAATTTCCTTGAAGGAAGTTATTTACTATCTATAAATAAAGAATTTTATTTGAAAGGAAAACTTGTTTTAAAAACCTTACAAGCAAAGCGAAAAAAAAATTACAAGTAATGTTTCTTTTGATTAAATTGAATACTGGAATGTGGGACCATCTAAAGTGAAATTGTAAAAGTTTAAACCTAAATATTTTGGCTCAATTTTTTTGTAAAGTCAAACATGAAGCATCTTTGAATATTTACGTTACTGTATTTTGAGTTGGCTGATAAAATTCAATAGGATAGAAAAACTTTATTGATCAAAATGTTAATTATATATACTTATATAAGTTATATATTATTTAACAAAGAGAATCTAAATCCAGATTTTTTGCATGACTGATTTAATCAAATTTGTTTAAAACTTGGTCACATAAATTATTCAAAGAGGGCAAATAAAATTTATTGTAAGATAAATTAGACTCTTGCTAATCGTTGTAAAATAAAATAATAGTAATTTTTAACATTTATATTTAGAGCGATTTGAACTTATTTTTTTAAATTTTACTATAAAATATATCCACCAAACTTTTCGGTTCCATGCGATCACTAATATTCCTCTCCTGACTCTAGAAGGGGATAATCACAATGGCTTCTAGTAGTGGAGGGAGGGGCCTAAGCCCTAGCTCCAAAACTTGGAACCCCAGTGGTTGCCATAGTAACCAGGGGCAGCTCCCGCCCCAAAAACCCCCGGCCATAGCTGCCACGAGCACACGAACCATCCCAACTCACCCCCTCTTCCTCACCCTTTTTCACTCTAACTCCTCTCGTCCTAAAAAAAAAAAAACTCCATCATCCCCCTTCCTATCCCACCTCTCACCAAAACCGAACCGCTCTTGAAAAACCCTGACTGACTGCTTCTAACGTATTGTTCGTACCCTTGTTTCCTCCATACGTGGGGGTGCGGATCCAACTAGGATCCCTTTTAACTCTTCACGTCCTTGACCTCTCAGTAAATAATAGTCTTAAGCCCTAAGGGTTGGACGGCAAATAAATAGCTCGTGATGAAATACAGCCCTTGTTCATATTGGGAAACAAACATACCAGGCAACTTTCTACTCCCTAAATTCAATCAATTGAATGATCTTTTCGGATATGTGTCGCTTTATCTGGGATCCTCACGCATATTCAGAGACAATAATATTGAGGTCTTATTTTATTTATTGTTAACCACGTATAAACTAGCCGTTTACTTATGTACTAATTACGCTAATGTTTTAGGGATGAAGAAGGTTGGATTTAGAGGAAGTGTAGCCACATTTACGTGGAGAAAGAAAATGGAAAAAACATTTTGAAAAACAGCCTCAGTACACTTGACCGGGATTTGAGCCCCGGTCTCTATGTCATCAGCGAAGTGGGTTCCAAAACATTCAGATTAAAAATAAATTGAAAGATGCTTCTATATTTTTAAAGTACTTATTTTATTATTGTAATGCCTAGTGTGTTAAACATACAGTATCTATACCTGAATTTTCTTAAGAATGGATGTCACTGATTCTTATAAAAAGTGACTATCTTGGGACTAACCAATTTTTGCACCGCCTATTGTTTCACTAATTATCGTCAGAAAATCACCTCCACACCACAAACATTGACACGAAAAGGTAAGCTACATCTCTTCACCACTATAAATTCAGTTTAGTAAGCACTGTGCTACAATTCAGGAAGTTCGGTTCTCTTCGTGGTACTAACCTTATATAACATAACCTAACATTTTTTACAATATTTTGATGAATATTATATCCAATTGTAATTGTACTGTACATTATATTTTCGTTTAAGTTGGTTCGAGTATATTCCCTATGTCCGTCCCTTTTTTTGGATATTTTGTCTTATGTAGAGGTGGGATACATTTTGGCAGGTGAAAAAAGGATTTTTGTGTAGATGGGGCTCCACTAAATTTAATTTTAAGCTTACTAATCAAGTCATATTATCTGCAGCTGCCATTTATGATGCATATTATTAATTCATATTAAATAGCACGAATGATATATTAAAATGTAATCAATCACAGAAAATTATTTGTATATTCTAAAAGGTTTTCCAAATGTAAATTCGTAAGAACATAAAGTTGTTTTTTTTATTGATGGCGTTAGGTACTTATGCTTTCATATCAAATTATTTGACCCAAAGAAACGAGATGATTTAACTGTATTTTAAAGTTATAAATATTCATTTGCCTGTATAAAAAAATGGGAAGTCACGAATTTGGGAATAACATCTGAAGGGGATTTGAAAGAAAATAAATATCAGCCTCGCTGGTAAAAATCAGTTATGGTTCACCTAATAAGATTTTTTATTTGTTTGTATTTAGTTTTAAATATAAATTCACTATCGGACCAAAATATTTGGTAGAATAGGTCTACTTTTATCACAACATATAATATAACTTACTTCTAGCACAATTATTTATTTGTAAGAACTACGTTTATGTTGAATTAAACTAAGGTGGGGTGGAAAGTAACTCGAGTTAAGGGCCATATTTTTGTTGTTAAAAAAACATTTTGGCCCAAAATAAATAAAATAGAGCACCAGTAGTATATATAGTAGTTTCAACAGCCCTTGAATATTTGTCATGACTAATAAACCTCGCAAAAAAATAACAAAAATCTTTTTCTTCATTAAAAATCATGTTAATTTCAATATTTAAAGTCATATGCCTAAAGAATGCAATGCTACTGTATCATTAAATCACGCTTCAGTGGCCGCATGATCTAAGCCACTGATCTAAGCCACTACTCTCGCAATATACTAGAGCCGATAGCGGGGATATCGTGGTTTGATCCCGATAGGGTGTACTAAGGGTAGTTTTCCCTTTAATTGTTTCCCACTCTCTCTCCACGCAAATGCGGGTGCACTTCTACATTCAACCTTCATCTTTAACTTCTAATCAATTAGTAATAAGAGTAACTAGTGCGTAAGAGTATATCTCAAACGGGTAGCAAGACGCGGTGTTAAAAAAAATCAAATCACTGGCAAGAGATAAAACTTTTATTAAACAAGTTTTATGATTGATACTTTACTTTTACTTGAAGCTAGGTCTCTCTCTTGGATGCCAAAACGATAAAGAAGCTTTCAAACATTTGATTAAATTCTTGATTAAGAACCTTTTACAAGTGAAGATTTATTATTATTATTATTAAGAATTAATAGCCAGAGCTATTATTTATGCTTATAAGTGGGAATTAATCCATCTAGATATCATATTCTGAAAATTGAAAAATGACACCTGGACACGGGAATCGAACCCGGGACCTCTGGCTTAGTACGCCAATCGTCGGCTACAAGTATGTGATTATATTAATATCACGAGCCATCGGATATTTGTAGCCGACGATTTCCGCTAAGTCCATCATAGACTCTGCCTTAAAATATGAGTGAAGAATGACCCTCGGCACGGGATGAATCCTGGATAGCTCAGTGGTTAGAGCATTGGCGTACTAAGCCTGAGGTCATGGGTTCGATTCCCGTGTCCAGGTGTCATTTTTCAATTTTCAGAATTATTATTATTAATAAAGTTATTTAACATGCATTTATGAATCGACTGGCTCTATCATCACACGATACTAAGTAACGCTTAACTAAATTAGACCTAGAACAGACACAACAGCCAGCCCCCGGTCGTTAATCCATCACAATGGAAGGGCAAACTGACATTTCACCGATGATATATATTTCGACCATGCCGGGAATCGAACCCGGGGCCCTTATATCAGTAGAAATACATGCTATCAATTGAAATATGTTGTAGGGCAAAATCTCGTTATATTAATATAATTTATTTTAGTAAAATCACACAACACTAAATTGCAACAAAATATCCACATATTTTAATTTTTCCAATAATAGCTCAATACGACACAAAAAGCAATGCTTTAAGTTGTCAAAATTTTGGTTTGATAGCTTTGTAAATCCAGCCATCGGTTACAGAACAGCTAATTAAATATTTTAATTGTTCACAGGCTAATTAATATCTCTAATTTGATTTTAAAATCTTACTTATACTTCCTTTGTAAATTTTATGTTTTATTGATAACTAGCGGACCTGACAGACGTTGTCCTGCCCGAACGTTGGCTTTTAGTTTGGGTGGCATAGTTGATTTCGATAGTAAAACAAATACTATGTGATCATCACAATTACAAATTCACAATGAACTCCAATTAGTGAGTTACACAAAGATTACAAATTCAGTGTTTGCCAAGACAACATACAAAATAAAACATCTTTTCATTTTTGTCATTTCACCCACAACTCCACAAATATCAGCTGTATCGAAAATTTTTTTTGAGGTTACTTGTTCTGATATGTAAAAAATCTAAAAAAAAATCACCCCCAAAAAATTCCCTTAAAAATAAAAAAAAATCCTAGAACCCGATTGCAGCGCCACCTTACAAATTCACAATGAACTCCAATTAGTGAGTTACACAAATATTACAAATTCAGTGTTTGTCAAGACAACATACAAAATAAAACATCTTTTCATTTTTGTCATTTCGCCCACAACTCCACAAATATCAGCTGTATCGAAAAATTTTTTGAGGTTACATGTTCTGATATGTAAAAAATCTAAAAAAAAAAAATCCCCCCCCCCCAAAAAAAATCTCTAAAAAAATCCTAGAACCCGATTGCAGCGCCACCTACCGGGTCCAATTGTGAATCTAAACCATCCACGAACCCATTAAAACACACACAAAAAATTTCATCAAAATCGGTCCAGCCGTTTAGGAGGAGTTCAGTGACATACACACGTACAGAAGAATTATATATATTAAGATAATGACAGCCTTTCAACAAAATGAGAAAGAAAGTATTTAAAAGTAGGCTATAAGCTTGGGATAAACTAAAATTGTAATAATAAATTAACCATAATTTGAGTACATCTAATGACTAACTCTCAAAAAAGACTTACATGGTTTCTAAGCCACCAGATCTAGTTATTACATCCATTTTTAAAGTTATTTAACTTGCACATTCTGAATCAAACGATTAAATAAAAACACGGACTGCAAAATAACTTATTTCTAAAAAGAGACCAAGAACACCTGCCATCAAATAATCACTAATTACAATTGTTTCTGTCATGCCACTGGGAATTTAAGCTGGGACCCTTGACAAAGTATAGGGCCTACATACTAGATCAAAGTATTTATTTAATTAGTGAACAAAAACCAATATATATATATATATATATATATATACATAAATTAAGAAAGTTATATTTAAGCTACCTATAAGCAAAATTGCATGTCTACCTCTTTTTATTCTTCTGTATAATCTAACAAAGAACATTATTTTTGTAGACAACGTTTGCACACTTTCCTTTACACAATACAGCGAGTACTTGACTCTTAGTAAGTAGGTGAAAGTTTTTAGCAGGTAACCTCATTTCTTTCTCTTAAAAAAAAGACTAAATGGAGGATAAAAAAATTACAATCTAGAAATATTTTTTAGCAAAGAAAAAATATGTTTCTACGTTTAAAGCCTTTTTTTTTTAATGTCTACGGAAAATAATTTCACGCTTTCTCTTCTCTTTTTCACCCCTTTACGAAAGAAGAAAACAAATTTCCAGAGGTATTTCTTCCCCCTGGCTTTGCCTTCCAACCCATCTTCTTGCTCCTCTCGTGAATCTATTTTATTTTATTTTATTTTTTTAAATAATGGTTCAGTCGTCCAAAGATTGATGGTGACATAGTTTATTGCAGCTTCCCCCCGCGCTCTTTTTGTAAAAGTTTTCTTCTTGTGACAACCAGATAGTTTAGAAGTTGGTAATGTTAGACGCTTGTGTCTGAGCATCTTTTCTTGTACGGAATTTCTTTGCTGCCAGGCCTACTTCTCCCCCGCTCCCCCCTTATGTAACTCTTTATCTCCCACTCTCTCTTTCACTGGCTAGCAGTGTTGACCTCCACGAAGAAGGCACCCGATTCTGGAACGTGAATCATCATCATCAACAGCAGCTATTTCCAGCCTGTGGCTGGGTCATTTTATTAGAACGCCTCCTTTTCCCTCTATCCTTTCATCGTTATTCTTCCTTTAATCACTTCCATTCTTCTACTCTCACTTGCACATTTTCTGTTATCTGCTTCTCCCATCTCTTTCTTGACCTCCCTTGAGGTCTTTTTACGTGAATCTGAGGTTCAAACCCTGCTAATAATAATGGCGTGCCTGTGCTACATCAATCTGTAGCTCAGTTTGCGGTAAAACTAGACGGTACTAATGTACCGTTGCTTAGGATAAACCCGAATGTACTACTCATACAATCTTTTAGGTGGTGGAGCTTTCCATGAACCCGATGAGATGAGGTGATGATGATAATAATAGTGAGTATGGTGGGAGTAAAGACCAATGAAGATCTTAACTTGACCTAAGCCCAACTAACCAAACCCTGGTGACCATGGGAATTACTCCCCTTTCAAGAAATACCCTCTGGTACCAGTCAAGGATCGAACCCTGGACTTTTAGGACAGAAGCCAGGTGCTCTGACCAGATTAATGGGACGGCCAGACTGGGCAAGCGAGCGGGCGAGAGACTAAAATATAAAATAGAACACATTGGTTGAAATGAGAGGTGGCCAGACTGGAGCGAGCGACTGAGCGCGCGCGCTTGAAAGATAGAACTGGTTCTATTTTTCAAACGCGCTCGCTCGACCCGGTACAGTCTAGTTTACAGGCGCTAGGTAATATTATTATATGTTGGTTCATCGAGTGCTAGGAAAACTTCTCATTTTGACATTTTTATTACTATCGATAGGTTTAGCACACTTGCTACCAACGGCCTAATTTAATTGGTAGTATCATAAACCATACTTATATGTGTGTATATATATATGTAAAATTGATATGTTCAACTACTTCAATATTATCAAAGTAGGCCTTTACAAATATGAACCACCATTAGCGTGGAGAGCGGATGAAAAAACCACACAATAAATTACTTGTCAAAAACCACTCTCAGTTCACTGAGTCAAGATTTGAACCTTTGCCTCCTCGTCAACAACTATTGAGAGTTATCTGCTAATCACGCGTCCGCCAGTCTGGCCACCCAGTCGTTTGCGCACTCGCTCACACGCTTGTCAGTCTGGCCGAACCCTGAGCCACGAGGCCGGTTAGAGCCTACTTAAATAGGGAATAGATAGAGATTACTATTTCTTAAGGCGGCTCTACACGTACGCTGACAAATACTCGTTACTTTTATCAATTCTCGAATGTTCATGTGAAAATAATCGTCAAATACTCCGTCAACACAATAGTCTATATTCGTTACCTTGGACGAACATGAAAGCAACCCACTTCGGTGGCCGAATGGTCTAAGGCGTTACTCTCGCAGTAGACTAGACTACCAATGACGGTGCGATTGAGGTTGGAACATCAGTCGGGTGTATTAAGGGTGGTTTTTCCAAAATGATTTTTTTCACCCTGCCTCTAAGCAAATGCGGGTATACTTTCTCTCAAGATAGCCTCCCTAATCCCTAAAACCATTAGCGTAATTATAGTACATAAGCGTATAACCCGAATGAGTAGTAAGACACGGTGATTAAAAAAAATGCTATCACACCATGGGAAAGGCAAATGATCGTGTAGACTATATATAATGTAAGCTTGCTATGTACAAATCTAAGTAAATGTTATAAATCGTTGCGTAAAACTTGTTATCTTCACTCTCTATTTGATATATAGGTACAATGGTAGACCGGTCAAGAGAACTTTATTCCCGAGAACTTGGAAGCAAACCAGTTGGGGTTCAAAGATCTCATCTGCACCCACTTTCGATTTAATTAATTGCTCTTTCTATTTATTTATCATCACCACGTCTTACTACCTGTTCAGGTTATACGCATACATGATAATTACTCCAATAGGGTAGGGATTAGTTCACATAGCCATATTTTCATGGAAGGAGAGTGTAGAACCATTTAGGGAAAAAAAAACACGCTCAGTAGACCCAACCAAGATTCGAGCCCCGGTATCCAAGTCATCGGCAGGTCAGTCCAACACGAAAGAGACACCTTAGACCATTCGGCCACTGAAGTGGGTGGTAGTTTAATTAACTCATTTATTTAAGGAATATTGGACAAAAAGGCATCCAAGACACATGCTTGATATTTCGTTTCAGTTACATAAGTTGGTCTGACTTCGAGAGGTCCATTTCTAAATAATTGGACCGTTGCCCATTACAGAAGTCAGTTTGTCACGTAAAAACTGTTATTCCCCACTACATCTTAACATCTGTCCTTCTCTTCTGTCCTTCACTTTGTGTTGTATCATTCGCATACATCTATCGACACTAATTTACCGCCCATGATCTGCGGCGCAAGAGATCAAGGTATTATTTTAATAACTAAATAAAAAAATACATAATGGCGTTGTATGATGGTCTTAATATCTATTAAGCTGTCAAGTAAACAGGTTTTTGATGTGTCAATGTTTTTATTCTTATGTTATGTATATTGATGCTGATTGAGTAAGGTAGTTAAATGACTTCATTTATCTTTCGTTTTGGTAAACCACTTAAAAAAATAGAGAAAAACAAACATACACGAAGCTTATTTGTAAAACTTACAAAAGATTACAAAAGTATAAATATGTGTGTATATATAAAGAACAAAGTATAAATGTTTTTCTGAACATGCTTCCTTTTTTTTTTAATTTCGATTCAGTGAGCTTACGGAATAAACGTCAATCTTATATAGTCTGGTTTTTCCGTTAACAAGGAGGTCAGGAATAGAGTCTCTGTCGGGTGTACTGAGAAAGGATTTAATAAACTTTGGCTTAACTCTCTCACTCCCCAGTCAGGCTCACATAGTCTGGTTTACTGGTGATGGGGTTGAACCCAGGCCAGGTTCATTGTTAAGGTTTTCCCAAAATTAATACCCTTTCTGCCTCCACACAAATGGGGATACACTCCCTTTAAATTTTACCTATATTATATTTACCCCATTAACGTAATTAAAATAAATCCAGAATGGATAACAAAACGCAGTGGATAAAGCAAATAAATTTATATTTTAGCTAAAACAATTAATAAACCTTATGTGAAACTAAATGGCAACTAAAACACATTTAAACTATTCAGTCTTCCCCAGAAATCAAATCAAGAACGCTTAGCCTATATCAAAAGGCTTAAGCGTTATCGACCTATTTAAGAAGTTATCCGCCTTTGAAAACTAATAAAAATAAATGGTATGGAACTCCGCACGGAATTTCTCCCTCTTACGTTAAAAAAAACCTTTTGAATAGCTTTCATATTAAACGAAATAACTAGATTGAAAAAATATTTACATACGTCGTTCAGCCAGCTAGTTTCAAAAACGGTGATAATATAGTAAAATATAATCAAGGTTGGCCTCAAACAAACAAAAAATGTTTTATTAATTATAAGGTATTTTCTATTAAAAGTATGATTGAAGTCGCATGTGGCGTGGCAGTCCTTAAATAACGCTCCATTTCTATGCTTTGTTTGTTTGAGTAGCTTAAACGCTTCAAGGCTCTACTCAGATCGTTTTTTTCTTCATCAGCTGCATGCGCATGCCTAGTGCCGAGAGTGTGTTTATACTAATCAGCTGGTAAAGTAGTACGTAAGTTGTACATAGTGCCCGACTTCACGTCTAATAGCTCTCAGTTGAAAATGTATATATTTTCGTGTCTCACCACTTAAGTACTGGTTTAGTTCCGATTTATGTAAGTGTAGTTAAGTGTATACTAATCTCTGTGCTCTTATCATTATGATGTTAAGTTTAAATTGTTATACTGTATATTTAGTTTTATAGTGGAGCTATTAAGTAGATGTTAAGTGAAAATATCAGTGCAAAAAAATCAAGTTTTTAATAGCTTAAAGTGCGACTAATTTCAAAAATCTAATCAAAAGTATATGTTATTTAAAAAAAATACATAAATAGCAAATAGGTATAAGAACCAATACGATTTTAAATAAATTGTTCAAATCTTATTCCTAAAAGGGAAATTTGAAACAAATCTAACTAATTAGGTATTATTTTACTGATATTAATCTAGATATCTTTAATATATTTCTATATCATATTTAGTTTTTAGAATAAACACTATTCAATAAAAGTTTTAATGTTTAATTTAAACACCATTATTTCTTTCTACGAGGAATATTATTTGGTCGTATCTTCTAAAACAATTTTATAAAACGAAAATGGGATTTTTTTTATATTTTTGGATTATTATATGGATTTACACTCTACTGAGCATAAGCTATAGAAGTAACATACCTAACAAGCAACATAAAAAATAAATCAAAACTAATTTGATTAAATATAGCTATTTACATTAATATCTATATTAAAATAAGTTTGAAAAATGACAGCTAGACACGGGAATCGAAATTATATACTTAAAATGTGTCTTGTAAACGGGTGGATATATTGTTACAAAAATTATTCCAAACAAACAATTTTGTCCTAATATTTACGTCTGACCACACACTTGAACCCTATTGTAACAACGCTCTTCTACTGAGCTACCCAGGAGTGTACCTTCCTTAGACTCGATTTGTAATCATTTTAAGAGGCAAAGTCTGTATGAACATGTGTGAGGGGTTTCCTTGAATCACGACCACAATAATAATTCTCGTTGTCTTTACTGTAGCCAACAAACACAATCACACTTTCATAAAAAACTTAGCTTTAAATAGTTAATTAAAAACGATTGTGAGCACGGGACAGAAATGTGTATCCTAGTGGTTTCATGTTGATTCGCTAACCCAAAGGTTCCAGGTTTGATTCTCCTGACATCCACACTGGTGAGAAAGTATACCAAGATTAGGTCTCATTTTTGTGTAGGTTCCTGTTGAACGTTAGCCTTTGGCTCGAATCCTGTCCGGGTCTAATAATGATTTTTTTTTTCTCCTAAATATGTTTCTATTCTCACTTCACGTAAATAAGTACACCCTTTGTTTAATGCCTCATCCACACTCTAGCCGAGACGAATCGAGAAGCCCGATTTCGAGAATGTAGTAGGTGCTCTCGCTTCGCCTTACCTAGCCTCGTTTCGGCGACGCTCGGGTCCGTGTCGGTCTTTGGTGTCCGAGTCAAAGGGCTCGAGACGCGATTACGAGTACACCGCCACACACTCGTCCAGTCAATGCGCGATTAGAGCCCAAAGTGTTGAAACTTGGCGCGTCATCGGATTTAAGTGATTATAATCTGGTTTTCTTTTAATTATGGTTGGTAAATGCTATTGTAAACATGAGGGACTGGACAAATGATACAACAATCCAATTCTTGGGATTATACCATAGCAAGCCCTTTCTTGTGGGAACCGAAACATATGTACCACAAAGATAAGAATAAATTTAATGATGCGTAGGTTCGCATAAGGACCGGCCACACGGAGCCGCACGCATTTTTCCGGTGGAATGCTATCCATGTTTTAAGATGCAAGTGGCTACACGAGTCCGCACCGCACCAGCGGGGCGAATCGTCGAGAGAAAATTGCTCCGCAATTTTGCGGTGCGGTGCGGACATATAGCCACCTACCAACGGAAAAAAAAATGTTCGGGAGCCTCCGAACTTTGTTTTATGCTAATCACTAAGCACTGTAGGGATGGGCAAACAGTGATTTTAGATATCGTGGTGATCACAGTGACCTTGATTTTAAAAGAGCAGTGATTTATACCAGTGATTATTCACAGTGATTGGCAGTCACTGTGTCAGCACTTGTAAAACTAGGTATTTCTTTCACAGCTGTTGCACGTGTGACGCCTGTAGTCATTGTTTCCAATATTACGTACAAGATAAACAATATTATTGAACAACAAACATTTTTTCTTATTATTAGCTAACTTAAACTTTATTCTTCTAATTAATAGCTAACTTAATTTTATGAAAATAGGTGGAAACATAGCAAGTAATGCAAGTAAAAATTAAAATACAAACTTATTTTGTAATAAAAATCAGTTTATAACGAATATAAAAATTGTTAGAAAATGCTGTGTGGTGCGGGTCGGTTCCGTAAAGCCATACTTTTTTTTTGTGGCGTAGTACAGCAATTTCGACATCCTCCATCAAAATGACAACTGCACTGACAGATGACTGTAGGCGAGAGGCGAGATTGTAGAGAACCTTACTCGGCTCGTACAATCTCGCTGAATGTCTCGTCCGGATCGTTTCTGCGAGAGTGTGGATGAGGCATTAAAATTATACCTGAGCCATCCCTACCCCATTTAAAATTATGAGAGCCCACATGAGTGGAAAAAGTCCTATGTACTGAGTAATTTTTAAATATATTTTGTTGCTAGGCTTATCTTAAATTGTATCCAATAATCATTTCCAATGTAATAACAATGTGATTTTTTTTTTCCCCTCATCAGGTCCTAATGGCTGCCCAAGACGTCGTGGTCGTCAGACCTACACCAGGTTCCAGACTTTAGAGCTGGAGAAAGAGTTCCATTTTAACCATTACTTGACCAGGAGGAGGAGGATAGAGATCGCTCATGCGCTGTGCCTCACCGAGCGTCAGATCAAGATTTGGTTCCAGAACAGGAGGATGAAACTAAAGAAAGAGTTGAGGGCGGTGAAAGAGATCAACGAACAGGCGAGGCGAGAGAGGGAGGAACAAGAACGGTTGAAACAGCAGCAACAGGAGAAACAGCAGAAACACGAACAGCAGCAACAGCAACAACAGCAGCAACAACAGCAACAACAGCATCACAGTATCAGTCACCACCATCACGAACCACACAAGTTAGGACTAGATAAATCGGGTGGTACTGACCTTCTGAAAGCGGTTTCTAAAGTGCCGACGTAAAATTCACGAACGAGAAGTGGGGTAAGGGGGTTGGGCAAGGAAGTCCCAAAGTGTGTCGTAATAATTTTTTGTTTAATAAATATAAATTAAATCTTCCAAGAGAAACTGATATGTTTTTTTTTTAAATAATGGTCCTATTTTTCGTATAAATCTTGGTTATCTCACCCTTGTCCTTCACCCAAATATTAATAATTAAACATTTTATTACTATTCAGTGTCGTAAAAGACTGTTTTCTGTGAATTAACTTTTGTTGAATATTTTTATTTGACGTCACAAAAAAAAATCAGTTGCCGTTTTAAGTATAAAAAATATAAGAAACAGTAAGTTAATCAATAGTTGATACATTTTTTGAATTAATAAATATATAGCCTTTCCTAGGTGATTACATATATACGTAAGTTGCTCTGTGTTTCCTCATAAGAAGTAGTTGGCCATTTATGTGAACTGTGATGCCTGGACGTGTTTAATCATCCAATTGCTAAATCTACAACAAAAATTAAATCCTAAATCATTTTTTAAGAAAAAAGAAAATCAATCAAAAAAGAAATGAGTTGGTTTGAAATGAAGAACAGCTATTGTCTTTATATTAATTTTAAGATTTCATTTTATTAATTATTTCTTCAAAAGAATGTGTTAGAAGCCCTCCAAATGCAGCATTTAAGATACCTTTTTTTTCTGTAGTGATTTGACAGATAAGTGAGCAAATCTATATTGTTATTGTTGAAGTGGTATTTTTTGATTTTACTTGTTTTTAATTTGGAGCCATTTAAGTAAAATTATTAAAGTTTATTACATGTTATATATCCCTGGTTTGGCTTTAATCCATTAACAAATTGAATTATAGCAAAGGGGAGGTTGCAAAATTACATAAATATGAGTAAATTTATTTGGTAAAAAGTGCCCATTAAATGGGTAACATTGATTAGTTTACAATAATTGTACACTAAGTGTTCAAAACGTTAGTTGTTTTTCAACAAATAGACAACGTTGTTCTAATTATAGTGTTAGTTACAGTTTTGTTTTGTTTAAAATGATTTTGTACCTATTAATAATAAGTCACTAAAGTTATGTAATCGGCCCTACTACTATTTAATAAGGCAAACTTTTGTATTAAATTAAATAGATTAATAAATCTGCTGCTTAGCTGAGAGTAAAATAATAACGAGAATTGCAAAATATTTCATTTGACTAATTAAAGGACGCGTCGTGTCTAATTGATTAAACTCAACTCTTGTTTCCATCGTGGAGAAGTTTTGATGCATTTTTTTAAATAAGATGCCATACATAAAGTTGTATAGTACAGCTTAAGTCTTGCCATAATAGTTAAGATTATTTTATAGCCTATTTTGTTTGTTAATTTTGTGTCGACCTTGTGGAACCTTCGGCTACGGGATCCTAAATAGTTAGCACAAATATTTTAAAAAAAAATATTAATTCATTATTTAAATATCGAGTTTAATTTTCCACTATTCACTAATGTTTTTCGAATAAATTATTTACTGTTATGAATGACTATTTTTTCCCCTCGAAATATTTCCATGAACTTATAAATAGGTTATAAGTTGTTTCATTTTGTTAGCTTTTGTACAGTATATAGCTTTAATATAATTTAATTAAGTTTGTATTAAATATATGTTCATATTAATGAAATTTCTTATTTTACAGTTGAGGATGTTGCTGCATCTAAGAAGTATTGACAATTTATTTTTATTTTTTCATAAGAAATTACTTGACCAGTTCGAACTTGTTAAAATTATATAGTTTGGTTTTATGAAATGGCGTTGTTTTAATTTGTCAAGAAAACTAATACTCTTTAAGATATAAGTTATAAATAAATGTGTTTATAGAGTTTTAAAATCTGTCATGTTTACATTTTATCTTATCTGTAATTTTTAATGCAGAGTTTCATGTGTAGATTCAATTATAGTAATACAAAATGTATCTTTCAAATTTATTTCAAAAAATGCTTTATTTTAATATTTAAAAATTACAACTACCATGAATCTTGTTATCATAAAAACACATTCATTTTATGTTTCATTAAAATATAAACAGAGTTGGTATCAGTACGCTTCTATAAAAAAAAGGGCCAAACTTGAAAAATTAAGTGAAATTGGTGTGGTAGGGATACTTAAGCTTTTTTAGTCATGAATTGTCCTTGTTAAAACATGATTTCTTGAAATATCATCCTAGTGGTTCCAATAATCATTTCTTTATCACAGCACTAGCCACTTTTAATGTTCGTGTGTCTACAAACAAATGTAACAGTAGGCCTATTTGAAAGATGAAAAACGGTCAAACATCATTTCTAGGAGACACTGTAAAAAGGTAGAAATATTTAAAAGTCGTTCAATTTCTCTGATGGTTTTGCAATATTATATTTAATACAAAAATATAATAGAATAACTCAGTGTAAACTATTCGGTGTGTCTCATATTAATGGAAATTTATGATGACTACGGGACAGTTCTATTTAAAAATTATTTTATAAATAATGTAAATGAAACTTATGAACATAGCAAAATGTTTGTTAGTAGCATACAAAATAATCGTAAAATGGATATCTGTTGGTCTGGGAAACCTGAATAAGTAAGAAAATTTCAAAAATTAATTGTATTAACCCTGATAAATTAACTCCATCGTCATAAAGTACAATAGAGTGTAATACCATAAATAAATAATTTTAATAATAATAAATTGAGAAATACGAGTTGATATAAGGGTATAGGGCCTACATAATATTAAATGTTGTTGGTTGAGTAAATTAACTTATCATCAGATCAATTTCTATACCAATGATTTAATTTGTTAAATGCTTACGTGACCCTAAAGTTAATATGTCAAGAAACGTATTGTTTCATTTGATATCAGCTAATAGTATTAAGTATTTTTGAACATGTTTAGTACTTTTTTGGATGGCAGACACGAAGTTGCAACCTTTACTGAATTACATCTGAAAGTTAATAAAAGTATTAGTTTTTATACGTTAATTATCTAGAAAACTTTAATCAACAGTAAAATCCCCACCAAATAAAATGGCACATAAAACTTTCTTTTCCCCACATGTAATTTAGTAATTTTTTAAAATTATGAAATTTAAGACCTGTAATAATCTAAATTATTTTAATTGTAGTGCTTTAAAATATAAATATGTATATTTTAAAAAATTTTATAGCAAACATCTTAAAATTATAGCAAACAACTTAAAATTATCGGACTATAGTCAGTTTTTCTTTCATCTTGAACATTTGTGAGGTTGTTTATAATTAAGTATTTATCTAATATGTTTTTATTTAATACGTACTCATTTCAAAGCCTAATTCATTTTAAGGTTTTATTCTAAAATAAAATGTGGCCAAACAATTTATAGGAAGACAATGTTACTCCCAATTTACTGCACATAATATAATTACACTAGTACATACATACGTAATTTTTTGTCAGGGTAGGCAATACATAATGATCATAGAAAATAATGAATCAGAATTGAAAGCACATTAAATTTAGAAAGCAAGAAAGTAAATCCAAATTTGAACAAATGTTTTTAATAAAATATATTTAAACATATGTAAATATTAAATGTTGTAGATTATGTGTATAGTGACTCTGCGTGCATTCTTAAACTTAAGTAAACGTAAACAAATCCGTTTTACTTGTGATTTTCAGTTTTAATGTCACCAAAATAGATTTTTAAATGCGAATTCCATCTTGTATGCTATAGTGCTTTAAAATAATTGGGTTGACCCTAATTATCGAGTAAAAATTACGTTAACGAAAGTGTTCATAATTTTTTAAGTATGTCACTCTTTAGTGTTTTATTTTTCAAAATGACATTTTGAGCTTGTTGAAAGAGTAAAGTGTGCTAGTAATAACGTATCTACATGAACACCTAACAATTAATATTAAATATTGATATTTCTGGATAAAGGTAGGTGATTAAAATGAGTAGAGGAATGCTTTAAATGTTTACTTTTAAGTCTTAAGCTATGAGCACTTAAAAATAACTTTTAGCACTAAGCTTTTTACACGCATATCAAATTGCTATGCCTCTTTATTGGGTTTTACAAAATAAATATATTTAAACATATTTGTTAGTTTAAGTTTTTTTTGTGAAGTGTGTATGTTGTTAACTATGTCTACTGTGCGTTCAGGAATAAATTTGCGATTTTTCACGTCTTATGTAAATTATAAATTTCGCATCTTTAGAACAAATCGATAAACCTGCCAAAAAAAGTTAGTAAACTATGAACAACTATTATTTTGCCTTGATCTACATATATATTCATTGATTATTTATTCTTAGTAAATGGCTCAACTGTTAATGACTAAAGAGGCAATCATGAATTATATATTTCCAAATATTACGTAGATCCGTTTATACTTGACAAAGGATAAAATGCACCTTAAGAATAAAAAGATTATTTAAACATTAATTTTGAGATGGATACCAACTTTTAAGTGACAGTTTTACTTTCCTAAAACCTCTAAAAAAATTTTTACTTATATATTTGGGGAGAAATTATTACTATAAATTTGTTTCCTCTTTATTTTTCATTTTTATTTAGTTTTATAGCTTTTATGAATTGTTCGTACTATTTTCAAAATATTGTACAAATAAACAATTGGATTATACTATAAATAACAATAATAATAAACATATAATCATATTTTATCACTAAAAATATGACAGAACTATTGACCTTATTGTTTCATAAAACATAAAATTATAAAGGATAGTCAATTTAAAAAAACTATTCGTAGTTCAGAATAAATGAGATCAGGTTAAACCAAGGTATCTTAAAGAATAAAAAAATTTAAATTAAATCTATTATTTACAGTCTATTGTGTTTAAAACTCAAAACTATATTTAGTTTAAAACAAAATAAAGTTTAAGACTGTAATTTTAAGAATCAGGCTCTAGATAATGTTATTCTTGCCCTTTTTTTTGGATCTTTTTTTCATTTATATAGTTTTGACTAAAGGTTTTGGCTATATCGGCACAATACTTGTTTATCCATCCCGCACCTTTTTGCTCATTACTAGACACCAAACCTATGTCAAGAATAGGCGATAATGGGCGATTGAACTTATAAGTTAGTGCAAACACTGGTCTTCTGATAGTTATCGCATCGGGATTAAACAAACCTAGAGCTCTATTCCTGTAGTTGGCATCTCTTCACTATTGCCTACGATAATAGTTTAATTTTATAAATTATAGTTATTATTTGTATGAACGATCTTCTTAAAATAATAATCCCGGCCGAAAACAACACCAAGACTAATAATTTTTTGCAACCATAAAGTAAAAAAAAAAGGAACAAGTGCAACGCGATGGGGGAAAAAAATCCCTCCTGAAATGTAACCCAGGACTTTAGGTCAAACGTTACTGTTTTCACATTTCCCCAAAATAAAATAAGAAGCTTTTTCAGTGGTTGTGAAGGTGAGGCGGATCTGAAGCTGATTTTCTTCTTAACATTCATTGGGTGATTCTAAAATCTATCTGTAGACTTTTTTATGGTAATGGAAAGTGAAAAAGTAAGGAATAAATGTATCGGGATTCATAAGGAAAATTTTGTGTATTAAAGATGAACTACTTTTTTATTTGATTATTTTACTTGCATTTCTGAATCGACTGATCATATCAGCACACAACTTATACACTAACATAAAGCTAGAACAGACATAACACTCAAGTTTCCATCCATTAATCCATTTATGTAAAAGAGGAAAACCACATTTCACTAATGACATATTTTTTTGACATGCCGATGATTGAACCTGATATCTTTAACATAGTAGGCAGACACGGCATCAACTAAACTAATATAATGGACACAAAATTAGATACTTTTTTTTAAAGGTTAGATTGTATTATCGTTATATTTTAAATCCCATCAAATCTTAAAGGTTCATGCCTAAGCACCAATGTAATCAAAAATCAAATTAGGCGTAAAACAAATACAATTTAGAGATTTTTCGGCCATGTTAGGTATCGAAGCCGGACCCTTAGCTCGATAGAAAATACGCTACTGACAGAGCTAAGGTGTCGGTCACTGTAGAAAAGATTCTTGTGGTGCTTGCCACCGACATAAACTGGTAATTTATAACGGATCCGCACGCACAGTAGTCGTGGCTATTAAAGAATGTTGTCAAAATTGTACGTGCAATGTGGGTTGTAATTTTTTAGACGCGCTCTCTCTTAAGTCTGTGATAGCGGATCTACTGTATGTGGGTTCACGTATACGCAATATATCTGTGGTGGACCTTCCCTTTTTTTTTTTTTCAAGCTTGCAAAACATACGCTCTCATTAGTAGAAGCTATTCAGTAAAATTCATATTGTAATGTGATGAACAGAAATGGCACTCGATTAAAATGTCTAGCTATCTGTTGTTGTTTTTTTTATTATATGGATAATAAAATAAAGGAATCAAGGGGGGCGACTTGGCGTTGTATAAAGTGGAACTAACATTTCATTCATCTCTCAAAAAGGTGACACATAAAATTATAGTTTAAATCACTTTATGATGAAAGGTGACCTTTTTTTTATTAAGAGGAATTATACCTTATTCATATTTAAGATAATTTATTGAAATATTGTTCATTAAAAAAATATAATAAAAGATGATTACGTAAAAATCAAATAAATCCCTATTAATATAATCTATCAACTGTTGTTACGAGCTCCACGACGCAATCCCACGATCGAGCTATGCCGACAGAGCGGACGCACCGTTAGAAATGATACTGCCAACAATTGAGGATAGAGGGTGTTATGTTTTCGGCACAATGAACCCTCCGGCCATTATTACAGTTTTTTAGAAAGAGCTGCTCTTTATTTTTAAGGTAGATCCTCATTTGTCCTCACAAGGCTGAGTTTAAACCCGTTCAAGATCAAATATTAAATATTCTGGAACCACCAGAGATCGAACTCTGACCACTAGATAATAGAGGCAAATCCAACAATTTATTTAAACCTATCAAGTCAAGAATATTTTGCTATTGTATGTATGCCCCTCATTATTTTTTTGATCACAAAAGTGTAGGCCCTACAGCAATTTTTTTTATGTAGCTAGTGTTAAATAAAATAAGGTGCAACAATTTTTTTAATTCACTTGATTTTCATTGTCTTGTTAGATCAACTATATACTCTGCCGTCGTGAAATTTTTTCTCCCCTTTAATGTTTAACATAAAACTAGAATATTACATAACTATTATTCGAATAAAATAGTAAACACACTTTATTAAATGGTTTAATTTATACTAGACGATTAATGTATGTAACCACTCACTCAGTATTCGTGCATGGTAACTTCTCGAATCCGAATTAAAGATGTACATAAAAAAGTATTAATTAATGTTAGATTTATAGCTATTCGTGCCGTAATACATTGTGTATTTAGTTTTAATGTATGATAGTGTATGTAGGTGGGTATAAGCTTTCTATACATCGACGGCTAACAAATTGCAAAACATATACATATTGGATTGAATGAAATATGTATAAACATATGGATTGATGTATAAAGATCCCAATTACAATGGCCATTTAAAGAAGTTCCGTTTTTTTTAGTTTTTTTTTAGGGAGAAGTCACAAGTACAAATTTTCATGTTAACACCACTTCCAAAAGTTAGTATTCAAGTGTAATACAAAATTTCACCATGGATTACCAAATTTAAATTTATATTTGTGTTTTTTCAGAACTTGGAGGAAAGATTACCCAGAATAAGTTACATTTATCGATACAATTTATTTATTTTTAATGAGGTAACTTCAACACAACAACATTTTGAAATCGTATTAATTTAGAATAATTTAAAATAATCATTTGCTAAGAAACTACATTATTGATTTGTAAAGAAATATCATCAGGATATCAGTAGGTGACCTGGTGGTCTAGGGATAAGGTGTCAGACTTCTGTGCTGAGGGTCCGGGGTTCAATTCTCGGTCCCGGCACAGACTTATCTGATTGCCAAACCAAACTGGCGATAGAGATAATTGCTACTCTCACTTTAATTTTTACATTAATTAAACATACCCCTAACAGTGTATTAAATGGGAATAATCCGGATGGTTTGTAGGAAGCAAAGTAAAAAAAACCAGCATAACATGCGAACTTAGATGGGTTTTTTTAGTCCAATAATGAACTTACATGTATATTACATGTGATACATACATTTTTAAAGTGTTATGAAAGTTAAAAATAAAAAGTTTATAAATTGATCATGAAACCAAACGGTTTCATTTTAAACTAGTTTGAGTGCAATTTTTCTGTGATTTGATTTCCTCCAGATATATTGATAAATAAAATAAATTAACATTATCTAAATGCAGCTATATTTTGTGACTTCTTGCTTTAAATCAAGTTAGGCCTACATAATATTTACACATTTGGGTAGTGTTTTAGGCATTGTATTAATAGGTAAATCGTGAACATTAACTAACATCTATTATGATCTTATTTTGCTCAAAATTTTCTTTTTTCAATAACATGATCTAACAATCTTTGTAGATCAAATAAATATAATATTACTGCTATGTGCATATACATTATTTAAATTTATTCGTTTTTTAAATTTTTAATTATTTATCTATAAAACCATTAAATATAAAGTTATTTTGATAATAATATAATACATTTCCACCAAAATGTATTACTTAAATCAAAGTGCTAAAACATATTTCAATAATGAGTTTTAAGTAAAATGTATAGATTTTTATTTTCTAAGTATCTAACTACAGAACACTAAATAAATGTTAACAAAAAAGAATTTCTTTATACATTTTTGGCACCCCATTTTAAAAGGTATTATATTGGAAACCTGAACAAATAACGTATATCACATTTTCGTAAATAAAGCTGTGTAATGAAATAAAAACATATATCCTCGGTTTATTTTTAGTGTTAAAATTAATTTTAATGGATATTCCATCACTATTTGCTTGAATGGAACTGAATTGTAAATATTCATCTGTATATTAAAATGATATCTAACATATTTCTGATTCAAATAAATATATTTTAACCAAGTTTATCTTGTGTAGGATTCTGCGTAAGATTTATTTTTTCTAAAGATTTAATGAAACTTGCTTTAATGTTGGACGTTAATTTCTACTTTCTAAATGTATCTAGTTCATATACCTACAACATTAATTTTATATAATGAATTTATATAGTTTAAAGTCTACTTTTCTAAATCATGCAATTTGCCAAAAAAATTTCTACTTATTTCTACAGTGGCACCTTTAATAAACCCAGACTGTACAGTTTAATTTAAGAATGAAGAGGAATTCATTTTAATCTAATTAAATTATTAAATTAAAAAGTATGTTTCTTGTTGGTTGTCTGTACTAAATGTGTAATTGTGAGTACATGGTTGTATGCCCATCTGCTGCATGAAAGTAACTATTCAATGTGCCGTTTGTAATTTGTCCATTTTTTTACTAAGCATGGAAAACATATTGAACAGTAAACAAAATGGTAGGCCTACAAATATTAGTGTAAAATTTTTTTAAAAGCCATATATCTTAATAGAAGTGTTCAGAAACAATGTATCAAGAACATTAAAAAAAGTGAGAATGTAAAAGATAAAACGTTTATAGCTTATCTGTATAAATATGCACTAATCTAGTGTGATGCATATTATTTTTACCAAAATGTGAAGCAAATTGTCCACCGCAGTGTTTAAACATTTAACATGCCATACATACTTAAATGTTGCTCAGTCTCTTAACACACATTGAATCATGAAATAATTACGTTCGTCTTCGCATAAACTAATTCGTCATGACACGAAAAATGTTCCCTTGTTAGTGAGTAAATTATTACTCAAAGTCACTTCAATGTTATTAATTTGTTATTAACGTAGCTTTTAAATATCTTCATCTTGAAATTCCATTAATTTTTTTTTATATCAATATCGTTCAAATAAAATTGAATCGTTTTAAAAGTAATTCTAAAATAGCTTGGATGAAAATTCGTCCATTCTATTAACGACTTGTGACCATTTAGTCTAAATAGCCTACTATTTTATTTTATTTGTAAAATTTTACAAACTCGTTAACTATCGTTTGGTCTTGAATCAAATGTGTTCTTAGTGACATTTAGAAAAAAAAAAGTTTAAAAATGTCTCCATTAAATCGTTACATTTACCTTGTTGTAGGTAAGAACTAATTTAGATAGTATTTCACTCTGTGTATAGTATTTAAAACTACTCGTGTTAAATGTCGATCCTTTTTATTTCTCAACTCGTTAGTATGTGCTGTAATTAAATAATTTTCAAAATGAAAACTACTTTGTATACCTTGTGGAATATTGTGTGTGATATAGTAAGTAATAGTTCTCCTTGTTTTATTGTGTTTTATTTCTGATGTTACGGTTTTGTTAATGCATATTTTTGTGTTTTGTATTACGCTAGAGCTAAAACAAATGTTTACTCAGAATTTTTTTTTTCAAATATGAACGAGCAAATATGAATGTTCTTGAATATTTAGGCCTACTATCATTTTATGTAACATTATTATTATTAATAACATGATGATAAACATGACGATTATGATATTATAGGGCAGTGTGCTTTTTGAAAAGAAAAAAATAAATTCACTTAATTTTCAAATTAAGGTTAAGCTGAATAAGGCAGAATGTATAGCCAGTCCTCAACTTATGTAAATAAAAATTTAGTATGTATACTTTATTTTTATGTATTTTTTTTCTCGCCCAACTCCTCAAACTCGTCATACGACCAGCCCGGAGATATTTATCGATAAAACATTTATTGTTAATAACCGCAGTTACTTTACCTTGCGTTCAATAAATAATAATAATAATATAATATATAATAATAATATTTAGCACCACGTCTTACTACACGTTCGGGTTATACGCTTAAGTACTAATTACGCTAAGGGATTAGGAATTGGGAGGGTTGAATTTAGAGGAAGTGAACCCGCACTTGCGTGGAGGGAGAGTTGAAAACCATTTAGGAACCACCACCCCCCCGCCCCCAGTTCACCCGACCGAGATTCGAACCTCGATCTCCCCGTCCTCGGCGGTCGCGCTCAACACGACTAGCGCGCTAGCCAACTACGCCACCGAGGTGGGTTTCAAGAAATAATTAACAAACGTTTAGTAAGATAAAGAAAAAGAAGATAACGTATTTCAATGTCAACCCATGATTTTTTGCTAGAAAGGATTGTACTAGTAAATTATTAACTCACATTCAAAGGGTTGTGCAATTTTTCATATTACTGAGTTACTATATCACATAGGAAGCTCTAAAAGTTCATTGCCACACTTAGAGAAGTACCCCTACTACCCCTATTTTGAGCTATCTCTATCCAGTCCACCTCATTAAACCATCTATTTTTCAGGTTCATTCTAATGTTATCTTACCATCTCTGTCTAGGTCTTCCCAATGGTCTCTTCCCATTCAATTCTTTGAACGCTAGTCGCGTTGAGCTCGACCGCCGAGGACGGGGAGATCGAGGTTCGAATCTCGGTCGGGTGAACTGGGGGTGGTTTTCCTAAATGGTTTTCCACTCTCCCTCCACGCAAATGCGGGTTCACTTCCTCTAAATTCAACCCTCCCAATTCCTAATCCTTTAGCGTAATTAGTACTTAAGCGTATAACCCGAACGGGTAGTAAGACGCGGTGCTAAATAACTTAAACTTAATTCTTTGAACACGATTCTCGATTCTTCCATTCGCGCTGCATGTCCTACCTACAGTAATTTACGAGACTTGATTATCCTAACAATGTTTTGTGATGAGTACACGATATGTAATTCATCATTATGTAACATCCTCTACTCCCCAGTATCCCCATTCCTCTTTGAACCAAATATCTTCCTAAGCAACTGGTCCATTCTACGATATAGACTTTAACGAGCCTCTCCCATAATTAACTGTACACAACAATCTGATGAATACTGGCATGTATTACCAACGGTACGAGAATTCAGTAATGCCAACTTTCAGTATACTTGTAGAGGCGCAGACCAATGCTTAGAATCGATAAAATATCAATATTTTGAGAAAAAAATATTTCCTAACCATACAATTCCCTTCAAATTAATTAATTATAAACCTAAGTAACTCTCCTGTGTAATGAGTGTGGTGGTGCTATTGAACTTAAAATAGTAAAATATGATAAATTTTGAAATTATTAAAAAAAAATTGTATCACCGCATCTTACTACCCGTTAAGGACGCGTATATGATAATTACTTTAATGGGGTAGGAATGAGGAGGTAAGCATTTTAGATTTTATCTACACGCTTTTGCTTGGAAGAAGAGTGGGAAACCATTTAGTAAAAACCACCTTCAGTAGACTCGACCGAAATTTGAACCCCTACCTTAGAGCAATCAGCCATTGAAGCAGGTCAGGATTCAGTTGTAACAAAATGTTGTTACAATGAGGTAGCAGGTGGATGCTTGTAGCCTACAGTACATTGGTTATAAAAGGTTATCTGGGCAGCCCATGTCTTGATAATTGCTCTGTGCGTTATAGCTCGATATTCAACAATAATATTAAATTTATTAAAATAATTTACTACCATTAATGTTATTAAATATTTTGTAGTTTGTTAATATGAAGACTCAGAATATACAAAACAATAACTTTACACCCGCCTCGGTGGCGTAGTTGGCTAACGCGCTAGTCGTGTAGAGCCCGACTGCCGAAGACGGGGAGATCGAGGTTCGAATCTCGGTCGGGTGAACTGGGAGTGGTTTTTCCTAAATGGTTTTCCACTCTCCTTCCACGCAAATGCGGGTTCACTTCCTCTAAATTCAACCTTCCCAATTCCTAATCCATTAGCGTAATTAGTACTTAAGCGTATAACCCGAACGGCTAGTAAGACGCGGTGCTAAATAATAATAATAATAATAATAATAATAATAATAATAACTTTACCGGTTATTCTCTATGGGTGTGAAACGTTTTCTCTTACCTTACATGACGAAGATAATTTGGGTTGTTTTTTTAAAAAAAAAGCTTGGAAAGATATTTGGTCCAAAAAGGGATGAGGATACTAGGGAGTGGATGATATTACATAATGATGAGCTACATATCATGTAATCATCACAAGACATTGTTACGATAGTAAAGTATCGTAGATTACGGTTGTCAGGACATGCAGCGTGAATGGGATATTCTAGAACCTTGTTCGTGATACTGGCTGGCTAATACAATGGGAAGAGTCCATTGTGAAGTACTAGACTCAGATTGTAAATAAGCATTAGAATGGTCTGGAAAGGTACAAGGTGTAATGAGGTTGACTGGATGGAACTAGCTCAATGTAGGGGTAGGTGGCGTATTTTTGTAAGTGCGGCAATGAACTTTCGAGTTCCTAAGTAGTGCCATAGAGAAAGTAAGTAAAAGTAAATTACGGGATAGAATGAGCCGTCAGTAAAAAATAAAGTGTATCAGTTTTCTCAAATCCAATCTAACAGATATCCATCGAACAAACAAATTGTTGTAACTCATTTCAATAAATGTTCACGCTATCAATGTGGATAACCTGGATGGGTAGTAAGACGCGGTTCACATACACACACAGAAAATCCAGCTTTGATTTCAGTAAGAAATTTCAGTAAACCAAATTGGTCATCAAAACTTCCCTCATATTCCTGTACTTCAGTGAATGAATGGTCTAAGGCGTCACTCACGCCATAAATTTGACCACTAATGCCGATGCTGTAGATTGTGGTTTTAATCCTGGTCTGGTGTATAGAGGTGGTTTTTTTTTTCTAGATGGTTTTTCATTCTTCTTCCACGCAAATTCAGATATATTTCCTCGACCATAATAGATTAGCGTGATAAGTATATTATAGGGATCCATAACCCAATTTCTAGTGAGACACGTGGATTTTAAAAAATGTGAGCCAAACAAGAGGCGACAGCCAGAATCTAATGAGGGTATTAAAAAAGTTTTTTTATTAATATCATACTATTTATTTTTGCAATCAAATCTAGTATTTATTTTTATGTCCTCTTTATAGTAGCTTACAAGATGCTTATGCGTCTAATTATTTTCGTGAAATCTGAACTATTTATTAATTGTAAAAGTTAAGCACATTTAAAATAATAATAATCTAACATGTTTTAGTTGTGTGTGTGTATCAAAATGAAACTATCCATCAATATGGCTCTATTTTCAATTGTTGTATGAACAAACCATATTTGAAGATGTAAGATATTTGAAAAAGTTTAAAACGATCATAAATGCTTCATTTTCAAATAAAGTGATTGGTTACAAAAATAACATCATGGCCAAGAAAGATTTATTTATTCAAACATTGTTGAACTAGTAGGATTGTACATCTTTTCAAAGAGTGAGTAACATGTTCTATCAATATCCCATATTCAGCGAAATGTAAATGTAACAAAAAAAACCTTATTTTCTAGAGTAGGAACATGGCTTGTCCTCAAATTATTTTAATGACGGTTGTTAAGTCTTTAATATAGGTCTATCCTTCATTATTAACGTTAAAATTTCAATTTAAATTTCAATTATACATATCACATCAGATAAAACATTTATAACCTTACTAAATTTCAATTGTTGGCAACATTTTATTTTTATAATATGATGTATTAAAATCTTAAACGTTATGCTAAAATTAATGCAGCTATAGAATTTGATTTTAGTTTTATATCAAGGCGTGTTTTGTTTTACTTTTACGTGCTACACGTCTTACTAATTAATATAATGGGATGGAGATGAGGAAAGTATAATTGAAAGAAAAGAACCTACATTTGCGTTGAGGGAGATTTGGCAACCCTTTAGGAGCAAAACAACTCACTATACCTGTCCGGGAAACTATCCCCGACCTCATAATCCATTATCACCATCAAAATATAAAATAAAATACTGATGACTTTGTTCACTTTCCCTCCGCTGATTTGAGTTTTATAATAACTAATTTTGAAGCTAAAATAGGTTAAAATAGCGTAATATTTTAAAAATATCATAATAAATTATTTAAAATCCAACTTTATGTACTTAATTACAAAACTGTTTCGAGTATACAAAACATAGATTTCATCTAGGTGAATAACTTATTGAATCATCAATTTTGGAAAATTTTATAATTTTAGAAAGTGGTTTGACTATTTAGATACAAACGTAATTTAAGTAATGTATATTAGCTACCAAATAAAATTTAGTCAAAGCCTGATCAATAACCTTTTGGAAATGTCAATATATATGAGGGGAAATTTGGGTGCCTACTTATCGGTTGAAAGGGCCTTCTTCGCCGTTTGGATAAGGAACAGTCATCGCCAGACACAAATACGCAGCCCAAAACGTTTGTTACGTAGACCTAAGTAACCTTGTGTGTGGTTTTAGTTAGTTTTGGTCGTAAGAATAACATTTATTGTAAGATGCCAGAACACTTTAAATTAATAGTAGTACGGATAATTAAATCATACTACTTGTTTTATATTTATGTCTACGCAAAAAAAGGTGTTTGTTTTCATATATTTAGCTTACTAATAAATATGGAATATTAATTTTTTTTAATGTGTCTTAAATATTGTTTTCTATTTTTAATTAGTGCTACATAAGTACATACATATCCATACCCATGTCGGGGAGAGTTTCTATGGAAACCAGAGCTTGTTAAAACATTACTTGTAATATGTTCCGACCCCATTTGACCGATCATACATAGTGTCTGCTCTACACACCTTTTATGATAAATGTACTTTCGTTGATACTTGATCAATGAACTTAGTGATGAGAACAAAATATGCATACAGTTCAAAATAACTCTGCTTACTCTGAAAACACTAACGATACTAGTTAACATTACATTTTATTACACGAATTAAGTACATCTAAAACAAGAATTAAATTAATAAGTGGAAACTATATGTTAATGCTTGAAAGAGTTTTAAGAGTAATTTAACTTTTTTTTGCGCCAGATCTTACTACCCGTTCGAAATATACACCTATGTACTAATTACACCAATGTGATGGGACTAGGAAGGTTTAATTTATAGCAAGTGCAACCGCATTTGCGTGTAGAAAGTGGAAAACCATTTAGTAAAAAAAACACCCTCAATGCATTCGACTGGGATTGAACCCCGATCTACCCATCTTCGGCAGTCTAGTCCAATGCGAGAGTAGCACCTTAGACAATGCAGCCACCAAAGCAGGCCTTACTATTATTGTTTTCACTAATATGTCACCAATATTTAACTGTGTTAGCATCAATAATCTGTCTTCGTCAATAGATCTTTGATGCTAAATTTGCAATGAAAGAGGCTTTCAGCCAGATCTCGGTTTCAAAGAAAAATTCATTAACTTAATTATTTTAATACAAATAGAAAATTAGTGTACCAGGCCTGTTTACTTACAGTGTTGTTGTCAATATTCTAGGCCAAAATATTAATGTTGGTTTATTTCCTTAAAACTTACATTGCGTTCCCGTTGGCTAGATAGCTTTCTTGTAAATACTGCAGTAAGGATATTCAACGGTATTTAAAGAACACAAACCACCAAATGTAGGATCTATTAATTAAAAAATATCACTAAAACACTTGGTTTATAATCAACACAAATATACCATTGATTTCACTGCTAGCTAAAATTGATGTAAAATTAAAATTACAAAACTAGAACGATTGCAAGTTTTGATAGATTAAAAATTTGAAATGGAAAGATCCTCAAATTTGTTAAGAAATCATTGAAATTCTATTTTAAAAAATTACACTAATGGTTTTAGAGATTAAGGTGGTTATATTAAGAGGACACGTACCCACATTTTTGTGGAGGTAGAGTGAAAAATTACTTTGGAAAACCACCCTCAGTACACCCGACCTATATTTGAACCTAGATCTCCCCGTCATTGGCAGTATAATCTACTGCGATTGTAGCGCGTTAGACCATGCGGCCACCACATATAACTAAATGTCTTGCTGTTGAATCTTGTCATATATTAACTGTAGCTCGTTGTTAGTAAGTATTAGCACTTAAGTAGCTTAATAAGGATAGCATTTGTTTTAATTCCTCGACGACCTCACACAGTACAAGGTCAACCTTGCTTCTAAAGTTCCAAACAAGAATAGCGAGAGCCATATCTGTTGATATCTTCACTACTGGGATGTTTCCTCTATGGACGATACCAAGCTGTATTTGACTCACGCGAGCGATCTTGGTACGGGTTTATTTCCATTAGGAGGGTAGCAAAGACCTAGAAATTGAAACGCCTCTCTCCACATAGTTCCTCCCCTCCACAAACCCCTCTTTCCACTGTTTCTCTTTTTCCGCCCTCACCTCATACTCCTAACCCAAATTTATTTCCTCTCTCAAAGACATTGCTGTTATTGAAACAGCTTTTCGTGAGTTCTGTGTGTGACTGTGTCGCTGTTTCTGTACCCAAGACATAGATGGCTCCACTTTCGGATTGGTACCATCTTTGTATGTAAATGTGGGGGCTCTAGCTCTAGTCGGTGAGTACCTACGTCTTGAGCGTACGATTCATTCTTTTAGCTATATTTATACTAGATGTTCTTGACACTTTTCTTCATAAATTAATTGGTATTGTCTGGTGAAACCTGTGGATGGTTTTAAAAATAAATTGATTATTTATTTAATAGAGGGGCTAAAGTAAAGTGACCATTCCTTTCTATGAATTTTTGTAAAGGGCGTGGTCGAGTCTCTCCACAAGGCCTGGTTTAATTCCCTTTTCGGAAAAGTTCCCTTAATTCCAAAGCCGAGTTCCTCCACTGGAGATGGGGCTGATTTCCTCCACGACAATTCAAGAAAATTAATTATATAATAAACATGGAAGATTTTAAAGTTAGGATTGGTTTTTTCCCTATCACGTACCAAGCATTCACTAACGCTAACCTTTCTTACTTTTATTAATTTTGTTCTCATTTAGTTTTGTAATGTGAATCTACTCCTGATCCTATGGACTTGCATGCAATGTAGAGGAGCTAGTCCTCAACCCACTCCCTCTCCCTACTCATAAAAGTGGAGGAACTAGACTATTGATATAGCTTATCTCCGTGAAGGAACTCAACACCCCAGTTCGGAAACAACCACTCTAATCACTGAAAAAAGTTGGAGAAAGTATACCCCATCTAAGGTAGGAGTATAGCTAAGTGACAGCTAGCAAAATATATCAGATCTACTATCATGTATTTATTCGTCAAACCATATTATCTACAAGACCATAATATATTTATTTGTCAAATTGATAATAATAGATATCAAGTGAAGGAGATATTTGAAAAATATGAGACCTAAAAAGTGCAGAGGATGGTATCAATTATAAGGAATAATATAGGTTCATAAAATAATTAGTCCCAAAAAAATACGAACTTTAAATCCTATTATAGTATAAGAATTAAGGTAAAACTTAATAATTGTGTTATAAGAAATATATATTATATTTGACATTTTATTAAATTGTTTCTCTGATATCAATTGCAACAACTCTTCACATAACCTCTAATTTCTTATAACACAATTATTAAATTTTACCTTAATTCTTATACTATAATAGGATTTAAAGTTCGTATTTTTTTGGGACTTATTATTTTATGTACCTATATTATTCCTTATAATTGATACCATTCTCTGCACTTTTAAGGTCTCATATTTTTCAACTATCTCCTTCACTTGATATCTATTATTATCAATTTGATATATATTGTTCCTTATTACAACTCATTATGTTTTTTATGAATATTTATTTGTTGTTACTTTTGGCAGTCAAAACTTTCACTAATTCTTTTTTTTATTTGGGGTTTTCTTATAATCGTTTTTACGTCTTTTGTTAGCTATCAGCTACCACCATTTATATTGCAAAAAGAATCCTAGCTTTCATTTAAATGGTACGTAATTCCACCTGTACTAATGTAGTTTATATTCTCACTACTGAACACGACCAGTTTAAATGAACTAAGTATTTTAAATGTAGCGATATATAATAATAAAAGTGATAGGTGTGATACACGAAAGTGGTGAACTAGCTACAAAACAGTTTAGGCAAAAAGCCAAGAAAAATAAGTCTGAATGAAAGAAATACTCGTCGCTAGCTGTTGATATATTTTACATTTAAATATTTTAACAACTGACTTGATTAAACAATTTTAATTCAATTCATATACATTTAAAATTGCTTTAATTTAGTCATCAAATCGGGGACAAAATCAGTCTTATTTCGGGAACTGTGCCCGAAAATTGGAGAGTGAATGATCCCTTAGCCTAAACTCCAATCACGATAGATTACACCCTTATATGAAAGAGAATAAATAGGTGACCTATAAGCCCTATAGCATGAACTCACAACATACAATATCCAACAGCTTGTGTTATCTGCATCAATGGTCAGGTGTTCTAAGACGTCAGGCCCTTAATTTATTGAGTTGCCATTAGTGGTGAGATCAAGGCTCAATTATCGTTAAGATGCATTGAAGCATTGAAGGTTGTTCTCCAAATGTGATTTATAGCTGTGATTTTTCGAATAATCTCATACAAGCAAAGTTGGTACATGCTCTCTAAATAAGTGCTCTTAGCATCCTTAATCACTTGTTTTAAACATTTTATAATTTTTGTGTTAAACGCACTAATTAATATAATTAGGTTTTCATTCCGTTGTCCTTTTATTTCAGTGCCGATCAAAATTAAACAAGGACCTAGAACAGGCCATCATTGAAAAAATGCAACCATATAATTAAAATAGATCATAAATTGCTAAATAATTAAATAAGCTACATACTATAATAGAGTTTGTTATGCATGTACAACGGCCAATAGGGAGTTACATTTGAAATTTAAAAAAATAACATATTTCATGATTTAATTTGGATAGGTTATTTAGATATACTCTCGAATAATTTTTAAATAATCAACAGCCAAATATACTAGATCAACTAGTATTTATTAAAAGTAGTAAATTGTACCAGTGGCGTGTCGTAGAGCGTTGACAGGATAAGCAGAGTTAGTTTGAACTGTACCTGTTACATAATCTCATCACTCATTAAAACACTCATTGGTAGGTATCAACAGAAATACATTTCCATGTATGGTATGGGTCTACCTCGGTGGTCTTGCGGTAAAGTGTTCTCCTCAGGACCCAGTATTCATGGGTTCAAACTCAACCGACGTCGACGGATTTTTCTTGAGCGATAAAGGTCCGAAGCACAGCTTCCTTTGTAGGGGAAGTAAAGCCGTCGGTCCCATGTCAATTGTGGCATTTAAAAGAACCTTAAAAGCTATGTGAAAATACCTTTCCCGGTGACATGGGATGGCTTTATCACGCTGGCTCATAGAAATTCAGTGTTAAAGACAACGTGGAACCACCACACTTCCTGAAATCTAGTACATGGGGTTTTTACCAGATGGTGGAGGCAGCACTAACCAGCCGAAGGGCTGAGTGCATGCACAGTGCTGGATGGATTAAATCGCTTAAAACCAACCTTCGTGTTGTTGACGTAAGAGTAATTGAGATATGTAAAGGAGATCCCATGTATGTTTATTCAAATGGTGACCAAGTGGGTGAGAACATATTATCATTTTAACAAGTTCTCCTTAAACTGTCAACACTCCAAGCCACGACACTGTTTTGCAGCGTTTACATTAGAACTGCCAAAGTTTATTGTAATGATTCAAAGATAGCGTTTATTTACCTAAATGGTTCAGACGCTTACTCTCGAAAATAACGGTATAGCTGAAGCAGTTTACCACGTGACCAACTCTTTCAGAAACGCGAGATTGTGGCGGTAAAGGGGTGAGAGGGAGAGGAGTATGGAAAGAGGCCAAAGATAAACTTGGGAGTAAGGAAGAGGGTGAGAACACCATTTGAGGAAATTGATTCCAATATGAGCGGGCACTTTGTTAGAAGTTGGAGCACTTTTGAAGGTAATTTGTTCTCCGCAAAGTTGGCAACTTGAAGCAATAAGAGCGGTACGAAAACGTGCGTAGAAACGCTGAAGGGAAGAATGAAAATTAAATGGAGAGGCATAGTTATTTTTATTAGTTCTTGTGATGTGTTTTCTTAGTGGATTTGCCAAACAAGGGGAAATCTTAATGTATTTACCAAAACGATTAAAAGTATAAAGTTAATTTTAATATTTTAAACTAATTAAAGGTGATTCTTAAATTACATGTAAGCTCGCATATAACATATGACACTAGTTCATATTTACTACTAATTTATAAATCTAAGATTTGATTTAAACATTTGATATTTTGTTTAAATATAATAAGTTTTTGGCATAAAAGCTTATTCTTAAATATTTCACTAATCTACTGAGTAGATTGATTTAAAATCAAAATAATCTCTGTATTATTTATTTGATAGCCAACCGTGAATCTACACGTGATTAAAAATTAATGTTTTACTTAAGTTTGAACTCATTTTACATACATAATATATATATGCACTGATATGCACATACATTATATATATATATGCACTGATATGCACATACATTTTATATATATTATGCACTGATATGCACTGGTATTCAACCTGGGGTAGGCGAGGACATCACAAGGGGGATGCGTAAAATTCAAAATAAATATGTATTGGTTATAAAATATGTATAACTTGCAATGGTGTAGAAAGCTAATTCTTATAGAGGGGTTCCACTCAAGACCGCAGAAAGAGGAGGGTTGGGAGGGTCCAGCTTACCTTTGAAATTAGATGGAACCACCCTTACATATTTGTGTATCAAATCTATTTTTGGCTAAAGGTAAAGTGTAATTTGACAGTGAACCCCCTCTTCTTCCCCACCCCAAGAAAAATTAATTTTATATAACTCCCGACAGGTAGTTAGACGGGTCAAAAAGAATTTATTGAAAAGATTGTATTTTAAAATTAAAATTACCTATTGGTATCCTGTAATCAAGCATATATATTCAATTTACTAAACAAACAAACGTTATGGTCTAATTCTAAATAATAATGCCTCTAGTAGGCTCTGTAATAGTAATAATTATTATTATTATTATATATATGCCAACATAAATAAGTTAAACCCTCTTAACTTTATCTGCAAGAAGGACATTTTAATGTCCCAATAATGTTAGATAAAATGGGTTACAGCAGTTTGTTTTATTGCTGCTTTGCACAATAGCTTTGAAAATTTATTTCTGTAGTTTATTGATTTTTCTTATGAAAATAAAACACTAAGATATATATTTCAAATACTTTTTACACAGTGACACACTTCTTTATACCATTTTATGTTTGAGAGAAGGTAATAAAAATTACTGAGTAAAATATTGTGGCATTATTCAGTCTCTTCTCATAGAGCCACCCCATTGTTCCATTCTCACCCCACCTGGATAAAATATGATATTTATGTATTATTGGACTGATGATATCCAATTTAGAAAAATTACAGTAATATATTTTAGATAATTGTATGGCCTTACAATATGTTTTAATTATCTTAAAATTCTGTTTTGAGAATTTTCACTGGGACACGGTCAAAACTAAAGTGTCGTGTTTTGTTTGTAAAAAGATAGAAATACTGTAGTTACCTAAATAGTTTTTACTGAAGGATAAGCGTAAATAAAAAAAGTTGATGGTTAAATTTTAAAGACATAATAGCCTATTTGAAATATTTTACTGAACACGTGTATAACTTATTTGTTAGGATGTTTTGGTGCTAGTATGTTGGCTACTTATCTAAGGAGAAAGAATCTACGACTAGATAGTAATTGCATTCAATCTCTAAAAGAAGGTCATATTATTAATTTTATATATTTTATATAAAAATAATAAATATTTAAAATTTGTCAAACAGTATATTGATAAGGATATTTTGTACACGCAATCATAATCATGTTCTAAGCACAAATAATTTTGATAAAAGAATAAAAGGGATTTCATTTTAGACGTAGCATAATGATGGCAGAAAATATTAGTGTATTTTTAATATTTTGAGAAACAAAAGACAAAAAGCAAACATTTAGCTTGATATATCTGGGAATTATAAAAAAAGTGAGTTCGATCAAAAAAAAGTGGCTTAATTTTTATTCAAGTTGATGCTGTTTTTAAGAAAAATATATATTAAATAAAATAATTGAATGTTATGACGTGTACATGATCAATAACGACGCCAGATCAAACTTTGGCCTATCATGTAGCTAAGGACTCAAATGTCACAGCTCAGTTTTAAACTAACTAATTAGTACGAGGTAGTAATATAAGCTCCATCGTTTCATTATTGATTGTAACTCTAGTGATTGATCTTTGTAATCAATTGTATCAGAGTAGCGGCTGCAATCCCATTTCAGCTTGAATCCTTACGCTGTTGTAACATTTATGGCTATTTTTACTCTAACTGACCTTACATTCAACAATTCTGTTTTGCTATTTTGTGAAAATAGTCTTGGGATCTGAATATATACACCCAATTATCCACATAATTGATTGATGTTCCGGAATCAATAACTACAATATAGCTGGGTTTTTTGCATTGCTTCTAACTAACTACCTGTTAAGGTTATACCCATTAGTAATAATTACACTAATGCGTTAGGGATGAGGAAGGCTAAATTTAGAGGAAGTGCACTCGCATTTGTATGGAGGAAGATTGGAAAACAATTTAGGAAAACCACCCTCAGTGGACCCGACCTGGATCGAACCCCGGTCTCCTCATCTTCAGCAGTCTAGTCCAACACGTGATTAGCGCGTTAGACCACACGCCCACCAAAGTGGATAATATAGTTTATTTACTGTAAGTTCACCATAGCCCTTGGCATCTTTAAAGGCCTTGTTTACTATATAACAATTTGGGAGCCAATATAAGGGGGAAAAAACCTATGATTATTTATGCCAACTTGTTGAGTTAACATCCTAGGCCCCTTTCTAGTTTTTAATCAGTCTACACATTTCTGCCCATGGAGAACGACGTATTAGTTGCCATTTCTTTATTTATTATGTTGGCAGGAACTATACTCTGGAAGAAAAGACAAAAACGTAAAAAAAAATCTTCAGGGGGTTAAAAAAAACCTTAGCTATAGCAGCAAGCGTATCTTTTCGATTATTTGAATTCTTGTGATTAGTCGAGGTATCGTTCCAAAGAACAGAACACTTTTGATTCAACTCAATTAGTTTAATTGTTTTCGCTTTGTTCTACTCTATGCTCACAAAACTATGTAAACCAAGATCTAAATTATTCTAAAAACAAAACACTTGTGTTGCTAAGGCTAGAGAATTATTCGACTCGATAGCGCATGCGCAGAGCCTCCTAATTCAGCCAATATGCTGTGTTAGAAATAAGAGTGCCCAAGATGTTGGCATGGATAATCGCAGTTTACTTTTCCCTATTGGACCCAACTTGTTAAACAACAAGCAAGGCCTTCATAGGATTGCCAGTTCTTGTAATAAAGGGAGACAAAGGCTCATCCAAACTCTACCTTGGCCCATTTAACTGATTTTTATTGTTGTTCTCTGTAAGCTATTGACGTGTCGTGGAGTTTATCCAGGAGAGGCAGAGTAAAGCCCACCGCACATGGTGCAGGATTCGTTGCTAGATCACTTACTCGGTGTTGATCAGGGAACGCTGCTGGAAAATGACGTCACTGATGGTTCGGCTGCTGGCTATCCTGCTGGTTTCTCTCAATAGGTCCGTCCTTGTTTTTCCGTGCTTGGTTCCCTGCTGGATCGGGAGATGAGCCAATCAGAACGCAACCTTTAGTCACGTGACCAGGCACGACAATCGCCACTGTTTACGTGCAGTCAGTGATAGTCTCTGGTTACGTTCATGTGGTCTCCTACATTTTCTGCACCTCTTCTGTACATATATTACTGAAAATATCGCCATCACTAATTGTCTTCGATGAATACAAACTGCCCGCAAAGTATCGCCGTCCAAGAAGTCATCATCACCGTCCGTGTTTGTTGACAATAGATCTAGTTCTCTCGCGTTCTCTCGTCAAATAGCCGCATGGTCTGCAGACGGTGAGCCTTGTCTGAAAGCCAATCCAGCAACGCTCCTGCTAACACCCAGCAGCTCAGCAAGCACAACAACGATCAGTGAAATACAGCAGGCAAGCTAACAACAAACCTGCACCGTGTGCGGCGGGCTTTAGTGAGGTCACACACTTGTCTAACATTTGCATGTTGCACACGACAATTAGGCCCGCAGCACATTGGACGCAGGGCAGGCGCAGCAAAGGCAGAGGGCAGGCATAGCACAGGAAGAGATTTCTGGAAGGCACCGCACATTGAACACAGTCCTTGTAGAGGGCAGGCATAGCACAGATGAGGTTTCTGCAAGGCACGCACATGAACACAATCCTGGCAGAGGGCAGGCATAGCACAGGAAGAGATTTCTGCAAGGCACCGCACATTGAACACAGTCCTGGCAGAGGGCAGGCATAGCACAGGAAGAGATTTCTGCAAGGCACCGCACATTGAACACGGTCCTGGCAGAGGGCAGGCATAGCACAGGAAGAGGTTTCTGCAAGGCACCGCACATTGAACACAGTCCAGGCAGAGGGTAGGCATAGCACAGGAAGAGGTTTTTGCAAGTCACCGCATATTTGAAACGAGTTGGGGAGCTTTCACCCAGTGGTACAAGACGTGATATGGCGTGTGAATTAGAGGAACTTCTGATAAATTTGGATTCCGAGTCAAACTCTAAATTAAATAATTTAATTTTACTCTACTCGCTTGGTAAAAAAAAGGAAAAAGATGAAAATTGTAATTTACTTTATGCGCAGTGTCTAGTAACATTTAATTCTTTTAATGGGTTATACAAACTACGGTACTCTACTCGCATGCTAGATGGATGTTAGATCAAGTTAACAGCCATACTTGTGACCTGGTTGCCGCGACCAGGAGGCTCGCACTCGATTTATTGCCGTATGTGTGGATGTCCATAACACGCGACTACAGTCTAGCGACAGCGACCTGATCGCAAACGTGAGCGACTGTTGCAACGGAGCGACCTTTGAGTCTCCTGTTTAAATACGATTGCTTGATGCTTCAGTGATCTGTGGTCGCGCTAACCAATTCATTGTAGCTTATAGCTTGCCCTAATGGGTTCATCCCCCGTTTACTGGGTCCAGCCACCCCCACAGTCATTTCATCTCCGGGCATGCACCTTATTATATTTACAATATCAATCATTACATGCTTCGGTGGCGCATGGTCTGAGGCGTCACTCTCTCAATGAACTAGACTGTCGATGATAGGGAAGTTCGGGGCTCGAACCTGGTAGGGTGAATGAGGGTGGTTTTTCCACTCTCACTTCATAAAATGTGGGTACATTCATCTAAATTAACCTTTCTCACTAACGTAATTAGTACATATGTGTAGGGAACTGAACAGGTTGTAAATCGGTGCTAAAAACATAATATCGCATCATTCTACAAAATCTATCACACTGAACATTTTAGACAAGGACTTTTTAATATTTTTAGACACGCATTATAAATGTCATGTATGTGTTTTTATTGCCGCTGTGTGTACAAGTCAATTCGAGATAGAATCCTCTTCTTGGTTATAGTCGTTATTTTGACTTGATATCACACGTGAAGAACCTTTGTTTGAATCCGGGTAAAGTAAGAGAATTTATGGTTTTTGTAGGGTAAAATCAGTGGGCAAGAAAAACTCTGTTCTGAGTTCAACTTCAAAAATTATGGTCTTTTTATTTTTTAATTTTTCTGGCAATTCTAATGTCCCATTATTTTAAACATTTGAAGTATAGTGAGGTAAATATCAGTGAAGCTGTACTCAGCAACTGACAACATATATTCAAATTGATTTTTGAGCAGGTTTTGAAACATACATACCAAATTTACCATCTTCAACAATATAGGCCTAAGCCTAAGTATTATTGTAATTTGAATGAAATTTCAAATTTGTTCTTCTTGCATTTTGGGAGGGGTATTTAAACAAAAAGCAATGAGTTTGATAATTAAATATAGGCTTATAATATTGTATATATTAATCTTGATTTCAATTTTTTACTTTCTCATATAAAGAGAAAGTATTGGATGTGAAAAAATCGATCTTTTGATAAGGACAAATTTTTAGGTTTTATGTGAATATGAACTCAAAAAAGTGGATTTTTACAATTATTTATAATTATCCTCATGTCTGTCTGTCTGTCTGTTGTCTGTCTGTCTGATGTCTTTCCCTGGCTCAGATCCAAAACGATTTGATGAATCTTGGTTCAGACTTGATATTTAGATGTTATAAGGCAATACCACAAAAAGGATTTATTATTTTTTTAACAAAACCTTCAATTAGTTTATTGATAAGTATTTTTTTAATCCCATACGTTTAAAAATGGCTCTAGTGATTTTGTTTGAAATGAGTATCTATTAACATTAAAAATAGCACAATATAATTGGTTTTTGGCAAAAATCCGTGGAAGGGTAGATAACTGATGACTGATTTTTCAAAAACTTGAAATATTTTTCAAATGGGTAATGGGAGTCTGCCTTGGTAGTGTTTAACATTACAAATGGACACGGATTACTTATTTTTGGGCTAAAAACTAATTTATTAGTAGTTTACTGATGATAGATTTTTCAAAACTTGAAATATTTTACAAATTTATTAATGAATTGGTTTCCAAATGGGTATCTTGGGAAATGTTTGACATGACAAATAGCCCTGTATATACTTGGTTTTGAATAAAAATTTGACAGAGAGTCATTACTGATGATTTATTTTTGAAAATTTCAAATTATTTTGATAATGGTTACTTCGATTTTGCTTAAAATTTATAATTGAAGGGTGTTTGACAATAAACATGACAAATCAAGATGTACTGGGTATATCTCGTTTTTGAGGGGGAAATTCGGTTGAGTAGTTTAATTATAACTTTTTTTTAATTTAAATATTTTAAAAGTGCCTTTAGCGATTTGGTTCAGAATGGTTATCTATTAAGTTGATTGTATTAAAAATAATTGTGTAGACTTTTAATCATTTTATAGTAGCTAAGCCTAACTTATCACCGATAACTGTAAAATTTGATTTTTTTTTAAATAGCTCTACCGATTTGGTTAAAATTGGTATCGGGGGACTCTTTTACATATCAATAATAATGATCCCTTATTTATCTAAAATAAATTAATTTAAGGGTAATTTACTTACAACAAATTATAGAAATTTTATTTTTTTGAAATTGATCTTTAAGATTAAACTCAAAATGGGAATCTGGAAACAGATGTTATTATTGATAAATAAGAATACTTTTTTTACAATAACAAATAATCTTACGATAGTTTACAAATAATATTTGAAAATATTAATTCTGTTAAAAATATTTGAACAGTTTGGCTTAAACTGTATTTTTAAAGAGTGATTATTAGTGATTAACAAGATGATGTGTTAGTTTCATAAAGAAAACATATTTATTAGAGTAGTTACTAAAATCCTATTATTGAAAATTTTCTTCAGAACTATAATACACACTATTAGAAAGTTTGTGCAATTGTGTCCTACCATTTATTTTAAACTATTGTTTGAACATCTGAGCTATAAGGAATATATATATATGATAGTTATTGTTAAAGATATAATAGAATCATAAGAATTTGTGCCCAGCTATAGGCTACAATACTCTCTCTAATTTACGTATTTTGAAATAGGATAAATACACCTTTATAGATATTTAAATTCAAGCTGTAAGTGATTAAATCGTGTATTTTTGAAAAAGATTATTATAATCAACTCAAGTCATTAAATGTGATAACAAGCAACTACAGAAACAAACAAAACTAACCCTGATATTCTTAGCGTGATTTTGTTATGAATGCTTTGTGTCCGTGTGGCGGCAGTAAAAATAATTGATGGCATAAATCTTTGATCACGTTAAAGGATCAAGTTTTTAGTGTAAACCACCTCGTTAGTCGTGAGACTCGTAAATTTCCAACCGGGAACACGGCCGTAAAAAAGTTGACTTTATCGAGATCAACCGCTCGGGAGTTATCGACAAGACTCGACCAAAACAAAAACAAGTGACTGTGCAGCCCCGCGTCTCGACTCTGGTGGTGGGGAACTGAAATAAAAATACAAAAGTCATGTAGGGGACGTATCTATGGAGAAAATATTGGCTTTATTCCCACACTTTCTATCAGAATCTGTGTTAATAAGTGTGTTTTATTTTTATTAGATTACTTGCTGAAGGATATCAGTCGCAGATAGATCAATTTTATCAAATACCAATTCTTAAAAAATTTACTTTGGCCTTAGCCACGTTTCAAAATGAGTTTACAGGGTTCTAAAACATGTTTAACACACATTAGAGTCTCTTTAGGCTTTTGAAAGGATGAGGGGGTGAGAGAGAGAGAGAAGGTGAAATGGAATAATGGGAACTGGTGGGGAATGGAATACGTGACGTCACAAACAAGCGCCGCCTCCCAAAGAAGCGATGGGCGGGAAACTTTAATAGGATTTACGAGGTGCGATCCCACTGCCATCTAGTGGCGACGAAGAGAAACGTTTACCACCATTACCGTTCCGCCCGTCTATCGGGTGGAATGGCTGGAAACTATACTAGTCGTTGAGTATTTTACTTTCATGATCAGTGACAGTGAAGCGGTCGTAGCTTTTCGTTAAATCATTTTTAGGGGCGGGTACGGGAACATTGCTTGAATAAATGTTTCAAGTTTTAGCTCGTCTTTTTCACTTGTCAGATCTATTGCGGAGATTTTAAGAGCTGCATTTTGTTCTTACCAGTGTTTGTGGAAGCGTTAACTTGGCTTTGAGGGTGAGTTTAGTCGAGCTAGGGGATGCTGAGAGAACGAGGGAGGAGGGGGGGCTTTGAAGTTAACCCGGAAAAAAAAAAGTAGGGGAAAGATAGGCGGCCATGACTAAAAAAAAAAGGAAGAAACGGATGAAAACAGAATAAAGATAGACAGTAAAAGAGGAAGAGGGTGGAAAAAGATAGAAGAAGAGCAAAAATGAGCAATAGAGTTAGGTGCTTCCCTCTAAGCGGAGGATCTGTGAAGTTGTTTCTCAAATGTTTTTTCTCACAATTCTACACACCATTTTTGTAACTTGACTTCCTTTTTTCTTTTTTTTTTCACTCTCTACGGCCTAGCAAACAACCCTATTTATTTTGGTTCTTATCTCAATAGCGACAAAATGTAACGGGAAGGAAATGGGAGATACGGGAAATACAGAGAGAGAGAGAGAGACAATGGATACACGAATAGTTACAATGTAAGGGAGCGGGTGTTAAGGGAGGGGGGAGATATTTAGAACATTGTCATGACGACTGTCAGTCATGTGGCCTAGTCTTGAGGCTTCATTCATGATCATGGGGGTGGTACGAAGGGATGAACAAAGTGGGGTTCCCAGCTTTTTGTAAACATATTTTTTCTACTCTGATTTCCGTGATGTGCTGAGTAAAGGATGTCTTTTATTTTTTATTTTTTTTCCACGCTGTTTTATTCCTACCTTTCTTGAATGTACACATGTAATAAAACCAATGGGCCGTGAATGAGGACGATATATTTAAGCGGGAAATGTATCCCAATTTTTGTGGAAAGAGAATGAAAAACCATTTTTAGAAATAACATTCTTGGTACACCCATCTGGAATTCGAATCCTGACCTGCCCATCACTAGCTAACCGGATCAAATCAGCATGACGGTTACTCCACATATCCACAGGTACAGATACTCTGGTGACACAGGTTTGATACCCGGCTGGTAGCACTAACGTTGTTCAGTTCCACCCTCATAATGTGGCTTCTAATACTTTTTAAAAATTTACGTTATGGCTTTGCATTTACTTAAAAATTCACTTCATAATGCTTCATTATTTTAAATTGTATGTCATTAGTGGAACACAGGGTTATGTAGCCACAAGTTTAAAATAGGCCTTAAATTAATTAAATATTTATAATTTTATTTTATTCCAAGAAAAACAAGTTAGCTCAGTACTATGTTCTCCTTTTATAAAGATATTCTAAAATAAATGGTACGGCGCACCGCACAGACTTTCTCTCTCTTTCTATAAACTCGTAAGATTTCTGAACGGAATAATGTACATTGTATCATCACCACTCCACATAAGAACACGCATAAAATAATATACAATGATATAGAATCAATGAGAAAAGAGAGCGCATCTTTGTCCACCTTAGAACATTTCAAACAGTTTAATGTCTTCTACAAGGGTCAACACTTCGTATTAAAATTTCGATTCTGGTTAAAATTTTAACATTTTATAAGGTGTTGCAGATCTTCAAGTCATCGCATTGATATTTAATTATTCATTTATACATTTTGACCAATAAAAAATGTAAATATTGACTATTGAGTCTAAAATGGAGATAGATCATTGCTATGCAAACATTTCTCCTAAGAGATTTAAGGGAAAATAAAATACTTTTTTAGATACTTATATTTAATTACTCTATGGCATTGGAGAATTATTGCGTTAAGACTTAAGTAGTATATGTTTACAACTAAAGCTCACAAAATTGTATTAATATATTTGCAAATATCTCAGAAACTTCTGCTTTTATAAAAATATATGTCAAATAAAAGTTTTTTATTTCTAATAGTCCTACAATTTTGCAATGATAAGTTGTTTAGTTTCTCCAATAGTTGTGGAGATACGGAAATTAACGCTTCTGTAATGTACCCTAAAAATCATTTTCATAGGAAAATGAAAATAGCCAGTTTATTTATAATCTTAATCAACGCCTAGATACGAATTTTAATCAAAATCGTTTGAGCAGATTTTGAGAAAACCAAATTTTTCTCTTTTCGCCCTTCAGTAAACTACCCTTAATTTTAAGTTTTTATAGGCACACAGACAGACGGCATTGCAAAGACTATTTTTTAGGGTTCGGGGGGTCATGAGACGTCGAAATCCATCAACATTTTAGGTTAGTTTTTTTTACAATCGCAATACTTAGGCTTTAATGTCCAAAAAGCTAATAATATATATATAATTGCGTATAGAATGAAAATGATTGATTTTATAAAAATATGTTACGAATCAAATATTTGTATTATAAATATATATACATATTTGTAATGCTAAGTAATTTCATATCTCAAATAGTTTCGGAGCTATTATAAAAAAATATTAATTTACGCATCAGACCGGAGCCCTTAAAGCGATTTTGCCGAAATATTGAGAGTAGCCATTTTGTTTGGAATATTTATTAATGTTCATAAATGAAATTTAATCAAAATCGTTAGAGCCGATTTTGAGAAAATCGACTTTTTCTCTTTTTTCCCTTCAGTAAACAACCCTTAATTTTAGGGGTAGATATCCAATTCCAAAAACCCCTCGGGGCAACCCTATAAAAACCCTAGATATCAAGTTTCAGCTCAATCGGTAAAATAGTTTAGGCTCTAGTTGGAGGTACAGACAGACAGACAGACAGACAGACGGAAATTCAAAAACCACTTTTTCGGATTCAGGAAGTCATGAAACGTCAAAATTCATCAAAATCTCGAGATCGATTTTTTTGACGATCACCATACTTTCTCTACCTGTAAGATAGAGAGAAAGTAAAAATCAAACGCTTGATTTACATCGCAAATATTACTTGAATTTAAAGTTTAATAAAACCAAACTTTATTTTTATGTTCAACAAATAGACAAAATAAATTTGATTTTTACTAAATTCAAATGTCCGATTATTTTATTTATATGTTCAACAAAATGTTTAACGACTAATTATTCTAAGGAGAAACTAAATCTACACACACTAGCTTGGAGAGAGTATGAGAAAAACTCGTTAAAATCACTTGCAGGAAAAAAAAAACCTGAACCACTGCACCCTGCCATTTATTTTTAATTATCTAGATTAAGAATAGCCATTATGTATAAAAAATAAACAAAAAGTGTTAAAAAAAAAGGCTAGCAGTTTATTGGCAGGGCCTATAATGCGTTCAACATTGCGCTTAACGCTGATTGAATGTTAAAAGTAGATCAGTGTGGTTCAACGCAGATAGATCTTAATGTTAGTTCAACTAGTGCAAACTAAGTGAAAATTGACAAAATTGCAACGAGAATCAAAATGTGACCTATTGGCTTGGCGCGCAAATGTTTTACAAGTAGGATTAAATATCCATTCAAAACGACTAGACTGATTTGGACCCAATGGTTAATATTTGCAACAACCACACAAATCTATTCATGCGATGACTCTCCAAATCGGTAGGCATGTCTACTAAAATTCTAGCTCATGTTGTCTGGTTTGTCAGCTATGGGAAGGTCGGGGTTCAGATCTCGGTGTGGTGCACATATACTATTTTTTCATCAATGCTTTCCGATTTCACGCAAATGCAAGATCGTTTTCACTAAATTATTCATTACTTTCATACCTCAGTAGCTTCAGCCTGCGGAGAGCTTAAATGGGCCGTAGCACGCGCTGAAAAAATAAAAAATACTCGTGAACTCAGTGTGATGTTATGATAAGCGTGAGCAAATCTAGTTAAAATTGTTACTTTGATATGTCCTCCCCCCCCCCCCCTCGCTTTCCCCTTTTGAACAATCATACAGAGGCTCCGATCTAAATATCTACCATTGGAATTTATTTCCGTTGGCATCTGGCCATTGAGTTTTGTACTGAGGGATTAGAACAATTATTCACTGTTACAGTTTGAATAAACTATGCTTACCCTTGCAACACTCCATTACACGCCACTGCACGCACTGAAAGCATCAGGTAATCAGGGAATGTGTAATTCAGCTACATTTTTCTGGAACAACCTGTAGAGTTTGTGATGAGGGTGCCAATGTTGTTGCAAGCCACCCTCCAGTCTTCTCCTTGGTGCTCTTTAAGGCGGGGTGGAAGAAAAAGTGAAATAAAGGTAAATATTTGACTGAGTCGCTTGAGGTTCTGTCAAGGTAAACGTCCTAGTAATGGAAATTGTTCCAGTGATGGACATATTTGTTAGCTTTATGCAAAAAACAAGCCTCAAACTGCACACATACGCTATCTAATAATCTTATATATCACTTCAAAGTATTCTGAAATAGTTCACAAATTGACCACCACAGTGGTTTAAATCTCCCTATTGTTAACTAGCACTGTTGTTTTCTGTGTTGGATATTTCACTGGTGTGCAGTGCTTCTTGCGTCAAACGTTAAGCTAACTTGGACTATATTAATCGCGATTTTAGCCTTTTTTTTACCCTAGAAGACATTTCATACTGAAGGTAGGTGAAATAGAATATATTTTTCGTAGGGAAAAAAAGTATAATTAATTGTTTATTTGTAAAATAGCAATACAATTAATTATGTGCATGTTGATTACTGGTACACGACATTTTCCAACTGTGACCGGTAATGGACATTTGTGTCCATAGCTGAGACATTATAGTTAAAACTTCAGAGTTTAATTTAACTTAAATAAGGAAAGAAATATTAGTCACAATATTATTGGCTTCGTTAATTTCATTTTTATTTTTAGAGCAGTAATGGACATATGCTAAGCTAAACATGAAAAATAAAATAAATTGTTAAAATTGTGTCGATTGTTAGTACATTATACTTGTCCATAATTGATACGCTAAAATTTACTACACATCCGAAGTAATTAAGGGAATTAAAATCTAAAAATTTCAAATCAAAAATGATTAGATTATTATTTTTAATATGTACTTAATATCTCGTGCTTAAATAGTTTCATTTTTTACTTTACAGACACAAATGGCTCTGTTCTCAACTATAAGGAGCAAGCTATGCAAAATTCGTACAGATGAATCTGAGAAAAATCTTGAAGACAAAGAGAAGAAATGCGTAGAGATGAAACTGAGGTAAATTTGAAGAAAATACAGGAGAAAATGATAAATATGTTACTGGCAAATCACATGGCCCAAGCACGAAAGAAGTATATACTTACGAAAGTGTAGCTAATTTTAAAATATCAAATTGTGAGATCTCAGTGACAGATGTTACATCAGAAACATTGGCAAGAAGAGAATTTAACAATAAAACGACCCATAAAATTCTCTAATAGCTACGTCACAGCCGCCAACATCACGTTCTGTGACAGTTTGAAAAATATTCCAGTCCATTTAAAATATAATTTTTTGGCCTGGAAATGCCAAAACAAGCTTCTCTAAAATCAAAGATAAGAGTTAAAGTACCTGCTATTGCCACATCTTAACAATGGCATGATTGTCATGGAAAAAATTTTGGAAAAAAATAAAAAGGAACAGAGATTCGAGAAAGAACAAGCGAAAAGAGAAGACAAGAGTAAAGAAAAGAAAGAAAAAAATTAACGCCAAGAAAATTAAGAATGCCATCAACAATGAAAGCTTGTTCTGCAATGTATGTCAAGAATCAATTGAAAAAAGTTATGATTCAGTGCTTGTCATGTAAATTATGGCAACGTGAATATTTTGAAAATGTAGCACCTAGTTTGAAAAGTATTACTGTACAGAATGTATTAATTAATATGATTTAATTCACCGCAATAAGTGTTCAAGATAATTGTCCATTATTGACTCATCGGTATGACGATTACTCCATGATTATTGTGCTGACTGACAGCTCACAGCTGACAGCTGACGGCTTTGAAAAGTTACCAGACTAAATTATGTATCCCTACGCCGAAACTATGATCTACTGTACATTCACTTTTTTCGACGTGTCCATTATTGGAACATTTTGTAGTTGTTATAAAAATCTATATTATAAGACAAATGGTTTTAAATTTAAGACCTTTCAATTTGTATGGTAGAAATAAATAGTATGTTGAAGAGCATCATATTAATAACAAGTCGAATAACACAGTGTAATTTTTTATTTAAGACAGTGAAACTCAGATACTGTCGTTGCATCGCTTAATATGTCCATGAATGGGACGTTTACCTTATATCTTGTCCATTTTTTCCGTTTAGTAATTCGTCTAGAATGATTTTAATTTATAATTTTAATCAAACAGTCGTGTACCTAGGACGTATCTTTTTTTTAAACTAGACATAAGCGATAATGAAGTCTTAAACCACGTGAGTAATGGCTATAATCTATGAATACAATGTACTATAGAGTATGGTATTCGTTTGATCTTTATTTAATTGATCACCAAGGAAAAATATAACGTTAAAATCCAAGGTGAAATTATAGGAGATATTCCAACTTTAAATCCAAATAGAAATCTTAATACTGTAGTAAAAATAAGAACATGAAATAAATCTTAAAATGATGCTCCTAGCATTTTTTGATTGGAGGGAACGAGAATTTACTTGTTTGTTTTAGTTTTCATACCAAAAAGTCTTTTTGACCAAATTAAATCAAAGTAAATCAGTTTAGCTTAATATTTTTACATAAAATTCCATCAGTCCTTGAATATTTGGCATGGTCATACTATAATAATATTGCGAGTCTTGGGTACAACATTCGTAGCCCAGTAGTGTAAAGATTAGCTAGTACTATTGTACTATTGCTCAGGGGACGACCGATTGTACTGATCATACATCCTACCCGTGGATGCACTTATCATGTCCCGATGAACTGAGATGATAGTTAGTATGAGGGTGTAGGGTAACCTGGTGGTCTAGGGGTAAGGCGTCGGACGTCTGTGCTGGGGGTCCGGGGTTCAATTCTCTGTCCTGGCACAGATTTATCTGATTGCCAAACCCTACCTCCACCTCTGACAAGACGTGTATTAATCACAACTTGTGAATGTGAGGAATGCCAGGCCTCCGCCATTGTTCGGATCCCAAGTTAAACTGTAGGTCCTCCATTTCATCTCACAATCACCCTACCATTGCACATTAGCGCAAGTGAGTATAACTCGAACGGGTAGTAAGACGCGGTGCTAATAATATAATAATAATAGCAATAGTATGAGCGTGTAGAACCTGAGGAAACTCTTAAATCTAATTTAAGCCCAATTAACCAAACCCTGGTGACCGTTGGGGTCCCTTTCGGGAAAAATACCCAAAAGACCAGCCAGGAATCTAACCCGGGATCCCGAGGGTCGTAGCCAGGTGCAATGACCACATTACAGCGGGGTTGCTTTTAAACATAGTGACGTTTTAATATAATAGGAGTAAAATTTTTGTTCAAATTCCACTATGCTATCACAATGCTTTGAAACTTAAACTAAACATATTTAGTAAAGCATATTCTATTTATTTATGCCAAAATACTTTTGCTACCAACTTTGTCTAGATCAAGTTTTATTTGGGCTTCTGAAGGCAGTGTTACCCACTTGGCTATTTTACCGATGATCAATTATTTTTTAAGAATTTGTCCAGTGACTAAATTTATCAAATAGTGGCGAACGGGGTTTCCAGATTTTTTTGTACTTAAGTATAGTTTTTTCCAGAGGGAAATAACACTATGTCTGAGTGGGTTTTTTTGTATTGCCTTATTGACTTTAGAGTAATTTATTCAGAGGTTCTCAAAAATTTTACACCGAAAGAGCCCTCACACCAGAAAAATTTCATGCCAAAGCCTTCATAATTTTTTTTAAGGAAATATTATAAATATTCAATAAAAGCAGCTAAGTTTTACGAATAAAAAACTGTAAAACATCACATGTTCTGGCTGCATCTTTGGCGGATGTCCTTTATTTAGATTTGAAAAAATGGGCAATCATAGTAATTAATGATGTTCCAAATTTGCCTCACGTAACCAGAGGTAACTAAGCCCAAGAGCTCGGCGGAGCAGAGTTTGAAAAACACTGATCTAGGTGAATGGCATTTGAATGACCATTTAGTATTTCATTAGTGGTTCTACTGTTCCTTTCAAGTGAGGTATAAGAGTATTATTTAGGGGCATGAAGCATTATAATTTATCTCTTTGTGGATTGAAATGTTTAAAATACTAATTTGCAAAAATGCATATAATGCGTCAAGGATTTTCAGCGGGTCAATATTTTTTTCAGACTGTGTCGATAAAATTTTTAAGTAAACTAAGCTTTTATTTTATTTTTAGAGGGGCCCAAATCTATGATTTTTTTAAACAGAGCATTATAAACTCTATATTCATTTGATTAAAATATGGAAGTGAATATATATCTTTCTGATCTCTTCTGGAGGGATTTTCGTAATGGTTGGTAACACTGACTGATGCTCGTCTGATATTCTCTTTTGACAGTGAGCACCAGTTTGTTCATTTCATCCTAGCTGAGTCAAAAAAGATAAAGCGACCATGACTTAATGGAATAGTAGAAATAATAATAATAATAATAATAATAATAATAATAATAATAATAATAATAATAATACAGCTTCTACATTGTCAGTTTCTTAAATACTAATTTTTGTAGGCCCTATACTTATTGGAATCCATTCGTAAACTCTATTTCTCCATTCGCCATGTCTTAGTATCCGTTCAGGCTCTATGCGTAAATTAATTCGCACTAATGGGACAGGGATTAGAAAAGTTTAACTTAAGAGGATATATACTAGAATTTGCGTGAAGTGATAGTGGGAAAGCATTTATGAAAAACTACCCTCAGTACACCAGACTGGGATTCAAACCCCAATCTCCCCGTCATCAGCAGGCCAGTTTAACACGAGAGTGACGCCTTAGGCCATTCGGCCTCTGGCCCAATTCTAAAAATATGTATAAACTACGTAATATTAATATTTGATAGGCTCGATCTTGTAGATTATAAAACAACAAGATTGAATTTGTGGTCTGATAGCGAAACAGTTTATATTTTACGAGGTTTATGTAGGCCTATGCACTAAAATCTGTAACTTGTTAAAATTATTGATACCTGTAGACCTCTACAAGTATGCTAGATCTGATATGAAGGTTTTAAAATCCTTCCTAAATTCATTTTACCCGCTGGAAATATGAGCCCACGCTGAGCACTAAGTCCATTAGTTGAATTAAAGCTGGCTCGGCGAGTGAACGGAGAGTTACTTTCTTTTGATAAGCTCTCGAGAACTTCACCGAGATCAATAGATTACAAACCAACCTTCTCTTGCTGGCACAGTAACAATATGAAGAGTCAGTCGACTGTGGGCTCATTTTACAAAACTTTCCCCCTTCGCGTTTGTATACCAACCGCAGTGAATTAAAGCAATTTTTCCATTTAATTCATTTGAAGTATTTTACATGCACTTCTGAACCGAGTTTGTCTAAAACAGAGAAAAATACCTAGAAAATTGCCGTTAATTCATCACTGTGAAAGGGTGAACCCACATTTCATCACTGATAAATTCTTTGTACCATGCCAGGATTCGAACCTGGGGCCCTTTACTTTCTAAGTACACACACTACCGACTGATTTAAGGTTTCGTACAGATCAAAACTATAAATCAAGCATTCTCTGTGAGCATTTTTCTTAATATATAAATATATATTTCTATTTCTTATACACACGTTCAAAATGTAAATTTTAAAGATTACTTTGTTTACAACTGTACAAAAAAATAGAAAAGAAATCGAAAATCAACATTTTTATTAGCAGTGTTAATGTTATTTTGATTCACATAAACCAATCGTCCAATAATTTCAGCAGTGAGACTAAAAATTGATATATTTTTTTTAATTTGGAGCAGGTTTTTTTTTTACCATACAGTATTTACAAAACGAAAGGCTTTACTAAAACCAGCTATACACACCAATTCCCTTAATTGCTCTTAGTCCCCTTTCGTGCTGTATGAGATTAATTAACACTCGCTAATAAAGACACGATGGACTGTTATGAGCTCCAGATCAGTTTGCTATCATTTCGATTAATATATACCTAAGGGGAAAACCATCGATGGCAAATGCTCTCTGGTGTTATCACCTCTCTTGTTTACTTCCCGAATTACACCCATTTAATGATTTAGGGTTGATGTGCTTAAGAAATAACAATGGGGCACATGAACTAACATAGAGCACCTTATATCTGTTTTATGTGTTGAATAAATAGATTGTCTAGTAGAAAGATACTTAGAGATACGTAAATCACGACTTTTGCAGTGTGAAAAGACTGCTTTTAAGATTTTTTTTTTTCATATTAAGTGGAAGCTAACAAAAATATTATTACCAATAAAATTATGCTAAGAGGTAATAATTTCCTTTGCTATTGAAAGGAGCCGAAAAAGAAATACTAAACCTTTATGTTTTCGCACTTAAAAGTGTTCTAATTTATAGGTTGTCTTGGTTGAGTTTTATTAGAGGCATAGCACAAATATAACATGGTGGGGTGGTGGTGGTAGTGGTAAATCTTTACGATGTGTTTTATGAGCTTTAAAATATATTTATACACTGGTTAAACTTTAAAAGAGGGAGCAAAAATACACATAAAGATTTTTTTATTATTATTTGTTTCTAGTCTATGCATTAGGTCAAACTGGTAAAACATAATGTTTTACGAAATCTAATTTTAATTTAAAATAATATCTGTGTATTAATTCTATAGCAATTTTTTTTTATCTTTTTGTCAAAGCCAACTTAATTTTGTTTAGGTTCATATTCATAAGAAATAAAACACAAAGCTACCTCACGTAAACATTTAACTTACGAATGAAAGAGGACGGAAGGGGGGGGAAAGGAACACATGTGTTAAAACCTATTAAGTTTATCAGCACTAAAAAGCACCCAACTGGTGCAATAAAACTTTTCACGAACTACCCTACTACTGGAGTAAATATAACTGTCTGTGTTAATACCCTTCCTCGGTGGACGGGTGGGGCCCCAAAATGATTTTTATGTCGGTTTAGGTGGCGTTTTATATGTGTTTTTAAAACCCGCTTAACTTGAGTTGTAACACAAATACGACGTTATAAACGTGCTCTTAAAAAACCATAATCTTAAATCTTAGAAGACCTTTTTTTCCCCCCTCCATTCATTCTTTGATATTTTCATATTTGTTTATAGGCTCTAACTATTTTAAAATTGAACATTTGGTGATGTATAAAACAGTTAAATAGTAACAGGTTAATCCTGGGTTAGTTGTGTTGTATCAAAACATTCTTTTATTTCTCTACAAAACTGTACTTTACAGCTGATAAGAAATTATGATAAAATGTTATGTATTTTTTTAACGATCACATGTTATTTAAAACAAATTAAAGTAGTATTAAAATATACCTCAACAGATTCTTAAACTGCTACCAGTTTTCTTTCTACAGCTCCTGCTTTATAGCGTGGCCATCTGTTAGCCGATGAGTGAATTACATGGTCATTCACTTCCACCAAATGGCCACGAAGAGGCGCGGAGCGCGCCACTGAATTCCAAGTAGTGCTATAAAATGACGTCAGATGGCAGGAAGCGTTAAAAGAGGCTAGTGGCGGTGCCAGCCGGTAAAAGTTGTCAAGAAAAAAGATGAGCTAGGCGTGAACTATCGAGCATGATTTATGACGTTAGCAAACATATGAGGTATTACTTGGAAGGGAATATAGCAAGCAAAATTGTCATGTGTAAAAAAAATACATATATTTTGTAAACAAATATAAAAAGTGTATAAATTCGAAGCGTATTCAATTTAATTAAAATAAAAGCACAATAAATATGAACAAATCGGACCTCAAACGGAAAAAAACTATAATAATTTATTGAAAAAGTGTATTTAGTGCTCATAAAAACATTAGTGGCTAAGCTCAACAAATATTTTGGACATTTTAGATTAATTATTTCATGAGGTATTTTATCAATAAATATTAAAATGTAAAATATAATTACTACGAATTTTTAAAACTAACATAGAAGTTTCACTGAGAAAATCGTATTTCCAATGTCTAGTTATTTTTCCAAATAGCCTATAATAAAATACACACAAAGAAAGTCTAAGATAGTTTTAATAGTTATTTCAAAATACTCATTGTTCGTAAACATACATAGACTACTTAGCATAATGGATTTAGAAATGTCTGGAAATTGGTATTGGTCATCCATCACCCGCCTCTGTTTGAGCTGGCTTGCCATCTTAATTTCAGAAGCGCACGTCACATTTTAGAAGCTCTCGTTTGAAAATGATTTTTAAGTGAAACATAGACGCCAAATGCACAAGAAAGAAATATTCAAATGGTTATTTTCATAAGTTCGTATTTCAATAATGTAAAAAGTTTAATAATTTAAACCAAATTTACTGTCTGTGTGAATGTTCTGACTACCACAAGTAACAATACACCAGCATATGCTCTTGTTGATTATATGTTTTGGCGAATGGATTTATGGTAACTGTTCCTACACTGGATATCATCTATGAGGGAACTGCATGGATAATATTGGGATACGGCGTTGTCATTTACCCGTTTCCGTATGGCCAATCTTCTCTTAAATATTATACAAGTTTCGCAACACTGGTTCGTAGATGTTGCCAGTATCTCCTTTTTACTACCAGCAAACAACCTTCAGACATAATTTAGAGTGAATATATTTTCGGCAACAATTAACTGAGAGAGATTGATTGATAGGATTGAGAAAATAAATAATCTATTTTAAAATTAAATATAATAGTTTAAGTGTGTTTATGTCGTGTATGGAACATTTATAAACTATTATTATATTTCCTTTATGCATTTAATTGTATGTAGGTCTGTGCATTTATTTAATAAGTAGAATTTTTCTTAGATTAGTTAAGGTAAATAACGTGAGTTCGACATTTTAGAAACAAAAATCTGCTCCGGTTGTTAAATAAATATTTGTTATAATAGAGGTACCGTGGAATACAACCAAATTCCTAATTTTAATGTGTGTAATTAGGTTTAAATATGTTCTTCCATTAAATAGCTCCTATTAATAATAGAGAGCAAAGAAAATTTCTCACTAGCTGGCCTTAATTCTAGAGTATGGTTTTGTAGGAAGGACCGTATCTGACAAATATAAAATCCCCTAAAATTACTTTAATGCATTAATACGTCAAATTTACTTATGTCAGTGTCGCTAGTCATCTTCTTAAATTAACCCGAAGGTTGGTCTGATGTGATTTTTATCAATCTAGGGCTGGGCATGTACTTAGCCCCTCAGTTGGTTAGTAGTGACAGCACCATCTGGTAGAAATCCCATGTACTAGGGGAGTTCATAAAGTGAGGTGGTTCACCATTGCCTTTCAAGCTGAATTTCTATGAGTGAGTGCTATAGAGAGACACAATTTTTCCGGGAAAGGTATTTTCATATAATTTCCAGGGTTCGTTTACATCACACAATCGACATAGGAGCCACTCCGAAGAAGTTTGTGCTACGGATTTTTATAGATCGACCGATAGATAATATCAATACCAATTAAAACACTAATAATATGTTAGTACAATAATATATATGTTCACATTAAAAATATAGACCTGTACAGTATTTGTAATTTATAGACGTTTCTTTCATCGGAAATATTATTATAGCTAGTAACTAAATTATTATTGAACATTCAATTTATAAGACAAAGCTAACCAAATATGTACAACCTATTAATCTCATAAATTAATTGTATACTTATGCGTATAACCTAAAACAATAATTAACTACTTTATAAACTATTTCTGTGAATAGCTTACTAAAATTTAAAATCCTCAATAAATAAATTATCTACTTAAATCAGAACATTTGCTTTACTTCTAGAGAAAACTAAATTCAAACATATATACTTTTGTTTCAGTTCTGTCCAATGGTATGTAATTTTCTGAATTTGTCTAGTGAAAAAATGTGTTGAGATGTAACCGAGGAGAATTTGTTGTTTAAAAGTAGGCCTATATATTTTTTCCTATTGCTTAGGAACTGAGCTACATTAAAAATCAGAAGAAAAAAAAAACCCGCACAAAACCAACATTTTTTTTCCCTGGTCGTGTTTTTATTTCTCCCATATAAGATAACAAAAGAAGGGAAGGTTTAGGTGGAAAAAAAAATAGGAGACTGGTCGAAATGTAAGAATCATTGAAGTGTATGCTATTAAGCATGAGACATTGAAACTAGAGTTTATTCTAAGGTAAATTGCGCTATTCTTCCGACCCATAAGAATCGAATACCCAGTACCTCATTGGACGAGAGCCAAATCTTTGTGAGAGAAGCGCCAACCTAACGCCATCAAAAAAGAAATTGCCCTCTTTTTCTTTTCTTTTCTTTAGAAAGTTTATTTTTTCTATTTGTATAAATTTCCATAAATGTTTCTTTTCGAAAAATATTTTATTTCCGATAATCCGAGTTATTTTATATACATTGAAGGGAGAGATTCTATAAACATGGGGAGATAAATTAGGCAAAAGAGATAAAATCACGTTCAATAAATAAATACACAATACCTAATCCCGCTGTTTCCTTATGTTATTAGAGAAGAAACTTCGCATAAAGCTCAAAAAACAAATCCATACTTATTCCATCTTCACTAACTTTCTCCACACTTCCTTATCCTTGTATACTTCCTTCGCTTCAACAACATCCATTCACAGATCATACATGCCCTTTTATTCTTAAAACTCGTAATGTTTTTTGTTTCACACATTCATCTACAACATTTAGCACGTCTTTTAAATGGCATTAACCTTCCTTTTGACCCAGATAACTCTACCTTCATATATTTGCTTTGTAACTCACACCACACTCATCCTCTCAACATGCCCAAACCAACGTAAGACGCTTCTTTCTCAATGATCTTGTAGATTCCCTTTTAAATCGAACTCTTTTGAAGATTGAGCAAATTTTAGGAATAAACTTGAATAAAATATTTTCAAGTTAGAACGTTTAATTAGGATTTTTTTTACTGTTGATAGCTATCTAAACATTAATTTATAATGTTTGTTAATATATCTATAATAACATTGAAGATAATACAAATAAATTTATATTTATTTTCCAACCACGCATTTTAAAGTAGGTACTATGTTTTTTTCTTACCTTTAATATTGGTGCTAAATGTAGCTCATGGAGCACGTTTTCTTCTGAAGTATTTTTGAAGATAAGAGTACATTTTATTAATCACTTTTGAATAAATCATTTTCAATTTATATCGTGGGAAAAATTGTTCAAACTCTTATATATAGTAAATAAATGTGAATAATTTATAAATTGCGTCTTAAATTTTATCAGTATTTTTGTAAAAAACGCTTTAAAAATCTATTTAGTCTATTTTATCAAAACCTAGGTGGCAGTTCAGACGTTTTGTGATCATTTAAAGGAGCCTTAATTTATATACGTATTACCTTTGCATAATTTTCATCAACTAACATTGTTATATTGAAATTTATTTTAAAAAGCAATAAATAAAAAAGTAACAAAGGACCCGATCAACTTTATCTTGGCTATGTATTACACTAATAACTTCAGATTATTTTAAGATAACACTTTACGTTTTTAAAAATTAATCATTAACTATCCAATATAATAATATCTGAGAAACTTTCACTTTTCTAACAAAACATTTAATAATTTGAACTGAATCAAAAACCTGTCAAATTATTCTTCCCCTCGTAAACTCAATTTTTTCCGCCGTAGCTAAACTACTTCGATTAAGCAACAAGCCGACTGAACACTGGATGCGTCCAATGCACTCCACCACTATTCCAAACTGACGTTCAAAAATTTTAAATCCCTCACTGGCTGACGTAGTCAACACTTTCTATTTTATTACCTCTAAATATAACAATACTGAAAGAGTGGAGCTGGGAAATTTGATTTTTTTCTACCGCTTTCTGTACTTTGGTGTCTCTTTTTTTACCCCTTTTATTTTAGAAAGTGTAGTTTTCCTACAAACAGTTTTATTGCGTTATTTGAAAATGTGTGGGATTTTTTTTTTAGTTTTTACTTAAAAAGAGAGAAAGGGTTGCAAAGGAACACCTAGTGTTTTTTTCCTTCTAATTTTTTGTTTATTGACAGGAAGACTAATGTTCTAGCATCCACATAAACTAAAAAAAAGTTTTTGGTTTCATCTCAACATTTTAACTTTTGCACTTCAAGACATTTTGTAAACAGAAATTGTTTAAGAATTTCAACTAAAATTGAATAATAATAGCATACCCAAGTCATAGACGTATGCTAGTAATAAAATATTTTCATAGTTATTTTGGAAATTATGTTAGTCATATTTATTAAGAAAAAATATAATCTGTTAATCCAATTTGTATGTAGATTTTGATCAAATCCTTTGCTTAAATTTTAAAACAATAAGAAAAAGTTGTCATCACAGCTGCTTGTTATTGTCATGATCAAACTGACGAGGCTGTGTCAATATATTTTACATTTTTGTTTGCTTAAATAAACTGTTGCTTCATACTGTCCACTATATTAAGTTTGGCTTTGCACATCTATATTTAATTTAAAATAAGCTACAGTAGCCCCATGGCTTCTTTGGTGCTAACTGACAGATTTGAAAAGCTACCAGACCAAACTATGTATCCCTACGCCGAACCATATGATCTGAAAAAAAACATGTGTTTAGCAGCTGTCCCTTCTGACAGTCAAAATTTAGGTATACCTAAATTTGACTGTCAGAAGTCAGCTGTGAACTGTCAGTCAGCACCAAAGAATCCATAGGGGCTACTGTAGTTTCAAACGAACTAGTGAATGTGTTTTTACAAAAAATACTATAGTTGCACAATTAATTATCATTTAAAGAAACTTTGTGAACATTAAGTAATATAATATCACCGCATCTTACTACCTGTTCAGGTTGTACGTATTATAATAATTACTCTAATGAGGTAGGGATGAGGAAGGAAGAATTTTAGAGGAAATCTACCTGCATTTGCGTGGAATGTGGGTGTGAAACCTCACACTAATGTTTTGGGTATCCAATAAATAAACTTAAATTCTTTAGTGAAGTCTGATCTAAACAATATTTCGGATTTAGCATACAGACGTATCATTCCTCTACAGGTAAAAAGGAAACTAAGTATGTTTTAGATCAAAAGCTTTAGTATCATATGTTCCTGTTTTACGATATCTGGTAGGCTCTAATCCTGGTGGAGCATAGTGATTTTATTATTTATAAATAATTTCTCACTCTGCCTCCACAAAAATCAGCATACATTTCTTCAAAATGTTACCTTCTTCGTATCAACCCCATTAGTTTGTTTTTTGTGTGTTTATTTTTAACATTGAATCTTACTATACGTTTGCTGTGTTATGTAGTATAGCGCCACCCACACCTGAGGAGTACTAAGTCTGACTATGAAACCGGCCATTGGTCATTTACTAGTATTCCTAGCTAGGGGTCTATGTTTATTTTAAATATTGAAGATATTACTGTAATCCTTATCGGTGGGAACGCAGATTAAAATCAGTCTCATCTAGTCAGTTGGTGACAGTGGCTACGTATTGAAAGCGCAAAGGCCAAATTTGTCTATCTGCTTTGGTGTATATCAGAAGCTCACCATTGTTTATAGATTTTGAACACCATATGGCAACACTGCTTGTTGGCTCATTCACGAACGACATATAATATCTCAGTGCTAATATCACCTGCCTCGGTGGCGTAATTAGCTAACGCGCTAGTTTCATGCTGAACTAGACTGCTGAGGACCAGAAGATCGAGTTACGAATCTCGTTCGGGTGACTTGGTATTTTCCTAAATGGTTTTCCACTCTCTTTCCACGCAAATGAATATTCACTTCCTCTAAATCCAACCTTCCTAATTCCTAATCCATTAGCATAATTAGTACATAAGCGTATAAACCGAACGGGTGGTAAGACACGTCACTAAATAACAGAGAAAATATTTCGATGTTTATTACATTGTGTTTGCAAGCGTACAAACATAATTCAACCTTGTACTTTTATATTATATTATTCTATTGTAATGAGGTTGTTTACAATGTGTTTGACATGCATTTCTTTTATTACTATTATTAGACCCTATATAGCATATTTGACCGTGAGGGATGCATTATCTAGTTTGGTCACATTTATGTGGATTTAAATCCGCACCGTAGAAACAAAACGTTGCCCAGGGCATACCTTGGTGGTTGTCCGGCAATGAGATGACGTGATGATAGATATTATTAAGGTGTGAGGCCAGTGGAAATCTTAAAACTAACTTTAAACCTAACTAACCAGAACATGGTGACCAAAAGAACAGTCCTCGCTTCGAGAAAAATACTCATGATATCACCGGGAATTGACTTGGGACCTTTAGTTTAGTAGCCAGAGGCGTTGACCGCGAGACCAATAAATCGATCTTTAGTTTTATCGTAAGTTCTTGATATAAGGTGTCAATGGGGGATCCCCGACGACTTTTGTCCCATATTTCGTGTGATTTTGGTGAGGTTTCTTCCTCTAGTGCTGCTTTCGATGTTCTCCGGGGACAGCGAGCTGGGGGCTAATAAAAAGCCGGGTGTACCAAGCATAAGTTTTCCTAAATAGTTTTCTCCCTTAACTCCATGAAAATGTGGTTACGTTTTCTCTAAATTATATTTTACACATCCTTATTTTATTAGCGTTACTAAAATACGCATATCCCTTACGGTTAGTAAGACAAAAAAAATTTTTTTAAATACAGTTAGCATGATTAGTATTCTACTATAATTGGGAGAAACTATTCGTAATTCAATAACTACGAAATTTTTAAATGTTTAGTAAACACGTAGCTAAAAGTTCTAAAACTTATAAAATTAAACTGAATTCGTTTTATTTCCTTGTTTTATTAATTTTTATTCGAAATTTTGATTGTTTAGACTCATTTCCCGGGCTTTATAATTTCCATCCGCAAATTATATCAAAAAATAGTTTCGCCATTTTTTTAATGATTCATTTGTATTTATGGATTGGGTTCTAAAAATAATATTATGTAGGTCTATGCACAGAATCGCGTGGTTTTCAACAGAGGGATTGGAAAAAAAAAGTTAAAATAACTAGGATGAACTAAGAATTAAGGATGTAGGCTAGGTGGTATCCGTGATGACCACGTGGGTGAGCCGATGACGTCACTGATGGCGCGTAAGGAAAAGGGACGCCGATTCTCGAGGCAGTCATGTGTGCGAGTGTGTGTGGGGTCCCATATCCCCGCTTTAACATACCTAATTAACATGAGCTGTGCAAAACTTGGCTTGAACCGGTTTACAATTAGCGTTGGCGCCTCTACTCCAGTCTGACAAGAGTCCGTGGGGTGATTTACGAGAGCGAGGTATTAATTAATGTAGGCAGACACTCAGGGCCATCTTAAGGGGTGGGGCCTGCGGGGCCCTGGCCCATGGTCTCACTCTATAGGGGGCCTTTTATAAGAGAGTAAAAATTAAACAGAAACTCAAAAACAATAAATATTTATGAACTATTCTATTGGACACTAGAAAATAAAACATTTTTAGGTTCTGAGATAGATCAGGTGGCAATGGAACAATATAATTGGAAATATTCTGAGGTAAAGGATTGCTATAGACGGATGTGAATAAAATGATAGGGGGGTATCGATACTTCGAATACTGCAACGTCGCAGCAGAAAGGGTGTATTGAAAGACAAAGCCGCCAGCAGTAGGAAGGGTGAAATGAGAGATAAGACCATCAAGTCACAGTCAGCGTTTTTGACCTCCCATCTTTTATTCTAAACCTGCAGACTTGCTGTTCACACACACACACACACACACACAAAATGACATTGATTCATGATATCTAGGGCAGTCGGGATGACAGAATGAATCGGTCATTTAGTAAAGTAGTCAGTAGATAACGTGATACCAGTGCGGGAGTGCATGTAGGCCTACCAGTTTTGAGAATCTAGCTACATTACAAATAATTCGTTCTGTTTTAATCATACGTGTAATTAAATACTTAATTTTCTCGCGATATTACAGTGTGACTCTGATTAGTATTAAAGCTATAATGATTCAATTTTCAATGTTTTCTTTAGTAATTAATATAATTTAATAATGAAGCGTATTTTTAAGTGTGGTTCTAGTAAAAGGAAAAAGGCTAAGGCGTTTCAGAACCGATCTGCTCTGTTACCAAAATTGACCAATTATTTTGAGAAACAAGAAAGTGGTATGAGTGCATGTGAAAGTGTAAATGTTATTAATCCTACTGTTGGTGCTGAAAATACAGAAGAGAATCACAGGGAAGAAATACACACTTATATAGAAGCTAACAAATTTAATGATGAAGCAAAGGCACACAAACTATAAAATTTGAAGTACCTTTGGATTCGTCTCTTCCCTCCAACAATCAAATTCTAATAATATAAAAAAAACTTAAATCCCAATTTCCGAGGAATAAAATATTTTTCCCAATGATCCGTGTAAATGGGGGAAAAAAAATGATTAGGATCGAGAATATCGGGAGTTTAAAGGTCCCTTAACTTGTCAAAACGAAGATTCAAAATTTAGAAACTCCACCCGTTCTTACATAGAGGGGGAAAAAAAAGATTATTATTATTATTTAGCACCGCGTCTTACTAACCGTTCGGTTTATATGCTTAAGTACTAATTACACTAATGGATTAGGAATTGGAAAGGTTGAATTTAGAGGAAGTGAACCCGCATTTGCGTGGAGGGAGAGTGGAAAACCATTTAGGAAAAACCACCCCCAGTTCACCCAACCGAGATTCGAACCTAGATCTCCCCGTCCTTGGTGGTCTGGCTCGACGACTGGCGCGTTAGCCAACTACGCCACCGAGGCGGGTAAAAAAAAAAAAAAAAAAGAACATTGAAACAAGTGCAGTGGACGTTTCCTAATTCAGTAATATGTTTCCGTATATATTTATCAATGACGGTAACAAATTCTAATGGAGAACGTTCATTTTCAAGATAGAAAATAATTATCAATGATTTATGAAATACGATGCTTAAGAAGAGATTGAATTGTTTATTTTCAATGAGCATGGAATTTGAATTAGTGAACCAAATTGACTTATTTGAATTAGTAAAGAACTTCGCTTCCAGGAAGGTAAGGGAACAAAAAAAAAATCTTTGGTGGGTTGACACACTCCTATAGATTTGTGAGTATACTTGATAGTTTTCACTACACAGAATTTTTAATTTTTTGGGGATGGGCGCGTTTTACTACTGGGAAAATATTTTATGTCTTTGTCATATTGCATTAAACATCATTTTACTATTTTTAATACTCACACACCAACACACACACCCTACACACACACAAAAACAAACAAACAAACAAAAACAAACAAGAATGCAATGAAACGAATAAAAACAATATTAACATTGTTTCTAGGTTTTATAGAGTATAAACTTAAAAATGTACTCACCTAAATCGTAGAAGAACGTAAATATATAAGGGAATATAAATGTTATAGCATGACACAAAGATATTTTAGTATTCAAAATATTAAATGTTTATTTTTATAATTTTTCTAACCTAACAAATCCTAACCTTCTACTTGACAACAAAATATTCTTCCTAAAATATGATGTTCTGGCAAAGCTATATCCTGATATTTAGACAACATCCAGCCCCATGTCATTAGTTCATCACTGTAAAAGGGTAAACCCACATTTCACCAAATAATAAATTTTTCGGCCATTCCGGGAATCTGAACACGGGGTCCTCAACTCCGTAGGCAAACGCGCTACCGACTGAGCTAAGGCGTCGGGATACTATTAATCAATTCACGCCATGCTTGTTGCTTGTATTAAAAATTAAAACAATTTTTTAATATTACTAGACCAAGAATATTAATTTTCCACAGTAATAAGATGCACACCATCCCCAAGTAGTTATTTATAGCCTCCACCCTCTAAATAGCTACTGTAACAATTTTAACATTTTCAATCATTGCAAAAATGTTCTAAAGAAGATGTACTATACAATTGGGGAAAGGAAGAGAAGCCTCAAAAAAGTTAGGGCCCATGGCCTCCAACTGCTTTAAGACGGCCCTGCTGACACTTTCTAAAAGGGTCTGATGAGACGTTGAATTGGAAAAAATGGGTCACCTCTAGTTGAAGGTTGCTGTATTCTACATCGTATTTTTGCACCTAACATTTACAAATAATAACTTTTTAAGCACTGCGTCCTATTAGCTGTTCAGATAATAAGCATATATAGGCCCTACTAATTACACTAATGAGTTAGGTTTAATTTAGAGGAAGTTTAGCCACATTTGCGTGGAGGGAGAGTGGAGAACCATATAGGAAAACCAAATAATAGCTAATTAGTTTATTTTTAGCACCACATATTTATGCCCATTAGGGCTACTTGCCTATGTACTAATCACGCAAAAGTTTGTGTGTGGAGGGAGGCTGAAAAAACCTTAAGGAGAAATCATCATCAGTACATCTGACCGGTATTCTAACCCTGATCTCCCAATCATTGGCATTCATGTAAGTTATTTTGCGATAGTGAGTCCTAAATCATACGACCACCAAAGCGGGTAGTTTAGTTTAACCTAATGACAACGCAATAAACTTTCAAATTGAACAGTATTTCCTAGGAGCTAGTAATATTTGGACTTGTTCCATAGTATTTTTATTTCATTTCGAAACTTGGATTTTTAACTAGGATGAATCACTTAAAAGTTAAATAACGTCTAATTAACTTGATATTTAGATGTTTTAGGTGGATTTGGATATATTTACTGAAAACCATGCGAACTTTTTGTCTAAAATGGTCTTATGTTTTGACAACTATTCTTAAATTATAAAATGAAAAACCTTTATATTCTTACAGACCAGTAACATGAATTATTCAAAATATAACAGAGACTAAATTATTATTTATAGCTTCGACTTATATTTTCAAACAAAATGAGTCTTGATATTATTATTAAGTAAAGGAGACCCACTTCTGTGGCCACATGATCTTACGCGCTACTCTCGCAGTAGACTAGACTGCCGATGAGGGAGAGATCAAGGTTCGAATCCCGGTCGGGTGTACCGAGGACGGTTTTCTAAAAGTGTTTTCTACCCTTCCTATACGCAAATAAGGGTACACTTCCTCTAACTATTGCCTTCCTAATCACTAACGTAGGGGGTGACCTGGTGGTCTAGGGGTAAGGTGTCAGATTTCTGTGCTGGAGTCTGTGGTTCATTCCACGGTCCCGGCACAGATTTATTTGATTGCCGATCCCTTCCTTCGCCTCTGACAAGACGTGTATTAATCACAACTTGTGAATGTGAGGAATGCCAGGCCTCCACCGTGGTTCGGATTCCATGTTAAACTGTTGGTCCTCCATTTCATCTCACAATCATCCTACCATTACACATTAGCGTAAGTGCGTATAACCCGAACGGGTAGTAAGACTCGGTGCTAATAATAATAATACTAACGTAGGTAATTATTACATAAGCGTATAGCCCGAACGGTTTGTAAGACTCGGTGCTAAGAAAAAAATAAAGGTAAAATGGGAGTTTAGACAACTATGGAGGTTTGTCAGGATAAAGTAGAGCTTGTTCAAACTGTAACTTTGATATGTTTCCCCCCCTCTAGGCCCCATTTGACCGGTCATACATAGACTGTTTGCTCTGCACTACACACCTCAATAATAAATGTACATTCGTCAACATCTGGTCAGTGTGTGTTCTACTCAGTGACGAGAACAACCTACAGGTTCGGTTTCATCGAACTCTCCTTTACCCCGGAAACATACCACGATAAGCTGGTGAGTGCCAAACATAAAATAAAATTGTACTTTTCCTAGTGGATGTCTATGAGTGTTACAAATTCTGTTGAGATACTTTGATCATTTCATAAACCTTAAGACAGATCAACATGTTTGTCATATCAGTAGGCTACTTTATTCTAATTCATACGGTGAAATTGGTGTATTAGAAGGCTTTTTTAGGAGTGATTTTTAATCGTTAAAACATGAATACCGTACCTAAGAGAAGAGTATCAGTTATTATATACATCGAATTATAATTTAAATTATTTACACATGTGTCAATAATTTAAATTATTTACACATGTGTCGGTGGCCTAGTGTTTATAACGCATCACTCTCGCGTATTGGACTGGCTTGCCGGGGTTCAAAGTCCGATTGGGTCTAATAGTGTTTTTGTTCTTAAATGGTTTTCGACTCTCCTTCCAAGCAAATGTGGGTAGACTACCTCTAAAATGTTTCCTTCAACATCCCTCTATTTCAGTAGAGTAGTTAATATATGCGTATAAGCCAAAAACGTAGGCTAGTAAAACGTGACTAGAAGAAATAAATAAAAATTATCTACTTATTTTAGCGTTTGTTCAAGTTATTAGCCACTATTCCTTACTTAAATAAAGTTAACACAAAAACGAACACATGCAATTTTATAACTTATTTTTGTCTTGGTATTAAATGGTGAGCAAGGCGCTAAGCTTAAGGATGCTGCCTACTTAAAGGGACATATCCTCACACTATTGTATTTATTATGCGGATGGAAGATTTGAAGCTTCCAAAACCACTAAAACTATCCTCAAATTATCTAAGAATTTTTATCTATGCCCTTATTAATTTATTACTTTATTTTTTCGAGTAAACTTAGATCTATTTTACTAACCATCAACTTCCATCCCATATTTCAATGATTTTTATAGTTGTGAAATTAATTTATTTTAAGCCTATTTGATACTTTTCACCTTAATTTTGATGTGAATCATATTTTGAAATAACACGATATTTTCGAATAGTGCGGAATTTCTAGGCGAACGCAATGCGTCACAGGAATATAGTATGCGTTCACCTTAACAGGTAGCCACTCCAAAGATCAATCTTAAGATGTCGGGACAGAATCATTATAAATGTTGCTAATGTCGCCGCAGGACTTTTATTAGACAGATGATACATTCTAATTTGGATGATACAGGATGTGATGGCCATATTGACTGCACGACGTTTGAAGGTCTACGTCACGAAGCATCCTGTATACAGTCAAATTTTCATAAGAAGGACCTTTTGGAATTTTTTTTTAAAATGGTTAAAATTGGTATCATTATAATATTTAATTTGCGTTATTTTATAGATAGCTATTGGTACTATTTTTTTTTTTAAGTGAGAGCTGCAGATCACATGACTTGATCTATGTATTTAATTTATTGAAAGTATATCTAGTAACCTCTCTAGCTGTCCTTTGCGAAAAGAGGACTATACATCTAACCACGACTTGTCCTCTACGTGGGGGGTGGGGGAACTGAAGCGAAATGCTAGGAAGCGTGTCCCGTGTGACATTGGGTGGCCATGTTGGAAGGAACGAATACGTCTTGACACGCGCCTTCATTTCCTGTTTGGACTGTCTGAAACTTGCCCCTGCCATAACTAATGATGCTTTATGTAGACGTTTATAAACATGTACCAACTTCAGTGGCCGAATGGTCTAAGGCGTTACACTCGTGTTAGACTTGTCAGCTGATGACGGGGAGATCGGGTTTCAAATATAGGTCCAGCTTACTGAAGTTGGTTTCCCACTCTACTTCCATGCAATTGTTGGTGAATTACCTTTAAATTACTTCCTTCCTCATCCCTGCTCCATTAGAGTTTTTTTTACATCTATTACTGTTTACAGCCAAAGGCCTGGGCCAGGTTTTTCATTCAAACCATATATTTTTCCACTACCGGCTTGCTAGGCCTATCGTAGCTTCAGATACCTTATAATCTAACTTAAGACTAGGACAGGCACAACATCCAGTCCCCAGCCGTCAATTTATCAATGTAAAGGGGTAAACTTATATTTTCATCAACGATAAAGTTTTGGCCATGCCAGGAATCAAACCCGGGACCCTTTGCTCAGTAGTCAAACAAGCTACTGACTGAGCTAAGTTAACGGACTGCACCAATAGCGTAGTTATAATATAAAGTATGTATGTAACCTTAACAGGTAGTAAGACGCGGTGATTTTTAAAAAATTTAACAGGTCTATTAACGACCTAATCAGGAGGTAAAACGTGGAGGACGTATTAATAAGAAATGGGCCATAGCTTTAATGTAAATAAAACATAAAATTCTGTTATGTAAAAGAGGTCTTTGGTTCAATCTTGATGTTCCAACTTCCTGGGGTGAGATTTAATCTCGTTGAATTGTCATTTGTTGGTTGAATAACGCAGGCTGTTTTAAGGAAATTAACCCTTCTTCGTTTTGGTGGCTACATGGTCTGAGGCATCACAGAATAGCCTGCCAACAACGGGGAAATTGGGGTTTGAATCCCGGTTGGATATACTGAGGGTGGTATTTCTTGAATATTTTTACACTCTTCTTTCACCTAAATGCGGGTATACTTCCTCTAAATACAACCTTCCTTATGCCTAAGCCATTAGTTTAATTAAAACGTAGGATAAAAAAGCACAAGTTATCTAACATTTCTATTTAACAAAAATCAATTGTGCACCTGGTTTGCATTCAACCCTGGCCTCCTGGATCAATACCAACCAATTCGGTTATTGAAACCCGGTCATCTGTTTCATATTAAGTAGTGCCAAACACTACGCCAACTTTGTAGGTGATAGACCCCAAGTCCACTTGGATCAGAGCAATGAATGCCAACCACAAGGTAATACCAGCAAGACTGTTCAAAAGCGGCTAAATTGACATTAGACTAAAGTTGGAAGTTTTTTCCAAATAGAACAAATCTTTGAGTAGGCTTAAGGTTTAGGAGAAACTGGTTCAATTAAGGTGGAATGGAAGGGAACGCGAGGAAAAACCAGTGTTTTTGTAGTTTTATAACAAATTATTTTTTTGGAAAATAAATAAAATATTGCTTAAGTACAAATATATAATTTAATTTTCTTCACATGGTGACCTCAATATTTTTTGTCTATCTGTCAAGGGTGTTCTGGAATTTAATGACAACTTTTTCTCTTCAATTAAAATGTTTGTTAGAAATGCCGCCATGCTCATGCCCGATATTAAGGAACTTTGATATCAGCATGTGAATAAAATTAAACTCTATGTTTGAACCAGAGAAATAGTTTATTTATTTTGGCCAAAAAATATTTTGCCATAAATACTGCAAAAACACTGGCCTTTTTCTCGCGTCCCCTTGCATTCCATTTTAAAGGCAACGTCAAGAAATGTTGACTATTGTATTTATTATATTTTACAACACAAACAACAAATCCCTTAACGTTAATTTAATATTCCTTTGTAGGAAACATAGAATTTTCTAATTGTAATATTTTTGTCAATTTCTGAAAGCCGAACCAAAATACATTTAGTTTAATTTTCAAGCCAATTAATCTTCAATTTTTGAATATGTGTTATGGACATCACGGAATTTGTACCAGTACTTTTCTTCTTTTAAAAAATGGTTATGTTTCGTAATTCCACAATACCTATAACAAATATTAAACAACTGTTTCCGATTATTATGTGTAGAAAATTAAACTAAACACATTACCCAAACAATATTTATATTTATATTTTGGCCAAAATTGTTTGTTTTGTAGGGTTTTTTTTTCATAAAAACAATCAGGCCTGAAATTTCGCTACCCTCAATTACACATAAAATTATAACTATATTCTAACGAAGACAAGTTAATTGCTTAAGATAATTAAATAAAAGTATTTTATTAATAAACTATTTTTCTCTGTTAGCAAGATAACCGTTTTCCAAAATACCCATTAAACTTTTCCATATTTAAATGTAGATACGCCTTTCCAATACATTTCCTAGAAATAAAAACAAAAGACAAACGTGTTTTGAAGATTTATCACCCTACTTAACAAACTTTCAAATATCCATAGTATGGAAACGGCATTATTTTAATAGTGTTTGTGTTACGAACAGTAAGTTGGTTTTTTTTTTAATATAAGGCACGAAAGAGAGAAACGCAGGGAAACTTTTGTTTCCATGTAATAAAACCTATTAAAACAATAGTCGTTTCGCCCGTAGTTGAATAGCCCCACGTCGGGGGCGCCAATATTTTGTCCCCCAGAACAAACAACGCATACAGCGGTGGTTGGTATCATGAGAAGGGGTAGTGGGGGGTGGGGGCACATAGTGCCATATAACCAGGCGACTACGTGTATCTATCTCACTCTGTTGGCCAGGATAAAAACATCTCACGAGACATTAAAACTAAAATGCGAGCTTTTGCACCCCCTTCCCCCCCCCACATACCTTCCCCACGTTTACCCCCCTTTCACTTCTTTTTCTTTCCTTTTCCTACGTTTGAACATTAGCCATGCTACATTAAACAATCTCAAAGAGTGCTCATATAAATTTTTGATATTTTCTGACGTAAACGACGTCTGCGCCGTTGCACTACGGTAAGAACGTATACTCCCCCTCACCCACCCTCCTCCATCATCCCTTTTTACCCTTGCTCTCCCTTTTACGTTTTGCCTCCTTTTTTTTAGTTTTTGGTTATTCCTCTCATCTTTTCCTAACTTTCCTTTTTTTTCCCCGTTACGTTTTCATCTTTGTCGGTCACCCCAACATTTATCGATTTATTTATTTTTTTCTATATGGGCTGTCCCTACATCAAATTTTTACTTTCTTTTTCTCTCAATTTACTCTCCTAGTATGTTTCATATACCAACTTTCCCATAATTTGATTTTACCATTTTTGCGATTCTTTATAAAAAACTAAAATTTCATCAAAGAGATTCGACTTAGATTAGACCCTTTTATTCTAGCACACAAAAGCACTAAAATTTTAAGGTTGTTACTCTGGGTTGAAAATGTTTTGGACTGAAGCAAAGCTAGCTTCATATCAACTTTATGAAAGTGGTCCATTATAAAGAGTTGTTTATAATTATCAATACTTAAGGATTATTAAATAAAGATGGGAAACTTTTATATAGGTATTGGTTTTTACATTATTTCAAAAAGTAAAGTTATATAGAACTAAATTTCTTAAAAGTATCAAAATATAGATACATTTATTAAGATTATTTTTTATAGAAAGACTTTATAACCTTAAAATAATTTAGTTGGTATGGATGTTTTTATTCAAATGATAAACAAAAGCAAAAAAAATCACAGAAGATACCATTGTAACAAGTTGATTCTTATACCATTTCACGTACGAATCAGTAGATAAAAATAAAACACACACCCAAAGACTAGTTTTTATTAAATGAGAAGATATAATTTACCTCTGTAGTTTTGGTGTTAAGTGCTTGCCTTAAGACTCGATGTTCATGTGTTCAAACCCAGCAGAGGTCGATGGAGTTTTCTTGAGCGATAAAAATCCGTAGCACAAATTTCTTCGTAGAGAAAGTAAAGCCGTCGGTCCCATGTCGATTGTGGCATGTAAAAAAAAACCTGGAAGGTATGCTAAAATATTTTCCTAGCAAAATTTGTAGACCATTTCACGCTCGCTCAGATAAATTCAGTGTAGAAGGCAATGGAGAACCACCAAGCTTCCTTAAACTCCCCTAGTACATGTGATTTCTACCAGATGGTGGAGGTAGCACTAGCCAGCATCGGATGTTGACTTGAGAAGACAGTGGAGTAACCACTTAGATTGTCGCATGGTCTAAGACACTACTCTCGCAATAGACTGAACTGCCGAATATGTAAGATTGGGGCTCGATCCTGGTCGGGTCCACTGAAGGTGGTTTTCTCACTCTCCTTCGATAAAATTTCGGCTGCATTTCTTCTAAATTAAATCTTTCTAATCCCTAAAACATTAGTGCAATTAGAACAAAGACGTAGGCCTATAACCTGAACAGTTAGTAAGACGTGGTTCTAAGGGGGAAAAAATAAAGAAGAGAAGTTACAATCCTTCATCAGTTGACGCATCGATATAAACGTCAAACTCATCTACTAGAGTTTACTGGTGACGGGAAGGTTAGAGTTCGAATTCTGGCTGGGAGAACTTAGATATTTTTATCTAAATTATTTCCCACCCTCCCTCCATGAAAGTACAGGTATATTTCTTCATAATGTTACCTTCCTTATTAATGCAATTAAATGCGAATAGCTCGGACAGGTAGTAATACTGAAAGTAAATTAAAGTGACCCGATAAATAGAATAGGCCTAGTTATAATTTAATTTCTGGATTATTATTTAAATTTTTAATATTATTATCTAATCCTCACAAATAAAACAATTGGTATTTAGTTTGATGCATTTAATGCCATCTCAAGATATTAGTGTCCTTCAAACTCAATTTTAGGGCAAACATAGATTTCTAGAACGTTAATTATCTACAACTTAGAAAAAGGAGAGAAATTATTATTTAAATTCTGAACATTGAAAAATGACACCTAGACACGGGAATCGAGCCCGGGTACCTTTGGCTTAGTATGCCAATGCTCTAACCACGGAGCTATCCAGGAATAATCCCGTGCCCAGGGTCATTCTTCACTCATTTTAAAGCAGATGTTATGAACTTCTGTTTTATATTGGGAATTTAACCTTTGACTATTGGGGCTAAATATCGAACGTCATTTAGAAATATTTCCTTGAATGAAACTAAAGAATGCGAAAGAAAGAGTTTCTCGACACTCACTGCAGTAGGAAAAGATGCGGATTGGAAGTTGCGGATAGTGTGACATCTGGGCGACTCAGCGGAAATACTGGGAAATGTGGGCTTGGGAATTTAGGGTTCAATCCTCCCCACCTTTGGAAGTGATAGTGGACCAAGTCGTCTTTGCAATGAGGGGATGCTGGGAATGAGGGCTTATGACAAAATGTTATTTTTTTAATATAAACTCTACACCAGAAAAGTATTAAATATTTAACCCTAAGTATATTATGCTGGTTAAATTTAGTTAATTATTAAAAACGTGGAATTTAATCTTTAAGGTAAAATTTTAAAAATGTAGTTAATTTAAAAAAAAAATTCTTTAAAATCAAAATTATTTTATTTTATTTATTTAAGCACCGCGTCTTACTTACTAGCCGTACGGGCTACACGCTATCTAAATACTAAACTATGATTAGATATAACCTTGTAAATTAGACATTAGTTTTATAAAATTTAAAGCACTAATGGATAGTTCGAAACTGAAAGAATTAAGCAGTATTTTAGTAGTTTTAGAAGAATCTGCCTTTTAATTGATAATATACATTATATCAGTCTTAAGTTGGCTATAACAGAATTATTTATCATAATATTTTATTTTGATTAATATTAATTAAACTTATTTCAGATACACTAAACAAGTATTATTCACGTACAAGGTCATGTTATCTATTCGTGGTAACGTCTGCAAAACTAACACACAGCACCAAACCTAAAATTGTAATATATTTAACTTTGATTTATCTATTTCACATAAGTTTTTTCGTTTGAACCATTTGATTTGTAAGTGTTAAATTATTTTCTTTAAGAAGGATTAATAAATGATTAGAAGATGTATTAAAATGGTGTTTCCCAAACTTTCACCATTCGCGTAACGATTTAGGGGCCACGGCATTAAGTTACCTAAGTACTTTCACGATAAAAAAAATGAAATAAATCTCTCACCTTTTATCTGTAAACTGTAAAAGGTAATTCCAAATCCAAACAAAGGTTCAGTAGTAAGCTTAACAAAGCCCCTGATAGAGGTCACGAAAGGCCTACTAAAGTCAGTGAAATCATGTCAAAATCAGCGTTAATTTGTTTATCAGACTTAAAGATTGTAAAAAAACAAAACATATGATTAATAAAACTTAGTAAGACGTCACTCACTCTCAGGAATCCTTCACGTACTCCTGTTGGGTAACACTGGCTTAGAGGAAATACATACGTAATATCATGGAAGATGCAGAAACTTATTTGAAACCTCCCTCAAAATGAATAAAACGGCGCAATTTCATAACGCCAACTTTGTTAACCACTTTATAGATGTGGATTGCAAAGGCTTAGAAGTTCTACTCCTTACCCCATTAGACTTAGTGCATACGCCTCAAGTGTGGCGCAATAAAAAATACAGGACGACACCTACCTATACCAGATTGGAATCGGCCGATTTCATGTGCAAAGCTGGCGCATTCGATTCGAGTTTAGGTAGGTGTCCTCTTATATTTACTATTGCACCACACTTGAGGAGTACTAAGTATGAATATGAAACTGGCTCTTGCTGTGCCTCAAGTACAGTTTGATATTAAACATAAGATCAGATATAACTTGAATAAAATCAAGTGAAATGAGCCAGTTTCATATTTGAAACTGGCCCATTCCATTCTGGTCTAAGTATGTGTCGTCTTGTATTTGGTGTACAGTATCCCCATGGCTTCTTTGGCGGTGACTTACAGCTCACAGCTTGCGGCTTTGAAAAGCTACCAGACCAATTTATTTATCCCTATGCCGAACCATATGATCTGCAAAAAACATGTGTTTAGCAGCTGTCACTTCTGACAGTCAAAATTTAGGTACATACCTAAATGTTGACTGTCGGAAGTCAGCTGTGAACTGTCAGTCAGCACCGAAGAAGCCATGGGGCTACTGTAGCACCGCTGACTATAAAACTGGCCCTGTACTCTGGGTTAAGTTGTACCGATTTTTCTGCTAGAGTGATGGTTGCCACGTGTGAAACGGCTCTTGTGGCCTACCTCTCGTCACTCATTAGCACGGTCGTTGTTAGTGGAGAGAACAGAGGTAACCCCCAACCACTATTCTCTCGTAATAATATGTTGAAAATTGAAAATCTTCATTTGTAACCATGTATAAATATTATTATTAGGTTCACTTTTTATATGCACTAAAAAAAATCCTTTATAATATTTTTCGTGTTGTTCCTTTGGTACAAACATGTGTAATTTTCTGATGTACAGTGAAATTAGGTTAACTCTGTCCTCACTAATGATTAAAAGCTAACATACACCTAGCCGCATGGTTAAATGCGTCACACTCGCAATACTGCCGATGACTGGGAGATAGGGGTTTGACTCCAGGTCGGGTGTTCCCTAAATGGTTTTATATTCTCCTCCCACGTGTTCTCCTCTGAAATGTAACCTTACTTCTCCCTAACACACAAATGTAATTAGTATATAATTGCACAACCCAGGTAAAGAAAATCTAATAGGGCCTACAGGACCATTCTTTCTGTTCGCAAACGGAAATCTGGAACCTTTCCTTTGGTTTAACTTCGAAGACCTTCAAGCAGGCCCACCTAATTTTCCTCCATATATTTTCCCATATTTTTTTGTACCAAGCAAATTCTTGTTTACTTCCTTGAAATTCACTTTACTCATCCTATTCCCTTTGGCTATGTTAAGCCAATATCTCGTGCTTACATAGATATGTTTTAACAACATAATATTAACACCATAATGTCCTACAAACCGGATATTTTTTAAAATTCAGAACAACATTTCCCATCTATATAGAGATAGAAATTAACTTTAGATCCGTTTTTCTGTTGCTGTTTGGATATTTAAATTGAATTAAATAAAATTGAAACTATAACAAGTTGACACGGGGGTCAAACCCTTAACATTAACAATTATTATAATTTTGTTAGGATGAACAGTATTTATTAATCACTTAAGTAAAACAAGTTTCATATCTTCATACATCAATTCATATTATATGCAGCTGCTACTTTTGATTGGTATTATCATTATCTATGAAAACATACAAATATCGTAAAAGATTATCAATATTTACCGCAAAGGAATATGTTTGAATTTTCTAAACCGTTCTTCCAACCTAAACCCTAGGTTGTAAGAACTGTTGAGGAAATTCAAGCATATTTTTTTGCGGCTGACATTGCTAACATTTTACTATATTGTTTGTGTTATTTTATAATTATTGATAATATACTTTTACCAATGATCTATCAAAGAATCATCCTGTGAAGAAGGTCATTCCTTAGTAAATTCATCGTATACAAAGGAACCAAAAAAAACCATGCATAATTCAGTTGATTTTTTTTCCTCTCTTGCTCTTAAATTATTCGTTGCCCCCACCTCACCCCCCAGTGTGACCAATTCCACAAACCTCGTCAGTTTATCTCTCGATCTAGGGCAGATGGGGTGTTACTGCACCCACTAGAGGACATCGCACGTCTCTTGCGCTCATTCTCACCCCGTTGGCCGACACCCCCCCCCCTTCCCTCCTCTACCACATGACCCCCTACCCCCACGAGAGTCACCCATCAACCCTTGCTATCTGCCCGACGACAGTTCTCTAACGGACCTCCATGGGCTCTGGCCCTTACAACCGTGTAACAGCCACCGAGTAGGATTCTGGGATCCAAAAAAAACTTGACCGTGGTAATAAAATAACGCCTTTCCTGTTGTTTCAATGAGATTCCATAAGTGTTTTGCTGGGGAGTGTTGCCAGAATAAGCAAGGCTTGTTAAAACTGTGCCTGTGATATATTCTCACACGTATTCTCCCCAATATTTGACAAATCATACATAAGATCTGTTCTACGAGCCTGAGCCTGTATTTATGTTGATACCTGACCAATGAGTGCTCTACTCAGTGATGAGAAATATTCGTTACCTGCTTAGGTAGCCGCGTAGTGCAATGCGCTAATATCGTGTTGGACTAGACTGCCAAGGACGAGGAGATCGGGGTTCAATCCCGGCCGGTTGCACTGAGGGTGGTTTTTTCTGAAACAGTTTTTCACTATCCTTACATGCAAATGTGGGTGCACTTTATCTAAATTAAACCATCCTAATCCCTAAGCCATTAGTTTAATTAGTATATAGGCATGTAACCCGGATGGGTAATAAGACTTGGCGCTAAAAAAAGAATTCGCTGGTACATTTTAAACTATCTCTGCTTACACTTGCAAAATTGCATTGCACGTCAAAGGATTATTTTATAGGCCTAATAGTCTATTCTAATGCATAGAGCTCACATTGTATTTTATAGAATAAAATACACTCGCATTTGTGCGAAAGTTGATTGGGAAATCACCAAGAGAGAAAAAAAACTCAGTACGCTGGGTTGGGATCCGAACCATAACATCCGCGTCACTTGTCAACCAAATCAGATGAGGTTTACACTTTAGCCCACTAGGTGCTAACTATTCAATCACTATCCTATGTCACCCACTTCAGTGTCTGATTTAAGGCATCATTTTCGTATTAGTCTGGCCTGCTGAGGAAAGAGCGGTCAGGGCTTGAATTACAATTGGGTCTACCGAGGGTGGTTTTCCCTGAATAGATTTCCCCTCTCCTTCCAAGTAAATGTGGATAGATTACCTCTAAATTTCTTCCTTAGTCATCCCTACCCCATTAGATTAATTATCTTGTTTATAACCTGAACGGGTAGTAAGGTTGCAGTGATAAAAAAAAAGTCCCATGTAAAGAAGCATTTTAAATATTAAAAAAAAGTGAAGAGATTCCTATTTATAGTGATTTTCAAAGTCTTACCCCAAATTATTTAAAATTCTAAAAACTAAAAACTACACATGTCAATGGGGCAGCTAGTTTTTGTTTTTAATTTAAAATATTTTCACATTTAAGGAAATGTTTTATTTTTTGCTCACTTTGTTATTATAATTATGATCAGCCTCTTGGTCTACTGCGGGGATTCTCAACCTTTTTCATTCCAGGGCCACACTTAGTCCAAGACAATATTTTCACGGCACACTTGTGTAAAGGCTGTAATATAATGCATTTTCTATTAAATTTAGATAAAATTTAAAATGATGAGTATCGAGATGCAGTTGACAATAAGTGTATTATTTTATATGTACCCTCATCTACTTGAAGGGCAAATTTCTCGTTTACTTGATTATTTCAACAACATTTTGACTGATGTTCTCAGATATCTCAGAAATACGTCAGGATATCTGATTATTCGATAAAGACACTTTAGAAACTTGCTCTTTAGATTATTTTACAAGCAAGGTTTCAATAATGAACTCAGAAGCTGGTCCAATCACATTTTCGTAAATAACCTGTAGTTTCGTGTTTTTTGCGATCAATTCAGCTACTTTGAATGACGCCTCAGGTGCACTATCTGAAATTAAAACAATTATTTACATTTTATTTGTGTCTTGTGTTGGGATGATGGTTTTTTGGGACTCACTGGGATGTTTGGTGGTTGGATACCGCTTCATTTGCCTCAGAATTATAGTTTCATTGCTCAGGCGTTCTGCACAAAAGATACAGATATAAACTGGTCGGTCTAAATTTTCTTTTCAAGGGAAACCTAAAATTATATATCGCTATAAAACTTGGGAAGCTTAAAACTGAATTATTATTAGATTTATTACGAGATGTTTAGTTACATTAAAATCTTAGAAATGTTGGTGGCACACTTTCGAAATTACGCGGCAAACCGTTTGGGAGCCACTGGTATAGTGGTCAGCACCCTTGCTATTGATCTAGAGGTTCTGGGTTCAGCTCCTGGTAGTACTGTAGGTATCTTTCCGAAAGGGGAATTGTACCTAGGATCAATATTGTTTGGTTAATAAATTAGTACCCATTTTGGTGGCTGCATGGTCTAATGCGCTACTCTCTGAGTAGACTAAACTGCCGATGACGGGGAGATCAAGGCTAGAATCTCGGTCTGGTGTACAAAGATTTCTCAAAATTGTTTTCCACTCTCGCCCTCTACGTAAATGCGGGTACAATTCCACTGAATATAATCTTCCTATAACCATTAGCGTAATTAGTACATAAGCGTATAACCCAAAATGGTAGTAAGACGCGGTGCTAAAAAAATAAAATAAAAAGTCTTAAGCTAGGTTTAAGATTACATCATCAAGTCATCTCGTTAAGGCTTTTGACGTGTAGACAGCCTCCAATGTATCCATCATACTCTAACACATATGATCAAGCAATTTAAATTATTTATCATTATTTAATACCACGTCTTACTACCCATTCGAGTTATACGATAAATTTAAATTAATATTTAAATTTTAATATATAAAATAAGTCTCTGACTCCTAAATTTACACTAATATACATTTAGTCCTAGGATGATGAGAATTTTTTTTAGTTTGAATTCAACCCCTTATGATGCACCCAGTCAGGATTGAACCCTAACCACCCGAGTAAATTTCAGAGGAACATAGGGGGGGGATGGGGGTGGGAGGAAAGGTATAGATCATTGTTGTAATCTTGCTGGTGACGTCAGCAATTTTTTTTAACTTATCTTTTCTAATGCAGGATTTTCCACCTTTTCAACTCTAAGCACGCTGAACAAGGCACTAATATTTTCAAGGCACACCACTATTTTTTTTAAATTAGAGATGTTATCATTAAAAAAAAGCTAATATTATTTCTTAAGATTGTGTTTAAAAGCTCAATATTTAAAATTCTTAAAAATTTTTGATTTGAAAAAAAAATCTTGTTTTTAATGTATTTCAAAATGTTTGTTTTTATTTTTCTTCTCGCTTCTTTTTGAACCTCGCTCAAATTTATGCGACATATCTGCTGACCTTTCGCGGCATACACGTGTAATAATTAATATATTCCTGTTTTTGCATAATTTATTTCCCTGCTGCTATTCTACCACTCCATCTATCGATGTACATATATAAAAAAAGGGAAATTTATATTGAACTAAGTTTATATTAAGCTGTTAGATAAAAAACAAAAAAGAAAAGGAGAAACTCAATTTGTAACATAATTTATTGGAGGGAAATATCTAATTCGAAGCTGTTGTCTTTTATGTGTATCCATAAAAATGTTTGCAAATGATGAGGCATGTGAAATTGTTAGGGAAGTTTTTCAACAAGGGGCGAGAAAAAAAAAAAGATAGGGGAAGACAAAGAGATGGTAATACATGAATATTCATATTGTTGAGGGGATGGAAAAGGTCCAAACAAACAAAACACACTGAAAAATGGCCGTAAAAATGAAGAGGCAGCACAGCGCGGGCAAGTCATACGGTTTTTTACATGTAATTTAATTTGAAGTGTAAAGGGAGAGTGAAAAAAAAAATGCTCAGTGAGCTTACCCCACAATAATAATTATTTCTTCTAATTAAAAATAACCGGTGGGAGGAGCATTGTGGGTCTATTTGTAATGCGCAATAAGGGTGTTATCATCCAAAGAATGTTCTAGGTAACATAAGTGACTCTTGCAATTTGAAGCGGTTAAGGCAATTTATATAAGTGGGAGAGGACTGGATCTACTAAGGGATACACCGAAATGTTCATATTTAAGAACTTATAATTAATTTGATGGTTAATAATTTATTTTACACATAGATTAGTTGGACGGTAATTTATAAAGATATTTAGGGGATATCTCCACATGTAGTAGCTACTCTTTTCAAAGCCCAGCCTAGACTACTGTGGGTGTTTTTTCCTAAGAGTTTCCCCCCTCTTCCTCCACTCATGCGGATGCATTTCCTCTAGATTCTACCTTTATCACGCTGTAATTAAAATACATACCTATGCAAAGCCAACACGGGAGGTAGTACGTAATCGAGAAAAATAGTCAAATTTACAATTTGAAAATATAATTTGAACGTTGAGAGTAGAAAATAAAAACTAATAGATTATTTTTAAATTATATTAAATGGAATTATTTTATTAACTTGAGTTCAAAGATAAAAAAAATTCGTAATAATTCGATGAACGTGGCTAATCCTTTGCAATCACTATCCACCCAAACTATCTGTATTTACTACCCGTCTAGACAATCCGTATTTACCAACCACACAGACGAGCCACAAATTTCCACAATTTGGATAGGGTAATTGAGGAAGGGAAGTTGGGAACCTTGTAGGGGAAAAAAACGCCACTACACCCAGCCAAGATTTGAACCCATCCCTTTCACCGGAAAGCCCAAGAAAACTAGATGTGAGCTGCTAAGTAATTGCACCAAATTAAACCACGTGGAAAATATTTTACTCGTGTTATTTTCTTATCTTAGCCTGTACGGTAGACTGATAAAACTACCTCAGTGCGAGTGACTTGCGTGTTAAGTTATATCTCGGGATTTTGATACATTCCTTAATCTTTTTCATTTTTTTCATTTTGTCTTACTCCCCATTCGGACCATTCACATATTTACACTGTTGGGATAAGGATAAGTTAGGTATAATTTAAAGAACATACATGAAAGTGAAAGTGAGGAATCAATTACAAAAAAAAATACCCTCAGTAGACTCAAGTGGGATTCTGACACTGATCTACCAGTCATCCGCGGCCCAGTCTATTTCTATAGAGATGCCTTAGACCATGTGATCACCAACATAATCAGATAACTCTAGACTAACATGATTATGTGACAGTGAAGAAATTAAATCTACCAAACAAAAATATTACTTTGCAAAATTACATAAACTAATTTTGAATCTTGAAAACTCTATGAAATCTTCATAAAATAGCAGCTTTCATTTGAACTCTCATCTGAAGCTATTTTGGATCACCTGAAAAATGAAGAATATATTCAATTAAATTTGGAGGTAGTTTAATGTTTTATTTAGAGTGAGTCTCTGTCACATTAAAATAAAATAAAGTAAAATAGCTTACAAATGTTGTCAACCTAATATTATATCATTGAGATTGTTCTTTAAGGGCACCGTTCGGTATATCTTAAAGTCAGTCACAGTATCTATAAAAGGGATGATTCATATTTGTATACTGTATAACTATAATAGATACATACACTGATATACTATACAAACCTTATTTAATATTTAATACAATATAATATTGCAGGGCCATGTTTGATTTTATGATTACGTAGGTCTATAAGTTAACAATTTAGCCTGGCAAATTTAATTATTATACCAAAAGTATGAGTTAGGATTTTTGTGTGTGAAACTGGTATTATATGATATTAACAGATGTTTTGATTTTTCTGAAAAAAAAAATTCATGTGTAGACTACGATAGTAAGTTAAGTGTATTTTTAACAATATTTTTTCCACTGTATTGGCAGTACCGAAAACCTAATCATAAATAACCCAGAGATCTAACCCCTAGCCATCATAAAGTACACAGCACAGATATGGCATCAATACATTCCTTGGTGAGTACTCGTACCAACATAACCTATTGTCCACTCGATAATGGTATCATTTGTATTATTCGAGCAGGTCACAACATAAAAACACATTACATCTTCATTATGCCATACAATATCTCCAAGTTTTTCACGATACCCTTCAAAGAGTTTTGACGACTCTATCATTTAAAACCTCTTGTGACTATTTCCCCTTTCAAATCCATCCTTAAGAGCCGACATCCATGAACGATTTGATCATGGTTGACTGATTTCTTTGAAAAGAAAACACTTTTCGAAAGCCTTCGCAAATACTTTATTTTTATTGTTACTATTGTGATACTTTACGTCTATATCGTAGAAACTGTTTTTTGTAAGTTTAAAGTTGATTTTATTTTTTCTATTTTCATTTTAAAGTATGGTTTATACACATTACATTGTATCTTTAAATACAAATTCTTCTTTACTGGCAAAATATAAATACAGTGGAAATCAAAGTGTAGAGTGAATAAACATGCCCTTGTATAGTTTTGATTAAAAAGAGCTTCTTTGAAAAAAAAAAGTTTTGTTTATAACATTCATTCCACCGCAATATTTGTGTGGGTATGCTGCAATAAAAAATAGAATTAGGAAATAAACAAAATATATATTGTAGGGTTTAATGTGAAATCCACGACCATTCGACAAACTCTAGCCAAATATTTATACTTATGATGAAAGAAGGTAGATTTGATTGGAAATATACCCTCATTTGTATGAAGGAAGAGTGGTAAACCATTTAGAAAATAGCACCCTCTGTAATCTCATACGGGATTCTAGCCTCAACCTACCAGTCATAAGCACATGAATTTACCATGGCTTAAGTTAACCCCAGTGTATTTTGTGAGGTTTTAAACAAAAATGAATAATATTAGGTCATTATATTTGTTCTTGTTGACATGCATGGCGCCACCGGTTTTAATCTCAAATTTCTGTGGGGGTAAAAATTTTGGAAGACACTGGTTTGGTATATATTTAACAGCCAACTGTGTAAACAGCGTTTAATTACGTAAGTCGAATAGTTAAAACTAGAGCAGCTATATTTGTAATATAATAAGGCAAACGGCGTGTCGTGGATTGTAGCCAGGGTAAGCAGAGCTTGTTAAAACTGTACTCATAGGCCTATATTTTCATCCACTCTATCCTTATGTGATCTATCATACATAGGATTTACTATACATAGCTCACCTTACATGGGAATGTTGATATATATGAGATCATTATCACATGTACAGTTTGAACAAGCTCTGCTTACCCTGGCAACACTCCCGGTACGACATTAAGTAGAGCTTACAATATATTTTACAATAATTGAAATTGAGACAATTTTTTAAATATTTTGATTTTTAGCAACAGGTCTTACCAGACGTTTGGGTTACACGTCTATGTACTAATTACACTAATGTATTAAGGATTGGGAAGGTTGAATTGAGAGAAAGTGTACCCCGATTTTAATGGGGGGGGGGGAGTGATAAACCATTTAAAATGAACCAACCTCAGTACACCCGAACAACGTTTTCCCCGTCTTTAGCTTTTTAGTATATTTAGAGAGTAGCGCCTTAGACCATGAGGCCACCAAAGTGGCTCTTTTTTTTTCAATAAAAATACATTTGTATTACTAAAAAAAAATTTTAATACATTAGAGCAAAATATAGTAATTGAATCAACTTTCAATAAATAAATCATATCAGTGTCGTTACAAAATAAAGTAAAATAAAGATATTGTAAAAAATTTACTTGTATAGATCGGCGCAAAACAGTTCCTTCTTGACAATCCTCCCCTACATTTCAAAGACACTACTACTCCAGCTATAAACATTGTTATGTTCCCATCAGCTGAAATGTAAAACGTGACGTCACCATTCATAGAGATGTGGATCGTAAAAAAGTCGTACCCTGACCTAACCAAATCCCAGTCAGCCCAAAAGGCACGTTGCGTTTTATGAACCATCAAAAGACGTTTCGAAAGTGGCGCTTCAAATCCCTTCAAGTAGTAGCTTCCATAGTCAACGACTAGTTCATACAAACATGAGGCAGATGGAGAGCAATACGGGCTTAGGTACAGATTTCTAAAGTCGTCCTCTGCTTGTTTATTGACGTGGGCCTTAGATAAATTATTCTAAACTTTTTTCCTCCACATCTATGACAAGATTTGTAACCTAACAAAAATCAAAGATATTTATGCTATGCTAGGTATTTTTTTTAGCACCGCATCTTATTTCTCATTTGTGTTATACGTTTATATATTAAGCTAGTGGGTTAAGGATGAGGAAGGTTGAATGGGAAATGTACCCGGATTTGCGTGGAGATAGTAGGAAACCATTTAAGACAAACCTCAGAACACCCGACCGGGATCGAATCAATATCTCCCCGTCATCAGCAGTCCAGTATATTGAGAGGATAGCACCTTAGACCATGCGGCCATTGAAGCAGGCTATGTTAAGTAATATTTGCTTTAGAATGTGTAATAAAGATTTACAAAAATATAGGACAAACAATTATATTAAATACAATATTACTTTGTAAGTAATTTTAAAAATAAAATGAGGTGCAGTCAATTATATTTGTTTTAGATTATCAAAATTTATACTAACATTTATTTATGACGTGAAAAGTCTATCAATATCGCATTACAATAATATTTTTACTTGATCTAAAAATGGTAAATTGTATTTGAGCCTATGTAATAAGTGGTTTTGAAAACTTCTTAGCCATAAAATGTTAACTATTGATAACTCAACTTCTATATTACCCACCCTCAACAAAAGCAATTAATAAGAAAGTTTAGCTTTCTATATATTATCTGGAATATCAAACATCCATGGTACGGGTGGTAAAGCAATTTCAGTTCTGATTGCCGCTCAATTAATTTAAGTAATATTGTAAAATAATTATCTTAAAACCGACTAAATTTAACTACTGCTAAGCACTTTATTGCATCTTGCAAAAATACTGTGCATAGGATCAATTATTAGTTCACACTTCAGTTACAGTTAAAATGCTAAGCCATTTGTGAAATTAATTTGTTTTCAACACAATATTTCTTTTATTGTGAGGCGTTAATTTTAATTACACTGTAAAATTGCGTTTGATTTCATTTCAAGGAATTAATAAAATAAATTAATATTTTCAAAAAGTGTGTAGAACTTGTAAGATAATCTTAAGTTTACCTTCGATAAAGAAAACTAATTAAAGCCAACCATAACTCTAACTACATTAAAAGTAATAATAATATTCATCTTTTCTCTCGAGTAAAACTCTTTACAAGAAATATTTAGATTGATTTAGCTTTTTTATAGTATAAATATAATTTATTTTAATGTATTTTTTATTAAGGCAAAGCTATGGTGTTAGGGTGTTAACTTAACCAGATTACAAATATCTCATAAATATTTTACGTTAACAAAACAAAACTAATATAGCGAACATATTAGTTAAATAAATTATACTTTAAAGTTAGAATTTTTATTCTCAAACTTTATGCAAAACAATTCCTTTGTATAACTTTAGGGTGAATTAATTGGTTTTTTGTTTATAGAATACATTTATAGTTTTTCTTTCTTAGTAAGAACATACAAATCCAAAGAATTAAAATGATAAATCTGATAAAAGAGTTCAAGCCATTGGAATAAGGATATTTCTTTCAAAGTGGTGTTTTGGAACATCCTCTTTCTCCACAAGTTCAAAACAAAAACGACTATAAAAGACTAATAAAAAAGCTGCCTATAACGATATCCTATTATAAAGACGCGTGCTTGGAGAATATAATGTTATCTTTTAACATGATACATTCTTACATTCAGATGAAATCTGTATACTGTAGTCTATGAGGATTTTTTTTATCGCAAAGTAACGGCATTTAAAGTGGCAATGATGATGAGGATTATGGGAACATTTTTTTTTTTTTTCAAGATAGAGAAAAGGGTGGTTAAAAGTGGTGGAAAACGGGGGAGGGGGGGGAGAAGGTGGTCCACTAAAAGTTTCACGTCTTACCGTAAAAATAAAACACCGGTATTATTGCAGCCATTGAGACTCGTGTCATCTTATGTTAGGTACAGTTGGAAGGGAGAGATTATGGCACACACAACATTTTGTAGTGACTCGTGTGGTTCTTCTTTGGCGTTGCACACAGTTTTGGTACAGTATATCTATCAGTGCGATTGATCGGATGCATTATGTTTGTCATTGAGCTACTAAAGATTTGATAGTGATTTAATCTTTAACTTTCCTAATTTTGAGGAGACTAATCATTTTAATTGGAAAATATGTTTGCGTTTTCTTACAATGCATTTTTTAAAGCCCATAACAATTTTACTAGATCTTACGAAGTATATAATATAATTTTAAGCCCACTTCAATGGCCGAAGGGTCTGAGGTGTCACTCTCGTGATAGACTGTCCTAATGATGACTGGAATATTGATGTTCAAATCCCGGTTAGGACTACCAAGAGAGATTTTTCGCTATATGGTTTTCTACTCTCCTTCCACGCAAATGCATGTAGATTACATCTAATTTAAGGCATCACACCATATTTTATTCAGTAACCATCGTAAAGTTCGGTAATGGCATTTGGAATTATTTTCGGATGAATTTGCCTCACTTTGTTATACATAAATAAAAGATTTGTAAATTTATCAAGAATTAATAAATTCTTCCAGGTTGGATTAAAATAAATTTGAGACTGTTATGCATGAACTTCTAATAAATAATTAGAATACATTGTTTTTCAAAATGTGAGGCCCTTCAAACCGTCATTGAGTTTAGAAAAGTAAAATTAGGTTTAATTAAATATTAGTTTATTTTTTAAATAGCTGTACACCCATCTCAAGGCTTCATTTATGTGAACAGGAAATAAAATCATGACAGCTATGTCCTAAGCTTTGTGCTTGCCAAGCTAGGCTCAAATTTATTGATCTGTTGATTTTTCTTTAACATATGACACAGCTGTCATGTGTTGCATTACAGGTTTTAAATTACGTTTCTATAGCTTAATACTTTTTTGTGTAACATGTTTATTATGCTACGTTATTTGTAAAAAAAATCATGCTTAACAGTTGGGCGTGTCAATTTTTTTTGCCAAACTAAAGTCGGTTAACATGAATACAAATATAAATACATATAGCACAGGTGTTATGTATATTAATTAATTTTTATTTAAAATCTGTTTAAATTTATTTTTTCCAAATTGATTGACCTTGCCTTAATACATTTTTGAAAATATTATGTCTAAATTTCAGGTAATTATTATGATGGCATTTCACATCTTTCAAGAGGTTTTGAAAATTTAATTAGTTAAATGATTTGTAATAAATCTAAGCCAAAACTTTAAAGCTGAAAGTTTAAAAATCTTTAAATACCATTTGCACCAGTAATATTGTCTAAAGGATCATACTCATAATATATTGTTTTATTTAGCTGACCTATCGTAAATTTTTCCATGATTAATTAAAATTGAATTTCTTTCCAAACTTTTTCATATATCTATCTCTTTTTTTAAAAAAGATTAAGAAATTATTTTATGGTATGACACTTTTACCATATCCATTCCAAGTTTAGTAACCATAGCATTATGCCATATGTTAGATTTTGGGAGACAAAATTTTCTAAAAACTTAATTTAGAAATTTGAACTGTTCTAGCCCAGAATATTAGCCAATAGGCGCATTAAAAAGTAAGCCAAATTTTTAAAATATCTCTTGGTGGGGTATAGTATTTTACACTAAATTTATTCAAAATCATACAATTATTTAAAAATTCTAATATAGACACACAAACTCACACATTATTTAAATCCAAAAGATGTTTTCTATGAAAATAGAAATCTTAATAAATGCATTATCAAACGTTATAGAAATCAACAAAAACATTTTATTTGAAAACAATTTATTTGAGCAACAAAGTATTTATTCTATCTCATGTTTCACCTGAAACTCTACGTGTTTTGCGTGCTTACAATTTGAAACTAACTGTCAGAAAAATGTTCACGTTTATAAAACCACATCATTAGAGTTCTAACGTTTCACTTTATTTAATTTTATGGCCATTCCCTTAATTTTCCCACAAAGAAGTCAAAAGATGATAAAGAAATGTCTTCCCTCAATAGAACTGTCTGTATAATCCACTACCGCACGATCGTACATGGCTATCTTTGTATTTCTTTTTTAATTTGAAAAGCTTGTTTGATGTCCTCCTTACCATTATAGATGTTGTTAATTACCTAACAAATTCTTTCGCTTCTGATTCCATTCTCTATCTGCTCATTAAAGAAGACGCTAGATACATAAATCCCCTCCAACATTTTGTGATCAGAATTAAACCATTATTTTTATTTTCCACATTATGTTTTACCTGTATTCCTTGTTAAAATTTAGAAGTTATTATTTTATCTTGATGGCAGGGTAAAAAAAAATCCTAATGCGAGGACCAATGGTTATTAAGTCAGTTTCCAAACAACCTGTATGCGTACAATTTATTGAGTCAGAGTTTATTTGAATTTAAACCTTACGAACATCAGCTTTTTCTATTTAGTTTACATAGTAAATTACATTGTGCATAAGGTTGGTGCTGGTTCCATTGGTTCTAGAAGGGTCTAGTATCTATAATTCAGGGTCTTGGGTAAGGGGGAAAGGGGAATTTCTCATTATAAGTGGTTGTAAATTCAAGTAACATTTTGAGGCAAAGATAAGGCGTAGATGAGCCAAAGAAGGTGGGAGTGAGAAACGATATCACTTATGAAAAATTGTGTAGACCTTATGTTGTAATGAAAAAAACTCTACAGCTCATTACTATTTCTAATATATGTTTTGTTATTATTTGTGAAATTTCATTAATTTGTATATCTACTGAAAATAGATCCAAGGCTGTGACATCAAAATATAACAAAATCACCTTTATTTAAATTTAACTTATAGAATTAATTTTATAGAATTGTAGTGTATGTATGTGTGTATAGTGTTTTATTTATCTATAGTGTAGTTATTTAAAGGTCTAATATAGAGATAGGAATGAGGAGGGTAATTAAAAATAGTACATCCGCACTAGCGTGGAAATAAGTTAGGACTACGCATGTGATGAATATAATATGGAAAGCCACGCCCAATACACCCAATAAAGACACGAACCCGTCATCAGCAATCCAGCCATATTACTATTATAAGGCCTTATAGCACGTGATCAGCAGTACGGGTGTGTGAGCTTACTTAGTAAATTTAAAAAAACTTATGTTCTAAAATCCAACTTATGGTAATCTGGTCTTCTAAGGGTCAAAGCTAACAATATTACATGCCATTGGTTCATCTTAGAGAACCTGTTTTTACCTTTATTTATGTATTCATTTTTAGAAATAGTTTGGAAATATAGCTTGGACGAGATATAAATGAGAGTGTTAATTGTATCATTAATATTCATATGATGACTCTCTTTTTTTTTCCACTTTATTTTGTAGTATAATATTTCAACTAGAAGCGGCAATATCAGTCAAGTGATGCTGTATTTGGGAAATTGGAATGTTTAGTTTGGGTTCCTTTGTGTTCTTCCTGTGAAATATTATTTTTGTAAACCTTTTCAGTCTACCGGACTTGCTTCTCATTGGAGCAAAACCTAGCTAAGACATTCAATGTGGGAATCAGGATTAACTAAATTGTGTGGCAAGGCGGTTTATTTTTATTGAAACGCCTTACTACACGTTTGGATTATACGGATGCAGATTTATTAAAGACTTAATTATACTATTAGAGCTGTGTTGGTCATGGTTAATGGATATTAAAAAGGAACCATAATGGTATATTAAGGAAGACATAGAGACGTTTATTTTTAAAAGATTTAGAATATTATTTCTTGAATTGGTATGAGATCTTAAAAATATAATTTATAAATTTTCTAATAAGTGAATAATTCTTGAAAACTACATTGACCCAACAATAATAATTAGTTTTATGTTGTTTTTATTTTCTCGCGTATGGGCCTATATGAAGTGAAAATAAAAAAATATTGTACTGAAAATTTTAATCTTTAAATTTGATCGAAAATAAAATTTTATGTGTGTCCATTTACGTAAATATGTTTTTCGGTGATCTAATAAGTTACTATGTATTTTTGAGTGTGCATTTTCATAAAACGCAACTGACTCAATATTTTTTATGTTCAAAACTTTATTTTTATTTTTTCAGTGCGTGTGAATCAGAATATAGAAACACAAAAATAAAGGGTAACTTTTAAAGGTTTTACATAGTTTTACTTAAGCCCTGATGAATAATTTTTTTTCGTTGCAAAGAAATTTTCTATAAATTAAAGGATATTTAGTTAAAAACTAAGGATATCTAACTTTAAAAAAATATATAGCTCTGACTTTCTTATTTTTGTATATTTTATTATTTGAAATATATATTTTTATTGAAATGGATTTTTTATATTGGAATTTTAAGCAAGCTTTAACATAAATATAACTGCCACACATATTTTAAAAAACCTTTCATCCCGAAAACCATAGCATGATAGATGGATAGATAGATGGATAATAGATGGATAAATACAACTATTATAAACAAGTAATTTTCGATGTAGTTTAATCATCATTATCCAAGCTAATACAGGTGCATTTTCTCTACGCTAATCTCCTCAAACCTAGCCATTAGTTCAAGTCGTTAATAATCATCAAATCTGGTTTGACAGATATTGGGGACTTGGATTCAATTTCTGGTAGGGTGATATGAAGTAATTTATTCTAAAATCTAGTACTAATTTTCTGTGTAAATGTGGGTAAAGCTACAATATTTTACCAATCCCTAATCCAAAAGTGTAAATATATTAAGAACACTAAAAAATGTGGCATTGAATGGTTCACAAGAAAACATTTTAAATAAGCTTGAAACTCTAATGCTAAGTAATACAAAAATTATATATTTTATTTTTAATTAGATTTTATTTTCAACTTGTATATTTTCTTTTTTTTTTCTTTTCTCTTTAAATAAATCTTACTTTTATTCATGGTTATACGCTTATATATTAATTAATCTAATGAATAAAGTTTTAATCTAATATAGTATGATTGAAAAAAGTAGAATTTTTGAAGAAATGCACATGGATTTGCTTGGTATGGTATGCGGTATGCGGTATGGTATGCGGTATGGTATGCGATATGGCAAATAATTTAAGTCAAGACAAACCTTTATCACATCTGGAAGGGAATTGAGCTCTGACATTGCCAACAGTGAAAAACCAAATTAAGTTAACTAGCCACCTAAATGGCTTGACCACAAGGATGATAAGCACATTTTAATATTTTTTATACTAATAATGCATACTAACATTATTTTTCCATTGAAATTAACAACTACATTATTTTGGATGTAAATTATTTTCAATTTTGTTGATAAAAATGTAAAAATTAACTAGATCAAAACGAATTTTTTTTCAATACCAGACATCATTGTCCTTTCTCTTTTATTGCCCAGTATGACAGAAAAAAATCCATGGTGTACAGCACAGACTTTCTCTCTTAAATTAGATAAATTTTCTAAAAACTTATAAAATTTGTGAAACGAAATAATATACACTGTTGCAGAAACACTCAACCAAAGAGCAAAAATGTAATAAATTTTTGTTACAGAAACGTGGCTAAAATAAAAGCATCTTCGTCCACCAAAAGCATAGCAATCAATTTCGTATCTCTAAGTACTCCATAAAAAGTATACAGGATTAGTAATAATTCATGGTTAAATGGGTAAATATAATTCGAAAATATTCTGCAATAAATCTGTTCTTCCCATAGATTTTGAGAAAAAAAACTATATTAAAGTTATAGAGGAAAGATGTGGCAACACTGTGACTGAAATGTCAGTCATCGGTGACTATACGTAGTTAGAAATGCGAGGTCAGTATTGTGTAAGCAGAAATTAACTACACACATGTTGATACTGGGATACGGATGGCAATGATCATGAGAACATCTGACAGTCTAGCTCGATATGCGGCACGACTATAAACTGATCACTTCCCCGGAAGACAATGTTTGGGGCTGGTATTATTTGGGATGCGATTGTAGGCCCATATTTGATACCAGAGTGTTTATATTCGAACAGATACCATCGGTTACTTTACACGGTTTTGCCTGGGCTGCTGGAGTATGACGTACCATTTCTTGTGTGAAAGAGGATGTGTTTTCATTGTGACTGTGTCTCTGCACATTATGGGGTAGCTGTACAAGTGTGGCTGTCGCGACTACTTAATAAAGTCCACCCCGACGAGTGAATTGGGCTTGAAGGGGTCGGTGGAATATCCACCAAAGCCATCGGACCTCACACCACTCGATTTTTTTTTCTTGTGGATTCACCTCAAAGCTCTGATATACCTACCACAGTCACCTGAGGACATTGTGCCATGCATCCATGTGGCTGTTAAAACAGTTGAATTCACGCCGAAACCTTACGCACCGTTTGGGGCAATGCATAGCCATGTGAGGATCAACCTTTGAACGCCTACTGCGAACTAACATGTACGTTTGGTGTATATTCTAGGCACAGTATTGCCACATCACCCCTCTATAACTTCAATGTCGTTAGTCTCATAATTTATGGGAAGAATGGATTTTTCGCAAAGAATGTTTTCGACTTATATTTACCCACCCTATCAGGTGATATTGTCCGTATCCACGAATTATTACTCACCCTTTATATGTATCCTCTAAGTTCAGAAACTTTGGTTTTATATGAATAGATTCCAGATAAAAATATCTTTAATTTTAACAGTAGGCTACTATAACTTTACAATGATAAGTTTTTTCATATCTCAAATAGTTGCGGATGTATGATCCAAATTTAAACTTTTCTTATGTGAAGTGCCCTTAAATACATATTCATGGAAAAATTAAAAATTTTCATTTTATTCGAAATGTTAAACAGTGTCTAGGTACAAAATGTAATTAAAATCGTTTAAGAGGATTTTGAGAAAATATATTGTTTCCCCTTTTTTCCTATCAGTAAGCTACCTTTAATTTTAGGGTAAGATATCTAATTTCAAAATTTCCTTGGGGGGGGGGGGGGGGGGGGACCTTATTAAAACCCTAGACACCAAGTTTTAGCCTGATCGGTAAAATGGTATCGGCTCTAGTCCGAGATACATACAGACGAACGGCATCTCAAAACCAACTTTTTCAGTTTCAGGGGGTCACGAAACGTCGACATTAATCAAAATTTCCACTTTTATTTCTTTTTACGATCACATTACTTCTCTATTCAAGGGTTCAAGAGAAAGTAAACATAGTAGAGTATAAACTCCACTTCTACCATATCCCTTTTAGAATTCCACTAGTCAGTAAATTTATTGACTATTGGGAAAAGTATTAAAATAAGTTTTTAAACTGGCTATTACGAGTATAGCATAACGCAGATATATTGACAAAAGTCGGGAAAAAAATAAAATTTAAAAAAATATTAAAAATATATCTAAAAACAAATTTAAATCTCAAACAAAAAATATATATTCAAAGCAGTGAACCAATATTTTAGTTAATTTATTATTTTTTAACCAGAAAATAAACGATATACAAACTTTTTAAACAGAGATGCAACATTTTATTTAAAGAAATTCAAAAGTTGTATTTACCACATATCAGCAACTCTAGATAAGGTACATTGTAAAAATTCCTTTGACTTTATTTTAGAAATATTCATTCAAATAAACTATTAATCTTTTATAGTCATTAAGAAGAAGAGAATCTATTTTTTAGTGCAGTTATTTTTAATATAGAAACTAAATAAGACAGACTTTTTTTTTATTCATTATTGAACTTGGGAAATAATTTTATTCTGCAATTACAATACGCATAGCTCCAGCTCGTTTACCCTTTCCTAGCGAGCAAGATTCCGTTACCTCGTCTCTCGCCCGCTAGCAGCGCTACTCTCGCTAGAGCCAGGAAGATTTATCTGTGGCACGCAGTCCCGTATATCCTTCCGCACCGCAGGACTCCAGTCCGTGTTGCCATGGCAACAGACCCACCACTAGCCAATCGCGTCACGAGGATGCTTGAGAAAGGCGGTAACCGTCAGACAGTAGTTTAAAAGCGTTACAATAATTTTTTCCCTTTTCTTTACCTCTCATACCCCTTCACTCCTCCACCTTTTTTTTTCTTCTTTCTATTCTTTTTATCTTTCTCTTAAAGACATTATTTTCCTTTTTCTTCTATTCGACTTCTTTCTCCGCTCCAAAATAACTTTTGTCCCGAGAGCCCAACCTATTCTAGATGAGTAATTTATTTTGGTCTCTTTTCATTCGGATTCTTTATTAAGAGGTTTGCAACTGTTGTCTGCTCATTTCAGGTTATTCACTTGATGCTTTGCACAATGCGGGATTGTTAGTTAAAATTATTATTCTTTGCAGAGAATAACCCTTTCTGCCATTTAACTTAATCAAGAACTGTACCTTCACGCAAACTGGAAGGACAAACTGATACCAAAGTAACATAGAACCGTTGAATAGTTAGTTTTGAAATGGATTGTTCGTTTATAATTTTTTATAATTTCGAATCTTATATTTTTTAGAATCGCCAAATACCCTTAGTGATTTTAGGGTCACATCCCTAGCAATAATGTACAATATATCAGTTTAAGAATTTCTTACAGCAAGTTTTTAGTGTAAAGTAAAAAGCGTTTTTACACGTCATCTTATTTAAATACTTAGACATATTCCATTTATTTTCACGAACGTTGAGCCAACCTTTTGCTATTCATCTGCCTCCCCCCCCCCTCCCCGTTAAAAAATTAAAAACTGAACTTCTTTTTAATGATATTACGGTAGTTTTTTTTTTTGCACTTAAATCCCAATTTTCAGCCGTATAAGATATCAAGAAATGCCGTTAAAGGTACATGTACTAATTAATGCTAAAGGCCGTGATATTATATAGACTATATATATATGGGTTAATTTTTCCCCTACCGTTCGTTATAATTTCTTCCCCAATGATTTTGATTTGTATAGAGGCACAAAGAACAATAGTGCAAAGTTTAAATTAAATCGGTTGATGCGTTCAAAATTATCGTGAGACATATCCATGACAAACAGACAAATGTTAATCAGTGGTGATAAAACGAAGAACTTGCTCCATTCGTTCAATAAATCGAACTACATGATTATGTTTTTATTTGCTTTTAAACTCTGACATTATTGGCTGGATAACATATACAGGGAGTCTACTGCGGTCGCACCGTTTTCACACCACAAAGGGCTGCACTGGACTGACGACAGAATTGCTGGTTGTATGAGACATATCACACATCTTATTACCTTCCCGGCTACCTCACATATTTACACTAGAAGGGCTGGGATAGTGAAGGTTAGAATTTAGAGTAAAAGTGGGAAACAATTTATGGAGGGAAAAACTTTAGTTTATCCTAGTAGGATTCAAGTCCATCCTTTCTTTTCACTTAGAAAACCACACTAGAGGGATCTGGTGATGTATTCTCCCGTACATAGGTGAGGAATGCATGAACATGTAAGGATTTAAAACTGTGCATCACATTTACACACCATGAAACAGTTTAATATGTAACTATCGCATGACATTAATAAAAGTCAAAAATAACTGTCCCCCATATCTAAGGTTGAGGGGTTTAACTAGGTTTACCATACTCGCTTCTTTTTGGGGTAGTGTCATCTTTTCCTGTAAAATAGGCGGTAGTACATACGTACTATTTATTTTTGCAGGACAGTATGGTTTTTTTGGGGCTATTTCCTGTTTTCCTACATCATAGGAAATAGTACATCCATAATTACTGGTTTTTAACAGTGTACGTACTTACAAAAGTACTTCTTTTCGAAGTCAGAGGAAATAATATTTTGAATTGAACAGCGCTAGTGCAAGGGACATCACTTTTGAACTTTATTTGGTCGAGAAGTATTAAGTTATATTTGAAAAAAGCTATGTACACGTAAAATTACAATTAAAATTCTTATCTGGTGTATACAAATTCACATGAAAAAAGAACGTATACCCTAATTTTTGTTTTAAGTCCGTTCGTAAACATAGTTTTCTCTACGAGAATGCTTAGATTTGTTCAGGAAAAAGGACCTTTCAGAATAAACCTATTAGATACGTATATCTCAAGGATGATTCTTTATCATAAGCTATTATTTATTCCTAGGGTGGTTTTGCTTCTAATCCTACGCATTATTATAGCTTTTGTACTGAAGTATTAGATTGTAGCTATTAGCTACCACCATCCTAAGTTTATTATAATCAATAATAACAATCAAAAAAGTTAAAATTAAAATTTATTTGTGTGTCCGTACAAAAAGAGATTTTCTTTACACTAATCTTTGTTCCTTAAATTTGATGATAAAATTAATTTTCTTTTAGGTATTATTTCACTTGATTTAACCCAATTTCACCAAGAATTAGCAATGAAAAGAGAATATTAAATTATTAATTATTACACTTTTCAGTGGCCGAATGATCTAAAGCGTCACTCTCGTGTTAGACTAGCGTGCTAATAAAGGAGAGATTGTGGTTTGAACACCGGTCGGTTCTAATGAAAGTGTATTTTTCCTAAATAGTTTCCCACTCTTTTTTCACGTAAAAGCGGGTAAATTACCTCTAGAATGCTTCCTCACCTCTACCGCATTGAAGTAGGTATCTATCATACATGCGTATAACTTTAACAGGTAGTAAGTAGTAAGATGTGGTGCTAAAAAGTGTTTCAACTCATTTTTCCTTTCTCCTTCTATCATTTTCCCTCTAGCTACTCTATTTCCCTTTTTTTAATGTAGCATATACTTGGAGTATTTGATATACAATTTGGTCCTATTTTTCACTAAAAAATATGGTCACTATAGGTTTAAGCTATCGGGTTCACGGTGGACCTTATTGTCAATGAAGGAGTTATCGAGGTTCAAACCTAAACTTGTAAACTGGAGGGGCCCTTTATAATCGAGGTTCAAACCTAAATTTGTAACTATAGGGGTCCTTTATGATCGAGGTTCAAACATAAACTTGTAAACTGGAGGGGTCCTTTATGATCGAGGTTCAAACCTAAACTTTTAAACTGGAGGGGTTCTTTATGATCGAGGTTCAAACCTAAACTTGTAAACTGAAGGGGTTCTTTATGATCGAGGTTCAAACCTAAACTTGTAAACTGGAGGGGTTCTTTATGATCGAGGTTCAAACCTAAACTTTTAAACTGGAGGGGTTCTTTATGATCGAGGTTCAAACCTAAACTTGTAAACTGGAGGGGTTCTTTATGATCGAGGTTCAAACCTAAACTTGTAAACTGGAGGGGTTCTTTATGATCGAGGTTCAAACCTAAACTTGTAAACGGGAGGGGTCCTTTATGAACCCAACTCTCCTCTGTTTCTTCCTATTAAAACTATTCTACCCCTGGAATTAAGCCGCTTATAAAATAGTAGTCACTTATGTGGACTATGAAGAACGTGGGGGGTAATTTCTTCCTCTTAATAATCAAAAGCTTACACATCGAGTCATGTAGAAACCAGAACAATTTGTGGTTCTCACTTAAACGGAGTAAACAGTACCTGAACAGTCAAAGAAGTAAAACCAACTTTATCCACGTCTGATATGCCACTACGCGTATGATCCGAATGAAACTAAATACTGCATTTTTAAGAATACCAGTGAATGGATAACTCAATGTTTCCTTATCTCAACCTACCTACAGTAGCCCCATGGTTTCTTTGGTGCTGACTGTCAGTTCACAGCTGACTTATGACAGTCAACGTTTAGGTATATACCTAAATTTTGACTGTCAGAAGTGACAGCTGCTAAATACATGTTTTTTACAGATCATATGGTTCGGCGTAGGGATACATAATTTGGTCTGGTAGCTTTTCAAAGCTGTCAGCTGTGAGCTGTCAGTCAGCACCAAAGAAGCCATGGGGCTACTGTACTTATTTTACCCACTTATTTTACTTACTTTATGACATTAGGAGTTAGAAAGTTCATAGCCGCACTTACGAAAGTACGTCACCTATCCTTATCTTGAGATAATTATATCCAATCCACCTCACTACACCCTATCTCTTCAGGTAACTTCTAATTTTATCCTCCCATCTGCGTGTAGGACTTCCCAATGATCTCTTCCCATTGGGTTTATCAGTCAATACTCTAAACATAGTTCTAGATTCTCACATTCGTGCTGTATTTCCTACTCACCGAACTCTGTGAGACTCGATTATCCAAACAATGACTTGTGATGAGTACAGGATATGTAACTAGCCATTTTGTAACTTCAACTCCCCAGTGGCCTTACCTCTTTTTGGATCAACCTACCTAGAGTTTTAATATATATGGTAGAAATAAAGCAAATTTTATAGCCGACCCAAAATGATATACGGACAAAATAGAACAGTATTGTTTGTATAGGTCTCATTTGAAAGTTTCGAACATTTATAAAATTGTTGTTGTCTTTATTAATATTCTAGAATTTGAAAGGCCAACTTCCCCCCTTCTTCTTAGACCTGTACAAGAATCGTCTTTGTGCTTCTTTGAAAATTATACAATTACACCTTTTGAACCATGAATAGGTCTGGAGATTATATCAAAAGACCCTTCTGTGGGTCTTTTTTCAAAACCCCAAATGAACCCTTTTCTTAGTTCTTTATAAAGAGATTTTTCTGGGACAATTTTTATTGGTTAGAAGCGTGTAAATAATTATTTTTTTGTTGCTTTCAATGGTGTATTATTGGTGCGTGCAGGTATAATTCAGCTCAACAGAATAAATAATAAACCCAAATAAATAGATATAGATATCTTATTTATGTTTGAACTTAGGTTACTTTACTAACTTTTAATATTTAGGGCCAGATATGTTGGCCATAGAGTATAGGGCGTCACTCTCCTAATATACTAGACTGTCGATGACAGGGGTTCTAATCCCTTCCGAATGTATTGAGATGAATATTTTGTATAAGTTACATGATTTTTTCTCTATTCTATGAAAATGGCGGTACACATCCTTTAAATTATACTCACCCTATCATATTGAGATTACGAGTATCCCAGACAGTTGATAAAACTCTGAGCAAGGAAAACATTATATTTACTGGTAGTAAAATAAGGAAAAAGTTTAACCCTGTAGGCCCACACCAATTCAATTTTATCGGAAAACAAATATACAAAATATATTAAATATTTGTTTTATTATGTTATTTATTATTATTACTATTATTATTTTATCAACGCTATTTGCTTCTTGTTCAGGTTATACGCATTAATGATAATTACTCTAATGGGGTAAGGATGAAGAAGGAAAGAGTTTTAGAAGCAATGTACCAGCATTTGCGTGAAAGGAACGTGGCAAAAACCACTTCGAAAAAAACCACCCTCAGTAGCCCCAACCGGGATTCAAATCCCCATTTCCTCGTAATCAGCAGGCCAGTCTAAAACGAAACCTTATATCATTCGGTCAATGAAGTGTATTATTATGTTATTATTTTTAAAAATGTGAGTAGTGATTTTAAAGTTATTCATTTAAAGGTATTGCATGTATATTTTTTCTCATGACTTATGTTCAATGTCAGTTTATTTAAACCATGGTGAGATTTTATTCTAATAAAATGTATACTTTGAAATTATGTTTATTTATAGCAAAGCCCTTTTGAAAAAATATTATACTGTTTCATACTAGACCTCACTGAGCGATAAAATTTCCGTAGCACAATTTCCTTCGGAGGGATAGTAGAGCCGTCGGTCCCATGTCAATGGTGGTGTGTAAAAGATCCCTGGAAGGTACCTAAGTGAATGTACCTTTCCGGCCAAATTTGAAGACTCTTTCTTGCTCGATCGTAGTAATTCATGGGCTGGGTGGGCTCCACCTGAAATTAATCCATCGCGGAAACTGTAACAAAGAATACCAGAGTATCAAATCTTTGTTGCGACCCTATTTTCTACATCGGGAGCTACCACCAACAAAGTATAATATCAGACTTAATAATTTACCATCTTACTAACGACGTTAACTTAGGTAATATATTTTAATTATCACTTGTCATTTCCTTGTCCTCTTTTCTTGTCTTCGCTGCTTCCTTGTGTTTTATCTTGTTGAAGGCGGCCTGAGGGAGAGTTTTTGATGGTACTTTATTATATACAGGGTGTTGTTTATCAGTCTCCCCTGGTGGTAGTGAAGGGAAGGAGAACATGGCCATGCATGGTGCGCCCCATTTAAACAGAGTTATGTTGGCTAACCTGCAGGGGAAACACTACTCCAGATTTATGTTGGTACTGCCGGAGAGGAAAACAAGCTCATATAAAAGTGCGCAACACACTGGAGTTTATTTTGCCCCCCCACACCCCTTTTATACACCCCCTATTTTTTTTTTCTCCTTTCACTCGCCATTTTATGTAAAGGATCGTTTTTAATTTCGGTTGTCTGCGATGTTAAAGTCAAGTCAAGAATGAAATGTGTTCTGGTAAAAATTGGATATTGTATACAATTTTGTTGTACTTATTATAATATTATATTTACTACAGAACATAAGCTTAAAAATTATTTAGATTAGAATCTTGAAGATCTATCATTGAATGTAGATTTTATTAACAATCTGCTTACAAGCTAGCTTTTCAAAGCCCATTTTGCCTGACGCCATACACCATAACTTGCTAATTAATAATTGCAGATTTGGTAAAAGGACAAATCAATGTTAAAATATTGAATTCTAATAATCAACAACATCTAGAATAGAACAAGGGTCTTCTAGTCAACCACTCTAGCCACTTTTCCACGAGACTAATAATTAAGTATAGTTACTATTTAGCCTAACTTTTGTTTACTTTAAAGTAACCCCAAATAGTAATAAAGTGCTTTTACCAGCATGAACTATAATTGAACTATAATAGGGCAGCTATGAAATTCACTAAAGCTACAATCAAGTATTCATACGAGAGGTTAAGATTTATGCAGCTGTAACTTTTGATAGATATTATCAATACCTATAAAATAACACTAATAATATAGTCAAATACTTTCAATTTGAACCGCAAAAGAAGGTTTGTCATTTCTAAAAAAGTTTCTTTCTTTGAAAATTGGATTGTAGTTGAATATACTTGTGAATCCAACACTAAAGACCAAACCCAATACCCCAGATAGATTGAATTTGATTAATTTTTCAAATAAAATATTTCCATCCTCTTTACAGACTAGTCCTGGTGGAGCTACTTTTTAATCATTATCCTAATGATGTCCCTTTATGGTAAAGGTACCATTGTTTGTCAGTAATGGCAATACCAAAAAACACATAAATTGTTTATTTGTGATTTAAAATTAGCCAAATTAAAGTCAAATTTTATAGAAATTTAGTTTGCTATTTTTTTTCTATTATACTATAGAACCTGTAGCATGCGTTTACTCAACACACCGACTATCTCAATCCAAGACTTAATAACTATATTAGCCTAGGATATGCCTAGTACATCTTATATTATAATACCAGTCTAGGCAACTAGATTATTTTATTTTAGCACCATAGCAGGCCCAACCTAGCTTCCGGCTCGCATCTGAGTTTGTGTGTTTGCGGGCGAGGTATGTTTCATCTGTGAGGCCATTCTAAAATGGTCAAAAACGGCCTGTTCAACCTAGTTTTTATCCATCAAAAACGGCCTTTTCAATGTAGTTTTTATCCAAATATAATTTAATATTTCAACAATAGTCAGTATTTGGAACTTCTAATAATTCTTTATCTCCATTAATGTGTAATCTAAAATGATCCACGTGCAATAGTGTTCGTGTAAACTTACGATTTCTAGCCGACTGTATCACAGAATTTATTAGCATGTGATTATGCACGCTCTTAATGCGGCAGGAATTACAAATATAGATTTAGATGAAATATGGATAGTGTGGAACACCTTTTAGGAAAAATAAAAGCTAACAAAAAACTGGTTGGGACTCAAACCCTGACCTCCCATCATTGGGCAAACTAGATTAAACTAACTTGAAGTTTAGTTTATTTTTTTCACTGATGAGGTTTTAAACTTCTATATATTTACTCATTTAAGATTAGGATGAGTTTGTCTTATAAAAAATGACAAATCTTTAACAACACCAATAGGAATTGAACCAATGTTAGTAAAGTTTTGGTCATTGAGTCTTAGTTTAAATCATATTTATAACAAGTAGCAATTAGCCATGTAAGGATGAATTTTAACGATTCTGTTGAGGGCTAAGAGGTCAAGATGAGATTACATCTAAACAAGATCGTATATTTTTGTCCCAACCCTCCTGATCTGATAAAAATAACTATGGAGAGAAAAAAAAGATCATAAGAATTACGTGGCGTCTCAAGAATGGACAATTACCGTAGATGTAATTTATATTCCAAGCTATTATCTACCCCCTTTCCCCCCTAAACATTTTTGTCCACGTAGCTCTGTCGGGAATAAAGTAGCTGCGTTTCCATCCCTATATGGTTTTTTTTTAAATACAAGACATTGTAAGTTTTTTTACTACATATTTTATTTGACTGTCGTTTTAATGTATGGTTGTATATTTAAATATTTTTTAGTGGTTTCCTCTATTGGGTGTTTAAGGTCTATTACGTTATAGGTATGAGCCATAACATTGGCCTAGAATGACGAGATGGGTCTATTACTTATTTTTAAAGGTCTGTAACATTTTTACATCTATAACATTAAAGGTAACACAACAAGATAAATATCAAATGTTATTTTTAACATAATTCTCAGATAATAATCCTTAAATTCAACTGTTAAAATCTTTGTTTATTTGTGTGGATATCTTTAGTATTAAATGGCCAAGATTGTTAATACAGGCCTTCGTTAGCTCAGCATATTACTTAAAAACTAACATAACCTTGTAAAATCATAGCTATAGATTTATTATTCATCTAACCTTTCCGACAGGAATTTGAGTATTTGTATATTGGGACGAACCTAAATAAAAAGGCATACTAATTTGTCTAGGTGGCAACGATTTAAACTAAGGTTCTTTGAATTTATAGCAGTAATTGGTTGGTACAGTTTTATTTAACACGAAAATGTACTATAGTAGTGTTTAGTTTTTTGGACAGATCTTCATTTAAATATATATATAATTTGACTACGTCTTACTACACGTATAGACTAGCCGCATATTAATCAGTCCTCTAGTATTGTGATCAGTGGAACTAGCTACCAACCTAGGTGCTCTGGTTCGATTCACGGTTGATATATTTTTTTTAAAAGGAAAACTATCCATACGGCCACCAGGGTACTGGTTAGCTTAGCTAAGTTGGTTAGTTTAAGATTTTCTATATTTTTAACACCCTCATACTCACTATCATCACCTCCAGGATACGGAAAGAGCCTCCAAGGAAAAACGTATGATTAGTACATTCAAAAGTACCTTGGGCAAAGGTACACAAATAGTCTAACGGCTAGATTTCCCACAAACAGGCCTAAGAGTGATGTAGCCCAGAAACGCGAATATATACTTAATATTAGAGTGGGGATTTATTATATATAATTTAGAATAAGTGTACATAAATTTTCATAGAAAGAATGAAAACCTCTTTAGGAAAAATCACTTTAATTAAACCCGGCAGGAATTAGAACCAATATCTTCCTATAAGTTGAATATCAGACTACATGAGTATTGTATTTATCACGCATGCCCTTATATGTTGTTTAATTCTTGATCAGCATGTTTAGCTTTTAAATATAAATATAGTGTGTACATTTAAAAAACTTATTAAAACTAAATATATTCTAAATTTAATTACATTGACCTATTAAGGTAAATCCACTGATACTACGCGGGTTAAAATATAGTTATTAATTTACAAAATTGATCACAAAAGTGATCAATGATCACCAAACATTTTACAATGCCACGCCGATAACATTGGTTTTACATTTGACGTAGGATCTCAAATGTGTTAAGAAGGTAGTTCTACATTCAACTGAAGGAAAATTTTCAACTTCTGATCTTAGTGAGAAATTTTATTTAGGATTTAGAGAACCAAGTGTACCCCCTTACACTCTTCTATAGGTACAAGAGTTATTAGGCCTATGAATTTATGAATTATTTAATATATATATATTGGATATTTTATCGATGTAATTTGAAAGTAATGAAACTCTTGTATACTCTTATTTTCTTTCAATAAAGTAAAATATTTTTTCCCATATTTAATTTATATATTTTTTCATTTTATACTAATACGGATATTAAATGCCCCGTGATTGTAGACTAATTATTATAATATGAATTATACTGTGATATTTATTGAGATATTTTATCTGTTAGTGAGCACTATTTATGCCTTATTATTATTATTATTATTATTATTATTATTATTATTATTATTTATGCATGCCTTAATGCGCACTTTCACGCGGTTATGTGATCTGATTAATTCTGATATTTAATCTATTTTAATTAATAATAATACCGTCAATGTTGCACACGATTTATTTATATGGTTATACCTTCGGCAGTGAAGATATTATATCAAGTGGTACAGTTTTTGTTTAATTTACAGTTTTTTTTCTGTGATTTTACTCTTTAACATTTAATGTGTACTTTATGGATTTAAGTTATTGGTACTGTGTGTGCTCTTACATTTTACATACATCTTTAAGAAAAATACACTTTATCCACGACTTTTTGAATATATAAAAAGGGTCCAAAACAGTATCATTACAATTTTAAACGTGACTTTTACCGTAGACCTAAACTTTTGTAGTAAAAATAAATTCAGTTTATTCACTAAAGACTGCCCCAGTGTTATAGTGGTCAAAGTAGCTGTATATTTAAATCCTGAGGATCCTGGTTCGATCCCCGATGATCCCATAGTTCCTGTGAAACAGTCGATCTATAACAGGATCAACTCACCCTTGTGAGGAATGAGGAGCTATTTGGATGAAAAAGTAGCGGATCCAGTCTAGTAAATTGAGATAAATGGCCAAAGGTTTCATTGTGATGACCACATGACACCCTCTTTCCACAGAAATTGGCACTATCTTCTCCAACAAAAGTCGACCACTCGGTCGGTATGGCTCAATTTTTGGCCGATGTCATGAAGTTTTTTGGAGTTAGTCACAAAAGTTTTGCCAGTTTAGTCGCTGGAATTTTTTCTTAAACATACTAGTATTTATTGTGCACTGCATCTGTATTTTTCAATTAAAATCCCTGGAAATCTCTTACTTTCTTTTATGGCTATAAATGATCATATATATTCCCCATTTCATAATACTTATTTTTAAAGTGTTGGGTTAAAATAATAATAGCCTACAGTGCCACTTGAACTGGTAGAACCAGGAATAAATACAACCCCTGATAAGCTTTGTTTTAGGGTTGTAAAATCTCAAACAATGCAAACACTTTTCAAACCATTTTAAGAGGCGCCACTTTTTTTTTCTTTTCTACCAAGTTTAATATCTTACGCCAGCAATTCATTTTTTAATGTCTGTTTATCTTCTTTTCTTCCACTTTCTTCCAGAAAGAAAATTGCACACGTCCGTTTGAATTCGTTGTCACGTTTTTCTTTTTTTATATATATATAAAAAAAATACGAAATATTTAGAATGCTTTAAAACACAATAATAAAGCTCATATAATAGTCGTAGATAAAATTTAAGTACGCTCTTTAATGCACGCAGAAATTGCCAAGAAAAAGTTGGTATTAAAAAAATGAAGATTTATAAGTGAGATAAGCCACGGGCCTGGCCTTTGGATATAGGAACAGCTAGGAAGGTTTTTATTCTAACTTGACACAAATAAACGTCATGACAAAGAGTTTTACTACAAGGAGAAATGGCTGCATTGTATAGGCCTAAGTGAAGAAAATAGGAAACATGGTTGCAATAACAGGCTCTTTCTTTTCGTTTCCAAAAAACATGTCCCAGCGCAGTATGTCCTTGGCCTAAGCGTTTAATTTGTTCTGAAGGTTTCCACGCAAGTCGAGAAACAACGCGAATTGGAAAAACTTTTTAAATAGCTCGGTTTCTAGATATGATCTATTTAAGACAAATACTTTTATTAAGAAGGGCAATTATAAAGCTATATAGTGTGTTTTGCTTATGAAAATAAAAATTGGAATATAGTAGATGGCATTACTAGTCGTAAGTAGAGGTGTTGTAGCCGTGTAGTTACGAATCCGCGTAACTCAAATCCGTGTAAATAGAGTATATGCTGTATTTATAGAGGCTTAAATTTAACAGTGGAAATATATATATTTTTATACCATAATTATATAAAGGTGTTGAACGTAAAGGGATATATTTTTCAATTTATTCACAGACCAAATACTTAAAAAGGTGAGCAGTATCTTTTACTATCTTTAGAAAAGAATGGGTTTTCCTTAAATTTACCCTTTTTTTAAGATTTTTTTAAAAATTAGCTTAAATAATCTTTTTTTAACGATTCAAACTTTTTATCATATATATTCATAAACACTCATAGCAGGCTCACCACTAGCAGAACTAATTTGAAAATAAAAAAATGCACTAGCCATTATTGATTACATACAATTATTAAAATTGACACTATCTCTAATGTATGCCATATACAAAACACATTGCTTGGTGTATGATAAAAAAAAGATGTATACGTTCCCTAATCAACCAAATATTATCATTTTAATAGCAATATATTTTTGGCCAATTCTTAACTCAAAAAACACATTCTTTCATTTAAGGAAAAATGTACCAATTACTATCTATATGAATAGAAAAACATGCTTAGTACATATTCATATTATTATGATTAACTAACACATTTGATCAATATTTGCCGCAACTACCTTTTTTGAATCAAATTTTTAGAGCAGCTCTTGTTTTGTTTCCTGAATATTTAAATTAATAATTTTTAAAGCACCCTTGCCTTTAGAACACCTTTGATTTGCATGCAACCAAATACAGTTAATAATTATTAATAGATACACATTTGTTCATATGTCAAATCTTTTTAGCTGTCTGGTTAATTTTGAGGAATAGTATTAATGCCTTTTGAATAGTAAGATTGTAGTTAAATTTAAACTTTTACATCAAATTGTTGAAAATAAAAATATAAGAGAAATACTTTATAGAGTGGTAAAGAGAAACTGTCTTCTGCACGACGTCGTAGAAGGAAAGGTTGAGTGAAAGAGGAGCTTAAGGAGGATTCAAATACTAGTTGAATTGAAGGAAAGAAGTAAATTATGGGAGCTGGAGTAGGAGGCAGAGGACAGAGCGCTTTAGAGGTACAAGTTTCACGGACAAAAGAAAAGTACCTGTCGTAAGACAGAACACCTAGTAATAATTATAATATTTAATGCCATTGGAATAATAATATTGTAGCTAAATTTAAAATATTACATCAAATTGATGAAAATGAGAATAAAACAGAAATACCTTATACAGTTGCGAAGATCAAATAGCCAAATGGACCATCGATCCATAATGTGTCACTTCACAATGATAGAGCTCTCAACTATAGCCAAGGGAGTAGAAAACGGGGGGAAAGGAGGGGGCTTAAAGAGTGTCCACACCACCTAGAATTTGATATATTTATATTTAAATATAAATCTTTTAATGGTACTATTTTCTATTCGACCCCCCCTTGAAAAAGTTAACTTTCTACGCCCTTGACTGTAGCCTTAACATTTAAATAATATAAACAAGATTTATTTTAAAGCTAGTTCAGCACCCAAAAAATATTAATACTATAGCATATAATCTTTCATTTTTAAAAAATTGAAAAAATTGTACAGAATTGTGGCATTTGTTTTCTTAATTTGCGTCTTCGCTATTGAAAATATGTAAACTTTTAAATGATTACATTAGCTACTCTAAGTAAATTATTTAATTTCCTAAATAATTTAAAAATTCTATTTGCCAAAACTAGAGAAATTTCTGTTGAAATAAATGTACCTTTCCAGACATTGAAACTTTCCACTTAAATATTTTTTAAATTTGAAATTTTTGGGCAACTATATGTGTATATAGGCTTAAGGTGAGTAAGAGGGGAAGGCAACTTAAGGTAAGTAAGTTGCTATTGCAGTTTTTGTATCCAAACAATTTAGGGTCTAAGTAAATCAATTTAGGGTCTAAGTAAATCAAATAATTCTTGAGTAGAAATAAGAGTTTAATTTTCTTCACACGGTGATCTCAACAATTTTTGAATATCAAGCAAGGGTGTCCTGGAATTTAATGACAACTTTTTCTCTTCATTTAAAACGTTTCTCATCTAATTTAGCTATGCTCATGAAAGATATTAAACAACTGTTGATATCAACATGCGAAGAAAATAAGTCTACATATTTACTGAAGAACTATTTTAATTATTTGGGGCAAAAAAGTGACAGACATTAAAAAGTAAAAGAACACTACCATTAACTCGCCATAATTTCTACCCCACCTAAAATCCCATTATTGAAAAAAAAAAGAAAATCTATTTGGTATATCTTTGGGGATCAATGTCGGAAGTAATCGCTTCATATATATCTCTGTGTGTGTGTGTATATATATATATATATATATATATAATATATGTTCCCAAATTACTATTCAATCCTCAATAGACACAATCTTTGTATTCTGAAAATTGAAAAATGACACCTGGACACGGGAATTCAATTTTCAGAATATGATATCTAGGTGGAGTAATCCCCACTAATAAGCATAAATAATAGCTCTGGCTATTAATTCACAATCTTTGTAACTAAGCAATGTCAGAAGTTTCCATGCCTCGCAGCAAGGGTTGAAAGGGTTTGAATGGAAAAGGGTATGACGTGTAAGGTGGGGTTTTGTTAGGGTGGCATTGTTAGTGGGATGAGGGGAGGGGGGGGGCTTGAAATGTTTATGCATGCGTTTTAATTGTGTGGTGGTCATGTCGTGTTTGCTCTCCGGCCAAATGGGTCCTGGTGGGGCAGTTTGATGCGGAGGGCCCAATGATGCACAAGCACACAGCTTTCAAAAGGGAGCGGATATAAACACCGCGACCACCTCCATGTTGCAGTACCGCAGCGGTAAGTCCGTGAGGTCATAGAGCGCCGACCTCCATCTTGGTTATTACCAGCTGGACGTAGTAAAACAGTTTCGTGATACGCCAGTCTTGTTCATGTAAAAAAAAACCCAACAAAGAACCTGGCAAAGAAAATACTAATATAATAGTCTTAAAATCTTATATTTGAGAGGTTAGACATTTTAAATTTAAATTTGATATATTTAATTATTCAATGCAATTAGAAAGTCAAAAGTGCATGGCCTCACTTAAAAAAGATCGCCACCTGTACCTATCTTGAGCTAGTTCTATCCAGTCCACCTCATTACACCATATCTCTTTCAGGTCCATTCTAATGTTATCCTTTCAGTTGCATCTAGGTCTTGCCATTGGTCTCTTCTCATTGGGTTTGCCAGTCAATACCCTGAGCAAGGTTTTATGTTCTTCCATTCACGCTACATGTTCTGCCCTCCGAAATCTGCGAGATTTGATTATTTCAGTAATGTTTTGTGATGAGTAGAGGGTATGTAACTCACTATTACGTAACCTTCTCCACTCCCCAGTATCCTTGTCTCTTTTTAGACCCAATATCTTTCTAAGAGATATAGGCTTAAAATCTTTTTGTTGATAATGGAATTGGCGGTCTTTGAATTTGCTGGAATTTTCCAGGATTATTCCTGTTTTGACTTCTTATTGACATAATTTTCCTTTCGTTAATATACCCAGCAAGATCAGTCAGTCGTCGAATCAATTTCTTTTGGAAAATAATAGCACTTGTTGTAATACTTAACTTTTTAAATTAAATTTAGTTTTTTTCCCCCCTTGATATCCTTGTAATATTTTCACAGTTTGCATTTATATTTTTGAATATTAAAATTATTAAAATCATCATGATGACAAAATATAGAAATATAGGCCCTATTTAGATTAATAATAAAATTAAGTAATTTTTTTATTTAATGCATATATTTTATAAATAAAAAGTAATCCAAAACTATATTAGTACACAACTCCTAGCTTCAAAACACAATTTGTATTTAACTTTTTAACACTCGTCTTAGTCGGTTCTACCTTAAATCAATAAAATCCAAACACTTTATATTTGGGTGACCTGGTGGTCTAGGGGTAAGGTGTTGGACTTCTGTGCTGAGGGTCCGGGGTTCAATCCGCGATCTCAACACAGATTTATCTGATTGCCAAACCCTTCCTTCACCTCTGACAAGACTTGTATTAATCACTACTTGGAAATGTGTGAAATGCCAGGCCTCCACCGTGGTTCGGATTCCACGTTAAACTGTAGGTCCTCTATTTCATATCACAATCACATTAGCGTAAGTGCGTACAACCCGAACGGGTAGTAAGACACGGTGCTAATGATAATAACTTTACATTTGGCTAAATTCTAACATGTCCAGTCTTTAAGATACTTTATCAAATACATTAATCATTCTGTGTTTAAATGTATCACAAGTAATTCAGGTAAGAAAAAGGTCATCTAACTCAAGATCTCTAGCACCAACTTACACTTTCTAGAGAAGATGCAGCATCAGTATATTATTTAAGAATTAACTTTTTCGAGCATAAAATACTTAACATGTCCTAGACTGAAGATAAAGACACAACATAATTTCTAGTTCCTATCATCTGGCAAGTAATACAAACCTTTAGGGCCATACTAGTTATATAGTTGGATTGCAGTAGACTTACGAGGGTCCGTATCTGACGGCAGTTACTGAACCCACTAAGAATACTTAAATTTATTCATACATCAATTCAGTTGATCTTCGACTGTCCCTTTTGATACATGGTATCCCTATATTTTTATAATAACATTAATAAAAACCCTTTCAGTGGCCACATGTTCTAAGGCGCTATACTTTCAGTAGACTAGACTGTCGATGAAGGGTAGATCGAGGTTTGAATCTCGGTCGGGTGTACTAAGGATGCTTTTCCAAAATGGATTTCTACTCTTCCTCCACGAAAATGTTGGTACACTTCCTATAAATATAACCTTCCTCATCCATAAAAGCACTAGAGTAATTAGTATATAGGCGTGTAACCCGAATGGGTAGTAAGACGGAATGCTAAAAAACCTAATAAGGCTTTGTTGGGGGTAGAATGCTTTAAGAAGTCACTTTTGCTATTAGAACTGCTGATGATTAGGAGATCGGGGTTCGAATCCCAATTGTTTGTCCTGAGGGAGGTTTTTCCTAAATTTTTGTTTACTCTCTCACCATGCAAATGCGTGTACCTCCTCTAAATTCAACCTTATTCACCCTTAACATATTAGTGTAATTTGTACATATCCTTAGGGATAACTCTAACTGATACTAAGATATAGTACTGAAATAAAAATAAAAATGTTATCAATGTTGGCCACAAAAAATGTGTATTTTATTAAATAAATTTAGTATCAGAATCTTACTAGAACTATGTTTAGGTCCCCTCTTATTTTCAAACGTGACCTTACAAACACATAAAAAATACCCGGAGTACACATTACATCGATAAACTATGATTGTGATGCGAGCAGTCGTGGGCAGTATAAGTACCAAGGGATATGTCCAGTAGTAACATGTGGACTGCAGAGGAACGAAGCTCATTAAGTCCACTGTGTCCTTTCGGTGACTCGTGGGAACCCCGTGGTGCAGGTAATGGCCACAAACAATTAACACGGCAGTGCTCTCTAACCCTTCCTTCATCCCAAGTGGGGTATATATAGTTCAGGTTTTTTTATCTCTGGGAAATGAAGGGTACGGCCGGCATATTCAACCCTGCTGTGGTCATGCGCTACGAGGGTAGTTTCTATGGTATATTTAGCCCACCCTCATGGTTGAGTGGTTAGGATGCCTGACTACAAGAGAGGACATCACAAACCATGCCCGTGTTATAGGGGTATGTGTGTGTGTGTGTTTGTGTGTGTGTGAAGTACTCTTTTTCAATTCGATTCGAGGCGAAATCTAATCGAATGTATTAAATATTCTCGAAGCCTAGTTGAAGTTTGAATTGTTTTTGTTAGTTTATGCTTGGAAGAATATCAAACTATTATTTAATAACTTTGTGCATTAAAATCACCTTGAAAATGTTTTATTGCAAAATTATTTATAGTATTTAGTTTTATTCTGATAAACAAAGATATTGCCACACGTAATAACTAAATTCGGATTTTTTCATACTTGTTGAAATTAATGCTCTCAAATATAAAACTACCCATACAATCCTCCCACATTACTAAAATTACATATAAATAAAGAGAGATGACTCTTAGATAATACCTTATAGGGAAAATAAATTATTTTCACGGAATTTTAAAGAAAATTAACAAAACTATAATATAATAGCTGGTAATTTATTGAAATATATTATATTTTAATATAATATATTGTTAATTATATGAGCGTTTAGTTTTTTTTCCCTGGATACCAAAATGATTTTTATTATTGTTCTGTTCGTTTACCCTGAGAAGTAGCAAGCTTACCTTTTATGGTTCAAATATACAGCATATAATATATAATAAGGCCATAGAATAGTCCGTCAAGGTATGATTGCTACTTTCCAATGTGGATGGTATGTACAAGGTGGTTCATAATTTGTATTAAAAGCTTTGAATCTCAAATATATATATTGTTTTATCAAGGTACATAACATTTCACTGTCAAATTATTATAGAACTAAAGACAGTATGGTCTGCTGTGTCGTTCATAATTTATGCATTTATTTTCTATTGTATTAGTATACTGGAAAGAATCGACCATCCCCAAACTCTCTACCTTGACATTCTTCACCCCACCTCCTCCCCTTATCGACGCCTTACACCCCGTTTCCACAGGGCTTAGACCCTGAGCGAACATTTGAAAGCTTTCCAAAATACAGTAGCAAAACAAACGGAGCGCGAAGAAAACAGCGAACTCTTGTGTTGTATACAGAAGGTTGAGGGAGAGGGGAAAAAAAAATAGAGCGCGAGAGGGTAGCAGGGGGGGGTTCTTGGATGGGACTGTGCACTACTCTGAACAGTAATCATCTTCTTTTTTTTGGAACAGTGGGCTATGGGACCCTTTAAGGTGGAAGGAAAGTAACCCAAGCTAAGGCAAGTATTTTTTTCAGCTTTAATAGCAATTTTTTTTACACATAGAAAAAACATTTAATAAATGCGTTAAGTTTGATTTGTATGCATATTGATCATAATGAAAACAAATTAAAGGTGTTCGAAAACTAGGTGCTTAGGAAGATATTTGGTCCTAAAAGTGATGGGATACTGGGAAATGGAAGAGGCTACATAATGATAAGTTAAACATCCTGTATTTATCACAAGACATTACTAGGATAATCAAACTTTAGTGGGCAGGACATGCAGGGTGAATGGAAGAATCTAGAACCGTGTTCCGAGTGACTGACAAATCCAATGGAAGAGATAATTGGGAATACCTAGACGCAGATGGGAGGATAACGTTAGAATGGACCTGAAAGAGATAGGGTGTAATGAGGTGGACTGGATATAATTATCTCAAAATAGGGGTATGTGGCATACTTTAGTAAGTGCGCCAGTGAGCTTTCGAGTACTTTATGCTATATATTGACTAAGTAAGCAGGCCTAAGTGATTTCAAGAGATGTGGATTATTTGGCATGGGGCATACTGGAATTTGATGTAAACATTTGCTCTTACTCGTTCCGATTTCTGCATGGTATAACGCGCTACTCTCGCATTAGACTGGATTTCTTCCGATCAGGGTTAGAATCTCGGTCGGGTGTACTGAAGGTGGTTTTCCAAAATGGTTTTCCCCTCTACCTCCTAGCAAATACATGTACACTTACTTGAAATATAACCTTACAAAGCCCTAAAACCATTAGCGTAATTAGTAGTTATATAAGCGTATAACACGATCGGATAGTAAGACGCGGTGCAAAAAGAATAAAAAATAGGGAAATATTTCAACAAGCGCCACATGCATTAATATCTTATTAGCTTAGGTTAGTATTTATGATCCCCCCTCTTTATTAATAAAGATTATTGTACTGGAATTGATTATATTATTACATCTATTATTATTAGTTTTACACCAGTTACTAACAACTTAACCAGCAGTGGGGGATGATAAGGATATCTTAATGGTAGTGCACCAGCATTCAGGTGAAAGGGTGGATAGAAAAACCACATTTAGAATCAAATGTGGAAAACCAGCCCTGATAAGAGTACATCTGAAAGGGATAATATTCCTGAACTATCTACGACGACACCTTATTCAGCCACCCGGTGTACACCATCTCCATTACATATTATTATTTATCTCGGTACTAAAAAGGACGCAAAACAAAGTGCTCCAATATTTTGGCGTAGCTTATTACAAGATACTTTTTGAAAGTCAAGTTATAATTAGGGTCACGACACCATTTAATACGTTAGTTAGTTATTCCCTTTTCCAAGTCAATATTTCTATGAAGAAAACTAGTTTATCAGCAATTACATTTTTATTTATAGTTTCAACTACACATGACGAATGAAAAGTTTGTGTAACATGTGGCAAGATAAATAAAGTAAAATTAAAGGTCACGTGATTATTAATAGTGTTAAAATGTAATTTTTAACAATATTAATAACTAGCAGAAGTAACCAGCGTTGCCCGATTGAATTGCGTGGTTACTTCGGGTAACGCTTTTATTTGCTTCAAACAGACAGAAAACAATCTCTTTATTTTATTTATTATAACTCAGTTTTTATTAAATTGAATTTAAAAAACCTTCAAAAATTTAAAATTCCAGCTTAAGGTGAGATGGAAGGAGACGCGAGTTCAGGCCAGTGTTTTTGCAATTTTTATGGCAAACATTTTTTTTGGGCCAAAAGAAATAAAATATATCTCCAGTACAAACATAGATCTTAATTTTCTTCATATGGCGATAAAAATAGTTCATGAATATGTCATGAGCATAGCAGCATTAGATGACAAACTTTTTAAATAAAAAGAAAAAGTTGTCATGAAATTCCAGGACACCCTTGACAGATATTCAAGAACGGTTTATATCATCATGTGAATACAATTAAACTCTGTTTTTATTGAAGAAATATTTGATTTATTTTGACCAAAAAATACTTTAATATAAAAACTGCGAAAAACTCTGTCCGTTTCTCGCGTGCCCTATATTCCCCCCGTAAAAGATCACCCCCTCTATTTTATATGTTCTTTGCGATTGCGATGGATTTGTGTCACTCTTACAACGAATATGTTCCCGGCCTTACCAGGAGCTGCCTTCCTTCTATCCATCGGGTACCGTAGAATCAAACGACCTTCTTCCTTCTAGTCAGCCATTACGTTTCTCTGGGCGATTCTGGTAACCTTCTAGGGGGCATCTCTGTTTGGGGTTGGAAGGGTAGCAACGTGACCCTTAGGTCAATGGGGTGTGACATCTAAACCCCCCCCCTTCCCAAACCACCCTCCTCCTCGCTTCTCTTTCTATACTCAAAAACCTAACTATCGATACTTTTATTCCCCTACTCCCTCTTACCCTTTAATTTTCTCTACCCCCTCCTTTTTTCCACTTGTCTTTTTCAATCTCAACCACATTACTTAAAGCACTAGGAGAAAACTCTTCATTGGACTCGCCGACTTAATTTTATGGTACCATAACTGAAGGTTTCTTCCCCCTTTACCATGTCACCCTTCTGTCCCCAGATTCCCATCTACTGAATAACTTGATAAATGATTTGGTGGTAAAGATAAGCTACTGAAGTGTCCTTATTTGAGTGTCGTTTTCAGTGGGGTTTTCAAGTGCTTGCAAAACATACACAAAGATGGCCGATAATGGAGACAGATGTGGCTACATTAACTCTAAGTAACGGGGGTTATCTTGTTTGGGTCTATTGCTATAGAAACTAGACGTGTTTATTTTTATGAGGAGGTAAGTAGTAAAACTTTATGAATCTAAGTAGGGAACTAGTTAATTGAAAGATAAAAATACTTTATATGTAACTATAAATGTGGGGTGCATATTCATTGATTGCTAAATTTATAGAGTGACTGTTTTTTTATTTAAAGACGCTATTATTAGCAAAGTATTTAAATAATTTATTTTTTTAATACAAAAAACAAAAATATATGAAGAATAGTAAAATATTTTAATACTTATCTTATGTATGTCTGATTTTTTCCTATAATTTTGGATCATTTTGCTTGTAACATTTGAAAAATTTAGTGAAGTAGCTTTTAACTGGCTGAAATTGAAGTTATTAACGTTATTTATTTAAAATATTTGATATAAATTACTATAAAATATGTATTATTGTTATTATTAGGTGTTCTGTCTTGCGACAGGTTTGTTCCTTTTATCAGTTTCTTATACCACCAATGCACACTTTCCTCTGCCACCTCCTTCAGGTCCCAGAAGTTTTAAAAAACTAAATTTTAAAATGATATGAATTCAAAAATATCCAACAAAGATCTTTGATCACCAATAGATCAGGCATTTTTACCATTTAAAATTTGTTTATTGATTATAAATAATATGGAATGAATAAAAATTTTGTGAATAGATAACTAAGTTCATAGTTAGTTTTTTAAAGTTATTTGTTTACGTAAAATAAATTACTGTAAAATTATAAATAGTAATAATTATTTGTTCCAAAAATACACCTAAAATATATTTATGGAAAGATACATTTTTATTAATCTAAGAAAAATGAGAAAATCCTGTTTATAAATGTAACTTGAGATTAAAGGAATTTTTTAGTCTTGGAACTTTCTTATAGCGTACAGAAAATAAGGGAAAAAAAGAAAGGATTTTATATAAAAATGTAGGAGGAAAAAGGAAAGGTTGTGGGGCAAGGAAATATTGAGGATTGAAATGGGTAAGAAGATTGATACGCAATTCCGAATTCCCATTACCCTTCCCCCTTTCTAGCGAGAAGTAAAAAAAAAGAGTGTTGGGAGAAAGAGGGGAGTGGGGGTATGCGAGGACTACTCTCATACTTCTCGTAGCTTTTTTTTTTTCCGAGGGAGAGAAGAGAAGGTGAAAGACTTTCTCTCTCCAGGAAATTACACTCCCAAGGCTTTTTCTTCTTCCCACCCCTTCCCTTCCACCCCTTTCCAACTCTTCATCCCCCTATCTTTACTTCCACCCCTTGCTCTCCTGCTCCACCCAAGACCCGGAGAAAGTCGATTAAAACTCCTCCTAAGCTTAACCCCTGGGCTTTCTCTACTACTGACTAAACTTTACTTTCATGAAGGCAGCGCCACTAGCTTTTTATTTGCCTTTATTACCGTTTTTTTTACTTGATTTTAGTGAGGAAAAAAAAAATAGAAACAATACCTCTGATTTCAATTCTAAGAATTTAAATACGAATTAACTATTTTCTTATTTACATTGTGGTCGTTTTAAGAGGTTCGATTTGGCTATGGAAATTTTTATGAGGGTGAAATTACGTATCGACTAGAATATTACTACTAGGTTTTTATAACTAACTTGATTATCTGTTTGAATATCTGTATTTTACTATCACAAAAATGTACTCAAGAGAAAAAAACTTTTTTTGTATAGGTAATTTTTAAAAAATGCTTGCTTATTAAAAATGTTTGACACCCTAGTTCAATCGGTCACGTGATTGTATACTAACTCTTAAGATATGAGGGTGTATTTCGGTCACAGAAGAAAGATTCATCATTTCATTTTCAAATTTAGAAGGAATTTTTTCCCCCTCTTTGACTATGAAGAATCTATGGCTATGAGAACTGGTTAGTATGTATTTTCTAGAGGTAAAAAAAAATCAGTGGTCTTGTGGTAAAGTACTCTCCTCAGGACCCGATGTTCGTAGGCTCAAACCCAACTGGGGTCCATGGATTTTTCTTGAGCGATACAAATCCGTAGCACAAATTCCTTCGGAGGGGAAGTTAAACCGTCAGTCCCATGTCGATTAAGGCATGTATAGGGAGCCTGAAAATCATGTGAAAATACCTTTCCCGGCAAAATTGGTGGGTACTTTCGCTCTCGCTCATTGAAACTCTCGTGTGTTGATGTAATCAGTCGTTCAGAAAGTGCACGTTAAATACCTCAAATAATAATAAAAAAATAAGAAAAACTTGTGTTGTTCGCCTATTAACAATGATGAGACAGGGATGAGGAAGGTAGAATTTAGAGGAAGTGTACCTTCATTCATGTGGATGGAATGTGTGAAAACCTCAGTACATCTGATGTGGACACCCTCCCCAATCTACCCTTGGTCTATCATCTATGATCTATCATCAAACCAGACAACACGAGAATTATGCCCCACCACCGTTAAGGTGCGGCTGAAGGGAGCGCGAGTAATTTTACAGTTTTTATAGCATTATATATCTTTGGCCAAAATAGATCAAATATTTCTCAAGTATCAACATAGAATTTAGATTTCTGCACATGCTAATATCAACATATCTTGAATATTAGTCAAGGGTGTCCTGGAATTTTGTCAAAACTTTTTAAATAAAAAGAAAATATTTTGACAAAATTCCAGAACACCCTTGACAGATATTAAAGATCTGTTGATTTTAGCATGTGAAGAAAACTAAACTCTATGTTGATACTGGATAAATATTTTATTTATTTGGCCAAAAAATTTCAATTCTAAAAAAATGTAAAAATACTTGCGCTCTCTTCGGCTGCACCTTAAGGGACTTCTTATTTATAAATAAATTGATGGATTGATAAATTAAAGTCTTGGGGCTTTCTTGTTTTGTGTCTTATTAGTTTAGGATAAATCTCCAGCAACCTTCATACTTGGCTTATAATTAACAATAAAACAACATTTATCCATAAAAAATCCCACATATATGAACTTTTATTCCGACTGATATTTTTATATAGTTTATACTAATTGGTGAAATTGATGAATTTAAAGAATAAATAATATTATATTAAATAAGTCAAGCTATACCCACACATCCTTATTTGTGTTTAATTAATCATGTGAATTAAATAAAATATACATTTACAAAAAATATTAATGACTTATATTAAAGTAAAATAAAACTTTTAATGCTAGCTTTAATAATATGGTTAAATGTAATCCAACAGTCATAATTATATTATAGTTATTTTACCATCACATTTTCTTTTGAATTAAAATATGTGTTCATTGTCCTGAAATGAGCGTTTTTTTTATTTTCCAACTTGCATTAGCGAGCCACTTTAGAAAAGCGTTAATCCTAGTTAGTAGTATTTAAGCAGGATTACTATGCATTGTCGTATATTTAGAGCTTAACGTAGTTTCGGCTTTTCAGCATACAGTTTCCAGGATTAAGGGTAAAGTGTTGCTATAGAAAATATGAAGCTCATTAGAGCAACAAAGATGGAACACACAACCATGCCCCCCCCCCCCCCTATTTTTTTTCTCCTCGTTCCCCTGTTATCTCACCCCTCAATTCCTTTAGCTCTTCTCTAAGTAAAATTTGCATAACATTCATATAGAGAAGACTTAAGCTTTAGGAAGTCATTTTGTGCACGGTTTTGGAGTAGTTGGAAGATAGCCGCAGGCTTATCCCATCCCCTTACATCCACCCCTTCACCCACTCCAAAACTAACTTCAAACTTTCTAGATTTTGTGTTTTATACTAGAAGATAGCATAGCGTTATTTTGCTTCACACTTTAAGAAGTTGCTTTATTTGATAAACAAATGTATAAAATTGTGTTTGATTCATTATATAGAACTTTAAACAATATCTTCTAAAAATTAACTTATCTAAATAATACATAGCCTATTTATTTTTTAGGAATACAAATTAAAAGAGCCACCTAATGGATAATATCTCCCATTTTGTGATATTTCTTGTGGCAATTCTGAAGCTTCAAAACCAATAAAACAATCCTCATTTATCTTAGAAATAAAAATTGTTTTCTAAGATTAATAACAATATATATATACATTTACCTTAATCTCATAAATTCGATATTTTACCTTAATAGTTGTTAAAAATGTTTTTCTTTACATGCGATTTTTTAAACCATAAAACTAAAAAAAACTTTTTTTAATCTTATAAGGACATGTTGATACCATCATCACAATAATTGTTTTGATGTAAGCCATATTTTGAAATAAGAAAACACTTGTATATCTGGACGTCTGAAATGCATCTCGGCTCCCCGGTAGATGGCTTAGGGTTCTATCCCTGATTCTTTTATTTTAAAATAAATTATTTATGGATATATTAAATGATAGTATATTTTATTATTGGTACAACTGTTCTAAATGCGTTGTACTAAACAAAAAAAAAATATGACACTGATAAAATATAGAGAATATACTTCTTTAAACCTAAAATTAAAAACAATAGTTAAATAATTATTAATTAAAATCATTATAAAATATATAGCACTGATACAGAGAGTAAAATCAACACTCAACTTACTACCTTATTAAATTTGATTTTAGTAATGTAAATAAAAACTCATTGAAGTGATTTTATTACATAATTTTAATTATTAATTAAAGTACATATCAGATGAATATGCCTATTATAAGGGGACCTCTAGTAATATGTTGATTATATTATGATATGTATTAGTAGATCACTAAATAATTGATAAATATATTAAGAGAAGAAGAATATTATAATGCCTTTGACCTTTAATATTATTATATTTTATTTCCCAATATTAATTGTTCCTAACAATCTTGAAAAAGAAAACCTTCTTCACTTGTTAAAAATCAGACTCGACGTAGCATGTTGTAGAAATTGTAATACACCTATTGAATGCCAGTGATGGGCCATAATCCCAATAGCAAGTGTTTTAAGGGAGTGAGGGGGGGGGGTTTCGAAACGGGTCCGATAGTGGGGTGTGTTTCGAGTGTGAGTATGAGGATTCTGAGAATTGCGCTTATAACATCCTCGGAAAACAGCCACTTTGACCCCCCCCCACCCTCCCTCTTTATAACCCACTCTCCCTTTTCTTCCAGTTTTCACAACGCCACAACGTCCGCTATGAAGATGATTGCATGTGGGAAACCTCTTTTAAAAAGGGTGGGGGTGCATCTAATCCCACCACCACCACCACCACCACCCAAACTTTTTTTTTTACTTTTTATCATTTTTCTAAATGTAAATAGGTCAATTTTAAAACAATGTTATAATTATATATAAAACCTGTATCAAATTTTTCCAGGAAACTATTATTTTGCTTAGAAATTATATATATGTTTAGAAACATATTAAATTTTAATATATAAATTTATTTTGTTCATGAATGGTAAGTGTTTTTGAAGTTTTTTTACAAGTATAATATTTTATTTTGGTCAAAAATAAATAAATTACTGCTCTAGTAGAAACATAGAATGTAATTTTATTGCCATGGTGACCTCAACTGTTCTTGAATATCTCTGATGAGCATAGTCGCATTTGATGATAAACTTTTTAAATGAAGATAACAAAAAGTCAACCACTATAGAGATCACCATGTGAAGAAAATTATGTTTCTTCTGGAGAGTTATTCGATTTTCTTTGATAAAAAAAATGTTTGATATAAAAACTGCAAAAACTACTGCCCTTAACTCACGTTACTTAAACTAACGCCTTAGTAGCTACTTTTTGAGTGAATACTCGAATAAATGGGATTATCAAATAAAATTATTGAATGCCTAAGCTAACTTGATATTTATATTAATTCTATCTAGAGGAGAGAATATTAAATTATTTAAAAGGGGGTATATTTTTTGTGGTTTGGAGCTAATAATAAAGGCGTCCAAGTTCCTAATAGGCCTATTTATGTACTGACTTACTGTAAAAGATACAAATAGAAACACCTGAAATAAATTCCATATATTTCGGCGGAAAAACACACCACATAGTGTGGATCACGAAATCCTGTCGTAGGATTGTTTTAGTCATTATTACTGTAATTGCATTTTAATGTCTGACCGCAGCTGTTCTATTTACAGGATATCAAATATGGCAGCCGCCCGTAACCCATAATTAATGCTCGTGCAGGTCTTCATAAATTCTACTGCAATACTTACTAATTATAGGCCTACACCTTACTACAATAACATTAGGGGTGGAAAGACAATGTCTACGTTTGCCACTATGCTAATTGAATGTTTACAAATCGAGTAAGAGATAAGATTTTAATTTGATTTTTGCTAATAATTTTCTGTACATTTAAACCATAGATGTCTTCTTAATCATAGTTTTAAGACTATTTTTCGATAAGTTTAGATTCTGGTCAAATAAAGAGAGGTCTGAAAGAGCAAAATATCATTTTAAAAAATCAGCGGGAAAGCCGAAGTGGGGGCGTTGAGTACCACTTGAGCATATAAATCGGGGTACGAGGAACAGCATGTCTTTTTTCCTTATTGTTATTATTTCAATGGGATTTTTTTTGTTTATTTTTATTTGCAGAACAATTTAAATATATTATTCTTAGTGGGCCATGCCATTATTAAGGTACACCACAGGGAGGTAGTCTCTGGTCGTACCCCTTTTTTTGTCAGTTCAGGTTACGTTAGCTAGGTTACTCGGTGTAAGGTGATTTTAGCAACAGGCTGAGAGGGCATTCCTGTTTACCTGTTAGAGCCGCTAGAGGAATTTAACGAAATTTCTAGAACGTAGGTTGAACTCGCAGCCGGGAGCCCACATTAACCGTCTTGAAGTACTCTGGTTCACTTACCACAAGCCAAGAGAGGAAAAAAATATTCCTCTCCCCTTCACAAGCATCCTGCAGCTATATACGCTTAACTAATAATGCGCTCGAGTGCTAGCGTTGTCTACAAACGCGCTCGAGTCCTAGCGTTGTCTACAAACGCGCTCGAGTCCTAGCGTTGTCTACAAACGCGCTCGAGTCCTAGCGTTGTCTACAAACGCGCTCGAGTCCTAGCGTTGTCTACAAACGCGCTCGAGTCCTAGCGTTGTCTACAAACGCGCTCGAGTCCTAGCGTTGTCTACAAACGCGCTCGAGTTCTAGCGTTGTCTACAAACGCGCTCGAGTTCTAGCGTTGTCTACAAACGCGCTCGAGTGCTAGCGTTGTCTACTAACGCGCTCGAGTGCTAGCGTTGTATACTAACGCGCTCGAGTGCTAGCGTTGTCTACTAACGCGCTCGAGTGCTAGCGTTGTCTACTAACGCGCTCGAGTCCTAGCGTTGTATACTAACGCGCTCGAGTCCTAGCGTTGTATACCAACGCGCTCGAGTCCTAGCGTTGTCTACAAACGCGCTCGAGTCCTAGCGTTGTCTACAAACGCGCTCGAGTCCTAGCGTTGTGTACTAACGCGCTCGAGTCCTAGCGTTGTGTACTAACGCGCTCGAGTCCTAGTACGCTCAACTGCTACATATTTGTGGATGGGAGATCAGATGGTAGGACACATGTTCACCGGTAATAGCACGGTTTTAGTCATCAAGCTCACACTATGTAAAAGTTAAAAAATAATATGCCCAAATCAAAATAAAGATGCCTAGAAATCTGGGCCTGGATTCACTAACGGGAGCAAATCTGCTCCGGCGCAAGTCTAGAAATGGCGCAACTTTGCGCCCAAGATGCTCCCCAAGATGCGCCTTATTTATTTGCTCCATTTTCGTATTCACTAAACTAGGCGCAAACTGGTGGCAATAATAGGGTGACGTCATCACAAACGTCATCATTTGCGCTCCTTTCGACCAATCAATGCGAAGAATTTCCTTTCAAAGTCAAGGCTACTTTATTTTAAATCTCTAATGAAAATGACAGCAAATACAAGGATTTCTAAATATTTTGCTTGTAGACTAGCAATAAAATTAGAAACGGCCTCTTTGTGGGTGCTTTACAAAACCAATATTAGTATATTATTTAGTATTTATTAATATTATTAGTTTAAAGCTTAAGTTCCATTAAGAAAACACTTATAGAAACTTTAAAATTTATTTTAAAGCTATACTAACCACCATATTTAGTGACGCGATGTCTTTGGATTTGGAGGAATACAAACCTCTTTGGAACTAGACAAAGATTACACAGTTCGTGGTTTCGTTTGACGTTTTGTTTTGTAATAATGCAATAAATGCCATTACGTTGTTTGAATGTAAGATTTCAACAATAAAAGGTAAGTAATTGCTTGGTTACCATTATCTAAATTGAAACAAATTTTGTGCTTGACAAACGTCTGTTTTTTTAATTTCTTTATTATTAATTGAAGTACAGTTAACTAATTATTGTATTTTAAGTCATAACGATAATATGCCGCCATTTAAATTTATTGAAGTGACAGTCATGATTTAATAGTTGCGCCTACTCTTGAGTGGTGGCAAATAAAAGGCGCAACTTTGCTCTCAAATTGCGCCTGCTTCTTTTAGTGAATAGGGATTTGAGCACATCTTTCAAACTTGCGCCGGCGCAACTATTTGCTCCCGTTAGTGAATCCAGGCCCTGAAATTTTGCAAACTAACTCATGGAAAGCAAAGTAGATAGTAGGCCCTACGACACAATCGTACAAACTTTATCATATTAGGCATTATAGTTTGAAAGAAAATTTCCAAAAAAATATATTTTCACTAAGATAACTTTAACAAGTTTTCTTCACATAAACAAATACATAATATTGTTGATCACAATCACTTCACACATTTTAGACCTTATTGTTCAATTTTTCTCACAAATTTTAAATTTTGAAAAATAAGTTTTTTTAAACTATCCTAAAATTATTTTTAATTTGTCAACATTTCAAACAAAATCATTATAATGAGTTTCAAAAAGTCTAATTTTATAAAAATCATTCATCAGTAAGCTACCTTTAAACAAACATCCCCCCAAAAAATAAGCATTCAGTTTTATTTGCTTGTCAAACAATCCCCAGCTATACATTTTAAACAAGATCATGAAGCCATTTCTAGAATATTTCAAGTTTTTGAAAATAACTCTTCAGAAAACAGCCCTTTGACGGACTTTTACCCCAAAACCGAGCATTTGGTGTGATTTATGGAATAAAACAATCCCTTTACATCAAATTTAAACAAAATCGTCAGAGCCCTTTTTAAAATATTTGGAATTTTAAAAAACACTCATTATTTAAATACCCTTATTTGAGGGTTTGGGTGGAAAAAAGTGTACATCTAGATTTAAAATTTGAACAAAATCTATCAAAACGTTTTAGATCTGTGGCTGGGGACAGACAGATAGACATATAGCTATATTCACATATAGAAGTACTGACAAACAGACAGACAATTGTAAAATTCACTTTTTGGGTTCAGACATACATAAAACGTAAAGATTAATCGTAATCTTAAGGTAAATTTTTTCACGATTACAACAGTTTTTTCTCTTGATATGAGAAAAAAAAGTCTAGTTCAACTCCCACTAAATTTATTTATTTTAGAAAAATAATTGTACATTATTATTGTACATATAAAATAGTCCCCAAATATCAAGCTAGAACAATATCGTTATAGGATTTTAAAAGAATTTCAAAATGATCTAAAATGGCATCATCAAACTACTATTAAATTCATGTTTTTAATAAAAACATATTTATATTGTAAAAAACTTGCTAGATATATAGGCCTACCCATTTTTAATCAAATCGTTGGAGCTATTCTATAAATATTTCAAATTGAAAAAATTATTCTTCTTTTAACTGCAATTTAGTGAATTTATACCCGAATAAGGGTACGGCCAGACTGAGCGAGCGAGCAACTAAAAAACTAAAATAGAACACATTGGTTGTAATGAGAGGTGGCCAGATGTAGCGAGCGAGCAACCAGCCGAGCGTGCGCGCTTGAAAGATAGAACTGGTTCTATTTTTCAAGAGCACGCGCTCGAGCATGTGCAGTCTAGTTTACAGGCGCTAGGCAATATTATTGTATGTTGGTTCATTGAGTCTTTGGAAAACTTCTATTTTTTACATTTTTATTATTATCGATAGGTTTATCACGCTTGCTACTAACGGCCTAATTTAATTGTAAAGATTATAAACCATACTTATATACGTAAAAATGATATGTTAAAAACTTCAAAATTATAATCAAAGTAGGCCTTTACAAATAGGAATCGCCATTAGCATGGATAGAGGATGGGAAAACCATAACAATAAATAACTTGTCAAAAACCACCCTCAGTTCACTGAGCCAAGATTCGAACCTTTGCCTCCTCGTCAACAACTATCGAGAGCTATCTGCTGATCACGCGCTCGCTTGCACGATTGTCAGTCTTGCCGAACCCTAACACGTAGACTATACTTTTTTTTATCAAACACTTCCTAGATAATTATGTATGAATACATAAATATTTAAAATAAAATCTTTAAAACCATTTCTGAAAAATTCCGAATTTTCAAAAAATCTATTTTGTAAATCAATATACAGTGGTCAAACACTCCATTTATAACCATTAGAAGAAATTATAATTTTCAATCATTACTCATCTGTAAACTACCCTTAATTTAGGGTCTAGAATCAAAATCAAAAATATTTCCCGAGGTGTAGGTATATAGCAAAATGCATCAATTTTTTTGGGACTGACATACATACGGACTTTTTTGTGGGTTCGGGAGCACTCTGGCAACGCTATGAACTGGCATTTAGTATAATTTAAATTATAATTGATAATAAGTAGATAATTTAAGTAATATTTTTCATATTAGTAACTTAAATCAAATATTACTTTAGTTAAATAAAGATCAATAATAGTGTTATTAATATAAATATATATCAAACATTTAGTATCTTTATCAAATTAATTAATATTTTTTCCTAGTTCTGGATTTAAAAAACAAATTTTTGTTTACCGCGCAAAAATATGACATTTTTATTAAAAGGTTCCTAAACTAGCAACTACATTGAGAAATCAAAACTGTAAAATAAGAGTACGTGATTTTGATAGGCTAATAGGAATACAGTAGCTAAGCCTACTTTTTACTATCTTGCCCTACTCTTTCCTTGTTATTTACAACAATGTGTTGTGTTACAGTTTGAATTTGGCGCGACTACTTCCGCCATGTGTCACTAGCGCTGCTTGGAGAGGCGCCATATTTCGTCAGTCGTTCTAATAGAACATGTAATCCTGTTGGTTTTGTACAGTATTTTCCGCAAATAAACTTGAGTGAGGTCGAGTTTCCTGTAGTATTGGAAGAATAATGGTGAAGTTTAAAGTGTTCGTGACGAGTTTGTGACAAACTTCCCGTGAATGTGCGAGTTTCACACATAATTCTCTCGAGTTAAAACGACGATCACTTAATCTTGTGAAAAGTTAGTGACAATCTTCATGTAAAAGTTTCATACTTATATCTCGCGAGTGAAAACTACGATCTCTTAAGATGTTACGCCTTCTAGGAGAGAATAATGTGCAAGTAAGTTGTTTCTACCCTGTTATTAATTATTTGTCTTTACTGGTTAAGGCTTACTTTCCATTTTGTTAAAACTAGTCCTAAATCTGTTTGTTAGCTTATCTTAGCCTACGCGCTAAGTCAGTTCTAGTTACAAATAACTTACACCTTCATAGTAGTTAAACTAGCATAACATAGTTAATACTAACGCATCAGACTTTCGTGATTAACACTTTAAGCTCTAAGAATATCGCCTTAGGCTTTAATACTAGCCACAGAGGTCATCTTAGGACTAAAGTTATTAGTCATGAAATATTATATTATCCAATTTTATCGGAAATATGAGCGTGTAGTAGTAAAATATGACATTAATGATATTTTAAGAGTAATCATTTAACGAATAGAAACATTGTGTAATTTTTTTTTAATATTTAAATATTTAATAATGTATTTTATATAACTTATTATTAAAATGACGAAAGCTCTATAGTGTTTAAATATAAACCAACAAAAAAAATCTAGGTTAAGTAGTTTTCATATATTTTTTATGTTTAGCATAAACACAAATTTTCGGATCAGTTAAATGACGTTAGAATAGCTTCAAATATTATTAACATAAATAAAACCAAAACTGGGGGCTACATGTTCTGAGACGTCAGTCTCATACTATATTGTATTTCCGGGGATTAAGGTGCTGAGGTATAATTATTGACCTGGTGCACTTGGGGTGTTTTACTCACTCCAACATTTTTCATCTCATCAATTCTAATCTTCAGTTTGATCCACGGGCCAAATATATTTTAATAACTTAATATAAGCCTACACATAATAATAACAAATTATTATTTCAATATATATTTAAACAAATTGTATTTTTGTAAGGTAAGAATTTTCATATTTTACTGCAAAATAAAAAGTGTATTTGCTCTCCCAAACCTATATTATGAAATATGCACGCACACAGACTTTCTTAAAGTAACTTGGGATTATAAATATATATGTATACATATTTTTACTACTCAACTAAACGATGGTAAAATACAATCATGAACATTTTAAATATGTATAAATCATTAGAAGCTATTTCACAAATACCACCGAAGCTTTCCGTTTAATTTTCCTCCAGAATACTGTGTGGGCCACATTTGGACCACACTGCCTTAGGATATAGTTGTGTTTATAGTCTGTGTTCAAAAAGTGTGCATTACATTTATTGTTACTCTAAGCAATTACAATTTTTAAATAATTTTTCACGTGACCCAATCTAAAGTAAACGATAAAAAAAAATGGGTTTACACAAGGCCCCCCCCCCCCTTTTTTTTTTCACTTAACCCATCATTGGTCTAAGCTTATCCCAATCGAGCTATTCGATCCAACATTTACAACCCCTCCCCTCTTTCTTCCAACATACACCCCCGGTTCGCAGCTCCCCCCCCCCCCCCCTCGGAACGTTCCATATCTCAGGAAGTACCCTCCCTGCAGTGTTCGGCAGTAGATATCGCTCACGTCTGATGGAGGACCCCATTAGACCGGGAGCTAATCCTCTACCCTGCCGCTAGCTTCCCAGTGGCTGGCTGGTGATAAGCGGTGATAAACACACCATTACTCCTGGAGCTTAGACTCGCCCGCACGCCTGCCAGCTTGTCTGCCTGCTTTTCACCTCCGACTGGGAGGGGAGGTTGATGGGTCACCTTGGGCAGGTGGTGTGGTGGAGGTTCCTACCCAGACTCCAACCTGTCTAAATAACACAAACCAATTAGTTTCCCGTACTTTCTTGAGTACACATAGGTTTACTGTAAAAACTACTTTTTGGTCGCTTTGCTACGGGGTATACGTATTTAACTAGACTACAATACTATTGATACAAGCGACATTTAATTGAGAGTAAATGTGCCCACATTAACTTAAGAAAGAAATACCTGCAGTATATAGGCCTACGGCTGGGAATCGAACCATCTATCACCGTGAAATAAAATTAGATGTGCTTGACATTTAGACCGTCTGCCCACCGCTATGTGTGTTATTGTAATGTTAATATTAGCCTATTACCCGCCTCGGTGACGTAGTTGGCTAACGCGCCAGTCGTGTTGAGTCAGACCACCTAGGACGGGGAGATCGAGGTTCGAATCTCGGTCGGGTGAACTGGGAGTGGTTTTTTCCTAAATGGTTTCCACTCTCCCTCCACGCAAATGCGGTTCACTTCCTCTAAATTCAACCTTCCAAATTCCTAATCCATTAGTGTAATTAGTACTTAAGCGTATAACCCGAACGGGTAGTAAGACGCGGTGCTAAAATTAAAATTAAATTAAATTAAAATTAAAATATTAGCCTATTATCATTATTATTATTGAATTTAAGCCTATGCTGGTAACATAATCTTGTTGATTTTGAAGGCCACCACTGAAATTAGTTTTTGGTTCGAATCAAAGTGGGGTTTAAGTATATCTATGCTCACGTGGTGAGACCTGCATTAGTGGTCACGCGTACTAAACATCAAGGTAGTGTTTTGGCCATTGAAGATCAAGGTTGGGTTCGGATCCCAACCGGGTGTTTTAAAGGTGTTATTTTTACCACGTGGCTTATGACCCTCCCTCCACGCAAATACGGATACTCTACTCTAAACTCTACCTTCTTCACCCCAATATAAGTAGCGTAAATATGCTTATTAATGGTAGTACGCGGTGCAATAAACAGAAATAACGTGACTAGAAAGCAGAGGACGTATTTAATTATACTACAATACTATTGGTACAAGCGAAATTTAATTTAGAGGAAATTTGCCCACATTTACTTTTTTTTTTAAAGTTACCTGCAGTATATACGGCTGGGAATCGAACAGTGATAATAAGTTTTATGTTGTTTTCTTAAAATCTTATGAGCATATAAGAGCTTATGTGTGTGCGTAAGTATATTCAGAGCGATAATAAGAAAGTGTACGTTTTACCAGTTAGTCGTGTAAAATGGAAAATGACACAGGTTAAATTGTTAAAAATTAATAATAAATTCCTTTCACCATGAAATGAAGCATTCTTACTTTGACATACTAACCAATGATCTTATAAGCTACTCCATAGTGGAACAATGCAAGGCAAGCTTACTACCTTTCAGGCTAAATTAAGACTACATTTATTAATTTTATTTTCAATTATCTATCTTAATGCTAGGGAAAATAAAATGTAATTAAAAACCAACAGAATATTTGAAATTATATCAATACAAATTTAGCTTGATTATCTCAGTTTGTTCCGACAAAAAGGACGATAAACAGTTAAGATTAGCTATTATATTAATTGTGAAACACAGTGTGTTGCGTCTTATGTGATAAGTGTTTATCTCCGCTTGAGTATGTGGCAACTTTGTCGGCATTCTGAAAGACTGGACTCTTTGTCGAGTAGCATACCGGACTGATCTAGCATTCAGTGTCTTGAGAGATATAATACAAACAAAGCGCCGAAAAACAGCTGCAACATCAATATTTGAAACATGCCAACTATTGTTGGTACATCATAAACTAAGACCGGAAGTAAACAAACATTCCCATATCACTAAGTGAAGGGGGGCATAAATGATTGGTGGAACACCAGTGCAATATTTTTAAATAGGCGTGATAATGTATAGTCAGTACCATAACAAAGTAGGTCACTACGAATTTTTGTATTTTTAATACGTTAAAATTTCCTCTCTTATGTTTAACAAAACTCATGCCAAACTCAGGAAACGCCCTAAATAGACAGGAAGCACTCAACACTTATAACCGTCACTTTAACACTGCCGAGATGAACTGTCGACTGACCGTTACTGACTTGACGTTAACATGTGATAAGGACTGTACCAAGGGGTCCCTAAACGCAGAGTCAGGAGTTTGTTGGTATTCGAAAAGCGCTTGCAAAGCTTAAAAGTATAATTTCAAAATAAAATTAAGGGATAATTTTAGTTATAATAATTTTATAATGTTATTTTAAAACAAGTTTAATACAAAGCAAAGGAGTTAGGCTTACTATTTGGTAAAAGGATACCATTGAAAGTCCGTTCAGTAGCGAATAAGAGCATAGACTTCCATGTGGCTTTGTTTACTTTAGGTTTTGGCTTAGGATGAATCAATATCTCATTCGTTCCATGCAAGCAACGATACACTGGCCAGGTCTTGCATAAAATAAAGCCGCAAGGCTTTTTTAATTCCTTATCACTTTTATTATAAAATGCCAGTGCTAGTAGTGATTACTAGAGCCTGGATTTAACCTACAAAACATGTACGTAAAAATATGTAGCAAAATATGTAATAATGTTGAAATATTTAACTTTTTAAATAGTTGTAAACTACAATAAATATAACTAATTTAGCCCATATTTCTTATCTCTCGCTATATGTACTGTTCAAATTATTTTTAATAATTATTGGGTTTGTTATTACCCGTTCGAGCTATCTGGAAATTTGAATAAAAACCATATCTTTCGTCTGTAGAGGATGGAAAAGCATTTGTTTCATTTATTTAAAATAGCATTCTTGGTTTACACAGATGGTATTTAAAATCCTGACTTATCGGTTCAAAGTCAAAAAACGTTGGCGTCGATTAAGATGAGTTGAACTGACTAGTAACCTATATATTTAAAAAAATATATTCTTAACTTGCTAAACGTAATGTACAAGATTTTTGCATTTGTACTAAGCACTTGTCAAAAAACTAAACTTTTAGCAGTTTTTGCCTATTTATTTTAATGAAAGAATTATTGAATGCACACACTAATGATGTAAGAGATTATTTGAGGAATGTGTAAAATATAGGAAATGCACCCACATTTGAGCGTAGAGAGAGTAAGAAACCCGTAAATGTGTACCAAGGTTGGCTTTAACCTAAATAATTTTTCTCTCTCCTTCCGTGTAAATGTGAGCGCATTTCCTCTATACTAAGTTAAATCTTTCTTATCCTTACTTCATAAGAGTAATTATGAAGGGTAGTAAGATCGGATGTATTAAAAATATATCGATAAGTCGGCTACATGTCCTATATACAGTATGAACACTAATTTATTTTACAGTTTACTCGTAGCGATGAAAACCAAATGATGTCAGAAACCGGAGTTCAAATCCCAGTTGGGCTGCAGTTAATGCAGACAGACTAACTTTTAAAATATTACAAATGATTACAGAAAGATTGGAGCTCAAATCCTGGCTGGGTCCATTAAGGATGTTTTTGTCTAAATTGTTTCCCACTCTCCTACAATGCAAATGCGAGTAGACTACCTCTAAAAAAGCTTTCTTCCTCAACCCCGCTCCATTAGATTAGTTAACATATATGCGTAGGCCTCTATAGCCTGAACAGATAGTAAGACGTGATAAAAATCAAAAACAAATGATGTGCGGTGTATTTAGGACTTGAATACAGTAATATGGAACAAAAATAGAATGGGTCAAATATTTCAAAAGAGTGCTTGAGGCGTGACTCTACTTTTTAAGTCCTGTGAGACCCCTATACGTGTTGCTACAAAAGATTAGAGTAAAATGTTCCCCTAGAGATTTCGTGTAATTTTCACGTTTAAATCAAGACATTCAGTTGATCCTTGATACCGTTACTGCGAGACCCCTTCTTCTCTTAGAACGCTTCTAAAACCCCACCTACAGGGCATGTAGATATAGAACCAACACCGCAAACATGGTCTACAGGAGCAGGGTGGGGGAGGGGTCTAAGCTCAAAGGGGTAAATAGGAGTTTTAGGGAGGGTTGGGGAGGTTTAGAAGTTTCACTACATTTACCCCTTCCGTTACTGGTACAGCGCGAAGAGAGCGATATAGAGCCAGCTTATCGCACATTCGCGCTAAATTACATCCCACAACACGTATAGATAGAGTGTACGAGAGAGAAACCTATCGATACGTGGGCGATATATCGAGCACATAAACGAGATATCGCTTCCGAATCAAATGATCCATTAAGTTTTATAGTATGGAGCCATTTTCGGCTGGGAGCACTATACACACACACACACTCACACCAACGCTCCCGCACATACGAACGCTCGAATAGTCGACAGCTATGCAAACACAAACACACACACGCTTCATGATTTCCGTCATATAATTCCCGAACCCAATTTCCGAAATTTTGAAAAGGTGGGAAACCTCGAACATTGATCATTAAATTCGTAGAAAATTAAGTCACATATATTAGGAAATAATGTAAATAAAAACTGTAGTAGCCTAGGCAAAACCTAAAAAAATTCTAACTATGTTTGTGCTGTTTTATAAAAAGAAGAAATCAAAATAGATATTTAAGTGGCTTGAATAAACCTTATATATACAGTATATTCAAACACAGATACTGTGTACATGTTGTATACACATACTATATATATAGGGCCTATATAAGTTTATGTATATATATATATATAGGGTGTTCATTTGAAAACTTTCCACCAAAATATCTCAAAAACAACGAATTGCAGAACAAGATGTTTTAAACAAAAGTTGTTTGGCTCTGAGGGGGAAGTAAGGTGATAATGCTGGTATGACCTTGGATGGCGTTGCTAAGGTGACGTTAAGCTAACTTTGAATTTTTTTAATTAGATTCCTTATTTTTTATTACATATTCTTGTAGATCACGTTGTGCCATTTTCAAAATGGTGGTTTTAAGCTTTTTAAAGTAAAATCTATCTCGAGAAATGTGCCTCACAAGTTTGAGTCACCGGCACCGGTCGTGGCATTAGAATTTGGCCTATTCAAACAAAGCTCGGGAAGGTACAAGTGTTTTTGTGCTATGCGCTCGCAAACGTGTATTTGTTTACGTTTATGTGTATTTGTAACATATTTATCGAAAAAAACACTTTTTTAATTTTAAGTTTAAAGGTGGTTTTCAAAATTATCTTCATTTTGAGCTGAAAATTGATATAGGTTAGTTGAGAATTAACTTCTGACTTTTCGTAGGGTTGCTTTTGTAATACTTCTACATGCCATAATTATCCTTTTTTTTAACTCTTCGATATTTGCTGGTTTAGTCCCATAAATAGTGGACTTTAAATGTCTCCATAAGAAAATCTAGGGTCGTTATCTCAGGTGACTTTGCTAGCCACTCAATTGGTCCTCTTCTGCCAATCCATTGTCCATTAAATCTGTTGTCTAACCATTGACGAACGAGTAGTGTATGGTCTTGCTGAAAATGTAAAAGATCTTCATCAAGCCCCATGTCTCCATGATTGTCTAGTTGATTTTCTAGGGCGTTCACTATGAGAGGATGAATTGCTTCTTCAAGCATTTCCAAGTATTTGCCTCCTGTCAAATTTCTGTCAACAAATATTGGACCAATAATCGTGTCACCTAATCTACCTCTCCAAACGTTTATTTCTCCTGGCCATTGAGAGTCCATCAATAAAAATTTGAGGATTTTGATCACTTCAATAAAGACAGTTGTGTTTATTGACAAAACTACTTAAGAACAAAGTGTACTCTTCAGAAAAACAGATACATTCTAATAACAATGGATTCGCATTCAATAATTTGATGATTTCCTCGCAAAACTACTCGCCCAGCAGGATCATCTGCTTAATGATGTACCTGCATTTTATACGGATGAAACTTATTTAATTTTAATGTCTTATGAACCGAACCAATTGATACACCAGTAGCCTTAGACACTTCCCACACTGAACCTTTGGGATTTCCCACATAATACCCCAAAATTTCCACTAGAGTTAATTCACTCAATACTGTACGCACAGTCTATTTTTTGTTTGAGAGAGATCCAGTTTCTTTACATTTTAAAAGAAGATCCAAAACATAACTTTGTGATACGTGTTCATCCTGGTGTCTTTGGTTAAACGTTTCTGCCATTATTCGAGGAAAATGAACCTCGACTCCATACAGAAAAATCAATTATGTTCTATCTTCCTGACTGTAAACCATTTTTCAAGATTGGATGTTAACTGTAGAAATCAAACGAGGGAACTAATGGACTTGTTACTGGAATCAACAGTAAAAACAATGTTTGGTTTACGGTCTTATACACAAACACTTGTACATTCCCGAGCTATGTTTGATTAAGCCAAATTCTAATGCCACACCCGATGCGTGCGACTCAAGATCTTGTGAGGCTCATTTCTCGTGATATCTCTTATTTAAAAAGCTTTAAACCACCATTTTTAAAATGGAAAAAACGTGATCTACAGGAACATGTCATAATAAATAGGGAGTCTCATTTGAAAAAATCAAAGTGACCTTAACGTCTCCTTAGCAACGTCATGCCTGTCTTACCACCTTAATTCCCCCTTAGAACCAAACAACTTTTGTTTAAAACTTTTTTTTTTACAATGCGGTTTTTTTTTTCGAGATATTTTGGTGGAAAGTTTTCAAATGAACACCCGGTATATAGTTAATATTATGTACTAAATATATACAATGTTTGTGAATATAATAAAATAGATGTATAGGCATAGAGTTTATGTGTATATATGCTATATATACTTTATGTATATACTTTTACACTAAATATACAGTATGTTGTGGATAAAGGGTTTGTTTAGAGAGAGACAGAGAGATTTTTCTTTTGTTTTAAATACTCAAACAGGGTTTTTGCCGTTTTTATACCCAAACTTTTTTTGGCTAAAATAAATAAAATATTGCTCCAGTACTAGCTTAGAGTTTAATTTTATTTGCAGGTTGATATCAACAGTTCCTGAATATACAAAATGAACATAGCTGCTTTAGATGAGAAACTTTTTAAATGGAGAGAAAAAGTTGGATTTAAAGTAATTAAACCCGCCTCGTTGGCGTAGTTGGCTAACGCGCTAGTCGTGTTGAGCTCGACCGCCGAGGACGGGGAGATCGAGGTTCGAATCTCGGTCGGGTGAACTGGGGGTGGTTTTTCCTAAATGGTTTTCCACTCTCCCTCCACGCAAATGCGGGTTCACTTCCTCTAAATTCAACCCTCCCAATTCCTAATCCATTAGCGTAATTAGTACTTAGGCGTATAACCCGAACGGGTAGTAAGACGCGGTGCTAAATATTATTATTATATTAATAAAGTAATTAAATTCCAGGAAACCCTTGAAGGATATTCAAGAAATTTTGAGGTCACCATAAGATGATGAAAATTAAATTCTTTGTTTATACTGGAGCAATATTTTATCTATTTTGGCCAAAGAAATGTTTTGCTATAAAAACTTCCAAAACACTGGTTTTTTTCTCGCATTTCCTTACATCCCAACTTAAATGAACTATCTACCAGTTTTACAATCCATTTATTTGTTACAAAATACAGCCCGCTTGACGCTAAGGCCACGCTTGCGACCTGGACGATGCGACCAGGTCGCGTGGAATGCTTTTTGTTGCTACCGGCCATGCTTGCGACCTGGTCGCCACGTTTTATGACCTGTTATCAGGGCACAAAGGCGTGAAGCTGTGTTATTAGCCATAGTAGTATATAGTTATATGAAGAAGAAACGTAAACCTATAAAATACGGTGTCCACCTCATTAATATGTAGAGACGTACTTATGGACAGACTTGTAAAAAAAAACCTGAGTACACACCCCTATATAATTATAATGTTTTCGGTGTCACGTATAATATGCAATTTATCGTTATGTTCACGGTATTTTAAAAACTATAATTTACTAAGCGGAATTAATTACTATGATTGGAAACAACCTTTGCAAGCCAAGCCCTTGCCAAGCATTTCAATCTATTGATAGTTTGTATACTGTATATTGTATGATTTTATTATTTTATTTATGCTAATTAAAGAAGTTCTTACCTTGTTCATTTCTTTCTTCATAGTTTAATTCATCCCAACCCTCCACTGTTGCAACTGAAACCTCTATCCAAAGTTTGAATTTAGCATCCCTGTTTGCGTAGTCTCAATGTTTCAGATTCCACAGTGGTGATTTTGCATTTACTTCATTTATAAATAAATAGCTCGGTATCAAACATTGCTAAGTACCGTACTCTACCGAGAGTCAAACTCCAGACGGGCGGGAAACACTGGGCGGTTTGCAAGAAAGTTAGTGAAAATGCTTAGTGGAGGAGTGATAGCGTGGTCCCGAGCACCTTATCGGTCGACATTTTAACCTGGGATGACGCAAGCAAACCCACACAAGTGTCCATTGTTCTCGCGACAGGCTGCGACCTGAACGCAAGTGTGGCCACCTCCATAAGAAATAAAGGCGAGCGTATTTGTCGTTGCGACCTGAAAACGCTCACGAAAGCGTTTTGAAATCTGTCGCTGTCGCTGGTCGCCAAGCGTTGCCACCCTCATAAGAATCAATGTAATACACTACTGCGACCTGGTCGCAAGCCTGGCCGTAGCCTTGATGAATCAATAGTCTGAGGGATGGGGAACCTGCAGCCTTTTGATGTGTTTTATGCAGCCTCTACGCACTTTTTTTGACAATTATGTATCCGCGATAGATTCGTGTTGAGCTAGAGTGCTTAGAGCGGGGAGATCAAGGTTTTAATCTCAGTCGGGTGAACTGGGGGTGGTTTTCCATTCTCTCCACGCAAATGCGGGTTCCCTTCCTCTAAATTCAACCTTCCTAATTCCTAACCCATAAGCTTGATTAGTACATAAGCGTATAAACCAAACGGGTGGCAAGACGCGATGTTATATAAAAAAATAAAAATGTATCTTTATTGTTTAGAAACCATACATTTTTAAAATTTGTGTATTTAAATAATAAAAATAATAAATCACTATTTTTAAAGTGTTATGTTAAAAAACCGATCTTATCGATCTATTTATTTATGTTTGGCCACGTGATTATATTTTGGAAATATTTACTGTACATGAGAAGTCCTTGAAGCGACGTGCGGTCTTTCAATACCTAACGTTACTCGATTCGAATCCCGGTCATGTTTACTCAGGGTGGGTTTTTTTTTCCTTAAATGGTTTCCCACTCTACTTCCACGCTAATGTAATAATAATAATAATATTTAGCACCGCGTCTTACTACCCGTTCGGGTTATACGCTTAAGTACTAATTACTCTAATGGATTAGGAATTGTGAGGGTTGAATTTAGAGGAAGTGAACCCGCATTTGCGTGGAGGGAGAGTGGAAAACCATTTAGGAAAAACCACCCCCAGTTCACCCGACCGAGATTCGAACCTCGATCTCCCCGTCCTCGGCGGTCGAGCTCAACACGACTAGCGCGTTAGCCAACTACACGCTAATGTAGGTAGATTACGTCTAAAATTCTTCCTCTCTCATCCCTAATCCATGAGAATAATCCTATATATGTACATCCTGAACAGGTAGTGAGAAGCGGTGATGAAAAAACTATTATACTAATATTTCAAGTTAATGAGCAGTATAAAACAATCCAGCGGTCTAATCATGGGAAAATTTTACACTCACAGAAGCTACCTTTGTTTTTTAAACCTATTAATGTAAAAATAAAAATAAAACGTTGAACATCAGAGGTAGGTGAGGGAAAACCAGTATTTGTTTTAGGCTTTTGTTGTATATCAGGGTATTCATTTAACGAGAATTTCGGGAGCCCATTTATTTCTTTGGATCACCTCGTTTCATAGGGGGCTTAGAACGGTTTTGGAATGTGACTGAACTGGATGCTAACAGCTTCCATATCCCCCACCTTCCAACTATTTCTCCCTCACTCTCCCACCCCCCTTTCCATTCCCATCGGATTCACGCCAAACTCTTCTATCTGATTAACAATAGACAGTCTCATCGCTTATTGGATAGGCAAACGGCGCATGTGTACGTCTGTGTGTGTGTGTGTGTTTTGTTATTTATTGTTATAGTGTTCTATCTCGTTAGATTTGATGTTCGTTCAGCCATTTCACACTCGATTCACTGGCTTTGTTGAAGTAGAGTTTAATTAATTTATCCTTTGTTTTATGGTACCAAGTCGATTTCTCTTTAAAATATAGGTAAATAAATATTGTTAATAATTTTACATAATACATTGAACTGTTTTATGTTTTAATATTTGTTACTCTAATTAATTTTAGTATATTAATCCACTGGGTCTCTATAGGCTGATGATTTAAGCTTTCTCTTCTTATTGAAGCTATGAATTTAATAAAGGTGTATATTGTGTCTAAAAAATTACTATTCAGTTTTATTTGTAATATGGAGTCTTTCAAATTTTCAACATATAAAATGCTCTTACTTAGTGTTTTATTATATTAACGAGTTTTATTGCTGCACCACTCACATTTAAGTATGGTAGATTACGTTTATCCAGCGAATTATCTAAACTACCAATATCACCATTTCAGACAAGTATGTGGCAAAGGAAATGTTTTATATGTCGACGGCGGCACTCATGGGCACAAGAAAATAGTTAACATATTTTGCATTCCTTAAATAGTATCTCTCTTATATGGAGGCATTGTTGCAATGGATCCCAAAATAAATAGTTTAAATTTAAGCTTATATAAGATAAAATTAAATCAACTTAATTCAAACGCAAAATCATAAATAAACACTTGAAAAAGTAGCAAGATTTAAAAACGCATGTGAGACACACTTACAATTACTAAATTAAGTGAAGACATTGTTTCAATAAACACCCAAATATCCGTATAACTTAAACAAGTAGTAAGACGCGATGCTAGCAAAGAGAAACACCAAAATAAATCATCTAAATTTGCCATCTAAGAAACTTAAATAAAGTAAATTGAAAGAATCGCTCTATAGTGAGTGACCAAACAAAATTGTCCTGTTGGATTAATACCAGACAGTAATAAATAATATTATTCGCAGCGCTAGCGCATTTAACACACCCGATAACTTTAAATGTTATAAAAGAATAAAACCAGCCTACCTTATACGCATGTGAAAACTACCTAAAAATATGAAACTTGCACCCCTCCCTATCCTTTCCTATGCAATAATCAAGGGCCATACCTTGTATCCACGTCAAGGGTCCACGAGGTATTTTTACTCTTCCATCCGGGCTTTTATCAACACTACTTTCTTCTGTTTCCGAATAATGAGCTCAACAAATAGTCCCGTCTTAATCCTATAAAAGCTTAACATTTTTGAGTTTACTGGAAACAAACAAAAGTTCTAAAAATAGCTAATTTGGTCTTATGGTTTGTACCACCCAGAAAATAGTAAGCTCCATATAAACTCGTGCAGAAAAAACTTATAGTTTCATTTTATGTACAAATATTAATAAAATCTAAAAAGAAATACTATAAAATTTGATTTAATAGTATAGGGACCACATTAATAGGGTTATTACTTACTTTCTCTATCTTACAGGTAGAGAAAGTATGGTGATCGTCAAAAAATCGAACTCGAGATTTTGATGAATCTTGATGTTTCAGGACCCCCCAAATCCAAAAAAGTAGTTTTTGAATTTCTGTCTATCTGTCTGTACCGCCAACTAGAGCCTAAACTATTTTACCGATCGGGCTAAAACTTGGTATCTAGGGTTTTCATAGAGTGGTCCAGAGGGGTTTTTGGAATTGGAAATCTAACCCTAAAATTAAATCACAAGGCTACATTTCATCATATATCGTTGTATTTTAAATATGAATGGTGTAATGCATGCTATGCATTTTTTACTAATAGATAAGCAATGCGCATGAATATAAACCTAGCTTTATCTATGTAAATGTAAGATAAAATAAAATAAAAATAATAATAATAATCGATAAATAAGACTGAAATAAACGCAATTTGAGAAAAAATTAAATTAATATTATGCTTTCGAAATAGATATTACGTCTGTCTACTCAAGATCAGGTACTCTATCCGTGTGTCCAAATATACCAATCCCTCTAGAAACGATATTTTTGTAAACTATGCACTAAGACATCTTCAAATAAAAACACAAAATTTTCAATTAAAAAGTATTCATAATTTATAATGTTCCTCCCCCTCTCCCCAGACATATAAAATATGTGACGGCAATAAAAGTCTGAAAACAAACAGGAAATGAAGGTTATCTCCCCCTCCCTCCCCAAGGCCACCCTTAAGACACGTCTTAGTAACGGATGTTAGAAACGACTTTTTTTTTTCATCCCCTACAAGCATCATCCTGTACTTACAAATGTTCGTTGTTCTCCAATGAATGCAAGAATCGTATAAGAAATTCTTGCCTAAATGGTTTCTTATAAACCAACTTATTTTGTAGATATCAAATGCTTGATGGTTTGCCAAATAAGCTGATTACTATTCTTTATTACATTGTTAGCCTATTAAACATTTAGTGTAATATATAATGCCATTTGTATTGTTTAGTGTCTCCACTAGCGGTCAGTGATTCATATCAGAGATTATAAGGCTCTTTCGAATGACAATAGTTCTTCACTGCATAGTGATTTAAAGCGGGGAGAGAACTGTCATTTTATAGTCTTGGTCCTTTCGATTTTAGACAAGGGAACATGCCGAGGAGGATTATTTGGAAGGAAATTCATCCAGAATACTCGCTAAATTAGAGGATGGAAACTGATAATTTACAAAAATGGCATCAGCAGTGGATGAAAACTTGACCTCAAATTCAGATTTAATTAATTTTTCCCCCCTACAAATTGTATTCCAAACTGTGGTGCGCGTACCCTTAGGAGCACGTGATATACCACTGAATTTTATTAACTAATTTTTTGTGTGTTTATAATATTAAGACTGATAATAGAATTAGCCCAGATTTATACGTGACACTATGGGCATTCAAAAGCCTTTTATTTATTTTTGTATCTCGTCTTTATTAAACTTGAAGTCGACCTCACTGGTCTTGGGTAAAGCGCTTGCCTCATGACCCAATACTCGTGGGTTCAAACCCAGCTGGGTTTGGCGGATTTTTCTTGAGTGATAACTGATAAAAAATCCGTAGCATATCTTACTTCATAGAGGAAGTAAAGCCGATGGTCCCATTTCGATTGTGGCATATAAAAGTAACCCTGGAAAGTATAGTGAAATATATTTCCCGGCAAAATTGGCAGGCTCTTTCATTCTCGCCAATAGAAATTCTCGTGTGCTGATATAATCAGCTGGCTCAAAAAGTGTACGTTAAATATCTCAAATAAATAAATAATAATAAATTTAATTTTATCTACATATATTTGGAAAAGGGGATGATGAAATGTCAAGAAAATGACCTTATTTATTTTTAATTATTAATTTGCAGTTTATTGAATTTTAATTGACCCATACCCGCCTCGGTGGCGTATTTATCTAACGCGTCAGTCGTGTTGAGCTAGACCATCGAGGACGGGGAGATCGAGGTTCGAATCTCGGTCGGGTGAACTGTGGGTGATTTTTCCTTAAATGGTTTTCCTCTCTCCCTCCACGCAAATGCGGGTTCACTTACTCTAAATTCAACCTTCCCCATTCCTAATCCATTAGTGTAATTAGTACTTAAGCGTATAACCCAAACGGGTAGTAAGACGTGGTGCTAAATAAATAAATAAATAAATTGACTCATTATAATACGGATTGATAAATTAAATATTATGTTACATTCTGCAATTTTATAGAAAGATAAAATAAAGTTTGATAATTATTATTGATGGTAAAGTATAAATACTACAAGTGTAGAAGGATAAAAAAAGACAGAGATAATTGATTTAATACGACTAATAATTACTTTTTAAATACATACTATAAATCAAGTTTAACTTTTAAATATATACTTTAAATCAAGTTTAAATTAACAAAATTGAAATCGTTCTATAAAACTAAGTAACAATTTAAAATACATAGCTTTAAATAGGATTTAATCAATATCTTTTCATATTATTACGTTATTACCCGGCTTAGTAAAGGTGTAAGGGATCGGAAGGTTATTTAGGGGACGTGAAACCACATTATTGTTCAAAGAGGATGAAAAACCAAAATGGTAAGTAGAATAAGTAAAGCTACCATCCTATGCTCAGCCGGAAACATAAGCCACCCAGTTACCGGAAATACCATCTGTTGTGAGATTGAAAACGCATAACCACTAATGTTGAAAATCTAGTCTTAAAGTACGTAATTTATACGTAATATATGTGTGTGTTAATGTGAATATTATATTATATATAACTTACTTTGATTTATTCCCCTACACATTATTTCCTCCCTTGCCACTATATAATGATATAATTACTTAGACAATGGCATTCGGAATTCTAAAGTTCACTGATGCACTTTTAAAAGTACGCTACCTATACCTATCTTTAGCTGGTTCTATCCAGTCCACCTCATTACAACCTCTCTCCTTCAAGTTCATTCTAATGTCATCCTCCCATCTGCGATTCTTCCCATTGGATTAGCCAGTCGATACCCTGAACACGGTTCTAGGTTATTCCATTCGCGCTTTATGCCTTGCCCACTGTATTATTTGAGATTTGACCGTCCTAACAATGTCTTGTGATGAGTACACGATATTGAACTCATCATTATGTAACTTCCTTCACTCCACAGTAGTCTCATCCCTTTATGGACCAAATATCTTCTTAAGCACCTTGTTTTCAAACACCCTAATTAGTTTTTCGTCATCTAAGGTGAAAGGCCATTTTTCACACACACAGAGAACATCCGGTAAAATTATTATCAATATATTTTTAAGATTTTTCCTTGAAAGCAGACGAGATGTTAATAACTTACTGATCGAGTAGTATCATAATTTACTGACTGTTATCTTTTTCTCATAATGAAATAATAGAAATAGTTGAATTTAGTAGTGTTAAATTAATATGTATATATATTATTAATTCCCAAAATACTCCGTGCAAATAAGTTTGGAGATAATCAGAATGAAAAATTGGAGCGGGGAGGTGAGGGGCGGGCAGGGACTGGACAGACCCATTAAACATTATCCAAAATTTATGTTCGCGTGTCTAGCGTAAAGAAAGGTTCCTTGGAGGATTTAAAAGACACTTTCTTAATTAAAGAAATTTCCATAAGAGCCAGCGGCGAGAAGTGAGACTGTGGGAATAAGAAAAGAGTAGATTCTCGTAAAGGATTGGGTGAGGGTTAAAGGGTAGAGGGGGAAATTCATGGTTTGAATGCAAGGTTTTTTGAGTTTGTGTTGAGAGGGTCTAGTAGAACACAAGATGGAAATAATGTTTCTTATTTCTTTTCTAGACCAGGAATTTTTTTAATTGTGCATTACTACTATCGAAATATACTGTTTATTTGTTTTTGTTCTCACTAGCTACAGTACTATTGATCAGTTATTTATTCTGGGATAATATTCATGCATAGCGCATAATCAATAGTGAAAAGTGTATAACACTTAGTGCATACTATATCGCGCTTAGTGAGCAAGAATCGTGAAATATTGTTTCCAATTATAGTGTTCATAACCGATACACAATGAAAAGTGAAAAGCGCACAATTTTCAAAGTTGATTTAACATTCTAAAACTCTATATGCATAAAGCACGGAGTTGAGCATAGACAACCCTTGAACTTGGATCTAAAAGAAGTGTCTTGGAATTTAATGACAAAATTTCCTCTTAATTCTATGTCCATGACAGATATTCAACAACTGTTAATATTACTAGGTGAATAAAATTACCCTGTCTCTGCCGGAGCAATATATTATTTATTTTGGCCAAAACATATATTTTGCTATAAAAACTGTTAAAATACTGACCTTTCCTAACGTCCACCATACTCCCACCTTAAATACACTGAAGACAAAAATAAGCTTACCAACATAAATATTTATTTGTTCGAATATTTATATAGAAGAGCTGAATTCACAAATGAAATAAAATAATTGTTGATTTTAATTGTTGACCACCTTCAATACCGACAGGTATTCGAACCCAAATCTCTCCGTCACTGTCAATCCTGTCCAACACGATATTGACGCGTTAGACCATTCGATCACCATGAGAAATGAGTGTTTAAATATAAATCTTTATGTGTGGATTTTGCTAAATTATTATCTTTATTTATATCCGACTAATATAATTTTCGCTTCTAGCGATAGGGCTGATCCCAGTTGTGATGAGACAGCTCCCAATGAAATCTAGAAGAGGCGTTGTTGATCTCCTTCTTAAACGAGAGTCGAAATGCTAAATAAAACATTTGCATTTCCCAAGCATGATATAAATATTAATTTCACATTTTGAAAGTTGTATTCCTTTCTCCCTATGCCCCCCTCCCTTCCTTTGCCTCAAGCAAACAGTGGTCGTTGTTTCTCGTAGAAAGACGTAGGGGTGTATGGACCACGTGCATATCAACAGCCATGTTTAGCATAAAATACCCACTAAACCAGGCCTCAAGAGTTTCTCTTGTACTATAATATCCTCAACTCCCTCCCCCCGCCACCCATACCCCTTTATTTTCTTCTTATCCCCCAAACTTCTAGGATTCGGGGTCTTTCTACCCTCTTGCCCTAACACATACAACCTCTTTTGACTTGGAGATATTCACCCCCCCCCCCCCCCCCCCACCCTTCCAAGCTAGATTTTCAGAAGATTTCCCCTTAAAAGCCACACACTATGGCAAATAAAAAGCTTGCTGAATATAAAAACTTTGTACACACCTTAACCCGCCTCGGTGGCGTAGTTTGCTAACGCGCTAGTCGTGTTGAGCTCGACCGCCGAGGACGGGGAGATCGAGGTTCGAATCTCGGTCGGGTGAACTGTGGGTGGTTTTTTCTAAATGGTTTTCCACTCTCCCTCCACGCAAATGCGGGTTCACTTCCTCTAAATTCAACCTTACCAATTCCTAATCCATTAAAGTAATTAGTACTTAAGCGTATAACCCGAACGGGTAGTAAGACGCGGTGCTTATTATTATTATTATTATTATTATTATTATTATTATTTGTACACACCTTAACTCATGTTTAATAGGTATTTATTTTTACTATACAATAATGTAAAAACTAGATTTCTTCCTAGTTGTTTAATAAATGTATATATAAAGATTAATTTGCACTTCCCGCAATTGCATAACTATGCTTTTACATAAAAGATAAATTGGGTTAAATTCTGTTCGAGCTTATGCTAAATAATATCATGGTTTATAATAATTAATGTATACCTTTGTTAGATATATAATTCAAATGTCGATTGCAAAACATGAGCATGCGTATATACCTTGCTATGCAGCACGTAATATTTATCTAACTATATGTTTAGAAATATCTACTTAAATAATAAGTATTTATTGAGAATTTTATTTTTATTTTTAGTATAAAATTCTTGACTATAGCTCATTACAATTGTTAAGCAATTGTGTAATCTATTCGAAGATACTAATATCATGTATTGGAGTGTTGCCAGGATAAGCACAGCTTGTTAAAATCATACCGGATTGTTCTTTTCTACTTGGCCCATATTTGACTTATCATGAATAGGCTATTCTCCACGTACTTGATGAAGGAGATATATCTATGTTAATACCTGACTAATGAGTGTTCCACTGAGTGACGAGAACAAATTATTCATGGATAAGGTTATACTGACTCGGGATACTCTGACAATCCTCCACGCCATGCCACTGGAGTATTCATGTAGGCCTATTTGAATTTCTCAATTCTTCACTTTCCAAAGTGAATAGTTCCAAAATTTAATAATTAAAAATTAAAAATCTTAAACCAATATCTAGAATAGGATCAACTGAAAGTAATTAACATAATATAAGGGAAAAAACACTAATTTATGATATTTATTTTTACTTTTAAGGTAAATAGATCTAATGGATATTTTTGTCATTATTTTATTAAAATATAATATGTTGAAACATGCATGATAATTATTGAATTAAAAAAATTATTTTAGTTTTTTAGTATATATGGAATAGATTTTCTTTGTTCCATTAAAATAGTTTTACAAATGTCTATATAGTAAAAAGATGACACATCTATCGACGCAACCATTTGTTTTATAAAATTAATACTAAAATGTGCAGATATTTTCTTAAATTGTGTCCCAGTTTCTTTCCTCGCAAATATAGGTACATTTCATATATATTTTAGCCTCTTCTTTATAACAATAGATATAAATATGTTGATAGCCTGATTAGGTAGTAAGTAAGACGTGCTGCAAAAAAAAATATTTTTTTGTAACGTTAAGAACATAAGATTTGTGTACTAATTTATCTTAAGATAATACTCATTGAAAAAAACAAAGAAAAACATTTACATTTGGTTAATGTATAGTTAAATAGTGATTTATTTTAAATATCGCTACTGTTGTTCCAAGCGGCGAGAGTTTGAACTAGCCCTCTGTAGAGCGGCAGGCTGTGAATAAAGGCGGGCATCTGACGTCACACAATGAACCGACCAATCACAATGCAGGGTGGGTAATACCATCAAGAAAAATTTATGGTTTTACTAGAAAGAGATTGTGTAGAGAGAAAGGAAGATAAAAAGAACTCTTTCCAAGCAACTTTAAATGTATTGAAAATACATAAAGAACTGTTTTATGTACTTGAGAGTTACTTCTAGTGGAAGCCAGACTCTGTGGGAGGTTGTTAGAAGTTGAATTGAATTACGTGTAATTATTACAGATAAACTTGACTGTGCTTGTTTTATTCTTTACTTTACCAGGGGAAAAAATTTAAATCTATTATTCTTCCTTTCTGGTTGAAAGCCATTTTATTTGTGGAAACCCGTTCTTTATCAAAGGATTTGATTGAATCATGAACGCACTGTTAATTCTAATTAGCTGTTTTAAAATGTATCAACATAAGATTAAAAAAGAAGGGTTAATGTATTATAAAAATTAAACGCCACGTATGTAATAATCATCATCATTAGGTCATCAATTTTGCAATTGTTTTACTGCAGCTCTCCACTTTATGCTGGACAAATTTTATACATCTTTGTACCCTTCCTCTACCAACACCGTCCGCTAACTGATTCATGTACTCCAGTCTTGTTCTTCCTCTTGGAGTTTTTTCTCTTCCAAAGCTTCTTCTAAAATTATCTTTATCACATTTGTGTATCAATATATGTGCCTATAATGTTAATGATTGTGTCTATTACTACGATTATTAAAATAATAATAATTATTATTATGTGTTCTGTCTTACGACAGTTCCATTAATATTGTCAGTGAACTAAGACCACAATGCGCCCTGTCCTTGCCTCCTCCTTCAGCTCCCAGAATTTCCTTTTTTCCTTCACGTCATCTAGTATTTTAATCATCCTCCTTCCTAAGCTCCTCTTTCCATCAACCGTTCCTTCTATGAGGTCGTGCAGAAGACAGTTCCTCTAAGGATGTGTCCAGTTTACTTTGTACCAAAGAATCGCATCCAAAATGGATACTCTTCTCACCCACTCTTCTTAGTACTTCTTAATTTGTCACCCTGTCTGTCCTTATAATCTTATCAAGTCTTACCAGCACAACATATTAAATTTCTCTAAATATCTCTTTTCCATTTTCCTAACGAGTCCAAGTTTCTGCTTCATATTCCAGATTCTCCAAATGTAACATTTTATCATTTTTATCCTTATACCCGTATCACACGACACTAGCTCGTACTTGAAATAAAGTGTGCTAGCTAGCACTAGCTAATATTTGCACTAGAACCTAGTACCAAACTATCAGTGTGTGAATACTCTAGTCCCGTTTCTATTGTACAGCTGGTATAAAGATATCTAGGCACTAGCTAGCACACTTGATTTCTTGTGCAAGCAAGTGTCGTGTGATAGTAACTTTAGTTACAAACTCAACTTGCTTGTCAGCAGTAACCTTCTCTTGTTGAAAGCTTCCTTGGCCATGGCGATCCTCGACCTGATTTCTTTAGTGCAGTAGACATCCTTTGTCAGCAGAGTTCCCAGATACTTGAACGGCTCTGTTCTCCAACTACTGGTTTCGAATTTTGATTTTCATAAAATCTTCATATTTGGAAATCACCATCACTTTTGACTTCTAAATATTGATCTCCATGCCATATCTTCTCCCTATCTCCATTAGCCGGTCCATCATTTCCTACAACTTTTCTTTATTTCTGGCCAGCAATGCTAGATCTTCTGCATATTTTATTGTGTTGATGACGCGTCCTCCTGTTTTGAGATTGCCAGATCCTTCTAGGGCTTCCCTGACCAGCCACTTTCCATACAAGTTTAACAGACTAGGTGACAAAGAGCATACTTGTCTCACACCTCTTCCTATCTCTACGCTGCTGATCTTTCCCATCATTTAGCCTCACCTTCATTTGCTGTTCTAGGTACAGGTTTGCAATCAGCCTTCCAGATGATGCTCTCCAGTTGATGCCTATCTTCTTGAGTATTTCCATCAGTTTTTTTCCATTTCACTTTATCGAAAGCCTTTTGCCAGTCAATGAAACCAATGTTGACTTCTTCCTTGACTTCCATCACTCTTTCTGAAATTATTCCCAACTGATGGCATCTCTGGCTTCTTTTCATTTTCTGAAACCAAATTGGTACTATGCCACCACCCTTTTTTTTATTTTCTGCTATTTTATGTTTCTGATTACATCCACATAGACAAAATGAACACTTACCAAACGTTCGAGCTACACGCATTTATGAGACGCGGAGAGAAATAAACAGCACACAATCAAAAAGTTACGACAGGATAGAGCTTCTATTTTTTATATATTTAAGTTTGTAAAATGATCCTCCACCCGCTACTTGTGTATATTACTAAACTAGTAACAGTCAGTATTCACTAAATAAATAATTTTACGTTTGTTTATAATTAACACCAATAAACAATAATTGGGACGGTATTATATTGCGTACCATCATATATTCAAAAATGATGTATTCTAATCATCCCAGACTTGCTGACTGGAACATTTCTTTATAGTAAATTAAAAATAATCATTTATAATTAAATTAATGGGTTTGTTGTGGTTCAAACATTTGTGACAAGCCAAATCAAACAGCCCCACCGGGATATCTTCGGCGTCGCGACATCCCACTCCATCCCATTTATTTTCAAACCGATCATATTTCAATTTTAAACTTCAATTAAAATCAGTAGTCTTCTTCTATAATATTGAAAAGTAAAATTAATAAATCCTCACATACAACTCTTATATTATTCTAAAATATTAATTAATTTTTTTTCACCTCGTCATATTACACTTACACGTTAGAGATATGCTCATTATGTACTAATCCCGTTAATTTGTTAGGGTTGAGGAAGGTTGAATTCAGAGGGAGTGTACCTGAATTTGGTTGGAGGAAGGGTGAAAAACCATTCAGGGAAAAACCACATTAATACACCCAAATGGGGTTTGAACCCCGATCTCCCGCCACCTGTAATACAATACAATCTATAACGAGAGTAATGCCTTAGACTCTTAAAGCATGCGACCACCGAAGCGGGTATAAATATATATATTATTTTCCGAGCTAATTTCATCTTCATCTTTTCTCTTCTTTCTCTTTCTGTTTTATCCTACTCTGCCACTTTCTAACACGTGTTCCCATCCAATTTTGTGTTCCTTCTTTTAAAATATGAGCCTTAATATTCCATGACGAGCTATGGGCTGCCTAACACACACACAGCACACATGTGCGCACGTGACAATGACATCCTTTTCTCTCTCTCTACCATACTTCTCCTGGTTTTCGTTTGTCTTCCGTCCTTCTTGCACACGTTAGTCTCACGGTACCCTTTAAGAAGCGTGTATTATTTTCTTTTATGGATGTTTATGATGTTGTTGGCACTTTACATGTTTCTATATTGGATTTTTCTTTCATATGAGTTGGCGGTGGGGTGTTATGTTTGTCTTTTGTTTTGTTCTCAGAATAAAACAATTTTGGACGTGATTGTACACAAACCTACAACCTTCGTTTTCGTGACACATGCAACAAAGGTTTGACATAATTTTGTGCTGAACGAACAAAAACATTTCAACAATGTTTCTCAAGTGCTTAATTTAAAGATTACAAAATGTGTGGATTCACCAAGTGACTTAAGTAATTTAAATAATAGGGCCCACATGATTAGAAGGATTAATTTTAAGAAAATCAACCTGTGTTTACTTGGAGAGAAGATTTAAAAGTTAAGTATATCGCCATGAAGTGTTGCCAAGAAAGTAGAGCTTTTCAAATCCGTACTTGAAATATGTTCTTCCCCACTCTGTTCCTATTTGACCAATCAAACATAGTTTCTGCTCCACACATCTCACATGAGAAACATATTTCCATTAATACTTGACCAATGTGTGTTCTACTTAGAGCTGATAACTTTTAGCAGATAAAGTTTAAATTAGCTCTGCTTACCCTGGAAACACAACCACGACATGCCACCAGTCAAACATACCGTGTAAAAATAATCTACCCCTGTAATTTGGGATTAAGTTGGGATCTATCTGTTCAGATACCGGATTCTAAATTGTCTTAGTCAACAATTTAGTATAAAGATGTTATTAAATCGTCACAATAAATAACAAATAATATTTTCATGAAAAATATACTTTTAAATTAGGAAGAAAATTAAATGAATAATAATAATTATAAGCCAATTAAAAAAATTCTAAGGAAGATTTTTATGTATTTTTGTTAAATATCTCATTTAATTAATAGTTGCTAATAAATAATGAAATAAAAATTATCACGGATAGGATAAACCATTTCAAATCAAGTCAATATTAATTGGGCTAATTTATTAAAATTACTTTTTTAAATAATTTTTTGGCCCTACCCCATAGGCATAAAATTTAGGTTATTGCTTAAACACCTCCACAGGCCATTCTAAACTTGAGTGTAATTTGGTAAATAAATATCTTATTTCTTTTTTAAATTTGTCTAAATTGAGTCGATTTGTTTTAAAAGTTCAACAAAAAAAAGTCATGGCTATTTCCCATCCAAAGTGAATTTAGAAATAATTATGATGCGTTAGGAAATACAAGCATACTAAATGTCGGGAGGGTTGCAAAGCCTTACTCTTGAACGAACGGATTAAAAATCGACTAAAGTGAAATTGGATGACTTCATTGCATGAGACATGAATTGAGAACTCTTATATGCCTCATAATCAAATTCTTTCTATGGATCAACATTTTGTGTTTTACTGTTACCACAAAACAGTAGCTATGAGCTTAAGTAGAGGGCTAGTATTAAAACTTATTTAATGTATTCATACTTCAAGTCATGTGATTTTCAGCCGTAGCATTTGATAGATAGTATCAATACTCTTAATTTAACACAAAAATAAAATAGCCTAAATTTAATCCCCGTGGACTGCAAAAAAATGTGAATATTCAATAGAAACTCCTTCTTAGCAGAATTTTACTAATAATTACAGTGCTATCTTATAGGAAGGACCTTTTAAAAAATACAAACTTAGATTTTTTGGCGCTAAACATTGACAAACTTATCCTATATTATTAGTGTTATTTCATAGGTAATGATATATATATCAAAAGTGACAACTGCAGATAACAAGACTCTTCCGATGAAAATGGACACTTTATGTATGAATTGTTTTAAAAGACGTGTAATAAGTTTGTAGGATTATTATTAATATTTGAGACCAAATTTATAGTAAAAGATTAATCACTACTACCTCACCTGCTTTCGAATCACATAAATAATATATTTTAGCACCACTGGGAATCCTAACCTATAAGACCCTAGAAATTTATCTGATGTAGTTTAAAACTAATGCAGAGTGGTTTAAAACTTTTGAATCAAATATACCTTGGTCATCGTTAACTGGGAAACTGGAGTTCGTATCCGGACACAGTGAAATAAACGTGATATTCTTAGTGTTGATTTCTTTGCACTGGTCTTCTGTTTTGATCTTTTAAAGTTAATGCAGAGACATTTCCAATTATTATTTTGAATTAATTCTTGTGTTGAATGCACTTATAAAGCATATTTAATTGAATCCTATCCAGATAGTTCATTTAGAGTAAGAAAATTGTTAAAATTCCAAAGATTAAAATAAAAGGAACTATCAACAAATCATAAATGTTAAAACATCGGAAAATCATTTAATACCATCAATTTATTTATACCAGATTCAGTGGCCGAATGGTCTAAGGGAGTGGTTCCCAACCTGGGGGGCGTGAATCACTTCTAGAGGGAGGTGGGCGTGGAATAATTAGAAAATGAAGTTAAAAAATCAGATAAGAATTGAAGACATATTTTATTTCATTCACTTTTGCAAAGAAATGAAGATGAGTTCTTCTTGCGGTATTGGCAATATTGCCCACCAGTTGTAAAAAAAATTAGGTGATCAACCAAATAGCTAGACACTCGTACGCGTAGATCTGTTTATTTTATAGTCCTTAAGCCTCGGATTTGCCCCCAACCCTCCTCTCTACCCTCCATCTAGCTAACATGGCGGCCACGTGCCCACACAACCGAGTTTTTAACTCTGACTCTCATAAAACTAAACAGCTTTGTCGACTTGAAGTGTAAAGTGATTTGTGGCGAGCTCTTGACAAACATAAAACCCAATATTCAAGAAATGATGAAAAACAGTTCCGAACATCACGCTGGTTTTCATTAATTTATATACCAATTTTCTGTCCGTATAAATTAAAGAAGTGACTAAAAAGCAATATTTAAAAAGATTTTTTATAAAACTTCCCAAAAAATAGGGGAGAGGGGTGGGACGTGGGAATATGATGATCTACCAAGAGGAGGGGGGGGCATCAGATGAAATAGTTTGAGAACCACTAGTCTAAGGCGTCACTCTAGTGTTAGACTGGCCTGTTGATCACAGGGGGATCGGGATTCGAATCTCGATCGGGTCTTCTAAGGTTGGTTTTTACTAAATGTTTTCCCACCGTACTTCCACGCAAATGCCGGTAGATTACCTTTAAAATTCTTCCTTCCTCATCCCTATCCCAATATAGAAATTTTGCAAACATGCGTATAGCCTGAACAGGTAAGGCATGCGAAGTGTAGGCAATATAAAATATATAAGTAAATTAATATCCCATTGTCATATTTATTAACCTTTATGGTTCTTATTGGAAAGATTAAGACTAACCCTTCACTTTCTAGTGTATTATTAAAAATAGCGCATTCTTCTGTTTCGTTTACTTATGAAATATTATTTCTAATCCTTTCCAAATGAGGCATATATAAATTTTATAAGAACAGTTTGTACCTAAAGGGGCCCAGTACTTTCGGGAATGAAACAGTCTCAAAGACAGGATATCGACGTCCCCCTACTCCTCTTGCCCTTTTCTCCCCCCCATGAGGGCTATTTCTTGAAACTTTACCTCCTTATTCCCCTGCTCTCCTTTTACCCCTTGGTATTTTGCAGTCATCCCTAGCCTTGCAGCAGGGATTGTGTGAATATGGGAACCAGTACGTGTCTCAAATACACACGACGCACCTGTTAGGTGAACTCTTCTGTTGGAACGGCTACGAAAGAAGGGCTTAACTTTTGTTTCAGTTTCACCTCAAAAAAAAAAAAGCGTTACCTATGTTTATGCATCTTTTTACCACTTTTAGAGTGTCCAAAAAATCAAGGATAAGTACAAAAGAGCGATTAGGATGAGTTTTAACTAAATTCACAGCATTTCACCTAGAGCAGTGTTCTCTAACTTTTGCCAATTATGGACCACTTTATAAGCCTTAGATGCACAAGCGGATAGCCCACCTTAATATAATACTTACCTGTTCCCTTGTAGAAGCGGAAAATTCTATTAATATACGTGTTTATCAAGCCCTGAAAAACCGTACGTGTATTTTACTTTGTTTATTATGCACATTTCACATTTAATACCAACTACAATATGGTACAACATATTTTTAACTTACATCCAATATCATTGCTGAGTAAACTGCAGGTTTTATGGAGAAAATATTTATCTTCGCTCTTTCTGTTAACGAGAGCAAGGAGATTTGACAACAGTAATGTCGGAAGGTGGTGTGCTGGGGTAAGAGTTAATGGCAGCCTCGACTAACCAGCGTCGTGAAATTTGTCTTATATTTGAAGGGATATTGACCACATGAAAACGATGGAATAACAAAGCTGTTTCCCCAAGAGAAACCATGCAGGTCCCTTAGTGATTATAACCAGTGTAGCAAACTTCACTTGTCTAAATTGCACGATTAAGCTAGTTAATATAATATCCATTATTTTCTTATGGTTCCATGTGCTATAGGCCTACTTGAATCACTAAGTGAAATTATATAATTGTGTAAGGCTTACACTTATTTACCCTGAAATATTGTGGTCTCTCCTTAATATATTACACTATAACCTTATCTTTTATGTTACAACATAGTGTAATACGTCATGGTAAGACTGTTACCTTTAAATATATAGGGAATGTATCTTTGAAGAATTTAAATGAACTATTTTATAACCGAAATGGCTGGCCTTAGAGATGCTACCACTCACATGTTCTTTATAAGTGCTCTATAATAAAGAAATCTGTTGGAAGTCTTAATTGATAGAATGTTAAGATACATTTTCTTAAACAAAACTATGCTCTATCAATATAATGAGGACGGTAAGAAAGTTCTGAAGCCATCCTACCTTATCTCTCTATGTATTCAGAAGATTATTGTTTAAAACACAGTTAAATAACCCCAACAAATCTTATCTTACTGAATGGACTACAAGTAGTTCGGAGTCTATTCCCAAAAACCCGAAATAAGTAGTACTTTAGCTAATTGATTATCTTACAATATACCCTAATATCTATTTTTGCTAAATCAAAACCCCCTTTTAAAATTAAATATATGATATAGGATCAAAACTGAATTTGTAAACAAAATCAAAATTAGTGGTTATTATTATGAAGCTACTTAGATTTCTAAAATGTTTGAGTCTTTAAAAATTTAAGAATTTTAAGTAATTTCATGAATAATACTTTATTTTTAAGCTCTAAAATTATGTGTTTGAATCATATAGACCAGTCCCGATGCCCTAGCTCAGTTGGTAGCTGAGGGTCTCCGATTCAATTCCTGACATGGCTGTAAAATAATACATCATCGGTGAAATGCAGGTTTTCCCTTTTACAGTGATGAACTTACGTCAGGGGGTTGAGTGTTGTGTCAGTCTTAGATTCAAGCTAGTTTATAAGTCGTGTTCTATTATCACTCAGTTCAGAGAGTTCACGTTACATACTTCCATTAAAAATAGTAATATACCAAACAGTTTATAATAAAATAACACACACAGAAAATTAAACATTTTCTATTTTACGAAAATTTAGCTAAACGACTTAAGGTCCTTCTGTGAAAACAAACGGTAACACGGATACGTTTCCAAATCTTTGAGGGAAAGTATTTTTTCCAAATGTTAGGAATGTATTGTGACGAAGAAATTCCGGTAGAAAATGTAGTTCTTTGTATTCTCGTGGCTGTTTTTATGTCTGTATGTCTACCTTGAGAGAATCTATCTCCAGTTTCAGAAATATGCGAACCTTGTACTAAGATGATGGAGAATTAGACCCTGTTTTTTTAGACATCAGATTTGCCTATATCACACATAAAACAAATGTGTAACTAAACTAACTTTTTGCGAGAAACTTTTCATTATAAATCAATTGAAATATGTATCTACTTAATAGGTCTGCAGTTGGTGCATGAATTATAATTAAAATAAAAGTTAAATTAAATTTGTATAGAATTTTGAAAGGATTAATTTAGATGAATGATCTCTGTGAATATTTTATTATATTATTGTTAATTGCATAGCAGTGTTTAAATTGAGTTTAATGAGGCGTTTTCCTCTAATAGTGATAATTAACATTCGCTCACTGACCAACTTTAGAGAATAAATTGAAAATGTACTATTCTAATAGGCTAATGAAAACAAATAATTGAAATTATTTTAACAAATGTTTTAAAGATATATAATAGAAAATCAGTTATTTAAAATAAACAATAATATAACCTGTTATTAAGAGATGAATAATAACTGATTTCCTATTATACATCATTTTTATCTTTCAGTATTTAAACTTTTGTAAATATGATTCTTCAAAAATGTTTTAAAGAGATATAGGTCTATCATTGTTTTGGTTATCGCATATTTTACTAATTATCCGTTCAGACTATACGTCTTATGTACTAACTAAGCTAAGGGTGTAAGGAGGGAGGAGTAACTTAAAGGAACAGTACCCGCATATGTGTGGAGAGAGTGGAAACCATTTAGGGGGTAACCACCCTCAGTACACCCAACTGGGATCGAACAACGATCTCCCGTCATCGGGTGCTACTAAACCCCCCCTGTTCTGAGGAATTTAATTCAAAGTCACGGTTTTGTCAAAACAAAACCAACAGTTCTCATTTAGTAGAAGCCTTCAAATACAGATTGAAATTGTATTATTTTAAATTTATAATTAAGAATTTAATCACGAACTATTTCTCACAACTTAATTTATTAGGTTTATATTTGTAAAAATTGAGTTGCTATGCAAAATGCTCAATTTCTCACTAAATTCCCACATGGACTGCCAAAAATAATTCATTGTTCGTAACTGGTGACAATATATAAAATTGCAGATTAAATACGAATTCATTGGCAGTAATACTAAAAGAAACTCTCATCGGCTGTCGAATTATCAAACGCATCACTCATGTGTTTATATTGGCTTACCGGGGACGGTGTGTTCAAATTACGGTATAGTGTGTAGAGGGTGTTTTTTGCTAAAAAAATTTTACACCCTCCTTCCATACAGATGTTGTTGCATTTTCTCTAAAATATTCCAGCTTCCTCAGCTCTATTCCATTAGCGTAATTAAAAGATGCCCAAAACAGTGTTAATACCTAATAGGAACAAAAAAAAACACTGACACGAGACTTTACGGGTTAGGTCTGGAGGAATTACTCCCAAGAACGTGTTGTATATTCTGTCTGGTAATAAAAGTGAGGAGAAAGGCATAAGTAACAATCCACCTGCGTCCTCAACATCTCTCTTTTACCCTACCACACACTTTAGCTTTCATCTTCGTTCCACACACAAACACACACACACACGCGAATTTTATCTTTCCATTTTCACTTTCTTGACTATAGCTATCTGCGTTCCATCACGGTAAATCCCCATTTTAAGATATTCCAACCTTCAACCATTCCCTCCCGTACTTCTCACGCAGTTCTTCTACGGAATCTTATGCCTCTTCCCTTTTCCTCTTTCATATTCATCACTCTTCCTCTGCAGCCTCCCAGTTTTATTCCCCCTTTGCCCCTAACAGAACTTTCCAGTCGAAGTTTTTCACAACCCCAAGGCGAGCAGACTGGCGAAATATATGTTAATCACATCTTGCAACTATATCACACTAAAATACCGCTGCTACATCGTAGGTAGATGTAGACAGGGCAATATTATGTATCAAGTTCTCAAGAGAATTTATTTCTCTAGGTCCTTTTGGGTGCAAGACCTCATTCTGGATCAATATTTATAGTTTGAAATATCAATTCTAGGTAACCCACTATTAGTCCAGTGAAATTAGGTTTTATTAACGGAAAAATTCATCAAATTTTGAAACTTGGCAGAAACATTTTTGAAGGCGTTAGAAATTAAATAAAGGAATATTCTCTCATCTACATTTGTAGCTTCCCTCCTTAAAATTAGAAAAACCACCCCAAAATACGATAAAGCTCATTTATCTGCTGAACCCTTTCAAATTTAGGCAAATATGCTGATATAAGAAAATGTTTGAAATAAAATATACAACAAGAAATGTCCTATTCATATTTTTCGTGTAGTGACTATTACTCACGAAAATGGGGCTCTAGGGCAAGGGTAAGTTGTTAAATACTTTCCTATCGCGGTTTTCACAGTTTTTATGTATAATTTACTCGGAAACTACTCATTTTACGCGAAAAATTATTAGGAATAAAATTATTGGGTGGTAAATTTTCCATCAAATATGGCCTTTTATGTATATTTTTTAAATTTGTCGCTATATTTTTAAAAGTTTACTAGAATTACTGAGCACTTTGTATTTCAAGGTCATATTCAAGCCACCTTTAAGGTAGAGCTGCAGGTGTACTTTTTTAAAAGTGGATTTCCCTAGTAATCCACTGAAGTCCAGATCAGTATTTTCAAAATAGCAGATTATGGTATATCAGCGTCAACATCATCATCGATAGTGTCTGCGCTTTCAGCATTTAGGCAGGCCTGGCCATGGAAATGGGAGCACATGGTTGAACAGCATAAACCAGCTCTTGCACATCCGAATTATTTCCACATCCTAATTTGCAGATCCATGAAATCAGAGTTATAATTGATATTAGGGCTGGTGCTTCAGTTGTAGGATTCGTGATAAGATGTTATCGGCTTTTTTCCATCCCCAGTGTGTAGGATTTAATGAATTGCCTTGCCATGTCTGAATTTGTTAGAACATGTGATGGGAGTGCTGATGAGCAGCAGCAGATGTCGGAGATAGTTTAGACAATAACACAGTATCGTCTGCTTTACCAACACGCTTGTTGAAGGCTAAAAATCTGTAGTGGTTGAGACTTTGTTATGCAAGAGGATCTTTGTTTAAAGCGAGATTAAATCATACTCCTGCTCTTGCAATTTCCTCATGGCTTGCCTCTTGACTATTAAAGATTGGCACAATAGCTTGCTAATCATTTCTGCTGTTGAGTGAGTTGATCGTATGTACTCTTCCTTTGGAAAAAAAAAATGGCGACGTTGTATCGCAACCGCCAAAAGCGTAGGTAAAAAGCATTGCTTCTCTGAGGTTCTTCATAAGTTTCGACGACTGAAAATCGTGATAAATATAGATTATTTTATTATTTTACCTCTTTTCTTCTTTCAAAAATTTAATATCATTATTGGAAGAAGAAAGAGCAATGGCTAGAGTTAGTAGGTCAATATCTTGCTTTACGATGACAGCTGTTTCGCACTGATTAAAATTTCCTACAGCAGTTTGTACAGTTAACAAGTCAGCGTCTTCCGTGGCAACAATGGCTCTAATTCCTTCGCTCTCAAATTTTTCAACTAGTTGTGAAATTAAACGCTCCTTGTTGATGAGATTGCTCAGGGACATATTATGTTGTGGTTTAAAGACAGCCGTGTTTTCATCTAAAATCATTTCAGGTGATATGCGTTGCATAAGTTATCATTGACGTTCCATACTCTTTGTGCTAATAGCTTTATCTGAAAAACCATCAAATACAACGGTTATTCTTTGACCATAATATTTTCTAACGTTATCAACGCAAGCGGTAAGAATGTTCAAAAATGTCCCTCGGTTTGGCCATACTAAGCGGTGAACCAAATAGCCTCCTTCAATCATGAACTTGCAGTCATTGAAGTCAACACTTTTTCTTGTCAGACCTTTGTTTTGTCGAATATGGAAAGAGGCGTTGAAGCGATATGATAAGTAGAGTAGGTTTTCAAATCTTGTGTTGGATGAACAGTGCAGATAATTCGTTGAAATAGCAAGGTTGAACCAATGTGAATGTAATTGTCTTTGACTTTAACTGTATTGTTCATAAAGGAAACTGTCTTTACCCGATTTGATTGACTCGTCTTAAAAGTCTTAAACAGGCTTCCTATTGTTACAGTATTGTTTAATAATTTTTCGCCAATATATTTTGCTTTGTAGCAATCGCTGTCTTCTGTAGCGACAGCACCGCTATATAGTACACAAGATTGGATTTATTAATGAATGGCGAATGTGGTTGTAGCCATTTCATAAGCTTTTCACAGTCCTCTTTGTCTTTACTCATTCTTAAATCTCGCAACTCGACGTCCAAAGATCTATTTGTTTAGAAGAATGCCAGTGAAGCCTCTTCCATAGGTGATAGTTCCAACACTTCATGTTATTCATTGGAGTCTGTTCTATGGTCTGTTCTATCTGACCATGCACCACACCAGAGCTTCTCAGAATGACGAATGGTGGAGAAGTCTTATTTAATAAATTTCTGAAACTCGGTCAGCATTTTTTGTTGCTAGGAATTCATATTTTGAAGCTAATCTTGACAAAACTTGACCTATATAAAATGAACACTTGCATGAAAAATAGGAAGCTTAGCTTTAACACAATCTAGATGCAACTCCCAACTACCCATACGCTCCGATTCAATATATGTATCGCTCGCGATATTAAAAAGCTCAAAATACTGTAGCCATGATTGTGCTGTTCACCCCAATAATCGTAGTTTTTCAATGTGCTAATAAAACTTCAATCTTAGGTTTTCAACAGAAATAATACTTTGTACATCGTCAAACTTAGGTGGAGTGGTTTTAAAATTGATGAGAATTTGCTGCATGTGTTCTCTGTTAGCATTCATTGATAATTATCTTAGACAAAGCAGTTTACGTCAATAAATAAGCTCGAATTAGTCTGGCGTACGCATGACCAGCACACACATAGGGCACTGAAGCCAAAGCGTATATTGTTGACACAATTAGGATAGCGACAAATTTAAAAAAAATAAACACAAAAGGGCGTATTCTATGGACAATGTACCGCTCAACAATTTTATTCTTGTTATTTTATTTTTGCGTAATATAAATAGTTTCCGAGTAAATCATACATAAAAACTGTGAAAACCGCGATAGGCACGTATTTAAAAGTACGCTCCAACTTACCCTTGTGTTAGAGACGCATTTTCACGAGTAAAATATAGTGCACGCAAAACATGAATATAACATTTCTTGTTGTAAATTTTGTTTCAAACATTTTCTTATACCAGCATATTTGCCTAAAATTGAATTGTTCATCAGATAAAAGAGGTTAATCATATTTGGGGGTGGTTTTCCCCATTTTAAGGGGGGGGGGAGAACTACCACGGTGGGTGTGAGAACTTTCTTTTATTTAATTTCTAACGCCTTCAACAATGTTCCTGCAAAGTTTCAAAACCTTCTGAATTTTTTCGTTAGTATGACAATGTATTGTCTAATTTCCCTGGATTATCTGGTGACTGCATGGTCTAAGCCCGAAAGTGTTATTCTCACTGGGCTACAGATGACGGGGAGATTCGGGTTTGAACCCACGTCGGCTGTACTGAGGGGGTCTTTACCTCAATGGTGTTACACACTTTCTCCACGCAAATGCGAGTACATTCCCTCTAAATTTAACCTCCCTCATACCTAATATATTAGTGTAATTAATATATATGCGTATAGCCCAAACAGGTAGTTATACGTACTGCTAAAATAATTATAATTACTAATTAACATACAGTATTTTTATTCCTTAATCAACTTCATTATTTACTTAATTACATTTACTTTAGTAGTGCTTTAGTCAATAATGCAATTAATGGATTAATCTAAATGTAGACATGAGAAGAATATTTTTTAGAATAAGTGTATCTGCATTAGCATTGAATGAGAGCGGTAGATACACAGGCAAAATCACTTGTGGAAATCCATCCGCCATAGTACTAAGAAAGGAGTAAATTTCTAAACTAGACAATCAGGTGTGATACGAATCTCTAGATTTATCGGCTAGCTCTGCGAGTTTTGGTAAATCCAGGATATTTTATTCTTTGGCTTATGCATGCATAAGTAAATTTTCAATGTACCCCGGTATGCTTTGTAAAAGAATAATTTTGAATACACGATTATTATTACTAACCACTATTCTGCCATTAAAATCAAAATGTTTCTGCAAAAAATTATTTTTATATTAATGTTAAATAAGAAAATTATTATTGAATTAAAGCAAGTCAGGGATAAAAAATAAATATATATATATATATATATAAGCTCTAGACTTATATTTTATATATATATATATATATATATTATATATATATATATATATATATATATATAAGCTCTAGACTTATATTTTAAAATTTGATTTAAAATCTATTAAATTAAAGAAACATTAATCATTAATGAAAACAAAACCACTCATCTACTATTGAAGGAAATAAACGCCTTTTTAAAATATAGTTCTTAAATAAAAATTAATATACAGATGATGTTCAAAACGTCTTAGAAATTCCACGATGACATTTTCTAAGCCCACCCTTCTGGACTAATCTTACCCTGTGCCTGAAATGTCGAGATATGAGCCGAAATAACATCAGCGTTAATTTCCGCGTAATAGTTAATCCTCAAATTTTTAAATGCGCTAACTTTCCTTCCTTTCTCTCTCTCTCTCTCTCTCTCTCTCTCTCTCTCTTCGCCTGAACTCGCTGTGCGGGTGAAAAAAGATGGACGCCATTACCAAGACCGCGAATATATGTTACACGATAACGGAATTTAATTTAAGATATAATTTACTGTGTTAATTAAAACGGTTGTTTAATTAGAGAATGGCGCTTTCGGAACAGGAGTTAGGATGTTGGAGGTACGGGGGAGCAAAGCTGGGAGGGAGCTAAAGCGAGGTATAGAACGAGAGGGGGTGGAGGGTGAGCTAAGGTTGGTTCAGCAATATAAAGTTTTCTCCAAGTTTTGTTCGTTGAAGTACAGTCTAATCCAAAGAAAATCGGGGGTAAGTGTATATATGTTGAATTAACAGGTCTTCTGAAACCAAGGTAATATAATCAGCGTCAAGGGCTGTTCAGGAGATTTGGCCAAATAAACTGTTCCCACACAGTGGATTGTCGTGTAGGCTTGCCAGAGTAAGCAGAGCTTGTTTAAACTGCCCTTGTGATATGATTTCACCCACCTGGTAGCCATTTGGCCAATCATACACAGGCCAATCATACCTGGCCGATGAATGTTCTATTGACTAATGATTACATTCACAGGTACAGTATGGACTTACTATTCTCACCCTGGCAACACGCCACACGACACTGATCACATACAATAATCTCGTGAGTGAATGTAAGGTTAACCTCCTCAAAATAATTAAATTATTGTGATACCAGAAGTCAGATTAGTATTTAATATATATTGAAGTACATATTTTTATTAAAAAATACAGGCCTACTTATATGGCTACTAAATACTCCAATAATAAAGTTCACTAAAATTTTGAAACTATTTAATTTTGGTGATGACGATTACATTCGCAATAATTATTATCTAACTCTACAGGCTCAAATATAATTTACAAGAATTCAACCTAAATGCCCCAGTGCAAATTAGATCCCGCTCCCTCCATTCAAAAAATGCTAAATACATGTTAAGAGATATTTCATGCTATTATCATTACTGCAATCTCAATATTTCTCTTTGGATTTCAAGTGGAAATATCTCCCATAGTTTCTCCTTGGATTTGAAGTACATATTTTCCTTTGATAATCAAGTTAAACAGAAAACAAATGAATACCACATTCGATGGTACATTATATTAATAGAAAGTAACCAGGGCCTGGATTCACTAACGGGAGCAAATCTGCTCCGGCGCAAGTCTAGAAATGGCGCAACTTTGCGCCCAAGATACGCCCAAAGATGCGCCTTATTTATTTGCTCCATTTTCGTATTCACTAAACTAGGCGCAAACTGGTGGCAAGAATAGGGTGACGTCATCACAAACGTCATCATTTGCGCTCCTTTCGACCAATCAATGCGAAGAATTTCCTTTCAAAGTCAAGGCTACTTTATTTTAAATCTCTATTGAAAATGACAGCAAATACAAGGATTTCTAAATATTTTGCTTGTATACTAGCAATAAAATTAGAAACGGCCTCATTGGGGGTGCTTTACAAAACCAATATTAGTATATTATTTAGTATTTATTAATATTATTAGTTTAAAGCTTAAGTTCCACTAAGCAAACACTTATAGAAACTTTAAAACTTATTTTAAAGCTATACTAACCACCATATTTAGTGACGCGATGTCTTTGGATTTGTAGGAATACAAACCTCTTTGGATCTAGACAAAGACTACACAGTTCGTGGTTTCGTTTGACGTTTTGTTTTGTAATAATGCAATAAATGCCATTACGTTGTTTGAATGTAAGATTTCAACAATAAAAGGTAAGTAATTGCTTTGTTACCATTATCTAAATTGAAACAAATTTTGTGCTTGACAAACGTCTGTTATTTTAATTTCTTTATTATTAATTGAAGTACAGTTAACTAATTATTGTATTTTAAGCCATAACGATAATATGCCGCCATTTAAATTTATTGAAGTGACAATCATGATTTTAATAGTTGCGCCTACTCTTGAGTGGTGGCAAATAAAAGGCGCAACTTTGCTCTCAAATTGCGCCTGCTTCTTTTAGTGAATAGGGATTTGGGCACATCTTTTTAACTTGCGCCGGCGCAACTATTTGCTCCCGTTAGTGAATCCAGGCCCAGAGGTTTAAGAAATAAGTTTATCAATAGATGTCAAAATTAAGGGAAAAAACACATACGATGTTCGGCCAAAATAAGTTTAAAGAGTTTCCCAGTCCAATTTTGATAAAATTGGTCCAAACACTTGATATTAATCGCGGAAAAAACAGTTGGGCATTTAGTCTTTTGGTCTATCTTTCTGTCCAATGGTCGAGTTAATATAGGACCTTTACTACGCTCCGTAGATATTAGCTAAAATAATCATGTTTGTATAAAAAAGCAATGTATAATAATTATTACCGGCAGAGTTAGGATTTTGTTAGCGTAATAAACGTACCTGTGCTCAGATTACCTGGTGTTTATCTCTGATCGGGTACACTTAAGTATTTATTTTTGTTTTCCTGTATTTGATAAATACGAATGTTGGTGCACTTGGCTAAAAATTTACCTTAGTTGATCAGTCCATTTTCATCAAACTAATTTTGTTACAAATAGACTATGGACTGAACCAAAACGTGCAAGTATATAAATTTATGTTATATAGTCTATCTCTATAAACAATATACACCACACGAATTTAAATACACCCGTGTCTTAATACGCGTCCAAGCTATCCGAATATTTACCCTAGTGGGATAGGAAAGAAGTACGAAGTTATAGGGCCAGACATTTACTGAGAGGAAGCGTGAAAAACTCTCTAAGAAAAAACACCTCAGTATACTATTCTTGTATCCTAGCTCTAACCTTTTTGTCACCGATCATTCAGACCAGATGAGACCGACGCCATAGTCCACGTGGGATTACTACTATGTATATAAAACATTGTATGCTCTATATTTTTTTCCATCCAAGCATTGTGTAGCCTACTTGCGGGAAGTGTACCTATAAAGAAGAAAACTACACTGGAAGACGTGAGCCGTTGCGTCCTACAAGAGAGGGGGTGAATCTGAAGAGACGGGATGAGGGTTGTGGAAAGCTAAGGGATGAGTTTGAGGTTTCGCAAAGTACAAGTTTTCGGGTGGTAGCTCGGGTAGAAGAAGGGGAGGGGGTGGTGTTGTATCAAGAGCGATAGTATGGGAGCGAGGAAGGGAAATTGCGTACGTAAATCACTGCTAAGTATCCGGAGGGCGCTAGGGCCTTCTTAAGAGTATTCAGGAGGTTTTAAGGACGCAAGGGTGGGAGGAACCCTAGTTGCTTTCAAGACCTTCTACTTTCATGTGAACTTTTTTACATTCTAGGGGTGAACTTTGATACCCAGTCGTCTTTCTATCTAGGCCTATATTGGCAGTTGCGTTACGTGGTGTGCTTCCAGATTAAGTCGAGCTTGTTATAACTGTACCTGTGTTATGTTCTCACCCACTTTGTCCCCATTTGACCAAGCGTAAATAGGCTCCGCTCTCTTGAGTGACGAGAACACAATCACATGTAGCGTTTAAACAATTCTGCTTAACTTGGTAATAAGCCACGACACGATACTGCTGCAGACGCATTCGTGGAAATTATATTTTATTGGTTTAATAAATTTATAATTTATTTCACTAATTCCAGAAGTGATTATACCCTTGCTAAGGACCCGCTTAGGTTGCTGTATGTTTTAAGGCTCTACTCTAGCGGTAAACTAGACTTCCGATAAAGAGGAAATAGAGGTTCGAATCTCGTTCGGGTGTACTGAGGGTGGTTTTCTTAAATAATTAACCACTATCCCTCCACGCAAATGCGGGCACACTTACTCTAAATATAATCTTCCTCGTCACCGAACAGGTAGTAAGACGTGGTGATGAAAATATTTGCTTAGTTATATAATCCGAGAGTAAGTTGTATTTGTAAGAAAATATCCAAGTTTATGAGCCTGGAGAGATAATGGACTGAGCGGAGTCATTTAAAATCAAATATGGTAAGTAATTAAAGTGCGCTAACCACTTACTAACACCAGCCAGCATTAATTGTACCATCCAATGTTAAAAAAACGCGAACTTAATTATTTGAATAATTTGTTAATTTTAGTTTGCTGTCACGAACATTTTGATAGGTAATCAATTATACTTGACAATATATTGTTTTGAAACAAGCACAAGGCTAGTGCTAGTAGTTTATTTTATTTAAACCCCGGTCAGGGGTAAGGGGAGCTCTGGGGGGCGTATAAGGAGGTTTAAACATTTTGATTTTCAATGAGGTTTGCCCTGCCTGTTTGCCTGTCAAATTCTGATGAACTTTCTTTTAACTTCAAGATGGTGATAAATTCAATGGAGCAGAAATTAAAATGATAGAACCTACTTTTTATGTACACTAGTATTGGTTTGTATTCATTGTGTATCACGCATACAATAGCCTTTTACATTCATCCGACAAATCAAAGTCTTTAATCTAAAGCGATGTATTGAAAAATTGGCAAATATATTAATATTTTATTAATTTCTCCTAAATTGAAATTAATATTATGGGTAGGTTATTATGGTTGTTGCTTGTTTAAGGTAGAAAGAATGATGTTAAAACTTATTAATCTTTGGTACAATAGTGAATAGAGTATAAATTAACTTTATTAAAATTGAAATTTTATTCAAAGTTCACCAAAAAAATGTTACTTTTTTTTAAAACCAACCAGTGCTATCTTTATAAATTTACATACAAGCATACATAAACAAATTGCCTCTGGTATTATTAAAATTATACAATCATCCTATAGGTTTTAACTAAACATTTCAACGCTACTATCACCTAAATTAGTGTCAAAATATGTCTACAATAAATTATTTAATATGGTCCTGCGTATATTACTAGCCTATTATTTTAGTCATGTTTTGGACCGAGTAGAGCAAATATACTGTTTTTGCTCAGCCGTTTGGTACAGCTGTCTCTTTGTTCTGCTAAATGCGTTGACCAGTTTCAATAATTTGGCAGGGACATTCTTGTGACTTAGACCGAATAACATGTGCTATATACGAGTATATATAATTTTTACATCTATTAGAAGGTTTATATCTGTAGCCACATGAGCAATGGCTATTCTCTATTAGGCTGGCTGCACACTGCATCACACATTACGTGTTGTCACACGATGGAACGACGCATTGTTGTGTTATTATGTTGTGTGGCGCTCTCTTTATTGCGTGTTTTCAAATGGAAAGACCTGCATTGTACAGTTTTAATCTTAAGGACTATCATAACAAAGTTTTTATCCTTCCCTTTTTTAAACATTGGGCGAACTCAGATATATCGGATATTGCGCTCCTGTTCTTCAAGAAGTATCACCAACCACTCCCAACAACAACAAAGCTACTTCCACATTAGTTTCCTCCATCTGGACGAATACAGATACTGTAAGGGAGGAAAATATTTTATCGTGTTTTGTTCCATCATGTTTCATGATTAAAACTATATTTAGTGTGCAATCCTAACGGGCAGTAAGATGCGGTACTAAAAAAAAAATCAACTACCTTTCACACAAATTTGTTCTATGAGACAAAAACATTTTTGTTCCATCATGTGTTAACATATAATGTTCAATGCAGTATTCTACTAACCTCTTGAATATAGTATTTTTTTGTTCTTCTATCTAATTTGATCAACCAAGACAAAGATAAATTTTAATCCAAGGAGAAACTGTAAGAGATATTTTGACTTGAAATTTAAAGACAAAACGTTTCCAAAAATAAATCTTCAGAATAGTAATGATAGGAAAATTATAGGCTCACAGAACCACCAGTTTAATAATTATTATCTTCGCTTGAAATAGTTTGTGGACGCAAGTTTAAACCTAGCTATAGGAAATACTATCCTTGTCACAAAGCTGTCTTTACATATTTCTCAGTGAGCCTATAATTTAAAACACGCATTAAAAATAATAGTTGTCATTTATTTACAACAAAAAAAAAAGGTTGTTTATTCATTCTCGAAAATACATGAAGTTATAATCTTAACTTCAGATCTTTACTCATCATTAGGCCTGCATAGCGAGGGTAACACTTATCTAGTTTCGTGCGGTCTCTCATTAGGTCATCGTAAGCGACGTGTAATCCACCAATAGCAAAGCATTGAAAAGAACTCGGCCACTCCTATTCCATTCCCTAAAGAAGTGATACATCAAATAGATTCTTCATGCTACGTGGCGGGTATTTTCTAACGAAGAATGGAGCAAGCAGTTACTCATATTTATTGGTCTTGCTAACGACTTTCTTTGTATAAAATAAACCATTCTCAAGGTGTACAAAATGTCGGAAGGGGGAGACCAAGCATTAGGGGGAGGTGGGGTTGAAGGAGGACTATCAGGTAAAGAAACACCTACTAAATGACTTATATAGATGGCCTATCACGAACAAAAACTGGACCCGCTGTGACAAATGGTGTTCTTTTGTTATGTGACAAGTTAATCTTCTCGAGTAAAGTAACGTGTTCAGACTTTCCAGGGTGCGTCAAAGATAGAGTGAGATGGAGATACAAAGATGGATGAAATAATTATCACCGTCTCCTAAAAAAAAACATTACAAGTAACTTAATGTTGCGCACCCTTTCACCCCTCCTTTACCATTTAAATAGGAAAAAAAAAAGAGGACCATAATGAAGTGAATATATTACAGATGACGTTGTACATAGACGCAATTGTATCTGTAATTTTGGCATTAAAACTTTCAACTTTATCATTGCATGAATAAATAATTGATTAAACGTTCAATATATCAGACAAAACAACACTTTCACCCTATAAATATGATTAAACCATTTTTTACAAGAAAATAAATAACAAAATGTGTTTTTGATTAAAATTGAGCGATGATGCTATTCAAATCCCGATCTGGTTTATTGAGGGTGGTTTTTCATAATTTCATTTGCAAATGTGGGTACATTTCCTTTTAAATTAATCCTTCCTCTCAATCAATAGTAGCCTAATTATCATATCTGTAGCCTACAATATGAAGAGGTAGTAAGACGGGAGAGATTAAAAAACTATCTACCTTGTATAAGATAACCAACTAAGAGACTATAGGGCAATTACATTCCAAGTTTAATTGTTTATACTATCTTATAGCATTTATTATAGAATGTACTAGTTTTGAAAAGTGTTGCCGTAAGCCCAATGTATTACGTTACATTTTGAGAAAAAGGAACGATAGCTCATAAATCTTCAAATTTTATTAATGGACAAATCTGCCCCTCCTACCCTCCATCGATTTTGGTTGTGAAAGTCCTTGAAGAATAAAATAAATGAATTGCATCCTTTCCTAAAGGTGGAATATGTTGATAAATACAAACCCATGATAAAAATAAAGTTAACATGTTCATTTAAATCTACGTATCTTAATTTTAAATTTTTTTTAAATAAAATATGCTAACTTATTCCAATTTAAATTGTTTATCATTTCTACAATTTTTTTCTCCCAAGTTTGGAGTCTCTAATACCTAAATACTAATAAAATTTTATAAATATTATAATTAATAAGGTTTGTAAGATACAATACTTAGCATTTTGTTTAATTTTTGGCACATGTGAACTTGAAATAGCGGACCGAACAAGGATAAAAATTATAACCCAGAGATATCATGGGATAGGTGAATTTTAAGTATGATAGTAGTATTTTTAGCACCAAGTCTTACTACCCATTCGGGTTATACGCTCATGTACTAATTACGCTAAAGGTTTAAAGACTGTGAGGAAGGTAATATGTATAGGAAGTGTACCCACATTTGCGCGGAGGGAGAGTGTAAAACTATTTTGGAAAGTCTACCCTCGGTACACTCGACTGAGACTCGAATTTCAATCTCCCCATAACCGGTAGGCTAGTCGACCGCCACTTCCCTACGTAGGCCTACTACTGCCCTAATATCTGTATAGGTCTTAGGGCAAAATTAAGCTATGCAACCAAATTATTATTCTGATATTAATATTTATGGTTTAAAAAATCAATAATTCATAAGTCTAAATAATTCTAATTTTGCCTCAATTTGATCAAAATTTTAATCTTCCATAAATCAGCACACATATCTTTAGATCTATATTTAAAGAAGTATGGGAAGCCAATTACATGTTAGCTATACATTTTATCGTTGTGATCTAGTCCATTACTTCCCCAAACCCTCCATGTATATAAACATAGATACATTATATATATGTCTGTTCACACAATCACATACTATCATTCACATTTCGTAACTGATGTATGTTAATAGGTGATATAATACCAACTTTATTCGTTCCCTGACTGTCCAGTCTCCACCTAGCGTAGGGCGTATCTTGCAGGTGTCTCCTCAATCTTGTGGCCGAAGAGATGGATGGACCAGAACCTTGTCTTACCTGCGAGTCTAGAAACAGGAGGGGTCATTCGGACCAGTAGAAATATGACCATTACCAAGCGATATCTCTATCCTTGGATGGTATTCTCTGGAGCCTTCAAATAAACATGTGCCTTTTATATACTATGTTCTAAAAAGATGTAGACCTCCAACTTGTATGACGAATAAATATAGTCAGGTATTCCCGGAAAAAAACACTTCCAGAGACTTAGATAGGATTCAAACCCGCTTCGGTGTCCTCATGGCTTATGGAATAATTCTTTCAATAGACTAGTCTATCGATAACGGGGAGATTGAGGTTCATGTTCCAAATATACTGTTATTTTTCTTAAATGTTTTTCCATTTTCCCTCCACACATACGGGTACACTTCTATAATTTCAACCTTCCTTATCCTTGAACACATTAACGAAATTAGTACACATGCGTGTTAATCGAACGGGTAGTAAGACACAGTTCAAAAAAAAAAGTAAAGCAAGGTGTAATAACATTTTTTAGAACCATGACTTTGCAAGAGCCATTCTTTTCCCTTTGATGTGAATTGAAACTAAAGGGTTTTCACACATGTATTGTTTATTCATTGAAGTGCGAAACATGAATATGATGGAGTGGATCACGCCTGCCTCTTGAAATAACAAGCTCTTACCCGCTGAGTTGGGAGTACTGACAAGGAAACATGTGTTCGGCAACATGCTACCGACTAAATGGCTGCCAAATACTCTTCGCTAAACGGCAGATTGTTAATAAAATGGATTGTGATTAATACATCAAAATAGGATAGCCCGAACTGATGCTAGGAAGTGTTGAAAAAATATATATATAATATGTTAAATACAGCTGCGGCTTGGACCCAATACCCTTGTACCGTCAATACGTCAATACAAGGGGTTAAGTCTTTTACAACAACATTTGAAAATCTGATGGTTAATATTATGTATTTTTTGCTTTCAATCCAGATTATATTAGTATACATATTTATATTATATATATGTATGTACATTATATATAATTTATATTATATATGCGTATGTACATTATGATCTGGCTAATTCGACATTGGTTATTTCGAAAAATTAGATTGTTTAAACCCACTAAGATTCCCCACTAAATTTCTATTTAAATCAAATGTTAAAAAACACCATTTAGTTCAAATTTTAAAAGGAAATATTTGTATAGTTTGAAGCCTACACATTGTTAATTTTTTCTGGTTCTCACTTCAAACCTAACTTAAAGATCTTTACTAAGCCAAACTTAGGCCTATATACCAAGAATTTTAAATAAGGATAGTAAAAGATAAAACTGGGAATAATGGCATTGCTTCTGTGTAACAATGTAATCTTGTGACGCTTTCATATGTTAACTTTCCCAATTTTTTTATATTTTGTGTTTAAATTTACCTAATTTTTTTCATGTATGTGTGTTTTATATAGCATTTATAACATGTGTATGTCTATATGTAGCATATTTGAAGTTATTAATTTATTTCGTACCAACCTGCCTTGATACTAATAAAAATAGAGTTTTGGGTATTTCGAAATGTTTAGATATCCCCTGGACTTTGAATTACAATAAAAAAAAGTTCTACTGATTATATACATGTCATCGTGCTTTATACATCTTGTACAAAATAGCAGTGTGACTTATAATACGTCTGGGTTATGCATGTTATATTGGGCTAGTCATATGGATAACAGATTATTATGTGTGAGAAGGCCTTTGTTTAATCTGAGAATGTTTTCCCCCTTTTAGTTTTCTATCATCTACTGAGTTAGTTTGAGTAAATTTAATTTTCCCTGGCCTGAAAACTAAAACCAGTATTCATAGTAAATTTAGATATATTAAAAAATAAGTGTTAATCCTTAAACTCTAATAATTGGTTATTATTAATTGGTTAGACTCTATATTTAATAGCCTACAAAACTGATATATTTTTATTTTCTCATATTGACAGAAAGTATTGTGATCGTTATAAAAATTGATCTCAACATTATGACGAATCTTTACTTTTTGTGTGAAAACTAGCCCAAAAAAGTGGATTTGACAATTCGGTCTGTCCACATACTATCCCTGATCATAAAACCTAGACGGTTAAATGGGTTTTATTCAAACTTGAAATTTAGATTTTGCAGGGAAATACCTATAGATTTCTTTTAATTTTGACCCTTTCCGTCAAATTAAGTGTAGTTTACGGAAAAGGGGGAGGGATTTATTTAATTCCAAATATTTCAAAAATGGCTTTACAAATTTTGTTTAAAATGCATTTATAGGATTTGTTTGCCGTGACATATAGCACTGTATAATTGGTTTATGGGTAGAAATTTGTTAGAGTGGTTTACTGATGATACATTTTTGAAAATTCAAAATATTTCGAAAATAATTATAGCGATTTTGTTCAAAATGTACATTTGGAGATTATGTGGTATGACAAATAATAATGTATAATTTTTGGGGGGTAAAACTCACTTATATGAAGTTTACTGATGACTTTTTTTGTGTGTAAAACTGGTTCAAAATTTGTTTTGGGAAATATTTTACATTATAAATAATAGTATATCCTTATTTATCTAAAATAAATTAATTTAAGGGTAGTTTACTTAAGACAAATGATAGAAAATTTAATTTTTTTGTAATTGACCTGGAAGATTGAATTAAATGGGGACCTGGATATAATATTTCATGATAAATAAAAATATATTTTTATTTTTACAAATAACATAATTTTAGGGTAGCTTACAGATTGTTTATTTTTGAAAGTTTGAATTTTGTTAAATATATTTGAACAATTTGGTCTAAAATGTATATATAAAGAGTGATTATTTCAATTTACCAGATTATGTGTTTGTTTTTATTAGGAAAACACAGTTAAAGGGAGTCTACTAAAAATCTATTTTGGAAAATTATTTGTTGAAGATATAATTAATACACAATATGAAAATTTTGTGCGATTGTGTCATACCATTTATTGTATTATTTTTTCACGTCTTAATACCCGTTTGCATTGCCAAATTTAAATAACTCCAGCGTTGTTGGCATGAGGAAGTCAGAAATTTTGAAAGAATTATGTCCTCATTTAGTTGAAGCGAGTGAGTGAATAGATTTAGGAAAAACAGTGCACTCGGTACATCTGTCGAGGATTCCAACCGTTTTATCACTGACAAACTAGACCATAGGATTTTACTTTAGTCCATGTGCTCACACATCGATGGAGGTTTGATAAATGTAGCACATATTCTCAAGGAAAACCCCATCAATATCCAATATTTTAAATAATAGTATGTCTCTCTTTCTGATGGCACTTGCGTTGAAATATATTGGGTGTGAATTGACATTAAATATTTGGTGTCACACCCAGCAAACTTAGAGCATACACATTTATGTAACATAGCACTCATCCAAACTTTCAACAATTACGATAGGTTGTAAAAAAAATAGTATTCTCCAATGAATTCTAAATTCAAACAAACGACATAACCAGTAAATCATATAAGCAATAATCCACCATCACCACCCCCTATGGCAGCATTAGAAGATCCCCTAGGATTGGTGTACAAGGAAATCCACCTTCCCCTCTTCCTCCCCCAAAACTCATCCACCATCCCTCTCCATTGTAAAACGGTTGTTCGAGAGATGGAGATTGTATTTTGTGTCTTGTTTTGTTGTGTTTTTTTTTTGTAAAAGGGGTGAAACAGTGTTAAAGGGTGGGTGGAATGAAAGGGGGAGGGGTTAGAGAACATTAATGGGATTACAAGGTTTTGTCGTGTTTTAAGGGTTGGTTGGAAAGGGGTGGGGGGATGTTTGGTGGGTGTTGGGGGAGGTAAAATGGACGAGAATTGTGAGTGGAGCCCTGGAGGCGTGAAATGGTGTTCGCGAGCCGCTACTGAATGATATTTATGTCTTAATTCAACAAGAGTGTGTATGTGTGTGTATGTATGTGAGCGGGGGTACAGCGTAAAAGGGAGTGTTATGTGGAAATCCAGCACTCACCGAATCCGTACTTTTGGATGAACAATCGCTTATTTCCATATTTTCGTTTTTTAGTCTAAATACAGGATTTTTGATTCAGAACTAAATACTATAAAGTTTGTTTCACTATCATTAAGGACACAACCCGATTCGGTGGCTGCATGGTCCAGGGCGTCAATCTCACAGTAGACTAGATCACCGATGACGAGGAGATGAATGTCCGAATCTCGGTCGGGTGTACTGGGGGTGATTTTTTTCCAAATGTTTTTTCACTATATCTTTTTTCCCTTATCACACAAATGCGGGTACACTTACTGTAAATTCAGCTTTCTTAATCCCTAACACATGTGTGTAATTAGTTAATAGGTTTATAGTCCGAATGGGTAGTAAGACGTGGTGCTAAAAAAAAGGATATAAAACCTTCCTGATTAAAATCTACTGGGGGAGAGGTGGTAAGAGGCACCTGACTGTAGGTTAGTCTATTGCAAAAAATGTATTCCAAAAGTATTAGACCTACGAGACTTATTTACTAACATTTCTCATTGAAAATATAGTATTACTAAGCAAATAAACATTTTTTACGAATAGGTTGACATTAGTATTTTTCAACCAATGTTTGCAATAAAGAACCTTCTACTAGTTGTCACCTACCTACACTACCACCCTAGATGGGGGCATGGCGTGAATTGATGAGAGGACAAGCATAGTTAGTTTAAAATGTACCTGTAAAGTGTTCTTATCACACATTAGACCAGTTTAATGGTCATGAAAGCTGTTTGTATATTTTTCTATTGTTTGACGAGTATTATTAATCCTATACTTCATTTTCATTCCTCTATGTTATATCTTTGAATAGTGCTCCTTTTATCTAGGTTCTCTATGCCTCGAAATTGAATTGTTTGTTGTTTTGTTTTGTGATTTTGATTGTTATTGTTGAGGTTTAGTTCTGTTTGTTTGGTTTTGTCATATATTACCTTAACCTTCCCCATTCTTGAGGCAACAAGACCATACCTGGACCACTATATATCTATTGTTTTCCCGCCAAGTGTCGCTGGCGTGGTGTTTTTAGCTTTGGTGATTTAATTGTGCCGTGCACGGAGACTCGATCGAGACAGAAGTGATAAGGTTCCGTGAACCTTCACCCGGAAGTGGTCTAGTTTTTATTCTCTTGTGTTATTGAAGAGGACTGCGCCAAGACACTACCAGTCATACCACATAAAGTGAAGGTGAGTTGCCTCTATCCATTTCCTTTCCACCATACAGTCCATTTGTCCGTGTTCGTAACACTGGTCCTCCAGAGGCTTCTTTCGTTTTCATTCAATTGTAAATTATACTATACAAAAGCGGTAGGGAGATTATTTTTTACAAATTAAAACCAATGTTACTAAATATTTTTACAAAAACTTGATCTTCTCATAATGAGAGGTGTTGGCGAAGGGCGCGCTTGTTCATGGTTTTTGTTGATGGCGGCATAGACGTCCACGTCGATAATTATAATTATCATTATCAGGCGCAAGGAGTTTGACAGTTGTAGTGTGTTTCGACATTAAGTTTTGATTTTAACCATTGCCTTATTATTTCTCCTACCCCTCTGCCCCTCCCCATTCTTCAACTTTTCCATTCTTTTATAATTTATTATTTTCAAATAATTAAAAAATACATAAATCTATTTCAAAAACATTTTTGGACCTACCAAAAATCAACTCATGGCTCACAATTTGGGAACCACTGTAGAATAACTCTCTTTGAGAAAGTATCTACGAGCATATATTCCCATATTAGGTATGTAGATAAGTACATATGCATTAATGGTAAAATGGGGACAAAGTTAGTGAGGACACATCAAATGTACAGTTTCAACAAGCTCTGCTTACCCTGGTAACATCTTCACGCTAAGCCACTGAAGAATGTTTTAAAGTTAATATAGATTATCATAGTTGGATTTTCTAAACTGGTTTCAAGACATTCCTTAAATACTAGAATTAGTCAAATGAAGCTATTTACAGAATAAATTTATTTTGTGTGAATATGCTAATTTAGAGTTGTTACTTATTAGAGCATCAACCTTTTCAACGGAAAATAAGTCGTTCATTGGATTGACATATCCATCTGGATTCAATAATTAATGGCGAGAAGTTAACGTTATAAGTTAAAATCTTATATCCGCAGTTCCAAAGAAATGTATTTAAATAACTTTAATTTAATCTTAATCCTATGACTTAATTATTAATTCATAGCAAGTCAATAAAGTGAATTGTGGCAAATTTCTACGTTAAAAGCCTCGACACTCAATTTGATGTTTTTTCTATGCTGAGATATTAAAGACTTCTTAATTTTTATTTAGATCTATTTAAGCAAGTTCAATCTGTTTATCACTTAGTAGTTTTGTAAAACAGATGACGTAAAAACTCGTCAGTATGGTGATGGAAAAATGTTATCAGATTACAAGATTTTACTACTGAACTTACACATTTTAATTAATCATCATCATCATCATCCCCACGTCTTACTAACCGATCGGGTTATACGCATTTACGCTAATGTGCAATGGTGAGTGATTGTGAGATGAAATGAAGGACCTACAGTTTAACATGGGATCCAAACCACGGTGGAGGCCTGGAATTCCTCACAGTCACAGGATGTGATTGATACACGTCTTGTCAGAGGTGAAGGAAGGGTTTGGCAATAAGATAAATCTGTGCCGAGACCGAGGATTGAACCCCGGACCCCCAGCACAGAAGTTTGATACCTTACCCCTAGACCGACAAGTATAAATAAAATATAAATTGACTCAAAGTAAATATTTTAGATTTCTAAGTGATAAATTCATGTAAAAGTCTAAATGGTGTTAAATATAATACATTTTTATAAAGGTTGGACAAATTTTCAACTACGTGAAATCAATGGTTAAAAATCTTAGGTAAGTTAAATAATATCTTTAAAATGTGTTGTTGGCCATAAGATATTTAAAATAAATGTATCTTAAATAATCAAGTTGGGCTGGAAGATTTCATGGGCTTAGGTCAATAGTTTTGTAATTTTTACTACAAAGGTTTTTAGCCAAAATGAATTAAAATTTACTTAGAAGATATGCCTACGTGTAATTTAGTATTATTCATATTTCAAATTTTCTTGAATATTTGTCAAGGACATCGTTTAATTTGATTAGGACTTTTCTATTAATTTAAAAAGTTTCTAAGCAAATGCAACTATGCTCATGGCAGGATATTTAAGAACGGTTAAGATCCCAATGTGTAAAAGATGTAACTAAATTGTAATTGAGACAATGCTTAATTTATTTCAGGCAAAATTATTTGTGATAAAAACTGCGGAAATATTTGTCTTAAATCGCGGGTCCCAACCCTTCCATCTTGAAAGTTGTACCGTATAGCTTGAATTTTAAGGACTCACTTTATTACGTGGAGATAGTTCTATTTTCCATCAAGATGTATATTATATATATATAAAATAGAGCAAAAAAAAAATGTCTCCACCCGCTGCGAGAGAGACTCCTGGTGTCGTTTTGCAATCACAGAAACAATTCCTTTGTAGAGAACGACAAAAATGCTGAAAACGCGTTCAGGCCGAATGCGAGGGAAAAAAAACACATGATATGTTCGTCTCGACGGGATGTAAAATTGCCAAAGAGAAAGGGTTGAGAGGAAAGGTTTTTTTTTATTAGTAGAGACGCTTGGGAAAAAGGAAAGGGTAGAGATGAGGGTGCTTGGGTGGGGATAGGGTAGAGGGGGGGGGAGGTTTTTGAAAGAGATAACGAGAGAATTCGCAAAGTGCACCATAACAATATCTCACGGTTTAATTATCCGGGAGATGGGTTCGGCTCGAGGCAGTGGTGAGCTTATCTCGTTGCAAAGAGAGAGAGAGGAATAGAGACACGTAGAGAGAAGGAAGATTTAACCTATGGGGGTTGGAATGTATGTGTATATATATATATATATATATGTCAAGGGTAGTAGATGCTCTACCGGGGCATTATAGTAGACTTACGAGAGGGCAGGAGGCTGTTATCATTTGGGTGAGCGGAAAAAGGTCGCTTTTGTTTTAGGGTTCTTCCCCCAAAAAAGTAAATAGGTATTGGAAAATTGAGTCGTGGTCCCACAATCAACAATTTTTCTCAATATGATTACCGTTTAAATAATAGTTTTATTAAAACCTATCCATATATGATAGGCTTGGGCAAATTTTTTGATAGAAGGCCCGTATTGAGAATTTAAATATAAAGGGCCACCAAATAAAATAAGATTTTCTGGAAGACACGATATATAATATAATTTTTTTAGTATACATATATATATATACATACTAAATAACATTGATTCTTAAATAACATAATGAGATGAATGAAACTCTTAATTTATCGGTTGTTTGAATAGAAATTGTACATACTTTAATCAAATATATATTTTAAATCTTGTTTTTTAGCACTAATTTTGATTTTCCGTAGATAACTATAGCTTATGGACTCCATAAAAATACGTCCCCAAGGCTATTTTTCATTAGGTGATACAATAAATGCACAACAATTTAAGGAAGTTAAGTTAAGACATTGAACGTTCATTATATCCATCAAATACAACTGCTGTCTCCAAATAAAAATTAGTTTGATGGATACATAAAATTAGTATTATAATGTTTATGTTCCATCCAATGATAATGAAGATTATACTTTTATTTTTAAGGAAATAACTTAGCTTTTTGTACGATTTTATTGAACTATTTTATTGAACTATTATGTGAATATATTAATAGAACGCGAAACCTTGTAATTTGTTCTCAAATTCCCTTCTTAGAATTGGCGCGCAAAGCTAAGAATTTGGGTTCTGACTAACGGGTTCAACTAAATTGAACTTATTTCTGGCATCTGAATATAACATTCTTTTACTTTCTCTCTATCTTACAGGTAGAGAAAGTATGGTGATCGTCTAAAAAATCGAACTCGAGATTTTGATGAATCTTGACGTTTCATGACTTCCTGAATCCGAAAAAGTGGTTTTTGAATTTCCGTCTGTCTGTCTGTACATCCAACTAGAGCCTAAACTATTTTACCGATTGAAATAAGACTTGATATCTTGGGTTTTCATAGGGTTGCCCCGAGGGATTTTTGTAATTGGATATCTACCCCTAAAATTAAGGGTAGTTTACTGAAGGGAAAAAAGAGAAAAAGTCGATTTTCTCAAAATCGGCTCTAACGATTTTGATTATATTTCATTTATAAACATTAATAAATATTACAAACAAAATGGCTACCCTCAATATTTCGGCAAAATGGCTTTAAGGGCTCCGGTCTGATGCGTAAATTAACATTTTTTATAATAGCTCCGAAACTATTTGAGATATGAAATTACTTAGCATTACAAATATGTATATATATTTATATTACAAATATTTTATTCGAAAAATATTTTTATAAAATCAATAACTTTCAATCTATACGCAATTATATATATATTTTTAACTTTTTGGACATTAAAGTTTAAGTATTGCGACCGTAAAAAAAAACTAACCTGAAATGTTGATAGATGTCGACGTCTCATGACCCCCCGAACCCTAAAAAATAGTCTTTGCAATGCCGTCTGTCTGTGTGTCTTTTAAAACTTAAAATTAAGGGTAGTTTACTGAAGGGCGAAAAGAGAAAAAAATGGTTTTCTCAAAATCTGCTCAAACGATTTTGATTAAAATTTGTATCTAGGCGTTGATTAAGATTATAAATAAACTGGCTATTTTCATTTTCCTATGAAAATGATTTTTATGGTACTTTACAGAAGCGTTAATTTCCGTATCTCCACAACTATTGGAGAAACTAAACAACTTATCATTGCAAAATTGTAGGACTATTAGAAATAAAACCTTTTATTTGACATATATTTTATAAAAGCAAAAGTTTTTGAGATATTTGCAAATATATTAATACAATTTTGTGAGTTTTAGTTGTAAAGATATACTACTTAAGTCTTAACGCAATAATTCTCCAATGCCATAGAGTAATTAAATATAAGTATCTAAAAAAAGTATGTTATTTTTCCTTAAAGCTCTTAGGAGAAATGTTTGCATAGCAATGATCTATCTCTATTTTAGACTCGATAGTCAATATTTACATTTTTTATTGGTCTAAATGTATAAATGAATAATTAAATATCAATGCGATGACTTGAAAATGTGCAACACCTTATAAAATGTTAAAATTTTAACCAGAAATCGACATTTTAATACGAAGTGTTGACCCTTGTGGAAGACATTAAACTGTTTGAAATGCTCTTAGGTGGATAAAGATGCGCCTCTTTTCTCATTGATTCTATATCATTGTATATTATTTTATGCGTGTTCTTATGTGGAGTGGTGATGATACAATGTACATTATTCCGTTCAGAAATCTTACGAGTTTATAGAAAGAGAGAGAAAGTCTGTGCGGTGTGCCGTACCATTTATTTTCATATATATATAAATATATGAAAATTGTTAGACTTTGGGAATCACATGTCGAGAGGAATCGTTTCACATTTTAATGTAACTTATATAGATTATACAGGCATAATTATTGTAATAATATCTTAATATTAATTAATAAAACATGTTTAACGGTCAGTTTCTCAGAAGGGTTGGTGTTTTGTATTGCATTCCTAGCTATTACGGAATTTGACTTGGTCTGAACATTTCTCAAATTAAGATATTCATATGACTTTAGACATACACTTTGCAGGCAAATCCTAGTGCATTTCCTCTTCCTCTTAACCTCTTTTTTATTAAAATGGTTAGTAAACACACATATTAAAAATAAACATTGATTTACTCAAGGATTATATAGGGAGCGTAGTCGGGAATCTTGAAAAAATAGTTTTCCACAAAATCAACCCAGGTAGTTGGTACGTCAATAAATAACTACACACGGATTTACCAAAATACAATTTTTAATTTTTACTTTAACTTTCACATAACTTTATTGATACTAAACCTACACGCAGACAAATACAACTATCTCATCTGTTCTTATTTACATGTAATCAAAAAGGTTAAGGTTCAAATCCCAGTCTAATACACTGAGTTTTTTCCTAGACGTTTTCTAAGTATATCTTCATGAACATTTGGGTATTTTCCCTCTTATATTCCCTTTTGCTCAAATCTACCCCATTAGTGTAAAATGACGATACACAAACAGGTAATAAGATATGAAGCAATAGTATATATGTATTTATATATTTACATATAAATAAAAATGAATATATAAAAATTAAAATTTAAAGGTGATAATGTAAAATGATGATAATCGAATTGGTAGTAAGATATGAAGCAAAAGTATCCTATATATGCATTTATATTTAAATATAAATTAAGATGTGTTATATATATATATATATATATATAAAGAGGGGTGTACTGTGACAGGTGGGACACACTATAGCAGTGGACAAGAGAAAAAAATTTTTTTAGTATAAACATGAGTCCCATTCGACCTTGTTTCCGAGTTATAGTCATATTTGTACCCCAGTAATATGGAGCTGATTAACACTAGAGGAATTCTCAAAATGACCACCTTCACCCCAAATGCAAATCTGCAGTCATCGTGTCTTAGAACGCAACACTCTTTCTATAACACATTGCATTACAATGCTTGCAGTCAGGCCGATGGTGGCCATTCTGAGCATTTCTTATATTGTTAGTAGATCCACATTACTATAGTACAAACATGATTATATCTAAGAAAAAAGGTCAAATGGGACATACGTTTATATGAACTTTTTTCATTGTGTTTGTGTTTTCTCCACACCATTGATGTGGGTCCCATATGTTATGGTACATACTGTACATATAAATTAGTAAAGACAACAATAACGTTCACGAGCCTTACTATTAAGATTAATAAAACATTTTTATATTCTCTACATATAAGAAGGATAAGTCATATTTATAATGGGCTACATTATTATGTTGCTCATGCCACAAAAAGATTTTTTATGTGATGGATGTGCAATGACTACACATATCGTGTTTCTCCTTATGTGTTGTCAAAAGTGTTACATCTACAACGTATTCTTTTATGACTCACAACTACTGTCGTAATTTTAATTTATTCAAATACAAATAATAAACATGAGATATAAAATAAAACATTATCATGACAATAACTTTAAAACAAATTTTGATAAAAGTAAAATGTTTTCGAGAAAAATTCATATTTTTTCTCTTGAAAGAAACTCGAAAAATAAAACGTATAAATTGCTAACCAAATTCCATATAACATGATGCACTTTATTTTAATTTGGACTAAACTGAAATAAATATTTGAGATACTTGATAACATTTTTTAATTCGTCAATGCAGCTTGTTTATAGGTGTATTATTATTATTATTATTATTATTATTATTATTATTATTATTATTATTATTAGCACCGCGTTTTACTACCCGTTCGGGCTATACGCACTTACGTTAATGTGTGTAATGGTAGGGTGATTGTGAGATGAAATGGAGGACCTACAGTTTAACGTGGGATCTGAACCACGGTGGAGGTCTGGCATTCCTCACATTCACAAGTTGTGATTAATACACATCTTGTCAGAGGTGAAGGAAGGGTTTGGCAATCAGACAAATCTGTGCCGGTACCGAGGATTGAACCCTGGACCCTCAGCACAGAGGTCTGACACCTGACCCCTAGACCACCAGGTCACCTTTATAGGTGTAAAAACTTTACTTATAAACTATATAAGAATGGATATAAACTTTATATGCGTTCACCCTGATAGGTATAAATCTTAATTTTACGTACTACACTATGATCCTATCAATGGTGGAACCATGTAGCCAATCTTTCTACCGTTCAGGATTAATGAATGTTACAATAACTTACATAGTAATAGTTCAGAAAAATCTAAAAACATTAATTTAAAACATATATAAAGATTTAATTAAATGTTTGATAAAACTAATTGAAAAATTAAATCTAACTATTTTTAATATATAACATCGTAGCAAGGATGGTTGCATATTAACTTGGTCCAGTTAAGGTGGCAGTGTGAGTAGCACGAGTTAAGGGCAGTATTTTTTGCAGTTTTTTATAACAAAACATTAATTTTTTTCTCTTGGGGTACCAACATTTTTTAAATGTCTTTCAAGGATGTCCTGAAATTTAATGACAACTTTTTTATCTTCATTTAAAAAGTTTGTCATCTAATGATGCTAGGCTCATGACGGATAATCAACAAATGTTGATATCATCGTGCTAAGAAAATTAAACTCTTATGTTTATATCAGAGCAGTATTTTATTTATTATGGCAAAAAAAAGTTTTTTTTTTATTTAGCACCGCGTCTTACTACCCGTTCGGGTTATACGCTTAAGTACTAATTACGCTAATGGATTAGGAATTGAGAGGGTTGAATTTAGAGGAAGTGAACCCGCATTTGCGTGGAGGGAGAGTGGAAAACCATTTAGGAAAAACCACCCCCAGTTCACCCGACCGAGATTCGAACTTCGATCTCCCCGTCCTCGGCGGTCGAGCTCAACACGACTGGCGCGTTACCCAACTACGCCACCGAGGCGGGTAAAAAAAAAAAAAATGTTAATACAAAAACTACAAAAACAGTGACCTTAACTCGCGTTTCCTACACTCCCGTCTCAAGAGTTGTTGGAAGGCAGATTGTCGGAGTTCGGTCCTATCTTGGCGTACTAACTCTGCCACGGCTGTTGTGGCATTACACCAAGGATGGATGTGAACGTTTTCTCAAGGTGAACGAAAGACAGCACGTGATGTAGAGTATGACACAACACAATCCTAGCCTATCTTAACCTAACCTAACCTAACCTTATCAACGATATCATAGCCAACACAAGCTAACATAATATAAGGAACCACACAATCATAAGTAGGCCCTTTGTGCAAAATTAGATAGAAAGTTTTTAGTTTGTTCATAGTGACGAATTCTCACGGCCTATGGGTCCGAATTAGTAGGCAACTATAGCCGGGACCGAAAGAAATGGGGGTAGGAGGAGGCCAACTCACATTTAACCACAAAGATAAGTAATGTGTCATTTTATTGAATTTAATGTTTTGTGAGTTTTGAATACTGGTTGGCCCCTTTAAGTTGAGGCTTACTGAGCAAGATATGAATTTGTCAAAATTCTACTAACCACAAGTTCTAATTGATTTCCGTTTCTGCACGTCTTACTGAACAAGATATGGATTTGTCAAAATTCTACTCCAATATGCAGACCACAAGTGCTAATTGATTTCCGTTTACCTATCTGGGCTATACCCGTAGTTATATTAGTATGCATTAAATGAGGAGCTATTATTTAGAGTAAGTGTAACTATTGGCATGTAGAGAGGTTGGGAAATAATCTAGAAAAATTAACACATTATGACAAAAGGCTGGAATTTAAACCACAACTTTGCTTTATTGGAAAATAAGGCAAGAAGAAACCAGCACCTCTGTCCTAATGCTACATGATGCGGGAAATAATCGCTGTTAGAATCCTGAAAATATTAAAAATGGAAGGATAATGTAGATTATTCTAATTTCCCCTCGGATAGCTGAACGTACTAAGCCCATATTAATTGTAAAGCTATGTGTTGAGTCAAAGCGACTCTGGCTAGTTGGTTAACTAGACAGTAGTGCTATATGATGAGCTATACAGTTTTGGGATAACAATTACACTGTAAGTAGCCATAATCGGAAAAAAAAATTCACAGATCTCAAATTAGTACATCTATGCGAACAAACAACTAATTTTGTTCAAAGACTACAGATAAAAAGCTATAAATTTAAATTAGAAGTTATTTAATTTTCTTTTTCGACTAGAAAATAAGTATCATTCTTTTTTTTCTATCAGATTTTATGAAATTATACAATATATACCATTACTCGGCAATTTCCCTCCATTATTTTCCACAGTAAGGGAAAGAAACTTAAAATATTTCTCTCTCTTTTCTAAAAATGGTCCTTGATTGTTTTCTAGTAGGTCTCCCCCTCCCTCTTCTCCGACCAGCCAAAAATACACTCTTTTTTCCACTATTCCTTAGTTTACCTCAAACCTTCCTTCTTACAAAAATGCGAAAACCCCTCCCATAACACTCGTTTGAGGGAGGGAGCGTCGGGGGGGGCAAGTCCAAAATGCTCTCCGGGTATCATTAGATTCGAACCATTTACTGCGAAAAGTGCACGGTAGTAGCAAAGCAAAGGGGGTTACAGGGTAGAAGGGGAAGGTTAAGACGAACTGGTCGCCATCATTGTAGAATCTTCTTTTTCTTGACAAAAAAATAAAAATAAGAAAATAGGAGGGGATATTGCAATAAGGGAAAGACGTGGGCAGATAGATAAATAGATAGGAAAAGAGAGATGTGTATTCCAAAAAAAAAAAAAATGACGGCAAAAATTTTTGATGTAGATCCCACAATATTTGGGGTTATTTTACTACTATTTGATTCAGGCTTGTGAAATATAACTTGACAAAAGAGCAAATTTAATGTGGATACTTTTACAATAACTTCTGTTTTGTACAATATACTGTAGTATTTGTTAGTTAACAACTGCACATTTAATCAATTATTTGAAAATTCTGCTACTTATGTTATGTTAAGTTATTGAAATTAATTTTTTTCTCCGGTTCCTCAACTTTTCGGTTAAATACACGTGCCATGGCTGAATGATAAGTAATGTCTAATAAAAGTTGTTGGTACTTTGATTCATTTCTGGTTAGCTCTAAAATTTCAATCAAATATTTGTGAGTTTTTCGAGTGTTTTTTTTTTTCAATTCGGACATAAGGACTGGCTGTGTAAGCATACTAGACGCAGGCTTACTGTCTTCGTTTTAATGAGAAGTCTTTATAGGTCTATATGAAGACAAATCTGACTGGCTCGTTACCGTATCTCGCTAATCCCTGAAACTATAATTTTGAATTTTTGCGTAGTGTGGTTCCTTTAAGGTCGTAGGTATACAATAATAAAGGGTTGAGCCAAATTTATTCTTAAGCTGATAAAACGGGGGTTGTAGCATTGTGATCGTCAAAATAAGGGTGTGGGTGAGCTGGAAAGGCGGAAATTTGGTAGTAAAGTAGAGATATTGTTCCATATAACCATGAAAAAATTAAAAAATTGGAAAGATTAAAATGGGGTTCTGGAAATGGGGGTGGAGGGCTATAATTAGAAAAAATCTTACATGAGATTAAAATTAAAATTGGGCAAAACGGGTGAAAAGACAATGCCAGATAACGAAATAAATCTTTAAATATGAAAGTTCAAAGAGCGAAATGGAGAAAAGGGAGTGGGGATCTTAAAATTTCCAAAATTCGTAGAAATAACTACCTATCGTCAGTAATATATAAGGGCCACCCCGAACTACCTTTATGGTCTGAAAATTCTTAAATTTAAAAATGAAGGACCAGAAAATGTTTATGTGATCCCCAGCAACATTTCCAAAACTAATGGTATAAAACGCTTTTTTGCTAAGTAGAGAATTGATATTTATAAATCTAAAGGGACAGACCAAAAAACCAGAAGATTCTGAAAATTAAAAATTAAAATGGAGGTCCAAGAACTTTTCGGGGCTTAACATTTCCAAATTAAAATTACTAACACATTTTGTAGTGGCAAAAAAAATAAAATTTGGTAAGAAGGTAAAGAGAGATCCTCAAAATTCCAAAATATTTTAAAATTTGAGATGGGAAAAGGGCCCATAAAATGGGTATGGAAATACATTTCCAAAAACTATAGAAACAAACACCTTTTGCTATGGTAGAAAATAGAAGTTTCGCTAGAAGGTATTATATTTTTTTTAACATTACGAAAACTAGATTTGAGGTGAAGGAGCGTTAATAATTTAAAATACTAATATAAAAAGCATTTATAAGTGTGGTAGAAATTTTAATAGCCAAAGCAGTAAGAACGACTAACCCAAATAATTAAAAATGACTGAAATTGGATTTAAAATGATTTCAATAAATGGGTGCAGCAAAACTTTCGAAACTAATATAAAAAAACCTTATCTGTTACAATCATGATATATAATTCAATTTTTGCATTTAACTAAATATACCTTAACAGATCACCGAAAAATGTCTGATTAATTGGCGTTTCAAAATGTAAACCTGGGTAAATGGAGGATTTCGAAACTGATACAAATAACTTAGAGCACTAAATTTTTGGTGGGGGTTGAAAATTGAAATTTGCAAGGCACGTAAAATAAGCATATATGTGCCAAATTATTCTTAAAACTTCCAAATGGGAATATGGAAACACACGAAGAAGGATGAGAGAAATGGAGGGAGAGAAAGGGTGGGAGGATGTAGCTTAGATTTTTCCAAATGTTCAAAAATCCACATTTGGCGTGAAAGAAAATTTAAATATGACAAATTGGTAAAAGGACACCACAAGATAACAAACTTTGGAAATTTGGATTTTGAATTAAGGGTAAGGTAAATAGGTGAAAACTGAATGGGGAGAGGGATAGGTGGGGGGGGTTGAAAACTTTATAAATATGGTAAATATTTTTAATTTATGTAGGCAGAAGGAAAAAATTATAAATACACGAGCACAAAAACCAAATTACCTGGCTACCTACTACCTACTTCATTTATTTCGACCTCTTAGTAATTACAAAATAAAACACTGAATATGATATTTAACTTTTGTTTTTTAAGGCTAATAAATTAGTTATTTAGGAATAAAATCACTAACTTATATTAGGGATAAACTTGATACCTCTATGTAAAATTACATTTATACATCAAAATTAATATTTCAAATTTTAAATTTAATATAGACTTTGTATTATACTACCAATTATTTTAGATTTTGTGTTTTTTAAGATACAGGCCTGCATCCATACTATCCTATTAGTTACGCTAGTGGCATAGGATGATGAGGGTAGAATTTAGAAGAAATGTACCCACATTTGCTTGGAGTGTTGTGGGGAAAAACAATTTAGGAACAAACCACCTCAGTAAATCCGGCCGGAATTCTAACCCGTTATCACCCCACCACCCTCCCCCACCCCCGGTGAAAAGCAAGCCATACTAAATGAGACTGGCCTTAGTTGGCGTGACCACTAATGCGGGTTTCATCACTGTAGTCTCCATTCACCTCCTCCTCCTTCTAGGTGAATTTCTATTAAGATACCTTTTTATTCGTAGCACTTAATCGAAGTCAAGTCATATGGGAGGTTACACAAGTTAGGGCTAGGAATTTTCTATTTTTATAACCGCATTTTATTATGAAATCAATAAATAAAATATGGCACGTAAATACAGTACCTCAATTAAATAAATAATAAGTAAAATTTGCTTGATTAGAGTCGTTTAGTTTGATATTTTACTTGTGGTAATTTATACAATTATTATTGTTGCATATTTATCATGAGCATTCTGGAAATTTTGTTCTGACCACATGACACCCTCTATCCACATATGTAGGCCCTATCTTCATTAACAGATGACGGCCGCTGGTCGGTATGCCTGGATTGCTAGCTGACGTCATAGTTTATTCTTTTGACTAACAAATTCTTGTATACTTATGACATATTCAAGAACTGTTGATATTACTATGCGTAGAAAATTAAATTGAATGTAACTAATGATGCAACATCTTAATTACTTTGACTAAATTTAATATGTCAATGTAAAAATTATAAAATTACTGGCCTAAGCACGCGTTCTCTTCTACTACATCTTAATAATCTGAATGATTGTTTTAATTCCCGCGTCTTACTACCCACGCATATATGATAATCACTCTAATGAGGAAGGAAACATTTGCGAGGTAATCTGCCCACATACTGATATATAGTATGCGTGGAAGGAGAATGGGAAATCACTAAGGAAAAACCATCATCCGTATACCCCACCAGTATTCTAGCCTCGAACTTATCATCAGCAATCCAGTATAGCAAGAGTGTGATGCCTTAGACCATTCGGCCACTGAAGCCGGTAATCGTAATGTTAAATACACAGGCCAAATAACAAATACTTTGTTCGATAAAATACAACATCAGTTACATAAACATAAGTTCTGTCTTTTTTTAATTGTCTGCCTTGACTTTTACACTCAGTTGACGTCATCAAGATGGAAAGATTTCTTAAGCCCATATAATTCCGTAGACTAATTTATAGTCCTGTTTTCTGAACTCGTAAGTGGAGAGGAAAAAAAAAAAAAACCAAACAAGAAAGAAAGAAAGAGAGCTGCAAAGTGTCTGTGAGGAGACAGAGGTAGGCAAAGGAAGTTTTGTTGGGAGGAAAAGTGGAGGTTGGAAGGGAAGGAGGGTAGAAAACGACAGGCTAAAACTCCAAAGTGACGCTATAAAACCTGGACACTAAACGTCACCCGTTATGACTTTGAGTACCGTATTATTGGCCGCATCACGACCCTGAAATGCACCGCTTCAACAGTAGTAGAGTCAAAAAGTGATCGTAAAAGCTACCGGAGTCACGTGCCCTCCCCTCCCTTTTCCCACATTGGAATATAAAAAAACGCGCGGGAACGTTTAAAAACTAGTAAAAATCTTTTCACCCCCTTACCCCTCTACCCTCTCCAGATGTTGAGGTCCCCCCCCCCCCAAGCCCCAAATTCTTTATCACAACGGCTATCTGACTTGTCTTTTCAAGTGCCTGTCTCAGGGTAATGTTCGTTCGTCCCAGTTTATTTGAAAGTAAAAGGTGACACATAGACAAGTAAGCGGGAACACGGGTTAAGGTAATAGAGGAAACATTCGATTAAATAAAACTCGGCCGTTTGAAACACTCTACCCCACTCAACTCTGAATTTGAATGTTTGGAGCTTTTATTCCAACTGTTTATCTTACTCGGTAACACATCTATACATTAAACTAAGGGTCGCACGTTTGATACCTACAATCGTACCCATAGGCGGAATTTTAGCGGTTCGATTGGGGGATGGGGCAAGCATCGAACCGGGGGGGGGGGGAGAGAGAGAGAGAGAGAGAGGATACACATACCGAGAGTCTGGTGCAGTTTCCATACCCATTTACGTGGATTTTGATTGAGACTGGCCACAACTATTGTTTACTATAAGTATTATATCAAACCAATTACATAATATTTTAGTTATCAATACAATACAATTACTTTGCTTACTATATTGATATAACTTTATTCGTATATTATTATTATTTATAAAATTGAACTGGAGTGTTCCATGAGAAATTTGTTATCAAAGTGGATAGTGCTTGTCAGTTTATATTTAGTCTTTTCAGTGTCCTATAAATATGGGGTGGGGGGGGGCACACTGCCAATATTGAGTTCAAGATATTAAAATAAAGCTTCGTCAAATTTATGGTTGTGAGAAAATCTGTTCTCATGCGTGTATAGTTATGTAACTTTGGTAGCTTTTGATATATTCTAAATGGTTAAACTATCAAAAATAAATGTTTGCATTTTTAATATAGGTATGTGTTTAATTACCTAAATCCGTGTTTTAATTCATAGCCTTTGGTTTCTTAAGATGTTTGGATAGGCAATTTGTAAAGCGAGCTACATGGGACAACTATGAGAGTTGTTACTCAAACTTGAGACAGGAGAGTTGTTACTTAGGCTTGGGATCAACAAGGATAGTTGGTACTAAGCTTGGATCAACAAGGAGAGTTGGTTCGTATTAAGGCTTGAATCATCTAGGAGGGTCAGTACTCAAGTCTGGGACAACAATGATGGCTGGTACTCGGAACTGGGACACCTATGAGGGTTGGTACTAAGGTCTGGGACAGCTAGGAGGGTTGGTACTCGGGTCTGGGACACCTAGGCTTGTTGGTACTCGGGACTGGGACAGCTAAGAGGGTTGGTACTAAGGTCTGGGACAGCTAGGAGGGTTGGTACTCGGGACTGGGACAACTAGGGTTGTTGGTACTCGGGACTGGGACAGCTAAGAGGGTTGGTACTAAGGTCTGGGACAGCTAGGAGGGTTGGTACTCGGGTCTGGGACAGCTAGGAGGGTTGGTACTCGGGTCTGGGACACCTAGGCTTGTTGGTACTCGGACTGGGACAGCTAAGAGGGTTGGTACTAAGGTATGGACAGCTAGGAGGGTTGGTACTCAGGTCTGGGACAGCTAGGAGGGTTGGTACTCGGGACTGGGACAACTAGGCTGGCTGGTACTCGGGACTGGGACAACTAGGCTGGCTGGTACTCGGGACTGGGACAACTAGGCTTGTTGGTACTCGGGTCTGGGACACCTAGGCTTGTTGGTACTCGGGACTGGGACACCTAGGCTTGTGGTACTCGGGACTGGGACAGCTAAGAGGGTTGGTACTAAGGACTGGGACAGCTAAGAGGGTTGGTTCTAGGGCTGGTAAAAATAGAAGGGCCGGTACGTGACAAGAGAGCATTGGGCTGTGTATCCCTGGCTTAAGTTGATACTTGTTCCTCTTTTAATCGGATGAACTAGTTTGAAATTCAGTCAGTAGAGTATGGTACTTATTGTAATACTCCCTTCACAGGTCCACTCCAGCCCCCCAAATCCCTCCGCAATATTTACCTTTTGTGTTAGTTTTCATGAAAAATAAAACTTTGTATTTGTGATTTGGCTGCGATTTTCTATTAACGACTTTGAATCCACAATATCCGAGCTAACGGATAGAAATGATAATATGTAAATTTCCTCCCATTACCTCTTCAATAGCTTTCTTTTCATTTTGTTCTGGCTACTAAACTTGTGAAAAATGTTTAGTTTCTTTTCAATGGGTTCAGCTACAACTACATTTTATTTTTTGCGAAAATTGGCTCTTGAAAATCATATAATTAGCTCAAAATTATGTTCAAATGCTTTCAAATTCCCTTCCAAAAGGTTAAATTCCTGAAATTATCTTTCTAGGAGGGGGAGGGGAATGTAAAACCCTACCAGACTGGGCTCCAATCCACACCCCATTTGAAAACCCACATGGGCGCCGTTCAATTATTAAGTCATTGAAAGAACACAAAAGAATAAAAGTTGGACTAGAATATTTTTGTCTTATCTCAATATCATAATTTCTAATAATATTCATGTTTATTTGGTAGAGAGTAATAATAATTGATAGTAAGATTATATATTCTTGTTGATTATTTTTATTACCTTCTCCTTATTTTATATAGGTTTAATTTTTCTTCTATGACGACGGTATTTTTAGGTGATTTTCCACCATTTTTAAGTCTTAATTGTATTAAAGATGATTGATTTGTACTTCATAGCTAATATAATAGTATAAAGGAAAATCAATCATATTTAATCCAAATAATACTTATATGATAGTAAAAATCACCGAAAATTTCGTCGTCGTAGAAGAAAAATTAAAACGTATATAAAATAAGAAGGGAATAAAAATAATAAAAAGGAAGATATAACCCTATATCAATCAATATCATAAGCTACTATAAATATATCTAGAATAAAATAGTTTAACTTATTATTTTATATGTTACTGAGTTATTTTTTTTGTTTTGTTTTTTAAAAAAAATTACTTCTTAAGAGATTTTAGAGGACATTCCTCGAAAGTGGCAGAATGGTGTCATATAGCTCTTCTCCACTTGCTACTTTCTTCATCTTCTTCGTTTTTCTCTCTTTCTCTCCAAGAGGGAGAGATGAAACTCTGCATTGATGGCCCGCGCATGTGCAGTTAGGGCGTGTTTTATTGATTCGAGTAGCGTCCAGACGAACGTCTTCCGCAGCATCACGGGAAAAAAAAAGGGGGTGGTGGGGATTTCTGGAGGAGGGCGGGGAAGTAAAGGGTGTAGATCTGGGAGAAATAGGAGAAAAAGTACGAAAAGCTGGAGAAGAAATAATCCCGATAAGAATCCTTCCCATTACCCGCTTATCTTAGTAACTCTCTATTACCCAATTCTACTTATGAATAAATGTTGGAATAAAGGGCAATAAACTTTTTTACACTTTTTTTGTTACAGTGCTTTTGGTGGATTTTGATTTTTTTTTAATTTTAGAATGGATGATAATATTTTTCTATTATTTCCTTTGTTTAGTGAAAATTAAAGTACAATAGATAAAAGTAGTATAAAAACTATACAAAAAGAGAAAATATATTTGGACATAGTTGATTTGAAAACTGTGATGACAAATCTGGATGCTCTTATAAATTTGCTGGATATGATTAGTGAAGTATGATGTTAGGATATGGTTGGATGGATGAAATGGAGTTAAAGATTCAATTAATATTAAGAAAAAAATTTGGTGACTGTAGCAATCAGATTAAAAACTAATTTTCCTTTTAAAACTGTAATTATATCCGGATAATATTAGAAGAATCAAAATATATATTTCTTATTTTGATCACCATGTCTAACCATTCTTCGGGGATTGTGCGCTTATGGACTAATTACGATAGGGTGCTAGGATGAGTAGGATGGAATTTAGAGGAATTGTGCCTGAATTATTATAGCGATGGGAAAGTGAAACACCATTTGGGAAAAACTTCTCTTAATACACTCAACCGGGATTCTAACCTCGATTCCCCGGTTACGGTCAGTTCATTTTATTGTGAGTGCGACTCCTTGGAGTTAGATCATTCGACAATCAAGTGGGTAAAATTGTTTTTTTTTTTAAGTTGTAGAATAATTTGAGTCGATGGTTCGATATTATCAGCTTCGTGGATATACTATTGGCCTACTACTGTAGCTTATGAATAGATTTATCTATAAAATTACTAGTATTAATTATATATATTATATATTATATAATATATAAATAGCTAAAGCTCAAACACCAATTTTAACTACCTATTACTCTCTAACGTTTTAGGTTGGATCATTTATCTATTACGATTTGGTTTTGCCAAACTGACTAGTCAATAATTCCTCTCGCTTATTGTGACTAGGCTAGAGTGGAAAATATATATCTTGTCTCATAAATTTATTGAAGATTCTATGTTTAGATCAAGAAACCACTTTATTTCACGTGTCATTGAAATTCAAGAGCGATAGCAAATAAAACAAACGTCGTGTAACCAAAAACTATAGCATTCCCAGATATAACGACGAGTGTACAAGCCATTTGACTTACGAAAACGGCATAACTCTTAAACGCATGTGCTGTAAACCAATCTGAACACACATTCTGGGAACCCATAGAAGGACGCTGCTGCCTGTGATATGTGTATTAAATAATAATTTCATGGCTCAGCGACACTCGTTATGGGTTATCCAGTGAGAGTTTCAGAGGAGGTATTGGATCTCACTCCATGGGGTCCCCTAGAGCTCCCCTGTAGGGTTGGTTTTGGTGGTCTGATTAGAAGGTTTTCTAGTAAGGGGGACAGAGAGGTTATGGGATGGGGTTGAATCTCTGGACCCCACGCTGGGTTATTCTCGAGCTAATGGTGTCACATTTCTGGGAAGAAAACTTTTTCATCCAACTCACTTCATCTTATTTTCTTCGTTCTTTATTTAGGGGGAAGGAAAGGGGTAGAGAAAAGGGGTGATAGAAATGTTTTCCAGACTCCCCACTTCTTCTTTACACTGGTGCTGTGTTGAATTAGCATATCCAGTGATCTCTTCAACGAGTCCCCCATAGAGACAGTAAAAAAAAAAAGATAGAAGGTCCCTTATTGTAGTCTGAATATATTCATGGAAGTTACTCTATGCATGGTCTATTTTCCAAGACGCATTGTCATCCCTAACTTCTTGAATGGATCCCTAAGGATGTTCTTTTTTTCTATCCTTGTCTTTCTTATTGTCGTTTTTTTCTTTTAACGGGAGTTCTGCTCTTCCTTGAGCGGAGGATGAGGAATATGGCGTCCTCCGCTGAGACTGCCATCGTTGGAAGGTTCCATTTTCTCTTGTTTTCTGCATCGGAATTGACTTTTCTTTGAGTTTTTCACTCCTGCGTTTTTATCTTCCCCCCCCCCCTCCGATCCCCTTTTACTTCCCTTACGAATTTTGGTTCCTATCTCACATCCAGTTGCTCGTACCCTACGTTTTCACAAAATTCAAATAGTTTTAGTCGTATAGACCTTTTTTTCTTTCTGTATTTTTTTTCATCTTAGTTTTCTGTATTTTTCTTTCTATGACGACAGAGAGTGTGAGGTTTTACTTTAGAGATGCCCACGGGTAATCATCAGAAATGGCAATTCTACTAAAAAAAAAAAAAACACGGGAATTTTTTTTTTTTGTAAATTTGCAGTAAGTGACAGTTTTTTTTAACGTAACAATATCTTCAAATAATTCCCGTCCAATATTTGGAAATAAATAATGTTAGGTGTAGCTTATTATTGTGTTTTTAACTGAAAGTTGTATGGACATTTTAACTTTAAATTATTTGTTATAAAGGCTGAGAACATTTTGAAGCCTATTTAATAATGGTATTTAGCATAGCTTAAAATATTTATCAAAATGTCATTAAATAATAAAAATAATTCCTAAAATATATATTAAAAGACATCACTAATCAGAAACGCATTTTATTTATGAGTAGTTGTAATTAGTTAGGTCTAAATAAAAAAAGAGATTTATTTAAAATATTAGGTTTATCACTAGTTAAAACCTTATCTTATAACATCCAAACAACAAATTAAATGCCAGCTATTTATTTTAAATTGGCGGTATTTAAATAAGATTTGGATTAAATTAATGATGGATGATTGAGTATTTTGAAATTTTAAAAACTAATTGAAAATCTAATTTAGCACCTACAATCTTAGATTCATTAAAACACACCAAAAACAGAAAAAGAGTCACAGCGAGTGAGTCCGTTAATTAGTTTTATTTATTCCATAGCCTTTCACTTACCATATTACCCCCCCCCCCCCCCCCCCAACTCTTCTTGACCTGGGTGTAATAATCTAATTCTTAGGTAGGTTTTTTTTAAATGTTTCTTAATCAAGTAATCAGTACTTTATTAGTGTGCAACTATTTAATAAGAGTTCAAATGATGTGCTAATATTCTCTATTTTGTGTGTGTGTGTAGTGCTAAGCGACTTATGTTGGGGGTTTTTTTCCTACCCGTGAAGTAAGTCAAGAGATAGAATTTTCCACTTTTAGCGTATTTATGTTTTATTCGACGAAATTTAAATATATTAACATTGAAACCAAAGCGATACATTCTTAAATGACTAAATATATTCTTATACTATCTCAAAATTATTGTTTGTATCATGAAGTATTTTTTCAAACGTATTTAAAAAAATGTACAACCTGGGTTATTTGGTGTATTCATGAAAATGGCCAGATAGACACATCCTGGCAGGAAAATTTATCTATAATAGGAAACAAAAAATAGTTCATTTATAAATTCAAATCAATAATGACCAGGTACAAAGAGCTAGTATCAAAATAGTTTGTTTTTTTTTAGCTCTTGGACCTGTTAATACAGTTCGTGTTTAGTAATTTTACTATCGCTCTTTATAAATCTGCATAAAAACATCCCTAAGCGAATAGCGTCATTTCAGTGGTCATTGAATGGTTTCGTCATTGTCGGTCCCCATTGTTAACTAGATAACGTATTGCCAACATTCTAGTGCAAAATGACCCCATATAGGACAGATATGTTTATTCTCCTATGGTGTATGCTATCAGGGCTATAAAAGCGATAACAACCTAGTGTTCCTGAGTATTGTACATAGCTTCATATACATGTAAATAGAGCAGGACTATATGGAGAAAAAGAGTGTTGTAAAATTACTTGAAAAGGACACAAAAAAGAGGCATGTTGTTTTGTTAATGGTTTGATGGAGTGATTGTGAGAGGGCGTTCTAGTTTCTGGGCAAGAAAAGTTTCTTTGAGTATATTTGGGGTGTAAAAGGGGGGAGGTTAGGGTAAACTTGTTATTGAACGGAGCAAAAGCTCTAAATTTTATATAAATTAATAATAATGTATATATTATGAAACATATAAATTAACATTGAATTCACTCACTTTTATCTAAATAAATACGTGCCATCAAGGACATATACTTCATTCACGGTAGAATTACTCTTGAAGGTCTTTTTCCTACCAATATCCTACTATGTAATAGCTTTCTGGTAGAAAAAAGGCCTTTCAGAAAACAATTCCTACGGTGAACGGACTTAACAATATAATTCTATATAAATGTATTGATACAACTATGCTTAGGCCTGCTCTTAGAGATCTAACTAAGTCTAGTTGCCGGTGACATGGAAGTTAAGAGAGAATCTCGTCTGTTTTAATTAAGTGTTTTTTTCCCTCAAATATTTCCTCAAAAGTTGCGTGCCGTGGTGTGTTGTCAAGGTAGCCAGAGTTAGTTAAAAACCTTACCTTTGAAACGTTCTTACAAACTCGCTCCCCATTTGACCAATCGTACATAGGTTCTGTTCTACATACCTCACCTCACCTGGGAATGTAATTACGTAGATTCCTGGCCAATGAAATGATCTACTCAACGATGAAAACAATTCACAGTTACGGTTTAGACGAATTCGGCTAACCCTTTTCAAAACTCTTCGCCGTACCACTATTTCCCTCTTCCTCCACACAAATTCTGGTGCATTTCCTACACATTCCTTCCTCATCTCTTCCCCGCTAGTATGATTAAAAGCCGGAGGGTTGGTAAAACGCAGTGCAAAAATTAAGGCGGCCATACGATAATAGGTATTTGACAGTAATTAAAGCTACTATAATATTATTACAATATATTTATACGTATATTTTATCTTCTCAACTCTCACTGTTAGCAAACAATTTTTTTCATATAGGAATAGCCTATTATATTACATTTTGTAAGCAACAACTTATACAAATATAGCATATTTGCTATTAACATAATATCTCCAAGGTGTCACTTGCAATAGACTAGGCTTTGATGACGGGGAGATCGGATTTCGAATTTCAGATGTATTAAGGGTGGTTTTCCCTGAATGATTCTCCACTATCCCTCCACGCAAATGCGGGTACACTTAGTCTAAATTCCACCTTCCTTTTCCCTATCATATGGTCGTAATTAGTACGAATGCGTTAGCCCATACGAGTTGTATCCCGTTATAAGAAATATACCATCGTACTGTGATTACACAATAAACCTTAGCTCTTTATAAAGTCTTATAATTTAACTTTAAAGCTTAGATACAGCTACGATATATTATTGGTAAGTATCATTTTACTTTTAGTTTTTAAAATAAGGCAATCACTTATTTATTCATGTAGTTGAAATAAAGCTGGGACCAAATCATCGGCTAATCTTAAACTCTAGCAATCTAGTAGTAATATTACAAGTGGTTTTTTTTATTCATGCATTTAGATGAAATTATGCCAAAGTAGTGTAAAAGTAGTTATAGTTGTCGTTCATGAATGTTCATGAACCCTGATTCGATTCCTGCTTGTGCTGATGATTTATATTTACTATTCATATACAGGTTAGTCCTGCTTTCCGATTAGAAAAAAAGAGTAAATAAGGCCAGGCGAGTAATATAAGGCGTGTTGTCCTGGATTAGGCAATTTTTTAATAAATTGTGTAAATATGTATCTATGATCAGAAATAAGGTACTAATGTAAAAATACACAGGTTTGGTTCATTAGAAAACTTCGAATCACTCGTACCTTTTCCAGATTTCCCAACATACTGATCAGGAATCGAACCAAAATCCCTCAGCGATAATTATCACTTGATTTGAAGAGGTTAGAACCTCGTGATTTTGTGTACAACTATTTTAAATACTTTTTTTTTTGGTTGAGGGGGAAATGAAATATATTATTCTATATCAAATAAAACTTCTTTATTTCTCATGAAATATAAAAAAGCGGGAAAAATATTTTTATTTTTAAAAACAAATCTTGTTTTAATATTGAACAAAATAATTGGAAAATATAAAAACAACCAAAGAACAGCTTTCCTCATCTATTAAAATGGTAAAAGCCATAGCACGGTTTCTGGAATGGGTAGAGATAGTAAAAGGGTTAAAATATGTGAAGCAATTTAAACAGTAGGCGAACCCCCAACCCTCGTTCCTACTTCCTCCCTTACAACCTACCCCTCATTCAGCGTGTCAAGTTAGAATGGCTAGTCCAGTGCAGTAATCCATGTAGATTCATCGTGGAGCGATACATGAAGAGGGGAGAGGGGGCAGAAATAGAGGATAAAAAGCGGGTGAGTGAGGGAGCAGGGGGAAGTTTGTCGACAGCTAAGGCATAATTCAGGTGATAATGGCTGGTGCTGGGAATTGAAGCGTTCAGAAGGAAAATACATCTATATCCACGTTGACTTAGGCTACTGAATTTTATTGGAAAGATTAGAAAAAAAATTACTGACTTACCTATCATTTAGTGAATACAATAGCCTCGTCATGCTACGATGGTCGCTTATTAAATGTTGTCTCAACAAAATACAGAGCACGTACATATTTGTCAGTCAAAAAATATTGATGGTCCTTATGGTGAAGACAATAGCTTTGTCATGCTACGATGATGACTCATATAAAAGTGTTGATGCATCAATAAATTATGTTTAGTTATTTAGTAAGGAGTCTTGCAACATTTAATATGTATGCTTACATTAATAGCCTAAAGTATTTAGTATAATTAAATACTTATGACCATGAAGGCTCCACCCTATCTTTTGCAATAACGTATTAAGTTATTTGTTTAATGTTAATTTATAGTTACGACATCTGCTGGATAGAAATTTTACTCCAAAATTTCTTAGATATTTGGATTATTCACAAAGTGTTACTTTCACTGTTCAAGATGTTCTGAAATCCAATTCAATGATGAATTTTGCAAGTAAATTTTAAACTAGTGTATAGCTTTATGCTAGGCTATATAAATATACGAATATATGTTTAAACACTAGGCTATATACATATATATAGGCATATATGTACTTATAAACACTGAATAAATTCTGACCGATCAAACCTTTCTAGGAATTGAATCAAGGCCTATGTTGGGCAGTAAAGAGTTTTAGCTTTACCAATAGGGCCTATGAATATATATTGATTTGATCTTCATTGAATTGTTTACTTATTCACATCGAGGAGAAGTAAACTCAAGAAAATATGTAATGTAGCCTCTTTTTAGAAGTCCTAGAATTTAAAACTATTAATAAAATAAGAGACTTAAAACGTAAGCGATGCGTCCTAAGTGAATTAATTAGGGGAAATTTAAGCAAACATCCTAGCATTAACCTATAAGTATGATAGAACTCAAGTTGATGTACTTGATTGTGGTTTTGATCTTTAAATTTTATGATACACATTTTAAAAAACATGTAGGCCTAATTTAATGTTTTTATTGAACACTTATATATATGTGTATATATATATATATGCTATGGTTTGAAATTTATATTTAAGAACTCAGGATAGTCAAAATGTGTTTCTTGATATAGCCTGTCTAAGTATATAGTCCATAAAATTCGTTAAAAATCCCTAAATAGTTGTATTTCAGATGAATGCAATTGCCGACACTAATTAAAATATGTGTTTTTAGTAAATGATACTAGTTTCTCGAAACTAAAATAAATTATATTTTGAGTAATATTTGAGGTGGTAAAAACACTGATGTAGTAGTTGGTATATTGCACTTTTTCACAAAGATTGGTACACACCTATTGCCTAGGTAGTATCTACACGTGCATCGAGAGGATAGAAAAATTTCAAAATATGGTCAACCATTTTCATTCCAGCATACTGCTTTTCACACCCCTTGTGTTTGCTATCTGTGCTATTCAAAGAGAGCCAAAGAGAACGTAAGAGAGGGGATGACGTATTATGTGATGGCATTTCGTGCAATTATCTGAGAGTAGAGTTGATTCGCGAAATGGTATTTGCTCCCATTTTCTATACTCCAATTTCACTTATCTTTATAACCTAGTAATTTTACTTTTCAACAATGCAGCTTCACTCCCAAGTAGTTTCCTAGAAGATTGAAGGAGGTTTATAGCATTTTCATTCTTGTCGCAGATCGTAAATGCTGTTTATGTTTCGGATGATATAAATTATTATGAGAGTAGCGGGTCTATGTTATCAACATTCACACATCATTGAGGTTATATTGTTGTTGTTGTTGTTGTTATTATTATTATTATCACCGCGTCTTACTACCCGTTCGGTTTACACGCACTTACGCTAATGTGTACGGTAGGGGGATTGTGAGATGAAATGGAGGACCTACAGTTTAACGTGGGATCCAAACCACGGTGGAGGCCTGGCATTCCACAAATTCACAAGTTGAGGATATATGATAATAATGAATATATATACAAGAGTAAAGATAGAGTAGGCTATTTGTTTTCAGTGCCAGGCCTTTATAGATTTAGATAATAATTTTTTTATTTCTAACTATTTAAGTAGGGTCTAATATTGAATATGGGGCTTTATGTTCCTATAAAACAATATCAAAATAATTTTATCTGGCGTAATTTCATTAAGTTTCATACATACTGGTGTGCCACTATTTATTGAAATTTGAAATTAAAATAGATTTATAAAAAAACTTTGATAACGTTGTGTAACAAACATAGAATGCTGTAGAACGATAGCTTCAGAAAATGACCCATCATTTTTGAGCTACATATTCAAATCTATAAGTCGAAATTTATTTCAGATCTAAGAGGAATTTAGGATGCATTATGCTCCAAAAAACTAATAGCCTAACCCTAATGTGCACCTGTGAAAACCGTTATGATTTAGCAAGCATAGCTTTCCTTTCATTTAATCAAACCATCATTACGAAGGCGTGACTAGAGAAGTAAGTTATAGGTCTTAAATTTCATAGATCTAGCCCAAGTGTCATCTGGAACAATATGTTTTCATTGATAGGCCTATGTTCGTTACATAAGCTCAATATCACAAATCTTGACGGGGCAGATATTTTGTATAGTCGTGCCACTATTTACTTACACCTATATTTAGGTATTCACGTATTCATGAGCCAAAGGTGATGTTCTAAAGATGTCACTTTAAACATATGAATTTAATTTTACCATCTATATAAGGATTTATTCCCGTTTAGTTGTATTCTCACATTAATAATAATAAAATATTTGCATAGTTTGTAAACAGTGTTTGGAGAAAACACGATCAATTTCTAATTAATTAATTAATGTAATCAGCGTCCATTTAAATCATCATGTGAATATGGGAACGTCCACTTAGTGGAGGAATGTTCGTCACCCTCACTATTGACTGGTCTGCTAACGACAGGGAGATCGAGGTTTGAATCCCGTTTCGGTGTACTGAGGGTGGTTTTTCATAACACTCTGCATCAAACTTTCTCATCTCTAACATATCAGCTTAATTGGTTTATATGCATAAACCCAAACGAGTAATGAGACACAATTACAAAAAAAAAATAACATGGGAGGGACCCACAATGGTAGGGACGTGAACTAACATCTAGTCTAATTAATAGCCGTTGACGAGGAAGGGATTTTTTGAATACCACTCGGATACGTTAAAGAGTGGTTTTGCCTAAATGGATCTTAAATTTTCCTCTAAGAAAAAGCGGATACATTTCCTTTAAACTCTACCTTTCTCATCACTACCACGGAAATATGATTAAGTGCGGGTAGTCCAAACGGTTAGTAGTATTACGCGATACAAAAAACGACAGCTTAGCAACACAAAAATTAAAAAACCTGTTCACTAGCTCCCATGTGCAGAAAGGGAGCTTAAGTGAGATAATCCTCCCGCTTTGCCCCCGACTCTGTGACATGCTGCTGCTGTTCGCTTTAATTATTATTGATGCCATTTCAGTTTTCACGAAGAACTGTTAGGCTCGCCTGTTTATAAGGGTGAGGGTGTAAAAGGGATGAAGGTTCATTTAAAACCTTGCTGTTCCGTTTGTATATCTCTAGCTTAATAATCCAAAAGTCTTGTTTGTTTGACTTTTTATGATGCAGAATATTTTTTAAATCATATGTTTCCGCATTAATGTTAGGTTTCCGACATTTTGGGTAGACCGGTTTCAGTTTGTTTGTAATTTTAAGGCGAGGATGTAGGGAACGCGATAAAAGGTCAGTGTTTTTGCAGTTTTTACAGCTAAACTTTTTTTAGTCGAAATAAATCAAATAAAGCTTCTATGCAAACCCATAATTTTATTTTATTCACATGGTGATATCAATAGTTGGTGAATTTTTGTCATGAGCTTTGCAACTTTTTAAATTATAAGAAATGTTTTCTCGAAATTTTAGAACGACCTTGACAGGTATTCAAGAACACTGTTGATATCACCACGCGAATAAAATAAAATTTTAGTTTTGTATAGAAAAAATAAGTTATTTCATTTATTTTGACAGAACAAATTTTTACTATAAAAACTGCGAAAATACTGAGGTTTTTTTCTAGCTCTCCCTACATCTCTACCTTAAAATTCGAATGTGGAGTTTTACCGTGGTAAACAGAACTTGTTAAAATTGTACTAGTAAATATTTTCCCTCACTTGGTACCCATTTGACCAATATAATACCTAGAATCTGTACTACATTCCTTACATGTAAATGTACTTCCGTTGATACCTGGCCAATGAGGGTTCTACTGAGTGTTGAGAACAATTCAATGGTGCAGTTTAAACTAACTCTGCCAACTCTTTTCGAATCACTCTGTAGAAGACATCCAAACGGAAATACATGCCCATGTAATAAATATCGAGAGAAACTTATTTGATATCGTCCAAATGGGAACAAAGGGAGGTTAAACATATGAAAGGGTCTGAAAAAAAACTTGAGCTCTCTTAGATTTAAATGGGAAGTATTCACTATTTAAGATTCTGTGAAATCCATAGAACTAATTATAAAAAATAATAAATTAAATATTCGTCGATATTAGCTGTCCTCAAGGTCTTGACTGACAATAAAAACAACTCAAGAGGTAAGATACCAGAAATCCCTGCTAACACATTTTTTCATTAAATGAGCGCTATCATGTGTTTGTCCTGACACATCATATCATAAGTAAAGTTTTAACAAGCTCTGAAACTATCCACACCCCTTCATTTAAGATTCAAGCCTTAGAGCTGACAACTCTTTTCTATCATCATCCAACTAAATTAAACAGTTTTCTTGTTTGAGTTTATATAATTGTATTAATGATTAATTTTGAATAATATCTTATTCTTTTTTCTAATAAATTCTGCCCGTATATTTAATTATTGAATTTTAGAATTTCACGATAGTTTTATCGCAATAATTGCGCTAAATACTTTGTTGCTCATAATAGATTTTTTAAATCTTTTTATCTTAACAGTAAAATTAAATTTAAAATTAACTTATTTCTACACTAGTACTTTATTGTTTGTGAACAAAAAAATAATTACAATTCAGGAAACTGTCATTAAGTTTAATTTAATTTTTTTTAACACAACATATTTTTGTTGCTAATGAGAATCAAACCTAGTAGGCCAAGCCATTCATGTGTTTGGTAGCGTAACTACTTTATCAGTGAGTGAGTAAGAGAGAAATACTTCCTTCATTCCGTCAGACAATGCTATCATGTGGCATTGCCCCGCTCTGTATTCAGAATAGGCAATGTTAGCTCTAGGGAATGGGCTATAGCCGCTCTTCCGTTGAGAGTCTGCGGGATGGGCCATAGCGCGCCCCAAGTAGCTATATCGCTCCTCTTCATAGCGAAAACCCCTCTTTCCTTCCCAACCCCGCCATTTACTACCCCCGCGCCCCTTTCCACCTTTTCCTCTCGTACATGCACTGTGTACGTTCCTGCGATGCAAGAAATCTAAGTTATGGTGTACACAAGGATGGCCTACTACAGCCCTGGAAGTGGATGGTATAGTCTGATTTTAGATCTTGGTTCAAGCATTTCCGAATGACTTCATGTTGTTGGTATCACAAGCATGTTCTACTACATCCCAAGAAGTGTACGGTGTGGTCTGATTTTTAATCTAGGTTCAAACCTTTCCTACCACTCGTAAATTCTTGAAAACTTTGATATCACAACTAAATTTATTAAAAACCTAGAAGTTGATGAGACAGTGTGTTTTAAATTTTTGTTCGAGCCTTTGTAATTGAAATTTATGAAATGTTGGTATCATTCTTTGGTGCCAACTGGATGATTATTAGATACATATATTTTCTCATTTTAAGAAAGAGAATGAGGAAGGTGAATTTTAATACCAAGCGCAACAGCATTTGCCCCATAGAGATAACGATAAAAGTCAATTGAATTAAGAACTATCCCCATTGCATCCTGATGGTGATCGAACGCCTGCCTAATATATGAAAGGAAAGGAAACTGTTGCACACCTAATACTGATGATAGATAATATTAAAAGTGAAGCATTTATCGTAGGAAATAAAGCCTATTTAATTTTTATGTTTTAAATAATAATTGTATCTGTGTGATAACATTGATCTACACTTACCTACCACCTTAGCCTAGAGGCTCCAGATGTTAACTACAATCTTTGGAAACTCTTGTTCAATCCCCGGCTTAGACAAGTTTCTCAAATAGCTCAGTATTTGCAATTGTATTTGTTTTACTGCCCAGAAATATTACAATTCCGGGTGTAATAAATGTATTTGCATAATATTGCATTAGCTTACAGCCCAAATTTCATTGAGAGGTTGTATCTAAGATCTAGAAAAGTTATTAGATCGACTTTCATTTATTCATGCGTCAAGTAATATGATCTGCAGCTACAAATTTTGATAGATATTATCAATATCTTTATAAAATGACAATAATATTATGGTAAAATGTTATCCATTTTTACCGCAAGTGAAAGTACTTATTTTTCTAAAATTAGGCCTATATTACTAAGAAAATTGAACTTATAGGTGTTATCCTAATAATATTTTGTAGCTCAAGAATAGTTTATATTTTGTATTGTAAAATACATAAACGCCCTAATAGCAACATCATTCCGAGATTTAACGTTAAACCCCTCTTCGGTGGCGGCATAGGCTAAGGCACCATTCTCGTGTTAGACTAGACTGCCGATGATGGGGAGTTTGAGGTTCGAATATAGGTCGATTGTACTGAAGGTGGTTTTCCCAAAATTGTTTTCCACCCTTTCTTCAAGCAAATTCGGATACACTTCCTCTAAATATAATCACCCTAAACCCTAAAACTATTAGCGTAATTAGTACATAAGCATACAACCCAACCGGTTATTAATATGCGGTGTTTAAAAAACAAGCCAAGACATGACATTGAACTGTAGTAAGAACTTTTTTTTTTGTCAAAAATGAAAATGAAATAAAACCATAACTACATATTGTATCTATATTTTATGTCCCCTATTGAAAATGCATTAATTTAAGTATTGGTTAATTCATTTATACATGTGGTATTTTATAGTACTAATATTTTTAGAACGATTAACTCTATAAATATAGAAATTGATTTAGGTCACTTATAACAAACCTTTAATGCTCGAAATTATTAATTCTATACCACTGTTACGCTTTAGTTTTATAAAATGTTTTCCGAAGCTTTCCTTATAAAATTATGTAATGTGAAGGTCCTTTTAGAGACATTTAGAAAATTTTACTTTGGCAGTAACCTTTTTCATTTAGTAAATTATCTTCATTAAAATTATGCCGTAATAAGCAGTGCATGTGAGTAGGTAATAATAAAATAATTAATTCAAATGTGTGTTTCCTAACAACCTATAGAGGCTTTAGGATTGTTAATCGTAAGGGGGGAGGGGGGGGGGACGAGCTCATCGCTGATAGTATCTGACAATGAGGGAATCGTTTGTTAAAGTCGTGGAACTGATTTAAATTGATCATAAAACATAATGAAGGGTGTCCTTGTCAACTGCAAAGAGATGAAAAGGAAGCCGCCCAAACAACTTTCAAAGGTCTGGCATAATGGCGGCAAGTGTAATGGCCGACATTTTAATTATTAACTTGAAGACGAGAAGGGTTGATGGCAGGAGGGGAAGTTTGTTTCATCCCCTTCTATTGTCTTGTTAAGGTTTATGTTCGTGTGAGAGCTGGGGTGGGGGTTGGGGGGGCTGAGTAAAAGGTCGAGGGGAATGATTAGCTGATGGGGGTCGTAGCTATGAATAATGCTGCTTGATTCTCATGGGTTTTAAACTGTACAGCGTACTAAGTTCGCTATTTAAATAAGTGGTTACAATTATTAGTTGTGGTGTGTGCCTCTAAAGTGGTTAGAATTACATACTGGAAACCATTGTATGTACTTGTAAATAAATGATTTTAAAAATAAACTGAACTCAGATACAAGCTAATTAAAAATCATTAATAATTTTATTTAAAGTTTTCATGGGCTTGAAATGACATATATAAGTGCTAGCTTTAAGTTTTTAAATCTATAACTAGTTCCTGGACGGGTATGGAAACGTAGAACATAATTTTGGACCACAAAATGACCAATATAATTAATAGTATAAAAAACCTTTTCAGTGACTGAATGGTCTCTAAGTCATCACTCACACGCTAGACAGGCCTGCTGATGACGGAGAGCTCGGGGTTCGAATCCAGGCTAGGTCGTATGAGGGTGGTTTTACCTGATAGGTTTCCCACTCTTCTTTCACGCAAATGCGGGTATATTACCTCTAAAATGCTTCCGTCCTCATCCCTATCTTGCATGTATATGTCTAATCTGAATAAATGGTTAAAAAAAAAGTTTCAAAAACTATATTTTAAAGATAAAATTTCAAACTTTACTGAAAATTTCAACAGGTTGCACATGAACCACATCGGTTGGCCCACTAGTTTAGTCTGGTTTGCTGGTAGTACAAAGGTCAAGAGTTTGAAATCCGGCTGGGTGCACTGAGGCTGTTTTATCCCAACCTTTTTCTTACTCTCCCACCACACGAATGAGGGTACATTTCCTCTCAATTATATGTCTTCCTCGCTGATACACGGTGTCATTTTTAAATTTAGAGAATAAGTTACATTTAGATGCTGCTGCAACTATATTACAACAATTATGTTGGCTTGGCTAGGCTATTTAATTTATCAAAATAGCTAGTAACTCAAAAATTATATATTACAAAATACACTTCAGGCTTTGCTTACGATTTCAACCAGTTACAAAATACTTTAATTGGTTTCATACAAGACAAGTAAACCATGAGATGTAGCATCATTTTGCCCAAAACCTAGTTTATAATATAGATATTTTTTTCCCACACTGCTGATTGCATCATACATCGTCAAGGGATAGGCGCCCTAAGTCTTTATATATTTGACATTTCCTGGTATAACCTTACCTAAAGTTACACCCCTCTCCACTAGTCTTGATATAGCGAGCGTGGCTGTAGCCCATTATTAGCCTTTACAAGAACAAAAGAAGATGTAATAGAGTAGAGGCATTCTTCCAAACGTTGAAGGTTGAAAAGGGGTTGGTAGGGGCGGGGGTAGAGTTGGAGGTATCCATGAGGCCAATAGAAGACTACCCGGGTCTCAGGTGTTGGGGGTGGAACCTTAACAATGATGAATTGTTCCCCGGGAACCAATCGCATAGCGGGTTTTCAAAACCCTTAGGGATACATCTTAAATTTTACCTCTCCTTTCTTATTCTGCAAACTACCCTCTTTTTCTAAGTCGTGTTGCTTGTTCCTGTATTTTTTTTACGAAGTTTCTTCAACCCCCTTCCCCCTAAAAAAGTTTTGTGATCTCTTTAGGGTAAATAAGCTATTTGTTTATTAGTTAATTACCTAATATTTAACATTTGTTTAAAGAGTGTCAAACACTCAATTGTCAAATTTAATTTTCCATTAACTGTATTACGTAAATAATTGTTAACAATATAGCTTATTCAATATATATTTTTTTAAATATCGAGATGAGTATGTAATATTATGTATTATTGTATGTAATATTATGTATTTTTTCTACAAGCAAACACTTACTAAACCATTCAATAATTACAACTAGACCTAAGGTATCATTCGATTGAACCAAATATTGATGGTAGAATTATATATAGTCTAGACCTATAGTCTAGAGAAATAGTCAATAAAATTAAGAAACCAATCTAATTTTATATAAATATTTGTACAGGCATGTATTAGGAACTTTCGTAATGCATAGACGAACATTTTTAACAACCATTTGACAAATGGATTGAAATTGAATAAGTTTCTTACAGACTTTCTCACCATACATATCAATGAATAGCCCTTACAATACATAACTTGCAACTTATATGTATACACATGCTTATTGCTATTTAAATAGGCCTACTTAATTAACATAAAACAACGCACTTGCGGAAACAAAACAGATTTGCCTTAAGGTTTTTTTTTTTGCATTAAGCACCTTATCATGTTCGTTTGAAGGTGATTAAACTAAATTATGTAACAAATCATATTTTTTAAATATTGATCTTATCGATGGGCACACGGACTAATCGGCAAGAATGTCTGATCAGATTTTACGCTAATCGGAGTGTAAGCCCTACTAAGGATGTATTTTTATAAATGGTTTTCCACTCTACTTCCACGCAATTATTGGTACATTTACTCAAAGTCTCTCTTCCTAATCCCTACCCAATTATTGTTATTAATTAGTCTAGTCCATAAGGGTATATGCAGTGAAAAACTTACTACGTCAATAATGGTTTCTTAAAATAAATAATAAATCAAACAAAATACTCACCAAATACAATATGACACAAAAGACACAACAGGTCCTATTACAAACCTCAAAATAATTAAATGCTATTTTTAAGTAATTTAAAACAAATAACTTTTTACCAAAATAAATCAAATCTGTGAGGTTAATGATGCGAAGTCTGCGATTTCCCAAAACTAACTGAACTTTGGGATTTGTGAAACTAGTAGGCCACCTTCGTGATTATAACACCTTCTCATTTCTCCCTTTATTTTTTTATTTTCCCCCCCTTTTTTGTGGGACAGTAAAAACCCTGATGACAAAAGATAGCCCTAAACATCACATAAAAGTTACAGCCATTTAACTGTCTCTTTGGCTCAAACAGGGAGCTTGAAAGAAGAAGTAAAAAAATAAATAACCTTTAGAGGAAAAGGGGGCAACATTATTGTCACAAATAGTGTTTGCTTGACCTTCTGCGGAACTCCATTCTTTAGTGCCATAAAGTCATGTCAGTTTATCTTGGCATTCCATCCACTGGGTGGTCATAGCTTGTTTAGCTCTTGTTCTGGAAATTATTTCGTCTCACATGAATATCAATATCTAGAGTAAAACATGATTATATTAAGTTTCTTGTAAACCTGAACATTTTAAACCTCTATATTTTGATCTAAACTCCAAAACCAGTGTTGTACAATTATGTATATTTGTCTGTATCTGAGGTTACCGCCGAAACCTTTTGATGGATTCGGTTCAAATTTAATATTTAGATATTGTATGGTCGTATCTCAAGGTCAAACCGTATTTTATTTCCTAACCCTAAAATCATTGATTTTTGAACATTTTAATTAATTTTTAAATGGCTTTAACAATTTTGTTTGAAATTAATATTGGAGTAGGGTTTTACATAGTAAAAAGAATTGTACCTGTTTTTCAGAGAGCTTGATTTAAGGGTAGTTTAATGATGATTGACTTTTTAAATTCAAGTTATTCCTAAATTTGAATAACAATTTTGTTCAAAATGGGTTTTTGGGAATTGATTCACATGATAAATATACATTTTAATTTTAATGATAATAAATTGACGACGGGTAACTGACTAATGTCTTTTTTTATGTTTAAAGTTTTTTGAAAATGGCTAAAACAAAAATTTGCTTTGAATAAATATCTAAAGAATGTTTCACTTTTTTTTTTCCGGAGAAAAATTATTTTAGGGCAATGTAGATTACAGAAAACCACCAAGGCTACTAACGTATTTTATAAGGGATAGTAATTAAGTGGGAAACATAGAGGAAATGTACCCGCATAAGCATGTAGGACCAAAAGGTATGATAAACCCACAGAGATAAACTGATAAATTACATAAAGAAAACAACCTTCATCCATCAGCGATTTGAATACCGATAAACCTATAACCAGTAATCCACTCTATTACGAGCTTAATTACCTAAACCCTGTGACGTGGCGTGGAGTGTTGCCAGGGTAAGCAGATTTAGTTGAAACGGTACCTAGGTTTGACATTTTATCTCGGTTGATTGTGTATTTTAACTAAGCTAATGGATGGCTTAAGTGCCCGGTACTACTTAAAATTTATCATTGGGAAATTATTGGGTGTGGGATTAGGTCCTGTGTCTGCTTTAGTGAGCCTAATATCCTAGTTTTTAAGTCATGTACAAATATAGTCGGTATGTTCTGAAAGAGTAGGGTCTACATTAATTAAGTAAAACTGTAATAAAAATATTATCGTAAAATTAGATTGATTGGCAAACGTAAGCCTACTTTCAATATCTTCGCTGGCTATTTACAATACATCGATAAAAGTATTATTTTAGGTTTAACATTGATTTAAGCAATAGAATTTATAAAAGCTTGCAAAAAATAAAAACTACAAATAAAAAAGAATTAAACTTAGTTTAGTAGGTACCATATCTGCGCACTGAGATAAAAGTCAGAAGTTATATTAAAGAGGGTGAAAAATATACCATTAGTGAAAGTGGGGCTTCCACTCTCATTGTGCTAAATTAACGACTGGAGGGAGGGATGGTTGGTTGTTGTGTCTGTTATATATTTAAGTTAATAGTGGGCCGATTTAATCAGTCGATTTAGAAGTACACGGAAAATAGCATAGTTAATGTATGTAACAAAAGTAAATGTTACTGTATAGAACTTAAGAAATATATGATCGACCTCGTTGGTCTTAGGGCAAAGCCCTTGCCTCAGGGTCCTATGTTCGTGGGTTCAAACTCTGCTGAGGTCAACGTATTTTTCTTGAGCGATGAAAATCCGTAGCACAACTTTCTTTGGAAGGTAAGTGAAACAACCGTCAGACCCGTGTCTATTGTGGCATGTAAAATAACCCTGGAAGGTATGTGAAATACCTTTAGCAGCAAAATTGGTGAGCCCTTTATGCGCTCGCTTATAGAAATTCAATGTGGAAGGCAACGGGTAACCACAAAAGTTTCTTAACTTTCCTAGTACATGATATTTAATACCAGATGGTGCGGGCAGCACTATCCAGGTTAGGGTCTGAGAGTGTCCAGCTTCGGGTAGATAGAAATCACATCAAACCCACTTTAGGGTTGTTTACTTAAGAAGATTAAATAAATATAATTTAATATTAATATGGCCAAGGAAAAAATACTTTGACTACAGACGTTTTAATTTCATACGTTTTGATCCAAAATTACTATGGACAGTATTACTATGGGGTCAAAGTAGATCCCACCCTTCGACTATTCGCGCATTAATTGATGCAGTGAGGGTGTGTGCAGGGGTGCGTAACCCTCAACGCATGCCAGCAAAAGAGGATAATGGTGCGCTATAACACTCCACCACCCCTAACCCACACCCCTTTTCAGGCTTAGCTATAAATACCAATGTTTTGTGACTTCTGTTGTCTCACCCCTAAATCCCACCCTTGTGCACGGACGTCGATTCATCGTCATTCCACCGTACCAACCCTTACTTTTGAGCGTCTGGGGCAAGACTGACGCAACTCGAGATAGTTTTTGTGTTAACTTATCTGTTTTTACTTTCTCTCTATCTTACAGGTAGAGAAAGTATTGTGATCGTCAAAAAAATCGAACTCGAGATTTTGATGAATTTTGACGTTTCATGACTTCCTGAATCCGAAAAAATTGGTTTTTGAATTTCCGTCTGTCTGTCTGTCTGTCTGTCTGTACCTCCAACTAGAGCCTAAACTATTTTACCGATTGAGCTGAAACTTGATATCTAGGGTTTTCATAGGGTTGCCCCGAGGGGTTTTTGGAATTGGATATCTACCCCTAAAATTAAGGGTAGTTTACTGAAGGGAAAAAGAGAAAAAGTCGATTTTCTCAAAATCGGCTCTAACGATTTTGATTAAATTTCATTTATGAACATAAATAAATATTCCAAACAAAATGGCTACTCTCAATATTTCGGCAAAATCGTTTTAAGGGCTCCGGTCTGAAGCGTAAATTAACATTTTTTTATAATAGCTCCGAAACTATTTGAGATATGAAATTACTTAGCATTACAAATATGTATATATATTTATAATACAAATATTTTATTCGAAACATATTTTTATAAAATCAATAACTTTCAATATATACGCAATTATATATATATTTTTAACTTTTTGGGCATTAAAGCTTAAGTATTGCGACCGTAAGAAAAACTAACCTGAAATGTTGATGGATGTCGACGTCTCATGACCCCCCGAACCCTTAAAAATAGTCTTTGCAATGCCGTCTGTCTGTGTGTCTATTAAAACTTAAAATTAAGGGTAGTTTACTGAATGGCAAAAAGAGAAAAAGTCGATTTTCTCAAAATCGGCTCAAACGATTTTGATTAAATTTCATTTATAAACATTAATAAATATTCCAAACAAAATGGCTACCCTCAATATTTCGGCAAAATGGCTTTAAGGGCTCCGGTCTGAAGCGTAAATTAACATTTTTTTAAATAGCTCCGAAACTATTTGAGATTTGAAATTATTTAGCATTACAAATATGTATATATATTTATAATACAGATATTTTATCCGAAACATATTTTTATAAAATCAATAACTTTCAATATATACGCAATTATATGAATTTTTTTAACTTTTTGGACATTAAAGTTTAAGTATTGCGACCGTAAAAAAAAAACTAACCTGAAATGTTGATGGATGTCGACGTCTCATGACCGCCCGAACCCTAAAAAATAGTCTTTGCAATGCCGTCTCTCTGTGTGTCTATAAAAACTTAAAATTAAGGGTAGTTTACTGAAGGACGAAAAGAGAAAAATTTGGTTTTCTCAAAATCTGCTTAAAACGATTTTGATTAAAATTCGTGTCTAGGCGTTGATTAAGATGATAAATAAACTGGCTATTTTCATTTTCCTATGAAAATGATTTTTAGGGTACATTACAGAAGCGTTAATTTCCGTATCTCCACAACTATATGAGAAACTAAACAACTTATCATTGCAAAATTGTAGGACTATTAGAAATAAAAAACTTTTATTTGACATATATTTTTATAAAAACAGCAGTTTCTGAGATATTTGCAAATATATTAATACAATTTTGTGAGCTTTTTTTTGTAAACATATACTACTTAAGTCTTAACGCAATAATACTCCAATGCCATAGAGTAATTAAATATAAGTAAGTATCTAAAAAAAGTATGTTATTTTTCCTTAAATCTCTTAGGAGAAATGTTTGCATAGCAATGATCTATCTCCATTTTAGACTCAATAGTCAATATTTACATTTTTTATTGGTCAAAATGTATAAATGAATAATTAAATATCAATGCGATGACTTGAAGATCTGCAACACCTTTTAAAATGTTAAAATTTTAACCAGAAATCAAAATTTTAATACGATGTGTTTACCCTTGTGGAAGACATTAAACTGTTTGAAATGTTCTTAGGTGGACAAAGATGCGCCTCTTTTCTCATTGATTCTATATCATTGTATATTATTTTATGCGTGTTCTTATGTGGAGTGGTGATGATACAATGTACATTATTCCGTTCAGAAATCTTACGAGTTTATAGAAAGAGAGAGAAAGTCTGTGCGGTGTTCCGTACCATTTATTTATATTTTCCTTTCTCTCTCTATCTTATATTATATATATATATATCACAAGCATTGGTAAGCACGTGGACTAAGCGTCAAGCTCATCTGGTCTGTTTTGGCAGTAACAAAGAGGTTGGGGGGGGGGGGGGGGGTGTTCACATCCTGTCAAGGTGTACTGATAATGTTTTTTTTAGGGTTTACCACTCTCCCTCAACGCAAATAGCAGGTCAAAATTCTACCTTTCTCATCCCTACAATGTAATTTAATGATACCTGTTTCAATGCTGCATGGTCAAAGGCATCTCTCTCGTGATAAGACTAGGCTGCCGATGACAAGGATATCAGGGTTCAAATCCTTGTCCTGGGTGTACTGAGGCTAGTTTTTCCAAAATTGTTTTTCAAGTTCCCTCCATGCAAATGTGGGTAAAAATCGTCTAAACTCAACTTTCCTTATTCCTAATTAATTAGCGTAGGGCCTAGTAGTACATTTGCATATAGCCTGAAGAGTTAGAAAGACTCAGTAATAAAAAAAAATGTAAATAGCTTAAAATTGAAATTACCAATACAGTTAAAAAATTCTTTCATTTATCTTAACTAAATGGTTATAGTGATCGATCTCAAGTCAAAGGTACACTGGATCTATTTTAGACGGTAGCAAAGTTTTTTTATAGGTTCCCCCTCCTATTCGATGAGTAAATATCTAGGCGGAAGGGCTGGCTGTGCCATAATAGACGTACACTTATAGGCTTAAGCTTGTTTGTGAGAAGTGTGTTAATATAGATTATACGTTAAAAAAGTTCACGTTAAATAACCTAATTAAAAAAGGATATATACTTAAAACTTTATAACATATTTATCCTGGTTATTTTTTAATCTTATTTTCAACTTTCATTATTTTTGTCGGTTTTTTTTTTTTTTTTACCTATTTAGGGAGATGAACTATCGACCAATTTAAGATTACAAATCTTAAACTAAAACTACTTCATTGGAAGTTCAAACTTACGTCTTCCTGAATGTCTACTAACATCAATAAATTCTATCAAATAAATTACGGATGGAGCGAACGGAGATTACTTGATGTCTAGTGATGGGGGTTTTGCCTACTGCTGCGAAATTTCGCACTCGCAATATCATGAGGCCTCCCCTGGCAAACCCCCCTCCTACCACTTTTCCTCCCACTCGTGGACGCCTGAATATTGCACGTGGCGCAGTCAGCGCTAGATAAATCTGGAGACGCTAGCTCGCCTACCCCCCAAACTCCCTCCCCTTCTAGCGTCACGACTCTTCTCTATTAAAATTGTACACACTACTGCAGCTACCATTTTATTTATTCAACTTTGGCATAAAACTGTCAGAATGGGGCTTTCTCGTTCTCTCTTATTTTTTTGTCTTATTTTACTATCGTTCTCTGAACACGTTTGTATATTTTCTTACTACATATATTTTGCACTGCTTATTACTTCAGTACAATTTTCATAGAAGAACTAGAAAAGTTACTAGATCTACTTTCACGTATTCATCAGTCAGTTCATGCTATCTGCAGCTGACACATATATTATCAATACCTGTAAAATAAAACTAATTATCTAGTAGAATTTTATTAATGTTGACCTAAAAAAAGGTATATTTTCTAAAATACTCTTATTTTGAAAACTAGACGGTCACTTCTGGGCTAGATGCGTTTTAATTTCAGCAACAAAGTAGAAACCCGCTTCAATGACCGCATGGTCTAAGGTGCTACTCTTTCAATAAACTAGACTGCCAGAAACCCGCCTCGGTGGCGTAGTTGGCTAACGCGCCAGTCGTGTTGAGCCAGACCACCGAGTACGGGGAGATCGAGGTTCGAATCTCGGTCGAGTGAACTGGGGGTGGTTTATCCAAATGTTTTCCACTCTCTCTCCACGCAAATACGGGTTCACTTCCTCTAAATTCAACCTTCCCAATTCCTAATCCATTAGTGTAATTAGTACTTAAGCGTATAACCCGAACGGGTAGTAAGACGCGGTGCTAAAAATTAATTAATTAATTAGCCTGCCAGAGACGGGTAGATCGGGGTTCGATCCCAGTCGGACGTACTTGGGATTTTTTTCCCCTAAATTGTTTTCCACACTCCCTCAACAAAAATGCGTGTACACTTCATCTAAATTCAACCTTCTTATCCATAACACATGAGTGTAACTAGGCCTACATAGGTGTATAACCTGAACTGGTAGAAAAACGCAGTTCTAAAAAAAAATTAGGATTGATCTTATGAACAATTAGTGCCATTAGTCACCGTATTAGTTTGTGATACATGAATTAATTTAATATAAAATAATTTAATTTTTTGGGTGGAAATGAAGTGTAAAACCGGGATTGTGGTTTTGCTAGTGGCCATACAAACGTCTGGTTTACTATTCCACTAAGACGAACTCATCCACTGATTTGTGACGCAATTTTCTGCTGCCTTCGCTTCGTTCTCGTAACCCTCTGCCCTCCTCATCCCCTCAAGCATCCCTTGTGCACTAACACACACGTACAACTAATATTTCTCTTCCACGATTTGAATTTTCCGAAAAGTGCCGCAGAGAAAAAAAAAAGGGGGGCAGGGGAGGAAGATAGAAATAAATTAGAGACCGAAAAAAGAGGCGAAAATTCTAAAGATACTAGTAATAAAATATTGCTTTCAACAAGTCACAATTTTTTTATATACTTTATTCTTCATTATCATACATACAAAGTATATATATAGCATTATGATATATTAAGCGTATAACCGAACGGATATTAAGACGCAGTGCTGAGTATATTATTAGTATTATTATGATAATGAAAAAGTATCCGCTTCAGTGATCAATTGGTCTAAAAAGCGTCACTCTGGCCTGCTGAGAACGGGGTGATCGGTGTTCACATCCCATTTGGGTGTATTGAGGGTTGTTTTACCTAAATGGTTTCCCACTATTTTTCCATTTAAATGTGGGTATAAAACCTCTTAAATACTTCCTTTCTCATTCCACCAATTAAAGTAACTATCTTATTTGCATATATCCTGAATAGGTTGTAAGACGTGGTGATAAAGAATAACGTTTGGATACATAAACATAAAACCAATAATATAATTTTACCCTAGGAAAAATTCCAAAAATTAATAGGTTTTTAAAACGTTTCGCTCATTTAGACTCTATGTAAATTAACCTACAAATTAATAAATCACTAGGGAAATAACCATCGGTTTTTAAAATGTTTCCCACTCAGGAATTTAAACCAATAACATCTAGGGTTGTATCCTGGTTGCGAACAGTCAAAATTGCGAACACACCAAGTACAGTATGTTGTGGCACCCAATGTTCATATTACGAACAAGTAAAATAGCCATCGTGGTAATTTCTACGTGAAGGTGGTGATACGGGTGTAAGGGTTTACTGGCAGCACCCACCGGCCACCCGGGCTTTCCTCCAGACCAAGTTATCCTATCCTGACCTGTAACCTAACCTAACATATAACTAGAAATGCTCGTGTATGTCATAATTGAGTTGAATTTAGACTGACGAATCTGAAGGAAAGTACGACTGCTAGGCCCCCGTGGGCCGTCCCTATGATCAAATTAGAGCGGGATGGCATAGCAACATGGCGTGTTCGCAATCAGGACTTTCCGGAATCAGGAAGCCACCGTATCTAACAAACTATTGTTCAGATAATATTTGTATTTGATGGTTATGACTGAGTGACTTCATAAAATAATCCTATTTATGTGAGATTAAATCTTTTAAATGCAAAAAATATCATATAAAAATGTTTATCAATTTTATTTTAATTTTTCTATAGTATAAAGAGCTAGGTGACTTATTATATTTGTAAAATTATCAAACTATAATTAATATAAAATAATTTAGAAGTAAATATGTACATAATGTATTTGCTCATTTATCACCCAGTTAAAAACTTTTTTGTAACCTAGTGTTTGACTAATTTTAAGTGTTATGGGTAACAAAGTTAGTGCAGTGTTGTTCATATTTATTTTTTAATAAATAGGTCACTTTTTATTTTTATGAAATTGGTTATATCCTTTGAATGAGCAATTTTTCCAGTTTCAAAAATTTATTTAAATATCAGTACTATATCTATATTTAATGTCATACCAGAAATAAAAATGGCGTAAAAATAAATTGCTGATAATATCACAAACGTTTATAAGTCTCTTTATTTTTACTTAATCTTTAGCCTACAAACCAATGCCAGGGATTAAAAAGGCTGTCACACAGTTTGAACATTGGATAAAAATAAACACACGCACGAATGGTATTTAACTTAAGTGTCCTTTGAATCGAACCAAATTCTTAAAAATAATCTTGACCATTATTTATCTAGGTTTATTATGGAAAGTTCTTTTTCAACAGCGATTCTTACTACCTGTCAATGATACATCATACATGATAACTAATTTAATAGGTAGGGATGAGGGAGGAAAATTTTTAGAGGTAATCTACCTACATATGCGTGGAAGGATAATGGAAAACATTAAAGAAAAGCCACCCTCAGTAGACCTGACAGAGATTCGAACGCTGATCTCCCCATCATCAGTAGGCGAGTTCTACATGGGAGTGACACCTTAGATCATTCAACCACTAAAGCGGATATTATTATAAGTAAATTGTATTAATAATATAAGTTAAATAGGGGAAGGCGGGGTGGACCCGTTACCAAGGCAATAATGGCTCTACGGGACTGTACTATGGAAATGTTGCCTTTAACACAGTATTAAACATTCACATACACTCGTTATTGCATTAATTTGTGTGTGTGGTTAGCTAAATGGATAGTGAAGGGGAGGGAACAGTATAGTAATGTAACTTCCCTTACAACAGCCACGTAGCGTGAATGGTATGAGATGGTAGAATATCGAGCGTGGAATCTGTAGTAGTGAACTGAAGGTAAGGAAGAAGACCCTAAAATATCTGAAAGGGTCTATGACCTTGTCCGAGATCGTAAAACTAACCATTTTATTGACAGATACTTTCAAGATTGTAACGTTACTTTTTTAACTCTCCACGTTCCTTTTTTTTTTAAAAGAATGTTTCTTTCCTTTCTTCTTTTTATTTCTTTTGTCGTGAAGAATGCCTATTGGCCATTTGGACATACCTTCACGCAATCCTTTCTTTTCAACTTGAGAAGAAAAGACGTGTATGTATAGTCACTTGGTCTAATGAACAGAAAAAATAAACTAGTTAATAATATATTATCTAATAAACTAACTAGTTTTGGGGTTTTATCCAGCTATTATTGTTTTTATTGCATTTTAAAGTGTCGATATCTGACATCAGGATATTTCGTTAGAACTTGTTAGTTCTGTTGAAATTCACCGTGGTAAGATAGTGGTGAGAAAACACAAGTGGCATGTAGTGGAGTGTTTCCAGGGTAATCGGAGCAAGTTTAATACGCACTTGTGACATGTTCTTATCACTCATTAGAACACTCATCGATAAGGTGTCAAGAGAAATGCATGCCCATGTAGGTAAAAAAAAAGAGCCTATTTATGATTGGTCAACTGGAAACAGCGTGGGCTGGACATATCACAAGTACGGTTTTAACAAGCCTTACTTACCCTGGGAAGACTCAACACCATGCCACTTTGAAACACATTTTTGAAAATTACTACGCTCAGTGCATCCAATCCCATGGCTGAATCAAGCACGTTAACATAAAATACATTAGTATTTTGGTAGGAAAAATGGCCTCGGAGAGCGTTCTTCGTGTCAAAATTCTACTACAGGGGTTCTACCTGACTTTGGTAGGAATTGGAGGTTGGCTGGCTACAGCTCATTGGATCACCAGTTCATTCATGACTGACGTAAATAATTATTTCTTAGGCCTCTTTGTGTATTATTTTTATTTTAGTACCATTCGGGTCATACGCCTTGTGTATAGTTCTAACATTAAAATATTCCAATTATTTGTGTGTTATTATATCTGAATTTCCATTGAAAGTGCCCATCTACATCTAAAAAAAATTAACCAGCTACATCCATTTTAATGCTTTCATAAGTTAAGCTATCTGTTTTGCAGCCTCCACGTTTTACGGAAAGTGTAAATTTCGATAGAAGATTAAAACCTATTGAAGGGTTTTGTTCAGAAGAAACTTTTAGAAAATACAGGCATGTTTTATTACGTTCAGTAACGATGGCATTTTACTGTTATTAGTGTTATAGAAATATTATAAAAAAGTGTCCTCTTGTAATCATATTACTTGACGAATGAATACATGAAAGTAGGTGTACTAACCTTACAAGCTCTCTGTTCTTCCAACAAAAAATAGACTGTAGTAATTGAGTTGCTTTAGGTCATATATTGACTACTCATAATCTACTTTTATATGCTATTAAATGTTGTTCTCAAGGGAATCCAGCGTTAAATAAATTTGTCTGGGTTAGTTTTTTAAAGATGTGTGTTGATAGTCTTTTGTTTAGAAAATTTACATTAAATGCATCTATAAAAAATTGTGTAAAATATTTCCGATATGAAACTATCTTAGTTATAATTAAATATTGGGCCCTTTATTTAAGTTATTTATATTTTGTCACCACTCGCCATACTATCCGTTCGGGTTGTACCCATATATAGGTCTACAATTACGTTAATGCTATAGGGATGAGGAGAGTTGAATTTAGAGGAAGTGTACTCCACATGGGCGTGGAGGGATGGTGGAAAAAACACCCTCAATACGTAAACCCAACCGAGATTTTTGCCCCGATCTCCCGATCATCAGCGGTCCAGTCTATTGCAAGAGTGAAGCCTTAGAACCGGTGTTTTTCAAACTTTTCCCCATTAGTGGACCACCCACCTTAATATACTACCTCTCTGTAACTTGAAGCAGTAAATGTTCTATTGAAATTGTTTTTGAACAGTAAATACATAATACTTTTATACTTTTTTTTCACATTTGCATTTTACAGTCTTCTTTTCATAGGAAGAGCTTTATTTGACAGCTAGAAACTGTATTAAATTTTCTTTAAAACTATATCATCAATGAGTTAATCTGTCGATATTGAACCTTTTTGATTTATTTCACTTTTTACTTTCTAATAAATAAAACAAATATTGTAAATGCGAAAAATTTCAACGTAGAGCTTAGAATAAATTTAAAAGTTTTATGTGATCCATAACAAAATAAATGGTACGGCACACCGCACAGACTTTCTCTCTCTTTCTATAAATTCGTAAGATTTCTGAAAGGAATAATGTACATTGTATCATCACCACTCCACATAAGAACACGCATAAAATAATATACAATGATATAGAATCAATGAGAAAAGAGGCGCATCTTTGTCCACCTAAGAACATTTCAAACAGTTTAATGTCTTCCACAAGGGTAAACACATCGTATTAAAATTTTGATTTCTGGTTAAAATTTTAACATTTTAAAAGGTGTTGCAGATCTTCAAGTCATCGCATTGATATTTAATTATTCATTTATACATTTTGACCAATAAAAAATGTAAATATTGACTATTGAGTCTAAAATGGAGATAGATCATTGCTATGCAAACATTTCTCCTAAGAGATTTAAGGAAAAATAACAAACTTTTTTTAGATACTTACTTATATTTAATTACTCTATGGCATTGGAGTATTATTGCGTTAAGACTTAAGTAGTATATGTTTACAACTAAAGCTCACAAAATTGTATTAATATATTTGCAAATATCTCAGAAACTGCTGTTTTTATAAAAATATATGTCAAATAAAAGTTTTTTATTTCTAATAGTCCTACAATTTTGCAATGATAAGTTGTTTAGTTTCTCCAATAGTTGTGGAGATACGGAAATTAACGCTTCTGTAATGTACCCTAAAAATCATTTTCATAGGAAAATGAAAATAGCCAGTTTATTTATAATCTTAATCAACGCCTAGATACGAATTTTAATCAAAATCGTTTAAGCAGATTTTGAGAAAACCAAATTTTTCTCTTTTCGTCCTTCAGTAAACTACCCTTAATTTTAAGTTTTTATAGACACACAGACAGACGGCATTGCAAAGACTATTTTTTAGGGTTCGGGCGGTCATGAGACGTCGACATCCTTCAACATTTCAGGTTAGTTTTTTTTTACGGTCGCAATACTTAAACTTTAATGTCCAAAAAGTTAAAAAAAATTCATATAATTGCGTATATATTGAAAGTTATTGATTTTATAAAAATATGTTTCGGATAAAATATCTGTATTATAAATATATATACATATTTGTAATGCTAAGTAATTTCATATCTCAAATAGTTTCGGAGCTATTTAAAAAAATGTTAATTTACGCATCAGACCGGAGCCCTTAAAGCCATTTTGCCGAAATATTGAGGGTAGCCATTTTGTTTGGAATATTTATTAATGTTTATAAATGAAATTTAATCAAAATCGTTCGAGCCGATTTTGAGAAAATCGACTTTTTCTCTTTTTGCCCTTCAGTAAACTACCCTTAATTTTAAGTTTTAATAGACACACAGACAGACGGCATTGCAAAGACTATTTTTAAGGGTTCGGGGGGTCATGAGACGTCGACATCCATCAACATTTCAGGTTAGTTTTTCTTACGGTCGCAATACTTAAGCTTTAATTCCCAAAAAGTTAAAAATATATATATAATTGCGTATATATTGAAAGTTATTGATTTTATAAAAATATGTTTCGAATAAAATATTTGTATTATAAATATATATACATATTTGTAATGCTAAGTAATTTCATATCTCAAATAGTTTCGGAGCTATTTTAAAAAATGTTAATTTACGCATCAGACCGGAGCCCTTAAAACGATTTTGCCGAAATATTGAGAGTAGCCATTTTGTTTGGAATATTTATTTATGTTCATAAATGAAATTTAATCAAAATCGTTAAAGCCGATTTTGAGAAAATCGACTTTTTCTCTTTTTGCCTTTCAGTAAACTACCCTTAATTTTAAGTTTTAATGGACACACAGACAGACGGCATTGCAAAGACTATTTTTAAGGGTTCGGGGGGTCATGAGACGTCGACATCCATCAACATTTCAGGTTAGTTTTTCTTACGGTCGCAATACTTAAGCTTTAATGCCCAAAAAGTTAAAAATATATATATAATTGCGTATATATTGAAAGTTATTGATTTTATAAAAATATGTTTCGAATAAAATATTTGTATTATAAATATATATACATATTTGTAATGCTAAGTAATTTCATATCTCAAATAGTTTCGGAGCTATTTTAAAAAATGTTAATTTACGCATCAGACCGGAGCCCTTAAAACGATTTTGCCGAAATATTGAGAGTAGCCATTTTGTTTGGAATATTTATTTATGTTCATAAATGAAATTTAATCAAAATCGTTAGAGCCGATTTTGAGAAAATCGACTTTTTCTCTTTTTGCCCTTCAGTAAACTACCCTTAATTTTAGGGGTAGATATCCAATTCCAAAAAACCCCTCGGGGCAACCCTATGAAAACCCTAGATATCAAGTTTCAGCTCAATGGGTAAAATAGTTTAGGCTCTAGTTGGAGGTACAGACAGACAGACAGACAGACGGAAATTAAAAAACCACTTTTTCGGATTCAGGAAGTCTTGAAACGTCAAAATTCATCAAAATCTCGAGTTCGAATTTTTTGACGATCACAATACTTTCTCTACCTGTAAGATAGAGAGAAAGTAAAAAAACATTCTGTCTGTCCTCAGTGTGTTTTGATTTTTAGCAAAGCCCTCAGTTAAAAAATAGTTTAGCGTTGAGTAATTTTCGAAAATTTACATAATGATTTTGTTTCAAATGAATATTTGAAAAGTCTTTACATTACTGTATGATAAATTTCATTTGAGGTTAGATTACTGATAACTGATTTTTTGAAAACTTAGTCTCATACCATAATATACCATTTGAAAAAGCAAATACGATTGTGTCAAACCATTCATTTTACTGTGCTCCCATATGCGGACCACAGGTTGAAAGCCACTGCCTTTGACCATGCTGCCACCGAAGCAGATGATTAGCTCCATCCTTAGTGATGACAGTAAATCTCTACAAGTTGATGAATGTAGGCCCTTCAACTAAGTTTCAATGGCAATTTACTGGGGGCACTTAATTGGGCAGATTGTAGGCCTGAACTATGTTCCCCTTAATTTGATTTAACAATGTACATTTTTTACAAGTTTTCCTTACAAATAAAATATTTTTTATAATTATTTCACGATACGTTCTTTTGGTTTTTGGGGGTCAATGGGTGTTGGGGGTTGACAGACTTTTTTTTTTACCCTTCTTACTTTCATGGCGTCCGACCGTTTGTCATTTTCCCACCCCAACTCTTTCCCCAACTTTCCCTTGTTGTTTAGAAGATAGTGAGATCATATATCCTTCAACCAAAAAAACTCTCACACCATTCTTTCATTTTCTTTTATTCTTACTTCAATTTTGTGCGAAAAGGAAGAAGTAGGGGGAGGACACACAAAAAAAAGTTGTAGAGTTATGTGTTGGAGTAGGTGGGTGTAACAGGGGTAGGGGGTGAGAGAGAGTGTTGTGGAAGTATCTCGAGAGTTTATATTTAGGAACTTCGTTACTCGTAAGGTTGTGTGTGTACTGCAGAACTGCGTGTGGTAGACGAAAACTTCTAATGAAGTTCTCTCCCTCTCTCTTCATACCTTCTTCGCTGTCACAGGCGATGATTCTTTTCGTCGCCACCCCATGGCGTTTCAGTAAATATAGATCTACGTAGTATGAAACTTTGATTTAAAACGCTATATAGTTTCAATATTTAATATTATTAGAGAAACCGCATCTGTGGTCTAGTGGTCAGAGTTCCTGGCTACAGATCCAGAGGTCCCGAGTTTGATCCCTGGTGCTTCCAGATTCCTTCTGTGAAGCAGTGGTCTGGTGTCGGTCAAACTCATCCTCATGAGGACAGATGAGGAGCTACTTTACCGAAATAAGTAGCAGCTCCTGTCTAGAAAACTAAGATTAGGGGCTGGAGGTTTCAATGTGCTGACCACATGACACCCCTAAATTTTATTTTCATAAATGTTTGTGCCTCCTCTTCTTCAATGCATTCTTTTAAACAGCAAAATTAAAAAAAAGTTGTATAACTACAATGTCAAGATATTTTGTTATTGCTTGCTTGAAGTTGTTCATTCTTTCATAATTCTGGAGAGCTATAGGACAGGAAGAAGACGATAAAATATAAACCGGAAGAGTCCTTGGGGTTTCCCGTGTGTTCCAAAGTTGGTTGAAATGCGTTTTACAAAAATTAATAAATGTGATAACAGTAACGTGGGACACCCAAATACATCGTGGAGCAGTTTTCTGTATTCTTCTTTAGAAAACAGTTGAATTTAGACCGGTCAAACCGATTTACTATTCGTGAAGAAATACATTAAAAAATTCATTTAATTATTTTAAAATGAAAAACATTTTTCCTTCTTTAAAGCACCGCGTCTTAATTAGCCGTTCAGGTTTTGCTCATGTGTACTAAATTAAGATCGTGTGTTGGATGTGAGAGCATTTTAGATCCATAAGAGAGTGGAAGTGGGAACCTATTTAGAAAAAATAACCTATTTGAAAACCGACCTCTGAGTCAGCAGTTAACCAGTCTAGATGAGCTTGGCATTCATTACGCACGCCCACTGACGCAGGTGTAAGTATTTTATTGTTATTGTAGGCTAAACAGATCTTTTTAATTTAATAAAACTCTTCTCATGAAGTACCAAATGGATCAAAACAACAACTTCCAATTAAAAGCTTTTTACAAAATATGGGTTTTTGTAGACGTATGACTAAAACCAACCAAAATATTTTAGCCTCATCATTGTTGTCTGCTTGGAGCAACTTGTAAATAACTTCTGATTTCCTTTTTCTGCGCGACAGCATCAGCTTGGGGAGACCCGATAACATTTTGAAACCAACATATGCCTGAAGTGCGCATGCGCTTACAAAGTGAGATACTAGCTAACAGTCACATCTATTGTTGTGAAATGATTTGAAATAACTAGGTAAATGGAACGCGCGTGTTTATTCCTTGTTCTATAGTGATATGTTTCTCGACACAACTCGGGAATATTAATCTTATCGATCCGTTTTCCTACTAGAAAATAAAATATGTCGCTAATCAGCCGTTTCTAATTTGTGTTTTAAATAATCATTGGACTAAATATATCTTTTGCTAGCTTATCAAGAAAAAGTATTTTGATCGTGAAGTAATCTATCTTGAGATTATGACGAGTCCTTACGTTTTATGTGAACACGAACCCAAAAATAATGGAGTTTACAATTATGTCTTTCTTTATTTCAGTCTGTCTCTGGCTACGGAACCAAAACGGTTAGTAGGGTTTTGATTAATCTTCGTGTTAAATAGGCCTACTATAGGGCTATGCCACAAAACTTTTTTTCCTACCCTAGCTCTTCAATTAAGGATATGATGAGTGATTTTTTTACCTCCAAATTTTTCGAAAATGGAAGTTATAACAATTTTGTTTGAAATGGAGGCAATATATATAAATTACGTGGTATGAAAAATAAAAATATATACATTATTTTGGGGTAAAAATCATTCATGGGCAGTTTACTGATGACTAATTTTTCAAAAACTTTGAATATTAATGGTTCAAACGATTTAATTCCAAACGGGTATTTTGGCAGTGTTTGGTCTGATAAATAACACTGTTTACTTGATCTTGGGTAAAAATTAGATACGGGGTTGTTCTTTGTTAATGAGTGAATTTTGAATTTTGAACTATTTTGAAAAGTCTATAAATATTTTGATTAAAATGTATGGGTAATATTTGACATGAACATGACAAATTAAGCTGCCTACATGTTTTGGGGGAAATTCAGCTTTGGGAAGTGGGAAGTCTACTGAAGGCTGTCTCTTTTAATTTTAATATTTTAAATATTGGCGTTAATTATTTGGTTCAAAATTAGGCATGGGGTGGGGGGGGGGGTAATTTATAATATCAATAATTATGTAACTTTATTTATCGTAGTTTACTCATTACAGACTATACAAAATTTGAATTTTTTGTAAATTGGCCTTGAAAATTGAACTCAAAATGGGAGTCTGAGAATATTTTTTCAAGATAAATAAGACTAAGCCCTTCGTTTTTAATTTAACGCATGACAAATATTTTTTAGGTAGTTTAAAAATAATTTATTTTTGGAAATTTAAATGTTGTAAAATATATTTGAAAAATTTTATTTCAAAATTTAATATATAAATATTGATTATTGTGATTAAATGTACACGCATTTTCGTGGAGAGAGATTAAAACACATTTAGAAAAAAACCAGTGCACCTGACCGGGATTATAACCCCTATATCCCTGACATCGGGAATCCTGTCTATGGTGAGAGTGAGGCCACGGAATCAGGTCTTATAAAACTAAAATGTTGTTTTAATTTTTCAATCCCTTGGTTGGGGCAGTTTATATTCAACGTTTCATGGTTGCATATACACTTGTTTTGTTTTTTTAACACATGAATAATTACTCGTAACATACTAGTGGTTGTATTTGCTCTGGTATTTTGCATTAGACTGTGCGCTCAGATAATTGGAATGTAGATGCAATGAGGGGCATGCGGGGCGCGGGGGCGGTTCTACTGTGGCATAGGAGATGTGGTCTTAGCGCCCGGAACGCGATAGAAGCGCATACCCGTGTCGCGTAATCTAGCGTAATGAAATTATTAGTCGTAATGAAGTTTGGATACGTACTAACTGCGGTGTTGCTGTAGCGTACAATCCCCCGCATACGAGAGGGCGCGTATAGTGTGTTGGTTGGTTATTAACAAGGAGATATGAGGCTTGAATGTGCATAGAATGTAAGAGTGCGGTTGGAGGGAGGGGGGGAGGGGGAGGGGGATAAAGAGGGGGAGGGCCTGAACCAAGAATAACAATTTTCACTATGCTCTGTATTTAAAAAAACTTATTAGTAAGTTTATCAATTATAAATTAAATTGCAATAATATTTTCTAATGTTACCTATATACTGTATTATAATCATAATTATTAGCACCGCGTTTTACTACCCGTTGGGGTTATACCTACTTACGCTAATGTGTAATGGTAGGGTGATTGTGAGATGAAATGGAGGACCTACAGTTTAACGTGGAATCTGAACCACGGTGGAAGCCTGGCATTCCACTATATACTGTATTATATTCATTTATATGAATACGTTTTAACACAAGTTTATCAGCAGCCTGATGTAGTGATAAAAGATTGAAAATGGTAGATCCATGTTTACAAATTAATTTGATTTTAGAATGGACACAGCCATCATTATTTTGGTAGTTAAAGTCTTTTCTGTGAAACCAACATCGGTGAACACTCAGTCAAAACGTCAAAATCGTCTAGTCTGATTTACCGGTGACGGGGGGAATGGGGTTTCAAATCACTATTGGGTGTATGGTGGATGGTTTCTACTTTGTTTCGTGCTCTCGCCCCATTAAAGCCTTTTTTAAAATATTTTCAGTTTTTGAAAAATAAGTATTCAGTAAACTACTCATAAATAAGTTTATACCCCAAAAAGAACTAAACATTGTTTTTTGTTTTATGTCTTCACACTACCAAAATACCAATTTTGAACCAAATAGATAGACCTATTTGTAAAATATTTCAAGTTCTTGAAAAATCAGTCATCAATAAATCACCCATAGATGAGATTTATCCCAAAAATAATTATACAGTGTTTTTTTTTAGGTCAATCAATACCAAGAGACCCATTAGGAATTAAATCATAATGGACATTTGTAAAATATTTCAATTTAAAAAAAAAATTGAATTAATAGTAAACTACCTTTAAACGAAATTTTGCCCAAAAACAAATTATAAAGTGATATTTTCCTTTTTAATCCCACTACAAATTTTCATTTTAAACAAATTTATAAGCCATTTAAAAAAAAATTATATTAATAATTGAAGGGCTACTGTAAAAAAAAATTTGTATGGTCCTATATAATCTAAATATCAAGTTTGAACAAAAAGGCAGACAGACAGACAGACAGACAGACAGGCAAAATCCACTTTTTTTAGGTTCATGATCACATAAAACGTAAAAAAAATCATAATCTCTAGATAGATTTTCCCAATCAATATACTTTCTCTAGATATGAAAAAGTAAACAAGAGCAAAAAAAAATTTAATCGGGAAAGCTTTGACCTTAATACTCCTTAATAATAATATTTTCGGCTCCTCGAGATAATTATCTCAAGACCATCAAATCAGGGGGTAGAATACACGTTATCAAACTAAGCTAAATTTTTCGGTTATGTTAAAAAGATATCCCCCGCTACTTGTAAGTGTGACCAGGTAGGTGAATTTGTGTCTCTTTATTTACAGCTGGTAAACATTGTCGTTTATCTTTCACAATTCGATGGTAAAACTAAGCTTTTCTCATCATTATTTCTTGGGAGAAGTCAACCCCGACAGTTTTATTGGCGAGGGAATGGTTGATGGCTCTTTAACACCTTGAAATGAGCTGTTTTATGGCACTCTAAAATAATACTAAAAAATCAACCCAAGGCAAGGTTTAAAGTGAACGAGCTAGATAGTGATTCACAAGAAATGGAAAGGTTAAGAAGAAAGACGGACAGTGTGACAGGTGAAGAGGTTAATTCCTTCTGAACCTCCTATATTGGGAGTGTTTTAAGATGACCTTGAGCTTTAGTGTGCTTGGTGAAGTTTTTTTTCTCTAGGCAAAGAGCTAAATGTGGTAATTTAATCTTTTCACAGGATTTATATGTATCTTAAAGTTGAATTACCCGCCTCGGTGGCGTAGTTGGCTAACGCGCTAGTCGTGTTGAGCTCGACCGCCGAGGACGGGGAGATCGAGGTTCGAATCTCGGTCGGGTGAACTGGGGTGGTTTTTCCTAAATGGTTTTCCACTCTCCCTCCACGCAAATGCGGGTTCACTTCCTCTAAATTCAACCCTCCCAATTCCTAATCCATTAGAGTAATTAGTACTTAAGCGTATAACCCGAACGGGTAGTAAGACGCGGTGCTAAATATTATTATTATTATTACTTAAAGTTGAATTAAATATATGTTGTGGTTCAAGATTAACTGACACCACGACACCATTGATTTCATGAACTCTGCACTCACCAGTGGCTACGAAAACAAAGGCTTCATACGCGTATTATGTGGTTTTCAGATAAGGAAAATTTAGGGTTTAAATTCCGTCTAGTTTTAGGTATTCTAAGGTGGTCTCAATCATTCACAAATTAGAGTACACCATCATTCAATTCTTATTTTCCCCATTCTTACCCCTTTAGTGTAGGCCCTCTATGCATGCCAATAATCCGGATGGTTAGTAAGACGTTGCTCACCTAAGAATAACCCTGGTCACGTGGTTTAAGGCGGGGACTCCCCCCTGCATTTTATCACCCTTAATAGAGATATTAAGACTCAAATAGCGTTTAGGTGCGCGAGGGGATTAAGAGGGGTGGGGTGAAGTGTAAAAGCGGACTAATACAGTTTAACACTAATTTTTTACCATTCCCGGAAATCCACCCGACACCCAAATGATTAATAGGCTGTAGCTTTACCCACCCGAGATAATTTGTCAAACTCTTCTAAAAAAAATCACCTCTTTTGCTTATAGACACGAAAAGCTAGACTAGCCTCATAAAAAACCTGAATATTTGTTTTAAAAAGTTATGTTCACGATTAAAGGTCAAGTAAAGATAAAAAAAGGACACCTAAGATAAAAAAAAAAGAGAAGAAAAGGCCCATGTATGAGAGTTTACTGCCATAGCTGGACGTTACATAGGGGGGTGTTGGAGCGTTAGGGAAAGATTTGAATAATTCACCCGCTTCACCGCCACGAGCGCTACAGTCGTAAGATTGAGTTGTAAAGCTATCACTGGTGAACTTTCCAACCACTCCTCTTACCCCCCCCCCCCCCACCCCCAACACACCCCCTTCTCAACCTCCTCACGGGTACGGTGGAGCCAGATGGAAAGCTCCTGTGGGATCATGCAAATTGGTTTCACGTCTCTCACGGGATTTAAGCCCGGGACGCCTAACACGGCCGTTCCAATAACTTCCGGGACGTTCGCGCTCGTCTTTTCCTCCCTCTCATCCTCTACACCCCTTTCCCAAACAAAACCCCTCACCTTCCTACGATGGAAACATGTTTCTCTGTTTGGTCGAAACGGATGGGAACTTGGAGATTTTCGGGTTTTCTTAATCAAAATGGAGGGCGTTGGCTTAAAAGAAAAGGGTCACCTTGTTCTCGAAGAAGATTGTCCCTACCTCTCTTCCCTCTATTCCCCTAAATCATCCATTCCGAGCACAATTCAGGCTTTTACATATTTTTATTCTTGGCAAAGAGATGTTTCCGAATAGCCTAATCCAATGTATTTAGTAATGCAGAAAACCACATTTCAATACGATTTCTGGTTCGAATGTAATCGTGTACCCTAATATTTATATTAATTATCCTTAAGATGATTTTTTTTCCCCTCTTCACAATGTCGATTTCCATCTTCTCTCCGAAATAAAAATGGAGAATTTCTCCTGCTAACAATATGGCACTGATGTGTAGTAATAGTTACTTACTCTATAGCATTAGGAACTTGTAAGTTCATTGAAACACTTCCAAAAATAGGCCACCCATCCCTATCTTGAGCTGGTTCTATCCAGTCCGCCTCATTACACCCGATCTCTTTAAGGTCAATTATAATGCTATCCTCTTATCTACATCTAGGTCTTCCCAACTTTATAATTTTATAAATGCATATTATATTGATTAATTCACAAATTTAATATTATATCTCCTTATAAAACTCTAATATGTGTTTAAAAACCCCATAAATAATTTTTATACCCCAATAACAAATACATAACCTAGTGCTAATTTTCTTGTAAAACACTGCCAAAATACTCATTTGGAACCAAATCATTTGAACCATTTCTATAATATTTCAAGTAATTGAAAAATCAGTCATCAGTAAGCTACCTTTCAACACATTTTTGCCCCAAAAACTAACTATACGGTGCTCTTTGTAATGTTAACCAAAACCTATATTTGCATTTTAAATTAAATAATTAAAGCTATTCTCGAAAATTTTTGAAATCCAAAAAAATTACTCATCAGTAAACTATCCTTAAATGAATGGTTAGGGTAAAAATAAATAAAAAATCTATTTTATGGTATAGCCCTATAAAATGTAATTATCAAGTTCGAACAAAATCCATCAAACTGTTTAAGATTCATGGCTGGAGACGAACAGAAGGACGGACAGAAATGGTAAAATCCAATATTTTGGCTTCGTGTTGACATAAGACGTAAACATTTTTCATAACCACAAGATTAATTTATTTCACGATCACAATACTTTCTCATGATATGAGAAAGTAAATACTACATTTAGCCTAATTTGTCAATTTTCACATGACTGGAAAGTCCAGTGGTAGAGCATTGGCGCGCTATGTCAAAGGTCACTTCCCCGATTCCTGTGCCCAGACGTCAGTTTACAGAAATTTGCGGGTATGTTACTTGATAAGGTTTATATCCGGTTTTTTTTTTAGCAGTGCGTCTTACTACCCATTCTGACTATACGCTTATGTGCTAGTTACGTTAATGGTTTAAGGGATGAGGAAGGTTATATTAATAGGAAGTGTATCCGCATTTGCATGGAGGGAGAGTGTAAAACAATTTTGGAAAAATAAATCAGAACACTTGGCCGAGATTCAAACCTCGATCTCCCGTCATCAGCATCCAGTCCACTGCAGGCAGGCCCGTATCCAGAATTTTTTTTTCGGGAGAAGCTCATTCTTCAAATATTGTCCGACGACAACGGTCATCTCAATACTAAATAGCTGTGGATGATTATTTTTAATTACCCGCGGAAACAACGAAACATATTTGAGGGAAATAATTAAATAAATTTACACTCTTGGAAATTAAAAATATAGTTTACACAGAGTTTAACTGTCCATTTTTATTTAAGATAATTTTATAATTTTTTATATTTTTATTATAGTTTTTAATATTTGTTTGGATTTCGGGGGGAGGGGGGCTTCACCCGTACGGGCCCCCACTCCCTGGATAAGTGCCTGACTGCAAGAGTAGCTCGTTAGACCACGCAGCCACCGAAGCGGGTGTGTGTGTGTGTGTGTGTGTGTGTGTGTGTATATATACGTAATTAATGATCCTTTCCATCTTGCGAGCTTCGCTGTTAATGAATATTAAATTGTACAAGCTTTCGCTGATTTCCATAAATGTGGTTAGCTTAAAACGTTTAAATGACAATGTAAGTTGTTGTGAGCTTTATTAATCTGGTAAAAATATTTGATAGGCCTATAAATATTTTGGAAGTACTTGTTTATATTATTATGCTTACAGGTGTTTTCACACAAGCGTAACAATCCCTTAGGAGATAATCCTGGGTTATTGTAATAGAAAAGTAGTTTTAAACCTTGGGTACATTGCGTATCTATTAGGAGTACGACCCATTTCAATGGCCACGAAGTCTAAGGCGTCACTCTCGCAATAAACTGGATTGTTGATGATGGGCAGAATGAGGTTTGAATCCCGGACAGGCGTACTTGGTGTATTACCTCAATTGTTTTCCATCTTTTTTCCACGGAAATATGGGTACACTTTCTCAAAATTGAAACTTCCTCATACCCAACACATTATATACCTAGCTATTCCTCAAACTTATTAAAGAGCTTTTTAAAACTTCATTAAATGAGCTATCACAACTTTATTTAATATTGGGAACTTTAGTTCATCGTTAATAACCGAACGAAAAGTATATAATAGATAAAAATTCTAATTCTACGCTTGTATTTGAATTTCCCTCTATTCGAAGGCGCGTTTGCTTAAGAGCACGTAGTTCTCTTGTTGTCTAAGAGATGGCAGTGGCGCAGAGCTTTTATTTCCAGTCAATTTATCCAGCGACTCCAGGTTCACAAAACGGCCGCTAGCTGATTCATCGTGGTACTCGCATTGTCAGCAAACTGAGTCGATGTATTTTTTTAAATTGAATAATTTATAAGAAAAAAATTTCATTTTAATTAATTGAGCTTAGAAAAAATATACCAAATAATTAATAAGCAAAATGAATTATAATTCCTTGTGAATGCAATTTGGTGATTAAGAAAATCCTTCACTAAAAAAAAGAGTGTTTTATTACTCAGTCAGAAACAGAAAGAGATCAATTAGATCAAATGTGCCACGTGGGAGGACTTTTTTATTTTCCCCACTACATGATAATATGTACCCCATTTGGGGATAAACAATTTTGAAAAAAATAAATATTTTTGACAATTATATTTCTGCTTCCGAGAACCCTTAAGGGTTGGTGAGAGTAACTATTTCTTTTTATGTTTACTTTAAGTTTTTTCCTGTATATTGGTAACCAAATAAAAATTACTGATGAAAGAAAAAGTCAGAAACACAGCTCTAAGAATATTTCGATTTATTATACGTAGGTAATTATTAAGTTTAAATAAAGGTTATTTATGGGGAATAGAACTTATTTAAAAATATTTCAAACTGTTTGTTCATTTGATATAATGGAAGCTAGATATAATGACTACATTTGAAATTTAACTCAAATAAACTCTTCAAATACTATCCACAAACAATCTAACTAGGCCATAGTCATGTAATATAGAAAACATATTTTATAACAAAGCTATCATTTATCTTTCCTTTTCTCAAAATTAAATAAATGTTAACAATTACTGTCACATCTATAATCTGGAGTACCTATTAAGGAACTGTCAAGTTGGTAAAATACCAAGAAGCAAACCCAATTAAAGGCATTGGCTAATAAGATAACGTAGGAATAATTCTATCAATTTGTTTTAAAATAATTTAATTATTTTTCTAGCACCATGTATTACTACCCATTTGGGTTACACTCATATATACTAATTATTCTAACGGGTTAGGAATGACTAGGGTTTAATTTATGCTAAGTGTATTTGGATTCTTGCGGAAATAGACTGGGAAACCATTTAGGAAAAAACCACCCTCGGTACACCCGAAAGTGATCGAACCTTGATATCCCCGTCATTGGCAGTCTAGTATATTATGATAGTGACGCCTTAGACCATGCAGCCACCAAAAAGGATTAAAATACGTTTTATAGGCACTAATAAAGTTATTATCATCTGGGACTGAGATTCTAGTCATCTAAAAATCAGATGGACCCTGTCTTATTTTACAAGACACAAATACTATGTATTTGACACAACCGAGATCTGAACCAAGGTGTCTAAGATGTGAACAGTAGCTCTAAGATCTTGGCCATAGCCGAATTCCTCAAGCAAAGCGAATTGTGCGAAGCTTTCAAATACAATGAACCCGCGTGAACTGATAGCAAAAAAAAAACAACCTAATCCAATCTGCTATGCGGGTAGCATCATTCGTACTGTGTGTGCTACCCCTTCTTTTGCTTCCACATCTCAGAAACCCCCGTTGGGAACCCCAAAGAGCTACCGACTCTCCGGAGCCGTCGATATGGTGACCATCACCATTTTATCCTGTCCGACAAAATGGCTGACATCATGGAGAAAACGCTCCCGGAAACCGGAAGAGTGAGAATGAAGGTTCCGGGTGACGATCTATGCAAGGGAAGAATGGATGGTCTCGGAAAAATAAAAATAAGGGTGGGTCGTGGGGGTGATATGGCGGGGGGTCGGAGGATGTCGTCTGAAAGGATTCTCAGATAGTAGTAGTTGGAAGTTTCTATTGTGAATTTCTTGCTAGTAGGTCGAATGGGGGGAACATATATTCCCCTTTACACGACGAAGGCTTGGTCTAATAAACTGTGTTTGGAGCTTATATCTATAGTCCAATTTTCGTAGGAAGAGCCTTTTAGAAATACAATTTTTTATGCCAATATTGATATTATTATTAATTTTACTATTATTATTATTGTTGTTATTATTATTATTAAATAGGTGGGCCTATTGATAAATCTAACAAAAGTGACAGCTGCAGATTACATGTTCTGATATATGAATGTGTGAAAGTTGATCTAGTAGCTCTTCTGGCTTTTTATGAAAAGCGGACTGTATAGTCGTTGTAGGTCGACACATTTTTCTGATGGTATACAATAATAATAATAGTACATTTCACTAGATTGTTATTACTACATTTCAAATAAACCTGCGTAAATATTGAACTTACACCACCTAATTGTATTTTACCCGTTTTAATCATGATTAAGTTCTCTCAAATATTCATGTTTATTAATTTTGCCAATACAATTTGTTTTGAGTCACGTCTGACTACTCATCCGGGTTATTCAATACTCTAATGGGGGGTTACAATGATTTATATTTTTGAGTGGCTCTGCATCTTGCTTCCCTACCGGGCTTAACGCAGATTTACACCGTTGTGTTGCAATGTGTAAAGTAGAATTTATAAAAAAAAAATACTAAAATTTTTAAGGACATCCTCAAACAAAGTTAGAGGGAGCTCAACTCCCCTACCTCCCTATCCTCTCCTCCAGAGGATGTGCTGTTAAACAGTCTTATAGCTCATCTATAATGGGAGTTTAAGTAATTGCCAGTTGGAGGAAGGTTCTTTATTGCAAATATTGGCTGAAAGTCACTTACGTAAACCCATTTGGAAAAATGTTTGCTTAGTAAAACTATACTATTAATAACCCACTTCAGTGGCCGCGTGGTTTAACGCGCTACTCCCTTTTTGGACTAGACTGCCGAAGACGGCGAGATCGGGGTTTGATCCCGGTAGGGTGCACTGAGGGTGTTTTTCCTAAATTATTTTCCACTCTCCCTCCACGCAAATGTGGGTGCATTTCCTCTAAATTAAACCTTCCTAATCCCTAAACCATTGGTGTAATTAGTATATAGGTGTATACACCAAACGGGTAGTAAGACGTGGTGCTAAAGATAAAAATATATACTTTCAACCAACGTTTGTATTACCTACTGTTAACTGTCGCTTACCTACACTACCACCGTATATTAGCTATAGCTAGGTACAAGCAAGGCCGTTTGGTTGTTGCGACGGAAAAGTGGTCTGTCCAAGAAGAGAAGAAGTAGCTCTAATATTAGGCCTAGGTGTAACGTTTCTTTAAGTTCACCTATTACGATAGTGTTGTTAAAAAATTTCACGCTCGCGGTTAATTATCCGGATGATACTTTAAAAAAAAAAGTCTGATAAGACTCAATGCCCTAAAATCTTGCCAAGCAGATCTAAAATTACATGGAGAGAATATTGCATATATAGAAGAATTCCGGTGTCATCCCCGGAAATTTATTTTAGGTTGAGGGAATTACTATATGTAGTGGCTTGTTGGGAAGTCCCCAATTAGGTGATACCATAATTCTCATTCGAAAGGCATCAGTTCTCCCCCGGCTTTAAATAATTATACAGGAGGGAACTATTGTCACTTATTCGGATGTGCTTAATAACCTCAGTCTTAAATTACACCCCTCGTAATCTGTCTTACAAAAATACATGGTAGCCTATTGTAACTGTTATGGGATGTATAAGACTTCAATTAGCCGATAACGCGGGCATTGAAAAGGAATACAATCATACTTTACTAACAATACTTTCGGGAGAATTTAAACACCTTAAAACAAAGCCTCCTTAGATATGACCCTGGTCGAGATCTATGAACTATCAGATTATAAAATTGACCATCCTGTCTTTAGTCTAATAATAATAATAATAATAATAGATCAAGCAGGACTGGCTGGATTGGAATGGTTTCATTCTCTAGAGCCAAATGGCTACACAAATGTCATCAGATATTTATACTGTCGAGGGATCATATAATTCTGGCGAAGCAAAATTTTGAAATTGAGACTGCGAATTTATGATGGGTGTTTGTAGACGGTCCTTTGTTTAAAGGGTGACCTGGTGGTCTAGGGGTAAGGTGTCAGACTTCTGTGCTGGGGGTCTGGGGTTCAATCCTCGGTCCCGGCACAGATTTATCTGATTGCCAAACCCTTCCTTCACCTCTGACAAGACTTGTATTAATCACAACTTGTGAATGTGAGGAATGCCAGGCCTCCACCGTGGTTCGGATTCCACGTAAAACTGTAGGTCCTCAATTTCATCTCACAATCACCCTACCATTACACATTAGCATAAGTGCGTATAACCCGAATGGGTAGTAAGACGCGGTGCTAATAATAATATTCCTTTGTTTAAAACATCCCGATTTGGTTCATTTTTCTACCTCGAACTCGCAATATAACTACCCCTCCCACCCCCCCAAAGATGGCACTCTCCTTACATTCATTACAATCTCAACCGAAAGCCGGCAGTTGCTATAATGTTACATCATGAGATTTCCCGACACTAAGATTTCGTTCCCCACCGTGGTAAGAATTAGATTTACGGGACAAGTCTAGTCTCTCGGATGATTTTTTTTTCATGCCTCCCTAGTATTTAATGGCCTTCTTACTTGCCGCGCTGTCTTAAGGCGATTACTTTTGGACATGAGATGTGAGCACAATTTCCAAGACCAAACTAACTTGTTACGTGTGTGTCTTGAAGATTGGAGGCTAGTGGTATCATATAGAACCTAGTATCGGAGAAAACCTGTTATAGAAACGTTCACAGAGAACATAATGTTTATTTAAAAGCATCATAATATATTTCCCTTGAGAACATCCCGATTATTTAAGCATACTGAACTTAGTAAATTATACTACTATAAAGCCACATGGCTGACTCACTCACTGACATTAATGTTTACTCACTTACAGATGTTCAAGAAACTTGAAATTTGGCAAACTTAGTTTTTAACCTACGGGAAAACTCCAAAAATTAAAAAAAAAAAAATTTTAAACCCCGAAAAAATTTCAAAATGGCGGATCAACTTTAAAGTCGGTGCAGACCTTTCTTTGACCTTTCTTGTGGCTAAACGGTAAGACCTATCAAAAAACGGATTGCACCAGCAGCTACGGATTTGGCGAGATCCAAAAGTTTGATCCTATTACTTTTGTCGTATCTCCATTGGTTATACCTTAGATAGAGCTAGATTTTTTGATTTTGGGTAAATTTTGCACTTTTTCCACATATTTTTTAAATTTTCTGACACACTTATGGGAAACCTAGAATCATAAGACTTAGCAGACATATTGGCACATTCAATTGCCATAAGTGTGCCAAATTTAATGATTCTAGCTGCCCTATAAGTGTGGAGAAACTAGAATAATATGTGAAAAATACAATAAAATACCGGTAACTTTAAGTTATGTTCAAAACAACGCTGGAATTACATTAGTTTACATCCACTTGCAAGGAAAACCCCCTGGGGGTATGGGGGTGGAGCCCCCAAAGAGCAAAGCGAGTTCCCTATAAGGCTGTGAATCTACATTATTTAAAGGCATTTATAAGGCTGTGAATCTATATTATTTAAAGGCATTTCTTCTTAGAGAATAATTATGGGATACTCTTACATTATATGGCTCAATAGTATAGAATAATAGTAAAGATATTAATTATATTTAAATTCATAAATATATGCATTCAATTTTATTCGTAAATACATTCTTTCTGTTGACATGGCTCTTTTCTTTTTCCACTGAGTCGTACTACCCGTCTGGGTTTTACGCATGTATTAATTACGCTAATGGATCAGGGATGAGACATGTCGAAATTATTGAAAGTGGTGCCGCATTTTCGTGGTGAGAGAAAATGTAAAATAAACTAATTTTCCACGATATTTCAGGCGAAATGTCGTAGTTCTGAGATTAAAGTAAATGTCTGGAAACACTATCAAGCAGCCTTAGAACAAACGATGACATGTTTTAATATGATACGCCACGATATCTCCCAGTCATCAGCAATCTAGTCTGCTGTCAGAGTACTGCCTTAGACCATGTGGCTACTGAAACGGGTCTATATTATTTTACTATTATATAATTATTATTTAACACGTTCAATCAAACATGGTAAACACACAGATATAAATCAGTAAGGGAGATAACACAGCGCTTAAACACGTTGGAGACTTTAAGAAATCTTCCTTATTTAAGAAGTGGTTTGTTGTTTTAGATTATGGCTCACTCAGAGGAAAAAGGATATAATAATGGAAATATGTCGTTACATGACTAAATAATTTTCATTTTATGTTTTTAAATTACTTTTTTTAACTATCAAAGAAAAGGTGAAATTAACTTATTTTCAACTATGTTTCAGGCGAAATGTCGTAGTTCTGAGATTAAATTAATTGTCCGGAAACGTTATCAAGCTGCCTTAGAATAAACGATAATATGCCAAGATGAGGATTGTTTTATTGGTTTTTGTAATTTATATCTGTCATTCACATAAGAAATGCTACAGTGTGAGGATGTTATCTTTAAAGTTGGTGGTGCCGTCAACATTAAAAGATTATTTGGAGAGGGAAAAGATAGAGATATAAATCATTGTAATATTAATAATAATGATACATTTATTAACCCACAGACTGAAAGACACTTGGTTGTGATAGTAAATACGTCATTCAGGTGTATTAATTGACTTGAATTACTATCCAGTATACAAATAAGCTAGGGACTTTAGTTAAATGAGTGGTGAGAGGTCCTGTTGTAACTCGACTATTTGGTAATTGGTTTGTCTGTCTGTCCGTTAGTCAGTCCATCCGTCCATTTGTTCTACGATTACTCCCAAATGCGTTGTACAATTTAACGAAATTTGACAAGGACATTCTTTGAGTCTAGGCCAAATTACGTATGTAGAATGCGGAGTCTATGATTTCTTTTAAATTTTGACATCTTTTGCGAGAATGAAGTCTTAAACCACACACACATAAAGGCTATTCTCTATAAATATATAATAATATTTATTAGCTTTCTGTACAACTTGATCATCAATAAAAAAATATTAATTTCAAGTCCAGGGAGAAATTATAGGAGATTTTTCAACTTAAAGTCCTTAGAAAAATCTTAAAATTGTGACAAAGATAAAAACTAAACCTACTTGGCATTTTTTTTAAATGACGGAAGTGAATTCTACTATTAATATAACTAGTAGTCATGTACTGTACATTAATATTTAGTATGTAAGTATTTTATCAGTATCCTTTAAATATAAATCAATATATTTAAAATGTGTCGTATTAACGAATTTTAAATAGAACAGAGAAAACCAACATTTGTGTTATATTTCGTAGCATTGTTTGACTAAAGAATAGTTTATCAACCAGTTCATAGTTCATAGAACTGGAAATTAAATTAGGGCATAAGTTATCATACAAAACCAACCTTTTGATTTATTATGAATTAGGGATATATCTTTGGTAGTAGAGTCAGGTTTTAAAAGACCAAATTTATAAATATGCTCTATTCCAACGTTAAGATGATCTGCTTTGGTGGCCGCAAGGTATAAGGCGTCACTCTCGCGTTATATTGGAGTTCCAATGACAGGAAGATCGAAGTTAAATCCCGGTCAGTTTTACTGTAATGGCTTTTCCCTAATGGTTTTCCACCTCCCCTTCACGTAAATGCGGGTATACCTTCTTTAAATTCAACCTTACTCGTACCTAAAATCATTGGCGTAATAAGTACATAAGCGTATATCCCCAATGGGTCGTAAGACGTGGCGCTAAAAAAATAAAAAATAAACTCGCTGTTGAACTTATGAAAATTAAATAAAAATCAGAAATCAATTATTGAATATTAAAAAAGAAACGTTTCTTTAACTTTAGTAGACTCTTCAGGTAACGGTAGTTTTACATAATGGCTGACTCACTGCTCTGAAATAAGCCCCTTAATTAAAATACCACGCGATGGTTAGAAAATTTAAGAAAGCTCTCCATTTTTGCCGGCAATTACATCTGTCAATGCCCGAAAAGATTACAAACTCTAGGGGGGGAAAAAAGGCTCGCCCAAATGCTCTTCGTCAGAGAGCCAACGCTATTTTCACTCCTGTCGCAGAATGTTTTTTAGCCCTCATGTCACGAGTGCAAGTCCCCCCTTTTTTTTTTCATCCCCCCTGTCTTGAACGTGGGGCGATTACGAAGAACATTTTTTTCTCCCTCCAAGAGGTAAGGAGGAAATGACACGGAAGGGAGGATAGCGGCAGTCAGGAAATGAAGAGTTAATGAAGAGAACACAAGACAAATGGAGAGATAGAAAAGAGAAGGGAGCTAATGTTTGTCTTCTAGAACCAACCAACGCTCTGCTAAAAGATCTAGAAGACTATTGGCGACAGAAAATCAGGGTTAGATGAGAGTTGCGCTTTTGGAGACATTGTAACACTTTAGGAGATCTGTATGCAGATTTGATTTGGGTTTCTCATCTTTGTATCAAGCTTTGTTTTGATTTTCTGTATATAAATACAATATTTGTTTAAATTTTCACCTGTTTTATAAATTGAATTACAAAAGACACGTAGAATCGTTGAAGATAAAAGCGTTTTAAAAACACGTGGTTTGTTTTGATAGTATAACTAAAACTAGACCTATCATCAAATGTATACACAAACATGACCAAAAGTCATGGAGCCTGTATAATTTTTCCTTTAATAAAGTACAGAGTTCATAAGATGATTGAAAATGCCACGTGGCACTTTTTCATTTCCGGTCAGAGATATTGGTGTTCCCGTCAAATGAGCAATGGCTAGGCATGCGTAGGCCGACTCTATACATAATAATAAGCCGGGCATGGATTTTGATGACTTTTTTTTATTTCATAACATACAATTCTCATATTTACATACACAATTTTCATGATCCCTATGGTTGTATAAATTTATATTTAACAGGTCCTTTTTTTGGGTCACTTTTGTCATTTTAGTATTTTAGGTCCACCTTTATTGAGTCGTGTTATTCTTTTAGTCATGTTTAGACATTTTTAGGCACTTTGATTCATGTTAAGGCATTCATGTTGAATAAGTATATTTGTAAATATTACCAATATTTTTAAATGCATACATTTTTTCAACATTCAGTTATCTCAATGCGAATATAGTGTAGGCCTTGAACCTTGTATCATCTTTACTTGTATGGTTGTAAAATACACATTCTTGGTGATTCAATGCAACTAGTATGTAGAGGATTGTTTTGGGAGGGGGTAGCTATTACTTCTGAAACAGATATTTGTAAATCAATGCTATATCTAGCAAAATGCAAGAGCATAGTTGTTAAATGCTTTTTATTGTGTGTGTGTATATATATATATACACACACACTTTAATTTACATTATGTAAAAAACTTGTTTGATTAAGTCATATCCATTTATTAAGAGTGGTTGTACTTATTTTTAAGTCAATTTTTGAAAATTTGAATACAATCTTATAATTTTTAGATCATTTGTTGGGCAATTTTTTTTTTTATAGTTGATCAAAATTCAGTCCCTGGTAAATAAGTCAATTATTTTGTCTCTCTTAATTAAAAAGACCCCTAAAATAAACGGGGAATCTAAAAAAAACAAACAAAAATATTTTTTTTTCCGTAAGTCAGCATCTCGCTATACCTCCCCAGCCCCAAATCTTGTAACCAATCAGGAAACACCGCAAATGCAAGTGACAGTTTGTACGTTTTTTCACTAAAAATAAATGAGCCAGTGGTTTGCGTTTTACTTGTCTCACGGACATTTGAGTCTGCAGATACAATGGGAGTCAATGATCCGGAAGAAGGGCTGAAGATAATGTCTGATGGGTCTAGTTATTGCGCCACCCGCGGTAGGTTTGTGAATTAAGGGAGGGGGGAGGCTTAAAGATAGGGCCTGCAGGTAATTGTTTTGCAAGGAAGGTGGCTTCATTTACGTTGAGAAATAATGAATAAAATTTAAATGTGTGTATGCGAAACGGCTTTTAAATTAAGAGGAACAATACTAACCTTGGACGATTTATCTCTTTTTCTAGTCACGGCGTCTCACTACCCTTTAGGTTATAGGCACACATACTAATTACGCTAATGTGTTAAGAGATTAGGTAGAAATAATCTAGATAAAGTGTACCCCCGCATTTTGTGGAGGGAGAGTACAAACCATTTGGGATAAAACACTTTCAGTATATCCGATCAAGGTTCGAAAACAAATCACTCCCCACTTTCGGCAATTCAATCTTTTGGCTAAGACTTGGCCAACATATAATTGGATTATCAAGTGCAAAAACACTACATATAATATTGTTTTAAGCAATATTTCAAAAAATTGCTTATTATATATTTTTTAAATAAATTATAAAAGCTCTTGCTATTTTTTTAAAACCATAGATTATTTACGTGAGGCTTATGAAATTGGAATGTATGTGCTATGAGATGATTGAAAAGACCGGATATTTTAATAATCAATAAATGTAGATTAGCTGTTAATTTTATTTAACTTTTGAATTGAAAAAAAAAACATTCTCACACAAATACACGTAAATCACGAGAAGATTTTCATTTAAAAAAAATTGTTTGATATGAAGTATTGTAAACACTTTATCTAAGTTAAGCAATGACCTCATTTTTGACAGTGTCACTTATTTAAATTCTACTCGACGAAAAGGGCAATGTCTTGGACAACATTCCCTTTTAAATCATGTGACCTTCAATGTGTAATTGGTGAAAAATAAAAAAACAAAAAATTGAACGATTGACCGGAAGCCCCGAGATATATTATTTTTTACTCGTGATGGAGGTTGAGATATTTTAGAGGCGTTTACATCGAAAACGGCCTAAGGGTATAAATACCATATTACAGATTAAATTGTTATTTACGATAACTTTTTAATCTTCTCAAAGCTACTTTCTCATAGATAAAAAAAACTCTACACTTTGTCACATATTTGTAGATGAGAGAGCTCAGCAGTTATGTTTTAAGTTTGAGATTCAAGGCTTATCTTTTTATCGTCTCAGTCTACTTATCATATGGTTGAATTCCTGAACAAGCCAAAATTAAAGGTCTGTTTCCAAATAAAAAAGTAAAACACTTACACTATGGCGTTTAATTTATTTGGCACTTATTCATACAACCCATCCGGGGTACCCTTATTTAATTAGTCAAACGAGAGTGGGCAGGAGTAAGGTAGAGTATTAGATGAAACATAGCCGCATTTGTGAGAAGGTAGAGTGGGAAACTATTTTAGTAACAAAACACCCTTAGGATGTATACATTGATCTCCTTCACCTCCAAACTAGACCAGATGATATTGACGGTTAGTCCGCGTTCCTCCCGATTCGCGTTCTGTTACATTTGTCTTTGTATTAAGTCTTTAACAAATATTTAACACATGAATGAGCCACTAGAGTAGTTTTATGTCTTTAATAAACTAGGATGGAGTTATATCTCAACCAGATGTACTTTATATAATTTTTACCCCAACCCAAGCTAGGTCTATTTAAATTCTACGCTAATTTTAAAATTCACCGTCATATTGTTCTTGAAAGCGAGATAATTTAAATTGCGAAGGCTGATATTTACAGTAAAGCGTATGAATAATACAATGTTTATAGGTATTTAACGTGCCCTTTCTAAACCAAATGACTGGGCCTATACCAGCACACTATTTATAAACTAGCTTATATCTAGAACAGACACAACATTCAGCCCCCAACCCCACTGTGAAAAGGGAAATACACATTTTGCCAATGATACATTTCTAGGCAATGATGCAAATTAAACCCGGGACCCTTAACTTATCAGGTAAAATAAATTAGAAAAATATTTTTATAAGGCAGTAAACCATGCGAGATATATTATATAAACGAGATTTTTAAAAAAAACTCACTTTTATCGACATCTTTTAATTAAATACCATTATTTTGATTATTACAAATATTGCCTATATTAATGGTTTGTGTTTTAAGTGAAACTTACGTATATTAACCGGTGCCAATGCAAAGCATTTTTTAAACTACCAAATTATTCATTTTGACAGTGAAACTTTCCTGTTTTATTTGTTGGTCGAATTGAGCCCTCTGTGAGTTACGCCCTTACTCAACTAAATCGTATCATATAACCATGTAGGGTAAAGAAACTCACCCTAACAGAAGCAGCGTCCTATTGGATCGGTAGCGGAGGATAGAATCAAATAAACTTCCGAAGGAAAGTTGCGCTTAGAGCAGGAAATGGCTTCTCTATATACAAGAAATACTATTTCACTCCATTCCACTCTTCAAACCCCTCCCAACTCCTTCTCTCTCTTTTTTCTTTTTTCTAGTAAGGACAGAATAATGATCTACGAATAAGAAAAATATAAAAATAAAACTGAAGAGATTTAATTTTATTGGTAATGAAAATCGGACCAGTTTGAAAACTTATATATTTTTTCAGATGAGTTTTCCAAACTTGTTGACGCCTATAAGTAAGAAAATTATTTTGTTTTCACTCAAAGTTGATATCACTTTAGTTTCTAGCAGTGTTTATTCTTATATACAGGTTGATTCGAAACTCTCTGTAACAACTTTAATGGGAGATAGTAAACACTAAAACAAAAGTATTTTTCGTTAGTGAACTCATGTCCGCAAACGTCACCTTTTTGGTGTTATAGGGCGCAGTTGGGTGGCGCGTCAATTAGCTTTATTTTTTGCCATTGTAATTATTCATAACGCGGACTTGATTCATATATTATGGATAATTCCACTGATTCTGAGATGGCTGAAATCATTCTAGCCTATGAGGCCGCCAATGAAAATGTAAAAGCTTCTGTAAGATTGTAACGTGAATGGTAGCCTTACAGACTTGTGCAGAACCACCAAACAATTGCGCGTTTGCACAGGTAACTTTTTGAAACTGGAACATTCCATGTAAACATGCAAGATACCGGTTGGAAGAGAACTAATTGCACTAGTGTTACGGAAGAAGAGATCCTAAAGTGGATTGAGGACAATCCAGGCACAAGCACGCGAGCTGTTGCATGTATCCTAGGTGTGGCCCAACTCACCGTATGGAGTGTGTTGCACGAGCAGAATATACAGCCTATTCGTCTTTAGAAAGTCCAGTCATTGGACCATAGAATTTACCCTTTGCGCATAGAATTCCCACGGTGGTTTTTACGGCAGTGCTCAGGACAACCTGATTTTCCAGCTCATGTGCTCTTCACAGATGAAGCATCTTTCACACGTGAAACGGTGTGTAATATGCACGATGCTCATCTTTAGGCGCACGTCAATCCACATGCTACACAGACACATGCTTATCAACAACGGTTCACCATAAATGTGTGAACGGCTATCGTATATGATTTTTTGATTAGGTCATTGAGGATTGAACTGCTGAACGATATCTCCGTGGCTGTTCGCCGTTGAATATGGTTTCAACCAGACTGGGCGCCAGCACATTTAAAAATTGATGTGCGAGACTATTTGAACACCACTTTTGAGTGCTGATGGATAGACTGGGGTGGACCCGTCAATTGTCCACCACAATCACATGATTTTACATGCCTAGATTTCTTCCTCTGGGGTTACCTTAAGAGGTTTGAGCACGAGACTCCCACTAACTCCGGTGAGGACCTCATCGCAAAAGTCACTGTCATCGGTGCAAGTGTTTGTGAAATTGAAGAAATCTTTGAAAATGTACGGCAATCAGTGCGTCGACGCTGCTAGGCATGTATTACTGTTTACTGTCTCTCCGATGGGCAACTGCTTTAAAATTGTAGAACTGTTGTGTATAAAAATTATGCTAACACTTTCTGCCTTTCATGTTTGTACCAACAGCATCCTCTGTCACCTAGGAGTGACGTCTGCGGACATATATATATTAACGAAAAAGGTTAGTTTTAGTGTTGCCTACCTCCCATTGAAGTTAGTACAAAGAGTTTCAAATCACCCTGTACAGACTGTACTTGAATTGCGTTTTTAAATTAAACTTGTGATTATGTTTACGTATACATGTTTTTAATGACATAAGAGTACATAATACATGTTTTTAATGACATAAGAGTACATAAGATACAAACTCTTATGTTTTTTTTTCTTAAATAAATGATCGATTCTCTTAAAGTTATTTATTCCTAATTTCCAAATAACCTAAGAACTCATTTAGTTTAGATTTTATTTATATTAGGTTTACTATCTTAATTTTAAAAAGCCTTATTCTTATACCAGGGTTAAAAAAAAATTTAGCTACCACCTGCCAGGAATATCCATCCACATTTAATTAAACTAGTGGGAAAGGGAAGAATAATTAAAAATTAAAGTAAAGCTACGCTAAATACACCCCGTCAAGGATTCGGACCCTGACATCACCGTTACTGGAAAACTAGATAACATAAGCAGGAGCCCTACCTTTAATCCGCATTCCCACTGATGAGGGTGAATTTAGTCAGGTGTTTATTACACAATAGACTTTTATTTTAGAAGAGATTTGGTGGCTATTATTTTAAAAACCTATTTTTCAGGCCATTTTAAATCCTAAAAGACAAATACATTTCTAGTATTTAATTATAATGTATTGGTAAACGAAAAACCTAAATTCCCTCCTTTACGAGATTTTTTTAGAAGTAGATAGGATCGAATCAATGAAATCTTAGTTTCAAATGTACCTTATCTTCAATAATCTCCAAATACTTTTTGTTCACAATAAAACCTAAAGAAATTTATTAATTGTAATAAATTCTTGTCTAGAACTTTTTTTTCTCTTCAATATCATTTTCAAAAATAATTCTAATCACCTTTTAATCCATCATAACTCTTAAACAACTAATACATTTTTAGATTTAGGTTTTCCACAAAAAGACTTTATACATTTTAAATAGCTTTCTAATTCGACCTTGTGTTGTTTTTCTCTACGGTCGTATCCCTTCCCCGCTTGAGAATTTATAGACTTGATTGTAATATCTATTTCTATCGTAGCCTTAAAAAGAAGTGGTTGAAGGCTTCTGGAGGCGGGACGTTGTAAATCTATTGAAGATGCTTTTATCTGGTGGTGTTTAATTTATACCTTGAGCAACCAATCTTTCGGAGCTGGGCTGACGATTACACACACGATATTTTATGTGGATACTTTAAACCTAAACGTAATATTATTTTATGTATGGAATTGGTTTCTTATCTCCTTCAAGATGAGCAAATAATGATCTACATGTTTAAAATGTTTCGTTAATCTTGAACGCGTTCGATCAAATTGCTCGTACACGGTCAACAGAATTTGGAGCTACAAAAAGAAAATGGAATGCCTTCTATGAAACCTGAAGTACCTGGTGGTCTAGGGGTAAGGTGTCAGACTTCTGTGCTGAGGGTCCGGGGTTCAATCCTCGGTCCCGGCACAGATTTATCTGAATGCCAAACCCTTCATTCACCTCTGACAAGATGTGTATTAGTCACAACTTGTGAATGTGAGGAATGCCAGGCCTCCACCGTGGTTCGGATTCCACGTTAAACTGTAGGTCCTCCATTCCATCCCACAATCACACTACCATTGCACATGAGCGTAACTGCGTATAACCCGAACGGGTAATAAGACGCGGTGCTAATAATAATAAACTTATATGAAAATTGATTAAATTAAATTTAGGAGGCAATCAAGCTATATTAATTAAAAAGTATATCTTATTGGTAAAAGATATATTAAAGTATAGATATGTTTGGCAATCTATTGTGTTGCAATTACTCATCACTCATTTGTTAGTAAAATTATTAATATACAATGATAAAGCTTGATATTAACTATACAAAAGGTGATTTAATGGATTTAATATAATATTGTGACACGTTATTTGACAGCTGATAATGTTCGACATTTTGTCTTAACTGGCAGCGTGTTTGTCCACTGAGCTAAGGGTCCCGGGTTCTATTCCTGGCATGGCCGAAAAATGTATCGTTGGTGAAATGTGGGTTTCCCCGTAAACAGTGATGAATTAACGGCTGAGAGCTGGATGTTGTGTTTGTTCTAAGTTTAAATTTATCTCTAAACGTGTTGATATAAGCAGTGTGATCATAGAGTGAACTTTAAATACCCTAAATAAATTAAATAAACTGATCAAATAGGGCCTATATAAAATTAATTTAATAAACTATAAGCTAAGAGTTGAAAAAATTGATAATTGAATTATTTATTAAAAATTACTTATAATATTTTATTAGTATAATAAATATCTATGATAATACTAAAAAAAATATTCAAACTTTAAACACATAAATAGACATATAAGTAGTGAAGAATCAAATAGACAAAGCTATTATATTTGGTGGACTAAACCAAAGGTCCCTGGTTAAATTCCCGTGCCCCGGTGTCAATTTTTCAATTTTCAGAATATAGACTTATAAGTAGTGAGTTTTATAATTGGATGGCTTAACAATGAACTATTAACACACATCACACAACAAAACACATCTTATCAACTAACTTAGCGAGACAAAATGTTAAATTCAACACATCAAACTCGAGCATCTACGTAGAAACATGGCCTAGCTGTAGAAAAGTATGAACTTTTAAACATGTATAAAACATTTTCATCAGCACCACCTGGGCTCAAACCAAGGCCCCCTTTACTTGTGGTTGATTATTCTAATAACTGCTAGAAAATCTGCTAAATCTACTTTCATGTCTTCACACATAAGGCTATTTAATGAATTATAGTTGTCAGCCACTTTTGATAGATCATTCATATAACAACAATAAATAGGCATATAGTAAAATGTTATCATTGTTGAAAAAAAATTAAAAAAATTAATGTGTTTTCAAAAAGTTTATTTTTGGAAAAATCCTTCATTGCTATTTGAATGATAACTGTATACAATGTGTCCGTAGCTCACTTCGGTAGCCGTATGGTCTTAGGCGCTACTCTACTGATGAAGATGGAGAAATCGGGGTTCGATCCCAGTCGGATGGACTGAGGCTGGTTTATCCTTTGTCATTTTCCCCTCACCTCCACTCAAATTCGGGTACACTTCCTCTAAATTCAACCTTCCTTATCCCTAACACAATAGTGTAAATTAGTACATAGGCGTATAACCGGATGGGTGGTAAGACGTGGTGAGAAGTTGTATATAAAAAAAAGGATGGCTGCAGATAAAATCATTAGACGTGTGACTACGTGAAATTAAACTTATATATTTTCTAGCTGTCAGATAAGGCGCTTGAACTGTAACAGTTAAATACCCCAAAGAGATACAATAGTGCCTATTAACTTGTTCACTCCTTGCATAAAGACATTTTATAAATTCCCTGTCTTCAGACGCCACTGATTAAATTCTGTTTTACCCAGATCCGGTGTATCATCACAGATTTCACGATTGTATGTAAATGAAGACCCTTCTCCCCATTCATCCTTTCTTATCGTTTATTGTTTACTCTCTCTCTTTCTCTTACATCTCCTCCCACGCTATCCCTTCTCTCTCTCTGGTTTATTTGAGTATTTATCCCCCTCTCCCGCTAGGCAATGTAACGTACGGCGCATCGTGTTGTAATGAGATGGTAGTTTTTGATCGCTACCTGCAATCAGTTGAAAACCTCGCGGTGTTTTTGTTTTTTTTCTGGCTGGTCTTTAATTACAGGAACAAGCTGGTAACCGAAACCTACGTCAAAGCACGTACAGGCGTTTTGGAGAATTTGCCGATTTAACTCCTCGTATAATTATCGCACTACGTAATTTACTCGCTGAACGAAACCAAGAATTTATATTAACTCTTTTTAGATTTTTTTTAAAATAATGTAATGAGTGTATTTATGATAAAGAAGCAGGTGAGAGATGGGGGAGAGTGAGAGGATGATTAGTATTAATACACGGTAAAAAATGAAAACTTTTTTTGACATCAACTTTATAGTCGTTTATTCTTAAGTCTATAGTCGACCCCAAATATTTGTAAATTTATTTTAAGGGAAAAAATTAGTTTTATAGCAATTTCTATTGATAGAATTTTATTGTAATATATTTAAAACAAAAGTATCATTTCAGCTTAAAAACTTTCTAAATGAACTGAACATATTTGAACACATATGGTTTACTCTAATTTATTACATCTTGCCTACTTACAAGAAATGTGAAACTCGGAATACACTAATAATAGTTTGCCGATTGTTATTCAGGGTTGCGAAACGTGGTATCTTATCTTACATGACAAAAAAAATTAGGGTGCTGGAAAAAGAGGTTGCTTAGGAAAGTATTTGGTCCTAAAAGGGATTAGACTACTAATAATTGGAGGAGGTTATATAATGATGAGTTACATACTCGGTAATCATCACAAGACATTGTCAGAAGAGTAAAGTCTAGTAGCTTACGGTGGGCAGGACATGCAGTGCGATTGGAAGAATCTAGAGCCGTGTCTAGAGTATTGACTGAAAATCCAATAGGAATACTTAGAGGCAAGTGGTAGAGTAACATAAAAAATTGAACTGAATAGACAGGATGTAATGAGGTGGACTGGATATAACTAGCTCAAAATAGGGATATGTGACAATTAAATCTTGATTTCCTACTAGCATAGAAAAATTAAGTAAGTAATGGTCTATTCTACACAGTATATTCATTTTATCCAATAAATGTCAATTCTCCCGCAGTTATATTTTGAAATCGTGTTCATCTGAGGAGTTTTATGAAAAATCTTATGAGAAGTGTATCTTTAACATGGAAAAACAACCTGGGTGTCTCAAGTAGTTCTATGTAGCACCGCGTCTTACTACCCGTTCGGCTTATACGCTTAAGTACTAATTACGCTAATGAATTAGGAATTGGAAAGGTTGAATTTAGGGGAAGTTAATCCGCATTTGAGTGGAGGGAAAGTGGAAAACCATCTAGGGAAAACCACCCCCAGTTCACACGGCCGAGATTCGAACCCTCGATCTCTCCGTCCTCGGCAGTCTAGCTCAATACTAAACCCAACGCGTTAGCCAATTACGCCTCCGAGGTTAGTATTTGTGATATTAAATAGGGTTAGGGATAAACTAGCTTCAATTGTCCGTGGTTTACTTAATGTTATTTTTTTATTTTTGTCTGCCCAAATATTTTGGTTAGTATAACTCTTGTGTGTCACATAACCCAAAATAAAATTGAGCTTAAATTGTTATCACCCACTTATACGTATTATCTGAAGGCATTGTACATACAATCGTATTTTTAGAGCAAGGACCTTTTAGAAAATATAAACACATGTTTGTGGCCAAAATTGATGGATTTTTTCCTATAATATTAGTGTTATTTTAAAGGTATTTATAATATTTATGAAGAGTAACCGCTGCAGATGACATGATTTGGCGTATTGAAACATTAACCTAGAACTTATAATTATTTAAATCTGACAATTTAAGTACCTTCCTATGAAAATTGACTTGTTCATTATACAGGCAAATTTTTGTGATTGACTTGAATTCTATTGTTTTGAATTCAAACGCTAGTTTGTAAATTCAAGATAAAAAAGAAAAGTAAATGGAAGTTTTAATTATTTTAGTAATGACTCTCGTTAATAACGTCTGCCACGGACGTCCATTCATTCTCTTGAAGAAAGTAGTAAAGGTTGTAACCTTAATTGAGTTTTTAAGGAGGGCTCATAAAATATAATTGAAGAGCAATATTTTTTAATGATTTTTTGTACACTTTAATGTGGTTATTGTACAAAAAGTGAAAATTTAATTGTTTTTACATCCAAAGAATCTCTGTATATTCTTAAGTTCGCTTATAACTATCGAACCACAGAATAAACTTGGATGTGGTATTCTTTATACAATGTATATCTTTTTCGGAAAGGTTTTAGGTTATTGATCAAACAAAATAAAATATATTTGTTTTTCAAAGATTTTGTCTTAAACTACGTGATCAATGATGGCTTCTCCTATTGAATTAAAATACATTATTTTTCTATATATCTTTATTGCCAAATCCAAAGAGTAATTAGAGAATACATTTCAAAAGTAAATCCTAAGAGAAATCACATTTTGATTTGGTTGGTTGTTTCGTATTCACAGATCCTAGTGACGTTAAAGCCTATACAACTGGGCCTGGATTCACTAACAGGAGCAAATAGTTGCGCCGGCGCAAGTTTGAAAGATGTGCTCAAATTCTTATTCACTAAAAGAAGCAGGCGCAATTTGAGAGCAAAGTTGCGCCTTTTATTTGCCACCACTCAAGAGTAGGCGCAACTATTAAAATCATGATTGTCACTTCAATAAATTTAAATGGTGGCATATTATCTTTATGACTTAAAATACAATAATTAGTTAACTGTACTCCAATTAATAATAAAGAAATTAAAATAACAGACGTTTGTCAAGCACAAAATTTGTTTCAATTTAGATAGTGGTAACAAAGCAATTACTTACCTTTTATTGTTGAAATCTTACATTCAAACAACGTAATGGCATTTATTGCATTATTACAAAACAAAACGTCAAACGAAACCACGAACTGTGTAGTCTTTGTCTAGATCCAAAGAGGTTTGTATTCCTCCAAGTCCAAAGACATCGCGTCAGTCAATATGGTGGTTAGTATAGCTTTAAAATAAATTTTAAAGTTTCTATAAGTGTTTTCTTAATGGAACTTAAGCTTTAAACTAATAATATTAATAAATACTAAATAATATACTAATATTGGTTTTGTAAAGCACCCACAAAGAGGTCGTTTCTAATTTTATTGCTAGTTTACAAGCAAAATATTTAGAAATCTTTTTATTTGCTGTCATTTTCATTAGAGATTTAAAATAAAGTAGCCTTGACTTTGAAAGGAAATTCTTCACAAGGATTGGTCGAAACAGCACAATTGATGACGTTTATGGTGACGTCACCATAATCTTGCCACCAGTTTGCGCCTTGTTTAGTGAATACGGAAATGGAGCAAATAAATAAGGCGCATCTTGGGGAGCATCTTGGGCGCAAAGTTGAGCCATTTCTATACTTGCGCCGGAGCAGATTTGCTCCCGTTAGTGAATCCAGGCCCTGATGGTTATTCACAAATTGATTACCAGTGTAAAATAGCTACTTTAAGTCAAAGATAAATTCCAGGATTACACTTGAATCTTAAATTCACTAATAAAGGGTAGTTTTATTTAGTTTGTTGCTTCATATTCAGATTAGTAAGTGAAATGGGTTTCTTTTATATAGTAAATATAAATCTTATCTTTATTTGAATTCATAAGTTATTTGCATAGATACCTCTACATTAAAAGAGACAAATTACTTCTCCCATTAAATGGCAACTGGAACTCCAGATAAAAAGGGAGAGAATCACTATAAAATATAATTTAAATTTTTGTGTTAAAAATATTACTTAGAGACTAAGTAACATTACCTAAGTACTTGGGAAATATGAAGGTGTGCGTACACATAGTTTTTATTTATTTTTTTCCATTATTCTGAGCTTAATCCCTTAAACCGCATAGCCACCAGTGCGTGTAGCTCCTAAAGTCAAAAACTTACAGAGATTATACTTTATAAAAATATTTTAGGAAACCTGTCAGTGTTATTTTATTTTACTTTCAAGTTCTTATACCTAGTTACAGAATCATTAGGGTGTGCATTGTACTTTTACATATATTAAGAATTTGACGCCTTAAACCACGTGAACACTAGTGTAGAGTAACTTTAAAACCAAGAAACATAGAGAACTGATAATTTGTATTTGATGAACACTCAGGATATGTATTTAAATCATATATTGTTTGATGCCATAGAACACTTGAGCATCGGGGCGGGTAGGGAAGCGTTTAGAACGCTTAAACGAAGAAATATTAGGCTTTACATGCGTACTATAACTAGAAAAATCTTTGGTGTGTGCACTTTATCCATCATATTTTAAAAATAAATCACATATATAGCCTTACGCATTTGATATTTTGATCAGCAATTTCGGTGACTAAAAAATTAGTATTATAGAAGTGGACACTTGAGATGGAATGACGTATTTGGCTAACATAAATTTGTGTGTTTCTTCACAAATTGTGAGCCTAATGTCCGAAGTCCCATAATCATCGGATGGGTGGGCCCCTAAGCTAAGGTCTATGAAAACTAGAAACTTGGTATAATTTCTTAGTTATTTATATTAGCAGAAAGGCACTTCAGACGTGTGTTTCTAGTGTTGCAACTACTTAGAATTTGACTTCATTAACTGCGTGATAACCAGTACGGGTAGCTAAAAAAATCTAAAGATTTGGAACTTTACACGGGAAAGTGAGGGTAAAAATATGTTTCGTTTTACACATAATATGAGCCTAGGCACTTGAATCGTTTGCATAAGAATTTTCAATATTAAAAGATAGCAAATATTTCTCACCTAGAGTAGGCTATATGCTTTTGAATATGTTAGTAATTTGATTTTAATCGAAATTTATTACTAAGGAGAAATTTCAAACTATAACTTATTATAAATAATGATCAAAATACCACTAATTTCACCCATGCAATGCTAGATTTTTTATATATATATATATGTATATATATGTATATATATATGTATATATATGTATATATATATGTATATATATGTATATATATGTATATAATATAAAATATATATATATATATATAATGTATATATATATGTATATATATATGCATATATATATGTATATATATATGTATATATATATGTATATATATATATATGTATATATATATGTATAATATATTATATTATAGTATATATATGTATATATATATGTTATATATATATGTATATATATATGTATATATATATGTATATATATATGTATATATATATGTATATATATATGTATATATATATGTATATATATATGTATATATATAGTATATATATATGTATATATATATGTATATATATATGTATATATATATGTATATATATATGTATATATATATATAGTGATATAAATTGTTATTATTATTATTTCTATGCATTGAGATGTGAGGAATGCCAGGCCTCCACCGTGGTTCGGATTCCACGTTAAACTGTAGGTCCTCCATTTCATCTCATAATCATCCTACCATTACACATTAGCGTAAGTGCGTATAACCCGAACGGGTAGTAAGACGCGGTGCTAATAATAATAATAATAATAATAATAATAATTCTATGCATTGATCGTAACTGTCAAAATTGAAAGAGGGAGAATTTTTATTGTTGACAAATTTAACTATTTTTAGTAACTTTTGTTAGAGGCTTCACAATAGAGTTAGGTTTGGTTAGATGGCTAACATCGTTAGTACATTTAACTTAACTTGATTAAAAACAATTCATTTGTTTAAGTTGTTCGGGGAACTTTTTTTGTGTGTGTTTGCATCCTTCTAATCATGTGGGTTATCTGCAAATCTACACTAATGGGGTAGGAATAGCGATGGTAGAATTTGTAAGAAGTATAAGAGTAACCTCATTTTCCTGGAGGGAGAGTGATAAACTAATTAGTAAAACAACCCTCTCACATTAAGCCAAGATTTAAGCCTTGACACTTCGGAGAAACAGATAAGTCGAGACTGATGCCTTTATGCATATTGCCACCGATGCAGTTAATGGGAGTGTTTATATGATTTACGTATTAATTAGCCTTAGGGAGTGTAAATAATAGAGGTAAGGGCAGTATTTTTCCAGTTTTTTTAGGAAAACTTTTTACTAAAATAAATCAAATATTTCTCCAATAAAAACATAATTTTATTTTCTACACGTGATGTGATATCAACAGTTGTTGAATATATGTCATTAGCATAGTGACATTAGTGTAGAGACTTTTAAAAAGTTGTCATTAAATTTCAGGACACCCTTGATGGGTATTAAAGAAGTATTTGTCACTAAATGAATAGAATTGATATGGAATTATTTGATTTGAATTTGGAGAATTATTTGATTTCAGTTGACAAAAAAAAGTCATATAAAAACTGCAAAAAAAAAGGCCCTCAACTCACGTTCCCTAAACTTATACTTTAATACAATATCTTTAGTCACTATTTGTGCAACTAGACAGTTTATATATGTAGTTAAAGAGAATACTTTAGTATTAAACTACAACTAAGTATTCAAAGAGAAAGTTTAAGTGCAGCAAGACATAAATAGCAACGTCCAATTAAATAAACACTTTGCCTAGTCTTGTCAAGTAATTAAAACCACAGGAGTACACTTTATGTAAATGAGAGAAAATTAAAAACTGTTTAACCAACTTTAACTCTTCCCCCTTCGTCGGTTCCAGCTTTTAAACTTGGAAACACGCCATAACGTTCGTGCGAAAAGAAAAACTAACTGTTGTTTGTGGTGCGAGCTATAGATCTCCTCATCCAATCCAATTTCCGCTTCAATTTTGTCTGTCTCACACAATTTTGTTTCCTGTTATTTATTTAAAAGTATGTTTTTTAATTAAACAATATTTCCCCATCTCCTACGACTTGTTCCTCTTCCGGACTAACAGCATATTTATTTTAATGGTACAAGAAAAAGAAAGGTAGAATTTAGAGGGTGTGTATTTGAATCTGTGTGGAGGGAGGGCCGCCCTTACGCTTGTGCGAATGGTGCGGCCACACCGGGCCCCACGATTTAGTTGGCTCTGGTCTTGCTTACGGTACAGAGGGGGCAAAAACACTTCGAAGTGGAAAATTTTTAATTGCGTGCTCGTACAGTAGACGACCTACAGTAGCCCCATGGCTTCTTTGGTGCTGACTGACACTTAACAGCTGACTTCTGACAGTCAATATTTAGGTATATACCTAAATTTTGACTGTCAGAAGTGACAGCTGCTAAACACATGTTTTTTGCAGATCGTATGGTTCGGCGTAGGGTATATAATTTGGTCTGGTAGCTTTTCAAAGCCGTCAGCTGTCAGCTGTGAGCTTTCACTCAGCACCAAAGAAGCCATGAGGCTACTGTAGCAAATATTGTCAGAGTGTAAAAACAAATAAGAACATAGCCATGGGGTTTGATTTATTAAACGAGTGAGGCGAGATCTCAGATTCAAATCCACCTACTTGCATTTGTCTGTCTGTATGTCTGTGGTGGATATGTCTCACGATAACATTTGAACGCATTAACCGATTTAAATCAAATTTGGCACAGTTGTTCGTTGATCCTTTATACAGACCAAGCAATTTGGGAAAGAAAATATAACGAAGGGTTGGGGAGAAATTAACCTTTATATTTATAAAAAAAAACACTGCTGCTAGCATTAATTATTACATTTATTTACCTTTTTATGGCATTTCCTAGTATCCAATATGGCTGAAAATTGGTTTATAGGTGCCAACTACTGTAATAAAATTAAACCAAAAAATAAGTTTTTATCTTTTTGGAGGAGTGAAGCGGGTAACTGTGGGCCTCACAGACAAAGTTTGTCCAGAGTCTTAGGGCTACTACGTCTGCCCGTGTGGAGGGGAATGATTGAGGAAGAACCACTTCGGAACAGTTGGTCGGGATTAGAACTCTGGCCTTCAGGTCATAATTAAACCATGCAAGACGACACTGACCAAGTTACAGATAAACACTCTTATCAAACAGCAGTACATCTATTTTTTTTCTAGTTTACACTTTGTAGCTCTTCATCGTTGTGTTTAAGATTATCAATTTTAAAAGTGAGGAATAACCTAGTTATGACATTAGTAGAATACTATTTTCATAAATATTTATTTAAATCTCTTGTCACTGGGGAAAGGCATTATTAATTTAATTAGCTCTGAATTGCTTTTCCCTAAGCTATTAATTGTTATAACTTGTTAATATAATAATACAAATCAATATTACTTTTCATATATTTTTAGTAAACTTATTATGTTTAATATTATCTTTTTTTGGCAAAACAAATCCTGGTTAGAACGTACGTTTTCGTGAAGAAGTTATTACAGATATAATTAAAAGGGGATTGGAAGACAGAGATCATTAATAAAAATAAGTGGTGAGTAATTAATAGCTGGGAGAGCCACAAAAACTGTCGTGATTTATCCTAGAACTCTTTGATTCCAAGCAAATAAACTTTATAAGGGAATTTAAAATACAGAATCGACCGAACGGTGGTGGGCTTTTTAAAATATCTAAGATGATTTATTTTCTTCAATAGTTTCAAGTTCATTGTCTAGGTGGGATTTTTAAATAATATGAGCTAAAACTAAAATTCCCAGCACCAATGGACGAGAGTTCCAAGACTTAAGGCTTGCATTGCATTGTTATCACTTACAGGGAGTTGGATATCAAATCTCGGCTGGGTACACTGGGGATATTTTCTTAACGTGAGATTTTAATATTTTTTCCGTCCTCTCTTCATGTCAATGTGGATGCGCCTCACGTAAGTATTTTTCAAACTTTGGTACGTCTACCCTGAAGGTCACTTGAAGTATTTTAGCGGGCACGATATTTACCACTAAGCTTTTTTATCATAACATTATTTCTTGATAGTAGTTTTTTTTAATCTTTAAATTGCTTCAAGACGGCTTAAAAATTAACCAAATATATTCTAATATCATTCCCTGTTGGGAAGACCCACGTGTAATCGCAGATATAACACCTCCTTAACCCGCTTCAGTGACCGAATGGTCTAAGACGTCCCTATCGCAATAGACTGAAATGCCAATGCCGGTAAAATCAGTCTGTTAAACAAATTAAAAGATTTTGAGAGGATTCAATGGACATTTATAAGCCTTCCTTTCTCTCTGTCGTATCTTTGTTTAGCCTACCACTAAAAATGTATTAAAATTTAGAACAACAATTTGTATTTAGAAGGTAAAATATACTTTCATTTTTATTTAATGAAGTACTTGGAGGGATATTTTTGCTAGACCATGATCTCAAAAGAGGTATATGATTTCTGAATCTTTGGAAAACGCTGATTTAAGTTATCCCTCTTACCTCTGTTCCTTATTTTCAGTCGTAAATAACATATTATATGGACTAGGAATAACTAGACCATATAAACATATTAAAAATTAACGATATACATACCCCAGCTTTCGAGAGGCCTTCAAAATATATTCTAGTTTGTTTTTTCAGGTATTTAAAGTGCCGTTTCTAAGCCGACTGATTTTATCAACACACGACTTATAAACCAACTTAAATCTAGAACAGACACAAAAATCCCACCCCAGGCCGTTAATTCATCATTGTGAAACGGGGTAAACCACATTTACCTAATGATACCTTTTTCAGCCATGCTGGGAATCGAACCCGGTACATTTAGCTCTGTAGGTAGACTCACTACTAACCGAGCTATTCTATTATCCTATGGATTATTTCTGTTATCAACAACCTTTTTTCTCAACTAATACATGTTTTATTCTGAAAATTGAAAAATGACACCTGGACACGGGAATCGAACCCGGGACCTCTGGCTTAGTACGCCAATGCTCTAACCACTGAGCTATCCAGGATTCGTCTCGTGCCCTGGGTCATTCTTCACTCATATTTTAAGGCAGAGTCTATGATGGACTTAGCAGAAATCGTCGGCTACATTATGTGATTATATTAATATCACAAGCCATCGGATAACGCCGCCATCTGCGACTCGGTAGTGGCCTAACGCTGCCAATTTGCACAATTATTAAATTGCACGGGATCGCACATATTAAGAATTAATAGCCAGAGCTATTATTTATGCTTATTAGTGGGGATTACTCCACCTAAATATCATATTCTGAAAATTGAAAAATGACACCTGGATCCCGTGCAATTTAATAATTGTGCAAATTGGCAGCGTTAGGCCACTACCGAGTCGCAGATGGCGGCGTTATCCGATGGCTTGTGATATTAATATAATCACATAATGTAGCCGACGATTTCTGCTAAGTCCATCATAGACTCTGCCTTAAAATATGAGTGAAGAATGACCCAGGGCACGAGACGAATCCTGGATAGCTCAGTGGTTAGAGCATTGGCGTACTAAGCCAGAGGTCCCGGGTTCGATTCCCGTGTCCAGGTGTCATTTTTCAATTTTCAGAATATGATATTTAGGTGGAGTAATCCCCACTAATAAGCATAATTAATAGCTCTGGCTATTAATTCTTAATACATGTTTGTTTAAAACTTAAGTTAAAAGAAAAATCTAACAATATTTTTGTATCAATTACTGAAAATAAACTTTCTTGCTATTTTGTGTATACACTTCGTTGAGTATTTAATTTCAACAACCCAACAAAATACTGGATCATTTTTTTGGGACGGAGGGGAGGGGTGAAGGGAAGATTGAATGTGCGAAAGTTTCGCAACGTTTTAATGGCTATTTTTTTTATTTTATCACCGCGTCTCACTAACTTTCAGGCTATACGCATAAATGATAACTATTCTAATGGGGTAGGGATGAGAAAGGGAGCTTTTTTTAGAGGCAATCTAGTTGCATTGGGTGGAAGGAAAGTGGGAAACTACTTTTGGAAAAACCACCTTTAGTAGACCCAACCGGGATTCGAACCCTAATCTCCGCGTCATCAGAAGTATTCTAGCATTGATATCTTGTTTCCCAGAGGGCAGCCCTTTTCACGTTACCTTTTGATTGATGAAGAGGTACTAGTTATGGCGTAAGAGGGTTGAAGAGGGAGGAGTACTAGGGCTACACAGGCTCCAGAGTATCTTGAATTAGTATTCAAGTGTGTAAGGAAAGATTTACTATCTTTCTCTAGGGTGGAGTTTGTCTTGAAATCACATAGGGTGGGGCCACAATGTGAAGGTAAAAAGGAGAGGGAGGGGACAAGTGGGATTTTTGAAACGTAAGAACTGTAGGTTTTTAACAATAGAGAGTGAAAGAACGTAATAGGAGAACCCACCCCTGATTTTTTTTTCTTCTACTTGAATGAAGTTATTGTTGTGTAAATGATACGAGGTTCTGATAAGTTAAAGTACGGCATATATTACAACACGGATTAAAATGAAACCAGTATTCTGAAGAAGAATGAGTTGAGGTGCTTTTGATCCAACGTGGAGGCTGTGTTGGTTAAGCGTTTATGTACCGTGCTTATAGGTATAAAATTAAGAAAAGCTACCACACAGCCATTTGAAATAAAAAATGTTGAAGACGTAATTTTTGTATTTAAAAATAAAATTATGGTTATAACAACTTAGTACCAAACAAATAAATAGCGATTAAAATAGTGACGTATTTCTGAGTTATATCCTCTCTTTTCTTAAACCAAGAAAAGGGAAGTTATTAATAGCCTTATAACTTTTCTCCAAACCTTCTGTGAATATTAATAAACTAACGCATATTTTTCAAGTTCCCCCTCCCCCTCAACATTAATAACTTTGAGGGTTCTGCCTTGGCTGAGAGCACCAACGCATTGGTTCAATAATGCTAATATTTTATATTCAAATTCAGGTTTAAATACCTAGAGTTGAAATTTATTTATATAGCAGTTGTTCAAAATATATTGTACAGAGCCCACAGTGGCAAGTTTGGAGAGGATTTAGTTACAATAAAGAAGTGTACTAATAAGTTAATAACATTGACGAAATCCGAACGATAAAATGCGTTAGATCTGAACTGTGATACAAGAACGGTTGCTCAATTGATTTTTCGTACATAAATGAAACCCTTAAATTAGATAGTCTTCAGTTTTTGATTATCATTTTATAGGTATAACACGTATTGATATTTGTTGATTTGGACCTATATTTTTTGCACCACGTCTTACCACCCGTTCGGGCTATACGCGTTTGCATTAATTACGCTAATGTTTTGAGGTATGAGAGAGGCTGAATTTATAGGAAGAGCATCCTCATTTTCATGTAAAACAATTTTTTTTTTAAACTGCTCTAGTACACCCGAACAGGATTCAAATATATCTTTGTCATAGGTTATCTAGTCTACTGCAAGATTGAGGCCTAAGACTGAAGCGGGAAATAATTCAGTAGGAACTATATTCTGACCTTAAAATTAAGGTCAGCGGGTCACTGAAAGGTTCAACCCTTTTATTTAGCCAGAAACTCTTGAGGTGTTGATAAAATGTTTGTTCTTACACCGATCCAACTATGGTCGAGATTTAGATTCTCATTAGATGGCCACAAAATGGACGCCATGTCTTGCGCAACGTTGCACTGTACCTATCTCAGCATGTAGCCCCAAAACAAGTTGATGTACTACCATGAGATAACAAGCAGAAACAGTCTTGTTGTGTGTGTTGGTTTTTTTACTCCTCTACGGGAAAAAGAAGGATTTATTGGAACGTCTCCAGTGAGCTATTGTGGGAGCTGGCTTCGGTGGCTCACCCAGCATATGTTTCATAACCAGAGGTCTTAAGCATCGTCATCTTTTGTCGTCATCGTCTAGCTTGAAGAACTCTTGAGGTGTTAAAAGTACACAAAGAACTTGATCTTCCAAGAGTTATGATTCGGTGAAGTAAGGAAAGTTTTAATACTTTTTTTTATTGTAATTTATATCTAGGAGTTGATTTAGTGGGTCGTCTGAAGTTCATGGACACCAAGGTTTTGTCCCAGTGTAGGCTTCATCTTGAGAGAGATGTTGAGTGGTAAGAATAAGGAAAAAACAAAACAAATCAATTGTTTTGTTGATTCTAAATTTATGCTATTTAGTTTACAAAAAGTGTATATAATATTAAATAAAATAGACTTTCAACAATTTGTATAAATAACCTTCATAATAACTTGTTTTGATCAATAAAATATCTTTAAAGTTTATTTAAGAAAAGTAGTACACCAAAAAACTAAACTAGATTAAACATTTATATATTTAGAATGAAACAAATGTCACCTAACAAAAATATATCAATATAATATCCATTCTTCACTTTTTATGAAGACAGTTTAAAACAATCTTGACGATGCAAAAAATAGGATATAGTTGATTCTGACATGATTACAAATAATAGTGATAGTTAAATTATTAGAGCCGTTATGTATTACGTATCTAATAGGGTTTTATACAAATTTACAGCTATTTAATTTAAAGATAAAATCTAGAAGGATTAGTGATAATTTTGCGATTCATAGTATGAATACGTTATATATCCCCTGGAAATATAAACCTAAATTTGACGCTTAATAAGAAGCCTTATTTACTGTCAAATACCTTATTAGGCCTATAGTAGGATTTTAGTAGGAAGATGTCTTTTCAAATTTTCTCTCCTAAAAAAATCATTGTAAATCTTATTCACCTCTACCCCATTATTTTAATTATGAAGATAGCCCAGAGGGGTGTAAATACATATTGCAGAAATAATAGACTTATACATACACACAAACAAAATTAATTAAAGACACCAAACTTACATCACAATATATCTTAACGTTTTGCCAAGAATTATAGTGTGCCTATCAATTTAATAATATATACAGAAATAAACCGATTCTTTTAGAATATTCCTGGAACCACGCCAGGGTCTTCTAGACGTGCAACATGACTAAGTAACGATTCTTGTAAAGAGCCAAGCTATTAATAACTGTAATAATGACATTTAAAACCAACTCATCCAAGTACATTATTTAGGACCCAATTAAATCTAGTGCAGGGGATGTAACACAAGCCTATATTATTTACCACATATATACAAATAAAATCCTAAGTACAATCACATGGAAAACTTTAGTCAGTGGTTATATTGCTTACTCACGTGGACCAACTTTGACTTTGGATGCCATGGTTTGTTTCCGACTGGTTGAGCTAAGGTGGTTTATACACACAAGGATTTTCCATACTCCTTGGAAGCAAATGTTTGTAAAAGGCTTTACTTAGTCTCTAAGTATGTTTAGAAGGTAGTAACCAGCTGCATCAAACTATATTAAATTAGGTCATTCAACATCAGGCTTACCATCTTTTGATAGTAACGCCATGTAAAATCGTGATCTAACTTTGGCATTTAAAAACAATCATGGTAATTATTAGATTTAAAATTAAAATTGAAATAAAATATTACCTAGTCCACAAACTGAATGTACAAATGCACGAAAGCCATTGGCAACGCAATTTTTACCCAATCACGATTATAATATAAGTGAAACAAAGTAATATACGCCGATACAAAAAAATTATAATCAAAGGAAAAAAAGTTTCACAGAAATATATTAAGTAAATTTATTTAGCATCATTATTTTCCAAAGAGAATCACGCTCCCCAAACAATGTGCCCAGAGCTTGTTTATTTTAATTGTCATGTCACTCCTAGATAGGTGCTGATTTATCCTTCACTACTATATTGACTTAGCTATAATCTTTTATTTTTGCATCTATTTATTTTTAGATATTTTTCATCCTCCTTTACTAAGTAAACGTTTTCCATCGTATCGAGAAGTTTTATTTCTATTAGTATAGTCCGCCCCCCCACCCCCACCCATCTCCCAGCAATTGATTTTTACATCTAAAGCTTTCCAAATTTTATGGGGTAGTCTTTTTACCGACTTAACGAATTTAAATTTTCTTCTATCCCAAAAAGTATATTATCTAAGTAATTCGTTTGGAATTATATCAAGCTACTTCCCTCACCTTTTAAAGATTTTAGATTTGTTTGGCTAACTTTTATGGCTTTTTTTGTGCCCACCAAATTTCAACTTTTAATCACATCGAAAATACTTGTCTACATTAGTTGTATACATTTTAATCTCTTCCACTTCCCGGGCTTTAATTTTGAAATTATATATGTTCAGACATCATCTAGCTATCCAGGAAGGTTTATTTGCTTACATTAATAATTTCAATTTTCTACTTCCACAAAAGTTTATTTTTATATTAACTTTGGAAATCATGAGGTGACCTGATCTCACCATATTTTGCTCCTTCATTTTAAAAGTTTACCTACCTCGGTGGCGTAGTTAGCTAACGCACTAGTTTCGTGTTGATCTAGATGGCCGAGGACGGGGAGATCGAGGTTCTAGTCTCACTAGGGTTAACTGGGGGTGGTTTTTCCTAAATGGTTTTCCACTCTAACTCCAACATGTGTTTGGTTATTTGACGTGATCCCTTTACATTTCTGACAAATTAAAAATTTTTAGTTACTTAAAAAGTTTTCTTACAGCCCAACCCCCTTCCTCTCTTAGTCCCATTTTAAAATTTAAAATATCATGCTTATTTTAGTTATTCGGATTGGTATCTTTACCTGATTGCCAAATTTCAGTCATTTATTACACTAAGTAGTTATTTATATTATTGTGTAAATTTTGAATCCCCCAATCCTCATTTTTCAACTCATTCTAACAAATTTTAAAGTCAAAGATTAATTTGGTCACTCGGAGATTTCTCTTTAAATGACTGACAAATTTGAATTTTTACCTCAACTAAATGTTTTTTATAACTATAGGATCCTGTCTCCCCCTCCTCCTCCTCCTGCTCCTCCCCCTCCCCTCCCCCATTTCCAAAAATTCGATTTTTTCATTCTATACCCCAACTTCCCCTATTTCCAGGGGTCCCATTTTCAATTTAAATTGTTAAGAATCTTATAGTTTTTTGTCATGGTCCCTTTACTTTCCTTCAGTATTTAGGTTTTATAGCACACTGGGATGTAGGCCTAATTGTTTATATTAGGGTTTAGAAATTTTAAACCCATCATCATACTCCAGTTTTCTAACTACCATTTAAAATTTCAATTTCTAAGATTGATTTGGTTATCTGGAGTTATCCTTTCATCTGACTGCAAAATTTGAATTTTGTACCACGCCTAAATGCTTTTTTTCCCTTTCTGTTATGATACATTGGTTCAGAAGATTTACATTTTCCCGTTTTTATTTCATGAATAATATATTATTAGCCTGTCATATTTTCTTTAAAATAAATACAATAAAAAACACTGTAACTAAATAAATCTAAGCCTTTATTTAAACTTAGGTAACAAACTGTGTCGTATCTCATACACTAGTAGCTTTAGACATTAAATAAATAACTAAATTCAAATTTAGAACAGCTGCACGCCCATTGTATACCTTAGGAAGTACAGTAGTTTCTCGTGCCTGTATGTTGGAACCTCATGTTTTTTAATAGTGATAAGTGGCTAGTTTCAAGGGATACTAAAATATAATTATCCACAGAAATAACTGTGAAATGTGAGATTGTGTTTAAAAAAAAAATTCTACATACAACCCGCTTTGCAAGTGTATCTACATAATTTCATTTATTATTTATCTTTTATTGAAAATCTATTCATAATTTTAAGATTTGGGGGAAGATGTGTGCTAAATGTGAATTATAAAACATAATAAACTTATGTGGGGGAAGAAACTCCATAATGCGAGCCCGCAATCGAGCTATACTGACCAAGCGGCCCTCACCGCTAGCGTTGATAGTGCCAACATTTGCGGATACAGGGTTCAGTTCACAGGATACTGTGTTTAGCACAACGAACCTTCTGGCCGTTTTTTTCAGTTTTCTAGACGGGTGCCACTACTTCTTTATTCAAGTTGCTCCTCATTTGGCATCACAAGGCTTAGTTTGACCCCATTCCAGACCCACTGCTTCACAGAAAATCTCGAAGTGCTAGGGATCGAGCCCGGGACCTCGGGATTTGTAGCTAGCAATTCTGACCACTAGATCAGAGAGGCAGTCAATTCCACTAAGTAATTAAATAATCTTATAGTAATAAAAGGAAGTATTTGTCTGTGTGTGTTTGTTTGTTTGTTTGTTTGTTTTGTGCGATGCCCAACCAAATCTACGGCACGCAGAGATCTAAAATTTTAACATAGGTGGATGGAGGGGGTTCGAATGTACCTTGAGGCAGGATTTTTAAATTTTTAATTGATTTTCAATTAGGCTATTTTTAACAATTTTTTTTAAGAAAATATTGTTAATCTGGTTTAAAATTACTTTTCAGATATAACTGTGATAAAAATCGACCGTAATTCTAAACCATTTTTGTGGGAGGGGGCCTTATATAATTCTTAAGCCACAATGGGTCATGGGCAACGCTGTGAGGGATTGCTAGCATTAAATAATTGGTATTAAACAATATTACTTCGATAAGAAAAATAAAATAACGTTGTTACTCTTTAAATCCTGGCGGGTGAACACCAGTGGCGTGTTAAAACCAGTGCTACAAGGGGAAAAGGTTTTTTTACCTCTTACAATGAGACTGAGTGAGATTGTACTTTAGTGTTTAGAGGAAAACAGGAGCATGAAAGGAGTGACTGGCTGTGTGGACATTGTACTTTACTAACCCGTCTTGCTAAGTTTGGATTAGTTGTACAAAGCATTATTGGATTTTTTTTGTTACTAAACATGGTGAACGAAGCAATATGTAGTGTATTATAATCTCTGGAAAAAACTAGTTCTAAAAAGTATTTATTCGATTGGTTTTACATGAGGGTTGCAATATTTTTGTTAAATTAAGTTTGAAAAAGAGAGATTTATAGTAAAAGTGCGAATTGCATTTAAAAATTTAAGCTTAGTTTCTACCATAATTTTGTAAAAAATACATGTTTTCTTAAAATAATAATTATGGTGATAGGCCTATGCTTCTTACTGTATATTCCGTCTGTGGGAAGCTTAAACTAAATGGAGAACATATGATGAGGTGGGTCAATTTTAAGGAACTGATCCTCGATTACCACTCTGAATGTGATTTATATTTCCCCTTTATCCAGGGCACCAGATTGGGATTCTAATCTAAACCCGGTCTCGTGGATAAATTATGGGGATTTTTAGTTCATTCAAAATGGCTAGTGCTAAGCCATGCTACCTGTGAAAAATTGTGTCTGGTTAAATATGCATTCAAATAAATTCTGGTGGATATTTTACTATGTTTACCTCGTAAATTAAACACCTAGTCTTGTCTTGCCTACTGTTAACTTAGCACGTTAAATGGGATATATTATAATGCTTTGTCAAAAGCCTCTAGAAACGATGGAAACGGTAGAAGCGAGTGTGTCGGACACTAAACGAGTTGTGAACCTTGTCGGTAAATCACAATGAAAGAGAAGGATGGAGAGAGTCCTGCTATGCACTATAGTGTTATGTAATGACCAAGAATTACAGCGCGTTTGAAAAATGGAAGGGGGTCTGTATGTTATTTAAATATTTTATATTTTACTGGTGTTATTTATCGTTGGAGATATTAACCAACTGGTTATATCGTACATGAATTTCAAACTAACTTTTCCGATGCCCTAGTGCAATCTAAAGCTTTTTCTATCCTCTGAGCTAAGTACTCCAATTTCGATACCCAGCTTTGCTGCAGACTTACTATCGCTAAAAGGGTAGGGTGTATGACTGGGTATTCTAAATATTATATAATTACAAAAGTTGGTGAATAATTTACTATTCGTATCATTATGTTCATAAAGTGCCATTTAAATACCCATATAAAGACATTAAGAAACCATTTTCCCTCATTGTTTTAGGTCCACCTCTTCTTTGGTGAACATATATTATCTGTTCATGAATTGTAAACTGTGAGAAAGTTTAATTAAGTGGAAGTGTAGATACATTTGCGTGGAGGTAGATTGGAAACAACTTAGAGAAAACCATCCTTGGTACACCCTACTAGGATCGAACCCCGATTCCCCATCATTAGCAGTTTAGTTTATAGTATATTGCGAGAGTGACGCGTTAGACCAAAATACCACCAATAAGTTTTTGTTTTTTTCCCATATAGGTAAGCCTATACGTAGGCTATAGTTTAAATCTTTGCTAGGACACACAAACTAATCAAGGTTTGGGAAGAAACATAAGACGATATGTAATTATTTTGTTTCATGATCTTTGTTCATCAATATATTTTAACTTTGACCTCACATATTGTTGCTATTCAGCCAAAACTCTTAGCTTCCAATACCTCATGTGTCTAATTTACATGTTAGTAATGGGGCATGGAGATGATAAAGCATTTCGTAAGTTAAACAATGCACTGTGTTATTTAAATTTAAATTGTTAACTAATATGAGAATACTTGTACTAAAATGTTTCTCTATATCTAATGCCAATGCAATGTGTTGATTAGAATAAAGATTTGTTTTAAGGTGGGCTAGAGTAGTATTTTATATGTGCGTGTCTGGGCTACATCAGTTAAACACGGTTTGTGGGAAATTAGCCGGTACTTACATATCGTTGCTTAACCGCACATTTTTCGTTGAGGCTCTTCATGTTTCAATGAGATGAGGTGATGGTGATAGTAATAGTGAATATGACGGCGTGGACCTCAGTGTCCACTCTTAACCTAACTTAGGCCTAGCTAACCAGACCATGGTGAACGTTGGGATGATTCCTATTTAGGGAAAGATACCTATAGTAACAGCCGGGAATTGGACCCGGAAACCCTAGGTTGTAGCCAGGTGTTCTGATCACTTATACTACGGGGCCTGTTCGTATTCTGGTGAATTACACTAACAAATATAGACACTATGCCTGGTAGTGTGTGTTATTCGGAAAAGCTCGACCAAATAAAAATATACTTAAATATAAATGCCACAACGTTTCGGAATTAAGGCTGCGATATTTTTTCACCGCTTCTAAGTACCCATTTGGTTTGTATATAATATACATTACGATGATAGAATATGAATGAGGAAGGTATAATTCTGGAGAAAATATACCCGCATTTGTTTTTAGGGATAGTGGGAAACCATGTAGGAAATACCACATAGGGAATACCCCACGGCATTCTATCCCTGATTCCCCCGTCACTGACAATCATGTCTAAACACGAGTGACGTTTTAGTCCATGCTACCCCCGGGGCGGGAGATGTGTATTATTTAAAATATGAATTAGGGCCTATATTAACAATTAAAATACAAAAACCCTATTTGTAGATAATATGAAGATTGGCGTTTTGGCACATACTATGGGTTAAAGGATTTCGTGACGTGATGTTCAGATATTTCCTCACGTGCAATTTATAAAAGGGAGTCGTGACTGCTATGGGCTACTACCAATCTTAGCACGGACTGGTAAATACTTTGTATTGATTTTCGTTCAGTTGCTTAACGCCTCCAGTTCGGTTTCTTTTTCAACTCCAAGATTGAATTGAGATATATTACAATGTTTTGAACACCAATACGACTTGGAGAGTTCGTTGAAATGTTTACTTCTGCCACCTTACTCAGTAAGTGAGTGGTCAGTGAGGCTGACTATAGGTCGAAATACCCTGGTTCAGTCCCAGGCAGTGCATACAAGAATTGAATTTATTTAATCATATTGGTGCTGGGGAATTTAGTATTAGATCTATTGTTTAAAGTTAGCTCGTAAATAATATATAATTATATTAAAAAGGTGGGCGTAACACACTAAAATAAATTTAAATTACGATGTTTGATTGATGTAAATGTAACTACAATACTTTTCTTAACAAAAAATAGCTAGTAACATCTGTGATAACCTGATCACAGGGGGCTTTGAACCAGATAATATATATCCGGATATATTAAATGACTGGGATTCAGACTGAAGCTTTGAGATAATCAGTGTTTAGAAATAACTTCTAGTTTTTACGGTTGTTATCAAATAAATATCTTTTAACGCAATGTATGTGTAGGGAAATTCAAATAAACACTATCATATTTAGCATTTAACTTCGCTGTAAGATCAAACTATAGAGAACTGATCCACCATTTTTGTGGCATAGTTGGTAAAGAGAGGGCAAAATTTTAATTTAGGATTAGATAATATTATGATATCTATATTTTGTGCTGAAGATCAAATTTTAATCTATACTTTTATTACTCGGCCGATTTAAAAAAAATATAGTTCAAATACAAATTTTCAATATTATGGGAGAAAACAATTTGTCGAACAGCAAACCTAAGCTTCTCAAAGCCGTAACTTCCTAAGTTTGACAACATTTCTCTTGGTCATAACGGAAATATTTTTTACAAACATAATAAAATAGTTTTGATCTATCTCACTCTCTTCTTATGGTCACTAAATTCATTAGAAAGAATAAGATTTTAATTTATTTTTAAAAGTCCGTCTCACCCCACGGATAACTCGTGTAGGTAGCACAGCTCGAGCCGCACATTGAATCGTAGTATGGTAGCTTACAATCGAAATGAGAAAGGATTTAAATTGAGCGCAGTAAAACCATTTATAATATTTATAACAAATACAACAGAATATGTATATAAATAATTTTTAAATTAAATATATTAGAATCATCTTAATCTTATATTGTGCAGTGAAGAATGCAGAAAACCACACCTCGACATTTTCCGGTTGTGACGTAACATTCCAGTTAATCGTTATAAATATGAACTCTTGGATACTTATGGTCTAGGGCTATATTTATATAGCTGATAGGGACAATAAATTAGCCATTATTCCAAATCACGTACTTTTTTGGGTTGATGGAGGATTAACTGAGCACTGAATCTGAATTATATCTAAAAAAACTCAAGTTTAACGAAGAATAATATAAAGAATGACAGTTTTTTAATTAAAATACAAATTATTGTTTATAAACACCAATGGTGTAACTTGTGCACTTTTATAGCACAAGGTCATATAAACAATAGACATATAAATCATTTAATTTGGAGCAAAGCAATTTCCAAGCCTGTTTCGTATCCACGATTAGTCCAACTAACTGCAAAATCTTGGTGGGTGGACAAATCCATGAACATATATAACATCTTAAGGTTTGTGCAACTAGGATCAAACCAGAGTCCCCAAGAATTTGTCAGGTGCTATAACCCCTCAGATAGGTCGTTTGTTTTCCCATTTTTTCAAATAAATTCTAGATAAAAGTCTTATTTATATAGTTGCTCAATCTTTTAAAACCTATAGTTTACGCTGAATGATGAAATATATTTAGGAAAGGGAGCCGCTTTTAAAATTTTTGCTAATAAATATGAATAATTTTACTTTTACAAATTATTTATTATTATTGTTATTTAATTTTTAACTATAAATATTTACAGTGTACGCAATATTTTTAGTAACCATCATTGCATTAAATACCATATTTAGCTATGGTAAAATTTCACTTTTATCTATCAACACATAGTCGTAATATTAATTGATTAATTAATGTTCTAAAATATGTTTTACAATATTAATAAATATTCAAGTAAAATAAATGATAAATAATGTTATGTGTTGTAAACACTTTCACAGCCACTTTACTAAATGAAGATGGCCAAGTTTAATTAAAATTTGTTCGGATAGACGTGTGTCCAAAACTGTTGTCTCATAACATAACCATGGTGATAATTGGCGCAGTTTGATGTTTATCGAAATTTTAAGTGGGCAGGTGTATTGGAATGATATACACTTGGGACAGAAATATTACTTGAGGAAACCTGCATGAAACAGCCATTTATCATTTGTACTGTCATCTGTCTCTGAAATTGTTCAATATTTAAATACTCCCTAATCACGTCTGAGAATACATTTTCCTAACGCTGAATATTCAGTGGCTCACGAATCCTATTAAACGTAGGGGAAAGGTACGTAAGAGTGCGCGGCCCTTAAGAGCGCGCAGTGTCATTTTATGACAGTTGGCAACACGTAAATATTTTTGCTTGGTCTCAGTTTGTTCCTTACCGTAACGTGAGCGAGTAGTGGACAACATCTGGTTATGCAACGATATTTGTACATTTGAAAGGTAAGATATCATTTACTGTCTATTTCCATGTAATATTTTAAGTGTATAATGTACGCTCTGACATCAAAGTGAATAACGGTTAATTCGTTTGTTATTTTTTATGTAAAAGCCAAGGTTTCAACCATTTTGTGGATATACAATAAGTTCTGTTTTCCGACATGTGCTCCTATCTAACGGTTATTTCCGAAATCTTGTACGTAGCCCCTAAGAGTGCGCATAGAAAATAGCCAAAAGAGTGCGCGTGCGTACTCTTAGGTTCTTACTGCGCACTCTTTGGAACTAATTTTCATTTACTCACAATCAGTGAATTTAATAAAAGAGTATGAAGCAGAACACTATTGTTTTGTAAAACTTAAATTGTTTCAGAATGTCATCCACGTATAAGAGAAAATCAGAGAGGAAATTAATATTTACGAAAGAATTGCTAAACGAAGCAAAACAAAGGATTTTAAATGGAGAAAGTCAAAGAAAAGTTGCTGCAGATTTGGGCACAAAGGAATCTACATTAAGGAGACGACTTAAGGCTGTAAGTATCTTAAATAAAATTCAATCAACATTAATGTTCTCAAACTATAGAGTAAATGTAAATCCCAATCCGGGTCTGCATGGATGAATGAGGCAGGTGTGCAACTTGTGCAATGGGGTACATCTAGGGTCAGATCCAAGAAAACCCTTCCAGCAAGCATAATTTCTCTTGAGTTTCACATGGTTGGTCACTAATATCCACACCATGGACCCGCTGGGATGTGAACCAGGGTACCTGGAAGCTAGGATTACAGTGTCCTAACTACTAAACCCATCTACCACCACTTTATAATTATTAATGTGTAAGCAATGCCATTCATTTATGTAGACCTTGCATCTCATGCTGTGAACTGTCTCAGCGTTAGTTCAACTACCTCAGTCAACTGAAGTTATTCGTAATCTCTGTTGCAGGGAACAGTACCAGTGTCACTGGGACGATTTAAGCCAGTTTTTACACCAGCTAAAGAGCAAGAATTGGCAAACCATGTAAGAGATCTGGACAAAAGATTCTATGGAATAGGGAGGAAGCAACTTATGAGTTTGGCTTTCGAATATGCTACCCTAAACAATATTCCACACAGATTCAACAATATTACAAAGGTAGCAGGTCGGCATTGGCTACAAGATTTCTGCAAAAGAAACAATCTGTCTCTCCAATTACCAGAAAAGTGCAGCCTTGGTAGGGCTATTGGATTTAACAAAGCACAATGTCAGCGTTTTTTTGATAATTTTAAAGTCGTGTCTGAGGAAAAGAGTTTTCGTGCTCATCGCATATTTAATATGGACGAGAGTGGAATTTCTTGTGTTCCAAACAAAGTTCCTAAAGTAATTTCTCCCAAAGGTAAACGTTCAGTTTGTAAAGTATCTTCTGCAGAGAGAGGTCAGACGGCAACTGTAGTTTGTTGTATGAATCCTGTTGGCTTATATGTACCCCTGCGATTATTTTCGCCAGAAAACGAATGAAGCGAGAGCTATTCAAGGATGCTCCTGAAGGTTCTTTGCCCATGATATCTGATAGTGTATTTATAAATTCACAACTGTTCCTTGACTGGCTTCAGCATTTCAAAAACTATGTCAAACCAACTTTAGATGACCCAGTCCTCCTCGTACTAGACAATCATTTGTCCCATTGCTCTATTGAAGCTGTAATCTTTTGCCGTGATCACAACATTACTCTGCTCTCGCTACCTCCCCATACTACTCATAAATTACAGCCCCTTGACAGAGGATTCTTTGGTCCACTGAAATCAATGTTTGCTAATGAAGCCGACAAATGGATGCACAATCACACCGGGCGTGCATTTTCCCAGCACGATATTTGCCTACTTTTCCGTAGTGCATATGAAAAAAATTGCCACCATGGAGAAAGCAAAACATTCATTCCGTGCTACAGGCATCTATCCGTATAACCCTGATGTGTTCTGTGACGAAGATTTTCTTCCATCTGACGTCACTGATCAGCCACACGCAGTCAGTGGTGAAGAACCAACTCCCTCAACAAGTGGAATCATTCATCATGGAAGAATAATTGTTCCTGTGTCCAGTGAGACTAATACGGTAAATGAGGGCTCAACTGCATCCACCAGTGGAATCAGTCCTGATGGTGAAATGAATGTTCACATGTCTACCAGTAAGAATAATCATTGTATGCCCAATGATGATCCAACACCTCCTGCTACAGAAATCAGTCCTGAGGATGAAGTGGAGGATCCTGTCTCGTGTGAAACATCCTCCAAAAGCACTGAGAAGAATTCTACAATTTCCTGTGGTGAACACATTGAAGCTACAGGAATTCCTCCAGCCAGCATTATCCCTCTCCCTAAAGCAGAAACTACTGACAAGAGGAAAAGAAACGCAAGGAAATCAGATATAATGACAAGTTCTCCCTTTAAAAATGCCCTACAACATGCAGATGATAAGAAAAAGCCACAATATTTACAAAAACAAAATAAAAAAGTAAAAGTTTCATGTTAAGAAAAAAAAACTCTGACTAAAAGGACAATGGAAATCGATATTTTCTGCCCTGGATGTGATGATAAATACACAGAGCCAATTTCAGAAGACTGGATACAGTGTATTAAGTGTGAACAGTGGTGGCATGAACAGTGTTCATCATTTGAAGGTGCTATCATATTTAAATGTGATTTCTGCTAAGTGCGCACTCTTAAGGTAGATAATGCGCACTCTTAGGAGCAGGGGCACTAAAGAGTGCGCATTTACACTAATTTGGTTTTATGTATTTTCTGCCAACATTAATATTTTCATACGATTGGGGTTCATGGATATGTAGGTATAAGCTATCAATAAATTACATGGTGAAGGAACCATATTTTTTTATTTTAAGGTGTAGGTTAAATGGTGGTTTATTGCTTAGGTGCGCACTCTTACGTACCTCTCCCCTACCAATAAATTATATGAGAAGAAGTTTATATAGTAGAGGTATTTAAAAATAGTTTATGGCTGGGTAAAATAACCATCGTTAATATTGTGGTACGCTTGATTTATGTACAGGATATAACCTGAAAATGAGTTTCCTAGAATTCCCATGTTTAAGATATCTTACCGAAACAGTGTAAACTCATCAGTGTAGGCTTATATTTAAGAACAGACACAGCTAAACAACCTTTTGCCAATTGGTTGGAAAAGCTGTATTTAATTTGATAATCCCTCGTATATAGCACAAAAGTTTTTTATTTATTTTTGCTTATAGTATTAAATTTATTGTATATAAATAATAAGTAGCACATAAAAATATTTTAAATTATGCCAGTTATTTAATTTAAATCAAAATGTATTATTTTAGTTTATTTAAAATGATAATAATGTGTACTGTAATTATTATGGTTTTAAAATCTATTTTTAATTCGAATATTTTATCAAATAAGAATTTTTAGTAAATTACAGAACCTAAAAGTTATCAAAATTGATATTGTGTGGTTGACTTGACTTTTTGGTGATAATTTGTCAAAATAAAATAATGGATTATTATAGGGATTGTTTAAGGTAATTAGTGCCAGCTAAGTTTATCAGTAACTTAATTGATATACTTTTTAGAGCTTTAACTGTTTTCGTGTTGATTTTATATTGTTTATTATTCACGCACCAAAGAGCGACTTGTTGCTTAGTACTAATGTGCTATTTATTAATGACTCATCCTAATTTAATCTAGAACCAAACAAAAAACCATATTTAAGCCCAATAAGCTATAGGCATAAGGATAGGCCTACATAATATGTTATAACATGACAATAGCTAGATCTGTATAATAAGCGATCAGGGAATTCTTATTTTAAGTCGTCAGACACATTTACGATTTAGCTAAAATGATGGACGTAATTTTAGTTGACCCTGAGCCTTAGCCAAAACACATGTTCTATATTTATGGTTGTTTAATTTTCAATAATATCCAGATAGATTGTTGCGAGCGACTCCACATAATGAGTGAGGTATAAACACGCAAAATCTGATCCTAAGGAAGAGAGAAAGAAAGACCAGTAGAATGTATACCAAACATTCTTGAGAAGAACACGTGGAAAGGTTTTGTGTGTTGCCTTTAGTGGTGTCAAGTGTTGGTTTTTGTTGATGTTTTTTTTTTTCTATTTTTATTGGGTGTTGTCCGAACACAAGAGCTCAGCGCACCCTGGAGAAGTTTTGGGTGGTTTGTTAGAGAGTTGGAATGGGAACAGGGGTTTAACATTGTGGTCCACGAGCCCGATCGGGCCAGTTACATATACTTTTATTTTAGTTTACTTTATTTGCAAAACTGGTTATCAACCTTTTTACTATTGTAAATGGTAAATCAGCGTTTAAGATGAGTAGTGGCTATTAGCGATTGGGACCAAACATTATTATTATTATTATTATTATTATTATTATTATTATTATTATTATTATTATTATTATTAAAAAATCACTCCCGATTCAACTGTTTAATTATCATATAGTGACCAATTATTTGTCCACACCTAGACATGAACCAAATTCTCTCACAGGGGTTAACATCTCGTGAAGTACAGTGACTCAACATTTTTTACTACAAAACTAGTCCAGAATATTTGGGTTCGATTACATTTACAAACGAAACTAATTTTTAGACAAACACCACAGCAAGTTCCCTGATCGTTAATTTGTTGCTCAATGACTGGAATAAGATTTAGAGGAACATTTTAAAAGGACATGCATATTTATACATGCATTTCGTTGCAACATAATTATAATCTCTTAAAGAATGCTACACAACTAAAGGGAATTAAATTTAATGCAGAAATCGCAAAAAGTGTTGTTTTTTGTATTCCTCGCTTGACAAAACCATAGTTGAGATGATTATTTTTTCTTTCAATTTTGCTATATTTTATATAATATATTTGAACTTTATCACTAGCCTCAATTACACTATTTTCTAAAGTAAAATACATAAATACCGCATCGCAATTTGACATCTGGTTTGAACTGAATTACCTACTTAATTTAGGTGCTATCTATGTGGTGAGACGGGCTCTTAATATTTAATTGTTAAAGCTCCAAAAGTTGTCAAGTAGGTCTAGGTTGAATCAAAAACTAGTATAGTATGTGGCACGTCGCCCTAGTTGACGATTCAATCGTTGAAATGTTTGTATTTAATTCCAATTCCTTAACTCATCAGTTAGCACGTCTGCATACTAAACTAGGATTCACAGTTTTGATTTCCGGCAAGGCCCAAAAATTCATCAATCGGCTGGAGGTTCCCCTTTTACAGTGATGAATTAACAGCCAGTGAATTGGGTGTTGGGTCTGTTCTAGAGTTAAGTTAGTTTGTAAGTCATGTTCTGATATAATCAGTCAGTTAAAAAACTTCACTCAGGTTTCCTGTCTTTCGACAGGTTCGTTAACTTTTTAAAATTGATTCCTACAGCATGTCCTACCAGCAGATTAATTTTTAGGTCTTGGAATATCTTCTTTCCTTGCTTGAGGTAATTCATCAGTTACATTCGTCTTCTTTCTAATAACTTTCTCTCTTCCACTCTACCTTCTTTGACATCACCCAATAAGCCATCTTTTCTCATAATGTGACCCATCCAGTTGGTCTCTCTTCGTATGCTCAATTGTTCTCGTTTCATTGACTCTTCTTAGAACTTATCATTAATCACGCAATCTGTCCACTTTGTCCTCTCTATTCTCCTCCAGCACCACATCTTTAAAAAGTCTAAATCTTTTTTCTCCTTTTCCCTCAGGCTCCACACAAAGCGATGCTCCAATGTAACTATCACTGTTTCTTCTCATTTACAGGCTCAGTTTGCTAATTAGTATTACGTTAGACAAATCTATAATTATATATATATAATATATATATATATATTAGTCTGATGTCGATAGATGAGGGAATATTGCCCACCCCTGATAGAGAACTCAAAGCTGGTTCCTTTCTAACAAGGTGAGCTGAAACCCGTGTTCTTTCTCCCGCCTTGGTACTCTAGTGATACCACGGCCACGCCTCCAGGTCGAGTCTTTCATCTTTCATCCTCTGCTTGTTTGAACGTTTTCAAGGTCACGACCTCTTTTACTTTTATATAATGCTCGATGAATTATTTATTATGCACAACATTAGGGATGGTATCGCAAGAATGAGGTTGAGTGTTGTTTGAGTGCTAGTGTAGTGTTAGTTTAATTTTAGTGGAAACATTTGACCAATAAATGACGTGATAGAAAAAGTGTAGCCTCATTGGCACTCAAAATACACTCAACATGACTACAAATTATATTTAACATTGTTTAAAAACATTCAACGCACTCAAAGAACACTCGGATCCACTCAAAATACGCACAATGGGCCACGTTCAAAAAACCCACAAAAACAATCAAAAAAAAATTCATCCTCATTCATAAATCATTCATCCTGTTTCAAAAAACACTTAACTTGGCTTACTATAGCCTTTCAATTTCTACTCTTTGATTTTGTTGAATAGGGGTTTTTCGACCAAATTGATTATATAAACACACAGCTTAAAAAATAACTTGAAAATACACATCATCTAGTCCTGTTAAATCAATTTAGTCACTTGTACGAGGAACAACTATTTCACCAATTTTGTATTTGTTTACCATGCCAGTAATTAATTCTGAACCCTCAGTTCTCTCCTTTGGTTCAAATTCATTAAAGAGTATAAAAATGCTCATATTTGGGCAGCTTGCAACTACCAAGGAATTTAAAAAAATTACGCCTTTTCAGCATAAAATTTGAGGCCTATAAATATTGTTTAAAATTTTTAAAGTTGATAATTTCCTCCTCTACCTCTTAATGAAGTTAATTTTCTTAAACATAAAAACCACATCCAAGCTAGGAAAAATTAAATACAAGCTACCGTAACTAATTTAAAATAAAATATTGGAGACCCAAATCTGTGGTTCTATGGTCACAAATAATATAGTGGATTGCTGATTACGGGAATGTCTGGGTTCAAATTATCGCCAGCTTTATTGAGGATGTTTTTCCTATATGTTTTTCCTTGTTGTCTCCACTCAACTGTGAGTGCATTTCCTCAAAATTGCATTTCTCACATCCCTAACCCATAGGATGAAAGGGAAGCGAGAGAAGGTGTTTTTGCAATTTTCGTAGCAAACAATATTTTTCGGCGAAATCAAAATAGTGGTCCAGTAGAAACATGTTTAATTTTCTACACCCATTAATCCCAACAGTTTTGAAGTATTTATAATGAGCATGTTAGTTAGAATTTGACGAGAAACTTTTTTAAATCATAGAAAAGCTTATCAAATTTTAGAACACCCTTGACAAATATTAAACTGTTGAGATTATAATGTGAATAAAATTAGACTCTTAAGTTTCTATTGGGAAAATTTATTTTTTATTTGGCCGAAAACAAATTAGCTATAAATCTGCAAAAAATATGCCCTTACTTAACTCGCAATCTCTATCTACCAACCTTGAAGTAGTTAAACGTGCTTAGCCCACCCGGAGATTCGGAGGCGGTGTAAAAGACAAAAGTTTTTGTGACAATTTTACATGTTTTCTTACATCGAGATTAATTTGTTACTTATAATGATATAACATAGGGATCCGTACTTAGAACGTTTAGCGTTAACAAAATTATAAGCTTGGAATTACATACGTGAGACATAAGATCAAAAGTATCCCAGCTTGCCTCTCACCCCACCTCTTCCTTCTCCTGCCCTCCCTCACCTCTTTCCATCCACTGCAAGCCATTAGTATGCATAGCAGAGAAGAAATCTACAAGAACTAATAACTCAAAGTTTCCTAATGGCGAACATTCACAGATGTTACCATCCCGTGTGTAACTTGGACCTTCTTCCCTTATTCGGAAAAAAGAGTGAGGGGTGGATTTTTCTGAGGAGAATAGGGAGGAAGGAACAAAAAAAAAATGTGTAATGGATTTTTCAGGACCTCGTTAGAATTGATTAAGGGAGGCAAACTGATGAATTTATTAGACTTTTTCAAGATCAGAATAGTACATCCCCATAACAGTCTGGGATCGGATCTACCCTACAATTGCTTAGTCCTGCCTATTTATAAATAATTGTAGGGGTGAGGCTTTTAAAATCAATGTTGAATCACAAGGGTGTTATTTATATTTCTATACTTAAAATATAAGTAGCTTGTTCCCATGGCTAAGTGGTCTTGGAATGTATGTCAGGGTAAGCAGAGCTTGTTAAAACCGTACTTGTGCTATGTTATCATGCACTCGCTCCCCATTTGACCAATCAAACAGAGGCCATTATATATAAATCTCAAGAGAATGTATATCCGTTGATAGCTGACCTTTAAGTGCTCTACTGAGTGATGAGAAAAACTCATAGATATAGTTTGAGCTTGCTACGCCTACCCTGGATATCAGTCCATGACATCCAATCCGGGTGGAGTTGAAACAAGATATTTACTATTTTATTCAGGATCCTCCTGATATCCAAATATACAAATTCTAAGCGTTAGCTTGGTTTTGGTTTTTAGTATCTACATACTCTTTATCCGTGAGCTACGTATTCTGTAAGAAGAGATAGACTCCATGGCTCTATATACAGTATAAATATAATATATGTGCACCTCCTCTTCTTACTAGAATCTAAACCTTTCGCATTTTCCAAATGATATAATGTTCCACGTTACAATCCTTAGAATATTCTTGGTTTTCCAAACTCTTATTCCTTTTTCGAGGTAGAGTTGTCATGGCCTAATCAGTCCGGTTCCGACGCAAGTCCTTGATTCTTTGAGCCATCTAATATTTTCATCCCGGGTAGGAAGCTAATCTCACCCAATAACTCTCATTTTTATCCGGATTTGGGACCCGCAATGACGCTGCTGAGCTACTTAAGTCACCGAGAAAGGACATTTTATAGCCCTCATGTTAATGTGGTGTGTAAAGGAACACTTAAAATTCTGTATTTTTGCTGTTTTTATCATATCAATTATTTTTTGATCTTCAGTAGACCAATTTGGTTTAATTTTATACAAAGTTTCTTGAATATTTGAAGTAACCAAACACTTTTTTTTAAATAACAATATGTTTTGTCTTCTGCAACGTGTCTCACCCCTCTGATAGGTTGTCACAAAAAGTTATAGATAATAATGTTAAAGCTTTTTCATTAAAACTATATACAACGCAGTCATAGTCATACTTCAAACAAATGATGCCAAACTAGCAATGAGAATCAATTTTTGGATATCACCGAAGTAAAAACTAATTTATTTGTAAGAGGACACGTTATGTGTCTGTTAGATGGCTCCATAATTTATTTATTTTTCTTTGTCTTGCTATCTCGCAATCAACTTGATGCTAGCTCTGTAGACTTATGCCACCAAGTTTTGGGGGGACACGTGAGCGCACTTAGAGATGATTTAGATTTAGAGGATAGCAGGGGAGCACATGTTACTCCCTCGGTATGTGACTCGCGCGCTCGTAAAGAGTCACAGCACTAATGACTAAATCAATATGATTGGTCGTTGCCTAAGAGACTCCCCTCTTCCCCCTTCTTGACTTTGTGTCTGTTTGTCTCCAGTTGTGCCAGAAGAGAAGGGGTGAGAGATGTTAAAAGGAGATGAGGGTCCGGGGAGGAGGTTTAGAGGAGATGAAGTTTGGATTAAGATACCGCCAGCTGAGGTCTGTACCCTTCCCCCCATTTATACTTCCTCCTACGCTAACACTGTCAACAATCTGGTAGTTTCGGGGCACACTATTAAGACCGTTATGAAAACAACCGACAGAGTTGGTTAGGGGTCAAATTGACCCGCATCGGTTGGGCAAGAAAACTAAACTTGGAGAGCATATCGGTGTTCCCATTGCCCAACGCGTCACTCTCATGTTATGGTGGATAGCTGGTTACAGGGAAATTGGGGTTCAAATCCCGGTCAGATGTACTGAAGCTGTTTAGTCCTAAATGGTGTCCAGACTGCCCTCCACGCCCATGCGGGTACATTTGATTTAAATTATATCCTTTTACGTTACCCAGTGGTGTGATTAAATAAAAAAAAAAACACGTAATGTATTGGTATAATATCTGCAATATTTACAGTTTAATTCTGATAGGAAGAACCTTTTTAATAGATACGAAAGTAACTAAAATAGTGTTCATATATTTATGCGCAGTGTCGTGTGATATATGACTGTTTCATTTAATAGGTGATATCACAATGCCTGTAAAAGAATACTTATAATATGGTAAAATAATATCCATGTTGATCATAAAATAAATATCGGGTCAAATAACAATATTTTTTGTTGGTAAAACATATTATTCTTATCGGTTATCAAGATGAATACTAATCCACAAAAATATAACTTGTAAAATGCTTCGGATTGTAGAGATAGTTGATTGTATATTTATGGAAAAGCTCGTGAGCATGAACGAATATAAATGTTAACTAAGATGACTAGCACCCTTATCTTTAGAGAGAAAAAATTATTTATATATATATATGCCTATATATATATAGGCATATATATATAGGCATATATATACATATATACATATATATATAGGCATATATATATATATTTATTATGGAATTTACTATAAACATAAATCCTTGGATTCCTATAGGTCTATGTAAAATTCTAGAAAGTAATCTTAGAAAATTAAAACTTTTGTCGGTAAATTAATAACATTTTACTAAATTATTGGTAATATTTCATAGCCATTGATAGAAAATATTAAAAATGACAGTTGCAGCAGATCCCATGACTAGGGGTATGAATCTATGAAATTTTCTTAGAGGTCAGATAATGTTTTTCCTCCACAAGAAAGTCAGACGTTCTTCTGCTGTCGTTAAAAATCTCCATTTTTTAGCACTGCGCCTTACTACCAGTTTGGCTTGTCTTAAAACGACAGGCTCACAGTAGATTTTTTGAAAAGTAAAAATAACTATTCCTAGGTACAATCTCAGGTTTCTCCAAATTTGTATGCTAGATTTCAGATTGTATCTTAGTATTGTAGCCATGGGGTTAACACACAAACAAATACAGAAACACCTATTTTATTTTTATAAACTACTGCTAGCTGAGATAAAGTTAGTGTATAGGGCGTAAGGTTTGGAGGCTACATGGGTTATTTATTTTGTCTATACAATAGATTTATTACTTTGTCTATATCTATCAATTTAAAATTTATATCAAATGGTTATGCTATATAAACTTTCATCAGGGGTAAATTTATGTATCGTCAGTTTTTCAATTAATAAAAACAAAGGAAGCTTATACTGAATTTATATTAGATAATATTTAAAATAATTTAACTTATTTCTAGGAACATTTGCACAGTCCCAGTCAAGATAAATGTCCTGGGTTTATTCAAAGTTAAATTGAAAACAAGCTACGTACTGTTATTTGTAGGTTGTATAATCCATGATTTTATGGTAAAGGTCACAGTCCTACATTTCAGGCTCCACTATGGCGATATCATATAGTCTACACCATAGTATAAACAAGGGAGATTAGCTTTCTTGCTTTTAAGAGTAAAGAAGTGTACATATCGAATTTATTGATTTTAAATTACCTCAATTTTTTGAGATTTTTTTATATAAAATTACGCCTAACAGATATGTAGATATTGATTAAGCTTACAGTTAAGACCATATAAAAATTAATATTTGGCTAGGCTACGAGGAAGGGAAACATATTATCAATTCCAAACATAACTTCAAATCAGCACGTAGTTTATTTCAAACATGGATTACCAGGAACATTAAATTTGAACTGTCCTAAAATAGTTTGGTATGATTTGAAGTTATTTCAGAGTGAAGAAAACCTAAATAAAAAACAAGTGTGCTAGCAGTTTTACCGTCGACCCATGGAGCTTTACATAGTTTTAGCTGCTTCATAAAAGTGTCAAAACTTGTCAACTAATATATTTTCCTAATACCACATTTATTCCACGCTTCCTTTTTTATATATTTTATTTCCAATCTCTCCTGCTCCACGAAGACATTTTTTTCTCTCCTCGGCCCATCCTACTCCAGTTTTCCGTCTTCCTCGCGGATGTTTTTAGTTGCCAACGGCAAAGCAAGTGTTTACGGTTCCCGCGTGCGGCTCCCGAACTAATACCTCGTTCCTTCTTATTTTTCTTCCTTCTCCCTCTTCTATCTGCCCTCGGAGCGGAATTACTTTCCCATTCCACCCCCTTCGGGCTAGAGAGAAGAGCTAACGCCGGCAAAATGGCGCCCATAAATTAAGGTTAACTTCTTTTCCCTCGAACTCTGGAGCGGGGCTTCTTACTTGAACCTTCCTAAGGTCTTCGGCATGCCCTAGGGCGCATAGGTCTTCGCTTCTTTTTCTCCCTTCCCCCTATATCCACCCATCTTCTGCCTGCCTCGTCTCAATCGAAGATGGATAGAATAAGAAGATAAGAAAACGTGAGTAAGAAAGATGGAGAAAAAATGGGTAGGAGGAAAGGAACAGATGAGATGGGAAAAAATTGAGGATAGAAATAGGTGTGGATCTAAAGCCAAAAATGCACACTATTGTAGATTAAAAGTCTTATATGATCAAAGGATTGGAAGACCTATTTTCAGAATATATATCTTAATGTATTCGTTTGGTAAAAAAACAAACGTGTTCCAAAATTAAACTTATTCTTTCCATTTACACGTACCAAAAAAAATTAATACCTTAGGCCCTTATCCGTGAAACATAAGAAATATCAATTTTTCTAACTTGTAGATGATGGCAATTCTAGAATCAGGTCAATGGCGTAGCATGTAGTGTTGCCAGGGTAAGCAGAGCTAGTTTAAACTTTACCTATGAATGCCTAGCATCCCTCAGTAAAACACTCATTGGTCATATACCAAGGGAAATACAGCTCAATGTGAGGTATGTAAAGAAGTGACTATAAATATGATCGGTCAAATATGAATCTAGAGTATGAGAACAGATCACAGGTACCGTTTTAACAAGCCTTTACTGTCTAAAGTGTCACTCTCAAGCTAGGCTGTCTGCTGATGAGGGTAGATTTGGGTTTCGAACCCTGGTCAGGTCTACTGAGGATGGTTTTACCTAACTATTTTTCCACTTTACTTTCACGCAAATTTGAGTAGATTACCTCTTAATGCTTCCTTCCTCTCCCTTACCTCATTAGAGTAATTATCATAAACAGTATTTGTATAGCCTGAACAGTTAGTAATATGGGGTGATAACAAAACAAAAATGCTAAACACGCCTTTCTTAGGCCGGTGACAGACTGACGTTTTGGTCACTGCGAAGCAAACGCTGCGACCAAGTCGCTCTAGTACATTGCATTTTTTCTTATGAGAGAAGTCGCTACGTCCAAGAAATGCTAACATCGACGTTTTCAAATCTGTCGCGGTGTTCGTGTCGCTAGTCTGACCCCTCTCATATGAAACAATGCAATACACTAGTAGAGTGACCACGCGGTGTTCGTGTCGCTAGTCTGACCCCTCTCATATGAAACAATGCAATACACTAGTAGAGTGACCTCGCGGTGTTCGTGTCGCTAGTCTGACCCCTCTATATGAAACAATGCAATACACTAGTAGAGTGACCACGCGGTGTTTGTGTCGCTAGTCTAACCCCTCTAATATGAAACAATGCAATACACTAGTAGAGTGACCACGCGGTGTTCGTGTCGCTAGTCTGACCCCTCTAATATGAAACAATGCAATACACTAGTAGAGTGACCTCGCGGTGTTTCGTGTCGCTAGTCTGACCCCTCTAATATGAAACAATGCAATACACTAGTAGAGTGACCACGCGGTGTTTGTGTCGCTAGTCTAACCCCTCTAATATGAAACAATGCAATACACTAGTAGAGTGACCACGTGTCGCTAGTCTGACCCCTCTCATATGAAACAATGCAATACACTAGTAGAGTGACCACGCGATGTTTGTGTCGCTAGTCTAACCCCTCTAATATGAAACAATGCAATACACTAGTAGAGTGACCACGTGTCGCTAGTCTGACCCCTCTCATATGAAACAATGCAATACACTAGTAGAGTGACCACGCGGTGTTTGTGTCGCAGCGACCAAAACGTCAGTCTGTCACTGATCTTTAATTGGAAACTATGTGTCAATGAATCAGAAACATTTAAATCAATGTCATTCTTATCTAAAATGCATACAGGCTATATTTAATTTATTTTTTCTATTCATGTTAAATTAAAATAAATAAAAGTGTATATACTGTGTATGAACATTTCTGTAACTATCAACAAGTTTATATTAAATTAATTTAAACTCATCTAACAAAATAAATTAAAACACATCTCATTTTACTGGTCTTTGAGGTAATTATAATAAAATAATCACCCATTTTAAGATGGCAGCTTTAGGTTGTAATTCTCGTTTACTTACATTCGGTTGACATTTATTAATCAAATAGAAACTAATATAAGTTTAAAAAAATAAATAAAAAATAAATTAAGTGACCTTAAAGCTCACCAATGTATGCCTACAGACGTTGAATATATTAACTATATGTATAACTTGTGAGGATCATTTCTAGTGATAGTTTTTACTTTAAAAAGCTTAAAACCACCATTTTGAAAATGGCACAACGTGATTCACAAAAATATGAAATAAAAAATAGGGAGTCTCATTCAAAAGAATTAAAGTGACCTTAACGTCACCTTAGCAACGCCACCCAAGGTCATACCGGCTTTACCACCTTACTTCCCCCTCAGAGCTAAACAACTTTTGTTTAGTACTTTTTTTTTTCTGCAGTGCGTTGTTTTCGAGATATTTTGGTGGAAAGTTTTCAAATGAACACCCTGTATATACATACACGCCTTTATTTTTTGCAACGAGTTCACCTCGTAAAACTACCGGGTTCGATCTCTCAGCCAAGTCAGGGTGTTACCGATTTGAAAATTGGAAAACAAACACGGGCGTGGTGATATTGTCACTAGATTAGAATCGAATATTGCGCCAATGTCACCGTCCCACCTATACCATTTTTACCGTAGGTTTATTTCTTACGTAAATATCACCCTAACTCAACTGGGAAATCACGATATTCATTGCTTGATAAATATGGGTGTATGATTTTTTCGATTTTTTATGGACGTTTCAAGAAATAATTAATGGTTTCAAGAAACCATTCTTGAAAAATTACTATAAATACGTTACTTGCAATGACTTCGCCATTGATCTACTTGAGATTTGCTTCCCCACGGGAGATGTTTCACGTGTAACACAGCGAAACCCATATATGTGCATTGTAGCTAGATTTAACATTTCAATTTTATCAACTAAATTGATCAAGACATTTTTATTTTATCAAAATAAACTTCAAATGTCACAAATCTATTTTTACAAATTGGGGATAAAGTCGTAGACAAAACTAGTCCGGGATATAAGCATTATTTTGGGGACGAATGATTTTTCTACTATAGTCATAGATTAAATAGCAAAGCTATTTACATCTATTATGTTATTCACATTCTTAGAATTTTAATTGTATTATTGGCAGCCAAAATCCTTATCGAATCTAAGGTGGTTACGTTATCTGACAGCTCGTGATCTTAATTGATCATACACATGTAGCTATCAAAGACTCTACCTTATAATATGTGAAGAGTGGCCCTGGAAACTGGACGATTCCTGGATAACCCAGTGGCTAGAGCATTGGAGTATTAAGCCAAGGGTCCCGGGTTCGATTTCCATGTCCAGGTGTAATTTTTCAATTTAAATAATCTAATATGGTTATATTCAAATAGTATTTTGTTGAACTGTACACCTCACTCCAGCCATTAAAAATATGTTGAGAACATCATGTTAAGAACGTCATGCTCTTATAGTCACTACAATCTTAAGATTTCTATTTTGATTTCATGTTGAAATATCTCCTATATTTTCTCATTTTAATTTAAGTTGATAATTTTCCTTGGTGATTAGGCTGGATAAAAACCAATTAGGTAATACTATATTCAAAATTACATTATAATCATATATAATAATCGTTATTTCTGTGGTTTTATAAGTCAGTCTCTCAAAATAATATAACTACAAAAAATAAAAAAATACGCCCCAGATATTCTATCGATTGCTTAAAATTCAGAATTTTAAATCCCTCTGGGTGAACTATTTAACGAAACACCTTTTGAGTGTCTTGACATGTTGAAACGGACAGCCAGATTGTGAAACTATTTAAATTTATCTTTTGGTCTAGATTAAAAAAATATCCCTGACAGGGTTAATTAAAATTTGTCCACGAATTTGGCAGTTATCGTAACCAACAAACAGACAGATTTTTGAGTTGCCACCAAAATGAAACGTTTAACTAGAAGGAAAAACCCTGTGCGTTCAATTGTTTGTTGAAATTTCCAGCGAAATGTTGTTAAAATAGTTCCATACATTTGACCGTAATCACGTGGCAAATACCCAAGCAGAAAGATGAAATGCCAAAGGTAAAATAAAACCTTGTTTCGCTCGGTCACTTAAACTTAATACAACAATAGTGTACCGGTAGGGCTCGGTTACATGGTGTGAGAAAACCTCGCCTGGTCTCTAAGATAGCCAAGTCCTAGTCCATGACTATGCTGGACATTTAGGGGTGTGCAGGTGTAGGAACCGGTCCAGGGGGCTTCTATCCGTACTCCGGAGGGTCGACAATTCCCGAGATCTCATTGGCCGCAGGTTTTAACTCTCTTGCGCTTCTCAGAGCGAGTGACCAGCGGCGAGTGATTTGGTGCTTTGAAGTCTTGGATCTGTTAGATCCAGGTTGGGGCGAAGGGCGGGGGGCAGGGGCTAAGCTAGAAGGGAATAAATAACACGTTTATTACTCAGGGTGGACTGTCGACACTGGCGTGGCTTAAAGAGCCTTGATAGGTATAGTAGTAAGTTTATAACCCGAAAGTTGGTCTTGTGTTTCCCATACACCCGGAGCATCGCACGCTCTCAGCTCTCTCACTGGTTAGTGTCTCCCGCTCAAACCATCTGAGAGAAAGCGCATGCACTAAGGAAGTCCTGAAAATACCGTAATTTTTTGTTGGTTTCTTCAGGGAATTTTTACTAACGAGCCATAAAAGAGGCTATAATTTTTTTCAAAAAGGTATATAGTGTAACATCCATTAATCTTGTACACGTCACAACCTATATGGGAACGAAGGGAGCTGTGCTTCTGATTTTAATCGCTCGGTAAAGATCCGTTGACCTCAACCGGACTCGTACCCGCAAACACCGGTTCAGTGAGATCATTCTATCGAAATAACACTTAGGCCAACAATTGATAGGTATGAGAGGAAGGGGGAAAACCTTTAATAGTTTCTGATCTTCCCTCTGTCTTACTGCCCGTTATCTTTATCCTTTATCTTTGTTCACTTCTGGTAATTAGTGTGTGTAACGTAAGCGATATAATGTAATACTGACCTTGGCACTGCGTCAATATTATGTGCAGAAGTAAGTTATTCTATTCTGTCAACCATCTAAGTTGGATGTTATGAAATGAATTAATGAGAGATGCAGTCAGCTTTAGATAGGAAACAACTACAGGCATATTGACAGTTACAAAAATCTACCAAAACCATTTTCATATATTTATACGTCTAGTCAAGTGATCTGCAGCTATCACATTAGAGTGGCATATCAATAGGCAATCTATAAAATAACACTAATAATTTAGTAAGATATTAGCAATATTTTTTTTTTTTAGCAACGCGTCTATCTGCCCGTTAAAGTTATACTCCTATGTACTAATTAAGCTAAAGGTTTGAGGGATTATGGAGGTTATATTAATAGGAAGTATACCCGCATTTGAATGGTGAAAGAGTGGAAAACCATTTTGTAAAAACTTCCCTCAATACACCCGACCGAGATTCAAACCTCAATCTCCCCGTCATCGTCGGTCTAGTCTACTGTAAGAGTGACACGTTAGACCACGTGGTCACCGAAGCAGGTGTTATCTATACTAATCGCAAAAGTAATAGTTTGTCTTTTATAAATGTTTATTTCTACAAGGATCCTTTGGTAGACAGGCCTGCGATCCATGTGAAATTTACCAAGCATTATATTATTTCATTGAAACAGAGTGTACAGATAAAAAAACTTGACAAAAGTTTAACCATTTCTTATTCTATTAAACACCTTTTTTTAATCCTTACAAGATTCAACTGATATTTCAATTAAATTCACCAATCCTAAAGAAATGTTGACCCACCGGTTTAGTGTGAAATCCCAACTGGTCATTTTATTCTCTTTTAAAATGAAGTAGCCATTTTACACCATACAAGGGCATTTGTGAATGGCTTCAACTTATATCTCGTGAAGGGTGAGCCAACACTAGTGAGTGATAAACTAAACAACTCAGAACAACCCCTTGTTGGTGCAACCCTTCGCGATACGGAGTGTGAATAACTCACCCTTGGGTCTTGACCCATGTACTGGGGGTCATCTAGAAAGAAAATGAGGGTAAATTTACGTCCGTATTTCGAGGTAAATGAAACTTAATAAGGGTAGACGAATGCGTAACTTGAACTATTACCAACTGCATATTTCTAAAAAGATTTTGTATGATAATTAAGATTTTATAAAAACAAAATTCAAGGGAGGGTTAGTTAATTTTTGTTTGGCACATTATCAAAATGTAGTTAAAAAAAATATTTAAAATATACATTTGATTTGATTTTAAAATAATGTATACAAATTAAGAACACATTTAAATTTAAATTACTGTTAGAATACATTAAACTAATTGAAACACATTCTTATTAAAAACACCCCATTGGTGATAAAGAAAAATTTGACATAGTATGCTATGTTTTGTTTAAAATAAAGTTTAAGTAGCTTCAGTACTTCAACATTAAAATGAGAAATACATAAATTATAAAAAAATTAAAGGTAAAATGAGAAATATATTAATATTACTCTTTTGTTATCACTACACTAGGCTCTCGTACTCAATTATACTATTATTATTATTACTATTAGCACCGCGTCTTACTACCCGTTCGGGTTGTACGCACTTACGCTAATGTGCAATGGTAGGACGATTGTGAGATGAAATGGAGGACCTACAGTTTAACGTAGAATCCGAACCACGGAGGAGGCCTGGCATTCCTCACATTCACAAATTGTGATTATACTAAATTATAGTTATATCCTTGCTACAGTTATTTGATTTTCGTCCACGCGATTAGTAAATCCTATTGGATTATAGCTGATGCTGAAGAAGATATATACTACATAAATGTGGCTCATCCTGCTATCCAATTAGTAAATATCCACGCACTAGGGTTTGGTGTGAAGTATTAGTTGTAATGTTAAATGCTAAGTTAGTATGTAAGTAACGGGATGATATAACATTTGTTGTTTTAGACAGTTCATATTAAATAGTCCAACAAGAAAATACATTATTGATGTGAGAACATTTGGAACCAAAGGTTGGCAACTCCTAAAAAATAAGTACTCCAGTTGCCCATTGAACTAAAGGAATAAATTTTACAGCTAACGTCTACAAAAAAAAAAAATTAAGAACTACTTTTAATAGTCTCACCAAACATGTATTGGACCTTGTGATATATATTGTAAACACAATAATAACAATCTTAAATAAGTGAACTTTTTTATTTTCTTGAACTTGATTTAAAGTGTCAAGTTTGACCTCGCTTTGCTAAGAAACCCTTAACAAAGAGAAAGGGAGTGGCTATTATATCAATAGATGAAGACGTCAAGATGGATTCAACAGAGTGGAACAATAATCGTACGTAGCTGGATCTCATAAAGTATATCGTGAAAAGTTGTAGGAATACTTTTACTGAACATCAGAAGCTGTAACAACGAAAAAAAAAATTATAAATATACATAAGAAATACTAAGAGTTAACGAGTTGCAATCAAAACTATTTGCTCTGATCAAAAGTCAAAATGTGAATATTATTAAAACTGATGAATTAATGTAATATAGCAATTACAATGTTTATTGCGAATATGAAGAAGGCAGAGTTTCAAAACTAAATTATTATGTCAAAAAGATTAACAGAAGTGATCAAGTGAAAAAATACAATAATAATAATAAAATATTTGGGCTAAAACATGACTAGACAATTTAAAATTTAATTAAAATGATAAACATTAAACACATCTCTTAATGATGTGTTTATGTGTTTGCAAATCATTCTGGTTCAGGAAATATCATTCATCTTAATTTTTATTTGAATTGAGTATGGAATAAATAATAAATATTATATTTAATTATGAATCATTTCTTATCTGGAGTTAGTTTCTTTTCACCTTTTGGAATGGCTAAAAGCTGTATCAGCAACCTTTTTTTACTATTTTCGATGCTATGTATCATCTTAAGACTTCATATAGAAGAAACTGTATATAATTTATCAAAATGTATACTCTCCTTACTAAAAGTTACGATTTCATAACAAAAAAGTAACATGATAAACGTGTAGCATAGCTCATTTTACATTAAAGCGGCAATAGTTTTAAAAATAATTTCAAATGTGTTTAAAAAACAACTGAACGAGTCTATTATACACTTATTTATTTTTGAATCTTTGAGACGTTATGAAAACTTGGACATTAGGGGTTCCAGGGGTAAAGTGTTCGCCTCAATGACCCGACTCAAACCCAACCGATGTCGACAGATTGTTTTCCTAGCTATGAAAATATGTTGCACAAATTATTTCTAAGAGGAAGTAAAGCCGTAGATCCTATGTCGGTTGTATCCAAACGATAACTAGAAAGGTATATTAGATACCTTTCCGACCAAATATGTAGTCTCTTTCTTGTCCACTCATAGAAATTCAGTCTTAAAGCATCTGAAACTATAGCGATTTAACGATTTCTCAAGTAAATGTGCTTTATCCCAGATGGAATGGGCGAGAGTCACTAACAGCGAAGGGCCAATGTGAGCAATGTCCTAGATGGATGAGGTACATGTCAGACATTGGTATAACTCAGTAACTTCTAGGAGTAATAATACAAATATGGCTTTTCTAATAAAAAATTTGCACGCGTTTATACCGTTCGGTATACGCTAGTACTAAATTTCGTAATGATAGAATTGGGAAGGTGAATTTGAGGAGTGAACGCATTGGTGGAGGGAGAGTGGAAACCATTTAGGAAACACCCCTCACCCGACAATTCGAACTCGATCTCCGTCTCGCTATCATCTATAAAGAAATGTATCAGTATCAATGGACATGCGGACTAAGTCATAAAGTTCCCCTAGTCTTATTTTCAGTGATAGGATGTCAAGGTTCGATTACCAGTCGGATTGACGAGATTATTTTTCACAAATTATTTCTCCCCTCTTCCACGTAAGTGTAAGTAACACAGGTGCCTTATAAATGTTAACCTTTCCAATTGGAACACCATTATTTTTAATCAATACATATATTCAGGATTTTGTTACTTGGTGAAAAAATTTGCTTAAGTTGCTTTTAGTACTGTTACAAATATTAATTTGATTTTAAAATGAGTTTAGCTACCGCTGGCATCATTGTATGCCATTTTATGTTGCAGAAAATAACTTTTAGTTTAATGTATATCGAGGTTTGGTAATTTTACACCACCTTTAGAATTTTAAACCTTCTAGAAGACACACCGAAAGCACGTCTTCTATTTAAAATCAAGCCCCTTAAATTTACTCGTGTTGGCTTTTCTCTAATGGCACCAAACGTACTTTTACGATAATTGTTAAATGAGTTTTCTACCTAATCATATAATTAATAATTTGAGGTAGTATGTTTATTAAGTTTCACCTACGAAAACTCTTTCAACGGGGTAAAAAGCGTTGAAAGCTCACTCTTTCTTTCCCCCCAAATTCTGTTAAAACTTAAGTGCATTAGACGTAATGAACGTGAAACTTTTAATAAGTTTAATGGGGACCTTTAAACTTGATTAAAGTGTGGATTGTTAAACACCAACTAAAAGTTTAAATATCGGCCGGTACCAATCGATGTGTCTGTGTGTGTTTGCATGGTTCAACTTCACGTCTCGTAGCAAATGGATTTATCCCGGTCATGGTCGAAAACCTCTTAAATTTTTTGTACTAGTTCGCACATTGTAAAATAATCTAAATGTTTGTGTACTAGTTTGTCATAATAAATTATATTTATTTTAAAGTACTTGTGTTTGATTTTAAATATCTTTAGTGTGAGGTGATAAGCGCGATTTTAAGCTAGTTTGTAAATGTTTTGATGAGTGCTGACCATAAAACTCTGTTGAAAAAGTTCACCTTAAGTACCCTACTAATTAAGTAATTATAAACTTGTTGGTGTTTTTTTTTTAATCCTAGGTATTATGTTACTACTTCAAACTATAATTTTGTAAAAAAAAAACTGTTTGTTCAATTAACTGTTAAATGAACGAGGAGAAACAAAACCAAACCAAATTGTTTCATGCGTCTAAAAGGTTCGAACCTTTGACCTCTAGAGATAACAAAACAAGTTTTACCTATTGGAATAATCAAATCTGATTCTAAAAGAAATGTTGGAGTTATCATACAAGTAAAATAAATTAAAAGGAGACGAAAGAGGAGATAAGAAAGAATCGGAAAATTAAAGAGAGAAAAAGAAGTGGGGGGGGGAAAGAATAATTACAGTACTTGTGTTCACACTTGTGAATGAATGATTACCTTACCTTCCTCCCGCCCCCTTTAGAGTATTCTTCCCTTTTACTCACACAGCTATACCATATTCAGATGACATCACAAGCTGAATGAAACAAGACATACAATGTGTCTTATGGCTACACTAAAACAATAGGCACACATAGTGCTACGTTTTATGTCCCCCGACCTGTGTGTGTTGTTGTGTGTTTATAGTAGCCCCTAAGTCTTAGGGTAAGCTTTTATCTAAGTGATGACGTAACAGAGAAGCGCCCATGTCACACGTCATGTTTAGAAACAAAACAATAATAAACAGTTTAAATGTTTATAAAATAACTATGTACGGTGCTATAAATCAAACCCTTTTCATAACAGGTGAACGCTATAATTATGCTCTTATTTTAAACAAGGCAGTGAATGAGGCTATGAATTATGAGTGTGTGTGAATAATTAATGGTTATAATACACGTTTATAGTTGTAGAAATATTCAACCAATTATCTAATTAGCTTCTATGTGAGAACATTTATTACAATTAGCACGCTTTGAGGATATTAAAAAACATTTCAAATGTATTTATGATGATATATATAGCAATTTAATTATATATAATGTAAAAAACTTGAATGTGACCCAGTTTGAACCAAATCACTAGAGCTACTTCTTAAAATACAATTTAAAAAATATACAGCTTTTAGTAAACCATTAAATAAATTTTCACCCAAAAAACAAAATAGTATTGTATGGGATGTCAAACATTCCTCAGATATATATTTTAAACAAAATTGTTAGGGCAGTTTTCGAAATATTTATAATTTTCTAAGATAAATTATTATTAAACTAATCTTTAACGAATTTTTACCCAAAGCACGAGTGAACTGTGTTATTGGCGTATAGCCTGAACAGGTAGTAACCAGGGTGCTAAAAAACTGTTATTTTTAAATTAAAAAACCTCCTATAAATCAATTTTAAATTAGATTGGTATAACCATTTGTGAAAAATTTGTAATTTAAAAAATCACTCATCGGTAAGCTAGGTATCCCTAATTTGAGTGCTAGGGTCAAAATCAAAAATGTGTACGGCATCAACACATTTCAAATTTGTAGTTAATAATAGACAGTCACTCATGAGAGACACAGAATTATAAAATTCAATTTTGGGTTCGTACAAGCATAAAACTATAGATTTATCATAAGCTAAAGGCCGAAAATATTCACGATTACAGCATCTTCTTTTGATATGAGAAAGTAAAAATTCTTATATAATAATTATTATTATTATTATTACTACCACGTCTACTACTTGTTCGGGTTATACGCACTTACGCTAATGTGCAATGGTAGGGCGATTGTGAAATGAAACGGAGAACCTACAGTTTAAGGTGGAATCCGAACCACATTGGAGGCCTGGCATTCCTCACATTCACAAGTTGTGATTAATACACGTCTTGTCAGAGGTGAAGGAAGGGCTTGGAAATCAGATAGATCTGTGCCAGGACCAAGGATTGAACCCCGGAAACCTACCACAGAAGTCCGACACCTTACCCCTAGATCACCAGGTCACCAATTCTTATATAAACCTCTATATAAAATCAATACCAAACTAAAGCGCTAATATTTAATGCACAAGGTCACCGTTTATGGAATAATCAGGATTTGAATCTTGACTGGTTGCATTGAGTGTGATTTGTTTGTAATTATTAGTTAGCAGAGTTCTCTCTCCATCCATTCCATGCTAGAGCCAATGAAATTTCTCCACTCTACCCGCTTTATGCCAAACCCTTAGATTGAGCAGTTAATCCAGTTTTAGCACCCGTCCAGGTTATATTCTTATTTACTTACTACGCTAATGGTTTTAGGGATTAGAAATGTTATATATAGATGAAGTGTGTCCGCATTTGGATGGAGAGAGTTTAAAACCATTTTGGGAAAACCACCCTTGGTACTACCTACCTACTAAACTTTGATCTGCCCCTCATCATTGGTCTAGTCCCCTGCGAGAGTAGCACCTTAGACCATGCTGCCACCGAAGTGGAGGCGGAAACATTTTAAGTGTTGTTTCCAATTCCCGTGGAAAAAATATCAATGTGCCTTACAAGCTCACAGTAAAATAGTTTTTTAAATAAGAATATAATTCATTTTAAAGATGGTTTTACTTATCTGCTTGAGGAAGCACCTTTCTCGATTAATTAATTTAATTATTTTATTTTATTATATTTCTCAAATGTTATTTTATCTTAAAATTAGTAGGATATCTATAATCATATGAGAAAAATTTAAATCTTTAATTAAGTAAAAACTGTTGAAGAAATGTTAATTTACAAGTTCTCTTCAAAATTGATTTAATCATAAAACGTGTCTTGGGAATGAATATTTAAAAATGGTAGTCCTATTATTAACGCTCAAGCCTATAATTTAATCAAACAGTAACTACTAACTAAATGGGATTTTGGAAACACCTAATTTTATTTTTAATTTATAATTTTTTAAATAATGTTAGTAATAATTCTATAAAAGCGGCTTACTAAAAGTGAAATATAGCATTTATAATTTTATATGAGGTGTTAATACTTTTGTTACCATTTAAGTAAATTTTAATTAAATATAAAATTATAAAAAAATGCTTCTAAAGAATATTATAGTTTGAAAAAAAAATGTGGAAAGGATTTGTCTTTGGTTAAGGTAGTCCGGGTTTCAATCCTAGGTCCCGGCACAAATTTATCTGATTGCCAAACCCTTCCTTCAACTTTGACAAGACGTGTATTAATCACAACTTGTGAATGTGTGGAATGCCAGGCCTCCACCGTGGTTCGGATCCCACGTTAAACTGTAGGTCCTCCATTTCATCTCACAATCACCCTACCATTACACATTAGCGTAAGTGCGTACAACCCGAATGGGTAGTAAGACGCGGTGCTAATAATAATAATAATTTAGTAAGGTACACGAATACAAATGTCTTAAAGTAATAGTTGGAACCCTCAGGCGTTTAAAAGTCTAAAAAATGCAGCGACGTCAGACCCTAATGTTCAACTTTCTTCTCTAATCTTTCCCAGCTTGTTTTCAAACACTTTCTGTAGCAATTCCCCAACACCCAATAATTTCTCGTGAACACTGTTTTATCTCCATCTAACAGCTGCAAAAAACAATCACGAACTACGAAGTCTACCCCTTCCCCTAACACCAGTTTTTTTTTTTGCGTGGGAACGTCGAAAAGAGTTAAAACAATCGTAGATTTTATCGTAAAATGTGTGTTGCGAGGAAGGAAAAAATAGGGTAGGTTTATGCTAAGTCAATATTAAAATAAAACTTGTACAAACATATTCACGATTTAAAACAATAGTTCCCTGTGGCGAATATTATTCGCGTGAAGAGATATCGGCTATAAGCTTTTGTGTCCGATATCTTTCCGGTTGTTTATTAAACTTTTATAGAGGTTTTTATATCCATGGTATTAATATTAGTTGGTCTTATTTGATGGTCGGGTCTTGAATTCCAGCTAGGTGTATTGAAGCTTTTTTAAGGTGATCTTCTATACTACCTCCCCCACACATCAATCAACATTTCCTATACAACTCTACCTTCCTTATCCCTAGCCAATTAGAATTAATATTTAGGAAGCCCAGACGGGTAGTAAGATGTAAAATGTACAGTGTAAAATATCAGCTACCTGAAACTTTAAAGCTGTACCAACTTGTAAGAGAAATATTTGGTAAGTTTCATAGTTAAGTGACCGCTTCTGTGGTCTCTTGGTCAGAGTTCCTGGCTACAGATCCAAAGTTCGGTTCAATCCTGGCGCTTATAGATTTTTCTGCTAAACGGTGGGCTGAAAGGGTTCAACTCAGCCTCATGAGGAAAATTAATTAGGAGCTAATTGAACAAAATTAGCGGCTCGGAATAGAAACTTGAAACTTATTGGCCGAAGGATTCACTGTGCTGATCAATGACACCTCTGTCAACAAATGTTGGCACTATCTTTGCTAACATTCGGCGAACGCCCGGTCGGTATAGCTCGCTTTGCAATGCCACGGAGTTTTTTTTTTTTAAGTTCATAAATTGATGCATATAAATAGGTGTAACCTTTTTATTCAAATAATATGCTTTTCTAAGTGCACTAAACATTCCATCTAAAGGATGGTATTGTCTGGGGTTACTAATTCACTCATATGTAAATGCTTATGTTAGGTCTTAAAATCAATCCTTATCATGCTTATAAATTTATTTAATTAAGTAGCTGGATCCATAGACCCATAATTAAATCTTTCTTAGTGAAAATGTTGAGTGTATTAGACCATTCATATTTGCAAAGGTTAGATTGTAGCAATAATAATGTTTTAAAAAAATAACTATTAAACACCGAAATTACCACGTGGGATGGAATAGGTGAGCCTTCATCCGACTAGTTTCATAGCCCCGGGGGCATTCGACGATTACCAAACGAACTTGAAGTTATTCTTTTTGCTGGCTGGTTGATGGTGTTTTAATAGAGGCAAGGCGGTTCAGCATGATACCATCTCCCAGTCCGTTTATGCTCGCAACACACTGATTTTAATCCATGAAACTGAATCAGAAAATTTGGGTTCATATATATTTTTTTCATTCTATTTTGTTGCCTGGAAAATTATTAGTTACAGACTGCACCCACTTCGTGTCATGGTTTTGATGGATGATAGCGCGATGAAAACCTGAACGGGGTTCTTTTGAGCTGGGAGATTGACTCTTATATCATAGCCATCCATATTCGATTCTCGGCTGAGATTTTTTCCATGTGCGTCGTGTCTTTCTACATTCCTACTCGAAATATCCAAATATTTATCATGAATGGAGAATGGATGAAAACTTATCGGTACTTGTGACCTTCTTACTGCAGGCATTCCAGAACATGTGAAACTGACGCGTTTAACTGTGTGCCCACTATTGTGGCTATGAGAGAGATTAATTAAGTGGATAGCACGCACTATCAGGGTGTTCCAGGGTTAAACGGCTAAACTTTGGGAAGTGGTAATGGATAAAAAAAAAACTAGCTCAAAATGTATTTTGGAGAGATGCTCATTTTAGCTTCCTTTTCGCGCAAACCGCAAAAAAAAACCTAAATAAAAACACGTTTTTCTACAGAGGTACGTGGCAATGGCTTAATATTAATTTTCCTGGAAGAAGTATCTGTCGTGCTGAACCTGTGACTTGGCCTCTGCGTTAGCCTGATTCAACGCCATCAGATTTTATTTAACTCGAGCAAAATGTGTATGACTTGCCTGTTAATGAATGACCTTCAATCACTACGATAAAGGATTACGCAAGCGTGCGAAAGAAGAACAGTTGCAAAATGTTGGTCAGTTATTCGTTTTGTCATTGATGGGTACACGCTTGCCTTCGGACTGAAGGCCGTCAATTTTAACAAAATAAATAAATTTAAAAAAATTCATCTAATACCTACCTATTTTGTTTTTATTTAGTTTTTTTGATGTCTACGCAAAAAAAAAGCAAAAACTAGCAAATCTCCTAAATACATTTTAAGTTATTTTTTTGATCCACTACCACTCCCCAAATTTTAGCCGTCAACACCCTATATATTATATTTTCTTATCAACGTTTTATTAAATAGAATTGATTTGCATTCATCCCTTGGTGTAATTGTCCTCCTCCCTAAGTGCTCTTAGTCTGTCCCTGTTTTTATACAGCAAGTATAATACGTGAGTCACAACTTAATTAGGATTTATGTGGGGTGGCGCTAAGTTTGGACCTTGAGATACGGAGTGGTCCACATATAATTTTGTGTCAAGCTGAGGAGCTGTTCAAGAGGGTACTTTTGGCAACGAGGAGGGTTTGTTGCCATTAGAGCTATGGTCGAAACAGAGGGGGTCGAGGGGCGGCGTGAGGGTATGTGGTGCCATGGAATGTTTCCAGAGTAAGCAGAACTTGTTGGAACTGTACCTGTGATGTGTTCTCACCTACTCGTTCCAATTTGTCCAATCATAGATAGGATATCTTCTACACACTCAACATGGTAAACGTATTTCCGTTGATAGCTGAACAATGAGTGATTTACTTAAACTAACTCTGCCTTCCATGGCAACATTCCACGACACGACACTGGCAGGTGGACTCTGCGGAAAGTACAGTACTTGTCTAGGGACACAGGCATCTCGTAGGATTAATTTAGGGTGAACGCGATTGGCCGAGGTTAGAGCCTAATTTTGGGATGGTTATTTTGCATTCAATATCACCTACCTACTCTGTGTGTCGCATGGTCTAAGACGTCTATCTCACAAATAACTGGAATGCCTAACGGAGAAGTAGAGGTTAGAATATCGGCAACCGGCACGTGGAGACGGTTCTCCACAAGTGATATGTTACTGTGGTTTTTCCCTACCCCCTCAACGCTGATTTGGGTGCATTTCCTCTAGACTACCTTTATAATTCCTACACCTTGAACTAAGACTAAGAATTTAATAATCTTATTATTTAATGCCATATTTAAAATAAATAGAACGGCACAATCCATTATATTTTCTCATATAAGTTATTTTAGTTTTAACCAAATTTTCAAAATTAGGTTTACATTTAGGCTTAAATATTTATGTATCTGAATAAAAAGTAGGCTATACAAAGTCATACATAATATAAAATATTCAGAAAGGTACTGTATCTTGAACAAAATCGTTAAAGAAAAAAAATCAGATTTTCAAAAATCCTTAAGCAATTTTTTCTGCAAAATATTAGGAATTCAGTATAAGATCTTATATTTAATGTAAAACACTTAATTTTAAAAAAAATCAATTTCCTCTTCATTTTATCTCTCAAGAATTAAAGTCTGGATCGAGAAAGTTTTCACAATTACGAAATTGTCTCCGTACGAGAAGTTGATTAACAGAAACTTTGTAATTTGAGCTACGTGTAGGATTGGTCGAATGGATTGTGAGAAGGGCATTAAAAACAAACAAAAATCTCACTAAACCATGCTCCATATAGTAAGAGTATGAAAATATTAATTATTTTATATTGAGTTTGTTTCTCTAAACAGAGCGTGTTAAGTCTTTAATGGATGATAATTAATTTTCTGGTGTCCGATTATAAAATGTATAGTTGTATAAAAATACAAACACATTTATTTATTCTGAAAATTGAAAAAAGACACCGGGACACAGGAATCGAACCCGTGTCCAGGTGTCATTTTTCAATTTTCAGAATATGATATCTAACTGGAGTAATTCACACTAAAGGCATACACTAAAGGCATAAATAATAGCTTTGGCTATTTAATTCTACATTTGTTTATGGTGAAAAATATTTTAAAATTTTAATAGAATAATTATAAAAAGTGAGCGGAAAAAATTTCAAATCTACATTACGTACACAGTACTACTCTTTTTTTATTTTTTTATTGATAATCTATTTTAGTAAATGACAAAAATTTATGTTTTGTCCACCCTTCTATATATTTTCAACTAGACCTGTGATAATAGTGTAAAATAAAACGTTATATCTTAATTAAAATATACTTTATAATGAAAACTGACACCTAGACACGGGAATCGAGCCCAGGACGACTCTTAGATAGCTCAGTGGTATAAACAGTGGCGTACTAAGCCCCCCGGTTACATTCCCATGTCCAGGTGTAATTTTTTAATTTAAAGAATATGATATTTAGATGCGCCTATAACCGTAATAAATTAATATAATAGCTTGGATATTTAATCAATTAACTATAATATTACTAGCCATCGTATCCAGGTGAAAAATCAACTTATTTTCTTATCCAAATCACAAGGTTTGTAGTAAATCCCACAGACAATCAGGTCTTTTTAAATGAAAACCTTTGAACAAAAAAGGTTTAAGTTCCATTAGCTTACATTTAGAATTCTTCTGTTGGTAATTTTGGGGAGGAAAATTATTGTCAATTGGTGCAAAAAGAATCAAGCACCGAGCAAATTTAGGAAGTTATTCTTAATAAAATATTTGCTGTCCCTCTTTGGGATGAGAAGTGTAAAACTCCTGGAAATTAATCTAATTTGTCCCGAACAAAGAGGTAATCCTAGTAGAGATGGCTAGGGATTGTTTGGGACGTGAGAAAGGTGTTTTATCGTTTTTATAGTAAACATATTTTTGGCCGAAATAAATAAAATATAGGAAAAGGTTGTCATTAAATTAACAGGACAGGACAGATACTCAAGAATATTGAGGTCACCATGTGAAGAAAATTAAACTATGTTTCAACTGGAGAAATATTTGATTTATTTTGTCCAAAAATGTTTTTCTACAAAACCTACAAAAAGCTATTTTTTCCCTTTACTTTTCCTACACTCTAAACTTAAATATTCTAAGACAATCATATTTTTAATCTATTATAACATATGATTTTTTTTATTTATATTAGTAATGTGGATTTTTTTTCAAAAAGGATTCAACTCCAAATTGAAAAAATGTATATCTACAAAATGGGTACTTTTATAGACAGTCTATTTTATTTAAGATAATAGTACACACATACCAAAGTTACTATTCATAAACATATTAAATGTGATTTAATGTTTCAGATAATTTTTAAAACAGAATTTTTAAATTCTCCTGTGAAATTAGAAAAAGTGGAACTGAATCTTTTTGGTCGTTTAAGGTCTTCAATCTTTTGTTTAGCGATCTCAACCATTTTATAGTAAAATCTAGAACTCTTTAATAATATCGTAAATAAATTCATCAACTGATGTAAGCTATATATATATAAATGTATAAATATTTTCTTCATACCATTTAAAATTTAATAAAATAGTATATCGTAACACAATAGCAGCACTAAATATTAATGCATATAAAAATGGCTTAAAACTCTATTTAAGCTCTCTGGATCATTTATTTCACGTGTTATCATTGTAATCACGGTTATATTTTGTAATCTAAATGTCAAAATATAAACCAGATATAGGGGTTAAAAGGTGAGGGGGCAACGAATAAACTCTAGCTTACTAGTTGATCCCAATTGGCACCATATTTAGCACAGTGATAAACAAAGAGCTTGTAGAAAGCCAGTACTACCCCCTCGCAATAAACACTTAATTAATGCAACCAGAAATTGTAAATTATAGTGGGTAGAAATTTGCACGAAAATTCATTTCGAACATACATGCACCAGTATCTACGTGCGTAGAATGTCCTGGTGTATACATAAAATTATATATACGTGTGTGTGTGTGTGTCTGCTACATGAGAGCAACGTGGGTTAATTAAAGGAAATTATCTCATAGAAGGGATAGTGGTTTAAGTAAATATTGAGATCTAGAAAGGTACAGTCTCTATATTATAATCTATAGAATACCAATATTGAGAGGGCTAAAAATTATTGAATTGTTGTGAAGGCAATTTTTTAAAAAAAATTTTTTTTAAATGTATTGAGAAACTATTTTTAATAGTTATCAGTAATTTTGACGTTATTTATTCCTTTTTTATGAAATATTGACAAATGCTTACATATATGTTACTTGTTAACATATTCCTTTTATTAGCTCTCCAGAAATAAATTTATCAAAATCTCGTATTCATTTTTTTATAATCACAATAGTTCTTTCTTCGAGGGTCGATATAAAGTAAATAAATGGTAAGCTGTCACCGCACAGATATTGTTTCATTTTACAGAATAAGTACACCTATGGGAGATGGTGCGTGACTATAAGCTAATTTAACGCTTGTATTCTTGGCTGGATACTAACAAATTTACACTACTTAATTAAGGATGAGTAAGTAAGTAATAAGAATAAATGTAACTGGATTTGTATTGAGCAGGGGGGGGGGGGGGGGAGGGAGGACAACCCTCAGTACATCAAATGTTAAATGGTAAAACTAACTTAGCCCGTTTCCATGATTAAGTGTTCATGATGGTATAAAACAGGTCGTGAGGCCCCTGGTTCGAGTCTCGGTGATGTTGGTGACCCTTTTTAATATTTGAATACGGGTTCGTTTGCCCAAGCCCAGTGTTAGCAAAGGCCAATTGAGATAGACACGTTCTACCTCTTTTAAAACAAAATTAAAGGGATTTAATTTGGCATTCTATTTTTTATAAACAAGGGTAAATAAATATCTTCATAACATTTATAGTTCAAAGGTTATTTTCATATTCAGTCTTAGTGCGCCTCAAGTTCGGCATTTAGGCTTACTAAATACAAGATGACACCTACCTAGACCAGAATGGAATGGGTCAGTTTCAAATGCGAAACTGCTCTAATATATAATAACTTATGTAGGAGTTTGTATTTGGTACAGCATCGCTTTACAAGTCTGACTATGAAACTAACCCATTCATTCTAACCTAGTTAGTGTCGTGTTTGTATTTAGTATAGGTATATTTAATTTAGCACCACGCTTTACTGCCCGTTCGGTATATACGCCTGAATACTAATGCTTATGTATTAGGAATTTGTAAGGTTGAATTTAGAGTAAGTGAACCCGCATTTGCGTGGAGGGATAGTGGAAAACCGTTTAGGATAAACCCCCTCCAGTTCACCTGACCTATATTTGAGCCTCAACATCCCCGTTCTCGGTAATTGAGCTCAACAGGAAACTTGCGCGTAGCTACGCCACCGAGGCGGTTTGGTTTCGTATAAATTCGCATTTAAGGCATACTAAATCAATTATGAAACTGGCCCCAAGTTAACATATCAAGATAATACACAGCACAAAACAGACAACAATTTAAAAAAAAGATTGGATAAAATAAAAGGTCGAAAACATACACACAAGGCTCTCTTAATCCCGTTGTCAGCTTTTTTTTTTAACCAGGTCACTAAGATGGGTAAAACTGCGCGCTAGAAATACAAAACAAATGCTCTAAAAATATATATCTTTTTGCGACTAAAGGCTGAGTAGTGTTTTTTCTGCCATCAATACCAAAACTTTTTTAGTTTTACAGCCCTCAATAAATCGCACAATGGCCTCCCCTCAAAACAACATGTCTTTGTAATTCGTACCACCCTGTGCAATACTCGTCTTGAAGAAACTTAACCTCAAGCATGCCTTCACCCTTCTCAACACGATCCACTGTTACGTACGCATTGTAAACTTGGATAAAAAAAAAAGTTTTTAAGGTCAGACACAATACTTCTCAAGCCCTGAGTCAGTGTCCGCGTGGTCTAACGCGCTGCTCTATTGTTAGACTAGACTGCCGAGGTTCAATCCCGGCCGGTTCACTGAGGTTTTTTAAACAGTTTTCCACTCTCCTTCCACGCAAATGCGGGTGCGCTACCTCTCAATTATATCTTCCTAATCCCTCAACCATTAGTGTAATTAGTACCTAGTCGTATAACCCGAACGAATAGTGAGACTAGATGCTAAAGAACAAATCTTAAAACAATCACATTTTGAGTAGTTCTCACATTTGTTGATTTTTATTAACTTTTAGTTGAATAAAATCTTTGGGGAGTTAAAATTATTATGATACTTAGTTAGATAAATCATGGATCGGTGAACACGTGAATAAAAGCGTCAAGCTCCTTTTAGTCTGGTTCTCTAGTGATGGTAATATCGGGTTTGCTAAGAATTTTTTTTTTCAATTACAATTTATCATTCTCACTCCACAAAAACGCTGGTACGTTTTATTTCAAATTCTACCTTCCTCATCCTTACTCTATTAATATATTTAATGCAGACTGCATGAACGAGTAATAAAATGCGGTGTAAAAATATGTAGCGTCCTACACTCAGTTTTACCCTGGAACCTAGCTCGGTCTTAGCTTGCCGGATTATGCCAAGGCCGTTGAAACTATAGGATACACTCAAAGCTATGGCCCCATCTGATATATATTAGCACCACGTCATACTACTCATTCGGATTATACGCTTATATACTTATTGCGCTAATGGTTTAAGGGATTAAGATGGATATTTTTATAAGAAATGTATCCACGTTTACGTGGAAGGAGAGTGGAAAAACAATTTTGGGACAACCCTTTTTGAAAAAAAAAACACTCTAGTATACTCGGGTTCAAATTCGAACCTTTATATCTCCGTCATCGACAGTATAGTTTACTGCGAGAGTAGCACGATAGAACATGTAGCCACTGAAGCTGATTAAATATATAAGTTCACATGAAACATACCTATCATCATTTGAGAGTGACTCCTTAGACTATTTATTAGCTAATCCTTCCCCCTCTTCTAAGGAACTACTTATTATTTTTCTTATTAGCATACAAATTGCACACGTCTAAGACCAGTGGCTAGAAATTATTTCCTATACATCTACAGTAGTGACAATAAAATATAATATTTTTATGGATAAACTTGATAATTATATTTTTGTGTTGAGGCCTATAGTTTAGTTATAAAATAGTAGATATACGTATATATAAATATATTTAATTATATGTATATGTGATTATTATTTACAAAATTTAGCATGTACCACAAAATTGGGGAATCAATAAATCAGGTGTAGCGTTTCGCGTCAAAGAAAAGATATATTGTGGTATTGTTCTGTCTATATTGCAATAAGGGTCCTAGCTCTTACAACCATTATTTATAGCTCTCATTCTCTTAAACATTGACGTAAGTCATTGGAGCAAGGGTTGTAAAAAAAAGTATTTCTCTAGATCTTAAAAAAAATAGTTTTGACGTTGGAGGGTTTTATGGGTTTATACTAGTTTGTCTGTCGGCAAAGTATGAAGGTAGTGTTTATTTATCGGTCGCCAAAACCATATAGTATAGTTTTTGTTTTTTTAGCTAAATGCACTTTAGATTTTTGTGTTGGTATCAACATCTAAAAAAAGGCATTGTTCTTATAAGGCCTTTTAGTGGAATGCCATGGTCAATTTTGAAGGTTGTATACAATTGTTTACGTTTTGTGTTCATGAAAGGGTAGATGTAACGTATCCCTCTTTTTTTTTTATGAGAAAGAGGTAGGTTATCTTATTGTTGTGTACTTTTTTTGGGGGGGGAATCGTTGTAGGGGTTGTTGAAGGTTTGAGTTTGGTCAAGAAATGTGTTGAGTTTCATTTTTTAGTATGTTTTGCCAACAAGTAAGTCGAGTTTATATTTCGTGATGTAGGCTACATCAGTGCACACGTTTATAACTATGTTTAAATTTTCACTTGCCAACTAATGTGCTGAAATAATAACAGTTTAGGGCTATTTCTAGTTAATTACCGACATTGCGCGCTTGCTAGTAGAGAATATTATTAAAGGAAGAGTGACTAATATGTAGTCTAAAGTGTTGTAATGAAAAAATTATTTCGATCGTGAGAGTTTCTGTGGACCTTCAAAAATTCATCGTCTGGTTTCCCTCAACTTGTTATAATTACTTTGAAGGTAATTACACAATTGTTTTCTAAGTTATGTTTTGAGTTTAGATTAAATTGTTTTAGAAAATAGTTTTCAGTAGAAAGTTAAAGACATTATTCAGAAGTTTACAAATTACTAATTACAGTTATGGCAGTGCATTTCAAGTGAACCGGTAACGTCAGATAACTAATATTTTCAACTATTTAAAATGACAAATAATTATGAGCAGAATTTTTTTTTTTGTCATTTGTCTTTAATTCCCTTAATGGTTTGTTGAAAAATATCAGTATTTAATAATATGTTGAAATGAATAGAACAAACAAACAATCAATGTAAAATTTAACCAAATATATAGATTATTTCATATGTCTACTTTCATGAATTTGTTCTATGATTTATTATAATGATTAAAATAAACTATTGTACAAATAATAAATCATATTGCACGTAATTATTATAATATTTTATGCCCATACAGAAATTAAAATTAATGCTTGTCAAGTATTTGTTATTTTTTGAGGCTTATTAGCATAGAGAACGTTTAAGAGGCTAGAATAAATATTTTAGACAATGTCCATATTTCAGTATTATTTTACGAAAGTCATCACTAAACGCCGTAATTCTAGTAGCTGATTGTTGTACTATTTTCAATCGCCAATGTCCATTACATAATTTTACTGAACCTATGTATGTAAAGGATATAAACGATATTAGTGAGTGTCTGGATCTTTACCATTTAAATAGGCTTTTATATTATTAGACATATTTATTAAAAAAATAATTGAAGCATTGACATTTTTTTCTGTCAAAAGCTATAATTTTATTTAAGCTATGCAATATATTTGTCACCTTTTCTCTCTGTCTGTCTAGTGCTTCTGGGAAGTAGAGAGGGCAAAGTTGACCAAGATACTGCCACGAACTTAATACATCAAGAAGTACATGTTTTTCACACTAAAACAGGCTTATTTAACAGTATTTTAGTGTAGAATACCCCGACGGATACAGTGAAGAGATTTCCTGCCTTTAATCTACCACTTGTTTCCACAATAATGCAGGTACACTTCTTCTAAAGCACCTCCCTCATATCAATTCTTTAGAATAATAATAATAATTTTAAAAATCCCGTTCATGATAGTTTTAAACCTAGGTCTTACTTATACAACGTTCTTAAAGACCCATAGCACACGTTTAGGTTTAATATTGGGTAATAATTACATTGCCTTATAAGGAAATATAAACTAAGTTATTTCATAACAAGGTTGAGGCATCGTTTCACTTAACAGGCGACAACTTCAAAGATGGAGTATATAATTTTATAAACCATCTGACCGGTCAAAATAAATTGGCAATTGAATTGGTAGTTCAGGAATATCAACATTAAATTCAAAGTAGGCATTTTTTTATAGTAAGACTAAAGAGGCAATATAGGCATACCCCCGAAGAATGAAAGAGATTGTGTAGTGTGTATTCGTATTAGAAAAATTTACACCAAGTACTCGTAAACAAAATACTCATGCTCGATATTTATAGCATACAAGCCTACTTAACATAAAAACTACCTATATTTATTTAATTATAATTTGAACGTTGATAACGGTCTGAAAACTGTAGAGAATTGCTGCTGAGACTTTTTTTACGACATATTACTATCCGTTCGGATTATACGCTAATAAGCTAATTACGATAATGTGTCAGGTATGAGTAAGGTTGTATTTAGAGGACCTGCAACCACAATCACGTGGAGTGAGGTTTGAAAACCATTTAGGCAAGCACACCGGGAATTAGAACCTTAATTTCCCATCATCTGCGGTCCAGTCTTTGCGAGAGTGACACCATAAAACATTTGAGCAACGAACTGGTTAAGACATTGTTGATAAACTGTTTTAACGTCACAGCGTTAGCAAAGAGAAAACTAGTATTCTTACGTAATAGTGAGAATCTACTGGTTTGTTGCCATTAAAAACTATCAAAGCTACCCCCAATTCTAACTGTACTGCTTGTTATTCGTATACTGGAAGAGTGGTTGACTTACGAAAGTAGTTTATAAATACGACCTTTAGAGTGATTACTTATGTCCTAGTGTTTTAGGCAGAAGTTTGTCGTGGAATGTTAGTAGGTTAACCAGATCTTATTAAAACTGTACATAAGATATGTTCTCAACCAATGGTCTTCATTTGACAAATCATAATATTAAGGTCTTCCCTACATACTTAATATGAAAATGTATGTTCATTGATTCCTGATCAGTGAGTGTCCTACTGAGAGATGAGAACAAGTCACATGTAAAGTTGCAACTCACGGTGCTTACCCTTGATGGATATTTTGATGTTAATTTATTTGGATTCAAAGGATTGCCTCTCCGTAAAAGTCCGTAATGATAGTCCTTAGAACCATTTGAAGCCTAGTTATAACTCTCTCCTTAAGCTCCTTATCCATATAACTTAGTTCTCGAGTTTGTATGTTTTTTTAAATTTTGGTAAAATAGTATATGCCTATATTTAAGTAGAATAGTTTTTCCAATCAAATTCATAAAAATAAAACCATCTACGTAAATTCTATAATCAACAAAAGAATTTTAACATTTGATTTTCTGTTTCTATATTTAGTTAAAATCACGGTAGCCCTAACATATTATAAGGTTTATAGGATGTAATCAAAGGCATATAGAGTAAAATAAGGTACGTTCAAAAAATAATGACCGTTTTCTTTGTTACAATTGAAAATTTAATTTCAATTTTCATCTAACTTGGAATTTGTTCTTATTGGCCGTCCGTAGCCGCAATTCCTAATAAATTTAAAAGTTGATACAACTTCTATGAGTTACTACGGACATACAAATTATAAATAAAAATATTTTATTTAGGGGTAGATCTCTTCATAAGGATTCCTTGACATACATATACGAAGTATGTGGACAGGGCTCAAGTTAATTAAATTCCCACAAACTATTAAAAACCAAGGACTACGCACTTCATAGAAACATACTATATAGACGGGGCTTAATTTGATCCTATTTCTATGAACTCTTACAAAGTACGAACTCTCAGATATGAACCCTGACCCCTGAGCACACATTGGTCTATTACTGTATTATTGACCTCTTGTGGATTAGCGTATTAACCACGGATTAGGGCTAGTTTTATAGTCCATCTAGTAGGCCTTAAGTGAGGTCTAATACTTCATACAGGACGACATCGGTTTTGACCAAAACGGAATCGGCCAATTTCACATGCGAAGCTGGCCCATTTCATTTTGCTCTAGATAGGTGTCTTCTTGTATTTAGTATAGCACCGCACTCAAGGCGTACTAAGTGTGACTATGAAACTGGCCTTAAGTACCATCAGGATACGGAGGGGTGTGGACAAGGTTTTTTACACCATTCATGCCTGAACGAGTAATCTGCTAGTCAGAATTTTCCTGCAATCTAATGTTTTCTCGCCACACGAACTGTAATCCCCCAAGAATGATCTCGCCTACAAGCACGCATTTATTCAGAGTGCGTGGAAGTTTCTGAACCTGTCCGCCTGTATAAACCTGAAGGGCACCTGAAGGTTTCTTTTACCTTCACGGTCTATTCCCCCGTTTGGGTACCGGTTGATCAACCTAGGCGAGCGAGGCTAGCGCTGCAACGCACTGAGAGAGAGGGAGGAATATATTATCATTATAATGACGTCACGATTCCGTTTTTATTGTTTCACTTGGAATAAACGTTGACGGGGCTCTATACATTATGTAGCAAGTGCGAGATGTGAGGGAGGAAAGTCCGCAATGGCGCGATAGAAAACTCTTTTATAAACGTGTAGTGGTGTGTGAAGTTGCGAAGGACACGTTTTTAAAAGTTAAGCTTGAAACGAGCCAAGTGAAGTAGAAGACAAGGATATGTCCTTTGTTGTTGTCAAAACGAACACTTATAATTTTCAAATTGTTCATTAATATTACATCAAAGTAAAAAAGAAAAATCAGAGCCCTCTATATATTATATGTTGACAGATCTGAGTTTCTTTATGCTCTACGTTATAGATGTCCTATCACTAGTATTATATGTAAAAAATACTGTTTGATAGCTGTTAAAAAAACGAAGTGTACAGGGTAAAAAGGAGGCAAGTCACATTAGACACATTTTCCAGGACAATAACTTGTATGTCTTTATATCTTAAACCCAATGAGGACCCCATTAAAATAAAGGTATCATGACTATAACGGATGTAAACCACCAACTCAATTCGAGTTAAAACTGTGCTTTTAACTATTTTTTCCCCTTTAACCTTCAAATTATTAAGTTTGAAATGTGTAATATTTAGTTAAATATTTCTAATCTGTTCATAATGCAAAGATGTTTTCTCCTACCTTTGAAATGTTTCGAGAGTGCGACGGTTACTGCGGGTTTCTAAGTCGAAGCAAAGGAGACTTTTGACAATTCGAAACTTTGCACACCATTGTAAACGTCATATTTAACTCAAAATTGTGCGATTTCGGGGAATATTAAAACAAAAAATTGCCAGTGAGGTTGGTTGTTTTCACCAAGCAGAAATTCACATTAATGATTTATTAAAATAATGCACCTTTCGTTTATCCTGTAACATAGCTTACCTTGCATTATTTCAATATGGTAGGCCTAGATCTCTTTTTTTTTTCACCGCGTCTTACTTCTTGTTCAGGTTATACGCATATATTATAATTACTTTAATAATATAGGGGTGAGGAAGGAAGCATTCTACCCGCATAAGAGTGGGACACAATTCAGGGTAAAAACTTCCTTAGTAGGCTTGATCGTGATTCCAACCCCGACCTCCCAGTCATTGGCAGGCCAGTCTGATATTATAGTCAGATAAATCAATAATAAAACAGCGACTCATCATAACTACCGAAAATGTAACCATGACTTAAGCTAGTAGCTAGATAACGTACCGTCAAGGAAAGGCTTTGAAGCAAGTGATATAAATAATAGCCTATATTTATAAGTAGACAATAGGTAATTGTTCTTGATATGAAAGCGCAAGTAACAAGCAGTGTTATTTTAGGTTCAAAGGTCAGCTATATACACTGCCGTAAATGGTATCTACTATTAAAGTGTGGACTACACACTCACCACTTCTTCTCTCTAAGGGGCCTTATATCAGCCTCACGCCTGCGATATTAAAATGTCCGGCGCTAGTAGTAATGAGCTGGCAGTACACTCGCTACAAATATAAATGGAGGTTTTCCATTTTAAGTTGGGTATAGGCCTATATTACTGTTAGAGACGAAAATTTTCCAGAGGTGGCTTTTGTGGTTCACTAAGTAGTTGGAAGGACTTATTGAGAGAAGGTGAAACCTAGAGCCTATTAAATATGTATATATTTATGTCTCCTCTCTCTATATATATATATATATATATATGTAAGGCCTATATATATGCAAATATATATACATCTATAAAGCCATAAAGAAGTGTTGGGGGACGAGTATGTTTGGGTGTAGAAAAGGGGGAGGTGGAGGGAAATTTTTATAGAATATTTAAGGTTTGCTTAAAGGTGTTTAAATAAGTATCTTATTTATTACATACTGAAACTGAAATCAAAATTTAAAAATTACTGCTATAAGATCTATGTTACTCTAATTGCTGCCATCATTTATTTAATTTCATAGGAAACAATCTTCATATTTTTTAATGTAAAAAAAGAATTTACGATTAGTTTATTTAATGAAGGAACACCCCTTTAATGTGGTTAGTGTGTCACAATAAAGTTTCTTATGATTCTAAAAAAAACTATATTGTAAATTATTATTATTAATTGTCTTCTATTTAAAAAATGCGACAGGTCTGTAAGACAAAGCTCTTAGATTCACAATACAATATTTAAAATTACTATGTTATGGCATAAAGCTAAATACTTCAATATTGTATTTTAATATTGATAAATTTAAGGAAAGCTTTAAATGTCTATTTCCTCTCTGATTTTTAATGTTATCATTGTATAAATTCTTGACCCAATAACATTATTTAATATTTAAAACATTTAGGCTACATCTGTTTTGCTTAGCTTGTTGTATTATTGTGTGGAATAAATGAACTTTTCACTTACTAGGTTATGTATGTTGAGATTGGTTCTGGTAGAAGAAGGGAGGAGTTTAATGACAGCTTAGGTGGTCTTTAAGGACGAATAAAATACAAGCTCTAATTAATTTTAAATAAAAGTCACTTTTTATTTTAGCACCGCGTCTTACTATCCATTCGGGCTATACGCCTATTTATTATTATGGGTTAAGGGTGGTTAGGTTGAATGTATAAAAAGTGTACCCGAATTTGTGTAAAGGGAGAGTGGAAAAAAACCATTTAGAAAAACCACCCTCAGTACACCTGAACCTGGACTCGAACCCCGATCTCCCCGTTATCGGCAGTCTAGTCTATTGCAAGAGTTACGCCTTATATAATTCAACCACTGAAACTCATAAGTCACTCTTAATATAAAATAGTGACATTTGACTTTAACTCTCTTCTGAATTTTAATTTGATTGTAGATTGCATCGTTATTTACACAATCCAAGCCATGCATCTTACTCCAGACTGTATAGCTGGTCATGGGTATATCGGGGTTTGTATCTTGGTCAGGTGTATTGAAAGAGGTTTTTATTCCCCTAAATGACTTCTCACTCCTCCTTCGAGCAAAGGCTGGTACATTTCCTCTATATAATATCTTCCTCGTCCCTGGCCCATCAATTAAATATCTAGACAGCTCAGTGTGTTAGTTTCGACTTCGAGAACAAAACAAAATGTGCTTCGAAATTGAGACTTGTCTCCAGTTTTCATATGTCAGCGAGTGTCTTAACCTAAGCGACGGCGAGAAGAGATTCCTCAGTGCCCTGAATATGTAACATGTGATTGTAGACAATGGAGTAGAGCACCTCCACCTAATGTATTCTCAATGTTATATCTTGTGACATAATGCAACCCCCTCCTCCACCACCCCTCTTTCTCTCACATGTGATCTTGATGTTCGACTGTTTTAGTTTTAGATCATTTATGGGAGCTTGCGCGTCATCAATATACTGGTCGGAGTATGGAATTCTAAATGTCTATCAAAAGAAATCCAGTCATCTTTTAAATATTATTTGGTGTTAAAGTCCACGTCACTCGACTTTTTAAAAAAATGTCTTTGTGTGTTGTTAGTTTGGTATGTTCATAATAATAGGCCTATCCACTTACTATTTAATTCAAGCGCTAACAGTTAGGAGGGTCATTGAGAGAAAGTTCTATTGAAATAGCGTATAGGGAGGATAGAAAAACAGCAGTTAAAATTCCATGTGAATAAAACACCTTTCTACACCCGGCTGGAATTAGAAAGATGACAAATACGACCATATGAATTGCGTATATAGTGTCTAAGACCATTCGGTCACTTGTAACTTATATTCTGATAGTTCTGACACTGACACTGTACAGCTTAATAAAGAAACTGTTGAAACTACCGTTATAATTTGATCATAAACCCAATTATATATATCATTAATTATTATGTCTTGGGCCAAGTAATTTAATCTGGTGCCAGTTTAATAATAATGGTACTAAAGTAAACTATTGGTATTTTTAGCATCGCATATTTAATTACATTAATGGCTTTAGTGATTAGGAAGGTTATATTTATAGTTGTACCCGCATTTTGCGTGTATGGAGAGTGAGAAAGCGTTTTAGAAAAACCTTCCTCAACACACCCGATCGCGATTCAAACCTTGGATTTCCCCGTCATCAGCAGTCTAGTCTACTGCGTGATTAGCGCGTTTGACCAAGAGGCCACCGAAGCGTTAACATAGGCTTATTTATATTATTTTCACACCAATTACTCTAATAATATGATGCTTAGCCATGTTTATTTCCATGGTCAAAGTTTAGTGTGCGACTTGCTGACACTAACTTAGTAAAACCCTTTTGAATTTATAAATGGTATTAAATAATCATTACACACTGCAAATATCTAGAACATTCATGAGCTAAACATATATTTCCCACATGGCTCTACTGGTTTTTATCTTCGCCCGATACCTCGGAGGGAAAGTATTGTGATCGTCAAAAAAAAATCTATTTCGAGATTTTGATAAATGTCGACGTTTCATGACCCCCTGAAACCAAAAAGTTGTTTCGCAATGCGATCTATCTGTACCTCAGGCTAGAGCCAAAATTATTTTACCGATTGGGCTAAAACTTGTTATCTCTGGTTTTCATAAGGTATTTGTCCCCCCTCACTTCCTTCAAAGGAATTTTTGGAATATGATATTCAACCCTAAATTCAAGGGTAGTTTACTGAAGGTCAAAAAGAGAAAAAAAAGATTTTACCAACATTCCCTCCAATGATTTTGATTGAATTTTATATCGAGACACTGTTTATCATTATAAACAAGATGGCAATTCTCATTTTATAAGTTAGGCCTACTCCTGTTCTTATTTGATGATAAGTTAAATATAGGTATATATATAAAGTTCAATTTTCATAAAGATATAATAGGCCCTCTAGTTATTAATGTGGTCCTTTAGTTCGCGCTATGGTTGTAACTCTATGTGAGCTAGAAACCACTTGGCGGAGAATACACAGCCTAGCTGTAAGTTAAGTTCAATTAACACTTAAATATATACTTGATTGCTTCTAGCTCGTTACAGTTGAATAATTAATAGTCATTAAGCTTACTTATTTTTCCCCAACAAATTTATAGCGTTCAATTTATTTTTAAATAAGGCTTCACCACCAGCGCATGACTTACAAAAAAAAATTAAAACATTAAACCTAGTAGCAATTGTATATATATATATTATATATCTGAGTTGTGGTTAAAAGAATAACACAAATAGAAAAGATGTTTAAGCACCACTTGTTTCCTTTTATGGTCGAGAGAGTTAAAGGCAATTAATAAGATCTAGACATAGACCAAACCTATTTGAAAGACTTTTAAATCCTGATAAGTAGCCTACAGATTTTAATCGTAATGTGTCGCTAAAACAGGTAAGATAAATAGTAATTTAACAGCTAAATTTAAGGTGTAGTGTAAGGTAATTTTATTTAAGGGCCTTGTTTTAGTAGTTTTTATAGCAAAAAAAAACTTTTTTGGTGAAATATAAATAAAATATCGTTTCATTGGATGTATTTAGTTTAATTTTCTCGATATATACTGTAAGTTACCTAGTAATTTCAAATGTTTGAATCTTATCTGTAATGAGCATCACTGAATTTAGATAGGACCATTTTATCTTCAATTAAAAAGTAAAATATTTATTGAAGAAATATTGTATTGGTGTTGACCTAACCATTTTTTTAAATATAAAAACTGCAATAATATGCTGACCCTCACTTGCCTTCATTTAGAGGGAAATCACAGACTGTAAACATTTACTTATATTTCCCGTTGAAGCACCAGTAAAAAAATATATATATATTTTGTAATTGAAAGTTAAACTGTTCGATAAATGTCCAGAGAGAACGCGGCGCGCCATTACTAAACGGGCAGCTATTTTTCCCGTGGACCAGCGCCATCTCTGTGTCAACCATCTCCCCGGCCAATCCCGGGCCGACTCGCCGACCAACCGGAGAAAGAATCTTCCCTGTTAAACTTGCGCGAGAGGAACAATGGTCATGGCTGTCTAGCACGGCCATTCTGGACCATAAATCTTCGTCACATAAATATAATCACTTACTTTAAGTTTATTCACGTATTTTAATGTTCATACAATATATTAGGATACTCATGATGAATCCATTATAGAATAAATATAAACAATGTGGCCGACTACCGGAGTATTGAGACGCGTTCCTGCGTTATTTAAGAAACTATTTGCGATTTCGAAAAACAGGTCTAAAGGGAGGTTTAAATGGTATCACCATATCCCTAAAATTAAAAACCTTATAATTTTAGGTTCAAAGTTTTTTTAAATCATCTAAAAGGTATAATTAGCTCGTTTTCATCGACGTTTCAGCTGAAATTTCTCAGTTTTAAGGCTAAGGTAAATGGATCAGAAACATAGATATAACCTTTTTCAAAGAGAAAAATTACTTTTTAATAGTTATAATTAAAGATTGTTTCTGAGGATTTGAAGCTTTAAAACTTCCCATGTCCATAGGACGGCTTACATAAATGTGACTTGTGTGAAGATTTTTTTGCTTCAAGACGGTTCCGCCCTTAACTGGAAGCCGGCTGTATTTTTATTAGTTAGCGGCTTCATTTTAAGGGTTGAAGTGAAGTTTGGTTCCACTGGTTAACATAGCTCTGATTTAATTCTTGTGTTCATATGTATTCTCTCAAGTTTTTCAACATTGGTAAATCTAAAATTAGTCATTCATACGACCTTTAGCGACTGAAATTATAATCATACCATTTAATATGATTGAGTATAAATATATATTTTTATTAGTTTATATTTTATGGGAGCGAGGACCGGCCAACTAAAAATGACAATGAATGTAAATTTTGCAACTAGGCTTTAATTTTCTAAAACTATGCAATTGTTAATTCCTAAAATGTCGATATAACTATATAATTAATTAATCTATGGGTCCTACCACATGTTGTTATTCTATCCACGACTCATACAAAGACCCATTAATTAATTAATCAACCAACTCATTCAATATTGGGCGAACATTACTTGCGTGCCAAATCATCTTGTTACTTGCATTATTGGAAATAATAATTGACGTATTCAAATTTGTTGGCAAGGGAACAATTTTGGTTTGTTTAGCAGCGTGTGTGATTAATCTTATAAGCATTATATATATTTGTTTTTGAAAGAGTTGCTTCCGCATTAATATTCTACAGATTTATGCTACATATATTTCTACAATTTATTTATGGTCACAATTTATGGCCTATCATTTTAAAGGACATTAAACAATTATTTTACATTTATCTCAAATGTTTTTCAATTTAACTACTTAAGCCTACACAATGATTTTTTTTACCTCATTTTAATACCTGTCGGGATTATCCTCACTTAGGCCTAGTTATACTCATGGGGTGGTGATGATAAAGGCATAATTTAGAAGAATTACTCCATCATTTGCGTTTGGGAAGTGAAGGAAGCCATCGAGGGAATATAGCTCCTAAAACACACATACAGGATTATAACCTAAACCTCCCCTTCACCAATAAACTAGTCTAGATAAGCCTGACATTTAGTCCGCGTATCCACCAATGTAAGTGTATATCGCAACATTAATTAATTTAATAATAAAATCGACGTGTTCTAGATCTGTGTTTGGGTACATAGCCCCTTTGGGCGAAAATATCATTGACCTTCCCTTAGTAGTGTAAAGATAAACTTTCAAGCTATGTTTTTCCCTAACTTTTGAACTACGGAAATTCAAAAAGTATCTGCTTTCCAACAAGTATGAAATTATTTCTAAAAACAGTTTTTTTATCCGTACGGGTAGTATTTTGATTATACTCTGCTTCCATGTCGAGACCTACGGGTGTAATATTCTAATCTTATTCGTAACACACAAGAAATCTGTCTTATCCTTTGATGCATCGAATTGTTATTTAAGGTTGCCGCGTTGATTTTAAGGCGGTGACAATGTAGTCTCCCTACTGTTTGATACACTTGGAGATGCTATCTCTTGAAGACTTAGTTCCTAGCTAGGGATAGAAAGTTCGATGCTCTTTAGCCTCTTGGTGACAATAGCATAATATAAATTATAATAATATATGGCTCATACACAAACCGTGTAACATCATACAAATAACGTGCTGGAAGGGATAGGCGCGTGGTCAACACATCTGACTCTGATTCTAGATGGAGGGGAAATTAGATTCTGAAAGGTTGCGCTTGGAGCGGTTTACATACTTTTTTCATTATATTTCCCCTTAAGAGAAATGTTACTGCATCTCCTTAGTAAAAAAAAACCCAAAACTTTCTGTTCCTGACCTAAAGACTGATAGTTGTTTATTGGGGCGTAGGTGGACAGGGCGCAAATTTTGATCACAGGCTACCACCAACATTCCTTCCAGCTTCCCAAAGTGAAGTAGGAACCGCTTCCTTGCACCAAGTTTCCTCTCACAAGGAGGATTAAGCACTGCTACCTTGCAGTACTATTTCCCTCCCAAGGTGTATTAAACACTGCTACCTTGCACCACGTTTCCTCTCACAAGGAGGATTAAGCATTGCTACCTTGCAGTACTATTTCCCTCCCAAGGTGTATTAAACACTGCTACCTTGCACCACGTTTCCTCTCACAAGGAGGATTAAGCATTGCTACCTTGCAGTACTATTTCCCTCCCAAGGTGTATTAAACACTGCTACCTTGCACCACGTTTCCTCTCACAAGGAGGATTAAGCATTGCTACCTTGCAGTACTATTTCCCTCCCAAGGTGTATTAAACTCTGCTACCTTGCACCACGTTTCCTCTCACAAGGAGGATTAAGCACTGCTACCTTGCAGTACTATTTCCCTCCCAAGGTGTATTAAACACTGCTACCTTGCACCACGTTTCCTCTCACAAGGAGGATTAAACACTGCTACCTTGCACCACGTTTCCTCTCCCAAGGTGGATTAAGCACTGCTACCTTGCAGTACTATTTCCCTCCCAAGGTGGATTAAACACTGCTACCTTGAAGTACTATTTCCCTCCCTAGGTGGGTTGGTCACTGCTGCACTGATGTAAAAACACTTTTGGTAGAAAATTATGTCCTAGTAGGCTCTACTATACACGGCCTAGACTCTAGGTTGAATCCCGGGCCAGTTAGACACGCCAGTCAAGCTTGCTAGCGCTAATACCTACTCTATAACTAGTGATTTAATAAATATTGTTTTACTACATTTAAAATGATTTGTTTACTATAAGCTATATTCAATAGAGAAAGGAAATTAAATAGGTATTGAAAGGTGATTTAGGTACACAATAGGTAACTTAGGCCTACCTAGATACAAATATAAACTAGTGGATCGTTGCATCGATAGATGAGGCATACAAAACTTTTTTTAGCACCACGTCTTACTACCCGTTTGGTTGGGTTGTATACTCTTTTACTATTTAAGTTAATGGTTATAGGGATAAGGAAGGTTCTATTGATAGAAACTGTACCCCATTTTTGGTGGAGGTAGAGTGGGAAACCATTTTGAGAAAACCACCCTCATTACGCCCAACCGAAATTCTAAACTCAATCTCCTCATCATTGGCAGTTTATTCTACTGTAAGGGTTCCACTTTGGCATGCACCCACCAAAGTGGATCACAAAATATTACTTTGAAATAATAGCCACTCAAAATCAGGTAGTAACGTAGAAACAATTGTAAATTATTTGTATTGAAATATTATTTGAAAAAAAATTAACAACAAAACCCACACCTGAACAATTAAAATGGCTATTTAAAAACATTTAACATAATTTTATCAATTTTTTTAAAGTAAAATATATATCAAAATAAATTTAAACATAAATGTGTCGTTATTACTTTATAGCTCACGCCATTTTGTGATCAGAGATAAATATTCAAAAATAAAGAAGAAATACTATCAGTGCAAACAAAATTAAGCTATATATTTCTAACCTACTATAGTTGGTTTTAATAGGGATACATTGTTGCTATAATTTTTATATTTTTTGCACCGTACAACTTATGTAAAAGTTGAGTTATCAATATTTACCAAAGAGAAATATTTTATTTCAGAATGAGCTAGCTATTATCTTTAACCGAGGAGAGAAATTTTATTTACAGGTATAAAAAAATCAATGCAGATATCAGGGTCTATATGGTGATGCAAGCAAATAATGAAGAGCTGAAAATTCACTGGGAGAATCAAATTTTCTTTGGAAACTATTATTTTTCCCGGCATTATGGTCCCCTAACTTTTAAAATGAGAGATTATTTGGCAAAATATGTCCAGCTATTTCCTCGTAATCTCTGTTGCCGTGAACGGGCTTATCAAATTGTTTATAAGATGTTCGAAAATAACCATTGCTTTTCTATTTATTTACTTAAGGTACTTCTAGAATTACTCGCTTACATTATGATTGTTGGATCGTTTCAGATAATTTTTCAGGATAATAACTACTTAATTATTTTGTGTAATTCAGCTTCCGTCCTCTTCCTCCGGCTTTAAATTTGCCACTTACTCACTCACACCTTACAATTGTCTCACATGGTGGTAAGTCGACGAAAGGCTCAAAGAGAGAACGAGAGAGAGAGATAATAAAAGAACAGAGAAAGAAGTACAGTGGCACGATCTGCCGCAAGGGAGCGGTAACGTTGATACCCGCACTGAGGGCAATCTGCCCCTTTGCTCTAGACTACCCCCTTTTCCCCTATATATATATAAGTATACCTCCACACACCACCCATATTACGTGGGACTTCTACACCTCCCATAACAAGCACATAAGCTGCACGTTTTCAAAACTGCATCAAGTACGTCGTAGTCGTCTTCTGTATTGCCCTCTATAACCTTTACCCCATATCCTACTACCCCTCTCTCCTTTCCAACCCCTTGCCCCTACCCCCACCCTCGTTCACTCGCTCCAAGAGCCCCTAAAACGTTTACTGTAACACGCTAGGCTGAGATATTCTTAGGGGGGTTTTCAACTTTGTGGGGTATTAAATTTGGTTTACTTGATAGGCATACTTTGTAAGAGTGAAACAGATGATATTTGGGGCAGGTCTTCAAATGACTTACTTTGATATTGTTGCTTTCGTTTTGATTTGTACGTTGGGTCATGGTCGCTTGTTTTATTTTAGTTTTTAAACTGCTGGCATAAACTACTCGAGTTATTGACGAGTCTACGTAATGTGCTTCCTCAACTAAACATTTATGTGTTTTTCTAAGATTTAATAGAACTTTAGAAAGACTATTAAAAAGGGACAAAAATAAAAAATGTATTTTTTATTTCCATACAGAGGTTGTTTGTGTGGTTTCAGACTGTTGTTGGTAAATTTAAGACACACAAACATGGCGTGTCTTTTTTAATGTCTAAATTCTAAAGGATTTTTTTAAATATTAATATTTAAAATTTTAATGTTTTATTTGATACAAATGTTATTTCAAAGCACAATAATAATTTTGTTACTTTGTGTTTAAAATTAGGCTATTGTAATTTCTACAGTTGAGATGTTTATTGACAAATAGACCACTGACTAATATTGATATATTTTAGTTTTAGTTTCGAATCATTATTATGTTTAGATTAATATAAAGATAAAATATGTATGGCCTACTCTACTATCTGAATTGTTTTAAAAAGATTCTTATTAAGTTTAATTAAGTAATCTACAATTATTTTGTCTAATCGTGTGTGGTATAGGCCTATACTTGTTTTATATAAACATTAACTAATGTTGATGATAACTTTAATTAATTGAGTGATAATGCTTGGTAAAATTAATCAAGTCAATGAAGTTATTTAATTAGCTAGTAATGTTAAATTTAGGCCTACATAAGTGTGCAATTTATAGGTCTGCAGTTAAATTTACTAAATCTCTCCAACGATAATGATATAATCCAAATAGGGCCATAATTATAATTATAATCTTTTAAATCCATTTTATAGCTATTTAAATGATTTCTCTCATTCCAAATGATATAAATATTACTGATAATGGATAGGAATATGTAAATAAATACATTAAATACATTATCATACATTTTGATCAATCTTAAAATAGGAAATATAATTATAGAGCTAGGTCTATTTCTCTAGAAAATATTATCAAACAAAATTGATATAGCCTAGTGTTTAAACTAGAGGTGAACTATCAATTGTTTGAAAGTATTTTTATTGGGTGGGTGTGTATTTAAAGTATGGACAAAATTTCTTTTTAAAACCTGTTAAAAAATAGTTGTTTAGAAACGGCAAGACTATTATTTGTTTTAAATAGTAGTCTAGTAGTAAAATTTAGGTTGATACGATTTTATTTTGAACATAACTAATCAATTCTTACAGGTAAATTTATTGGGCCTATAATAATAAAATTTACGTTCTTCAATCTGAATATTTTAATTATGTATGCTTTGGTAGCGTAGGGTAAATGTGTGGAAACCATTTATAATAATATCCTTGTTAATATTCAAAAATAAAATACATCAAATCTTAGTATCCATCCGCGATACCACGTGTTAACAATAGATAGTTATTTTTCTTTTATAATCGTACTCCTTAGCTACGTCAGTAATGGCGTCTATTTGAGTTAAAAGCCCCAGGTCTGATTTCTGGCGCAAGCGAATAATCAATATCTGGTGATATAGGTTTTACACTTTCAAAGTGATGAATTAATGTCCAGGGGACTGGATGTTGTGTCTTCCTTTGATTATTTTTATTTGTAAATCGTGCTAGGATACAATAATCTGTGTCAGAAAGTATATGTTATAATAACCCAGTAATATAAATTCATTACATACAGATAAAATTAGGCTATTAGTTGATTTAAAAGGGTCCCTCTACCTATCATACGGTAGCCAAAATGAGTACTTATATATTTTCTTTGGTTAGGTATGACTAAAATTTGTGTCAAAACATACTGAAAGAAAAATAATCAAATTATTTTGGTCCAAAATATGTCTTGTTCCCACTAGAAGATGACTTTTATTTTTACATCTTCCAACAAAACCATGAACTTGGTGATATAGATGTACATTTTAATCGACACTATATCTTGGAATAATTATAATCAAATCTTCCAAAGAGTGTGTGTTTGTGTGTGTGTGTTGTATGTATCAGAGGGGCTGATATTATAGCAGGTCTGTGTCGTTTCTGTCCGTATGTGTGTGTGAAAGCTGTAAATCGTTTATTTTTATGTGTCTATAAAAGGCTATTTCTTAACTTTTATAGCGCGGTCGTAAAAGCCAAGGGGCCCGGTTGCCGGTGCCGTGTCTAGCTGGTTGGCGGGCGATCGTGGCTCAGTGAGGCCGCGCCGGTCGCGAGCGGTGCGTTTGACTTGCGGGGGACGACTCGGCGGAGGCGGGGATAACCGACGCGGAGCAGCGCCTGCCGACGTCCGGAAACTACGCTCGTCAGGCTTCGGTGAGTACTAACACTTTCATAGCCACACGTAATTAATTGATCATTTCCCTTGTAGTGTTTCGATGTTTTATTATTTTAAAGTCTAGACAAACGTTCATTTTCACAAAGTCAGGTGTTTATTTAAACAGTTAAAGTTTTTCTTATTATTTGTTAAGGTAGATTAATGGAGAAATGTATCAATAATTTGGGCTCTATATGATTGTTTACGTCTTGTAAAGATTGAATAGCTATAGGCCTATGTTATATCCATCGTGATTTAGCCTTCCACCTTTTTAAAAACAATGATAGTGTATAAAAGTGCCCTTGAAAGCTTACTTTTATTCTTACGTTACTTACGTAATAAAATAGTGGATTTTCACAGTACCTAAAAGCAATATAATTCCGAACATTTATAGGCTATCTATAAAAATTAACAAATAATTATAGTAATGAGATAAACCCCTTACACATAACAGCTGTAGTATAGTTGTCCGTCTTTTAAAAATCTGAGTAATATCGTAAACTATTTAATTAATTTGTTCATACTTAAAGTAGTGCTTTATCGAGGTTTAGCTAATTTCTATTGCTATATTTCGTGTTACAAAATTTTTCTATATCGTTGATTAGTGGCCAATACAACTATCCTAAAATAATGATTTAATTACTTTCTTTGCCCTATAGCTAAGGGGGAAATCTTAATTCAAATGGGGCTTTGTGTAATCACGTCAAACTTTGGAATTAATTAAAGAATTATTTTCACACCAAAAAAGATATATGCTCATATTTCTTTGAGGGCACATTCATTGACCACTACTAGCATGCCAGAGGATATCCAAACTCTAGTTTTTTCTTAAGAAAAATAAAGTAATCAACAATACTTAACAAAGATAGAATATAAATATTACCACAAGGGATGATATCAACTGAAATGTTAAGATTTATTAGGGAAATGATTATAATATTAAGGAGCTTTTAAACTGACCGAATATTTTAAATACAAACATTTTTTGATTCAAATGTTTTCATAGGGTATAGGACACACAATTTAGAACCTTTTGGATAAAGAAAACTAAAGAACTTTCAGAATTATGCTTATCAGTTACCTAATGAGTTTTCCTTGTTTATTTTAGAGCCGCCTTAGTTCCGGTTACAGCCTGTGCCCTAATTACACTAATTTGTTAGGGATGAGGAAGGTTGGAGTTAGAGGAAGTGTATCCGCATTTGCGTGGAAGAATAATGAAAAACTATTTGGTTAAAACTACCCCCAGTAATCCCGACCAGGATTCGAACGATGATCCTTCCATCATAGGCAGTCTCCAGTAATATTGCGAGAAAAGTGTCTTATTTAGAGCTTAGACCATGTGGCCACCAAAGTATGTTCGTTAGTTAGTCTAACAAGCAAATTAAATATATACATTATTATTATTATTATTACCGCGTCTTACTACCTGTTCGGTTATACGCACTTACGCTAATGTGTAATGGTGGGTGATTGTGAGATGAAATGAAAGGACCTACAGTTTAACGTGGGATCCGAACCACAGGTGGAGCCTGGCATTCCTACACATTCACAAGTTGTGATTAATACACGTCTTGTCAGAGGTGAAGGAAGGGTTTGTCAATCATATAAATATGTGCCGGGACCGAGGATTGAACCCCGGACCCCAACACAGAAGTCTGACACCTTACCCCTGAGACCACCAGGTCACCTATAACATGATATTAAGGATATACTTATTTTTTAGTATAGTTTGTTGCAGGTGCATAAGTGGCAGCCAACTTTGGTGGTTGCATGGTCTTAGGCATCACTCCTGCAATAGGCTTAAACTAGCCGAATACGAGGATATTGGGATTCGAATCTCGGTCGGGTGTACTGAGAATGTTTTTTTTTAGTATTTTAATACAATTAAAGATAAAATAGCCTAATATGTTTTCTTATAGCTGAAGTCTAATATTAAGTATGGCCGAACTCGCTTAGTTTTCAAGTGCACTAAACGCAAAAGTTCGTCAAGTTTTGCAAGTGATGACGAGATTTGGGATTTGGATCTCCAACCAGGTGCACTGAAAGGGTTTCTTTTAAACGGTTTTCCAATCTTCCACGCATATGCGGGTCATTTGCTGTCAATCAAATGTCCTCTATCACTAAACAATTAGCTTAGCACTGAGGGTATTAAGATACGGTGAAGAAAAATAATTATTGTTTGAAGGAATAGTGTAGTGTGGGGTGGAAACAATTAGGAAAGTGATGGCAACGTGCTGAGGTTTGCCTGACGTCCGTTGGAGCTCACCTGAGTGATATTGTGATCTAAAAAAAGTGAAAAGAGTGTAATAATAGTTTGCTTTTATTTAGCTGGTGAATATTTACTTTTCAATTAAAGCGTTAATTTTAAAATTGCTGATAGTCTTATTGTTTTGGCCCACCCTGAATAATAATTTGTATAGTAATTTTTCCATCACAAATGTATGTAAACATGTAAACTATATATATCATACTTATGTAAATAAAAACCTACTAAATTTTGATAACATAAATAATAGCTCACTAAAATGGAACGAAAAATGTCAAAGTAATTTTTTTATATTTTTCAAATAAGCATGCGTGAATGCGTGCGTGCGTGGCCTGGAAATCTCAGTAATTTTTTACCAGCTTCGCTTCAAGTTACCTGGATTAAATTAAGAGTGATATGCAAATGTTCACTCTTTGATGGCTCTCGTAAATCTTATCAATTTTTTTTTTTTTACTTATTCATCTTGTCAGCTTACATAATGATTAGCACGCTTGTTTTTGAAGTTCCATGAAAATTGCTGTGTTGTTAAAGATTGTTGAAATGATTTGAAAATTAATTAACAAATTCATTCTTTTAAGCTGAGTAAAATATATGAAACCTTAATATTGTAGCCATCTTTAATAAGTAATTTAGGTCTCTATCTTCTTAAAACACCTATACCTCAGTTTTAGCTTATGTGGTGCTGACTGACAGCTCACAGATGACTTCTGACGGCTTTGAAAAGCTACCAGACCAAATTATGTATCCCTACACCGAACCATATGATCTGCAAAAAACATGTCTTTAGCAGTTGTCACTTCTGACATTCAAAATTTAGGTATATACCTAAATGTTGACTGTCAGAAGTCAGCTGTGAACTGTCAGTCAGCACCACATAAGCTAAAACTGAGGTATATGTTTCATATTATGGTCAAATGTTTTAGTTCAACTATCGATTTTGTTAACATTTTTTATTTTTCAAGTAGGAGTATAGGTCCATATATAATTGCCGCCTACATATTTAATGTTTAATTTGAGCTTGATAACTATCAAGCTGTTTATTTACTATGCAGCAGATCCCTTTAACAAAGAGATGTAAATAAAAATTAACCCACACTTGTTTAGGTAAAATAAAGCAAGTACGATGTTAATTATCAAATTAAACAGCATTAACACCGATAACAATTGTATAAATACATACAGTACATTAAAAAAAAAGTCTGGTTATTAGTTTTTCCTAAGCCTATTTACTTATTTTTTTGACATAAGTCTGTTATAAATGAAGGATAAATTTTTAGGTTTTATTCCAAAGTTCAATTTTTTTTTAAATAACTTAACTTGTTCTAAATCTAGTTTTTTTTAAATTTAATTTGAAATGTCATCGCGTTCATTCACCATAAGCTATGTCAAAAATAAATCACTAATCACATTTAGATTAACATTTTGGTTTATGTTTTTGTGAAAACAAAAATAAAGAGGCATAGGAATGAAACATGTTTTAAGTGAATCGTTTGTTTGAGCAGGTTTGAGCATTCGTTAGAAATAAAATCAAACTTAGTAAGGTAAGGTCACACAATGTTCACCAAATTCAACATAGTTAATTATGTATTAGGCCTTCATAAATGACAATAAATAAGCTATTTCCGTTTGCAATACAGATTTCAATTGGCCTGCTCTTAATAGTTTTGTACCAGCCTATGGGGCCGCATGGTCTAAGGCGCTACTCTCGCAAAAGATTAAACTACTTATGGCAGGGAGATCTTGATTCGATCCCGGTCCGATGTACTGAGGGTAGTTTTCCTAAAGAAATTCCGTTGTCCCTCCACGCAAATGCGGGAACACTTATTCTAAATTCAACCTCCCTAATCTCTAACACATTGGTGTACATACTACATGTGCGTATAGCGCGAACGGGTAATAAGACGCGATGCTAATAAAAAATAGTTGTTACCATTTGTTCGGATATAAAGTTAAGCCTATATCCAACTGGTACGTTAATTTTATTATTAGGTGTTCTGTCTAACGACAGGTCCATTCCTATTGTCAGTAAACTTAGACCTCCAATGCACCCTGTCGTATGCCTCCTCTTACGTTATTTGACATTTTATTTGCCGACGAATAGTTAATTATTTGTTTACTTAGAAAATTCTACTTGCCTTTAATGAACTTTTATGAATATATTAACACGTGACCTACAAACAGGTCTAATACTAAAATAATCACAGCACCCCAACTTATGGGTATTTATTCATCTCTGTGAAAGTGAAAGCACTAATTTGACCAATGACAACCATTTTCAGCCTTGCCCGGGATCTAATCCAGGATCATTACTTGGGTAAACAGACTCGCCACTGACTGAGCCAAGATATCAGACTCAATAATTAATAATAGCTATGTAAAATACTAGTGACATAGAAGTTTATCCTACAAATAAAGACTTAAAATCAATTTCGCGTCATTTTAACCAAGTAAAATAACCATATTCCTCAATTTACATACCACATATGCTCCGAATAGACAAGTCACTATAGTTTCAAGGAAATACAAGGTCACGTCATTTCCTTACTCTCTTAAGACAAAGAAATGCCTAACTTAATGAAACAAAAAAACAAACACTTCCCATACATTTTCATGAGATGCACGTGCGTGCAAATCACTAAACAGTGAACGGTAGCCACAACACCATTTCCCCACCCCACCCCCCCACCCCTTTTGGAGTGCCTGAACCATATCGTTCGAAAACTTGTGACGTCACCCGTCAAACAGTTCGGTTTAAAAAAAAACACACACACATACATGCATGCATATACAAACACACAGAAGCAGTTGAAACCAGTACGGTTTTTACGACCAATTTGTTTTACTGGTCGTTATAGATCGTTGGTCGACTTTACAGGCACCGTTTGCCGATAAAAAGGCCGTAAACGGACGGCAGTATGCGTGAGTGAATATGTGGTCCCTGTATAGTTTTATTTTTCTACCTCCAGTTTCAATCACCAGGATACGTTCGGTTTAGGTTTACGAGTGTATTTTTAATAACAGTCTCTTTTAAAATGTACCTTTGTTGATTAATTAATCTATTTTAAAAATCCACAAATATCACTAATTATTTGGATCAAATCTTTGCCATTTTTTATAACTTAACTAATCTAAAACCTGCTAAGGTGGCCGCGTGGTCTATGGCGCTAATTTCACAATAGACTAGACTGCCAATGACAGTGAGATCTGGGGCTCGAATCCCGGTAGGATGTACTGAGGGTTGTTTTTTACAAAATGGTTTTCATCCGCTCTCCCGCTCAAATGTAGATACATTTCCTCTAAATTCAACCTTCATCCCTAACAATCTAGAATAAAATACGTATAACCCTACGGGTATTAAGAAGCGGTCATTGTTGGCAGTAATTTTTTTTTTTTTTTGTATTTTTAAAAGTTTCTTCTTCCAAAATTCTACTAATTATAGATTTAATATCATGAAGGTAAGGCTACTAATTGAAGAGTATCGCCATAGTTTATGAGACTGTGGTTTGTATTCGTCTTGTTTCGTTCCCATCCTCAGGTTTACCCCCCTTAAATCCATACCAAGAACCACACCGGCCCAAGAACCTTGGATCGGTGAGCAGTAGGCTCATTACTGTCTCGCCTTAGCCTGACAAACTGACCTGTGCTTTGAAACTCAAATTCTACCCGGATATAAATCACAAAAACACCACCATTCCTGTAGGCCTGGTTATAAATAAAATATTTCAAGATTCTTAAAAGGAAAGTGACCGAAATATAGGAGAGAAAGTATCCCTGTATAAAAAAATGGGCAAGTTATGTAGGCCTACTTGTTAAATAATTACACCATAAATACACATTCTTATCGGAATGTTAAAAGAATCAGTAGTGCGTGTATTTTTGTGTCACGTGTAGGAACAAGGGTAGTTTTTTTGGGGGGTGGGGGTGGGAGGTGGGAGGAGGGTATGAGGTCTGCAGGGTCCATACAACAGCTCTATTGATCGTTCCCCGGCCATCTCGCAGAGCAGCTATGGGCTTCACGGATAGCCTAAGGTAGGGGGTGCGTGGGGGTGGGGGTAAAAAAGAGAGGGTGTTGCTGCAAAAACTACTTAGGTTCGTTTATAAAGCAATATAATTTCAAATAAAATATTTATAAGTTATAAAAATATGTAACTAATTTTTTTAGTTGTAAACTTTATGCCAATACATGTATTACTTCATTCTAAACTTGCTGAACTTCCTTCCTCTAAGAGCCGCCCACAGGTCACTGTCATTAATTGATCATCATTCCTAAGGACCTGTATGTAGAGAAATTAATACCTACTTAAGTGGCTTTTACCAAAGTATTATTTATTTATAATAAATAAGTGCTCAATTTTGAACAAACTGCGTGCAATAAATAGATGAAGCCATTAATTCGGCTTACATTGCATATCCAAACAAATAACTATTTGTTAATGCAGACACACATTTGAATTTAAAATTTAGAAACATGAACACGAATTTTTATTAATTAATCGTAATCTCGTTTCATCTAGAAAAATTAAATTTTGTTGAAGAAGATGGAAGATGAATCATATTAATCTACACGTTTGTACCCTCCTTTTCTAATTTGAAGATTTTTTTTTTTTTTGTTAAGGCGATGGTTGAATAGATACAAACTTAAGAAAACACGATTAGATTATTTAATTAAAATTAAATACATAAACCCAGTGATACACTTTAACACAAGCCTTAGTCCTACACCTTATCTAAGTTGTTAGTCCGCTCATCTGCTGTTGAGGTTTCCAGGTTCGGTTCCTGGCATGGCTGAAAAATGTTTCATTGTTGAACTGGTTCATTTCCCTTTCACAGTGATGTATTAACGGGTGAGGGGCTGGTGTTATGTCTGTTTTAGAATTAGCTTAGTTTGTAAGTTGTTCATTGATATAATCATTCGGTTCAAAAAAAATTAGCGTTAAACCCTAATAACACACGGTTTTATGGGAAAATATTTATAAATATTATAAGCTAGAAATGTGCCAGAATTTTCCTGAGTTAGGGTAGAAAACGATCCTAAGCCTTCGATTTAAAGTCGAGAACACTAATATAGTGGCTGATTATAGGCCTAGGCCTATCAATTACAAAATAATAGTATTTTACCTGGTTTGGTGGCCGCATGGTCTAAGGCGTCACTCTTTGTTAGAATATACCGCTGATGACGGTGAGATCGGGGTTTGAAACCCGTTAGGTTGTGTCGAGAGTGGTTTGCAAGATGGTTTTCCACTCTCTTCCACGCAAATCAGGTAAACTTACTCTAAATTCAACAGTTTGATCTCAAACTCATTAGAATAATGAATAGGCATACATAGGCCTCTAACTTGAATAAGAAATAAGACGCAGTGCCAGAAAATTAAGTAGATTATTTTAGAAGGAATTATTGTAGAGTTATTAATTTGGTTATCATGTTGTTTATACAACTCTTATCAATCAACAACGATATATTCGTCTATTAACAAAGTTTAAAAAACAAACAATATTTTAAACATTTATGAAAGGAAGCTGATTTGATGGTGCACACACATTCATATATCTTCGGATATATATTTAGTAATGTATAGTCTACAAAAGCAAATAGTTTATCACGTCAATGATAAATCACGATGTTATTTTTTAACGAAGCGAAAACATTCATTTTGTGTTTGTTTTTTGTTTTTTTGCGCTCAATCAATCAACATTTTTTTCAACTCCCCCTCTACTTGTGGCATTATCACTTTCATGGAATGTATTCACTAGCGCGGCGTTTTTCAAACTGGGCCACGCCATAGTTATCTCAGGCTTCCTGAGGCAATTTTAGAAAATTATTTATTTATTTTTCACACTGTTAAATGATATCAGTAATTAGGATTGCCAATTTTTTCGAATCTGCTTAAAGGACATTAGCCAAAGACTCATCCAAAAAATGTGATATTTTGTGTTTGATTTATACGGTTATCTTGTAAAATTAAACTGTTGTTATTCCCTTTTCATAATATAAGTGAAAAAATCTTAAGATGGCTCCATTATGTGTTTTTTTTTCTGGTGTGAGGGCTCCTATGGTCTAAAATGTTCGCAAGCCCCTGCACTAGCGTACAAATAAACTCTAAGCTTATACTTATTTTTTAAAATTGATATATTTAGCTATTTATATATCAAATTAATTTTTAATATTTATTTGAAGAGTTAAAATAGTTGAATGTATTAAGGTGCGAAGTAGGCCATGAGACTTATTTTTTAAATAAAAAAATTTTCATAGTAAAATTAAAATCTATAAATAAACTTAAGAAAAAAATGTAACTACCAAAGGTAAACTTCAGAACACCTCAAATTACGATGGCATCTTTTTTGCTTTGGTTCACACTTCATTGTCAAAAGTTGCGCTTTAAAATGTAGGTGTTGTCGGCATCAATCTTAAAAGAGGATTTACACGCACACACACAAACACGCACACACACAAAACGTGACCAGTTAAAACAAAACCTGGAGTTTTCGGCCAAGCTACACAACCACATATGGTAGGTAAGATAGAATCAAACCAAAATTATACATTTAAAAAAGGTGATGAAAGAATATTTTTGAGGCCTTCTGGCGGTTTCACTAACTCGTACAAATTTCTTTGCGACTGATAAAAAAAACGTGTTTGCTTCGAGGCTTACCAGAAGAAGGAAAAAAAAGGTCAGAAGATGTAAATGCCAACCATTTTGACTGATTCCAACAGGGTTTTATTTTATTAGTCAAATACGGCTCACCTTATTAACATTTCAAAGAGTAACCATTGTTTGGACTCTTGATTAATGTTTCATGTGTTCAAACGAAACATTCCTGCGACTCAATATTTAGGTTCTCCAATTAAAATAATTTATGTTGTAACTCTCTAAAATAATAGTTACAGATAAATCTTTGTATCTATTGTTAAGTGAATTAAGGGCTTCACCATGAAATATGCACAGTCATTGAACGACAAAAGACAATGTAGAGATCTCTTAGGACTGCACAAAATTTGATTTAGAAACGCACAGCTATGTATATCCGTTACAAGGTGTCCCACTATAACATGGGTGGGCTATCCTCGTCTTGATTTCTTGAAGGGGCTCACAAAAGGTGATCGGTACGAAAAAGGTCCCAAAAGGATAAAGTATAAAGGGGTTTGTAAGGAAGCTAGTTCATCCTATTTTGACCCTGATACATAAACTGTATGTCCTTAGCCCACAATTGAGCCTTATTATCTGTTGGCGATGACAGTGCCAACAGCTGGGATAGAGGTTGCCATGTGGTTTGCAAAATGAGCACTCCAGCTACTTATCTCAGTTTTCTATAACGTGGCCTCTACTTATTTATTCAAGAAGTTCCTCATTTGTCCTCGCGAGGCTGAGTTGACCCTGTTCAAGACCCCCAGCTTCACAGAACAGTCTCCAAGCACCAAGGATTGATCCCGCGACTTCTGGAATTGTATCCAAGAACTCTGACCACTAGACTACAGAGGCGGTCGACCCTGATACATATTATGTCAAGAATTGTAAAAACTAGAGTAAAACGTTAAGATACGAATATGCTACCCGTCGATATTAAAAACTACAAATGTTAATATATAGGCCTAGCTTTAATATATTATTATTATTAGCACCGCGTCTTACTACCGTTCGGATTATACGCACTACGCTAATGTGTAATGGTAGGGTGATTGTGAGATGAAATGGAGGACCTACAGTTTAACGTGAAATCCGAACCACGGTGGAGGCCTGGCATTCCACACATTCACAAGTTGTGATTAATACACATCTTGTCAGAGGTGAAGGAAGGGTTTGGTAATCAGATAAATCTGTGCCGGACCGAGAATGCTTTAATATAAAAAAAAATTCCTTACATGTTAAATGAATATTGGCTTTTTATTTTAAGATAAAGGCCTAACTTTAAGATACAAAGATTTTACCCACTAACCTAAATAAATATTGACCTTTTTTTTAAAAATCAGATTTCTCTCTTTTATATAAACAAGTTTTAACACTAGATAGATTTTTTTAATTGCACAAATTCGGATTTAGAAATGCACACTTTATTTTACTAGGCCTACTGCACATTTTGTTCATAACTGCAGTTTAATTATCCAGTACTTTGGTTATTTTCTCAAATCTATTCCTCGTAGTTTCTTAAAACCAAAACTTGACTATGAACTCTAATAAATCTACAGTAGATTTGGGATCCAAAGAGGAAGGAGAATTTTCTTTCAGGTACTAGGGGGGAAATCGATTCATTCCCAACCAATCTATTGGTTTTGTCAGGTATTGTGGTATGGCTGTATACCATTTCTTCGTACTTTTCTTTCTTCGAACAAATTGTCATTTGAAGAAAGAAAAGTGCAAAGTTGCTGTCCAGTCAGTGTATTACTCCTAACGAAGGGTAGGTTGAATAAATACCAATCTTATCTAGTCTGGTTTGACTATGAGGGGGAAGTCTAGGTTTGAATCCCGTCAAAACGTTCAAAGGTTGTTTGTCCTATATGGTTGCCACACTCCAATCACGCAAATTTGGGTACAGTTACTGAAAAATGCTATCTTTCTCATCTTTTCCTAACTAACGTATTCAAAATGTGTGTACGCTGGATGTGTAGTAAGAGACGGGACACAAACAAAAAGATTGCCTTCGATGAACTAGTTTGTAAGTCATAATGTCTTCTTAAATAGACAAAAGATTTTTTTAATGTTAATTTTTAGTATATCTATACTTTTAAATCTCACACTCGAAAAATACTAATTTTGAGTGGTTCCTTGATAGATTTTCTACCCTTAAAGCCCGGGGATTTTGGTTCGAATCTCATGTTATCAGTATTCTTTTTCATATTATTTTAAAGCATGCTTACTTTGCAGTCTTTGTGAAACATTATTGATCCATCACATTGGCAGTCATCCACAACATACTAAACGAAAAAGATAAAGTTAAAATATAATAATAATAATAAAACTAGAAACCAAATCACTTTTAAATTCCACGCGTGTGTTGGCCACCTTTTCTTCTTCTTTTTTTATGATTTTTTCCCCCCTTCTCTCTTTCTTTCTCCTCTCTCTCTCTCTCTCTCTGAGCCCACATACATCAAGATCTGCAGGAGAGTTACGACACAGGCAGGCTCGCTTGGTTTAAGCTTTTTGGACGACATATTTACTATCCAGGGCTGGCGTAGCACGTAGAGCAAGACTACGTGTCTACGTAGTTTGCTACAGTTACGTCTGATTAGGGCTGCCAAGGTACCTTCTGTCTTATCAATGTGGACCGCTATTCTCTATTCTTGGTAGAATTTTAAAATAACTCTCGGAAAGTTTATCTTTCTTACATGAAACATAAATAAGCTCTCAAGTATTTTACTAAAATTAATTTCTCAACTATTAAAATTCAGTAGAAATTATATTTAATAAAAGAACTTAGCATTTTTGAGAAAATCAAAGTAGTTCCTAAAGCCCATTTTTAGAAATAAGATGTGAAAAATACAGGCCCTATAAATGTTAAAGGATTATTAATTATGAGTTATTAAATAGGCTTAGGTACTTATTACTTTTATCTTATTTTGGGAATAAATTGTCAAAAAAAAGTTTAAATAGGTATATTTTTAGTGTAGGCCTACTTATTTGTGTTTATAGCCTATTCGTTATTGGCAAATGATAAAATAAATGCATTTATAGTAAATTTGGTATTGGTCTTAGGCTTAGCAATAGTATAAAATTAACTTTGTTTGTCCCAACTTATATTCTATAAGAGATCTCCAATTTATTCTTTTTATGTTGTAGTCATGTTTTTCTCGTTATAATATAGTTACATCAAACAGTAATAATTTTAATTTAATAAAACCTATTCTTATTTCGGCCGACATGTCAATGTAAGAAAATAATTTTTTATCAAACTTTAATAAACTGTTCCATACCTAAGCTTAGTCCACATAGCTTTTTTTAAACTATTAACTTATATGTTTTTATAATTATCTATAACCTATTCTACATTCAAGATCAGTAGTCTTATTTTAAACTACAATTTCAGTACTGTTCGGCAAACATAAAGAATATAAAAACTATTTTAAATAAAAGACTAAAAACTATTTGAAAATAATTTAGACTCAATATTTAAAGCTATCGTTTGCCAGTAATACTGAATGAGAGGTTATCTATTTTCGTTTCATATTTATGTTCCCTTAATCTGACACCTTAACTCAGTCGGTAGCCTGTCTGCCTACTGAGCTAAAGGTCCCATGGTCGAAAATTTCTAATTAGTTAAATTTGTGTCACACTGATAAATTAATGGCCGGGGACTGGATGCTGTGCCTGTCCTAGTCTTAAGTTAGATTATAAGATATATGAATCTACGATAGGCCTAGCCAACTGGTGGTGGAAAAATATGTGGCTTGAATAAAACACTGGAAACCGTAATAGATGTAAAGTAAATTTATGTTCACTTACTGATCATTCAAAGGGAAAAAAAGTATAATGATAACTTATTTTGACTGAAAGAGAAAACTGACTGATCATTTTAACTGAAAGAGTGTAATTACATTTAACAATCGTTTATTTTCATTGAATCAACTTTATGGATATTGGCTTTAACACAATACTTAAATAAAAGAAAAGGAAAGAAATAAGGAATGGTAGATGAGAGAGTTAAAAAGAAATTTAAAATAATGAACAAATATAATGGGGGTGAAAATTAAAAATGTATATATAAATAGATATATAAGCCTTAACTAATAGAGGGAAGTGTGTTTATAGACCAACTTAAAGATGTTAGTCAATCTTCATAATATGTAGGTCTTGAGATTACACAAATAGTTTGATCCACAATTATAGTAGATTTGATTCATGAATTGGTGGTAAACTCCCACATTCACACACAATGCTCTGTTAAAGTTGGATTATAAATATCTTAAACATGTTTGTAGCTGATTAAGAATGGTAAAAAAACTAAAATTTTAATTTTCTCATAAAGTGGTGGTTTGGGTCTTTTCCTTTCTAAATACCTTAAATTAATTTACTTTGCAACAAAAAAACAAAAACAAATTGGCATGGGTTTTTAAACACAAACCTTCATTCATTTGGCCATTTATTTGAAATAAAATATTTCCTAATCTATTTATTCAAAGAACGTAAAATAATATTAATTTTAAATAGAGGTAAAGACCGAAATACGAATGAGGAAATCAAAAGAAGAGAATAAGTAAAAAGAATGTTAATAAATCTCCATAGTTTATTCCCTCAGCAAGATTTACGAGAGGAGTAATTTTAAAGTTTCCCATCTGCTAGGTCTCGTGGTCTTCTTTCCCTCTCTCTCTCTCACCTACTCTTAACCCTCCCTCCCTCTCGTCCATCACCCCTTGCGTCACCCACGTCGACTCGTATGGCGTGTATTGAATAATAACTCTTCACCTTATGTTCAGGGAGCTTGAAAAACTAACCAGGTGATGCATTTCCCTGACAAACCCAGCCGGTACCACAGTGACGTGAATACAGAACCCTTTAAATACTAACATTGAAACTTTCCAAAAAACTGTTCGAGCGATAACACACATACATTGTATCGACTTTCGATCGACATAATTACTAAGTTGTAGGTCTACAAGAAAGCTTATTTGTTTCGTATATTTGTATAAACTTGTTAAAAAAAATAGTCTTTCGTTTGATTTTTAATGTATAAATGTTCACTTTGAAAGATTTGTTTACTACAGTAAGAATAGGCCTAACTTGTTTTTAATTTCTGGTCTAAATTTAGACATAGCCGTTAAATTAAGTTAAAACAAAAACACAAAAACTAGTCCGTCAAATTAGCAAATTATAAACATTTCGCAAATTCATTTTGTATAATTCAAACTATCAGATTATTTTATGCTTGGTGAAAGTTTTTACGATGTGAAAGTGAGATATAGGTATAACAAAATTTTAAATTATAATTTTTTCCCCTAGTGAATATAAACTATTTATTGACATCAAAACTGGAAAGGAATCATCTGAGTTTTCTTTATTAGTTCATAGTGAAATTTAAAATAAATGCATCCCTCTTAATACAAGAATTTATCATCTTTGATATTTATCAAATTGAACTTTTTTATTTTAAAAACCTATTTGACATCTATTTAATATTACAAATAGATGTATTAGATGTTGAATCAATTATTTTACCAATCAGTTTTAATATGTTTGAAAATGGTAATGAAATAGGCCTACATAAACTAACTGTCTTTAGTTAGAAAACGTTAGGGGAGGGGGGTGAACAAACTATTCTTACCTCATTAAAAATAAATATAAGAAAAATTGTTTAGGCCCTAATCTAAGAAATCCACAACTTAAAATGGTATTTAAAGAGTTCAACTATTGCCGTAACAATTTAGATATTTTTATATAACTTATATTAGAGTATGGTTTTATGGTTGAATTAAATGATTTGAATGAAGTTTTAGTCATATAGAAATAATTTGATCTTGATTTTTCATTAATTCATACGTAAAGTTTCAATTGGTCATATAAACTAAGGGTATGGATTTTTTTCACCTCTCAATAATAATATGCAAGCCTTTAGAAAACTAATTCCAGTATGATTTAACCCATAGTTGGTCTAGTCATTTTAACTGTGGCAACAATTCACTTTAAAGAATAATGTTTGATTGAATACTAGGCTACTTCAAATTTAGAGGGTTGAAAATATTTACGAAGCCTTTTAAGGCTATTCAAGCGCTATGGCTGCCGTAAGAACTAGATACAAAGAAGCATGCAGCCAAAAAACTACAAGAACTATCACAAACAACGAACGATCTACCAGTATTTTTTTTTCGAGGAAAACAATGTCACTTACCGACAAAATGTAACAGAATATGTATATTAAACTAAATTTAATTTTAACCTAATCTTTTAAACTTTTAAAAATGTTTTCCGAACGTACGTCTCGTGTTTCGTGGCTGCAGCTTCACTTGTTTCTCGTTTCTAGAGATGAAATGGCAGCCAACATGGCGTCCATTTCCCCTCCAAATCAACCACAGCTCCTTGTTTCATCGCATCGGGAGCGCGCCAACTAGATCAATATTAGGTTCTACATAAACAAATCGTCATTTAATAAATTTAAAATATATAATGATACGTTTCTCTAGTTTAAGATGTATTAATTTATTAAACTTTTTTTGTTTGTGAGTAATATGTTTGACATTGAAGAAGAACGGTGGATGGCCTTAGCCACGCCTCTTTCCCACTGCTCACTGGAGCTTGACACAGGACGCCATCTTGGACAGTCCGCGCGTGGCATTTTGGGTAGAAAGATCCCACTTTCTCTCTCTCTCTTGATACGTTTTCTTTTTCTTTCTAAACTACTTGTTTTCTTTTCTTACCCCTCTTCATAACGATCAAAAATAATCTTTTAGAATGTGACGCTTTTCCGGAAGGTGGAAACGACCACTAAGAGGCAATACAAGCAAAGAAAAGTTTAATAAACAAGTGGAAAAAGACAGGAAGTTTCCAAAACTCGTTTAAAAAGAAGTACATACAAAATGTTTTCTGTTTGTTTCACTTCATACTTTTGTTCAAGTTTGAAAGTAAATAATCCATGGCACTAAACATTATTTTATAAATAGCCACAACACACTTTAAAGCTATAGGTTGGCGACTAATATGATAAGTTTTTTTCTGAAGCTCAAATTCTACCATTAAGACGTTTTATTGCTCTAATATTTAAAATATTTATGAAAATACATACTTTTCATTTTACTAGTAGAACTAAAACTTTTATTTTATTTTTAAAATAAACTAGTTCGTAGCCTAAAGGATTTATGTAGTTCCGAATAATTGTATGCTTTCATCCGTGGCTTTGTTTTGTTTTCAAATGGCGTGAGGGCGGTACCTATAATTATTTCTGAATCATGTTATGTTCCTCAAATTAAACTCCAATTACATCTCGTGAGTTATTTTAATGAAAAGGCAATTTTAACCACGCTCAACGATTGGTCGAATAAAGATTGGGTGAAGAAGACCTTGGCCGTTTAAGTAGCCTAAACGTTTTCTTGGACGGTATTTAAATTGAACCCTAAATGATGTCCACAGCGAGTCAAGTGTTATCTTCATAACAAGAATTAGACTCATAATTAAACATGAATTTTTGGAGAGTAAAAACACAGGTTAGTCGTAAATAGGTCTATGTATAACTTATACATTTTTTTTGTTAGAAAATTGTTGATCATATATCAAAATAAAATAGTCCTATATCTAGCTGTGATTATTTACGTACGTATTGAAAAAACATCAATTATATTTACAAATATAAATTTAAATTTAATCTAATATTTTGTTATTTTTAAATTGCAAATGTAAAATTAAATTCAGTATAAAACTATTACATTATATTTTAAGATGTTTAATGTTTAAATAGATGGTTTAAACTTGTGTTTTATAAATTTTTTAAAATAATATTCAACATTCGAAAATTGCATTGCAATTGGATTACTATAAAATTTCATTGCACTGACATCATAAAGATTAGAAAATAAAGATAACTTGGGCTTGTTATATTTGAAAAAATAATCTTTTTAATTTAAACAGCTTATTTAATTTGGGACTTAGGGTATATAAATAAACTTATTGTATGGCCGAAGTCTGATTTTGGTCAATTTTTAACAAGCGTTTATTTCAATGTAGGCATATGTATCATGCTTTGTAGGTTACGTTTAAACTACCAGGATTTGTATAAAAGCTTTTCTTAAATATTATTTTTAGTATTTGTATACTTTTTAATTCAATTCAACCAAATTTTAACAAACGTGAGGTACGGTAATTTATTAACATACTAGGTCTAGGGCTATAGAAAATTTGGTAGCGTAAAGAGTTTTATTAACAGAAATAAAACTGATGGATTCAATAGATAGGCTATTGGTTGGCTACCTTATCTAATAGCTTGTTATTTTAATTGACCACACACATGTAGCAGACGATTTCCACACGTCCATCACAGACTCTGCCTCAAATTATGAGATGAGAATGACTCTGGGCATGGGACGTTTCCTGGATAGTTCAGGGTTAGAGCATTGGCGTACTAAGCCAAAGGTCCCGGGTTCAATTTCCTTGTATATGTGTCATTTTTCAATTTAAAGAATATAAATGAGACTGTCAAGATTTAGATTATGTATTCCAATGCACCAAATCATATCTCTCTCTTGACTGTTTTGTTTAACTTTATATTGTTATGCATGGCTGTATATCAATAGCTACGTTTAACTAATCTATATTAAGCCATAGGCCCTACATACAAAGGCGAAACTATCTTACCTGCTTTTGTTTATTTACAAGAGAATCTACTTTTCCTGTGTGATCCTGACCATAAAAAAGGCAAACCAGTAACGTAGATCATGATGATGTACAACGCCGTTATTGATTTAATGAATTTAAGAGTCCATATTATTCCATTAGTAAAACGTTAGTTTATAGAAGTAACTATTATACGCATACTATAAGATTGAGTTAAGTTTAAGGTTATGTCAAATAATAAGTTATGGATTTAAACAGGATACTTTGATTCTTTTCTAAAATTCGACAGGCCTTGAGGCTGAAACTGCCCCTCATATTTTATTATTAGGTCTATTAGTGGTATTTAACCTTTATTTTACTAACACTTTGATAATAATCATCACATGACTTACAAACTGTCTTAATAATAGAAAACACAAAACCTAATCCGATAAGTTTTCATTCGTGCCAGGAATTTAACCTGCTGTGTCCTTAATTGTGTAGACAGCACCCCAACTCGCAAGGCTGGGACTCGTGTTTGAATCCCTGCGGAGTTCATCAACTGTTGTATTTTTATTCGAAATTACTTTTCATCCTTTATTTCGGACGAACGGCTAAGTATTATATTTTAATAACCTTTTTAATATTAAGCACACATTAAGCCTTTATTAAACATTGTGTTAGCGTGCCAATTAAATAACTAGAAACAATATGTCAATTATTCAAACATATTGATTTAGGACTAATAGGCCTCATATAGTGTCCAATTTAATTAGGCAGGAAATAGCAGTTCCCAGCGCACAAATCTGCTACTAGATTCATATCTGAGCATAAGTTGAATGCAAATGAATAGGCTTAGGGCCCTCTTTATTACACAATTGTTCCGGTCATTAAATAAAACTTATTACAAATAAAAAAAATGACAAATTAATACAAAGGATTAGTGAAATTATGTAATATTTTAGTCAGTAGGATATCTTAAATTTAACTTGCAACATTTTTCTAAATGGAGATTCTATTGTTTTTTAAACCGCCATGTTTTAATAGGCTAACCCATCTGGACCATAAGGCGGGGTATGTATTTTATACGCTAGCTATACATAGGGATGAGGAAGGTGTATATTAGAGGATATTTACCCTCATTTTCGCCTGTGGGAAACAATCTTAGAGAACCGGCCCTCGGTACACCCATCCGGGATTCCAATCCCAACCTCACCGTCACCAGCAAACCTGTCTTAGAGGAGTCTGACGTTTGGTCCACGTGACCATCGATGGAGGTGTGTTATGGTTAGTAAATAATTATCGATAAAACTTAGTTCCTCATTTCAAAGATTGGTTCAAATCACAAAGAAAACAAAATTCATGGCGTCAGCCCGTAATCGAGCCATACCAACCAGGCCAACGCCGTCTGTTGGCGAATATAGTGCCAATTTATGTGGGTAAAAGTGTGATGTAGTGAGCTAAATGAACCCTCCTGACGTTAATTTCAATTTTCTAAAGCCCGATGGCAAATTTTTCCTCCAAGTAGCTCCTGATTTGTCCTCATGATTCTGAGTAGACCTGTTAAAAACGCACTGCTTCACAGCAAATAAGGAAGCACCGGACATCGAACCCGGTATCTCTGGATATGTAGCAAGGAACTCTAACCACAGGAGGTGTCAAAAGAGACAAATATATTTAAAAGGAAATGCTGTGACCCATGAAAGCTCGCCAGCCACATTTCTATCGTATTTCATATCAATAATCAGGTTGTAGTATCCACTCGATCATAACCGTAAAGATATTCCTCACCATGCCTTGAGGCACTATAAGACCCTGAATACTTATACCTGATTCCCCATGATGACCGAAAGGTAACAATAAATGTTCCGGGAGGTGAAGGGGATTCACAAATCATTGTTCTCAGAAGGAATCTATACTATAATTCATCCTCCTCAGTGGTTTATAACATCGTTTTAGATACGCCCCATTGTTTCTTAGAGTGATGTTGTTGCAGTCGGAAAACTTCTGCTTGACCGTTCAGTTTTTGTAAGCTCTCGTGCTTTGTGGACGGACAATGAGAGACCCGTCTGACTTTTTTTTAAGGGTTTTTTGGGGTAAAGTGTTTAGAAAAAAAAAAGGGTTTGCTTCAAAGTATGTTTCATGCTTCTATGCTGTGCTCAAATTGCTGGATTTAAAAAAACTGGATCCAGGACTATTGTGTTTCAAATTTGTGACAGTGAAGGAAGGAACATTTTTAAAGGTAAGTGTTGAATGAGGATCGAATATGTATTTAGAAAACTGAGCCTTTTTTACAGCTGCTTTTTGTTTAAGGAGATAAATGTGTTTTTGTGACTGCACCCTAATTTACTTCTTGTCCTGGCTAGCCGCATATTTACACCGACAGATATATGACGAAGAAGATATAATTGAGATTGAAGGTACCTACATTTGTGTTGAAAGAGGGGAAAACAATTTAGGAAAGAACACTTACCAGTATTCAAACCCTAACCTCCTCATCATTGTGAAATCAGACTAGATGTGTTTGAAGGCTTATCACGGCTCAACAGTGATGATACCAGATTGCATTAGTTTCTTAAAAATAAAGTAATTTACACTAGTATTTACAGCTTTGAATAAGCCTAATATTTATGTTTGATTGGTCTACTAATTAAAACAGTGGTGAAAAATAAATAAAACAGTTTTAATATTATTTGGACCACTAGTTGTCTTATGATTTATACTTATCATAGGAAAACAATAAACTGTGTATTTGGTGATCATCAGAAATATGAAATTAACCCTAACTAGGATGTTTCGACTATATTCCCTTTTTGCGTTTAAATAAAATCCATCACCTCCATTATTTATATTATCGTGTGTGTGTGAATAATATAGGCCTAAGGCATATTTAAAACCTATAAATGACGTGAAATAAAAAATGTATGTGGCTTCTGAGAGAAGTTTCACATTTAACCCGCGTGGCGTCAAATACAGACGAGATTGCACACACTCACCTCACGGCACACACAACACAGCACGCACATACACAAATACACTAATCATATTACTCTAATTTCTATGTATAGATGGCTATAAAGGCAAAAGACATGCCCCGAAGACCCTGTTTCAATCTCGGATTATGCTTTTTATAAAATGATTATAAATGCTTGCGTTTGATTTTTAACAGATTAAGATTCACTATCAATGTCAGTTGCCAAAACAGAGGCCAGTAAAGTGTTACCCCCCCCCCCTTCAGTGGGTGAACGGTCTAAGGCATCACTCTCATTTTAGATTGGCCTGCTGATGGGGAGATTGGGCTTGAACCCTGTCAGGTATACCGAGGTTTTATTACGTAAGGGTTTCCTCCCACGCAAATGCAGATAATTTACCTCTAAAATGCTTCTTTCCTCATCCCTAGCACATTAGAGTTATTATAAGGAATAATCCGTGCAACTAGAACAGACGTGTTGATTTAACATAAAATAAAATATTTTAAAATACAGTGGATTTCTTGGGGTAGCGTAAAGATTGGGTAGGCCTTAAAATTTGATAAATATTTCAAGTAGAACTTATAAACCTAGAAGTAATCCAGAACAAAAATCCTGTTAAAGTAACTTAAGCAGATCCTTTAGTAATCCCCGGGGACGTCACGCTGGGAGGGTTTGGGGGTTTCACCCCCGCACCTCCCCTTCCAATAATGGGCAAAAGTTTGAGAGTTTGGAATTTTGGTAGAGTCGATATCTTGATTTGGGAAATTCTAGTATATTCTGTACCACAATACTTACTATTATAAATGTTCTTTAACGCAAACTTGTATAGACAAGCTTTAAATTTCCCAACTGTCGATCCCTACTCTTGAAAAGTTTCCAACTTAATATCTCATCAACCATTGAAAGGAAATATCTTATCTAGTGATTGGTTAGAAAGATTAATCTTGTCGGATATTAGAGCCACGCGTTGCTACTGCTTACTAGTTTTAACATACTACTACTACTATTATAATCATAGTAGCCATATAGAGGCTAGGAAATGTTTTAAGGTGCTAAATTGATAAAGCCTGTAGTTTTTACGAGCCAAAACACGTTAGCTTTCCTAAACGCAATGATGGTGAATGTCAAAAATCCATCAATAACAAATAACTTAAAAAATGCAGTTGTACAAAACCTTGATTCAAGGCCAAAATATCACTTCAAATTTACAATATTCCCGGGTAATATCTCTCTGACCCCCCTCCCCCTTCTTGTTGGCTAGAGGGTGTTCCATATCCATTCCATTCCAGACCCTCTGGTGTTCTCCATGTTGTCCTTGTACTATCCCTAGTCATCTGGGAAATTTTATATTTACGGTACGCCTAGAATTGGTAAATTATAACAAAGAGTTTGGAAATTCACCGCCTACAGTTGGTAAATTCACCATTCAAACCTCCTCCAACCCTAATCAAAAAGATCTGGTGAAACACCCCTGGTGACCTTTAGTACATATTCAAACTGAACTATTCTTTATGTTTTCAATTTTGTGAACTTAAGTTATATTTCTTATAAACTTAGGTGGTGTAATTACATTAGATTATGTTTATTTCAACACTAGTTATTTGTATTTATGTATTCCTCTCCAAAATACAAAAATGTGAAATAAAAAATAAATTTTTATGCTTAAAGTTATGAATTCACTGCAAAACCTTTAAATTTGTAAAGCTTTTGAAAGACAGACAGATCATGCATTTGACAGTCCTGGTACAACTTGTATCTGAGACTATAATCTTTGTTCGTGTATGCTAATTACAGGTTATATAAATACATCTAATCAATGGCTTGGGTTTAGGCGGATCCGCTTTTAATAAAGGTATTCTTTTAAAATGTTTTAGATAACAATGGTTTGAAAACACCTAATTAAAAAAAATGAAACATTTAAAATAATTATAGTAATTTAAAGGCAATTACGTAGATTAAACGAACAGACGGAAAATAATATCTTTACATTTTATACGTGTTTCTTAGGGGGTAATTGATCTTATCAGATTTCATACAACAATAAGTATTTTTTTTAATCCTATTACCTACATAATATGCATTAAATGGAAATGTTGAAAAATATTTCAACTTAAACAAAGTTAAAGAGTCAAAAATAAATTGTTGTTAATGAGTTGTCCCTTCTATGTCGTTAGTATACTATCTATTTTTTTTAATTAGTGAGGAGACCTGTCGTTCTAGGGGTAAGGTGTCGGACTTCTGTGCTGGGGTCTGGGTTTCAATCCTCGGTCCCGGCAAAGATTTATCTGATTGACAAACCCTTCCTTCACCTCTGACAAGACGTGTATTAATCACAACTTGTGAATGTGTAGAATGCCAGGCCTCCACCGTGGTTCGGATCCCACGCTAAACTGTAGGTCCTCCATTTCATCTCGAAATCACCCTACCATTACACATTAGCGTAAGTGCGTATAACCCGAACGGGTAGTAGGACGCAGTGCTAATAATAATAATAATAATAATAATAATAATATTAATTAGTGTAACTAAATATCATTCCTCTCTTATCCTATATAAAGGAATTTTACTGATAAAAGTAAATTTAATTTCAATTTTGAAAGGCCTGCCTGTTTATTTCTTTTAAAACAAAACAAAAATCATAAATATTTTACTGTAGCCATCATTTGTAACTACTTATACCCGTATCGATGGTATCGTGGTCTAAATGCCAGGCTCATTTAGCTGCTTTTGTGATTGATGGGGAGATAAGTTTTCGAATCCCGGCTGTGTGTAATGATTTTATTCCTCTAAAATAGTTTCAACCCCACCCCCCCTTTCAAGCAAATGTGGTTAAATTTCTTCTGTAATTCAACCTTCCTCATATGTATCTTTTTCATAGAATTAGTGTACGCGTATAAACCAAACGTGTACTGAAAATCGATGGTGGAGAGGTCGGGGGATGGGGGCCCATCCAGGACTAGTTTACCATCTACAAATAAATGTATTCATCGGGCGATCACATTATCAAGCATTCACATACTGCACTATCTGATGGATTAGAGCTTCTTTCATCCATAGATGGTAAAATTTGATCTAAAGGGCTTAATTGTGAATTCTAATAAAAGGTAGAAGATTGAATGTTAAGGTTGTCTTTTGTACATAATAAATATGTTATTAATATAAACTAACAAACAAAATCTTAAGCCTCATTCATCTACATACTCCATTAGTTCCTTTTCATCTTAAAGTCCCTAAAATGCTTAATATTATGTATACTCACCCATGTCCTTAATCACGTGATGTCGTGTCAACCATTAAACAACTATATTACTTTGTCCAATCAAACTCATTGAAATAAAACAATTTCAACAAATTAGATAAATACAATCAATATTTCTATAATCTTATTTTTTATTTGGTGTATTTAGTTATAGTCAATAAATCCTTGATCTATTGAAGATTTCTGGGAACTAAAATTAAAGGTAGGTAAATGAAAATACTATACGTTCAGAAAATGGCGACCGTTTTCTTTTTGATCACTGATGCTTTCCTCTCTATTCATATCGAAGTTATTTTTTTTATTCGCTTGTGATTGGTCCTCCATAGCCATCAGCACCAGCAGTAGCATTCTGTTACTTTGGAGTCGATCTCTTCTGACGACTCTTACAGAGGATGTAACCTTTGTCTCAGTTAAGAAGAACACCAAAATTTGATTTTATTTTACTGCATCGCACTCTACTGATTTCACACCTAAACGGCATTCAAGTTTAGGCAATCGGAGTATAGTTTGAACCTTGAAATGGTTAGAGAAAGATAGAGACAATTTTAAAAGAAAAAAAAAAGAAAAAGTGAGGAATTCCAGACTGGCCACTTGGTGGAGGAGACTTGTTAGTAAGGCTTCACGGGTATTCTTAAGACATGAAGCCAACGAGATACAAGATACAGAGGGAAGATGCTGAGCTTTGATCTGTGTGGGGACAAAACAGGATGCTAGGAACTTGGCTGCCGGACTGGATTTGTACTTCTTTAAAATATCCCGTTGGGTTCCTTTCCAGGAGGAATGTATTTGTACTCGCTGAATCGTTGAAATAGATTCTAGAATCATTCCTGGAACTTGTTTAGCCTACGTGTATACAAGCCATATTCAATATATATGTTTACTTTGATCGATAAACCTTAGCTTTATCGTAATAGGAGTTTTAAAGAAATTCAGTGCAAAGGGAGTTTCTTGAATCCTTCATTATTCACTTGTTTTTGTATGGATAAAGTTTTGACCCACTCAGGATTTGAACCAAACCATCTAAAGGCTCAAATAGCCGAAGCTGTTATTAATTTTATAAAGGAATTCACCATTCAGCATTGGCGTACTAAGCCAAAGGTCCCGGGTTCGATTCCCGTGTCCAGGTGTCATTTTTCAATTTTCAGAATATCTAAAGGGTTATAATTTGTGTTTAAAGCTCAATGATTTTTTTTAACTATAACATAAAGCTCTCAGAAAAAATTAATAACAAACTAAACCTGGCTTGTTGTACTAATATTTATTTCCCTTAATAGTTTCCCACTTTTCCTACACGCAAATGCGGGTAAGTCTATTGTACAATCAACCTTCCCCATATCCTACATCATTAACTTGAACGTGGGGATAGTCTAGACGGGTTGTAATAGGCGATTCTCTCTCTCTCACACACACACATTTTTTAACGACATCTCAAGATAACGTTTTAATAAGATGGTTTCATAGGAAGTGAACCCATTGTGGAAAGAGGTCAGGAAAACCATATCACTGCTTGGTCATCCAAAGAGGGTGGGGTAGGGTTAAGCCATTGGTACCATAGTACCAAGATCCAGAATAACAAATTAAAAAAGGAGTATATTAAATAAAATAAAAAATTAATCATAAGCAGTCAAATGCCTATCCATATTCAGAAACAGTGCATACACAGCCCATTAGGTGGGCTTTCCTCCGGTATAACTAATTGGCATGTGAATTAATGGTATCATTTGGTCCGGTAGTTTTGTCCTACGTTTCCAAAGTGTTCGGAAGTTTCGTGGATTTATTTTTGTACTCGAATTTAAATTTGGCGCGTGAAGAGAGTCGGGCAGTATATTCAAGCTCAATTTAAATTTAAGTATATTAGCATGGGCATAACATTTCAGTGTTTAGTTAAAGATTAATTTGATTACATTGCTTATGTATTTGTAAAAGTGAAAAAGTATTTTTTTTAACGTATAAATCTAGGTCAAGCATTGTTGGGGTAACAGGTGTGAAAGGGGGGGGCTTCCTCCCCTTGGGAAATAATTTGTGTCTGTCTCATCCCGATTGTAATAAACTTACTCTCTCTCCTGGAATAAACTCACCCCCCTTTAGATTTATTCTACTCCCCTTTGATTTTATAGAATATTAAGCTGAAATGGTCTTTTATTAAACTCCAATTAGTGAAGAGAGAAATTTAATAAAATAAAATAACACAGTGGAAGACCACTCACTCCAAATCGCTTCTAGAGATATTCAATTTTCAAAAATTTGCCTGGAGAAAACCACTTCATATAGGCCCATCTTATACAATAGGCATCTAATTCTCCAAAAAATTTCAGACAAAGTCCATACTAACTATCTTATAGGGACATTCAAATTTCAAAAATGTCTGAAGAAGGACCAATCCAAATAGTTTATAGGTAAGTATAATTTTTTTTTTATTTAATAAGATGACGACCACCTCAAATCTTCTGGGAATATCTTATTTTAAAACATTTACCTAAGGTCTTAGAGGCGCCCCTTCAGCTTTGGGGTCATAGCCCCTCAAAATTCCTTATTATTTGATAAACTAATATGCCTCCCTAGACAAATAATGTTTCGCCGCCACCAAGTCGAGCAGAACAAAGAAAGGGGACCTGTACTTTGCCCCTGGTACCAAGCGCAGTTTGAGCAACTAGTGGGCTGCGGCCACCTTCTAACTTTATCTAAACATTCTCTATCTTTATCTATGCTTTATCATTATATAAGCCTATATATAGGCTATATATTTAGACCCAATCTGACTATCCGTTCGGGTTACATGCCTATGTATTAATTACGATAATGTATTAAGGATGAGGAAGGTTAAATTTAGTGGATGTGTAACCATATTTGCGTGGAGGGAGAGTGGAACACCATTTAGGAAAATCACCCTCAGTACACCTGAGACTCAAACCCCGAACTCCCCGCTATTTGCAATCAAGTATATTTTGCGAGAGCGACTCCTTTGATCATGCGGCCACTGAACTGGATATTTTTAGGTCTATAATTAATACCAATGGATAATAAGAGATTTAAAATCAAACAAGATAACTAAATCAGGAGGATGAATGCTTAGAACTCACGTCATTAGGCCTCTACGTTTGAAGGTAGGTGAAAAATAGCACTGAAAATTCCATCTCGAGTGAATTTGGTCAGGATCGAATTCCAGACTACAGAGTCAATGGTCGGATGTTTTCAGTATGATTGAATCTTTTTTTACAAATGTTATGCTATAGTATCTACAACATAATTACAAAACTTAGCTGGTGACCTGGTGGTCTAGGGGTAAGGTGTCAGACTTCTGTGCTGGAGGTCCGGGGTTCAATCCTCGGTCCCGGCACAGATTTATCTGAATGCCAAGCCCTTCCTTCACCTCTGACAAGATGTGTATTAATCACAACTTGTGAATGTGAGGAATGCCAGGCCTCCACCGTGGTTCGGATTCCACGTTAAACTGTAGGTCCTTCATTTCATCTCACAATCACCCTACCATTACACATTAGCGTAATTGCGTATAACCCGAACGGGTAGTAAGACGCGGTGCTAATAATAATAATAATAATAATACAAAACTTAGCATAGAGATTGTTTCTTTTATTGATATATTTAACATACATTTTAAAAATAACACTAGTTATCAACATCACACGACTACAAACTAGCTTAAACTAAGACCGAATATATAATACATACGAGTATATTTGTTAATTGGATAAACGGACGAATCCAAATAAAAGGAGTATATGTATATCTTCGTCGGCAACGCACGAGTTTGAAAAAAGACTTGACCCGTTGCGGTAGGTTCGTGGAATAATCATCAGACTCGTTGAGACAGGTTGGACTTTGAAAGGGAGGTCAGGGTTTGAATATCGACTGGATGTATTGAGATGGTGTTTTTTGATTTTACCACTCTTGCGCCACTCAAATTCAGGTACCTTTCTTCTAAATCATACCTTTATCATCCCTGCTCCATTAGTGGGATTAAAAGTGGATATCATTGACGGCTACTTAAGGTACGGTGCTAAAAAAATAAAATACAAACCACACACGAAATATTTAATAAAAGTTGTCCAAAATTTTTGATGGTTCACTATGACAAGCTCTTCAAAAGTACAGTCCATATAAAGATTTCTAGATTTGTTGAAACAAAATAAAACGTGTTAAATATATTAATAATAAAATTACTATTATATTATTATTATTAGAACCACGTCATTCTAGCCGTTCGGGTTATACGTACTTACGCTAATGTTCAATGGTAGGGTGATTGTGAGATGAAATGGAAGACCTACAGCTTAACGTGGGATCCGAACCACGGTGGAGGCCTGGCATTCCACACATTCACAAGTTTTGATTAATACACGTCTTGTCAGAGGGGAAGGAAGGTTTAGCAATCAGATAAATCTGTGCCGGGACCGAGGATTGAATCCCAGACCCCTAGCACAGAAGTTTTGACACCTTACCCCTAGACCACCAGGTCACCAATAATGCAATTAACTGAAATGAATAGAATAAAATTGCCATTGCTTCAAGTAGCTTTAATGCGGTCATATTATAGAAGGTTATCGGCGTGTCTCTTTCGTTCCCTGTGGCTAAGTCGAACAGAAATATTCCGAAATAAAAATGTTGGGCGTTTGAAGTCATGCATTCCGCCGATTTTCGTTCCCATACCAGATTCGTGATTCAGAACAAGTCGCTTGCGGGTCAAGTGAAGTCAAAGAGGAAAGAAGTATTGAGGGGGAAGGGGATGAGAGAAATGAGGGAGGAAGAGGGGGAGAGGGAGGACAGAACAGCATGAAAAAGAGAGTCGTTTGCAGTTGACAGATCGTAAAGTGTGCGACGGGGTCATTTACCAAGAGTTTATTATTATTTCTACTTTATTTCTCAGTGAATTGAAAAAAAAGAAGAACTCACGACTGTGAATGTAATATATCTTGACTTATATTACGCTTGTGTATTAGCTAACACTTATGTAGGTCTGAGCATGTGTTTTAACGTTGACGACACTTTTGGGGAGTAGATTTGTGATGGGCATTTAAAATAAATCAAAATGATTTTTTTAAATATAATTATTATATTACATTTTTTGGGTAGCCTGACGGTCTAACGGTAAGGTGTCGAACTTCTGTGCTGGAGGTCCGAGGTTCAATCCTCGGTCCCGGCGTAGATTTATCTGATTACCAAACCCTTCCCTGACCTCTGACAAGACGTGTATTAATCACAACTCGTGAATGTGTGGAATGTCAGGCCTCCACCATGATTCGGATTCCACGTTAAACTGTAGGTCCTCCATTTCATCTCACAATCACCCTACCATTACACACTAGCGTAAGTGCGTATAGCCCAAATGGGTAGTAAGACGCGGTGCTTATAATAATAATTAAACTTTCAAATGCTATAATCCCTGGAGATAAAGTTAGATGGTAAGAGTATATCAATAATTTTTTTCTATAAACATTGAAAACATTTTAGATTGTTATTTATATTATTTAATATGTAGTAATTGATATTATGTACATATCATAAGGGCTTTTCCACAGATCACATTATTAATTTGTGTTGGGCAATTTTTTTTTAATTCTATTTCCTTGAGGTATTCAACGTACACGATCCCTGCACACGAGAATTTTGATGAGCCAAAGGGCCTACAAATTTTGGTGAAAAGGTATTTTAACATATCTTCCAAGGTTATCTTAAATGCCACAATCAACATGAGACCGACAGCTTTACTTTACCTCCGAATTAAGTTGTGCCATCGATATTTATCGCTCAAGAAAAATTCGTCGACCCCGGATAAGTTTGAACCACCGACCACCGAGACCACCGAGGTCGACCTCTTCCTATCACAACTAGACACTAATATTATGTTTTATCTTCTTTATTAAGTTATTGTGTAAGTCGTAACCTAATATAGGCCTATGATCCAACCCTATGTTTGAAGAGTTCACCCAAGAACACCTGAAATAAAATAAATTTAAATGTATTTACCTCAAATTAGAGGAACTTCATACAATTGCAGTTTTAACTTTTAAAACAAACGCTGGAAATACTTTTTTTTACGGTAAGGTCTAGGCCCAAGACATTCAGAATAGAGGTCTGACCTACTTGTTTTATTCTTAAGTTTTAACCCATTCTAGGCATTATATCTAACGAATGATAAATAGAAGCAATGTGAATTATTCTATAGCTTTGTATGGTTACACGTAGGAGCTAGACCCTAAATTGAAGTTGTTAGACAAAGTGGTTAGCACATAAGTCTTTAAATCGCTATTACCGGGTTTTTGATTCCAGACTGATGGGCAAATAAATATTTTTTTCCCTCCACAATTTGTGTTTACCCTCTTTGTTTTAAGCAAATGATGGTATAACTTAGTATATGTTCCCTTCATCCTGTTCAGTTAAAACCAAACAGTTTATTAGACCTAACCTTTAGTTGTTTTTGTATGTTTGAATAAAAAAATACGCAATAGACTAGATTGCCTATGATGGAAAATTGTGGTTCAATCCCAGTTGGATGTACCAGAGTGGTTTTTCCTAAATGGTTTCCAGGCTTTCTCCACGCAAATGCGGGTATACTTCCTCTAAATTCAACCTCTCTTCTCTATAACCAATTATAGTAGTTAGTAAATAAGCGTAGTCTATATCCAGAATTGTTCGTAAAACGTGGATTTAAAATATATATGAAATCTACATATATACATGCATATATTTATTAATTTGCTTTGATTAGTGTGTGTTAATAAAAAATAAATAAAATAAATGTATTATTACTAAATTTACTTTGACTACTATATCAAAAGTACATGGGAAATTATGAGGGACGTCTCCCCATAATCCTCTACCTTCACCTCCAGCGGTCCCCAAATTTGGTATGGAGACGCCTAGTACTATTGACAATGTATAGAATGCAAGGTGGTTTCAACAAACTTTACAAACCTGCTGTGAAGCTCAACCTGGTTGGTTCACCTTTCCATTTTACTTATATTTTTTTTTTACATTCTTTTATTTTATCCCTTTCCTCTTATCCTTTGACTCTTTACTCTTTTCAAACTTCAAACATGAATCCTTCTTTTAGGCCAGGCGACAAAAAAATATATCTACATCCAAGGACAGTCAACACTGTTGGCTGCTTTTTAAAAGAGTCATGGTCTGAGTGAAGATTTTTTCACCTCATAAAATAAAGTAATAGTAATAAAGCATCTAAAGAGCTCTTCAAAGACAGATGAAGCGACGTTATTTCTTTTCATATGATGTATGAGAAGCATTTCTTGGCAAAATGATTTAAATTAATTTGTATGCCAGGTATAAAACTATCTGTAATACAATTATGGTGTGTGTTTTTTTAATACGAATGAATAAAACGTTATTTCAAAGCACTATGTGTATGATTTCACTCAACTATATTATGTGTTTCTTAACTAAGCTCTACTATAGACCGTTGACCACAATAATTCCTCTTTACTTCATTCACATTTACTGCCCGCCTGCTCTGCCTGAGTTTTGTCGTCTATGATGAATTGGTAGTCACACAAACCGTGTCTTTCTGCTGACTCTTGGACTTAAGAGATGTTTCTAGACAACCATAACTCTATCATTGGGAAAAAATGTAAATGTGTTTGCATCCTTAATATAATTATTTGAAACGTAATTATTGCTCTTGGGGTTAAATAATTGTAGTTTTTTTAAAACAAGTTTAACCTTTTTTTTTCATCGGTTCTTGCTACCCTGTTCATGCTGTACGCATATATTCGAATGATATAATTAATCAATGGGTTGGAAATAGATTAAGGAAGCATTTTAGAGGTAATAAACTTTCACATGCATGGAAGAAAAGTGGAAAACCATTAAGAATTGTAGACCTCGTCCGGGACTCAAACCCCTTTCTCTCCCATCATCAGCAGGCCATTCCAACAGAAAGTGACTTCTTATACCATTAGGCTACTGAAATGGGTGATATTTATATTAATTAGAGACTTTTCCCACACAGATAAATACAGTTTTTAATAACAAAATAGATCATAGAACTATATTATAAATATACAAAATATATTTGTAAAAATATCTCAATCAATTAATAGGCCTTAGAAATAAGAATATCCTGATAAAAACTGCGTACATTTGTTGGGACACATTTTGAATTTGAATAAACTTTGGACAACCTTATTAAAATAGATTGGGCTTTCGGTTATGGAGAGGTCAAGGTTAGATCTATGCTGAGTGCGCTGGGGATAACTATCTACTGTAAAATGTACTTTCTTCCTTTCACCCCTCGCCTTCCTCCCAACACATACCGTAATCTTATGAACAATCCTTAAACTTAATAGGGGTTTATTTTGGGGGTAAAGGGGTCAGTAAATTTTTGTTTCCTTCCGGGGGGGGGGGGGGGGGGTTCAGAATTAGTCAACTTACGTTAGGTTTTGTATCAATGTTTATGACCAGACAAAATCTAAAAAAATACTGTCAGGAAATAGATATATTAATTATATATCTTCACATGTATTTCGTTTACTTAGGCTATTGCATTAAAATTATTCTAAAATTTCATATGTCTAAATATAAGCAAAGGATTAAAATTCATATACATTCATAAAATCCTAAAAAAAATACATAAGAGGTGGGGAGGCAGAGGTGGTGGAAAATTTTACGATCCCTTACGTAGGGGAGAAGGGGGTTCGAAAATTATGAAGGAAAAAATCCTTGCGTAGTTTAAAAGGACGGCCGCTCACCCCCTAGATTGAACCAAAGTATCAAGTGTTATAATTTTAAAATATTTAACAGTGCGGCTGTCACTAGTATTTTTTAAATGGTGTAAACAATTTTGTTTCAATTAATATTATAAGAAGGTTTATTGGGATTAAAAAGACAATATGATGTTTTATTATTGAAATTTAGTTTAAAGCTAGTTAAAAAAAATATTTTTGAAAACTTAGATCCAAGCTATAATTTAATATGAGAAAGTTTGTACGATTGTGTCATGCCATTTATTTTTCTTAACGTTTGGCTCAAGCTTTGAGTACCTGGACTAGTTGACAAATTTCGAGAACTATCCTATCACTTTAATTATTTTTATGTAGGTCTTAATGTTAGTAGTAGTAATAGAAGTAACTTTTGAAGACCTTGGTGGTATTTGGGTAAAGTGCTCGCCTCAGGACCGGATGTTGGGGGTATTGTAACCAAGCCGAGGTAAACAGATTTTTCTTGAGCGATAGAAATACGTAGCATAACTTCCTTCGGATGGGAATTAAACCCGTTGGTCCCATGTCGATTGTGGCTTGTAAAATAACCCTGGAAGGTATGTGAAAATACCTTTACTGGTAAAACTGTTTGATCCTTTCGCTCTCGCTTATAGAAATTCTTAATGGTGATACAATCAGTCAGTTTAAACACTCTCCAATAACATATTCCCTAAGAGATCACTTCCAAATGGATGACCACCATTCTATGATACGTTTAATACATTATTCCTCCATATTTTTTTTTAGCACCATGTTTTACAATCCGTCCGGGCTATACGCTTAAGTACTAACTACGCTAATGATTTTAGGGACTAGGAATGTTATATTTAGAGGAAGTGTACCCGTAGTCGCGTGGAGGTAAAGGGGAAAGCTAATTTTGGATAAACCAGCCTTGGTACATCCGAACGATACTCTAACCTCGATCTCTTGTCATCGGCAATCTAGCCTACTGCGAGAGTAGCGCGTTAGACCATGCGGCCATCGAAGCAAGTGTTATGTGGTGGTGTTGTAATATTATTTATCAGAGGCTTACTTGACATGAGATTTCCTAGCGGAACAAGGGTCGCCAATCTCTCTTAAATCACACACATACCCTCTACGGTGGCCAAACAGTCCAAGGCGTGACTCTACAATAGACAGGACTGCCGATGACCAGGAGGTCAGGGTTTGAATCTCTGTTAGGTGTACTTAGGTTTTATCCTTTCCTAGAAGGTTTTATTACAATTTCCCTTCACACAATTTAGAGTAGCCTTTCTTTAAATTCCACCTAAATCATTCCTAGCACATAAGCTTAATGAGTATATATGTGTATATCCCGAACGGGTGGTAAGATGGGGATTTCAACCAAAAAAACTGAAAAAATTGTTTAAGAGTATTTTCTCTTCTCTTTCTTACAAAATAACTCAATCTTTTGTGTTTTAATAACTCCTGAGTAAATTATTACAGAGAAAGTGAATTGTCTCAGTGTACCACACTGTAAGGCGCGGGTTGAAAGAATCCGTCTGTAATTAAAGCTCCATCCAGGAGCGCGCGTGTGTGTTTTTCTGGGCGATAAACATGACACGCCGGAATTTTCGAGTGGGGAAGGGGGAAGTGGGGAATAACACTCGGCTGGAGAGTAAGTAATGTCAGTGAACACGTCCTCACAGACTCTGGTGGAATGTGTTTGTGACACGAACACATACACGCGTGTACAGTCTGTTTCATGCTTCATCAGAAGAACTAAGTGTGTTTTATTTTATTATAGAGAAAGATTCATTTTTTCAAAGATTTATTTTGTTTTTAAAGCCTACATTATTTTTATTAAAAGTTTTCCTTTTCATCAAAATAACTAAATCTAAATCCATATTTTAAAACGCCCTGAGAGAATTTAGGTAAAGAAATTCCAAATAAAATGCTAGAGCTAGTTACTAATAGTTTGCAATAAATACGATAGTTTATAAAAGATATATCTTGGAAAGATAAGGGTAATAATCTGTCAGTGAAATAACACGTTGTAGATGATTAATAGTTCACTCAACCATGATTCAAACGCCACTTTGTCAACATCTATCAAGTACAGTGCAATTATAATTACATTAAATAGTTTAATTTGAAATATACATTTAATTTATTCCACTTTTTTCTAGAAAGGTGGTGGACAAAATTATTTGAGAAATTATTGAATTTAATAAATAAAATATATAATTTTTAGACAAAAGATGGGTGACCGCGAGAATATTTATAAGTTTATTTGTTTATTTATAGATCGGGGCCCAAAAAGATTGCCTACCCCTAATTAAAGGGTTTAGATTTGGTACTGAAGTTATGAAGCATGCCATCGCCAGGTTTATGAGAAAAAATCTTTAAATTGAAAAATTCATTATGTCGAGTCCAAAATGGAGGATGAAACTTTAAAATTGATTTTTTTATAGAAATATTAATTAGGTTTTTAAATTATGGCATTAAAAAGTCACAGTATACACATTTTAAAGTGTTAAAGCTACTAATGAAATTTAAATTAATCAACTCATCAACTCTTTTAATATTAAATAAACCCACAATTTATTTAGAGTTAATTAGAAAATCTATAAAAATCTAAATTTAATTTAATAATGCTGCTATTAAGAGATATTAAAATAACAGGAGTGTGATTATTTGATGGTCTTATTGAAAACATTTTTTTAATTTATAAATTTAGAACATAATTAGATAAATAATGCGTCTGTTTATTTATTTTATAAATAGGTGGATTCAATCATTCCCTTGGCTCTTATATCTTCTAGCTTTTTCTCAAAATATCTGAATTTCCTTCTGTCCTCACCATTTGACCTCTCTTTCTTCACGGCGTAAAGAATGAAAGAAAAGAAATGCAGGTAAGATTTTTTTCCATGTCGAAAATATAAATCTGTTTCTGATACAATTTGGTAACCTTATATTAGATCTGATGCATAAAGTCCTAGGGCCAAAACACATAGTGACATCCTTTTAAGTGTGTGTGTGTGTTTTGTGTGTGTGTGTATGCGTGCGGTGTGTGTTGTGTGTTGGACTTTCCTGGCCACTATTAAGTAATTTTCACAGAAAATAACATAAATCAATTTATAAACGTCATGAAACACAAGTTGGGGAAAAAACAGTTTCTAAATATTTGTATCAAAATTAGTGTTGAAGGAATTTCCATTTATGTGTATTCAATTTTGTTTCCAATATATATTATTTATTTATTGATAAGTGAACACCAAGTCTCTTTTTTTGCTTTTTTAAAAATTTTCCTACTAATCCAACATGATAAAATAAATTAAACGAAGGCAGTCTAGTTTACCCATTATTTTATTGATATATTCTATATAAGGTATTGCCAAATGTGTGGCTTTCACAGTAGTATTTAACGTATTTTTTAAATGAATAGTTAGTTTTTGTATTTGCTAAGTTCATTAAAATGACACGCTACATTTTCCAGTTTTAAAAATACTTAAAGCAAATCTAAATATTTCCTATGAATTTCAAAATGTTTCCTAAAATATCAGGAGACAAATAATATATAGTTGTTAAAAAAAAGATTGGAATCAATCATCTATTAGATTAAAAAAATAAATCACTAGTATAGCCACGTGGTTCCTTACACAATTTACAAATTTCATGATCAAGAATAAGCCAGCCCATCCTCCAGGTATAGGAAGAATCAAATTGCCCTTGAAATATTGTAATGCAGGTCGAAAACCTCCACTGAACTTGAACTATGCCCAAAAGAAGGGGGAAAAAGAAGACCAAAGTGGAAACCCTAGAATTAATTCAATTTATGGGAACTAGTTTTAAAAAATAATAGATAGGTAGATATGAATTTTCAAAAGGTAAAAAAAAATATATCCTTTCCATGTTTCCAGGAATAAAGACTTTCGATTTGGCTACAGCATACTCTAAAATAGTTTGTATTCAGCTTTACATAAAATCTAACAAAACATATTATACGGTTAGTCAAATAAATCTGGGTTAGTAAACATAATTAGATATGGAAACTTCATGAGAAAGTACGAGGTAAATTTTGTTTAAACAACATATAAATTTACTAGTATTGTTCTTAAACATGGACCAAGGACTATAACATTAATCACATACTTTAGAATCAATTTTGTAGATCAATTAATCGTACACAATAACTTATTTATCTTAGTTCAAAATTTATAGAAAGGTTGTTACAACAATGATCAAAGCAATTTTGAATGAATATAATGACCATTTTATATTAAAAGATAAATCCATCCACCCGGCTGAGTTTGAACCCATGAACATGGGCTTTAAGGCGATTACTTCACCCTAAGACCTCCAAGATTAAAGTTAATGTATTGAAATCTTTTTAAAATAAATTGATTTTAAACGTTATTTTTTATTCATATATTAGCTGCATAGTTTTTATTCAAACAATCTCCAAAAGTCGAAAATGAAATAAAATTATGTAGGTTAATAAACCCACATCGGTGGGCACGTGGCTTAGGTCGTTAACCTAGTATGATCTGGTTTATTGATGAAGGGGATGCCATGGCTCTAAACTTAACATTGTAATGAGGGTAAGTTTTATACTGTTTCCACCCAAAAACCGGTACGGTACCTTTCCTATATATTTCACATTCCTATCCTGGTATCCCTGTGTAAATACGCAAACACCCCAGACGGATTGTAATAGATGACACTCCAAAATAAACTATTAAGGTCGGTTCGATTACGTCTGTATAAATAAATTAAAAAATTGAATATTTTCTTATCATCCAAAGTCTCAATATTATTTAAAGTCCCTATAAAAGCCCTATAAAATCTAATAAGGAGTGAATAACTTTTGACACACACTATACTCGAGATGGCCACATGTTAAAGGAATCGAACTTCTTTTTCTTTTTTGTAATCTACCGTGAAGCAATCCATACAACACTCACTTGAAAGAATTCGTAACTGTAGGCGTTCAATCTTCTCATGTCCGCACGTTTTATTACTCTTCGATAGAGTTTTGTTATTATTTTCGTTTTGTTTTTTCAACACATGCTTCTTAGGTTATCCACGTTATTTAGTAAAAAAAAAAAAATTATAATAATCAGTAATGTTTCATTATATTAATTTGTTTCCGTAGGTCCATCTCTTCTATATTATTATATTTTCAGATATATTCATTGTACATTCCCCTTTGGCACCTTATCGTCCTGCACGACTTACTTTAAAAATCATTCTTTAATGTATATGGATATTCTCTACTGATAATGGACATTCTTGCATATTAATGTCAGCTTAGTCCCCATCATTTTAATAAATAGCTTACTACCAGTTTGGGGCAATAATATTAAATTATTTAATAGTGTTGTGTTGCTTCTTTATTTCGCAAACGGCTCTAAAACAGGTTGTTAGGACTGTAGAAATCTGAAACAATTATTTTTGTAACGCTACTACTTCGTTTTATACAGTCCAATTTCTCAGGAAGTGACTCATCCGACAGCTATAAAAGCTACTAGAAAAACTTTCACCCACTCATACGTCAAGTCATATGATTTGATGTGATTACTTTTGTTATCAATTATCAATACCTATAAAATTACACTTATTAAATAATGATAAATCATCAATTCTTTCTGCAAAACTGTTGTTAGTACGTATGGTCTAAAAAAATCTGTTATGAAAAATTGGACTCTACCAAGACAATATTATAGGTTAGTTTTTTATAAACACAAATATAAAAATTGTTAATAAGGGATGCAATGGAACACGGGGTAATGTTCGTATTTTTACAGTGTTTTTGTTAAAAAAACATTTTTTGTGTCAAATAAATAAAATAAATAATATACTCTGTTACAGAAACATATTGAATAATAAGTATCATGGTTTCCCAAAGAACATCACTGTCACCTATCAATGTTAGAATTCGTTTATTTTAGTTATGAATATGCTAGATATGCGCTAATTAATTTTATTCTTTGATTTCGAGCTGCAACGCTAATGGATCCTCTTTAAGATAATCTTTAGTTTTTGTACTCGTTTATTTTGAGATTTTTTTTCATCTGCCTTTACAAAATAAAATAAATGTCTACATTTTTGAGAAATTTTTTCCCTACTAGCCATTTTTCACCCCCTAATTTTAAATTCAAAATGTCCGTTATGATTATTTGAGGGGTCCTTTACAAACTTTGCTAAAAAAAGAAGATTTTACAATAATTTTGTATATTTTATTTTAAGCTATTACACCTTCCCTCACTTCCGACTCTTTATCAGTTCCCACATTACCATTTTGAATTTTCAAGATTTTATGATCTTATATGGTGTATTTACGTAGGACTACTTGCAAATTTTCAAATAACTTATATAGACTACTAATTTTCAGTGCGGTTTAAGTTGTATCAATTTGAGTTCTTCCATTTCCCAGACTTCAGTTTTGAAACTCAATATGTTCAGATGTCACTGGACATTCTGGGAAGGACTTTACTTACACGGTAAATTTATATTTTATATCACTCCAAAAATTGTTTTTATATTAGTTTTAGGAATCTTGAGGAAACACTCCATCCCTATTTATTGATTATTCAAATGGAAATTTAAGGATCAGACCTTAATTGTTGTTTGGGCTAGTTCTTATACCCACCTACAAATTTCAACCATCTCCCACACTGAAAAGTAATTTATTATTTTAGCTTTGGGAATTTTGAAAATCCCAACTCAGTCCCCATTTAATCAACTACTACTTAATAAAGGTCAAATTTTAAGACTAATATGCTTATCTGGAGTTGTTCTCATACCTTCCTGCCAAATTTAAAATTTCTACCATACATAAAAGTTATTTTTTCTGTTCTTACGATACCCCCCACCTCCCGTTTTCCAAAGTCCTGAGAAAAATTTTACATTTTCAGCCATTAATATTTATTTGGAGTTGTTTTATTAACGGCTTGTTGAAATTTGATTTTCCACCACAATGGGAAATAGTTGTATACTATTTGTTTTTGAGATTTAGAAATCCTGCGTCCCCTTTTCATCAATTCACTCTTAGAAATTTTAAGATTTATTTGGTTACACGGACTTGTCTAATTTTAATGTTCAACATCATATAAAAAGTTTTTTTTTAACCATAGGCCCCTCATTTTCCTGGAACTTAATTTGGAAATTTCCTAATTTTATATTTGGATGGCTATATGGGGCAGTTTTCAAGTTTCCAGGAATAGGATTTGGTTTGGAGAAATACGGTGATGAGTTAGTGGTTGAGTGAGTGATTCATTGATTGAGTGGTTTTTGCTTTTTATTATATTGATTATTCTGCCTTGGTCCTAATTTAAAAATTTAATTAGACGCACGTTAAAATACAATAGGAAGATAGTCTATTAAACAGTATTTTAGCAACGCGTCTTACTAACCATTCGGTTTATATGATTGTATTAAACATATTAAAATCTATTAGATATCTCTAGAGATATATTTTCCTTCTAAATATATCAAAACGTCAAATTACTATATTCTAAAATAGATTCAACATTTTCTTCTGAGAAAATAAATTGCTGGAAATTCATAGGCCTACTTGTTCAAATATGTATCCATCTAAATTTGAATGATCCAAAGGGGATCTGATATAATATGCATAATGTTTACATGCTCCTATAAGTTACAAATCATATTTCAATTTAATTTATCATAGGCCTATCATTAATTTTCACCCAATTTTAATAACTTATATAGGCTAAATGACTGCCTTTAATAAAAGGAAAAATTGTATATTTGAATTTATTTATAAGAAACAATACAATTTCCGTCTTATCTTAAACCAAGCAAATAAAGAGTAGAAGGATTAAATAGAAAAACTATTGTATTGATTAGTTATGTCTAGAGCCGTGATTAACATATCATATTCTTTAAATTAAAAAATGACATTTGGACACGGGAATCGAGCCCGGGACCTTTAACTTAATACACTAATGCTCTAACTACTGAGCCGGACATGGCACAACTCCTGAATAGCTTAGTGGTCAAAGCATTTGAAAATCAAGCCAAAGGTCCTGTTTCGATTCCCGTGTGCAGGTGTAATTTTTCAATCTAAATAATAAAATAGACTTGACGTACAAGCCTATAATAGCTCATCTTACTGCGCCAGACATAATTGCTAATTGACCACTTGATATTAATACAAGCACAGAATTGTGTAATGATACATGAGCCAGTAGCCCGTCAGTTATTTGATTGATGATGGGCCTACTAATTACACTACAACGCACGATACAATTGGAACAGGCCCCTATGGACTATTAAATACAACCTACGTGTCATTTGGATTTATGTATTGCCTATCTACAGGAGGTTCATCCTGTGATGAGGTCACCAAGCCACGTTAAGGATTTAAGTGACCTTAGTTTTAATTGGACACATCTTAAAACTATTATACCTGTAATTTAAAATAAATCAAAAGACACAACTAGACATTAAATAAGTAAGACATTACAATATTACGGATACAGTTTTTTTTATGTAGACGCGACATCCGTTTACAGGATTGTTTAAACGCGACACAGACGTTTATCTATCTCGTAATATTTATATATTGGTTCATTATTTAAAATTACAGCTTAAACCAATGTGAAGGTGTTTTTTCACAAACGCGTCTTGCTACTCATTTGGGTTGCATGATAAAATGAAGTTAATAGTGTATACTATTGATAATATCAAATTTGGAGCTAAAAGTAGATGTGCAAAAAGGACTCATATTCACCGACTTTTCACTTATATCGTTTGTTGTTAAGCTGGAGGATACATGAAACTATATCAAATTTTCCCTAAGCAACTTGGCAGTTATTTGTTATTTTCACAACAAACAATTCTAACTTATTGTTTGATATTTGTGCGGTGTTAAAGCGCCAGAGCTGCTGCATTCATCCTAATCAACCTCGTAGTGTAAGGATTTTTAACTTCAAGAAGATCATATCAAAAGTTTAATCTATAACTTAAAAAACCTCTCGTCAAAAGACTATGACACTTTTATTCAGACGTGATTAAACATAATTTCACAAGGTTTTTTTGATGGAATAATAATTATTTATCGTATAATATTGATGAACTATATTCTATTGGATTGGTTTTCATGAAACATCCTTTAAGGTAGGTATAGTCTCCTTGAATCCTCTAACCCTCGAATCTTTAAGAATATCTGGGGATTCAAGTATTTGACAAAATATAGGATTTGAGACTCAAACCCTTTTTACTTTCTCGCAACTTACAGTAGAGAAAGTATTGTGATCGTCAAAAAAATTAACTCGAGATTTTAATGAATCTCGACGTTTCATGACCTCCGAATCCGAAAAAGTGTTTTTGAATTTTCGTCTGTCTGTCTGTCTATCTGTCTATACCTCAGACTAGAGCCTAAACTATTTTACTGATTGGGCTGAAACTTGGTATCTAGGGTTTTCATAGGGTTGCCCCAAGAGTTTTTGTGAATTATATACTTACCCTAAAATTAAGGGCAGTTTACTGAAGGGCGAAAAGAGAAAAAATCGATTTTTCACAATCGGCTCAAGTGATTAAATATTTAAATTTTCTAATCATTGATCACTATCATAAATAAAATTGCTACTCTCATTTTTCAGCAAAATGAGTTTAAGGTTCGGTCTGATGCGTAAATTCTCATTTTTTTTAACGCATGCCAAAACTATTTGAGATACTAAATAAATATTGAAAAATTGTGATACTGTTAAACATAAACTTTTATTTGACATATGTTTTTATAAAAACAATAGTATTCCCAGATATGGAAAAAATATTAATACAATTTTGTGAGCATATTAGTTATAGCAGTCTATCTAATGCCATAGAGTAAGCAAATAAGTCTCTCAAAATTTGATGTTATTTTCCCCTTTAACCTCTTGGCAGAAATTTTTGTACAGCAATGACTATATTATTATTTCAGCGTCAATATTTACATTTCTATTAGTCAAAATTTATAAATGAGAAATTTAATAGATATGGAAAACATAGATGTACAACCTCTAATAAAATGTCGAAAATTTTAATCAAAATTCGAAATTTTAATACAAAGTTTTGAATCTTGTAGACCAAGTATCGATCATTTTTTATTAGTACAGATATAACAAATGAGGACTTAATTCTTTAAAAATAAAATTATAAAATTTAAAACTGGGAGTAAACAAAATATGTTTTAGTAGTCTAACGTAATTTTTGTTCGGGTTTGCTAGTGAGGACCTATATTATCTCGTTTCACATATAATTACGAGTTTTGAGTAAATATTTTCATTTTTACTAAAGAATGGGAGCGAGAAAGTCAGTGCAGGGTTCCGTACCATTTATTTTCAATTGTTTTATTTAAATTGGTTTTAAAGCTCTTAATACTGCATATTGGTGTTTAAAACCAACGTAATTATAGAATGTACTTAAATAAACATGCTTCAGGCCAGTAATTTAACATTTAACTGACTGAATCTAATAAAGAATAAGATTATTTTTAACATTTAGCTACTCTTTCTATTTTCTATTTATTACCCTTATATTTATATTTCCACTGAAGTTCATAATTTTTTCCAAGATTCGAATTTGATATTTGTGATTCGAGTGATTTGAAAGTTAAATGAAGATTCAGACTAAAGGATTATATATATATATAGTTTATTGTGAGCGTTTATTATGAACAAGTAAGCATTCAACCAGAAGAAGTTACTGCTGCAAGTTGAAATGTGGTGCTGGAGAAAACTTGATAAGATCACTGGACAGACAGGGTGACAAATGAAGAAGTCCTAAGATGAGTGGGTGAGAAGAGAACATATCATTTTGGATCGACACATCATTATAAGGGAAAATGTACATTGCACGACGTAATAAAAGGACGGGGGAGGAGGGAAAGAGGAGCTTAGGATGATGGAGGATTTGAAATACTAGAATGACATGAAGGAAAGAAGGATATTCTGGGTTTGAAGGAGGCGGCAAAGGACTGGGCGCATTGGTAGTCTAAGTTCACTGTCGAAAGGACTCAAACTTGTCGTAAGTACAGAACTTAATAAATAAAATAATAAAATTATTAATAATAATAATAATAATAATAATTTTTCCTTTATAATTATAATAATATAATTGTGATTAACAAGATGAGATATTTTGTTTTTATGAAGAAAACTTACTTATGGGTATTATGATGAAAAGCCAGAGCTATTTAAGGTAATTGTAGCTTAGATATTATTCAAATTGAAAAATGAACACCTGGACAAGGTTTGATATGTGTCAGAAATTGCATTTTTCAATTTTTCAAATATATCTTACTTATGGTTTACTGAAAGCTATTTTTGTAATATTTTCATGAAATGTCATTTTGGGCACTTAAGATTAGGGTTCAAGTAATTAACAAACACCAAGCGTCTAAGGTTTTAGATATTGGTCAAAGAAAGTTGAATTTTCAATGTAAATTGTACTTTAAATTATTATATGATAAGTTTATCTTAAAAAAATAGCAAATCAAGTTTTTTTTCAAATGTTGTTTCATAAATTCTAACTTATTTTGACACACAATTCAAAGGAGTATTAAAATCTTAACGTTGTGATAACGGCATGTGTTATGTAGGGTCTATTCGTTATTGGTCTGCTAAGAAATTAATAAAGGTAATTATTTACAGAGCTATCTGTGGGTGAGATGTGAAAAGATTAGACTGACTTAGAAGAAATACAAGTGTACTCCTTAAATATCCTACTTAACATCATCTTTAATGTGTACAAGAATTGGCCACCACAACTTTAATGTGCCTGCTACAAATTATGTATGTATAAAAAAAAAGACAAAATCACAACATTTATCAGTCACAAAACTGTAACCATACAAACTTGGCAGAAAAAGGCCCTTAAAAAGTTGTAAAATCCACTTTGCCTTTCTTTTTATACTTCCTTTTTTTTCTTTCCCCTTCATAAACTTTTTTTTTTATATCTGTTTAGTGGGTTTATAATCCACTCAATTCGGTTAGTGGCCAATAACCCTATGACTACACTACACCTTTACCATTCAAGTGAAAAGATGGTTAGAAGTGAAGGGGGGGGGGAAGGGGTGAATGGGTTATAGCCCACTTCAAATTATCGCTGATGGCCAATTCAAAGCGGTGAGATTGGCTCGTAAACCGGGCTCGTATTGAGAGAGAGAAGGAACGTAGAATAGCGAGAAGAGAAAATGAGACGGAACGAGAATAGACTGTCTGGATATAAAGATAGGCCCCACAAGAAATGGTGTTGGTAGTTTTATTTTATTTTTTCTTGTTTTTTTTTTTCTCTTCTATCTAGCAAGACTTCAACATTCTTTAATAACTATGGATGTATTATTTGTTTATAACTCCGATACACTCAATTTTTTTACTGTTCACACTTCATCATGATGCTATCACGATTCTATAGGCCTACTTAACTTGTTTCTATTTCATGACCGATAACAATTAGTAGTAAGTTTTTTTCTCGCGTGCCACTATCCGACTATTTAGTTTGAATGGGTAGCACGTCTATCATTTGAGCTGGGAGTAACTTACTCGATTCCATATATAGATTATGGTGCGGCAGAAGAGAGTGCAAATGTTTTTACAGTTTTTATTAAAATTAATTTTTTTTGCCAAAATAAATAAAATATTTCTCCAGTAGCAACATAGAGTTTAGTTTTCAGTACATGCTAATATCAACAGATCTTGAATATATTTCAACGGTGTCCTGGAATTTTGTCAAAACTTTTTCTCTCTATTTAAAAAGTTTTGACAAAATTCCAGGACACCCTTGAGAGAGATATTCAAGATCTGTTGATATTAGCATGTGCTGAAAACTAAACTCTATGTTGCTACTGCAAAAATATATGATTTATTTTTGGCAAAAAAAAATGTAATGCTATAAAAAAACTGTAAAATTACTCGCGCTCCATTCGGACGCACCTTAAAGAATTTAATTTTTATTTATTTGAGGTATCTAACGTGCACTTTCTGAACTAACTAATTACATCAGCACATGATAATTTCTATGAGCGAGACTGAAATGTTACCGGGAAAAGTATTTTCACATACCTTCCAGGTTTATTTTACGCGCCACAATTGACATATGACCGATGGCATTACTTTCCCTGCAAAGGAAGTTGTGCTACGAATTTGTATTGCTCAAGAACATCGAATCGACTCTGGATGGGGTTTGACCCCACGAACATCGTACCCTGAAGTATGAGCGTAACCCCTAGACCACCGAGGTAGACGCTGAAGGAATTTTCATATATGAATTCACCCCTTCATGGTGATTTCTTGAAGGCCTGAGGAGGTTTAGTGGTGATTATTCTTGAGGGTACCATGCTCATTTTAAATGTGCTTCCTTCCAACTATTAAGGTTATCAATGACGTATTTTGAGGTTTATAGGGATAATGAGGGTTCATTGAAGTAGATTAACTCTCATTTTCACGAATAGGAAATGGGAAAACCACAGTAATAAATCACATATGAAAATCAACCTCCAATTCTTACGCGGCCTAGATTCGAGCCACAACTACTGATTCTTCAGGAATCCAGTTCCTTTTATTATGTGACCACTGATGTGGAAGAAGGGTTCCATAAGAGAAACAAATTATTCGTGAATAGAATTTGGATTAAAATGTCAATTTTTAATAGAATAAAAATATCGGATCGAAATTGATTGTTTTAAATATTATATTACTTTTATTAAAATATGTTTTTAGTTTTCATTTTTGCATCTCTAACCACTTTGTCTGCATTACAAAAATATCCCTTAAATTCGTGACGGTTGGCAACCCTTTTGTAGATCTCGGGCCGTACAGTAGCCGCTAGCAGTTCTATTCTTAGTACCTGCGCTGGTTTGTTTGTGTGTTTTTTATGAGAGTAAATCTCACTGCCACGAAGAGCGCTTGACGCGGTGAAGTAGAGAGAGAACTGCTAGAGAAATTGGCAGCCCATGCTGGTGAGCATGAAGACAACCATATAAATATTATTAAAAGTTATTAAAAAAAATAGTTCTATAGCACACACAGACTTATTGAATAAATAAATCAAACTAAATAAGTTTAGTGTGGCAAAACTCATTTTAAAACATTTCTTGCGTCTGGGGTTAAGGGAAATTCAACTAACCCAGATTCCCCCCCACGGGTAACCAGGAAACTGTCAATAAACACACGTTAGATAGCTCTCATTTGAAAAAATATATTACCACAATTTATTTATACTCTAGAAATTTCAGCTCATGTCCACAGTCTTACAATTTGAGAGTTCCTTATGCTAATGTTATTCTAGATATATTATAAGAGGTTAAGTAGTACAACTATTGAGACTTAGTGTTATTTATAATAACCTACTACTCTTGTTACAGTTTTGGATGATCAATTTTAAACATTTTGGTTGACCATCAAATGATTCTTCCACCAGATACCAGATCTATAAATAATCTCATGTATTCTCCTGTCAACTGAAGCTAGAATATTTAATTCATTGTTGACTTCATTTTCTAATCATCTTAATAAATTATTTATTTTAACACAAAGCTACTAGTTGTATATTGAAGCTTAGTGAAAGTTGGACAGGGATGGTAGTTTGAAGGAACTACACTTTCATTTGTTTGTAAAGATGATTAATATAATTATGTCCCCATGTAAAAAATTAATAATTCTGAGTAGGTCCATATTTGATCAATATTGAATCCCCATCCTTCCAAGTTGTATTTTCAACCAAACACAAGGTATGAAGACTGGTTTTCATTTCATTTAATACAAAGGATACAATTTACTAAATCACACTTTGTTAGGTAATAAATAGTAAGAAAGCTGTTGCAAGAAATACATAAATTACATTAGAGGCCGGTAAGGAAATAGGTTTATAAGTGAACGCTGAAAAGACTAACAAATAGAGATCACAGATTGAGGACGATAAATTTAGAGATGACTTCAAACTTGTTATTTTATATGGGTAGTGAGCTTAAATAGTTAGGAATAATCTTAACGAGCTATAACGATATTAATATAGGTAGTGTAAATTAGGAAAATAAAAAAACTCGATAAATACATGCCTTTACTCGGTCAGTAACATGTAAATATATCGCCTGTTAAGGAATGTAAAACCCAGAGTAAGTATGTTATATAAAACAATAACCAGCCGGCTTTTCTTTATGGTTGTGAAACTTGGTCTCTTACTTTAAATGAAGAAAATAAATTTAGGGAGTTTTAAAAAGAGCTGCTTAGGAAGATAGTTGGTCAAAAATGTTACGAGAATACTGGGGAGGGGAGGAGGTTACATAATGATGAGTTATATACGCTGTACTCATCCCAAAACATTTATTGCTAGAATAATCAAATCTCGCAGATTACGGTGGGCAGGACATGCAGCGCGAATTGAAGAATCTAGAACCGTGTTTAAGGTACTGACCGCTAAACCCAATGAGAAGAGACCATTGGAAATACGAAAACTCAGATGGAAGGATACCATTAGAATGGACTTTAAAGAGACATGGTGTAATGAGTTGTACTGATAGAATTATCTCATGCTAGGGATGGATGGCATATTTTGAAGTGCAGCCTATTGGAGTTATTAATGCGATAGAGTAAGTAAAGGATGATTAGAGAGTATTAGGAGTTATTACTTCCATAATAATTGTATTTTTTTTATAATTCTTAAAATAAGAGATGTATTCATACTTTTCTTTTAAATAGCCATCCTTTCAAAGTTTAATTTTAGGCTTAATTGTTAGGCTTAATCTGTTAAAGTGCGTAATTGAAGTGAAGAAGACTAATTAAAGAATAAAAAAATAAAACTTACTTATTATAATAACTGAAGGTCACACATGCCATGGCATATAAGGAGTTAAAACTGATGTGGTGTGACGTTATTCTAGTTTTGCCAGGATATTTAGGTATTCAGTGTACTTATTAACATTTATAATGTTATATTTACAAGAATTTGTTCGTCAAATGTATTTCCTATCAAACTCAAAATTAAATGAGAATGTTCCTAGTAAAATTTAGAGAAAAACGGTGAAATAAAACTATCTTTATATATTAAGAATTGTATATATGTTGGTGTGCCACGAGATTTTTAGCATTTATTTTTGTATTAAAGGGGAAAAGATTGCGAATCATTGAAAGCTTTTAGAATAAAAATATATATCAACCAGTGTTGTGTCGTGGACTGTTATAATGTAATCAGATCTTATTGAAACTGCACCTATTATATTATTTTCTACGAGACTCAGTCCCAATTTGACTAGTCAGGCATAGGCTACACAGCTCACATAAGAATCTATTTTCATTGATAGCAGACTATTGAAAGTTTTACAGGATGGTGAAAAAAATAAATTTCACGGCATCGCGTCTTACTACATGTTCAGACCTATACGCATATGTACTGATTGCGCTAATGTGTTAAGAACGAGATAGTTTGGGTTTAGAAGAAGTGCAATCGATTTTTCGTGGAGGGAGGGTGGAAAAACCATTGTGGAATAACCACCCTCTGTACACTCGAGGGGGACTCGAACCCCGATATCTTTGTTATCGGCAGTTTTGTCTAACAAGAGAGTGAAGCCTTAGACCATGTGGTCATCAAAGTAGGTATGAGAACAACTCACAGGTATAATTTAAGCCAACTCTGCTTTCCTTGGGAACCAACCACGTCACGCTACTGATATCAGCCATATGATGAAACAATAAACTTTATTTTACCACTATAACTCCAAACTAACAATTTTTCTTACGTATTATGGTCTATCGATTGGATAAATTTTTATTCAAAACAAGGAATCTCTTAACAATAAATAAAATGAGCGTGTATCGCTATGGATATTACCACGATTTAATGTCAAGGTTCATAAACAATCATCTATGGACTTTCCGTGCTCTGGAGATAAAGGTAATGAGCTATCTTTACGCATGTTTGCCTTTTGGCTTGGCTGGGTTTGCTTAGGATACATTTTCTATTATAGTAGCATGCAATGATTTGACACGCGATTTGATTCCAACCTTTAAACTTACCCGACTAATTATAGGTTAAAGCATGGAAAATTTGTAAGGGTGTGTTAAATATACGCCTCGTGAAACAGGTACCTGTAAAATAATTTAGACTACAAACGTTCAGTCTTCAAAACACCAAATAATTTAATAAGTGCAAAATGTATTACTAACGATATGTTTATAGTCAGACTAAAGTGAGCGAGCCACAGGAGGCAGGTAGAATACCCTCTAGTAGTTGAATAAGTTACCGCTAGATAGCAGGATATTGGTCACAAATTTAAAGCGTGTGGGATGAAGATGTTTCCATAAATAATTATAATTAAGACTACAATTATTTTTTAGGAATATTAAAATTATTTGATTTTTATATGAATATAATATAAAAACTATTCTAATTATATTAACATCATAAAGCCACAAACTCAAATATACTTTGTACTCATAAACAAAACTTTGAATTATGCTTGTTAAGATATTTTTTCCTTATAATATTATTGATCTAGAAAATTATAATCCCCGATACCATCATGAACAAAATCGTTAGAGCTATTTTGAAAAAAGTTCAAATTTTACTTCAGTCATAAGTAAACTTTTATAAATTATTCTTTTTATAAAAACAAATACGTAGGCATATAATTGTTTATAATATAAGAAACTTAACAAATAGGCCTACATATCTTGAACCAAATTGCTAGAGCCACTTTTTAAAATATTCAAATTTTAAAAAAAAATGTTATCAGTAAACTACCCTAAATTAACTCCCCCATCCCCTCACCCTATCACCTCCTCTCCCCAAATGTATTAAGTCTTATTTGTCATAAGAAACACTCCTGACTCCCCAGATATATATTCAAATCAAAATTATTACATCTATTTTCAAAATATTTCAAAGTTTCGAAAATCACTCGTCGGCAAACTCTTAACGAATATTTATTCACCCAAACACTCTTTTGATAGCCATTTTAAACAAACTTATTATGACATTTTATGACAATTAAGAGTTTTAAAAAAATTCACTCCGAAGTAAACTACCCTTAGTTTGAGGGCCAGGGTCAAAATTAAATATCCTGCCGAGGAATTTCCCTATAACATCTTATATCCAATTAGAACAAAACCCATCAAACCGTTTCGGATCTGTGGCCAGGGACAGGTAGATAAACATGAGGGCAGGCAGAATTGCAAAATCCCCATTTTTTGTTCGGACACACATAAAACGTAAGAATTCGTCATAATCTCGAGGTAGAGAAATTTTCACGATTACAATACTTTCTCTTGATATCAGAAGTTAAAATAAGAAAAACACCAAACCCTATGTATATAACTTTTAGGGATTTAACCTTAGCCTGCCGAATCAGGTGCACTATCCATACGATTCCATCTTGGAATCATCTTTTATAGGTCTTTACGATTTTCCTCATTTCACATCAGACAAGACTAATTTATCACTACTTATTAATTCAATTGAACTTAAAAAGTATTCTATGTCAAATAAATTGTTGGAAAATAATACATAATTCAAAATAATAGACGTGCCATAAGGGAGTGCAGGGTGAATGCTGATGGGGGTGCCGGTTGGAAGAAGAAGGGAGCGGGGTTAACGCCCCACTCCCCCGCAGAGAATCAGTTTTAATATTATTATAAGAACTTATTCTTAGAAAAACCAACACTAGGCCTATAAATTGCAATGCCATCCATCTGCCAGCCTAGAAAAAGCATCTCAAGCCTATAACCTTGTAATGTCCATCGAAGTGGTTCCATAAAAAAAAAGGTATTTAGTTATTTTGTCACTTTTTTGTGGCTAGTAAGGGTGCTCTGGAACCCATGGCACCCACGCTGTGGACGCCCATGAGACGTGTGTGTAGTCAACCCCAAAAAAATCCTTCTTACCCCCAACTCCCACCCAACCCAAAGTAATAAATACTAGTTCAATCAATAAAAACGCTTTACAGTAGCAAGACTATGGATGAGCTAAAGACTTCCGAGTTCTGATGAGCAATCCCCGAATAAAGATGGGAAGTAAACGCCATACAATGAGCAATAAGTGTTGATGACTGTTAGATGTTTATTATGACCATCATAAAAAAAAGGATAGAGATAAAAGCATCAGCGAAGCGGCACGCGCCGAAAAAGAAGAGACATTTACGATCTTCCTCAAGTGGCTGTAAAAACCATCGACATCCACCTGTCTGCTCGTGTTCGAGGGGTAAGAGTGTGGGTATTTTACTACCCTCCCCCTTTTTTGATGTTTGCTTTACTTAGAGCCATCTCTACTATTGACTCTTTAAAGAACAGCAGATTTAGGGTGTGTGGCTAGCACTCATGACTCTGTGATCATAGTTCGATCCCGTGATTGGTATTTCCTCAGATTATTTGTGTTTTTAATCCTAATCTCAGGCAATTGCTGGCACTGTTCCGTGAGATACCAACCATCTCACCCAATGAATTGAGTCATAATTAGGTAAGCATAAGCACTCGATTGAAGAGAGAATGAAAAATCACATTCTGGAACAACTTGGAGGTTAGAATTTTCCTTCGAATTTTAAGAAATGTATTTCGCAATGGTGGCTTTTGGCCTACTAAGAACTTGAAGGGACTACTTAAATTTATTTTAATTGGCTATCTTATTGATGATACACCGTACTGAAAATAAAATCCAATCATATAATGACAATTAGAGAAGAACATTTCAGATAATTGAAATCCAAGGGATAGTGATGAATTGGAAAAAGTTTCGATTATAATATTGAGCTATTTATATATCTGTTCTACAACATACCCGTCGTTAGTGACACATTCAACTACCACGTATCCCTTCAGTGACCACGTGGTCTAACGCTATACTCTCGCAGTAGCCTAGACTGCCGATGACGGGGAGATCTGTGTTTGATTCTAGGTCGGGTGTACTAACGGTGGTTTTTTCAAAATGGTTTTCCACTCTCCCTCCATACAAATCCGGGTACACTTTCTGTAAATATTACCTCCCTAATCCCTAAAATAATAAGCGTAATTAGTACATAAGTATATAGCCCGTACGGGTATAAGATGCGATGCTAAAAATAACAAGAACAAACACTGCATATATATTCGTAAAATAGCTGGAATTGCTGTCATTGCTTTCATTTGGTAATGTTTCTGGTGTTAACGTCCCTATGAGAATCTAAATTATAGTGTAAACTTTAAAAATTGGGATGATACCAATAATATAGTTCCATTTAAATAGATAAAGCCTTTTCCCATGACAGAAAGTTTTCTATCTTACATAAATCTTACCCACAGTGAAATTTGTCGATATTGATCACCCTAGTCAGCTATAATAAATATGAGGACTAATATTGCGGGAAATAATCTTAAGACGTTCTTCGGAAAAGGTTCCTTTTTTTTTAAGTTTTATTGCTATGTGTCTTGCTGTCCATTACCAGCGTCGTGTCGCTCAATGTTGCCAGGTAAGCAGATTTAGTTTAAACTGTATCGGTGAATATTGTTTTCACCAGCCAGTAGAACATTTATCTGCAAGGTACCAACGTAAAATATATCCCATGAGAGATATTTAGAACAGAGCCTGTGTATTATTGGTAAATGGTGAGAGAACTTATAGACAACCACAGTATTAACAAGATCTGCTTAGTCTAGCAACGTTCCACGACACACTAGTGTGGCCATAAATATGTTACATATAATTGATTTACTTTTAAAATTTAATGTTTAATTTATACGAAGTTTATTTTGGATGCAACCCAGCATTTCATGGTTAAGTCAATTATAAATGTTTTTCCTCCAAATGGTACCATACACATGTGTTTGAAGGCAGGGCCCATTTAACTTTAATTAGAGTCAATTGAATGTTATAAAAATAACCTTTTAAGCATGGTCTTTGTTAAGTTGAATTATTTTTTCTTGTAGACCTCAATCCCAACTATAAACAGTGTGATTTTTTTGATAATCTTCGAATATAGCAAATAACTTAAATATAAAATAGACATACAAGGTTTTGGAAATAAGATGAGGATAAGATCGAGAATAAATATTTGTTGAATAATAATAAATATATATTGGGAGGCTTGGTGATGGCGTTTGGGGGTTTTACTATGAAGGGTATCGTAAAACCGGACCGGTAGTAAGATGCGGTGCTTTAAAAAAAACCTATGAATAGCTGTTTATACTTCTCAAATATACTGTATTGTATTAAGTTGAGAAATTTGTTAATGTGGGTATTGTGTTTTTATTGTAAACTTTATTTTCAAACAAAACTATATCAAATTCTTTGCTCCACGCTTTAGCTACGCGATCACGGTGTGCTGAATGCCTCCCTCCCCCTGAAAAAACATAGTTTAAAATATGTTGAGGGTAAATACAATACTAAGGTAATCATCGTGCGAGGTTTAAGCTTTGTATCTTATTGGAAGTTAGATAAAAACCCTAAACAGACCAAAATATACAATATCGCTTTTATTATATAGATGTTATCTGGACATAACTTTTATTTAAGAGTCAATTCAAGGTAAATAATTTTCGACAATTCAAGAGCGTAAGTTGAAGAAGAATGAATGAAGTAGCCTAATCAGAGACCATATTTAATAATAAGAAATAAATAGCCTCCATATTAAGGCGTATGGACATCTTAATCGGATGTAAAGTGTATAGATAGATGGATATATCTAATTAATTACCAGTTGTTCGTGGAAGACTTTCGCCAAGTCTCTAGAGGGGAAATATGATCTCATTTGGGTTTGTGCAAGGTAAAGGCTATTTTCTGTAAATTACTACTTTTTTTTAACTAAATGCGATGACTCACCACCGATTATTTCTTAAAACTACTTTGTGTAGAATTATGGTTAGATTTTGTGTGTTTTTAGGTTAAAAAAAAAGCCCAGTGTATAACTCACATATATAAGTAGGTATGACGAAAACTGTGTTTTTGAATCAGTGGCGATTGATAAAGCATTGCTAGGGGAAGCAAAGCTTAGCAAAATAGAAGCTGAATATAAAATTCCGATTTAAAAGCTTAACTATTTTTTTTCAGGCGGGGATTAACAAAGACTTAATCAATCCACATATCTCACCCATTGACTTAAAAAAGGGCATTATGCTTAATACCACACTCTCAACCTTTGATCCTTGATATTTACTAATCAAGAAAAAAGTACAAACCCATATAGCTTGCAAATAGTCAATATCTCTGTTAACACCACCTGTAATTGAACTAGGATATTTTTAAATGGTGGGCAACCACTCCAAACACTAGGGAGTAAGCTGTTACTTCAACATTATGTATTCATTTGACCACACACAAAAAGTGTGGCGGAAACAATTAGACGATCTATGTTGAGGAAAGTGATGGACAACGTTCTGAGGTTCGCCTGACGTCCAGTGAAGCTCACCTGAGTGATATTATCTTCAAAAAGTGAAAGGGTGTAATAATAGTTGGCTTTTATTTTGCTGGTAAATATTTACATTTCCATTAAAGTGTTAATTTTTAAGTTACTGATCGTCTAATAGTTTCGCTGGGTTTTTTTTATGGTGATCTAATTTCGAAAGTAGCATGCTTTGTTACCAGGAGATTTTAGACGTTAAAACAAAATGTACACTTGTTATTTTTAATAGCACCTCCAAGTTATTTCATATAACGTAAAACTAGAATTGTCTTATGAGTGGGACACTTGAATGTTGACATTCTTGCAATATATCAGAATGGTTGACAATATTTCAAATAAATTGTTTTAACTAGGCCTATAACTTTCAAACGTAATACATATAGGACCTACACAAGAAATAAGTAAGCTTAGACCCATTTAGAGTTATTTTCCTATAGGTCTACGAGCAGTAAGTTACTTGAAACAATGGAATCATAATTTTTGGGAACCCTGAGTTTGGTTGAAAGAACAGTTTATAACATTCAAACCTATTTATTTGCGTCCAAAATTGATAGCATTCGACTAAGTCTATATTGTTGGTGTAATTCATAGGTATTGATAATATTTATCAAATGTGACAGCTGCAAATGTCTATTATGACTTTATGTATGAATATAATTTCTTAGTAGCTAACAAATACTGTTCTGACTTTTAAAATCAGCCAATATCTTACCAATAAAGAGTTATGAAACAATTTATGTAACTTTCTTAAATTTTATTAGCTAACCATTAAATCTCTAACACTTAAACGATTAATTTTAATGGTTTGAAATGTATGTTCGTGGTAGAGATTTGAGCCCTGGACTGGGGTAGAGGCAAGTTTATTTATGTACACGAATTGTAATCATTTTAATTTTATTTGTGTACGCGGAATTGTGATAACTTTAATTTTGATATTATGCTCAACATTATTCTATTAAATAAATGGTATCATTATACTTGAGCTATCGTTTTTTTATCTTATTATTAATTCCAACATAATATGTAGACAAAAAATTGCAGTCGCCAATGAACTGTCTATTTATAACTTATGTAGTATCTATATTTTCAGTGCTTTCGCGTACAGATAATAAATAAAATAAAATAAAGTAGGCCCTTATTGGATAAAATAAGATAATTAAGATGATTATTTATATTTGGCTCAAAAGATAATTATAGTTATTTGATTTATATTCACTCTAAGCCCTTGAATTTTTCTTAGACGATCAAATAATGATGTTTATTTTGGTATAATTAAATAGTACAATGATAATAATCATTTCGATGGTGTTTTGTAAAAAGGGCGTTATCAACAAAATTTTACATTTAATGTTATATACATCATTTTTCTCAGAAAAATCTCGCGCGTCTATCTGTAAAAAGGGCGGTGTCATTTCTGTTATGGTATTTAAGATAATGCTATATAGAGGGGCGTTATCAGTGGTAGTATTGTAGCTCCTGAAGTGTAAGAAGGGCGTTATCTCCACACAACACCATTCAAATCTTCTTATATAGCTGTCGACTTTATTATAAAAATTATCGCATTCTCGTGTGAATTGGTGTAACTAAAACATCTTATTTCTGCTTTACATTAATAGAGAGCAGTTCCTGATCTATGTTATTATATCTTTGTATACTCTTTTAGAAAGAAAAACAAAATAACAGAGAGCTTCAGTTGTTTCATTTGAAGTTTGTTTGGTGTGTTTTTGGCAGTGTTAATTGTTATAATAGCATTTTAAAATGTCTCGAGCAATTAAAATATTAAAACTGTGCCCTAAAGTGGATTTTGATCAATTAGACGAGTCAGAAAATAACAATACTGGGTCCATTGGTGGTTTGAGTGGGGTAAAAATTGACAATCGTTCTAACACACCTGGAGTGCTTACAACCAACAATGAATCAAATTTTGATATTGTATTCAGTGCACTTTTAGAAAAGGAGGTATGCTTAGTAGAAACTAACATACTTAATGTACCAATTGATCTGTATAAGAAAGGTAAATCTATTTTTAGTGTTGATGAGCCACGAGATGAAATAACCATACATAGTTATTCTAATTTATCAAGTGATTTTGCTCCTGTACATAATGTGCGTGTAGAAGAGTTATTTAATGCAAACTATATTGACGCAAATCAAGTTGAAAGTGATAAAAGTCCTCATACTTTTGAAAATAACGAAAACACAACTAAATGTAGCCATGACACTGTACAACCATCAACTTCAAGCTGCACAGAGTTGATTCCTCTACACACATTAAAACCAATAGTTGACTACTCCAGTAGTGATAGTGAATGTGTTGATGATCCTGATTTTGTACTAAATGGCACTGTTTATGCTAGTGGAGACAGCAATAACGAATCACACCAAAATATTCAACTTAATAAGAACCAGGACGAGACAGTTGGCGCTTCTGGGAAGAAGAGAGATAGAAGTGTTAACAAAAGGGCAGAGAATAAAAACAAGAAGGACAGTGGGAAAAGTTATGTTGGTGTAAAAAGACAGAAAAAAATTGAAAAACGTGTCAAACCAAACCCATGTATTGGGAAACGTTGTCCAAACAGCTGTTCCACGTCTATTTCAGACAATGATAGGGTGTTGATTTTCAATGAGTTCTGGGCATTAGCTGATCCCAAACGACAGAGGGATTGGTTGTTAAATTGCATGAAAGTTGCACCAAACAAAAGGCGTTGGACAAGTGACATTACAAAGCAAAGGAGTTCAAAGGAGTATTTTGTAGTTGTTAATGGGACAAAAACTAAAGTATGTCTTCAGTTTTTAATTAAAACACTTGATATTTCCGAAAAACTAATGCGCTACACATGGGACAATAAATCCACAATTGATACATCAAAAATTGACCAAAGAGGAAAACAAGCTTCGGCAAATAAAACTCCTCACAATGTAAGCAGTGAAGTTAACAGGTTCATTGAAAGTCTGCCAGCTGTTCCATCCCACTATTGTCGGAATTCTACAAACAAAAAATATGTTCCAATGGAGTGTAAGTCCCTTGAAAATATTTATCGGCTTTACGTTAAGAACTGCCAAGAAAACAAGATTTCATCTGTGTCTGGGAATGTTTTCAAAAATATTTGGAGAAACGATTATAATATTGGTATCCATTTACCGAAGAAAGATAAATGCTCTCTCTGTCTCAGCTACGAGCAAAAATGTGTTGAAGAGCGTACTGAAAATGAGATTTCCCAGTATGAAAGTCACATTAAAGAGAAACAGCACATTTTTGAAACATTCCGTGGCGACCAAGAATCTAGTGGAGAAAATGGCTTTCTGTGTTGTTCATTTGACCTACAAAGAGTATTAAATACTCCACATGGGGACAACCAACTCTTATATTATGCACGAAAATATGCATTTTATAATTTCACAATATACGAGAGCAAAACACAAGATGCATTTTGTTATCTTTGGGGTGAAAGTGACGGTAAAAGAGGAGGAAATGAAATATCCACTGACCTTTATGATTACTTGAGTAAAGTTGATCAAAGAGGTAATGTATCATCTGTTGGATTGTACTGTGACAACTGCCCTGGGCAGAATAAGAATCACTTGATACTATCTATGATTAAGTTTTTCTTAAAAAATTCTGTCAGCGTAAAAACAGTGACCATTACTTACCTAATGCCTGGTCACTCATACATGCCAGTTGATTCCGTCCATGCCACTATAGAAAAATCTGTAAGAAATAAGGTGGTGTGGGCGCCGTCAGAATGGCCCACATGGATTGAAAATGCAAGAGTAAAGCCAAGGCCTTACCATGTAATATTGAAAACTTGCAAAGACATTCAGGGATGGGAAAGTGTAATGGAAAACACATTTCCAAAACGAAGAACTTCATGTGAAGATGGATCCAAGTTACGTTTGAAGGACATACGACGTGCCATTTTCAATAGTACAGATTATGCTATGGTCATTAAATATTCCATGGCTCCTGGAACACAAATACACAGTGTGTTGATGGGTCCAGGACGAATCCGAGGAAGACCAAGGCAGCCCAACCAGCAGGCAGCACCAACACCACTATACCATTCAAGATTACCAATATCCGCAGAGAAGTACAGAGACCTAGCAGGACTTTGCCAAAAAGGCATAATTCCTCCAAGATGTCGTCAGGAATATCTTGGTTTGCCTCATAAATCAACTGCTAAAGATACATTAGCTGAAACCGATGAAGAAGATAGTGTAAATGAGTGATTGTGCTAAGAAAATAATCCTAATTTAGCAAAATAATACTGTGTCAATTCGTGATTTTAACAGTGTTTAAAAAGAGTATCCAATCTTAGCAGGAGAAAATACTTTCAGTAAAAAGGTGATTAAAAATGTATCTAGCGTAGCATTAATAATCAAGGCAGGTATTTGTATAAAGTTTGTTTAGTATCCCATGTTTAACAGAAATAATAACTTATAACCAAGTCCGTTACATTAATGTATTATTTTAAAATCCTTTTATAAAATCCAGCACGTAAGAAAGACCTTATCAACATAGTCTTAGGCAATGAATGGGACGGCCCAAGTCTGAGTGTGTAAGAAGGGCATTATCAACAAGAAATGTGAGTTATTTTGTTATAATTTATTTTGAAGATAAGTAACATCTATTAAAGGTTTATTATAAATTTCTAAATAAAACATTGCACATAATGATGTAGAATTAGTTGTCTTAAACATTGTAAGTGATTTTATAGACAGTTTTTATCGTCTCCTGAAAAATATAGGTTTTGTTGATAGCGCCCTTTTTACAAAACACCATCGATTTGTTTTCGTGTTTACTTGCCGGTCGCTGTTAGTTCCGAGTGTTTCTCCTAGCAAGCGCTGCATGCAGCATTTTTGGCTCCAGTTTCAACACGCGGTTCCCACATTTCCATCGCGCGGCCTGGGGAGGGAAGAAAAAGGCGGGGCTTCGCTCAAACAGGGGAGGAAACGGAGTTATTCTCATCATCCCTCTAACCCTCTGCGGTAACTAGGTTTCTGAGGGGCTAAGGGGGACAAACACAAGCTTTGGTCGCGTGCCTTTTAGTATCGGTCCAGGGGGTGAAGGGAAGGAAGAAAACACTGGACTATTTTCTTGATCGCGCAAGGGTACTATTCTATTGCCGCGCGAAGGAGAGGGGGGATCTGTGTGTGTTTGTGTGTGTGTATTAAATCCCCTTTCCCCCCCCAAAACCCCGTGACGAATCCAATTCTGATTGGTCCATAAGCACGTACTCCCCTCAAACCCCTCTTTCTTTTTGCCTCGTGTTATCATACCCCCTCCTTCTAATATAGCACTCTTTCTCACATCACTTTGTATAAATCTCGCTGTCATCCGTCTTCCTCCCGGTGTACGACAAACACAACCGACACACCGAGCCTTTCCTTTTCCTCTTCTAACACACGAATGGTGATATTGCTAGAGGAGGAGGAGGAGAAGGGGGGGTCAACTCTGTCCTTGATGTTTCCTCGTGGTACCCATCTATTCCCTTCTCTCTCTCTCTCTCTAACAGTCCGCGAGCCTGTTCTCGCGAGGGGGGAAAGGTGAAGGGTAGGCGGAGGAGGGAGGGTAGAGCACACTCTTTGATCAAGAGAGAAACCTAAACCGCACTACTCACCGGGCCCGCTGCTGCCGCAACCACGTTTCTAACGAAAAACCCGGCAAGAGATCGTAGCGTTCCATCAGTGTGTGATCGCCGTTCGTACGAATAGCAAGTGTATAGAGAGAGCCCCCACAAGAATTGATCACGACGTGCTCGCTTTTCGTTCCGCTCGTACGTACTGACAAAAAATACAGGGATTTTCATATTAACCTGCGGTGTCCTCTTTTTCTACACATTTCCCCACGAACACGACCTCTTCTTCTTCTCCCTCTCTTTTTTTAGTTTTTTACGATTATTATTAGTACCCTTGAAACAAGCTCGTAAATAGATACGACATCGCTTAAGAGCCTATTACTACTCACATTTTATTTCTTGTTTGGGTGAAGTCTCCCGACGGATGTCAAACATTTTTTTTACGACCCATCGTTAAATTAAGTGATACTTCGTGGTGTGATTCGTTTTAGTGATTTTTTTGGTTCTTTTTTTTCTTTTTTTTTTTTTTTTAAGCTATACGAAACGTGACATGCAGACTTTAAAAATACCGACTTACGTTTGTCAAGATGATTCGACAACATTTTCGACATGTTAAATAATATCTTATTTCGTTTTTGACCATCTTCTCGAGACTATAAAGTAGGTTAGTAAAAAAGTATTGACAGTATTGAGATATTTTTCTAATACAAAAGTTAGAATTAGTACCCTTTTTTTTGGGGTCTGGTTGAAACCACGTGTGATTTGACTGACAAGTACCTCGTGGATGGTCGGTGAAATCCTTCTGACAGGATTTGTTTCTGTTACATGACAGTTTTACGAGTATTTTATGGTGTGAAGTTGTTTACCGTTTAAATATTGTTGGTCGGCATTTAGTAGTTTTTAAAGTGCCATAAAAGCGTGTTTGTTTTTCTTCGCTTTTTTTTTTCCTCTCTTTACGTCCTTCTCTTATCCACCGCGGTTTGAAGGACTGTAAAGATTTTATAGGGTCGTAAAATCTCAAGTGGAGGGAGTGAGACGGAACGAGAAAGACAGAAGGAGAGTGTGTGTGAAGAGTTACAATTGAAGAGTTCTTGAATGAATACGTGACATTTTCCACGAATGTTTTCTTTTTTTTTTAATCCCCCTCGATAAGAAATGAATTGAAAGCTGTTATTTTCTTCACATGAACAGGTGGTGTTATTTTTTTTTTAGTTGAACTAATTCTCGTTGAGAAACTTTCTATGCGTTTGTCCGTGTATAAGGGGTGAACTGTGGATTCGGTTCTTATTGAAAGTCACCAAGGTTGCGGACACCAACTAGTCAATATGAACTCGTATTTCGAGCAGAGCGGTTTCTACGGCAGTCACCACCACCAGTCTGCAGGTTCAGCGACAGCCGGTCACCACCATGACCAGGCGGCGGCGGCTGCCTACAGGTTCCCTCTGGGCTTGGGGATGTCCCCATACGCATCCTCTCAGCACCATCACCATCACTCGCTACACCAGGCCAGACCACCACAAGATTCCCCTTACGACGCCTCCGTCGCGGCGGCCGCCTGCAAACTCTACTCCTCTGCCGCAGACACTGTCAACCAACAGACCAACAATGGCGTTGCCAACTACAGCACCTCCGGCGCCAAACTGGACTGCTCCAAAGGCAGCGCAGGTGACCCTCAGGTTCACCAGAACGGCTACGCAGCCGTCGTTGCAGCGGCAGCCAAAGACGTCTGGCAAGGGGCAGGTGGTGGGGCCAACGCCGGGAACTCCCTCGTGGGCCCTGTTGTGAGACCCGCGGCTTGCACCCCGGACTCTCGCGTCGGAGGTTACGGCTCAGCGGTGGGTCTTGTCGGGGGAGACCCTGCTTCCAGCCCAGGTGCGGGCGGTGGAGGGAGGACGACGGCGGCGTCGTTGGGATCTTGGAACACGTGCTCCCTCAACAGCACGGCGCCCCAGCCGGCGGTGGCGACCCAACTCCACCACAGCCCACCAACCACACCTTCTACCCCTGGATGGCCATAGCAGGTCAGTCAATCTCTCTGCCTTTTAGCGCTTGCCCCATGGATTGCTTCTACCTTATACTATCATCAAGGGTTGAAACAGACCTACCCTATTAAACACACCTTCAACCCCCATATGGTAAGTCCACCACTTGCTTGCCTCGTCCATGGGTTGCTTATTCCCCCTTTTTATTTTGTCAGGGGTGTGAACAGAACCCCCCTTCTTTCGACTCGTCTTGTCAAGCTAAGAAACCAAAGCCTGATTATAAGTTGCTGTGGTTTAAAATGCTGTATCGCAACAGTAGTTGAGATAGTAAAACTCATCTTTTGATCATAATAAACTATGTTAATTTTTACGGCTTAGCTTTGTCCGGTTATCGTTAAATGTGTAGTTTATAGCTTTTGTGTTCATTTCACTTAAATTTGTCATCAACGAAAGCCACACAAAAATGTGTAATTCCTTATTTTTAATAAATGGTTAACTATAGACAGAGAAAGGTGTTTGTGAAGATGAAAGTTAATAAAGCTACCAACTAAAAGTAGGTCTATATAAACCTTCTTATGGAGCTGCTGTAACTAAGAGTTTTCTAAATGAAACAGCCCTATTTGACTTTGACCGTTTAGACCCATACACACCTTCATGTGTAGAGATTATCGTTTGATCTGTCGTTTTAACTAAACCAGTATCTTTCCTTTATACACAGGCCTAGCTTAAAATTAGATCACCTCTAAGAGAAGAGGAAATCTTATAGCTATAAAACATTTGATGTGGAACTAATGTGTAAATATTATATTAGTAACTGAAGAAAGCTTAGAGGCAGCTTCGATTTTAACTGTACAGTGTACAACCTTAATACTTAAAATAGTAAAGGTATTTTTATCAGTTAAGATGGGATTAAATCATCCCAAAACACTTGTTACTATGAAATAAGTTGTAAATAATTTACAGATTATACTTCATTAAATGAAACTATTGATAAAATTGGAAAGAAATAATTCATGAATGTGTGATCCCATTATACTTAAAATAACAAATCTTACAGAATTCGTACTGTAGCCATTTAACCATATACATTAGGTTTACATTAATCAAATTAGGCCTCCTGTTAGAAAATATTAAGCCTCAATCACTTTGCTTTATGTGTTCTGCAAACAAATCCTTGCCTGCGAACTGTCAATTTAGGTTAATAGGCCTAGTATGGGGTGGGTGTTATCTTAATGTTGGTTGACTCTTCCTGGACTCTGTGGAGTCTTTATGGGCCTAGTCTAACCTACCATCCCCTTTCACCTTCCTTCCTATTGGACCTCCACTTACAAAGCTCTAGTCGAGAACACATTGTCGATTATGAGGGTTGAGCTGAGAGTCCTTTTGTTGTCCATCTTCAGCCAGCCACTAAACATTTCAACAAGTTGGTATAACTACTCAGGGAGATACAATGGAGGAGTGCATAAACACCTCGTCCAACACCTCTAAGGTCAAGTGGTTCACTAACAGGTTTTTCAGTGAATTAAACCATCAGGATAGCATTCCTAGTTATAATTTAGACGAAAGACATTCCTCTCCTTTATCGACTACCATATAATTTTAATAAGGGTGTACTTAAATCTAAATTTAAAATAAATAAAAACAAAAGCTCTCTATGTATTTCCTCTATTTAATTCAAAAGGGGTGTTTTTCCAGCTACCTTCCCCTCTCCTCCTTCCCACTGTTTCTGTTCGGGCTATACTCATGAATGTACTTACTACGCTAATGTGCTAGGGATGAGGAAGGTTGAATTTAGATTAAATGTACCTGCATTTGCGTGGAGATACAGTGGAAAACTATTTAGAAAAAAAACATTCAGTACACCCGACTGGGATTCTAACCCCGATCTCTCCGTCCTCGGAAGTCTATTTTATTGCGTCAGTGAAGCCTTAGACCATGTGGCCACCGAAGCAGCTTACCCAACCGTATATATATGTTCATAACATATGTGACTGTGTCATAATTTTATTTGAATGCATCAAGTACATTCAATTTTCATTTGAGAAGATAAGATTTGGACATTGATAGTTACATATTTTATCACTTCATTGTTTCCCATTAAACATCAGTGCATGCAATTTGGAGGGTTTTTTTTAGTATTTACATTTTGTAGAACATCTAAGCTCTTAGGTTCACATAAAATAACAAATATTTGGCTTGGTGTTACGTTATTTAGAGGGCTCTTAGCTTGTGGCTAATTTATTCATTAATTTAAATAGTCACTAAAGAGATCTTAGGCTATGTCAGAAGAAAATATCAAACTTACCTAAACACAAAAGTTTGTAATAATCTAAATTAAATATTAAATCACCTCTGTCATCAACGTTCTTTACGCAACCCTTTATTAACTGAATTTATAATCTAAATTCAGGTATTGTTTGAATAATAACAGGCCTACGTCTCTGAACCTATTTTATAGTAAAAAGAATTAAAATCTACTAGTGAACATACCCTTCAACTTAATGCTAGGTCCTAATTTGTGCAGTAGGCCTAAATAAAAATAATGTAGGCTACCGTGAGAAGTCAATATTTAATCAATAAATAAGATTTTTTTAAAAGGCATTTTCAAAATTAATAATACATTAGAATCTTTTGCTCTTTTACTTTATAGCTAATTGGTTTAATATGTTTAAATGGGAAAAAAATATTAAAATCTCGCTGAATGCTGACTTAAGAAATTCCATCTAATATTCCATGAAACTTTTACAAATCATAAACCTCTATATGAAATACCCTTTATTCAATCGTCATAACATTTCTAAATACCCCGAAGGTGGCTTTAACCCATCCATCCCCCCCTCACCATTCCGTAGTAGGTTAGTATGGCCCTTGTTTAATTTGCCGTGAAGGACCTACTACTCTCTTACCCTACAATCGTCCCCTTACATAACTCAACCCTCTTTACAAAAAAAAAAAAAAAATCCTTCTACAGCCTTGAATGTAGGGGATGAAATGGCGATCTGGTCCAACACCACACCCTCTATATTTCTCCGCAACCCCTTTAGACCCTGTTACTCGAATGCCAAGTCACCCCAACAACCACCCCCTCTTCTCCACTCTACCCCCTCTGTAATCCCTACCCCATCATACCACACGGATACGTGGCTTGATTCCTCTGACATTTATCGAGCTGTGTTTTTATTTGTTGCTACACTATCTTAATAGTGTTTTGATCTTTTGTTTTGATGAACTTTCCCTCGTAAAAAAAAAGTCTAGAATTTTTTTTATGTGATATTAGAAGTCTTCATTCTGATGACATTTGAATGACTAAAAAAATAAGTCTACTTTTGTTAGTTTAAATATAAAATCTGTTAAATTCATAGAATTTGTCTTTTCCCATTTTGATCAATATCGAGCCTTGCTCACGTTTATAATATTAGAATATATATTAATTTAATAATACTAGGCTAATTTTTGACATGGTTAATTTAAAATTTTAAACTATTTTAGTGGTTATATAACAGATTATTTTGGATTATTCGTGGTATAACGCTAATTTTCTCTCTTCCAAATAAGTACGGCACATAGTATGTCGTTTTATTTACTTATCTTGAATTTTTGTGTATAATTTTTAAACATGTGCTTCAAAATAAAATGAAAATAATTAAGAAAACCATAAGTATATAACTATCATATTCATTTGAAGAGTAAAATGAAATTCTCTAGATCATGTGAACAAAAAAATATTTTAAATTTGAACTATTTAGATTATTATAAGCCATAAGATTTAGTATTAATTGTAAGCATTGTACATGCTAAAGTTCTATTTTAAGAAAAAAAAATTCTCAGTACACAGTTTTGAAAATTCGATTTACATCAAAATGTTGGATTATTTAGTTTTCCTCGAACGTTATGTTTAATTAAAAACTGTATATTTTTTAATCAATTGGTTTACTTTTTATTACACTTTAGCTAATCTAAATTTTATTGTTTATTGTAAATATTAAAGTTAATATTTTGGTAAATAATACTATAATAGGCTACTTATGAAAAGAAAAATTATAACAATGCAAATGTATTAACAGTGTAGCATTATTTATCTGAGTTTTATTCTTGGGCGAAGATGATTTGGCTTTTCAGTTCTTTAAACCATGTTGCATATTAATTATATATAGAATAATAACCCTCTAGATTTTATTAAGGTCTAAGTGCTTTCCAAAATGCGTGTTTCTATTTCTAGTGTCAATTATATCCCTTTTTTCCTTTCGCCCACCTCCAACGCCACCTCCCAAATTATCTTTGATTAATCGCAAAATAAAATAAGAAAAAAATAAATGGTACGGCACACCGCACAGACTTTCTCTTTCTTTCTATAAACTCGTAAGATTTCTGAACGGAATAATGTACATTGTATCATCACCACTCCACATAAGAACACGCATAAAATAATATACAATGATATATAATCAATGAGAAAAGAGGCGCATCTTTGTCCACCTAAGAGCATTTCAAACAGTTTAATGTCTTCCACAAGGGTCAACACTTCGTATTAAAATTTCGATTTCTGGTTAAAATTTTAACATTTTATAAGGTGTTGCAGATCTTCAAGTCATCGCTTTGATATTTAATTATTCATTTATACATTTTGACCAATAAAAGATGTAAATATTGACTATTGAGTCTAAAATGGAGATAGATCATTGCTATGCAAACATTTCTCCTAAGAAATTTAAGGAAAAATAACATACTATTTTAGATACTTACTTATATTTAATTACTCTATGGCATTGGAGAATTATTGCGTTAAGACTTAAGTAGTATATGTTTACAACTAAAGCTCACAAAATTGTATTAATATATTTGCAAATATCTCAGAAACTGCTGCTTTTATAAAAATATATGTCAAATAAAAGTTTTTTATTTCTAATAGTCCTACAATTTTGCAATGATAAGTTGTTTAGTTTCTCCAATAGTTATGGAGATACGGAAATTAACGCTTCTGTAATCTACCCTAAAAATCATTTTCAAAGGAAAATGAAAATAGCCAGTTTATTTATAATCTTAATCAACGCCTAGATACGAATTTTAATCAAAATCGTTTGAGCAGATTTTGAGAAAACCAAATTTTTCTCTTTTCGCCCTTCAGTAAACTACCCTTAATTTTAAGTTTTTATAGACACACAACCCGCCTCGGTGGCGTAGTTGGCTAAGGCGCTAGTCGTGTTGAGCCCGACCGCCGAGGACGGGGAGATCGAGGTTCGAATCTCGGTCGGGTGAACTGAGGGTGGTTTTTCCCAAAAATGGTTTTCCACTCTCCCTCCACGCAAATGCGGGTTCACTTCCTCTAAAATTCAACCCTCCAAATTCCTAATCCATTAGCGTAATTAGTACTTAAGCGTATAACCCGAACGGGTAGTAAGACGCGGTGCTAAATAATAATAATATAGACACACAGACAGACGGCATTGCAAAGACTATTTTTTAGGGTTTGAGGGGTCATGAGACGTCGACATCCATCAACATTTCAGTTAGTTTTTTTTTACGGTCGCAATACTTAAACTTTAATGTCCAAAAAGTTAAAAAATTTATGTAATTGCGTATAGATTGAAAGTTATTGATTTTATAAAAATATGTTTCAAATAAAATATTTGTATTAAAAATATATATACATATTTGTAATGCTAAGTAATTTCATATCTCAAATAGTTTCAGAGCTATTATAAAAAATGTTAATTAACGCGTCAGACCGGAGCCCTTAAGCCATTTTGCCGAAATATTGAGGGTAGCCATTTTGTTTGGAATATTTATTAATGTTTATAAATGAAATTTAATCAAAATCGTTTGAGCCGATTTTGAGAAAATCGACTTTTTCTCTTTTTTCCCTTCAGTAAACTATCCTTAATTTTAGGGGTAGATATCCAATTCCAAAAACCCCTCGGGGCAACCCTATGAAAACCCTAGATATCAAGTTTCAGCTCAATCGGTAAAATAGTACAGTAGTGGAGGTACAGACAGACAGACAGACAGACAGACGGAAATTCAAAAACCACTTTTTCGGATTCAGGAAGTCATGAAACGTCAAAATTCATCAAAATATCGAGTTCGATTTTTTTTGACGATCACCATACTTTCTCTACCTGTAAGATAGAGAGAAAGTAAAAATCTTAAGACCTTTATTGGAAATCTTATAGCAAAAATTTTACTGTCACAGATAATATAAATTATTTAATACTTATGGTAGTATTTCTGTATTTATATTATTATTATTTTTTGCTGTGGACATTAATGATATTTTAGTTAATTAATATAATTGTTTTATAGGTGTCGATAAAATCAATCAAAATGTATAATTGTAGCTCACATAATGTTATGTATGAAAATACTAAAAATTAAAATAATGACTTTTATATCAGTCAAAAAAGTTTATATACGTATACAACCAAACAAAAATAATTATACAGCTGTATTTTATTAATATTAGCATATGTCTTCAACAAATAATCCTACTCTGATTATACAAGTCGATTTCTTGACGTGGCCTTAAGTGGGAGTTAAGGTTGTATTAAAGTTTTAAACACAAAAAAGATTATTTTTTTAGCAAAATAAATACAAGATCACTTCAATAGACACGTTCAGTTAAAAATTTTCCACATAGTAATCTCAACCGTTCTTGAATATTTGTCATAAGGATATAGCCTACTAATTTAGAACAGAAACTTATAAATTAAGAAAAAAGGTTCAGTTGGATTCCGCGATGCCCATTACAGCTATTAGAGTACAACTGTACACTAGACTACTATTGTAGCCCATACGTAGAATATTAAAACTATATACACCTGCTTCGGTGACCTTATGGTACAAGGCGTCACTCTAGCAATAGAATAAACGGTCAAAAACGGGGAGATTGGGGTTCAAATCCCATTTTGGTGTACTGAGGGTGTTTTTCCACTCTACCTTAATATAAATGTGGGTACACTTCCTCTAAATTCAACCTGCCTCATCCCTTACTCATAAACGTGGTTAATACATATGCGTGTAGCCTGTACAAGTAGTAAGACTTGGTGCTAGAAAACCTATATACACAAGCAATGTTTTCATTTATTTAGGCCTAAAATATTTTGCCGTAAGAACTGCAAAAATGTTTCCCATCCATCCTACTTTAAAGGGGTGTGATTTTTTTCCTACCTGCTTCCCCTATGGCCTCATCATCCCCCACCCCCTTATTATGGTTACCACGATATCATTTTTTGTCTCTCGCCCTTACATTTATTTCCATCACAATAAATTAAACTTTCCGCTGTCCTATTTTAGTGTTTGAAGGTCTTCTGGTTTACAAATGTTTTTGCCTTATAACCTATTCTCTCGAGAGTTTTTTAACCTCCTCTTTTACTATAGAAGGCCTATTCATTAAAAACAATAAAATACATTGTAAAATAAAAAAGTTTTCATATTTTTACATTAAACACACATTTTCCTTTATCCGATGTATCGCTAGATAAATAAATTGATTCAATACAAAAATTTGTAGAAAAATTCAAAAAGTTAACACATTAATATGGTTATCACCCGCGTAAATGAGTCAATTGAAATTTTTAACCCGACTTCTTTAATATCATGTGATTATTGGAAATATATTTAATATTTGATTATATTATCATATTATACTACCAAACACTGTTTTTGGTAAAAATAAACAACAACCATAATTGTTTTATTTTATTTATTTTCGTGCTTATGAAGCGAAATTGGCATACTAATACGACTTCAATAATTGCGAGAGTTAAATAAAATAAATGGTACGAAACAATTGTAAAAGCTTTCTCATATTGTATATTATAGCTTGGTATAGAATTTTCAAAAATAGGTTTTCAGTCAACTACCCTTAAGTAAGTTTCTCTTATAAAAACAAACACATCAGTGTGTTAATCCCAAGAATCACTCTTTGTATATAAACTCGGTTTACTCGTTGGGGGGGGGCTGCGCCTCCAAACCTCCAGTGACTTTTCTTTGCAAGTGGATGTAAACTAATGTAATTCCAGCGTTGTTTTGAACGTAACTTGAAGTTACCGGTATTGTATTGTATTTTTCACACTTTATTTTAGTTTCTACAAACTTATAGGGCAGCTAGAACTATTAAATTTGGCACTCTTATGGCAATGGTATGTGCCAATATGCCTGCTAAATTTTATGAATCTATCTGTCCCATAAGTGTGTCAGAAAATTAAAAAATATGTGGAAAATGAACAAAATTTACCTAAAATAAAAAAAAAATCTAGCTCTATCTAAGGTATAACCGATGGAGATTCGACAAAATGTAGCAGAATCAAACTTGTGGATCTCGTCAAATACGTGTTGTTGGTGCAATCAGTTTTTTGATAGCTCTTAACCGTTTAGCCACAATAGACCTCCAAAGAAAGGTCCGCACAGACTTTAAAGTTATTCCACGATTTTGAATTTTATTTGGGGGTTAAAAATTTTAATTTTTTTATTTTTTGGAATTTTCACCGTCGGTTAAAGGCTAGAAGTTATAAGTTTGCCAAACTTCAAGTTTCTATCTCATCGGGAAGTGGGTAAAATTAACGTCAGTGAGTGAGTGAGTCAGCCATGCGGCTTCATAGTAGTATACATTTTAAACCAAATTGTTCAAATATATTCAAACAAATACATTTTCAAAAATGATTTATTTTAGAGTAGTTTACAAATAATTTATTATTTGTAAAAATAAAAACTTTTTTTATTTGTCATTAAAAGCTATTCTCAGATTCCCCTTTTGAATGCAATTAAGGTCAATTGCCAATAAAGTTAAATGTTTTATATATTGTCATAAGTAAGCTACTCTTAAATTTATTTATTTTAGATACATAGATACATTACTATTGATCCTGTCAAAACGTCCCCAATACCATTTTGGAAACAAACGCTAAAGCTATTTTTAGATATGCACACAAAAAAAGAGCAGTAAACTACCCTAAATCGAATTTCCCTCCAAAAACAAGTATCCAGCTTAATTTATCATGTACATGTTAAACACTCCCTAGATATAGGCCTACTTTCTAAGAAAAATCTTAGTCATTTTAAAAATAATTCAAATTTTCAAACAGCAGGCTATTCTATCAAATTTTTACCCGAATCAACTAAACATTGTTATTTGTTATGTTAAACACTCCCAAGATACCCATTTGGAACCAAATCAGTTTAACCATTTGTTATATAATCCATGTTTTGAAAAATCAGTCACCAGTAACCCTTCAACAAATTTTTGCCCCAAAATCAATTGACTAATGCTTTTTTTTCCTGTCAAAAAAATCCTAGATATGCATTTTAACTAAACAACATCTTTAAAGCCATTTTCGAAAAATTTGTTATTTAAAAGAATATTACTTATCAGTAATTCTGTGAAGGGCTAGGAAAAAAAAATTGTTGTATTGCCTTATAACATCTAGATATCAAGTTTAAACAAATTAATCTAACCGTTTCGGGTCAGACAGACAGACAGTAATGGGGACAGACAGAATGGTAATATCCACTTTTTTGGGTTCCCATAAAACCTTAAAATTCGTCATCTCAAGATCGATTTTTTTGTTATCACATTAATTCTCTCTCCGTGGGGTTGAGAGAAATGGTTATTTCAACGATTATTGTTAATTACTGTGAACCAATTTAAACGTAGTTTGGTAGGAACATTCTGGGAAGTTTGGCCAAACTTATGTATGTATAAGTTATTATATTTTTAATTTAAAAAAAATATTGCGATTCTTTTGGTAGAGATGAGGAAGGAAGCATTTTGAAGCTAATCTACCCGCACTAGCTTGGAAGGCGATTGGGAAACCACCTTCAGTAGACCCGACTGAGATTAAAATTCTATAATCTCCCCGTCATTGGCAGGCCAATCTAACAGGAGAGTGACGCCTTAGACCATTCATCCACTGAAGCTAGACTGAATAATTAAACCACGCTAACAGTGGCTATTCACTATAAATATAATACACTATTAAATGTAGTAGGCCTTGATCAACCAGGTAAAATTATCTTCAAAGCTAATCTTAAGTTATAGGAGATATTTCAACTTGAAATCCAAAGAGAAATCTTAATACTGCACTCTGCAGAAACTATAAGAACATGCCATAAGTTTTAACACGATTAAAATGATTTACTTAGAATTTTTAAAATTGAGGGCGTAATGACGTCAAAGAAGATAAGGTTTCGGTAAAGAAGAGCTGAGTTAGGAGGATGGTTCAAATATAATATTGGATGGCTGGAAGGAAAGAATAAAATTCTCAAAGATGAATGAGGTAGACTGTAGCTGACAAGGGAGCATTGGTGGTCTAATTTGACTAATAAAAGGTATGGACCTACCGTAAGACAAAAACTTAATAATAATAATAATAATTAATAACAGGGAGCGAAGTCTTCAGCTCGCAGAATTGTTAGTTCAAACTATTAAATAATAATCTATTTCCCGTGTGTTTTATAGTAATCTGTGAAAAATAAACAAAAGGAACTGACATTTTATTACTCGTGGAAACACACAAACTACTTTCCTATTATAATAGCAGCTAAAATTGTTATGTACGCCTACTAAAATTATCAAGAATTTTTTTTAAAAAAACTTTTTTTTTGTAAAACATAAATATATAACACCTTTTACTGTCTTCTAATAGGTAGGCTATAGGCTACAGCTTAAATTGAACCAATACTGTTGTTTTTTTTGTCTTCCAGCGTTTACAAATTAGTTACTGCATCGAACGACACCATAAACAAACGTTTGAATTACAAATTACCTTTTCGCCCGAGAGCAAAAAAAATTAAATAAAAATCGCTAATGTGTTTCTAATTGTGAAACTTATGACATGAACTGCTATATAATTAAAAGTAAATCTCTTTGTGCGAAATCAAGGAGGCATGAAAACGTGTGGTTACATAAAAGAGCTGTAAAGAGGTACCTCCCATCCGTATTCACAAGTGTTTACGACGGCCATAAAACAAGTGTATATCTGTATACATAAATATAATTACTCAATGGGATATAATTTACCAAAGCGCGGCGTTAAAATGATCGTTTCACTTTGGCGATTATAAGCTCATAAACTTCTGTTTTAATGATCAATAAAATTTCTCTCCCGCGTCGTCGTTATCTCCTGGTTCCTCGCGCACGCGCGGGTTGTCTGATGACGTCACTCGGCCAATGAGGAGTGGAGCACTGGGTCACGTGGCTTTGTTTATATCGGTTGTCAGGTTAGGCTGTAGTTCTTATGAGTGAATGCAGCTAGTTTGTATATTATTAGGTGTATATAGCGCACCACATAACTTACAAACGTAGTATAACTCAGTACAATACAGATATTGTTACACACAGGTCTTACAGCCTAGCTAAACATTTACTGATTGAAAGGACAAACATGTATTTTTTTTTAAATCGTCATACATTTTTATTTTCCAGTACCATCCAGAATATAATGTGAGTCCCCTAGACCACTGGTATTCAAACTTTTTGGTTCGCGTACCCCCATATATAATTTTATTTTAACTTAGTAACCCCCCCCTCCCCCCCCCCCAAAGTTATATATAATGCAAGTTACGCATATCCTATAGTTTACATTTAAAATAAAGTAAATTATAAACTACATCCAAAATAATGTATTAAATAATAAATGTAAATGATGTACATACGTAGCTTTATATATATATATATATACATATATGTACATCATTTATGGTGCTCTTCGCAAGTCTAGTCCAACACGAGAGTAGCGCGTTAGACCACGCGGCTGCCGAAGCTGTTCTTGATGTCTTCAAGTACCCCAAGATGAATGCCATTGCTTTAGACCTTTTAGAACACACTATCTCTTTAGGCATGCGATTGGCATATTATATGCACCATTTATTATAACCCGCCCGAGCTATGCTCATTTAGTTACACAAATAGTGTAGGGATGAGCTAGGTTAGAATTTATAGGAAATATACCCAAATTTGTGTGAACATTTGGTTAAGAAACCATTTATAGAATCTACCCTCACTACACTTGACCGAGATTCGAACCCTGACCTCTCCTTCACAGGCAAACAAGCCTATATGAACTCAACCTTTAGTCCACGTGCACACCGATGCTAGTAATTATAAGAAATTTGTTGTTAGTTTGCAGTGTTAAATGAATATTTTAAAACCTCATAGTAAAAAATTGGTAGGGGATTAGCGCCGATAGTAGTTTAAATGAACTTTGAATCCTAAGTAGGCTAAAGGTTGGTGAATTTTTTAACATTCTTGACTGTCTCTTAAAATCGGATATAGGCCGAGTTATTATTTGAATTAGTTTAATTTAAATTAGCTTTTTTGGGAAAAAAAATATTAATAGAATTCATTTCATGTAGTTGTATTGAAAACAATTTTAATGGTGTTTAGTTTCAATTTGCCGCATTGAAAGTAATTACAATGATGTCCAAACTCTTGTTACATTAGAGATAGTTTGAATAGTGTTAGATATTAATTATGTGTGTTGCGAATACATTTTAAAAGGTTTAGTTTAGATTAGATTTACTAGAAATATATTTAAACATGTTTAATTTAAATTAGCCGCATTGGAAATTATGTTAATAGCAAGGAATTCATTAAAATAGCTAGGGATGACCTGGCGGTCTAGGGTAAGGTGTCAGATTTCTGTGCTGGGCGTCCGGGGCTCAATCCTAGGTCCCAGCACAGATTTATCTGATTGCCAAACCTTCCTTCACCTATGACAATACGTGTATTAATCACAACTTGTGAATATGTGGAACGCCAGGCCTCCACCGTGGTTCGGATCCCACGTTAAACTGTAGGTCCTCCATTTCATCTCACAATCACCCTAACATTACACATTAGCGTAAGTGCGTATAACCCGAACGGGTAATAATACGTGATGCTAATGATAATAATAATAATAATTAAAATAGCTGCATTGTAAAAAGTTTTAATGGAAACTAGATCCCATTCCCTACTGCTATTACAACCACAGGGTTGATGTTAAATAATGCGTAATTCTATAGAAAACACCAGCTTTGTTGGGATACGCACGAATAAGATCAAAACCGATCGACTGCTATTTGATTTTCTATTGCTCACAAGTAGCATCCCGGAAAATATATTTCTCCTCCCATGTGATCACGTCACAAGGTATTCAGCTACAATACGTCTGATTGTAAGAGTGATCGGTGTGAGGACTTAGCGGTGTAAGGTGTGTAAATGACCCAATGAGGATGTGTGTATCATAGAGAATACGTGTCTAGTGTATACAATCCACTGTGCAGACACAAACACAGGCCTACTGGGGTTAAAAGGGAAAGGTCACTGATCATGTGAGCCACGCCTGACCTTGTGTTAGTTTAGCTTGACTGACATGTTGATGTAAGATCTCTGGTGGCTCATGTCATGTTGTCTTCAGCTGGGTTAAACTGGGGGAGGGGGGGGGGGGGAGAATAGGATTTACACACACCTTCTTAATGGTATGGTATGATTTGACGGACGGAGAACATTTTCTGACATTGCAATGAATATATACGTCATGGGATAAATTTGGTAGGGCTCGCTTTTGAAAGTTTCAGTTTTTACAGCTTTAAGTTAAATAGAATGAACTTCTTAAAATGTTGGTCAAACATTTTAGTTTTATATCCTTCTAAAAGGTTCTATTTTAGGTATAATTAAAGATTGCTCAAGATTAAAGTGAAACAAGAGAAGCCAAGCCACAAAGTTTTATTATAAAAAAAATTGGGATTCTTTTTAAAGTGCTATGCCAAGTCTTGTTTAGGAGAAAAAAATTGAACATAAACTAGTATAAATGAGCTTCAACGCTAAGTAGGGCTATAACTGTACTTTTTTTTCATAAGTTTACGATTTTATATTGGAATATTACGAAAGTAAGAGTGTAACATTTAACCTTCTGACTCAAATACATTAATTTCAGAAGACTACAATATTAAATTCACCTACGGTTGTGTCTGAGCAGTACAAGATGTAAGACCCTGATTCTAGCCCTGACATATTCCTAGAAACCAAGTACAATGCGTGGGTCATAATTGAAGGGAAATTACTAACCACTGCCAAAAGTTTGAACAAAAAAAAAAGATTCACTGGACCAAAAAATAGTAATGTTAAGGGGATGAAATAAAACAATAGCCCATTGATATGAAACTGCATTAGGGATTTACTAGTCCAACAAGTCAACAAAATATGTACACAATTTTTTAAACTTTGAAGTTAAGTGTTAACAAAATTACATCTTGTAAGCTCTACTTATTGTTTTTATTTGTCTAAAGTGCAAAACATGTTTTGTTAGTTGGTCTTGTGTGATATTTTATTTGGGACCACCCTTTTCCTCTATTTATCATATTTAGAACAGTTTTATGTATTTTACGTGCATATCGGTTCATCCTTTCATTCTAGCTCTGTATGAAATTTAAAAAAAAACAACAAAGAAGCCTCCTATGTTACACTAATAGACTATTAACAGTGAATATGTGGGTAAAAAGCACCCCACACCCCCTCCGCACTCTTTGAACATAACGCAATCTGGCTAGAGTGTTTTCGTGTCATCAAATTTGAAATATGGTTATTATAACAATAGCTCATCTTTTTCAAACCCCCCTTCCCCCACCCTTCCCCGAATCCTGTAGTCTAATATTTTTTCAAAATAATATATTCTATTTTTTTTTAGTCAGTCGTTTTAAACTTTACTGGAAATACGTGCCCTATCTGATATAGGCTTACATTCACAAAAGTTAAATATATGGAGTTTGAGTTAAGGAATTTGCTGGGAAGAAGACGGTAAGGGGATGATGAGGAAGAGGGGGATAAAGAGGAGAGGGTGTTTAAGAAAAAAAGGGGGGAAGGGTGTAAAAGGGAAGGTCATAATTTTTCTAGATAGCAAACAGAATATTTTAGTAAATGAGCCATTTTCTAAGTGTACTTATCTCATTTGCTTTTCTCCTTCATACTTTTCTTTTTTTTTTTTTTTCCTTGGGCACATTTATTTATGTAATAATTTAAAGTGTTACCTAAAATACTATCTCAGTAGAATAAGCCATTAAGGATTGTTAATTATTTAGCTATAAACCTATGATATTAAATGTGTGACCTTTGTGACAAATAAAATAAAGCTATTTAAAAAATACTTTCCGTTTATTGGGACTTTGCCCAGTTTTGCAAGACTTAGCTTTCCCCCTAGTTCAAATATGAGCCACATACACACACGCTTTCGGAGGGTGTCAAAGTCTCAAGATAAAATTGATAAAATCTTTTTATGAAAATATTTTTCATATATGCATTTGATTGATTTTTGTACTCCAATAGAACTTATTTGGATCACGTTATTTTAAAAGTATAATTATTTACTCAAAATTCATATTCCCCATTCAATTACCTTGGGTTAATTGATGTAAGTCGGGATAATCCGGCGCAAAAAAATACATATGATTGTAGACAAGCAATGGTTAATACATTTTAAAAAATTCAGAAAATCAAATGGTGCTTTTTTATATAATAAATGATTTTAATTGTATGCCAGTTTTGGTGTACACCTGAATATACCTTCTAATAGTAGATTAAAAATTAACTCATTAGCAACTACTCAATAAATTTACTTAACTGGGAGCCACAATTTAAGGTCCTGAGCAGTAATACCCAATCGTAATTGAGGGGACAAACTCATCGAGGTACAAGTTTGATTTTTATAATAATTTCTTCCAGGTTGGTGGGAGAATCAATAGAGCAATATTGTAAGCTAATATTGGGACTTATGTAATTGTTAGGTTTATAGTCTTAATTCAAGGGAGGCTTGTGGTTTTTTTTAGGGGGGGGAGGATAATTGTGGGGGAGAGCAAGGGTAGAATGGTTGGGAAGGGGAGGGGAAAGGAAGGGACCTAAAGAGCACTGATTTTCTAAACCGATAAAAATAATATTCACTAATATGGAGTACAAGTAGTGGTTTTTTTTACTTAAAAAGAGAAAATGTATCTTCATAGTGAATTATTACTTTACTTTACTACAAACCTTTTTGAACTTATTTTTAATATTTTCTTCAGCTATTTCCACCCTTTTTTCTTTATTATTAATGAAGCCAGTTTAAAGCTTGATTTGATATACATAGAGCTTTAATTAATTATTTTTAAATGTCAAAAGTGTGTTAGCTTAGTGAGCTATACTTTATTATTATTATCATCATTATTATTACTATTAATATTAAGCTAATGTATAGGCTATTGATGAACATTTATTCAAGAACAACATACACTAGAGTTTAATTTATTGCAACATTAGCTAGTTTTGCAAACATCTGTAGGTGTGTCAATCTAAGCCATAAAGAACTTTGTCAAGGGTCATGTGAGGGTAATGAACAACCTAATCAAAATCTATCTCGTCTTTTTTGTCCCCACATCTCACTACCCATATGGGCTATGAGCATAAAATAAATCCATGCCCAGCTTAGATATTGAAAAAAATTCAGCCGAACCTTGCTTGCTTGGGGGCTCGCGAGAAAATACTTTTTAATATTCGATTTTTTTTTTTCTTTTCAGAGCAAAAAGTATGTGAATCCAAGTGACACAAACTACGAAAAATAAATATTTGAAGTTGGTCAGTATTTTTCTTTGGATTAGAATTGAATCACGTATAATATTGTATAGAAAGAAAAATTGTTTTTGAAATCTAAAGGTATTTTTTAACAAGTTGGGGCCGATACTGGTGTCTACACGGCCATAGGCGTCAAGCTTGCCTCTGACTGAATTCCATTTAATGAATAGAGTCGAAGATTTAGTTATTTTTCTGTATCAGGAAGCATTGCACATTCTTCTGGGACACAGGAAACGTAATTAAATATGGGCTCTTATTGTTTCGGGCTGAATATTATCTTTACTCGTACATCTGTACTGATGTGTAGCAAACATTATATTTGGATCAAACTTAATTCCCACTACATACCAAAGTAATATTTCAATCCCAAGGGTTTGTGTCGTGTTGCACACTTTGCAAATTATCTGGATACATTAATTCTTTACAAAGACAGGTTCTTAAGTCACGTGACTATAAATCATTCCATCCAACGTGAATGATTTACGTAACAGCTTAAAACCCTTTTACTTTGTAGTTATTTTTATTCATATCCTTAGAATGAAGTGGTCTCCAAACACTAAAACACCTTGCAAGCGCTTTTCTTGAAAAGGTTTTAGTCTCGTAAAAAAACTTTTTAATAATATTTTTCCTCTTAGAAGTGTTTTAAATTGTTAGGTTTATTAATTGTAAAATATAAAGTTCTATTTTCTTATCACAAAATTAAATCTTAATTTTATCTATAATAATGCATTAATTCAAATCATTATAATCTATAAATCTTATGAAAAGCTTCATGTTAAAAAAAATCCTGAAATTAATGTTGCTGAAGGATAAGGATTTTTATTATTAGTCTAGTTAATCGATGATATTTAGAAGCAACATCTTTCTCGCTGAGATTATTAGTTAAAGCTTCAGGTAGGAGCTCAGTTATAAATGCTAAATACATAGTAATCTCAAACTTTTCCAAAATTAATTTGGTTGAGATGCTTAAATAGCTTAGTTTTTTTAGTTATTATCAGTCTACGTTAGAGACTCGTTCTATCAAATATCTTTGTGTGTGTGTATATATAATATATATATATACTATATATATATATAATATATATAATATATATATACTATATATAATATATATATATATATGTATGCAATCATATGTGTTTTGTATGTATGTGCTTGTGCTAGGTATTGAGAGGGTAACTTAGAGGAAATAAAACCAAATTATTATTTGGAAGGTATATGAAAACCACTTTAATAAATCACTTGTAGAAAACTAGCTCTGTTACTTCTGGCTCAATTTCAAACTTACTCTATTCATTAAATGAAATTCAGTCAGTGGACAGCCTGATGCCTAGACCGTGTAGCCACCAGTATTGGCTCCAGCTTGTTAAAAAATAACTTTAAATTGTATAAACAAAGCAAAATCTAATAATATAATGCATTTTCTCGCGAACTTCCGTAAAAGGATTGGCTGAATTCCTCTGGGTATTAGCGCTGGGTCCTTGATTTCAAGTAGACTACACACATGTATAATCATGTGTTCAAGAACACACATTGTTAAAACAATGGGTAAACCACACCTATTTTTTACGACAGGATTTTGTTTAGGCTTGTTCCTCATCTACATGCTTTCAGTATTCATCGAAATAAATCAATCAATATATTTCCGAATGGCCTAAGACGTCGTTCTTTGCAATAGAGTAGACTGCCGATGACGTAAGATCGGGGTTTGAATCCCTATCGGGTGTATTGAGAATGGTTTTCCTAATAAATGGCTTATCCACATTTCCCACCACCAAATGCGGTTACACTTCCTTCAAAATGTAGCCTTCATCCCTGATTAGCTGTAGTTAGTACACATGCGTGTAACCTTAACAGGTAGTAAGACGTCCTAAAAATAATAATAATATATTCTCTAACAATCTCGTAAGGGACTTATTCACAGGGGCCACAGAATCAAGTTTCCACCCATCGGGGTATGCCGGCAAATGCCACCCTCCAGAAAACGAAGAATCGAATGTTGGCGGTGAAAGGGTTGGAATGTTTTTAACCCCCCCTCCTCCTCCCTCGTCTGCAGGGCTATTTGGAAGTAGGTAACCCCCGGTGTTGTCGGCGCTTTGTTTACACAGTGCTATGCCTCCCTCACTCCAAACACCCTCTTCCCCACCCACGCAGTCTCATCCTCCCCCACCTTCCCTAACATCCCCACACCCCCTTTCCCCCCCCAGGGCTCTTGTCTCGCGTTCTACTCGGCACTCCGGATGAGCGATGACGTATGAGGGTGGGTTGGCCAGCTTCATCCCTCCTTTTCCTCTCACCTATACTAACCAAATTGAAAATATAAACTTCGCAAGGAATTGTGTTTTGTTTTCTTAGAACGGTTAGTATTTCAATGTCTTCGTGTGTCAATCGATATATTTGAAGTATTAGACTTCATACGATGTCACCCACCTCTGAAAGTCTGATTCCCATCCCGGTTGTTAATTATTTTTATTCTTCAAGAGGTACGAAATCATGTTGGGTTTAAACAATTCGGAACTCACTACAAGTATTATACTAAGGATGTGCCTGTGTTGATCGCCTTAGTAATATTAATAATTGTAACTAATAATATAAATCACTTCGGTGGCCGAATGGTTTAAGGCACTACTCTCACAATATACAATACTGCTGAAGATGGGGAGATCGGAATTCGATCCCGGTTGGGTGTACTGGGGGTGGTTTTCCCTAAATGGTTTTGCACTATACCTCCACGCAAGTTCGGGTACACTTACTCTAAATTGAACCTTCCTCATCCCTAACACATTAGTGTAATTGGTACATAAGCGTATAACCAGAACGGTTAGTGATAAATGGTGTTGAAAAAATATATTTCATAATTAATCATTGATTGATCATTCTAGCCATAGCCCTAGAACTAAATTAAAAAATGTTAAAATTAAATGCATACATTTTTTAAAAATATATTATAAAGTTTTTTCTGTGCTATGTTTGTAAAGTTTGAGACACAGTTGTTAGTATTATTTTGCCCCTTTCATTAGTTTGTATTTTTTTACATAATTTTAATTTATATTCTGATTGGTCTTTTCCAAGGGCTCACTCTAGCAATAAACTGAATTGCGAGTGACGGAGAGGTTGAAGACCGCATCCTAGGTATGTGTATTTGGGGTAGATTTTACCACATGGGCACATAAATCCCCTTCATACAAATAATGATGCATTTCCTATCAATTATACCCTCTCCATCCATACCTCATTGGAGTAAATAAGAGGTTAGCCCGGACTGGTACAACCAATATCACCTCTTCAGGTAGATGCAGGTCTTATGAAGTAAAACTTTATCTTCGCTTTCTTTCGGTTAAATGTTGCCAAATCTCCTCACTTTCATTTATGCCTAAAGGTTGTGTGATGGGTTAGAAAAGAGCTACTGGCAACTTCGGAAGATCGAGCGTTGCTAAATGTTTCGTACTATAGCTGAGGGGAGGTTGACCACATGAAAACAAGAGAATGGCAACTCGGTTTCCCAATAGAAAACATGTTTTCTCGGAGAAGATATCCAGTGTATTGTGACGTCTAGTATGAACAATAACGGGACCACATTCCTATACAATAGCACGTCATCTAGTACACAGTAGGCTAATTTTTATGACAAATATTTAAAAACATAATTAGAGATAATTTTAAAACGTTTAAGACTGTTTATGACATTTTTTCAAGTCTGAATATCAAGCTATAAAGTTAAAATGTAAGATACAACAAATTAAAAAGAGATTATTCGTGCATAAATGTGTTTTGAATGGATAGTAGAATGAGTGTATTGATCTCAGGGTAGTTTAAGGGTCGCGCGAAATGAAATAATGTAAGTGAAGGCGTCAAGCACGTGGTACAATAACAATGAGGTGCAGAGGTTTGTTTGGTTCTGTTTGGAGAGTCGAACCTAGTACTGGATCGATGTATCCTTGTATCTGTTCCTGTGTTTATTACAAAGACTTCGAAATAAAATAAATAAAAGCATTACATAAAGACTAAAAAAGGCAGTAAGGTTCTTACAACATATCCAGCCTTATCATCTAGATGCTTAAATAGATAGCAGAATGAAATCGTGGCCAAATATAGTTTGTTTTTAGATACTACCAATATATATGTATAACTTTAGACATAAGCCTTTATTCGATAAAAACTTTCAACATAGTTTTATTAGATACTTCATTTAAGGGGTGGGGATTAGGAAAGTAGCCTTAAAGGAAGTGCATCCATATTATTGTGTGGAAAAAAAAAGAACCATTGTAATTTTCTGGGATTCAATCTCCGACCTCACTATAGTTTGCAACCAAGTGCAGTGTGAGTTTAACTTCTTAAACTACTTGGTCGCTGATACAGGCTGTAACTATATATATATAAACACACACACACACACATCGTATTTAATGTTTTATCGAGATCCCTCCACTCTTTCTTCTACCCCTCCTTTCTCCTTTTTTTTACCCTTTCAATCAAAGTGCAATCCATCATCTTCTTCATGAAAGTGTCTTTAGTCGAGAGAACTAAGTAAAGTCTCGAGCTAAGTTAAGTGCGATGGGTTCACCCCCATGTGAAACTAGTACAGGAAATTAAGCTACTCTAGTTGGAACGGACAGTGGTGATTTGTTAGGGGTTGGTGGTCCGTCGGACGCTAAAATAAAATGAGGCATATTTCATTTTCAGTGAAACCCTTCCACTTGCCCCTCTTTCCCCTCGTGACTAAGGTGGTTCAGAATATGAGGGTGCGTGTTCTTTCTATAGGTAGGCTTACTCTGATCCACCGATTGAAGACACTTTTTATAACAGTTCCAAATAAATTACCTAGATCAACCCATGCCTTTGCAAATTTATTTCCTCATGTCAATTTAGTCAACTGTAAAAAATAATTATTTGGAAATTATCTGTTTTTCATGGGTTTTTTTTAGCATCTCGTCTTATCACTCGCTCGGGATATACGCCTGAAAATTATGGTAAGGTGGGTATGTAGGGGAAGCGAGAAAAAGCTAGTGCTTTTACAGTTTTATAGCCAAGCTTTTTTTTTTATCTAAATAAATAAAATATTAATCTAATACGAACATAGCACAGTGTGATGAAAATTAAACTCATTTGTTTTTACTGAAGCATTAGTCTATTTATTTTGAACAAAAAAGTTTTGAAACATTTTGTTTTATTCTTTAGCAAAGCGTCTTACTACTCGTTTGGGTTTGGATATAAAAACTGCAAATACACTTCCCTTTTATCGCCTCCCCTACATCCCCACCTTAATACTGGCTAGTATAAAATTACGAGTCGTAACCCAGATGAGAGATCGTGAATCTTGCTTGTTCAAGTCACATAGCTTGTAACAAAGCTTAGCGTAAGTTCGGACGTTTCGTGATTTTTGTGCAAATCTTATAGCTAGTCACCCATTTATTTATTGAATTTCCCAACATATTTTTAATGACATCGTGAAGCCTGTCATACGAGCGAGCGTTCAGTCACCTACTAAATTAAATTACACATACATTGTGTCTTCTTTATTGAAAATTTGTAAACTTTTACATGAATAGGGCCTACCCTTGAAATAAATATTTTTATTTAAAATTAAACTAAAACAATTAGTTTCCATTGCTGTCAAAAAATTGCAGATTCCAGTAGAAATATTTGGGCACATCCTCAATAATTAATCAGTTTTAAATTTTAATCAATAAAAATAAATAAATATCAAAATCGTTTGTGAGAAGACTGGGAAATTATCGTAGAAACAAATTGATTCACCTCACGTTTTAAATATTTAGCTCTATAACTAGCACATTCTGTATAAAAAAAGGTCTTAAATATATGGTTAGCAATATGCAGATAGTCTGGAAGGGATGTAGAACGGGGTGAAAACACACAACTTGCTCAATTTGTTTTGTTTGGTACTTGTGTTTGTTTTACATAATACCACGCCAGAATGATACTTAAATAGTTTGTATATTATTAAAGGGTCCATTTGTAATTAATTATATATCACCGTCAGCTATTATAGAATCTAAGGAAAAGGATAGTGAGAATTAACTTGAGTATTGAATTAACAATAATTATTACATGGTGAAACATGGTCCCTCAACGATACCGTTATTAATCGAACCCTTTCTCTAAGAGTCCAAACAAATATGCTAACAACTCACATCAAAATATATTTTATATAATAATTTAATTGTTATTTTTCTCATCATGTATTGGCTTGACAGTTTCATCTTAATATAAATATACATGTACAATATATATTAGTGTCAGTGTATTCCACTTTGTTTCTGAAAATTTTCAAGTCATCTCAATCGTAAAATTAATAACTAATTTAGTTGTAAATTTAATTTTAAAGAATGTACATATTTGAGTTAATAGAATAAATTTAAATGTTAATTGTTTTATATTTTGATTAGACATGATATTATCTGGCCCACGATATTTTACGATGTCGGTTAGGTACCCTAAACTTTAAAGACTATAAACCACCTTTTTAAAAAAAACCTCACCACAGTTTTTTTTATAATATACATAAAATACTTGTATTTGAGTAGGCAAAATAACGTTTTAGTAAGGGAAGGAGTTCATAAAATAAAGGTAAACGAGGATATAAAAGTCCTAATATCATCGTGTTTTTATCGCTCAGCGATTTGCCCCGTGAGATTTCTTATTTTACTTCTTCCCATCCTTTTCCTGCCTAGCTCTTTCTCTTTCTATGCACCTTTCTCTTTCTATTGTACACTCTGTTCCAATCAAGTCGCGACTCTTTCATTCTTTGCCCTCAAGCAAGAGTTATTTTTAAAAGTTTAAGGAAGAATTAAGAACGGGATAGTTTTGTTAAACACAGAAGATATTAAAAGAGTCACAGCCACACTAATGGGCACGCAGATAAAGGCGTCTGGCTCATCTAATATGAGGGTGCACTTTATTTAAAATCTTGCTTTCTCGTAACAGAACCCTTAAAGTAAAAAGTGGTGAGCCCAGAAGGGTACTAAGACGCGAAAAAAAAAAGTGTCGTGACTAGAAATATAAAGTTGTAGCTATTGGTATCTCTTGCTACGTTTAACGGGTCTCTATTTTATTAAAACAAGAGAGTACCACCAATTTTCTCCCCGTCTTGTTCTTTCTCAACGTATACACCCTTTGTTTTTACACTATTTCCTTTTCCGTAGTATTATGACTTTCGATCAGTGTATAAGTTTATAGGCGTGGGGATCTGGTGTGTTTACTGTTGAAAATAGATGTGTTGAAATCCACGTGGTATCGAGACTCATAGTCCAAACTCACACACGCACACGGGGGGGAACCAACTATACTGTGCACGCATATACACCGTCTAAATACGCATTGGACCAGTACACAATATGTTTTAATAGAGCTTCATTATGTTGGTAAGTGATTTACAATTCAACAAAATATGATATAACGAAATCAAGACAAAAAACTTCGAGTTACGAAATCTCAATATTATCGTATATTTTTCTATTAATTATTTCATAAATCAGAATAAATTACAATACTACAAATTAATATATTTTTTAGCACCGCGTCTTACTACCCGTTCGGCTTAATACGCCTAAGTAATAATTACGCTAATGGTTTAAGGAATCAGGAAGGTTGAATTTAGAAGAAGTGTACCCACATTTGCGTGAAAGGAAAGTAGAAAAGCATTTAGGGTAAAATCCAACTCCAGTTTTTCCCGATCAAGATTCAAACCTCGATGGCCCTGTCCTCAGCAGTCTGGATCAACACGAAACTAGAGCGTTAGCCAACTACGCCACCTAGGCGGTTGCTTAATATTGCTCAATCTCCCGCTGAATAGTCAATCCTTTAACTTCTCAGGACCATGGATCGTCTACCCAGTCATGGGCATTTATTGAGAGTTCGGTAATGAAGTATTGTAATCTACTGTTATAATATCTATTCAGGTTGAGATCAGACATAGTTTCTACAGTTAAAATAAAGCCCGTAAAAAGTGTATTAACTAACCATTTCACATATTTATTTACCTGCCTGGATCTGTATGCTATCTATTTTATTTTTTGTTCCGGATCTAATGTATCTAATTAGAAATACCTAGTTTGTTTTTGAGTATTTTAAAGTTAAATAAGGCTTTATTTATAAAAAAACTATTTAATTATTTTATAAAAAAACTGAATTATTGTGTATTTTTGTGTGCACTACGTTTTTATACCCATCCGGCCTATCCACACATTTACATGAATGGAGTATAAATGAGGAAGGTAGAACTTATCTGAACGGTAACAAAAATTTACCTGGAGAGAAAGAGTATAAAACAAACAATTTTTTTAAATATGAAAATGCCCTCGTTACAACAGACTGGTACTCTAGTCTCAATCTCCATACCATTACAATATAGTTTATTACGAGAGCGACTTCTTAGGCCAGTGGTCGGCAACCTTTTATATATCATGGGCAGTATGGATTTTTTTTTAATTTGGTGGGCTAGCTTAAAAAAATATTGAGCAAAAATGTCAACATAATAATATATCTCATAATGGTAATTATTTATTAATCTATTTTTATGAACATAAGTATTTGTTTGCTAAATCTTTTGCGGATTAGATTAAATTATGTTGGCCGGATCCGGCCCACGGGTCATTGGTTGCTGACCTCTCTCTGTCTTTGACAGTGTGACCATTGAACCAGGTTAAAATATTTTAAATTAAATTACAAATATTCACGCACTTATTTTTAAACAAAATAATAAGACAAAAAAAAATTGTGTGCTTTATGTCTTACTACCCATCCGTGCTATCTGCATAGTTACATCAAGAAAGGAAGGTAGTATTTATACTAAACGTACCCGCATTAGGGTGGACGGGTGAAGAAAAATCATTGAGGAAATACCCCTTCGATACTTAGTGACAACTATTGTGACTTTGTTGCAAGTGAAAGTTTGAATACTCGGATAAAGATAGATTTAAATTCAATTTTCTTGGAAATGGTCCTAAATAAAATACAAACTCATCATTTCCCGCCAAAATTAATACTATTTTACTATTTGACTAATGTTATTTTATAGCTATTGATAATATCAATCAAACGAGACATCTTCAGACAAGACCAGTCTTATGTATAGGCTACATGAAGTTTGATCCAGTAATTTTGATAGCTAACAGTAACCTGTATGTGATTTTTGTAGTCTATCGCATTATGTGGAGTCACAAGAAATAGTTTTATTTCCCTGGTAGTTCCCCTTCTGATTCGCTCCAGTGGCCACATGGTCTAAGGAACCACTCTCATGTGTTACTAGACTTCCGATGAAAGGTAATATAAGGGTTCAAATCACGGTCGGGTGTGCTGAGGGCCATTTTTCCTAAATGTTTCTTCACTATCTCTCTCTACGAGAATGTGGGTACATTTCTTCTAAATTCAATCTATCTCATCCATAGCTCTCTAGCATAAATAGTAGAATGCGTATAATCTGAAAAGTTAATAAGATGGGGTGCTAATGAAAAACCTCCTTCAACCCTTTGCCAACACCTCTAATTATTATTGAAAGGATGAATATAAAACTATTCAAAATATTATTCATTACAAAGTGACACTACTATCTATCCACAAAGTAGCTCCAGTTAAAGTTAACTATTTTATTAATAAACTAGCTTCCACCCGTCGCGGCTTCGCCCGCCATAATTGATAAAATATTTTAATTTTTTACTAAATTGTTTTGGTCATAAATCAAGTTTAAACATTAATATTGTAAAATTAATGTAAAATCAAAGGTTGGAAATAGTCCTATAGGTTATTCCAGGACATACTATACCAACATACAAAGTTTGATTCGAATCCGTTCAGCAGTTTTGGCGTGATTGAGTAACACACATCCAAACACACAAACTTTCGCATTTATAATATTAGTAATATATAACCATTAAAAATGACATGTTCCATTGCCATGAATGTATACAAAACCATCTATTGTGATCTTCATTCTTACAATTGTTTTAGTTTATGTCACTATTGAGCTCATTTTAAAATCCCTGCCAGGCCAGTGAAACCGTGTGTCTGTTGGTTGTATTGTCTTTCCATCACTGAGATAGGAACAAACGTTTTTTAGACAACGGTTTTTAGAAAACTATAACAATAAAATACACTTTTTCTTTGTCAGTTAAAAAATAATTAGTTTAAATATAAATATATACATACATACTAACACAAATTAAAAATCTCACAACCCACAAACAAAGGCATTTTAAATGTACATTTAAATTCTATAATGAAGGATTATTTATGTTAAAAATTTAATTTAATTTTGTAGTTTTTAATAAAATCTTTACTTTTAAATGAATTTGTTAAAAACTAAAGAAAATAGTAGTCTATATTATGGCTCATTCGGAAAGATTCCAATAGGCTTGAATGGTTTATTTTAAAAATGTATCCTGTCAGGGATATGAACAGATGTTTTTCATAGCTTGAAATGAACAGTTTTATATTTGATATATATATATAAGTACGTATAAAAAAACTCCATGACGTCAGCCTACAATCGAGCCAAACAGATTGAGCGGTTGGCGTCTGTTGGTGGAGATAGTACCAACTTATGCGAATAGAGGGTGTCATGTGGTCAGCGCAACGAACCCTTCGGCCGTTAATCTAAGTTTTCTAGATCTAAGCCACTCTTTTTTATTCAAGTAGCTCCTCATTTGTCCTCACGAGGTTGAATTTTACCCCGTTCCAGAACCACTGCTTCATAGAAAATCTGGAATTGCCAAGGACCGAACCCGGGACCTCTGGATTTATAGTCAAGAGCTCTGATCCCCAGACCACTAATTTTCAAAAATCTTTACGATGGTAATAGATGTAAATAGAAAGAGCCTTTAAGTCTGGCCACACATCAAATGCAACTTAAGACTCGCGACAATTTGTTTCGAGGCAAATTGTCACATCACCTTGCATTTGGTATAGAAACGTCTGAGACATTTTGAGTCGAAACAAGTTATACTTGTTTAACTTCCCACCATATGTAAGTGAGCCATCAAAGAGTGGAGTTGCAGTGTTTAGTTGGTTCTTAAAAGAAATTAAAAAATAAAGTTAATTTGTACAGTTGGGTGATTATGATAACTAAGAAGGAAGCGGACGTAGCCATTCTTTCATGGCAATTCACACAGATTTTTGACGTGCAACCAGAAAAAAAATATCGAGTTCACCCAATACATAATAAATGGTACGGCGCACCACACAGACTTTCTCTCTTGTCTATAAACTCGTAAGATTTCTGAACGGAATGATGTACATTGTATCATCACCACTCCACATAATAGTTGTGGAGATACGGAAATTAACGCTTCTGTAAAGTACCGTAAAAATAATTTTCATAGGAAAATGAAAATAGCCAGTTTATTTATAATCTTAATCGACGCCTAGATACGAATTTTAATCAAAATCGTTCGAGCAGATTTTGAGAACCAATTTTTTCTCTTTTCGCCCTTTATAAAACTACTCTTAATTTTAAGTTTTTATAGACACACAGACAGACGGCATTGCAAAGACTATTTTTTAGGGTTGTGAGGGTCATGAGACGTCGACATCCATCAACATTTCAGGTTAGTTTTTTTTTACGGTCGCAATACTTAAACTTTAATGTCCAAAAAGTTAAAAAATATATATAATTGCGTATAGATTGAAAATTATTGATTTTATAAAAATATGTTTCGGATAAAATATTTGTATTATAAATATATATACATATTTGTAATGCTAAGTAATTTCATATCTCAAATAGTTTCAGAGCTATTATAAAAAATGTTAATTTACACATCAGACCGGAGCCCTTAAAGCCATTTTGCCGAAATATTGAGAGTAGCCATTTTGTTTGGAATATTTATTAATGCTCACAAATGAAATTTAATCAAAATCGTTAGAGCCGATTTTGAGAAAATCGACTTTTTCTCTTTTTTCCCTTCAGTAAACTACCCTTAATTTTAGGGGTAGATATCCAATTCCAAAAACCCCTCGGGGAAACCCTATGAAAACCCTAGATATCAAGTTTTAGCTCAATTGGTAAAATAGTTTAGGCTCCAGTTGGAGGTACAGACAGACAGACAGAGACGGAAATTCAAAAACCACTTTTTCGGATTCAGGAAGTCATGAAACGTCAAGATTCATCAAAATCTCGAGTTCGATTTTTTTGACGATCACCATACTTTCTCTACCTGTAAGATAGAGAGAAAGTAAAAGAGACATTAAAAACTTTGTAGTGGAACTCAACTTTTCAAAATAATTTAAATAATAACATTGTTGAATATCCACATTTTATTAGGGGCCTATAACGTGGGCATTCCAAAATGTCTTTCTCGTGTTTTGTCGCGGGGCAGGAATGGAAGGAGCGTCGCCTTTTGTCGCAAGGTGCCTCGAGGCGTCTCGCGACAACGCAACGTCGCAAACAGTAGTGCGGCGCTTCATGGGATGTTATGGTAGTCGAGACTTTAGGCAGAACGTTGCGACACGCTGTCTTGTCGCGAAACAAAATGTTGCATTTGGTGTGTGGCCAGCCTAAAGGAATACTCTCAAACAACTGAGCTGAACCATTGGAATCATAATATTTGTACAACATCCGGTAGGCCTATATAATCATTAAATAAAACATCCGGTAAAGCTGTATATTACATTGTGAAAGGCGTATCTTTTAAATGTACTTTTTATTTAATAGAATGACCCCTAAAAGTGAGACCAATAATAATTCCCCCCCATCTCCACCATAATTTTTAAGGGGTCTATGCTCTATATAACATTGCTAACCTTGGTAAAACAAAACGAAGGATGTTAAAATAACAGGAAATATTATTTAAAAAAATATTTTTGAGTGTATGCACATTATTTATAAAATATTTTATTCATTTATTTTGGATAAAACAATCATATCACCTTTTCCTTTCTTTTGATGTGTCAACACTGCATTTGGGCGCATCCTAAATAACATTTAACAATGACTTTGTTAAAATAATGGCGAAAGTCGGAGGTCGTTCTTTTGTATTTATTATAGCAGATGATAAGCTATAATAATTGTATTAATAGGACGGTATCCTCTTTTTTATTATACCCTGATGCACTAAAGCGCATGTTTGTACTAGTGGGATAGGAATGAGGAAGGTAGAGCTTAGAGTAAATGTACCCGCATATGTGTAGTAAGAAAATGGGAAACCATTTAAGAAAAACCACCACAATTATATACAAGCGGATTCGAACGCCAATCTCCCCATAATTGGCAGTTAAATTTACTTGCGAGAGTGAATTCTTAAAGGAATATTTTTTTTATAAATTAACATAAGATTAGAAGTAATTTAAAAGGAATGCAGAACTCAAAAATATACTTAACCATAGCGTTATACCGGTTTTTTCTTAATAGTTTTGAAACGTGGTACTTTACCCTTACATGATGAAAATAAATTTAGGATGTTGGAAAAAAAAGGTGTTTAGGAAAATATTTGTTCAAAAAAGGGATGAAGATATTGGGGAGTGGAGGAGGTTACATAATTAGGAGCTACATATCCTGTACTCATCACAAGACATTGTTTGAATAATCAAGTCTCGTAGATTACGGTGGGCAGGACATGCAACTCAAATGGATAATCTAGAACCGTGCTCAAGGTGGTGACTGGCAAATCCAATGGGAAGATGCCATTGGCAATACCTAGACGCAGATGGGACGATAATATTAGAATGGGCCTGAAAGAGAGAGGATGTCATGAGATGGCCTGGATATAATTATCTCAAGATAGGGATATGTGGAGTATTTTTGTAAGTGCGGCCATGAACTTTCGAGTTCCTAACTCCATAGAGTAAGTAGTTAAGAAACCTTAGATCATGCGACCACTGAAGCAGTGAACAGCAAATTAAACTAAACAACCCAAGAGAACAAGATATATTTTGTGCTCCACTTCTTACTAATATTTACGACTATCCGCATTCACTAACCATAACTGGTTTAATATTAGGATGATTGAATTTAGAGATAATGTACACGCGTTTGCTTTTATGTAGAGTAAGAAACCCTTTATGAAAATAAATCCTCGTACAGCCAACCAAGATTCTAATCCAGAATTTTCTGTCACCGGAAAACTCAACTGAATTAGCCTGACATTTAGTCCGCATGTCCACCGATGCTGATAAGACCTATATTATATTTACTTTAGGTTGGTTGTATTTAGATACATCGTGTATTTTTAAATAATTTTAAGAAAAAAAAACTTTGACATGTAAAACATACACATACGTGGCAGAAAAATCACTGGTAAAATGATGTAGGCCTATAGCATTTTACTTGACCTCTACAAGTGATCCAAAAATGCTATGTTTTTCCCATATATTTGAGGTATTTAACGTGCACTTTCTGAACCAACTTATTTTATCGGCACACGACTTAAGAACTAACTTAACACTAGAACAGACACAACATCCAATCCCCGGCCGTCAATTCATCACTGTGAAAGGCTAAACCCGCATTGCACCTATGATAAATATTTCGACTTTACTGGAAGTCGAACCTTGGGACCAATATCTCAGTGGACAGACACGCTACCGACTAAGCTAAGGTGTTTGACTGCAATTTATTCAAAGAGCTTAAAACTACACGATGATAGGCATCTTTATATATATTCCTATGATATAGGTGTCAGTTTGAACTATTTGTATTTACATGTTCACTCCGTCTTAACATGTTCACCCGAATGAAGCCAAGACCGCGGGTTGGATTAAAAGAGCGCTTGCGGGCCCCAGTTTGTAGACCCCTGCCTTAGAGCGATGTTTGTTGAGTAGCGATGTGATTGTAGGCTGTTTCTATTACCCTGAACTTGTTCTACACTGCACACCACAAGCTGAAAATGGGATGGACTGGTAGAAAAGAATTTAAAAAAAAAATCTTGATAATGAAAAAAAAAGAGAAAATATGAGAGAGAAGGAAAAAGAATCTGAGGTTTTCTGGATCGTTACTACTACTAAACCACAGGCCACTTCATTATCACCGCGTTTCACTTGTCGGTCGAATGGTTCTTTCTAGGGATGTCTGGAGTTCATAGACCTACAGGGGCATCTGGGAAGTGAAAATTAATTCAGATGAAACGGTAAGGTTGGTCCAGAGAGAGATGATGTTTGCATGGATAAAATTTGATTCATATTTTATTTTAATTCCTATTCATTTCTTGTAATTGTTCGCAATGATTACATTTTCATATTATTATTTATTTATTTTGATCAGTGCGTATTACTTAGTGCCCGCTCTTGCCAAACGCATACAATAATTACGATAGTGAAATAGAAATGAGTAAGGAAGAATTTTAAAGGAAATGTGCCCGCATTTCCTTGGAGGTAAAGTGGAGAGCCATTTTGTAAATAACACACAACACCGACCGAGATTTGAACCCTTTCCTCCCGTCGTCAGCAATGGACTCTCCATCCGATAATCTCAGTTTTCTAGACCAGGGCCGCTACTTATTATCTCCTATTTGTCCTCACGAGGCTGAGTTGACCCCATCCGAGACCTACTGCTTCATATAAAAATCTGAAAGGTTCGGGAATAGAACCCGGAACCTCTGGATATGTAGCAAGGAACTCTTGACCACTAGCCAGCAACCAATTATAGAGCGAGGGAAAACTAATTACAATGACCAAAGAATTAAACAAAAATTGAATCAGCACAAAATATTAGCATAAGCTAGAAAATGAATGAAACCACCTGATTTGTAACAAACTCAATTTTTAGTACCTATCTTTGTACACCTTTTATTAGTGGGTCTACAAGACGTGTATTAATCACAACTTGTGAACGTGAGGAATGCAGGCCTCTACGTGGTTCGGATTCCACGTTAAACTGTAGGTCCTCCATTTCATCCCACATCACCCTACCATTGCACATTAGCGTAAGTGCGTATAACCGAACGGTAGTAAGACGCGGTGCTAATAATAATAATATTAGTGGTCTGTTTGGTGGTGATTAAACTCTCATTTTGTACATAATTCTAAAATTAAATTTGAAAAAAAATGTATGAATATTAATTCTTAGTATACTACCAAAGATAGGGATTTTAATATAAATAAAGCCTATTTAATAATAAAATTGAGTGGACCCTGTTTTGAGATATGTGGGCTTTTGTGAGCTGAAGAATTTTGAAATGAGGACCAGATGTTATGCGAATCGGAGCACACTTTTTTCATGAAAACATTTTTTCAAAAACTATTTTACCTTGGAAACAATGTTAGACAATGTACCGTTACTTCTTTTATAAGTCTTTTTTGCGAGCATTGAAAACTTCACCTGGTCATGTCACCTTTTATTTCCCAGTTCTTTTTTTTTGAAACGGTTCACGTAAAAGTAATAAAAGTTTTTACGAGTGTTAAGGTACAAGGTCACGCATCACCTTTACAACTTGTGTCATTCATTATAATTTTTTTTTTCTAAAAAAAAAAGGAAGGTTTTAGCTGGTCGCGGGGGTAGGGGAGGTTGGTTCCTGTTGCGAAGGTCAGTTCAACTTCCTCCGTCAATAAGTGTCAAATTGTTTTGTTTTAAGGACAACGCTCTCTTCAAACCTGACTTGTTAGCGGACATCCTTTACTGCCTGACAGTGACAATAGAGGATCACTCTTAAAAAAGGGCTGTAAATAACTTATAAAGATATTTTAAGTAGTATTGAATCATAACGAATTTTAAAAAATATTATAAATACAATCAGAAGAAAATTCACCAACTACAGTAAACATATTTAAAATATACAAGTGTATATGTAAGATATACTTTTATATGTAGGCCTAAATAAGGTAAACGTGTAGGTTATTTAAAAAGCTATGCTATGAATGTTACGTGGCCATACATAAACTATGTGTGACTATTATATAGTAAATTATATTTCAATTGTGTTTTAGGCTTATTTGGCTATTGTATATTACATGATATTACTTTGAAATAATGTATTTAAAATATTTACAATTATATATCCTAAGACGTATAATTTTAAGTATGTAAAATAATCATGCATAATGTATGTGAACGAATTTATACATACATTTATGTGTGATTTTATAGCCATATAATATATCCATAAATATGCATATACAGCAGGCCTATACAAACATTATATGTAGTTACATTAATATCTATCATATATCATGCAGGCTTGTGGTTATATTCCTATATATTTAAATATATGTAAATGTTTACATATAATATAACTCAAATTCATATATTTATGCATATGTGTATATGCAAAAACTTATTTATTTAATAATGAGGTTAACTGATTCTGTGGCCGCTGGCTTAAGGCGTCAATCTTGTGTTGGACTAGACTAACGATGACAGGGAGATTGAGTTTTGAATCCCAATCGGGTGTACTGAGGGTGGTTTTTCACTTTCCCTATACACAAATGCTCATACATTTCCTCTAAATTCAACCTCTCCCTCACTCAGCGTAAACTAGTTATTATATGTATAACCTGAAAAGAAGTTATACGGGTGCAAAAAAATAAATGATTTTTTTTTTTTTGCATTTAACAAAAGGCTATATAATCTATTACTATTAATAATAAACTCTTATTTTCAAAATAATTTATGGCATAAAATTTGGTGTACGGATGAGTAAATCTATTTTAAAATTAGTTCACCATCATTAAAGTGGAAATAGTTTAGGAAAAACACAGTAATAATTGTGTGATAAACCACTCTGCCAGTGCACCTGACAGAACCGAATCCCACCCCCTGATTCGAGAGCGCCAGTCTACCTCTCTGGCGTTGTGCAAGTATTAGTTGGCCACGACGATGAGCCTTCAGGTCATTGTCATGGAATGCTTTCAAGGATTCCCACATTTCATCCCCTCACTTCCCTCTCATGAGTGTGCGACTGATCATTCTACTCTTCTCAATGTTGATTTTGCCGTAAAGAGTGAATAGTCAGGACAAAGTTTTGATCGGATTATTTTTCTTGATTAGGCCAGTTGATATAAATTCAAAAACGTTTATTGTAATAGATTTTTATACCTTTAAAAAAAAATTTAGTAAGACTACGATTAATATTGTATACATCTAAGCATAATTGCTAATAAGATAATTATATTTTGATTTGTTTAACAAACAATTATCAAGTAGCAATTTACTAAATGCTGTGTTTTGTATTTGAGATGGAAATTAACATAATTTAATACTCTTATATTACTTTGGGATTTTTTAAGATAATAGCAGTGTTTTTACTTTAAAATGTGGTGATGTGCGTCAGTGTTTGCAAGGGTTGAAAGGCGAATCTTGCGATAGGCTGGACTGGCAACAATAGAGAGATCGGGGTTTGAATCGTATCTACTGAGGGTATTTTTTTCCTAAATTGTTTCCCATCCACCATCCATGCAAATGATGGAACATTTCCTATAAATTCAAACTTCCTAATCCCTAACCTGTTTTTTATGTAAATTTGTGGATATTCCGAATGGATAGAAAGACGTGAAACTAAAAAAATAACCTTGAGGTAAATCTCCCAATCCATACATTAAGTTACAGCTTTAAGCCTAAAGGCAACTTATATTGCCCTTGATATAGATTTGTTAGGTCAGTATACCTCCACACACCCATCTTCCCCAGTCCCTCCCCTCGTCCCTAAATGGCCTCAAAAAACTTCGGTCAGCCATTATGACTTCTTCTTTTCAACAGTGTGTGGTGAGAGAACAGGGGAAGAAAAAAAAAATCCCCCTTTCAACCTTTTCTTCTCTACACCCCTCTTGCTATGGTTGTTCGGTAATAATAGGCTGTATTTATTTAGCCCCACCATGCTACCCTCAGTTGAAGCTGAAAGTTTGGACGAGACTGGTGTAGTTCTGAAGAATCTTCCTTCGTTTGGCTGCTGCAGAGAACCTTTCCGTGAAGAAATGGCCGCTCCGGATCTGTGGTGGTCGTCGTTTGGATCATTATTTTACGTCTTCGAATAGTGTAGTTTTTATGTGTAAAAATATGTGCTCATCATAGTTTGTGTAGTTTACATAGCTATGTATGTGTAATAATCTTGCGGTTTTAGACGCCATGTTTTTTGGGGGAAAGATGATATCGCTTTGGTAAATATAAAGTGGCATTTTTTTGTTCTTCGGCATATGTTCAAATAACTGGTACGTTCGTTGATCGATCTTTGTGTGTTTATATATATATATATATATTATATATATATATATATATATATATATATATATATATCCTTTATTATTATAAATTATAGATAGGGTGTATCTAAACTTTTATAGCTTTAAAATCGTGCGGAAACACATTAATTTTTGGAGGTACAATTAAATTGGTTAAACCAGTACTCCCAATAAAAATCAAACCAGTACTACAAAGTAGTTTTGGTGAATTTTTAAATCGTAAAGTTAATATTTTATCCTCAATCAGCAGGGTGATAAATTAAAAGCATTTCCAATTAATTATGCGTACAATTAAGGTAGGTTGTATTCTTGTGAAATCCTAGTTTAGTTTTAATTTTGGGTGTATCTTGAGTTGACCTAGATAATATTCCATGCCTCATTGCTGTATAAAATATGTTGAAAACGTGTGCATTCGTTTAATAACCTAGATTTGAGTAGCCATAATGCATATGGTGTGATTATCTGTGAGAACTGAATTCGTTCTGGTAGTTCTTTAGTCACAGAGTAGCAATATTAAATTAAATAAGTACTATATTTAAGAAATTTAAATGTTGGTACATTTTGCATTTATTTGACGGGAAATTTATTTGGTAACCTAAAAAGCACCGAGTAAAAGTAGTATAATTTGAATAATATCGAATGTCTTTAAGGTAGGAAATTGAGTATGTATGTCAAATTTTAGTCACAGTCACAAAACTGGTTTAAATATTTATGTTATAATATAGTTCTACGTCATACTTTTACCTTTTTTTTCTAATATGTGCGTTCATATGAAAAATTTTGCTCAATTCATAGTCGCGAACATTGATAAGTATAACTTCAAACGTTAACACAATCCCTCTGATTTATTAGAGGATAGTTAAAAAACTATGTGTATCATTGTTGGGTTACCACAAATTATATAGATAAAATCGGCACACCTTATTTTGGTGGTAGGGCGAAGTTGGTAGAGAGTGTATGGTTGATAAAATATATTTGATATCCACAAAAAGTTGTTTTATATAGATTGTCTGTTGTCACGATTTCACAAACTAATAAACCAAATGAACTCCGAAAACAGATGTAACGACATTCGTGCGCGCAACAAGAAGGTGATAGATGATTTGAGCGTGCATTCACTATCAATATTGCCCACCATTCATAACTGAATAGATTTTTGAAAGTGTAATTTTTTCAGCAATTTTTTTTAACACTTCGTCGAACTATCCGATAGGGCTGTACGCGTATGTACAATTACGCTAATATGGTAGGGATGAGGAAGGTTAAACTTATAGTAGGTGTACCCGCATTTGTAAGGAAATTTAGAGAGTGTAAAATCATTTAGGAAACCCATAATTGATGGGAATCTAAATACGTGTTATTTTGGAGTTCAATGTGTGTGTGGTCCCAAGTGATAATATATTGAACTGCTTTAATCGTTTGTAAAAACAGTAACAAATAAAACACGAGTTATTTTTCTCCTAAATAGATATTAACTATTATTATTATTATTATTATTAGCACGCGTCTTACTACCCGTTCGGGTTATACGCACTTACGCTAATGTGCAATGGTAGGGTGATTGTGAGGTGAAATGGAGGATTACAGTTTAACGTGGAATCCGAACCACGGTAGAGGCCTGGCATTCCTCACATTCACAAGCTTGTGATTAATACACATCTTGTCAGAGGTGAAGGAAGGGTTTGGCATTCAGTTAAATCTGTGCCGGGACCGAGGATTGAACCCCGGACCCCCAGCACAGAAGTCTGACACCTTACCCCTAGACCACCAGGTCACCAGATATTAACTAAACTATTATAATATAACATTAACTGCATTGAGAAAAATATCGATAAACACTATCATAACAAGTTTTGATCACAAAAAAAAGTCCAATTCATGCTTTAAAAAAAATTGGAGTATCTAGCTTGCACTTCAGAACCGACTTATTTTATCAACACTCAACCTACATACAAAGTTAATTCTAAAACAGACACATTGCCCAGTACCCTTGGCCATTAATTATTCATACTTTGGAAAGGAGAATCTTTCATTTCCCTAATACTAAATATTTCAGCCATCCTGGGAATCGAACACGAGATTCCTAAACAACATAGGCTTCAACCACGTAATGCAGACTTGCACCACTCTGAGCTATGGTGTCACCAATTTAAATCTATTTTCCAAAGTAGTTTAGGCAAAGTAGGCCTAATACAATTATGGACAGTTTAAAACATTCATTCTGATTAAATCACACTAGGCCCACAATTTTAAAATCCAATTACTTGAATATACATATATTTCTTAAATACGTGCCTTCAAAGGGGAAGTTCGTCAACAAGGGTTCTTCCAAAAATTTGCTCGAATCAAAAACTTTTTTATGACTATGAACGCATACAAACTCACCTGTTTTTTGTTTGCTTTCTTTTTAGTTCACCACAGTTTTATGTATGTTTCTTAAATGATTCACCGATGTGCCTCATCTTTCTGCAATTTTTCAAAAAATGAATTTAATACTTTAAAATTTATTTTATTTTCAGTCAAATACCAACTCAAAATTAACTATTAAAGCTATAAGCACACACTTACTCATAAAACACTTTACAGCCTTCAGTAACGGTAAAGGGGGAAAAATAATGGTTTCCATTCCAGCTTAAATTCACATGTTTCATATCATTTATCATCCCGTTACATCTTTCTTTGTCCATCTAGGTTTTTTTCCGTTACTTTTATTTCTAGTTCTGTCTCTTTCACTCTTTAGTCCCCCCATTTTCTTCTTTCCTTGTGTTTCGAGTTTAGTTCTTCTCCTATTAATCATTCCCACCATTCGCTTACAACACATATTTCCTATCCAACTCACATTAATCACATCAAAACAAAATGTAGAAAAATAAAAACTAAGGGTACAAAAAAAAATAGTAAGCTGTTTTTAAGCCGAAGAAATTGCTTGACAGAAAAGAACGCCTGGCTCTTATGTCTTCATAGCACTTATTGTAATGTGAATCATCTGTCTTGTACTGTCGGGTCTTCCATCATCTTTACCTTATGGTTGCTTACTCCACCCTAAAATGTTGCTTCTTGGTACACAATAAATGCAATAACAATGAAATGGCTGACTGTCGAACATTTTACCAACAGGTTTGAAATCTTGGTTCATAGTCCCAAAATATCAAAAAACACAAACCTGAGAGGGAAAAAAAAAATGAAAAATTATATATTTGTTTTGAATGACTTGAATAAATAAATCAGCGTTTCACAATGGTCAACTAAATTGGCTGTGAGTTGTTGTGAATATATTAATCTTGACAATGTTGCAACTTTTTTTTATTTATTTTTTAGACCAGAGCCTTTAACGGAGGGCATATAATTCACTTATTTTTTCAAACGACAGTGGTGTTTATTTATTTAAATTATGATTATTTCTCAACCGTGCCAACAATAATGTCCAATGTTGTATTTCAAGGTATCTTGATTTATAATGAAAAAATCTTGGGTGGTATTTCATTAAAGTAATATTATACATATTTTTATTCTAGGTAACATTTGAGCTTTCACGATCTGATGTATTTTCACGAACTCTCTTTAAATAAGACTTAATTTTGGAATTTATGTAATTTAAAAATGAGATTACCAGCATTTTTCAAGTATAATACCGTTGAATGGTATTGTTTTGCAATTAGCTAGAACACCTTAAATAATAAAACAATATCGTGGGGGGGGGGGGGGGGGGGGGCTTACTTCAGCCAAATTATAATTGAAAGCGTCCCATGATTATTAAAATTGTATACACGAAAAAGAGCAGTTATTTAATAACATGTAATTTCATTTGCATCTAAACTAGTGCCAGTCATGAATAGGTTTAACCTCCAGTGGTTTTCGTCTTGGCCTTTCCTAAAATTACTTCGGGTGTTAGATTGATACAAATATCACGGTTCAACTTTCCTACAATAAGAGTCTATTCTCTCTTCCCACCATTTTAAAGATTTGATTATTTTGTATTCCCAAAATTAAATAGGTATATAGATTATTTAAATATATTATATATATTTTATTCATTTTATATTATCACTTTTAAAGATTTGGTACTTTTATATTCCCAAAAAATATTGATATACAAAAGTAACATTTAAAATTAATAATATATATTAATTATTGAGAATTGAATATCTTAGCACTCAAAATTAAAGGTCACTTTTATCTACTTTAATCTAACTAAACAGAAGAACACTTATAAAGCATACATACTTATTTAAAAAAAAATCATTTCATGCTAACCACACAAGTGATGTGTAGGCTATAGTCAGTCCCTTGCTAATATTTATTTTTTCAGGCAATGAATATGCTCTTCTTTTTAACCAAATGTTTTACAACATATTTTATGAAAACTAACCAAATTTAACGAGATTAATATAACCAAGGGCAGCATTTTTAATTATACAATTTCTTTTAAAACATTTAATTGAATGCTTTATTATTTTATTATTTAAAGTTCTATATCTTCTTTATACATTAAAAGAATAATATATATAATTTGAAATGTATTCTTTAAAAAAACTTGAGAGGATGGTTAAAACTATTAAATTATTCTTGTGAGGACATGGGTTTGAAATCAATCGGTTACATTGGGAATAATTTCGTTTATTGTTGATTTTCGAGCTTCTTTTCTACTCAGGTGAATATTATTGGATTTTATTATAATTTAACCAGATACCATAACATCTTTTTGTTAGTTAAAGTCGTATTAGAGAATACGAATATTATATAATATAATAGGCCCATAGCTAAATGTTGTGCAGCCCTCACAACGTGTTTAGGTGATTACTGACGTCATATTTCAGGTTTAACCACTAACATGATCTGTCTCACAACAGGTATGTGGTCGTGTGGTCATATTAGAACCGAGAGCCAACATTGTTGCTCGCACTCAGTTATGTTTATATATAGGTCTATGTATTTTGTTGGTCTGACCTGGAAAATCAGACGTTGAGTTTCAAGTCGTGGGTTTACATATTTATTTTAACTTATTAAGTAGCGATCTTGACTTGCTACTTTGTTTTGTAATATTTTTATACTTTACGTATGGAGTGTAGTACTTATGGGACTTGCAACGTCTAAATATGAGCAGGTTGTATAAGAAAATTGGCTCACATGTACACTTTGAATAACTAAATTGATTATAACTATCCTTCTTTCACAATACAAATTTAAAATTATATTTTATAAAAAGCTGTACTCGTAGCTTGCACGCAACTGGTAAACCGAATCGTAAAAAGTAAGTTTTTTATGAAAGAAAAACAACTAAGGGAATCTAAAAAAAACCTAAAAAGTATTGGAGAATTTGAACATATATATAAGTGCGAGCTTTTATATTCATGACTTCACTTTTGTCAATTTTTATTAAATATGTAGTTTAATTCCTCTTTAAAGCCTACTACTCTCAAAATTGTCTAAGAAAGTCTGAATTCCTTCAGAAAAAAACAACAGAATTATATATGAAGAAAATAATGGCTAACCTGGTACTAAGCAACGTCTGATTAGTTGCACTAATTAGTAAATCAATCATATCTAACATGGTCCTGTACGTTATCTTTCAATCTGCCCATAAATTGCACAGCAATCCTACATTCATTTTAAACCTGAATCGGTAATAACCAATACTGGCATTATTAGATTAATTGAACTAGAGGGTGGCCTTAACCCTTATCAATAGATTTGGGACGTGTCTCACCACCCCTTGACGCGATCGGTTCAAACCCTAGTTGTGTTAAAATTTATTTTCAAATAGTATTTTTAATATTCTTTTTGTTCAGGTAATGGCAAGAGTGGTTTGGAGTTTGTCAGAGTTCCATGGACTAACCCTCATTTCTATTTAGGTCCCATGAAAAGGAAAATTTAAAACAATTAGATAGTAAAATAAAAAAGCTTATAAGTATTCTTTAAAATTATACTTGTTCTATAAATTTAAATAAAATCTATAACCTTATTCAGTGGACACGGTCCCCACCCCCCCATACCCCCTTCTTAAGCCCACCAATCTTTTAACCCTTTGTTTCGGTCGCTATTACCCCCACAGTCTGAACAAACAGATGGGGATGTAAAGAGCTGGAAAGTTGGTAGGCGTGATTTAAAATCTCTCATGTTGCCCTCCGTGTGGGACGATAGATTGCGCAAACAGAGTAACTCCGTGCTTGCTCATACACGGGTACTATTGCAAGGTGCGTTAATAGGCGCCATTATTACCTCACCTCCCCACCCCCCGCAACATTACACCCTTAAAATCCACCCTCCGCATGGTCGTCCTTAAAACCGCAACCATGATAATAGGCTACGGTCCCGAGGAGACATGTGTGTTTTTTATCCGGCGCTATATCAGAAAACGACGCTGTGTGAGATGCTATGGGACGACGCGAGATAATCTGGACTCCAAGGAATTTTAAAATAATGCATTGAATATTTCTAGAACAATTCTTTTTAAAATATTTTCTAAAATAAACCGTAAAATATTTTTAAAATAATTTGTTAAATGTTTTTTTAAATAATGCTTTAAAGATTTTCTAAAATAATGCGTTAAATATTTTTCATCCACTAAATAAAAATTAGACCCTGTGTTTTGGGTTGACTCGGGTTTTTCCTCACTGAGCCATATCGTAGTTCACTTTCCATACCTATTTTGTTTTAATTCATCCCCGATTAATTTATAGTAAATTCAGATTTTTAAATGAAGCTATTCTTCTGATCGTCCAACCAAAAATAATAAAAAATGAGAAGTAAAAATAGCTCGTACAGGTGAGCACGTGGACTAAACGTCAAGCTCATCTAGTTTTACTAGCCGGTGACGGGGAGTTCGGAGCTTGAATCCCAGCCGAGTATACTGAAAATAGTTTTTTTTCCCTAAATGGTTTCGCACTCTCCCTCCACGCAAACGCGGGTAGCCTACATTTCCTCTAAATTCTACCATCCTTATCTCTAATCTACTAGTGTAGATAAATGTGTACAGCCCACACATGTAAAAGTCGAATTTACAGAGGTAGGTTGTTTAAAAAGTAATTTAAATTGGGGCCAAGATTTGTAGCAGTTTACTATAACATTAATATTATTTCATAGGTATAGATATTATTTATTGAAAGGGACAGCTGCAGATAACTTTTTTTTAAGTATTCATAAGTGAAAGTAGATCTAGTGACTTTTCTAGCTAGCCTATGAAAATTGGGCTGGGGTCAAGGTATATTCCTATTACTAGTTTGACCTCTTGACAGTTAAGAGAACGAAAAAAGTAACTCCATATTCATACACCTCGCAAATAGGTTTAATCCATTTGAAGATTAAAGCCAATTTGTAGGCCTACCACTTATCAGGTTTAGAAGAAATGCAAGATGTGGATTAAGACAAGAGATGGTTTTTACTAAATTTTAGAGTTTAACAAAAGGAACAATGTTACCGTGAATGGACCATAATTTCGGTTTGTGTGTTTGTACGCTTCAATTGCCAGTAGGCTAAATGTGAACGATCTTTCATAGAACATTATTAAAAAAAATATTCTGGACTAATCACTAGCTCTAATTAAACAATAATATATTTTTTACCTTTCTGGAAATAGAACTATCAATTTTTTAGATAAATCGCAGACACATACATGTCAGCTAGAGCTTACGCCTATATATCCTAATCCAAACAATTTTTGCTTAGCTATAGTTTAATTAATTTAATTTGAATTTATTTTATAATGGTGTGCGCACGTGGAATATCCAATTCCTTAATTGAATGATGTGATGACAGACAGCCCTGAACTAAAATTTTGTGGGCAAATTCATAGAGATAAGAAAATCGAAATTTTTTTAGCAGTGGTTAGTAAAATTTTTAAATTTAAACAAAAATATTTTTACAAATTAAAAAAATGTAAAGATGTTATTTTTAGCGTAATATTACTTATATTAATACATATAACTATTTCGAATCTAACATGTAAACATTGGAAAACAAGGGCTAAAGAGCATCTTAAAACACGGCTCGTATCTTTTAAGTCAACAAATAGTTAAAACCATAAATTAATTGCTTTAATTAGATTATTTTTACCACTAAGCCATGGAAAAATGATAATAAATGCTATAAGGTAGGCATAGTCAAGAAATAAAAAAGTCTTTGCCCATTAAGTAAAAAATAAAAGAAGTGGGGTCAACTTTATTCCGGAGATCGTGACTCAAATTAGGTGTTCTATTGTTTAAAAAGAAACACTTGTTTTACTTACTCTATTTAAGGCAGAAGAGTTTGTGTGTCTGTCATGAGCATTGCACGATATATACTGCAGACAGAGGGCTGAAATTTAAAAATCAGTGGCCCCTCTTCATAAAAATGTGCACATCAAAGCTGAAATTTTAAATTATTGATTAGATTTTTAAAATTTATTAAAAACGGGGCTGGAAGAATTAAAACAAAGATTTCTTTTGGTGTTTTTTTTAAACAAATAAAAGCATTGACCGGGGTACCCATGCCTTCATTGCATGGCTACCCCAGGAAATACCAGGTACTTCTGCTAGTCTTTAATATAATTTCATAATACGAGTACACTAATTTCAATATTAACATGTTTATGGCACAAACCATATAAGCGAGCTACACACTATATCCGACATCATTTTGAACAATTTCACTGTGGTTCTCTTTCAATATTATTTTTTTAACATATGTTGGTTATTCTAATTAATAGAGTTTCTAACATAAGTTTATTCATAGAACGGTCATTGCTTTTTAATTTTCACATATACAAATACAATACATTGTAAAACTTACTAAGTGATCAGCACTTCCAAATACTATCAGTCATAATGAATCAATATTACCGGGTTCAATTCTTTATACGGTTGAAAATATATATAAAGACTATTTGGTGGATTTGTGGCTTATCTTTTTTCAGTGACGTAATATGATTGGAGCTTAGTATTATCCATCACTTCATCTTCTTTAATGTCAACTAACAATTCTAGCTCTCCAAATAAGGTTTAATATAAAGTTTTCATAATTGAAAAATAAATATGAATATATTAAACAGTCTTCCAATGCCTAGGGAGAGGTAAAAATAAAAGTATTCGTAAACGTTTGCGCGGTCGAGAGCTGACAAAACTTGTAAAACTTGTTTTTTAAATAATTTAAAACTCGTCGACAAAATCACTGCAAACGTTGCATAGAAGGTCATACTAATATGAGTATATTAAAGCTAACCTATTATTATAGTCAGGCCTCCATAAAAATAAATTTTAGACGATATAAAAACAAATTTAGAATAGCCAACATTGACAAAAGCTACCTATTCTATATTTAATTTTAAAACTGTCAATATGACAGCTACAAAACACATGATTTTGTCGGATGAGTATATGGAAGTAAATTTTGTAAAATGTTGAAATATTAAATATAGCTACTCCTATATTTATTTTAATATAGTATATTATTTATCCATAACTCGCACACACGCACGGACAGATGGATGGACAGACAGAAACGCTTCCCAAATTCTGGTGTTATTTTTCTATTTTTTATCATTTTTTTGGCGCACTGCATCTGTCTACCCACCGGGATGATTGCCTATTTTACTTATTGGGTTTAAGAACGGGGAATGTGTGAGTTAAAGGGCGTTAACCCGCTTTGGCGTGGAGAGAGAGAATGAGGAACTATTTAGGAAATACAACCCACCTGTAGAGGTTTGAACTCCGATCTTCCCATCACCGGAAAACCAAACCAGACGATAATAACACCTTTGTCTAAGTGTTTACCGATGACGAGGCGTGATTTTTGATGTGATAGGAAAGGGTGAGAGTGAAGGTGGTTTCTTTAGTGAGAGGGGGGCGTTCTTCTTTCTGTCCTCTTCTCTAGTCACGATTCAATCTGACGGAGTACTACCAATCGTAAGCCTGGTATATAATTCGATAATGAGCGATGCCCAAATAATATAACAATATGTATTTGGCCTTTTGAACCCAGGTACCAAGATTATTGTCATGTATGGGTGTTTATACCTTGTGTTACGGGTGATTTACAAGGTTAAGTACTTACCACAAGTCGTGTGTTGAAGTGACCTTGCGTTTTAAGACGCTTGTTATGTATCCCTTCCACCTTCCCTTTAAAGAAGTCTAGCCTATTCTAAAGTAAATACAGAATAACCAACATCCGGCCAAAGTATCTAGCTTCTAGGTTACAGTTTTGACACTATCTGTCAAAAGTGTCAAGCTGAAGAACACTTAATTCCTGTCGTTATACAGTCTTAAAATATCTCTTTGCATTTCAAGTTGAAAAATCTATAACTTCTCCTTGGATTTGAAGTTGGTATTTTTTTCCCTTGGTGATTAAACTAGACATAAAACAAATGAACACTATATTCACTAGTACAAAAAGTATATTCGTAGATAACAACCATTGTAAAGGTTGATCTATCAAAAAATTGCGGTGTCTAAGTGTAAAAAGCTCCATTCAATCTTTTTAAGAACTTAAACAAATGACCCGCTTTGGTGGCGTAGTTGGCTAACGCGCTGGTTGTTGTTGAGCCAGACTGCTGAGGACGGGGAGATGAGGTTCGAATCTCGTTCGGTGAACTGGGGGTGGTTTTTCCTTAATGGTTTTCCACTCTCCCTCCACACAAATGTGGGTTCACTTCCTAACCCATTAAGTAATTAGTACTTAAGCGTATAACCCGAACGGTTAGAAAGACGCGGTGCTATTATTATTCCTAACACAAATGCCCGGGGGGTACAGAAATGATTACTGTAGCAGGTATAAAATAAGGTACGACCCCTTATCTCAGACAGTAACGTGACTGTCTACTGAGCTAAAGATCCCGAGTTTGATTTGCGGCATGGCCGAAAAATGTATCATCGGTGAAATGTGGGTTTCCCTTTCACAGTGGTGAATTAACGGCTGGCATGTTGTGCCTTGTTATATATTTAGTTAGTAAATATGTCGTGTTATGATATAATTAGTCGGTCCAGAAAGTCAACGTTAAATCCCTCAAATAGATAAATAAAAAGTAAATAAGCTCTATTTCAACATCCCATTCCAACTGTTAATATATGATGCGCTCATACATCAAAACCTAAGAATCCAATGTCAATTATAAAATTTCCAAAAGCTTCTTTTTTTTACCACTTTTATGACAAATAATATGAAAAATTATACCATATCTAGGTAGAATTAAAATAAAAACTTCATGTCATCTGAAAAAGTAAAATAAATGTTGCTATAGAATAGGGTTCCACTTCCATCAGGGTCAAAAAATTAATGTATCTAAATTTCGGTCTTTTAAGTAAAATAATAATGGCTCCAGCAAGAACGGGTAGAGAAAGTAAAAGTAAAATAGCTGTATTATTACTGATCACACAAATCATTTTGGTCACATTTTATATCTATTGAATTGATGATAAATACAGTTTATACAAAGTTAAATGCACCTAGAATTGGGAATACTCCAGCTAAATGTAATGCATAAACTGCTATGTATTCAGAGGCCCCAGCATGAGCAATAGTAATAATAATAGTGTGGAAAATGCCCCAAGACGTTCACGTATTTGGCAGTAGCCGCAGAGCAGACAAAAAAAATGGCGTAGTTAAACACAGGACCTTGTTTCATCCTGTACATTATTATTATTGTTTTAAAGATATTGATGAAATAATCTATTAAAAATGAACAGTTACATGTTACATGAAATTAGGCATAATTCTATCAAGATTGTTTAAGTGACTTTTGTAACCGTATGAAAAGTTTCTTCATAGCTAAATCAGACTGAAGATCCTGGTAACCATATGGGCAACCCTGCAGTTTTATCGGTGTGAAGCGTGAAGCCTGGTTTCAGGAAGAAGGTGCGAAGTCTAGAAACAGCCATGTACTGTAGAGGTCGTAGTGTGGCGTATGTATATATGTATGTATGTGTGTGTGTGTGTGGAGGTGATGTATGGTACCCAGGATCACTGGTCTGGAAGTGCTGGAGGAGAAATGTGTTTCTCACACCTCCGGCTCCGATCAACAACACCAACACAGAAAAGGGTTAAGAGAGGTGGGTGTGTGTTGTGTGCGCGCACATGATGACAAAACAAAACATAATAACAAGCACTTTTGTGTGTGTTTGTTTCTACAACCGTGTCTTTAGCGTTACAGTTTGGAAGGCATTCAATAGGTTTGATACAGTCAGGTGTGTTACCAGCCTATGCTGACACAGGATCCGAGGATTTTGGTTCGATACTTGGACTAGTGCAATAGAGGTGAGAATTTGTTTTTACATGACGGAGTTTGACATCATCACTTTTGTATCAACGCGCTCAGTGACCTTATAAATCTCCCCCCTTATAACCGTTCAGTTGGGTCTCACATTATTATTTTACCATCTGATGCCTTAGCTAAATCGGTAGTGTGGTTGTCTACTGAGTTATGGGTCCCATGTTCTTTTCCTGGTGTGTCCATAAAAAATATAGTTAGTGAAATGCTGGTTTTCCCTTTCACAATGACAACAACAAGGGGGCTGGCTGTTGTGTCTGTTCTAGATTTAAGGCAACTAAGTGGGAGGTGTCGGAAACCACATGTGGTCCTCCTGATACCTTTTACTTAAGAAAGTTTAAGCAACATTAACAGATTCCAGTAAAAGGGGCTGTCACACAGAAATAGGAATATATATATATATTTGTAGGCCCCTCTATATATAGCTTGTTAAGTCAAATGGCCTACCCTAGGAATCAAAGCAATTTAACTTAAGAATCAAAATAAAACCATCCTCCAGATGTCCCCAATTATCTTTAATAATTAATATATCTCTTTCTTGCACCTTGTATTTATACCCGTTTGGAATATAAGGTTTTAACTACACTAACAAGTAAAACAGAGTTGAGAAGAAATGTGTCCCCATTTGTGGTAAAGCACTGAAGATAATCATTTTGGGGGGAAAAAAATACTCGGTATACCATCTAATATTCAAACCTCAACCCCCTGTCATCAGTAAATCAAAACAGCCGATGAGATGAACCTTCACACCACTGCTATTCCAAAGACGTGGACTTTCATATATAGCCTATTATTGTTTCCCTTATTTATTGAAAATTCCTAGCTGTGACAAAATGGTGTAATTTGTTTGGCGTGATTATTTTCCGTGACAACTAAAATTGGTGACAAAGAGTGTATTGAGAGATGAACCAAATGCAATCAAAAGTCTTTGCGTTTCTACTATCTCCTCAACTATACCGAAATACTGAAAATTGCACAAGTCTCTAAATGTTGTAGTTATATTAGTACTACTTGTATCTTGCTTGGGGTGTGGTGTAGAGGTAACTGGTGAACTTACCGTGGAAAAGCTTTGTTCCAAGGCTTAACTACCTCCCTCCCTGCCTCCTCCTACACACACACCCGCTTCCAACCTGCCTGGCCAACTGCGGTCGACCACTAAGATGTATAGCCTATCACGCGAGATGTTCGGTAATGAGAACGAGCATCGCCCGATGCTTACCCCCCGCGGAGACCACGTCATTGACGACATTGTGGTTAAGACAAAGAGACGTGTCCGCCTCTCCACGTGATATCCGCGGGATTTATCGGAGCAAGCTCGCCAGCCAGCCGGTGTGGGCTCGCGATCCACTTGGGGGGACGCGCTCAGTTGATGAAGGATGGTGGTAGGGTCGGTCTTTTCGTGCGAGGTCCTCTGGCAACAGTACGGTCAATACCATGTGTGGGGAATCTTTTAATTTTCTCTTGGTCTGACAACTTAGCTTAGTCGGTAGTTGTCTGCCTTCTTAACTAAGGGTCCCGGGTCCGATGGCTGAAAAAATACACCATTGGTGAAATGTGAGCGTCCCCTTTCAGAGTGATGAATTAACAGCTGGGGGTTGGATGTTGTATCTGTCTATATTTAAAATGTTAAATACGATGAAAATAAATGAAAATTTAATTTTTTTTCCCCGCGTCTCACTATTTTTAGGGTTATTACAAATAATCCTACTGTTAGGATAAAATCATGCTAATGGATAAGGATTGAGGCAGGTTCGACTTAGAGAAAATGTAACCACATTTTCGTGGAGTAAGCATGGGAGACCATTGAGGAAAACCACTCTCTGTACACAAGACCGGACTAAACACCATGATATCCTCGTCATCGGTAGTACATTCTATTGCGAGAGTGACTCCGGTCATTCTACCAGCAAAGCGGGTAACGGAACTATGGCGGGATCATGGTGGAAAGAAACTTTCAACACAAGCATATATTCTTCGCGGTCAGTACTGATAACACATTACTTTTTCGTTCGCGTTATTTTATAGTTAAAGATAATCACAGCGATAGATCAAAAGTGGATAATCCTTCCTAAAACACCCAGACGAGATTCGAATCTCAAAATGTCCGTTACCGGAAATCGAGTCTATTGCGAGAGTGGTTTCTTGGACTGCGTGATCACTGATGCGGATAGTACTGCTTAAAATAAATTTGAAAACTAGCTTAATTTGGAATATAATCTTTATACAAAATGAGTTGACCTTGTTGAACTCCAGTGAAACCATTGAATTATTGTGTGGATCTAATTGACAACTTTAGATATTAATGAATAATTACTTGATCTGATTTTGAAATATTCCAAGAAAAAGATCCATAAAGCCTTATGATTCTTTTTTTAAATATTTTGAGGAAAATTTTTAATTCATCAGGATTATTTACGATAGTGAAAAACATATGTTTTCTTAGTAGAAAAAAAAATCGGCTTATTATTTTCTCGATGTAAATTTCGGTGGTCTTAGGGTAAAATGCTCGCCTTAGGACCCGATGTTTTTGGGTTAAAACCCAGCTGAGGCTCACGAATCTTTCTTGACCTATAAATATTCGTATTACAACCTCTTTTGGAGGGGAAGTAACACCATCGGTTGATGTTGATTGTGGAAAGTAAAAGATCCCTAGAAGGTATGTGAAAATACCTTTCCTGGCAAGATTGATAGGCTCTTTCGCGTTCGCTGATAGAAATTAAGTGTGGAGGGCAACGGGCAACCACCAAATTTTCTTAACTCCCCTAGTAATGAGATTTCTACCATATGGTGCGGGCAGCATTATACAGCAAAGATCTGAATGCATTCACAACCCCGGGTGGATGGAAATCACATCAAACCAAACTTTGTGTTGTTGACATAAGATTATCTTCTCACATACAGCCTTTAGATAAAATCGTAATAATTTTAAAAGCCTACTAAATTATTGTATTGTAGAGTTAAGTGAAAATGTTATTTTTATGTTTTAATTATTGGAGATGAGTGATACAAACACTAATTAGAAGTTTACTTTACTTAGAGTAATAAAACAAAAATTTAGGCCTACATATACTGTATTTGTTTTAAGCCAGCTTCAACTATTTTAAATAGCGTGACATGCTGAAAGTAACAGTTCATACAAAGTTCAATTATTCCATAAAGTAACAAGATGGTGTCGTTTTTCAAAACGTAGACGTCCTTAATCCATTGACGATATTGCCAATTTTCACGAAATTTTGATATCTATGTATCCTTTATAGATAAACTAGCAGAAATACTTGACGTTGGCCGGGGTAGCCCGAGACAACGTTTTTTTTTATTCAGTCAGAAACAAAACGCTTTAATTTATTTATTCCAACCTAATTTTTAATATATATAAGAAAATATCATCAAAGATTTAAAATTACAACTTCAAGATGCACATGTTTGTGCACAGGGGTTATTAATTTTAAAAAAATTAAGCCTTCTGCGTGCGGTAGATATCGTACAACTCAAATGACAGACAGACAAACAAACAAACGAACTGTTCATTTTATCAATAGAGATAGATATAAACGTAAAACACAAGCGCGTCATTATAAATGAACTATAGGCTTACAGTTGTTTATTACAAATATGTATTCAATTTTTATATCAACTAATTGATTTATAGGCAAACGAATGTAGGTTTATAGATAAATGATCAGGGCAGTAAGTAAAAGTAACTACACCAGTATTTTACAAAAGGTGGAATAAAAAAATTCACAGAATGAAATGATCACCTTCATCTTAGCAGCGGTTGAAATTGAAACGGGGACGCTCAAATTAAAGTCATGAACACTGGTCGTATGTATAAACCCTGCCAGTGAGAGGGCTCAAAACGGAGAAATAAATCTGTCTTGGTTTTAAGGACAACTTTTAACTGAATCTTTTTTTTCCTATACAAACATAATGCAGCAGATCTCATCTCTAATAACCACATTACAAGACCCCACGTGGTTTCATAATCCAACGACCATATCGTACAAGAATCTTTAAAAAAAATGGGCTCTAAAGATGAAAAAAAGTAAAGGACAAGGATAGAGTAAGAAGGATTGGAGGACTTACAGAGGGTGAAGGAAGATGGAAGGAGTAACGTGTGTGGGCGATATAGGTAAAGAAAGAATGTGTGTTTAATTGATTGGTCGAGGATCATTTCTTGAGTTTTAGTATACATATAGTGAGATCGCCCGAGAAGCAAGTCCTACACTATTCGCGAATGTGGACTAATTTTTCTGCCGAATATTCGGTATTCGTGTCATGAAAACTATACGAATATTCGCCTTTTATGGTCCTACACCCCCCCCCCCCCCCCCCCCCCCGTCTACCCGGAATATTCCACCAAAACATTCACTTCGGCAACCAATGCACAATGGACAACGCAAGTGTTGAGATCTCTCTTGTTACTTCTGCAGTTATTATATTATCCAGCTTATAATATAATGGCATTGTAAAAAAACCTGAATGATTATTCTACAATAGCCACAAATACAACTAGTACAGTGCCCTTTGTGCACTCTCGTACTAAAACAAAAGTGAAAGACATTGAGCTACTAGACCACGATTGATGTGTAGGGTGGGAGCATACTGAATGTTCGCCGAGACTCCAATGGCGAACGTTCGGTTCCTTTGATTCGTGACCATAAACCGTTATTAGAGCAAAATACCTCGAATCTTTAATATTCAGCTTAACATTTGCCGCTATTTGTGCCGCACTTCTCGGACAGTCATATGGAACCCAAAAATTTGTCCACATTCGCAAATAGTGCTAGACCGGCTTAACGTTCGGCAGAAGGGAGCGCTAGTAATTTTACAGTTTTTATAGCATATTTTTTTTGGCCAAAATAAATAAAATATTTCTCCAGTAGCAACATAGATTTTCGATTTTTGCACATGCTAATATCAACAGATCTTGAATATCTGTCAAGGGTGTCCTGGAATTTTGTCGAAACATTTTCTCCTTATTTAAAACGTTTTGACAAAATTCCAGGACAATCTTGACCGATATTCATGATAGGTTGATATTAGCATGTGCAGAAAACTAAACTCTATGTTGCTACTGGAGAAATATTTGTTTATTTTGGCCAAATAATGTATATTCTATAAATAATGTAAAAATACTTGCGCTCCCTTCTTCCGCACCTTAAGGGGGAATGATGGTTGTTAAGGGGGTCAACCCCCTTCCCTAAAAAATTAAGTTGTATTCTTCTTTGTCTAGAATAGTAGGCAGTTTATTGGTGACTTGCAAAATTAGTAACACTTGCAAACAGAATCAAGAATAAAATAAATTTAAATTGCTTCTAGAGATATTTAATATAGAACAATCTTAACGTATTTTATTCTGAAAATTGAAAAATGACTCCTGGACATGGGAAACAAACCTGGAATCTTTGGCTTAGTACGCCAGGGCTCTAACCACTGATCTAACCAGGGATCCTTCCGTGCCCAGGGTCATTCTTCATTGCATTAGCATACTAAGCCAAAGATCCCGGGTTTAATTCTCGTGTCCAAGAATCATTTTTCAATTTTTAGAATATGATATCTAGATGGACTAATCTTCATTAAAAACATAAATAATAACTTTGACTATTTGATTCTTAACGTATTTTGTTGGTTGAGGGCTTCAACATGAGCTACCACAGTTATGACACACCTTTTCTTTACCCCTCCTAACTCTACTTCCTCTTTAAACATACAAAAACAAAAGTACAACTTTGGAGATTACCATGTGATATTGAGCATTCGACGGAAAAGTTATGGGCGCTACTTTCATATAGGGGTACTCACCTATAGGTCCAATAGGATCTTCTAACTCCGTCACTTTTGACAGATGTCACTACCGAGTGACTATTATCAAAACATACTTATTATTATTTAAAGCAAGTTTTTTCTGTACTGAATATATCTTATTGCAATTCCTTTCTGCCAAGAAATTAGACTAGAGAGACCAGCCCCGCTGAGCATTCTTACAAAGGCGAGGCTTCAAAGTTGGGGTTAGAATCCTGTATATATGTATTGAAGTGGTATTCTATACATTATTTTTAGCTTTCCACGTAAACGCGGGTACATTTACTATAAACCACACTAAACTCACGCTTATTCCACAAGAGTAAATATGTAGGTTACCTGGACAGGCGGTAAGACAAGGTGCGATAAAAATAGTTGTCTGTTCATCGGTTACGTCTTGTTCTCAGTAAATACAGGTAACAACAGAACACACGCTTCGATGACCCTGTGGTCTAAGGCTCTACTTTTGCAGTAGACTAGACTGCCGATGACTGGGAGGTTGAGATTTGAATCTCGGTCGAGTGTACTGAATGAGGTTTTCCAAAATGTTTTTCCACTTTCCATCCACCCAAATGCGGGTGCAGTTCTTATAAATATACCTTTAGTATAATAATTAGTAGGCCTACATTGACATATAACCCAAACGGATAGTAGACTCAGTGGTTTTTTTTAAAGCGTGCTGGACACGTAGTCTAATGCGTTAGATTAGCATTAAATTTGGTCACCGCTGACTGGGAGGTTTGGGTTTGAATCTCGGTCGGGATCAGTGGGAAGGAATTGTAATTGAGGACATTGTAATCTTCACAGAAGTTTTCCCACCCTCCTTCCATATAAATGATTTACAGTTGCATTTCCTTAAAATTCGCCTTCATCCTCTAACTTTAGAAGAGTATAAGTTTCGACTAAAGAAATTGTGGTTAGTGTAGCACGAAAAAAACCACCACCTCGATATTATTTATTTGGTCGTCAAGGATATAATTTTCATAAAAATCTTTCTACTCGCTAAACTGGAGCTCTAAACCGGTATAGGTAAACTTTTGAATTATTGATTTTATATTTTTTGCTGTTTAACATTCCTTTTCCAAAAGATTACGGGTCTATTTTATTTCAGATCGTCTTCAACCTGTGTCCTTTGATCAGTTAAATTTTGGATGCCAAACTGGTTGTAAGAATCGTATCATTTGAAGAGGGGGGGGGGGGGGGAAACTCAGTCAACCTTTTGATATCCCTCGCCGTCAAGATCGTTGAACTGATAAAAATAATTTCAAGTGGATCCTCTTGAATTGACGCATCGAATCGTGAAGTAGGTAGTGTGTGTGTGTGGACTGAGAGTGATAGTTTTGAATATTTCAGGGCATGTATCCATTGTACGTGGCAGGGGGTTCGTTGTTGTGTGTGTGTGATCAGTATGTGGGAGGATATGTAGTCCCCACTAGCCCCCTCCACTACTTGTTCCCGTGATTTACGAGGACTGTCTCGTTTTTGACGCGATGCCAATTACACACGCACGCATGCACGCACTCCAGGCATCAGGTTTAATCCTATATGTTCGTACTTTCCTGGCTTATCTTTCTGTCACGTGCGGAGCACGGTGGCGCTTATCGTTTTTTGATTTGATTTTTCACCACGTCTTACTACCCGTCCGTGAAATACGCACTACTTTACGTGTTTAATTAATCGTAGAGTAAGGATTTAGAAGGCAAAATTTAGAGGAAATATACCGCCCTTTTCGTGTAGAGGATATGGCGAATCATATAAGGAAAAGAGCGTCTACAGTAAACCCGGCCGTTGGATGTTTGTTGTATGTATCTTGAAGTTAAAGAATATTATCACCAGATGTTTTTATATAACACCTTTTCACTAAATTAGTCGAAGTAACCACGACTTCAAACTAATTTAACTGTTGAACAGACCCAGCACGCAGTCCTTCATTCATAATTTCGTCACCGTGAAAAAAGAAGGGAACACCATTTTCATGAATGATAAAATTTTAGTCCTCTAATGGTAGACAAATTCTGTAACCTCACTTCAGTAGGTGGACGATTATATTTGAGTGAGCCGATAACTGTTTGTATAGGCATTATTTTTGTAGGGGGGGGGGGGGGAGTTTGAATTTCTGTATGAAAGGTAAGAATAGGGCTAGGAGAATTGTATCAATATTTATTTGGCTGCTTCAGTGGCAGTATAGTATAAGGCGTCATTCTCGTGTTAGACTAGACTGCTGATGACAGAAAGATCGGTGCTCTAATCCCGGATGGGTGTACAAAGGTGTTTTTCCAACATATTTTTCCACTCTCCCTATATGTAAATGCTGGTACACTTCATCTAAATTCAATCTTCACCATCCCAACTCATTAGAGTAACTAAAAATATTCACTTGGAGATTAACATAAAAACAGTGAACTTAACCAATTTTTGTGTCCGGTAGGATTTGAACCCAGACTACTAAATATAAATAAGAGACGGATTGTCTTTATGTCCAACCCTTTTGATTTAAATAGTCGTTAACTTGGGATAAAGAATATTGTCGATAAAGTAACTTATCTTAATTAGAGTCTTTCTACATAAATTAAGTCAGCAAATCTTTTGAACTTTGGTCGTTTGTTTATATTATTGGTGAATTTATCAGCAAATGGATAATGTGATCCCAAATAGTAAAAAGCTTAATTTAATATAAAGGGAAGTCACATTCTCAGTGATTTGATTCTAGTTCATTATTAAAATATATTATTTATATGAAAGGTTAACTCATTATTCAGGTTGAAAGTTTCCTATCAATGTTTATGTTTGGCCTGTAATTTACTCGGTTAATATTACCATAATATAATTCTGATAGTAATAAAAATTACTAAATTGAATACAACTTATTTAATATGTTCATACTTCAGAACACATGATATTAATCTGTCACACTAGATAGATAGTATTCATACCTATAAAATAACAATATTAATATATTAAAATTTTAGCAACGCTGACTACAAAAAGTAAAAGTTTTTTTTTTCCCAAAGGGGTTCTTTCTTTCAGATTCTTATTCTATTTTTCACGTCATGTATGAAAATATGGGCACATCAAATTCACAAATTAAAACCAAACTCTAAAAATATGTTAGGCACCAATAAATCAATAAATGACAAATCAGTATTTATTAAGGTATCATAAATTCTGAAGGCCTCCTGTTTGTCATCAGGAAGGCCGGTCACGTTTTCGACATTATTTGTTGTCTCATTGATTTTTTTTTTCTGGCTATATTTAAGAAGTTGGCCTCACATTTCAACAACGACGCCCTATTTCAGAAACAAAGCTCTTGTCTCGTAGGCAAGTAGGCACACTATATACGTGTGGGCTTAAATAAATCACCTTGGATTTGTCATTCATTAGGCTATTCATATGTCTTTGGAACTCGCATACATATTAACAAATGGATTAAATTAATATATGACTTACAAAACTAACTGAACATTAGATAAACCTAACACTAAGCACATTGAGGTGGTTCTGTGGCTAGAAAGAAGCACAATAACTTTAAGCTACGGTTATTTGAGATATTTAATCGTTTCTTAATTCAGAATGTGAAATTTGTGATGGTTGAAAGTAAATATCCTCTACAGCTTACCTTTTTACAAAGGTAATCATTTTTCTCTACTGAGCACTTTTTCGTCCCCTTTTTCATGGTTGTGTTCATTGCAGCTAGCTAAAATAACATGATCGGCTACAATTTTTTTTAAATCATAGTAGCTCTTGTACAAGTCCACCGTTGTAGGCCTACTCTGTCCTCAAGTATTTTGGGAAAATGGAACTTAAAGGCATTAACGACATAGCGTTTATTGTCTTTCGATCTACATGCACTCCTTGATGTTCTATATATACTTACTAAAAGAGTTATCCTTAGCAGAACAATTGAGGTTGTACCCTAAACCCAATTTCAACAACTGTTTAAAATAACCCGGACCCAATTCAAATAAATGAAAAGGTAAACAAAACAAGTAGTTTGGGACTCAATTCAATGTCATCCCATTATTTATTTAGTAAGTAAAGTTTGTTATTGACGTCATTTAACCACTAGTCAGTGTTAAAATCCGGTTTAGCATATTTTCCAAAAAATATTACATGTCATATTTAGTGAGATATTTCACGTCTGTTCACAATATATTGAGGTTCTGTTCTTCCCTTCGAAATGTGTCCAAGATGCAAAGTTCATTGCAAGTGGGCGAAGGAAATTTGAATTTCAACTTGAACATTTTGGAGCTTCGCAAACCCCTACTAGCCACACACACACAATTAAATAGGTAAAATATTGTTATTTTATTAGCTTTAAAAGTCAAGTTTTGACACTTATGGGAGGGAACAGCATACGAGGCCTTTCTTGAAAACTCTTTAACACCTTTAGTAGAAACCTAAAGGATGAGCTAATGTTAAAAGAAGACCAAGCCCCCAACTTGTATCAAAACGACCTCAGCGACTTATTGTTGGCTACCCTCACCACTCAGCCATGGAGAAGTTGGGGTTAACACACCTTGGGAAACAGTTAGAATCAACTCTATGCCTATGTAATTGATATAACCGGGAAGTACTTGTGAAAACCCCGTGCGTGGGCTTGAAAGGATGATTTATACCGTATTTTTGCACGACTATAAATTCGTCCAGCTGTCGAAAACGTGCTGGTTTGTTAGAGTGGGTGGGGTTGAGTACCATTTTAGGGGGGCATAAGAGTGGGGGGAGGGGTCACTGGGGTATGGGATTTACTGAGGGGGAGGGGGAAAGAGGAGCACAGAAGTATCTATTTAAAATTCCGCTAGTGTTGTTTTAGGGACGTTTTGATGAGTATTTCGGGGGTCTGTTTGTGTGTGTGTTGGGATGGTTGGAGTCGACATGACCAGGGGAATAGCAAATGAGTCGGACACGGGTAGCACGTGGTGGACTGGTAAGGGCTGCCAACTGATGCGGAATGTTACTATCGGGTCGATGATGAGGGCACTAAGTAAATTTGAGTCGAATGGTCACGACAGTTGGGATGAAGGTTGTGGGTGATGGTAGGTCGTTATTTATAGGTTGGTTTTAATTTGGATGGCTTTGAACCTCCTGTAGGGAGAAAGACTAGGAAAGGAAGGGTTGACAGGTGACAAAAACAGGGTAGATATGTGCCATCAAAGGAAGAAAATGTTTCGTTTAGTAATGGTTGGATGTAGTATTCAGCTAATGAAATTGGATTTGGAAGATATATTTATCATTTAAAACCCCAGCCTACTCTTAAAATAGTTGTTTATTTGGAATTGAGCTACCTGCATATTAAATTATTGGTGCCATTGAATGTGTGTGATTCTTAAGGTTGAGCTAGATTATAATTTATAAATTTGAACGTGTATAGAACAAAAGACTAGCTTTGTTCTTAAACATGTAAGTTATAATTTAAAAAAAAACAGTAAAAACTATTCAATTTTTTTAGATGTAGATTAAGGTCTGAAACTTTTTATCACTATAAAATATAGGCCTACTTAAGTCTGTCGAAATCTAATTAGTTTAACGCTTTAAAACATTTGGATTCGATTTATGGCAGGTGCACACACATTACTATTAAATGTTAGACACAACAGGCCTACATAGAAAGATAAAGTGATGATACGCCATTGATCACGTGGTCTATGGTGTCAAGCTCGCAAACACTGAATTGCCGGTGAATCTTTAACCGGGTGCACTGGTTTTTCACAAGCGATTTATTATTGTGGTTTAAATATTCTAGGTACACGTTATTTCAATTATTCTAAACTACTCTTCCAGTCCAAACTCCTTAGATATACAGATATACGCCATTAATAACATTGATAGTAAATATACCGGTATCCATAAAAGTTTTGAATTATGCCACATAACTTTTCTACAGTATTTAAATGATGTATCATCTCCTACCATGCACAGGTTAGTTGGCTACTGTAGTCTCCTTTAAGGTAAGCGCCCACTGGGTCGTTATCGCACGGACCGCACGGACGGAACGGAAAGTACAACTAATTCGTAGCATTATTTGTTACCAAGATGCGCCCACTACGTCGGTACCGCCGGCAACGGACTCTCCGCCGTTCCGCCATCCGACAGAAAGTCCGGGCGAGTGAATTAAAATCAAGTGCGGGCCAGAATTTTTGGCGTCATTTTCAACCAGATCAGGAAATAATGTGTAGTATTCGCCAAACATAAGTCTTTTCCTGTTGATGTGAACCCAGAATTGTCGTTTCGTACATTTTCTTCTTTCCTCTTCAATTAAAAGGCAACTAAGAGCTAAACATTCTTCATCGCTTTCCATATTTAAATATTACGGTGAAATATCACTCACAAAAGCACAAATATAAACATTAAAAAAATACAACAATAACAGAAATGCAAACATTACTTCCTTGAGCTTTCAAACGAGAAGCTCACCTTCTGGCTCAAGAGCAGCTGAGCAAACTTAGTTTCCATCCGTGCCGTCAGTGCGGATAGTGGGCGCACCCCCCTAAAATGTGCGGTCCGTGTGGTACGTTCCGTCCGTGCGGTACCGACCCAGTGGGCGCTTACCTTTATAGAGCTGTATTTTCCCTTCCACTGTTCCAACTCTATTCACGCATACAGTAGACAGCGTGTGTAGTCCTCTGTATACAGGTTTGTTTGTTCTTACACAATGTTCCAACTTTTATCACGCACACAGTAGACAGCATATGTAGTCTTCTGTATACAGGTTTGTTTATTATTACACAATGTTCCAACTTTTATCAAGCACACAGTAGACAGCATGTGTAGTCTTCTGTATACAGGTTTGTTTATTCTTATACAATGTTCCAACTTTTATCACGCACACAGTAGACAGCATGTGTAGTCTTCTGTATACAGGTTTGTTTATTCTTATACAATGTTCCAACTCTTATCACGCACACAGTAGACAGCATGTGTAGTCTTCTGTATACAGGTTTGTTTATTCTTATACAATGTTCCAACTTTTATCACGCACACAGTAGACAGCATGTGTAGTCTTCTGTATACAGGTTTGTTTATTCTTATACAATGTTCCAACTTTTATCACGCACACAGTAGACAGCATGTGTAGTCTTCTGTATACAGGTTTGTTTATTCTTACACAATGTTCCAACTTTTATCAAGCACACAGTAGACAGCATGTGTAGTCTTCTGTATACAGGTTTGTTTATTCTTATACAATGTTTCAACTTTTATCACGCACACGATAGACAGCATGTGTAGTCCTCTATATACAGGTTTGTTTATTCTTACACAATGTTCCAACTTTTATCACGCACACAATAGACGGCGTGTGTAGTCTTCTGTATACAGGTTTGTTTATTCTTATACAATGTTCCAACTCTTATCACGCACACAGTAGACAGCATGTGTAGTCTTCTGTATACAGGTTTGTTTATTCTTATACAATGTTCCAACTCTTATCACGCACACAATAGACGGCGTGTGTAGTCTTCTGTATACAGGTTTGTTTATTCTTATACAATGTTCCAACTTTTATCACGCACACAGTAGACAGCATGTGTAGTCTTCTGTATACAGGTTTGTTTATTCTTATACAATGTTCCAACTTTTATCACGCACACAGTAGACAGCATGTGTAGTCTTCTGTATACAGGTTTGTTTATTCTTATACAATGTTCCAACTTTTATCACGCACACAGTAGACAGCATGTGTAGTCTTCTGTATACAGGTTTGTTTATTCTTATACAATGTTCCAACTCTTATCACGCACACAATAGACGGCGTGTGTAGTCTTCTGTATACAGGTTTGTTTATTCTTATACAATGTTCCAACTCTTATCACGCACACAATAGACGGCGTGTGTAGCCTCCCATAGAGCGATGTGTTTTTCCCCCTTCACACTGCGATCTTGATGGCTGCAAATTACAAGCTTCAACGTCCTTCAAACTGAAGGTTGAAAATAGGTAAAGATTAAAATGAAATGAATTCATAACTTAGAGTGTGAACCGCATCTACGCCAAATATTTCAGTGTTTAGCTTCTAGAGCCATTACTCTCTTCCCAAAAATATAATGGAAGAGGGTAAAGAAGGTGAATTTAAAATATCTAAATACTTATTCCCCCAGATTGAAGGCTATTTTACTACTTAATTTATGGAGAAAAGTTTTAGAGTCTAGAGGTGACAGGCAAATCGTAGCGATAGATCAAACATGTGGCACCCACATACCTCACCCCTTTTTTTTCTAAGGACACTCGGACGAGATTCGAACCTTAACCGCCCCTGTCCATGGCAATTTAATTAACATATGAGCCTCAAGCCTTAGACCACTTGACCACTGATGCAGGTAGATAAATTAGAATAAGGGATTAAAAATCCGAAAGGGCATCCCAAAAAATAGAACGCATCAACTTGTTATCTTTTCTGATTTGTCTCCGGCTGGTTGATCGAGGTTCTAATCCCGTCCAAGTGTACATAGTGATTTTTTTTTAAATGGTTCCCCATTTTCACTCAACACAAATGCAGTTACACTTGAATACAGGGTCTAGAATACATCAATGTTCGCTGAGCACGCTGTGAGTGGTACCTCAAACGGACGTCGTATCATCTTGTTTTTGTTGGTACCGTTACGGAGTAGCAGTAGATCAGCTGATAGGGGTGATGGCGGCCAAATGAAGACACTACCTCTCTGTCTGCTCTCTCAGCTGATGTAGGGGTGGAAACGTGCCCAGCGGGGGTGGCTGGGGTGATGTTAGGGGGTGTAGGCTGCAGAAGGGAGGCAGGACCCAGGGGTTGAAAGACCAGGCCAGTCACCACCAGGGGTTTCGGAGAGGGGTCGTCGGCTGCATGGCTGGCTCGCTCTAGGTCGAAGGGGTGGAAAAGTTTTCAAATGAACATCTCTTTCTTTCGGTCTGTTTGTGTGTGTGTGTGTGTGTTTTTTTACCTACCTTTCTTAATGTTCTTGTTAAGTTGTTCTTCGTCACGCAACGTTGCCAAATCTTTGACTAGAATATTGTCTGTTTTATTTTTACAAACCTACACCATTTCAACAGGGCAAAGATGATTATTGATCGTATTTATATTTATGTTATTTGAGTAACTTACTTGTTTAGGCCTACTATAAACATACCTATTTCCATAGTATCATAGATGAACGAACAAACAATACTAAATTGTTATATGTATCAATTAGAATAAAAACCAGAACCCCTAAGACTTATACTCAACTACTCTAACCACATGGGCTCAAAAAATAACCATTTAATATAATCTATTAATAATATCCTGTGTTTAATATAATATAAACATTATTAGACTAATGTTACTAGCATCAACTATTACAGAATTATTGGCCTAGACTTACGATTCACCTTGGAGTTTATATGATTGAAGGTTTTTTATTTGGTGAGGCTACCTTTTCAAGTTAAGGTGAGAGTGTTGGGGACGCGGGACAAGGCCAGTGTTTTTGCAGTTTTTATGTCAAAACATTTTTTATTCAAAAGAGATCAAATATTGATTCAGTAAAAATATAAGAGTTAAATTTTCTTCGCATGGTGTGACATCAAGTTTTTTTGAAGGGTGTCCATGAATTTAATGAAAAATTCTTCTATTCACTTAGAAGTTTCTCATCTAATGCCACTATACTCTTGACACACAATTCGACAATTTAATCTCACCATGTAAGGAAAATTAAGTTTAAAATAGGTCATTTTATCTATTTTAACAGGAAAAAAAGTTTTGCTATAAAAACTACAGAAACACTGGCCTTATCTCGCTTCCCCTACACTCCCACCTGAAGGCTATGTGAAGAAACTATTTCTTCCAGTGTCTTTGTTCTACGTAACTTGTTTATGTCTGTTTGCTCTCAGAATATGGTTGATTTCCTTTACGACGATGATAAAGGTTTTAAGATAGTACTTTCCGGTCCACTGCTTCCCAGCTTCATGGCAATTAAATGAAGGTGATAATTAGAGAGTTTAATACCGCCAGTTTGCTTTCTTGTTATTATTTAGGCCTACTTATTTCTTGAGGTTATGTTTGTATGTTTTAGGCTATTTGAAATGGGTTTTATTTTAATAGGAGGAATTTCCTAAGTAGACCTAAGTTTTGGGCCCTACTATTGTATACTTAAAATTAAGAAAAATATTACCTGCTTTGGTGGCCGAATGGTCTAACGCGCTACTCTCTGTTAAGACTAGACTTCCGATGACGGGTAGATTGAGGTTCGAATCTCTGTCGGTGTACTGAGGGTGATTTTTCCTAAATGGTTTTCCACTCTCCTCCACTCAAATGTGGAAACACGTCTCTAAATATAACCTTCTAATTATAAAACTATTAGCGTAATTAATAAGAAGCGTAAAACCCAAACGTGTAGTAAGACTCGCTGCTAAAAAAAATATTTGTTCAACTGGAGGAGTTGGTAAAGCCTTTTCCTTTTCGATGTATCCGTTCACATCTCTAGAACCCTTTAAATGCCTTTTTAAAGCAAATAATAAAGTCAAGTTAAATTTTTATAAAATTATTATAATATTTCTCTAAATAGTTTTCTTGCTAGTCTATAAGAAAAATATTTAATGAGAATTTGAGATTTGATTTTCTATACTTTTATATAAGTTGTAAATCAAAACCGTTAATATATATTTCTTTTTGTTTGCTTATTACTGAGATTAATAATATTTGTTGATAATAGGACACCTTCGCCTCAATTTTTACTTTCTCGCTATCTTACAGGTAGGAAAGTATTTGTATCTTCAAAAAAATCTAGTTCGAGATTTTGATAATGTTGACGTTACATAACCCCTGAATCCAAAAAAGGTTGTTTTTGAATTTCCGCCTGTCTGTACCTCGGACTAGAGCTTAAACTATTTTACCGATCGGGCTAAAACTTTGTATCTAGGGTTTTCATAAGATTTCCCAGAGGCGTTTTCGGATTTGGATATCCAACCCTATAAATTAAGGGTAGTTTACTGAAGGGCAAAAAGAGAAAAAATCGATTACTCAAAATAGGCTCTGACGATTTTGATTAAATTTCATTTATGAACATATATAAATATATAAACAAAATGCTACCCTCAATATTTCGGCGAAATGACTTTAAGGGTTCCGGTCTGAAAAGTAAATTAATATTATTTATCATATCTCCGTAAATCTTTGATAAATGAAATTACTTATCATTGAAAATATGTATGTACTATTTATAATACAAATATTTTATTTGGAAAATATATTAATACAATTTTGTGAGCTTTTGTTGTAAAGAGATACTACTACTTAAGTTTTAACGCAATCATTCTCCAATGCCATAGAGTAATTAAACATAAGTTCTAGCTTCAAAAAGTTTTTTTTTCCCCTTTAACCTCCTGGCAGAAATGCTTGTACAACAATGATCCACCTCCATTTTAGTCTCAATAGTCAATATTTACATTTTCATTGGTCAAAATTTATAAATGAGGAATTTAGTAACAATACGTTGACATGAAGATGTAGCAACACCTAATAAAATCTCAAAATTTTAACCGAAGTCGAAATTTTAACACGAAGTGTTGACCCTTGTGGACCCAACATCGATCATTTTTATTGGTCCAAACATACAAATGAGGACATTTTCTAAAAATAAAATTATAAAATTTAAAACCGGGACTCAAAAAATTTTTACTTAAGTATAGTGCAATTTATGCATGGGTTTGCTCGTGTTATTATTTAGTTTCACATATATTACGAGTTTTGAGTAAATATCTCCATTTTTGAGCAAGAGAGCGAGTAAAGTCCGTGCGGAGTTCCGTATCATTTATTTTTTCAGCACCATGTCTTCTTACCTATAGCCTACAACTGGCCATACGTATTTTAATTTTTCTTGAGCATCACGGTGGTTACGGGTTATACGCCTATGTACTAATTATACTAATGGGTTAAGTATTTAATTTAGAGGAAAGGCACCATCACTTGCGTGGAGTTAGAGTGGAAGACTATTTAGGAAAATCACCCCGGTGCACCCCTCCGGGATTAAACCAGATATCCCTGTCTTCGGGAGTCTAGTCAACACAGATTAGCGCGTTAGACCACGTGCCACCGAAGCTTGTACGTATTATTTACTAACTACGATACGTGTTAGAGATTAACGTTGTTGAACCCTAAGTGTCCTATTTTCATGTAGATAGAGCGTAAAACCATTTAGATAAAACTATCTTTAGGACACCCAATCAGGATTTGAACCCTGGTCTCCCCGTCATTGGCAGTCCATTCTATTGCCAAAACAAGCCTATAGTTAAATCCTAAAATGTAAATTATTTACAATTTTATCTAACACCATTAATTACCTCCATTTTTCCGTTGCAGATAGTAAACCTATGATTGTGTAAGACTGTTAGTAATGGAATTGATTTTAAATTTACTAAGCTACTGGGGAGTTAGATAAAAGTTAATAGGCCTAATTATAGATTCAGGAGTAGGCTAATTAGGTTGTGTGACAACCGTGAATGACTTGCAAGAGACGCATGCAACGGAAACTGGCCAGGTTAGTTCCAGTGGTATCACAAAAGGAAATTAAATTCGTCCCTTGCTGGTAATTAGATTCCACTTCTAGATGGTATTTTATCTCGTGTTCGCCCAAGTAATTGTAACTTTCACTGTAATTAGCAGTTATTTTACTTTTAACCACCTATCTAATAGATTTGTAAAAAATACCTCTCCATTGATAAAAATAAAATAAAATATGATTTAATTTAAAAATGGAATTCTGACAATAGTAATTTGGGAAAAATACTGTAACCTCTATTGAGCTATAAAAATGTATTAACTCTTAGAAAAAGTATTAAAATGTAAAACTATTGTATTTACTCCAGTCGCCGAGGTTTTTGTGTGGTGGTGGGGAGTGCTGGAGGGGTTGAAAAGGGACTGGGGTGTTATAAAGGGTATATATTCAGATTGTTGTGGCTAGAGCTAAAGTCCTCCCAACAAAAAAGGGCAAGGAGTATTTCTTAACATTGACACAAACCTGGAGTAAATTAAAGCTATTGTTTTTAATCATAATCGGATTTGTAGCTGCTATTAATTTTAGAAGACTACAGAATGACACATATAGGAATTACGGAATAATACAAAAAAATACGTTGATAATAATTTTATAGGGATAAGGGGTGTTGAGGACAAAACAGTCCCACCCGTCCACGGTACGATCGGGTTTGTTACCTTTCCTACCGGTGGTTGATTGTTTTTGATTTGAAGTATTTAACATGCACATGACTAATAAACTAGTTTAAATATATAATAGACACACAAAAAAAGCCAACCATTCGGCCGTGAATTCATCACTGTGATAGGAAAAACAACTAATGATAAATCTTTCGGCCTTGCCGAGAGTCAAACAAGGGACCCTTTCAGTAGACACACACGCTACCGACTGAGCTATGGTGTCGGACAAATGCTTGAATATTTAAATGTTGATATTCATAGCAAAGACTACAAAATATTTAAAAGATGAGAACAGAACAAATAACCACCATACGATTAAAAATGAAAGGTAAATTAGTGAGAAATTAATGGCTTAGGATGGGAAGGAGATGGCGTGAGGAAAGAAGAAACGAAATTGAAAGCAGAAATTCGGGATGGATTATTACATGACATTGAAGACGAACAAGACGGCGACTGAGATTAGAATAAAGGGTGTAAAAGGGGTTGTGGAGGGAGGTACGTAGAGTAAGGAGGGTTGAGATAGGGGTATCCTCAACCACCCACCATTATTCTACGACGGTTAGCTCACCAAGTAATCAACTGATAAGTGTTATCTTCTCTTGATCCCCGTTCGGGCCCGGCTTAACACAATAGCAGCTCTTGCATGAGGTGGTCTCCGAGATTGGGTGTTCCAGAGCTTGACATGTTAGTGAACCATGATATAGGAGACCCGTGAACTCAATAACTGGGAGATTGGGAGGTAAACTGACAACGGCTGGTAATTTAGAGACAAAATTTTGGTGATATTATTAGTGACTTTGTAATGATACTGTTTTGGACCCCTCTAATATATTCAAAATGTCATGGATGAAGTGTATTTTTATTATAAGTAATATATGTTAAACTTGCTTTTAATATTTCATCCATGGAGAATCATGCGCTTTTAGAAGTAATGTCAATATACTACGTTTTTTCACCTTTTTTCCCCTCTAAAATATCAACTCCGTTGTATTAGACAGATCTTATTACGCTGGCTCCCTCTACCCAATAGGAAGCCAGTCTTCTAAACATGAAATCGCCAGGAGTCTTTCTATTAGTTAGTTTTGGCACTGTAGACAAGGGTCCAAGAAGCAAGGGGTAGGTCATATATAAACCGCTTGTGCGTATGAATAAACACAGTTCCGGTAGCATAAATCTAGAGAACGAGTGATAACATATTACAGTGCCAACACACAATAACACAGTTCTGGTAACTAAAACTACAGAGTGATATTAAAATTACAGTGCCAGCGCATAATATATACAGAACAGTGTAATATAACAAATCAGTGCCGGTCACAAAAATCTACAGAGTGATTTTAAAATCACAGTGCCACTAACTTAAATCCATGGAGTACACAGAAAATGTTGAAGAGTAAAACCACAGAAAAACAAGTTTAATTTTAACAAAAACTGTATCGCTTAAAATCATATCTTCAGTGCCGAAAGTGAAATCATCTGAATAAATTGTGTGCAACATTGAAAGTCTTATTTATTTTCACTAAAATAAAAATCTGAAGTAATCAGATCGCATAACCGCGCGAGTGCGCAGTAAGGCATTCTAGCGTCGTCATCATCGTAAAACCCCTTATCATTTTAATTGGCGCTCGATCACGGGGCTATAAATACCAATATTAAACCGTAGCATCTTAACTTTTATTATTTAGTAATAATAATTAAAGTTAAGGCTTAGATAGAATGCTCTGAAAATTACAATAAAAAAATATTTAAAAATGTGATTTAATGAATTAGGCACTTTCAAAATTGTCAGATGTATTAAGTGACATAAAAATTCAAAAAGATTGATTATAATTTGCTTTTAATTATCAGCAAATTGTCAGATTTAAAATTTTCAAAAAATTAATATAGCATCATCAACTGAACTAGAACATAAGTGGACGACAAGTGTTTTGTACATATTTTTTACATGTAATACTTGTATTTTAGACTTGTCGTCAACTTATGCTTTAGTTCAGTTGATGATGCTATATTAATTTTTGAAAATTTTCATCTCTGACAATTTGTTGTTCATTAGAAGCAAATTATAATCAATATTTTTAAATTTTAATGTCATTTAATACAGCTAGCAATTTTGAAACTGCATAATTCATTAAATCATTTTTTTTGTTTTAGCTATTTCCAGAGCATTCTATCTAAGTCTTAACTTTAATTATTACTACTCCTTACTTTAAACTACTCTAGAATGTTTTCTAAACTGTTAATAATAATAATAATAATAATAATAATAATAATATAATAATAATAATAATAATAATAATAATAGTTATAATAATAGTTATAATATAGTTATAATAATAGTTATAATAATAGTTATAATAATAGTTATAATAATAATAATAATAATAATAATAGTTATAATAATAGTTATAATAATAGTTATAATAATAGTTATTATAATAATAATAATGATAATAATAATAATAATAACGTTAAAGCTCAGCGTAATTTCAGATGTGTTGTGGGTTTTTGTGCCAGTCTACAGCTTCAAGATTTTTTTAGAGACCTCAACAACATTTTTATGCATACACACACTAATGTGACATCGCTATTGAAAGAGTGATAACTTGCTATAATAATCTTCAAATTAAATGCTTTTATTTGAAAATTAAAAACATAATTAAAACTGATCTTTTAAATCTCAATAAATTGCAGTCGAAAGAAACTATCGTATTCTGAAATTACGCTATCTTTCTCCTTTAATATTTTTGAAATTTAAAATGTTTTGGAGCATAATTCCTGTATAATCTTAATTTTTGTTAGTGATGAAAATTTAAATTATTATTACTTGGTATCTTTAGCATACATATTACTAAACTGCTGTTGCGAAATATAAAAATTGACCTTTACGAGTATTTACTGATGCAAGAGGGTGGTCTCCTTGAAATTCACCCGAGTACATACTTTTCTCCCATTGTTATTTATCAGACATTTGGTTATATACAAAATCTGGAGTTTTTCTTAGTGAATTATTAGTCAAATATCAATGGTCCTCAACATATACGTTAAATTGTTTTCCATAACATTGCAAAATGTTAAGTAAGTTCCCATAAAATATTATTTAAAAAAAAAGTTGATTGCTATCAAATTCTCTTTAACACCCTTAACGGAAGGAACTTTCCTGAGCTGCTCGTATATTTTAAAATACAGCTTCACCTAGAAAATATTATCATACAAAGGGCCTTTTAGAAGAAAAAAACACATCGGAGGTTTTTCAGCCTTGAGTGATAACACTGTATAAAATTATTAGTGTTATTTTACATGTATTGATTATATCTATCATAAGTGAAAGCTGCAGATATGACTTGACATAAGAATACGTGAAAGTAGATCTAGAATTTTTTTCTATCTGTCAAGATAGGGCCCTTCTATGAAAATTGGACTCTATTAGGTTAGCGTCTTGGCCCCAACGGAATCTTTATCTTAGTCGCGAGGAAAACCGGTTTGGTATTAAAGTGTCTGTAAAATCTATTAAAATAAGTAGATAAACAAACCTAAGCTTTATCAGTCAATGTTACCGAATTTTCGTGGCATCTCACAGCACTGGAACTTTGTTGGGGCCGTGTTTTGTTTTTTGTGTCTCCGAGTGCTGATAAATAATGCATGATATGGGAGGGGAGACCCTTGCCGCTTTAACTAGCTATAAAATAAACCGGGGTAGCTAGCTTTCCTCTGGAACTAGTTTCCGCATTCACTTCGATAGACACTATGAGGGCCTATTTGACTTTCCTCTTAACGCAGAGTAATCTATATTTTGAGTAAATCCTGCTATATTTTGTAGAATATTAATGAGTAAACCATGTACTAAATTAGTTTTTATAATTTTTTGAATCCCGTGAAACTAAAGAAAGAGAGCGATTGTTACTTTATATGTTTCCCGATATCTTTTTAATAAATCGAAATCAATAGTAAACTGAAAAAACTTGAAAATAATTACAATTTGACTTCAAATTAAAAAAAGTATTAGGCCTAAATATCCAAATATGATAAACGTTTTTGTAATTAGTTAAAATTGACTTGAGATTTCAAAATGTACTGAGCCAAAATATTTAACTACAATTAGCTTTTGATATAAAAGTTTTTGTAAATAATTGAGAGGGTGCTTGAAAAAACTGAGGACAAGATTTGGGGTGTGCAATGTGATAGCATGGACCAGATATTTGCATGGCAACAAACTATTGAGAAATGTATAGCATTGAGGAAGAAAGAGTATTGTGCTATTGTTGATCTGGAGAAAGCGTACAAACGGATGAATAGGAGTATATTATGGAATGTTCTTAAACAGTATGGTGTGGATGCATGGCTAATAAATACAATTGTAGTGGTGTATGATGGACGTAAACCGTGAATAGGATGGATGAAACTTTGAGCGAATGGTTTGTTACTGAACATGGTGTTTAACAAGGTTGTGTTTTGTTCCCATGGTTGTTTAATGTATTCATGGAGAAGTGAATCAGGGATGCTTGTGAGGACGCGTTTCGTGTGCAAATCGATAGTTTAACCTAAATATGGAAGTGCTGCAATATTAAAATGACGCCGTATTAGTGGCTAAGAATGAAAGTGACTTGCAGAATGCATTAAATCTTTAGAATTTGACAATAGGCATAATGCATTAAATCGTTTGAATGTGACGACAGGCAGAATGGATCTTCGTATAAATGTATCCAAAATTAAGTGATAGTTTTTGATAAGGATGGATCAGGAAATAATTGTAAGCTTAGTATAAATGAAAAACTGTTAGAACAAGTGAATGATTTTGTGTATTTGAGCAGAATTTTCTGTAAAAATACAAGGATAGATGGTGAAATATACAGACGTGGAAATGCATCTCGTGGATTAGTTGAATGTATGTGGAATGTATGTAATGAATGGTTGCTGAGGGGCTGCTGTTTGAAAGGGAATCAAGAGGTCGATGTGAAAGAAGCGTGTAGCGTTGGTTTGGGCATGTTGAGAGGATGAGTGTGGATCGATGTGACGATTCACGTATATGAAGGTAGAATATGTGGATCAAAAGGAAGAGATAAGTAAGTGGAATGGATTGGCTAAGGAATTGTTTTTTGAGGAATATACACAGTTTTTTGCCTACCTCGTAAGGAACGGTGTGATAAGTTATATTAGTATGCATGAAAATAATTATTTTAAATTAAAATATATTAAATTGAAGTAATTTGTCTGGTCCAAATTTAAATAAGAAAAATATGACCTACGTTTATATTTTAGTACCGCGTACTCGTTCGGGCTATACGCTTTTTTATTATAAGTTATTAAATCATATCGATGAATGCAACGTGTTTTAATTTATATAAATAACATATAACTTTTATACATTTTTTTATCTAATTGAAGGTGCACACATTTTCTATTGGGTGGCCGTTCCAGTGTGACAGGGGTTTTCAGGACTAAATTCATTCCAAGACGATCATTAATCACGACCATTAATTTCACAGGAAATGTTTATATTGGTGTATATTGAATTACTTTTATTCAATGTTACAATCCCTTACGCTATTTATTTAGTGTTATGTGTACCTTTCTAAATTGTTACTTTACAGGTATTGCTATGTTTATACCTATATTTATAAATCCTTCTTTAAATACCCAAATAATAAACTATAAGTGTCTTATCAGGTCTATATTCGCAGTATATCAAGTTTCTTACTATCTGAGCACGTTCCATTGAGTCGCACAAGAAATGCCTTAAAGATATTAACATCGTGAAAGGACTTAGGCCTAACTTTATTAAAATGAATCTCCAAACAAGTTTATATTGTTTTTATTTCCTTACCTTACCTGTAATGTTAAATTATAAATTATGGATCTATAGCATCGTATCTATAATATTCCCCACCAAGATAGTAAATTAATCAACTCTACAATAACTTTCGACTATTTTTAAATTGTCCTTCTCAAAATAATGTGTTGGTATTGGACTGGGTACTCTTGAACTGTCTAGACACATGTTGAGTGAAGAAAATTAAGATTGGTGGCGCCAATAAAATGCAAATGGGCTTTGTTCCTCCCCCCCTCCTCCTCCCGCATATTCTTCTTTTTTTTATTAAGTCCTTGTATTTGTGTAGACTTATAAAGGTACTTATAGGGTTTAAATATGATAGTTTTAGTTTTTATTATGCGTTAAAATTTGAAACATGTTAGGAAAATTAAGTGTCGGGAGAAATCGAGAAGACACACATTTAAGTAAATAAACCACACATTAGCTTACACTGAGAACTAAAATTCGAGTGAAACCTGCTTCGGTGGCTGCATGGTATAGGGTATCACTCGTGTGTTTGAATAAACTGCCGAGGTTTTCCACTCTTACTCCACCCAAATGTGGGTACACTTCCTCTAAACTCGATCATCCTCATCCCTACCTATTAAGACGCTGTGTTAAATAACATTATAATGTGTTAAACTGTAACTACAAAGTATTTAATTTGTAACGTATATTTATTGAAATATATATACATTTTTTCTAATTATACATTTTTGAAGCAAGTTTTAGACTGTTAATTATGATATAGTATAATAACTGTTTCGGCAATAATCTATTTTGTATCGTGTTTACGCCAGTCCTAGAAAATATGTTCAATGGTAGCTTCAAAATTTTGTTACTCAATTAAAATTTAGCAGACTCATTGAACTCACAATGGTACTAAAGTTTTCTGAACCATTAATCCCACCTTCCAACCATTCGCTACTGACGTAAGACCAGGGATCAATTCACTGTCGAAAGAGTTGGGTGTAATTTTCCGACATGTGATTCCAAAACACGAGACTTATAAGCCTTCCTTTACACACATGCAAGTGCACATTCTATACTACCCTCCTCATCCCTACCCCATGAATACACACACACACACACACAGGCGGCGGCCACATGATCTAAGGCATCAGTCTTGCAATAGTTGGTGTTGTGTTGGGGAGCTCAAAGTTTGAATTTCGACTGGGTTGATCCAAGATACGTCTGTCTCATGTAATTTATCACTTAGTATTTTTTTTAAATCCTATACCCACACTAATATGGGTACACTTACTTTAAACTAATGAATCCCGTTATCCCTATCCTTTATATTTAGGAGCTAGTAACTCTGGTGTGAAAATATATTGATAAAAAAACGCCCTTTAAAATAGGCTGTTCATAACACATATGTTAAAATGTAGGTCTTATTAGTTAAAATTATTTTTCCAAAAAGCACAATAATAATTAAAAAATTTTTTTTAAGTTGTAGCATATAGTATAGTTTTGTGTTTTTTTAGAAGATTCATAGACATAGTCAAAAGCATTGATACGTACGTAGCCTACCCTCTAGTTTTAATCTCGGTAAGGACGGGATTTATAATATTTTGGTGCAAATGACGAGAGATTTGGAGTGCCCCTTGATTTAAGTCTTCAGAGTTAACCTTATTTGGAGCTATGCTTAGGTCTATATACAGAAAATATATGTAGCTACACAACATTATTATGTTTGACATAACTAAAACTAAACTTGGTGATACACGGACCTCACAGAAGCGTCCCAATCTCACCAATGCCTGGCCCAACACAGTTTTCATCCACTATTACATGTCTGTGAGGTCGGGAAAATTGAGCAAAGGGGCTTTTGGGGAGAGCGATGGGGGGGGGGGGGGGGAATAAATTAACGCTCTCGCAGGTAGAGAGTTTTGGAGCTCTCCTCGTAGAAGAGACCAATGGAACAGGTTTTATGCCCTAGGTTCTTGAAGATAAAACATGATTGGTATGAGGTGGGGGTGGTCGGGGAGAAAGGAGGGGTGGGGGAGAGTTGGTGGTGACGGTTGGACTCTCTTATGTTTTATCTTCTTTTCAGAAGCACTTACAGAAGTAGACTAGATATCACTTTTATACAACCAGTCGCTTTCAACTTGAGATGGATGGTTGAAAAACAAACAAAAAACTTATTTAAAAAAATGATCCAATTAGAAGTGGACATGATCTTTTAAAAGTTCTGGTATGGTACTTTCATGATACGATTCTCTGAGCTAATTGCACTTAAATCTAGTAGCTATAGCCAACTCAATACTAGTTATAACGGTTTTTTTTTGTTATATTATTATTATTTAGTACCGCCTCTTACTACCCGTTCGGGTTATACGCTTAAGTACGAATTACGCTAATGGATTAGGAATTGGGAAGGTTGAATAGAGGAAGTGAACCCGCATTTGCGTGGAGGGAGAGTGGAAAACCATTTAGGAATCAACCTCAGTTCACCCGACCGAGATTCGAACCTCGATCTCCCCATCCTCGGCATTCGGGCTCAACACGGCTAGCGCGTTAGCCAACTACGTCACCGAGGCGGGTTTTTTTGTTATAGGATTTAGCGCAAACTTTCTAAACACACTTCTATAATAACACTCACCCAGACCAATTATTGGTATGAATTTATATTCACAAAAATCCATTGATTAATACAAGCATACTAACCTCTTTTTAAGCACTCCTTAGGAGTAAACCGGATATATTAGGCCTAAAATCGCCTTAACTTACTAAAACAGTAAATAACTTGACTACCTGCTTCGGTTTCCGCATGGTCTAAGGCGTCACTCTCGCAATAGACTAGATTGCCATTGATAGGAATATCGAGTTTGAATCCCGACTCGGGTATTCTGAGTGTGATTTTCTCTAAAATGGTTTTCCACTTTCTTTCAACACAAATGTTGGTACACTTCTTCTAAATTCATCCTTCTTTGTCCCTAGCTCATTAGCATAGTTAGTACATATGTGTGCGTATAAGCTAAACAGGCGGTAAAAATAAATAAAAATAGCTTACCTGCTCACTAACCATTACACCAATTTAATACACGTTTATAATCCAATTAATTCAGTAAATTACAAAAGTAGGAATCAATTTGTTTTGTGCTGCGTCTTACTATTTATCCGATCCATCTACATATAGTTATGATAATGGGGTAGGTATGAGGAAGTTGGAATGTAACTAAAGTTGCGTGGAGGAAGTGAGGAAAATCACTGGGTGAGATTCGAATAGAGACCTCTCCGTCACCGGATCCGTAAACCGAACTAAACTTAAGTTGCCTCATGTGTTCATCGTACCACCTATGTGAGTGTGAGGTGAATTCTAATTAGTAGTAATCAATAAAATCCAACAAGTTTTTTTTAATTACAAAACTCGCATTAATAAAATAATTTTCAACAAAACTACAACATCATAAAAATAATATTATGCCTAAACAATGAAACAAACTTATAGTTTATCATAGTGAAGATTTATTTGATTTTTAACTAAATGACCTATTATTTTATATTTACCGTTTTTATTTTGTTCTCTCACCGTAGGACTCTCCATTGAAAAGACATTTGTCACTAATTTGATTGAAAGATGTTTTATGTTCTAGCTTTCAGAGGTTATAAAACAGGCCTCTCAGAGGATTCTTGGATAGGTATGTAGGAACACACACACAATAGGTTATGGATTAAAGAATGCGTTGTAATCATATCAAGTATTTCTTTCTTTTAACTAACAAAAGCTTGCAAACTTTTGTGCGACAGTTAATTTTAAACTAACAGCTACGGAAGAGTTGGATTTAAACTGGTTTTTAATTTAATTGTATAAAACGTAAAACCTTTACAGGAATACTATTTACCAATCAAAGTCACGCGTAATAGTTATACTTTTAGATGATTATTAACTATTTAATTAATTTTATCATTTATTAGGACTGGATAGTTTTATTTCTTGTGAAATGTCATTTTGTAGCTTTGAAACATTTTGTTATTGATATAGACTACTGTTTAAATTAATTATTTCCATATACAGCTTATATTTTTAGAAACTCTCAGTTTACTCAGCATAACATCACAAGTAAAATCACTTGAAAGTGGAAAAATAAAATGACACGACTGAAATAATAAACTATAGATTATCAATAGGTTTTGTCTATAACACAAATAAAACTAATTCAAAGTGCTACATTGAACAGCAACAAAATAAAAAGCCGCCGAAAACGGTGGCACTCTAGTCATAATACACGCCAATTTACCAGAACGATGCCAAGATGCTTAGGAAAACAGATTCATTGCTCAGTAAACGCCATGTATAAACGTTACCGGAGACATTAACCACAGTTTTATAACTTTCATTGGGCATAAAACACTTAACCAGCTATAAAACTTGAGTAATTTTATTTCGGACGCGGACTGGTATAATAAATTCTTCGCTTCGTGTGCACAATCCGAGGAGACACACGGTAAGCAGGTGCGAAACGTCTTGCTTGAGGCGTTATTATTTGTTTTTTTTTATATTTGTTTCCTGGAGTTCTTTTATACGACCGTTAACTTCTTTATGACTTATCATCAGGTTTTACAAGTTTAGGCAGCCCGAATTGTAAGGTCGGTCACACTGAAACGTTTTGAAGGTCTTTAACTTCGCACACCAGTAATTTGTAAACGATTTAATAAACTGTTTCACCTGCTTCGGTGGCCTCATGGCTTAAGGCATCACTCCCGCAATAGATCGTGCTTCTGAAGACAGGTAGATTGGGGTTCGAATCTGTTCGGTGTACTAAAGGTGGTGGTTTTTTTTTTTCAAAATAGTTTTCCACTATCCCTCAACGTTACACTTCCTACAAATTCAAAATTCCTTATCCTTAAACACTCATTAGTGATTAGTGTAATTAGTATATATGTGTATAATCTGAACAATTAATAAGACGCGGTGCAAAAAAAAATTTGTGACATAGTTTTTGGAATGAACAAACTACTTGTGAATATAATCATACTATAGGTTTAAAACAAAAAATCAATTCAAGTTTAAAGAGATGCTGTTTGTAAGTATTTTAAAGGCACGAGAGGGATCTAGATTAAAACAAAGTACAACGTTAAAATTAATATTTTGGTAAATTACTTTTACTATAGCCCTTTTAAATAATAAGGTTTAAATTATATAAATAAAAACACAATATAACCTATTTCTTTGAGGCTGGATGGAACTTAATTAATCAATCCTCATGCCAAACATACAGATCTATATATGTGCAGTCACGCTTAATAAATAATTCAAAACCATGCTTTTAACAATTTTTAATTATTAAATTACAGGCTTAAATATATTTAAACATTATTGGAACATTTACAACGTTTCTTGTACAACATATTTGGAGAAAAGAAACTAAATTCTAAGACGCGATTTTTACTTGTTTATTATAATATGATACAGAAGCACTTACAAAACTTAATATTTAGTAATTAACAATAGCTGCATTTTAATATGGTTAAAGATTTTGAGATAAAAATTATTTTTTAATGTGTGTCGTTGAGAATATTATAAGTCTACGCCTCTTTATAACATACATTTTCTATTAATTGACTTAGTCATATTAATTAAGTGACGTTTAAAGTAGCTTTCACCAATAAATTCTCCTAGAGCTCTTTCGTAAAAGCCTATTTCACAGCTGATTAACCGGGATATTAAACAAACAACTACACTAGAACTCGAAACTGTATCAAAGTGTAATTTATTTTTATTTTGGCAAAAACAAACATTGGGAACTATTTAATATGTGTGTAGTTTTGAAAAAAAAATTCAATTAAATACTTTTTAAAATCTAAAATTATAAAGATTTCTTGAGGCAAGAATTAATGTTAAGGACTCTTTAAATATATTTTATTTCAATGTTAATAATCCAATAAAAATTTTAGATAATTTTTTAAAAGTCAATCTTGAAAAAATACCTATCTTTTTAATGTCTCGCCTATATCTTACAACAACCCAAAAAATATTACAAACGCAACAAAGCGTGTAAAGACCGGTTATTTATCTGAGTGCTAATTAGGAGTTTATTTAATGTTTGCAGTAGCTTAAATACTAACTTGTGAATTCCTAAATAAAACTAGTTTTTATTTGGATGGACATACCTTATTTAAGCCTTCTCAGTAGAATGTTAGAAACCTTTTATGTCCAACTGATAGTCATGTAGGTAAATTAGGTCTATTCTATGGAGGTTTTGATTCGATCTATTTGAATATTTGTTTTGTAAAGTTATTAATTTCCTAAGTTAAGTTTATACAGTGCGGGACTCGTTCTCCAATATGAGGGATGAATGAATCCAGCGTGGACGGACGTACTTGAAGTAGAAATCGATATAATTATCGTCTTGAGCTTACCAACCGTATTTCAACCGGAGCTCGGAATTTTTAAGATATATTTCCATTTTAACACCTGGGGTTGAATTATGAAGTTCTGTCAATTCCAGTCAGAATGTCATTGCCAGTTGATGAACCCATGAATACAATGAAGGGCAGGGAGTCTTCTAACGGGTCGTGGTTGTATCAATCCCAAGTCCTTGGGTTCGGATCCTGACCGGGTCAGTATACAGCCAAATCACCCTGGATTCACATACATCAGTTTATATCACAGTGTTAGATCTATATATATATGTATTATTGTGTTTGGGCGCCAGATAGTTTCACGTCCCTATCAAACGATTAGACTGGTTTTGATTTAAATGGAAGATAACATAAATTAAATATCACAATTGAATATTAGGATTAATTTATTCCACACTTTGGCTCTGGTTACTAAAGTATGCATCTATTAAATAATGAACGTCTAGTTGTAGAGAATGCGTGAGTGTGTAAGACACGTCTGATCTATGATGTATATCGTGAGTGTGTAAGACACGTCTGATCTTATGATGTATGATCGTGAGTGTGTAAGACATGTCTGATCTTATATGTATGATCGTGAGTGTGTAAGACAGTCTGATCTTATGATGGTATGATCGTGAGTGTGTAAGACAGTCTGATCTTATGATGTATGATCGTGAGTGTAAGACAGTCTGATCTTATGATGGTATGATCGTGAGTGTGTAAGACACGTTTGATCTTATGATGGTATGATCGTGAGTGTGTAAGACATGTCTGATCTTATGATGGTATGATCGCGAGTGTGTAAGACACGTCCGATCTTTTTAATGGTGTAATCACGAGTTTTTCCAATGGCTGCCATGAGGTCTTTTTTGCAATCTCCAGCACGTCCCCTTGGATGAATTCTTAGAAAGAAATCGGTCAAGGTCGCTTTCACTGTCACTTAAAAACTGCAATCAGTTTGGGAAGATATTTTACAATTTAGAACTATGTGTATAACCCAGATGAGTTATAGTTAAAGTGGATTACCAAATTTGATTTCCCTACCCTATGCACACTAATGTGATTGCATTTCCAATCAAATAGCCTCCTCACCTTTATTACCTAGATTAAGTCATTGATAGTAATTGAACTTACTCCTAAAACATTTGTGTACGAGTTTGTGAACCTTGGTTTCTGGGTCCAATGTTTAGTCGATGGTGAATCTAAACTATCCATGGATCAATAAATTAGCCTACTAAACCTCATTGATGATACACTCAGACAAAGATGTCAGTCTCATCTTGACAAGTTAGTCAGTGACAGGAAAGGTCAGTGCTAAAATACCGATTCTATAAACCTATGGGTATAAATATATTGCCACTCTTCTTTTAGATATTCTTGAGCAGCGAGCCCCCCTCGTGTTGCGCGCCACATTTAAAGAGACGCCTGAAGCAGGCCCGTCCCGTGACCACTATCAATATTCCTGAGCCGCGGTCGTTGAAACCAAGAGTGTGGAAAAGGGGGGGCGGCAACGACGACGACGACGCGAGCGCCGTTAAACCGACGCCGAGAATTAAGCTAAAACGTCCCGCTTTCAGATTCTACCCTGCTATTAATTTGCTCTCTCGTGATAGTCCTTACAACCAGCGAGGGAGCGACTGAGATGGTTCTCAACTTGGGGGCTGGCAACCACTGACGGAGGTACAACTGGTTTGGAAAAATTAATATAACAAATTATTTTAAAAAAAGGATTTAACCAAATGACTACTATTAATTTGACTTAACAGAAAATAGGCATCATATGTCATGACAGTACCCAAATAAAAGGGGTAAGAGGTTTGGGGGTTCAATAATATACAAAATCAACAATAGTAGATGGCATTCAGAGTTGAAATTAAATCCATACCAATCAATTACTGGTGTAACTAGTATTTTTGGTTTATACAATTTTAACTTTAATTTTTAATGTAAAAAATAGCTTGGCTTTGGTTTAAAATATATAGTCTCTTTAAAAAATGTGTAAACTTTCTAGTTTTGTTGCTATATTGAGAAGTAAACTAAAATAGTAACACTATTCCTTTTTGTTGTGGTTAGGGATGTGTAAATTGGTTTTATAAATTTAAAAAATATATAAATATACTGGAGATATATTTTATTTTAATCATATTTCACTCTTCCACACAATAACCATTATAATTTATATTAAATCTCGATCCCCGGATAAAATAAATATCATGGCTACGGCCTACGGCTATACCATGTGTTCATAGATATATCAAGAATCAATCATTGAATAGACTTTTGGTTGAAACCTTTTAGTCACTCGACTTCTTGGAAGGTTAAAATAAATTGTGACAACTCATTTTCAGCTACAAATTTTCACTTATAACTGGTTAAATCCATTCATTGGTCACGAGAACTTAATTTCTACCTCATCTAATCTTGTTTACTGGTGGCTGGGAGGTAGGAAATTTCGCATGACGGCCCGCCGTATTTTCGGTAGTTTTTTTCTAAAGGGTTTCCCACTTTCTCCACATGAATATGTGGGTAAATTTCCTTTCAACTTGATTTCCTCATACCTTTGCCTTTGGTCAGAGAAAATATTGATTCTTTAGGTTTATAAATAAAATTCCCCAATCTGTTAGCATATGTTTAACAGGTGAAATTAATTTAAATATGTAATAATTTTAAAATTAAAACTTATATCACCATCATTTATAAATAAAACATGTTAAAACCCATATCGATGGTCACATGGTCTTATACGTCACTATCGTAGACTGGATTGCTGGTGACTGAAATATCGGAGTTCGAACACCTGTCATGTGGACTGAGGGGGGGTTTTTCGTAAAAATGGGTTGCCACTCAGCCTCCATGAAAATGCGGGGGCATTTCTTCTAAAATTTTATTGTTTCTTTTTTCCTATTCCAATAGAGTAATAAGTAAACACTCGCTTCTGTGGTCGCGTGGACTAAGGTGATACTCTTGCAGTAGACTATACTGCCGCTGATGGGGAAGTCGAGGTTCAAATCCCGTTCAGGGGCATTGATGTTTTTGATTTCCAAAATGTTTTCCACTCTCCCTAAAGGCAAATTGGCTACGCTTCATATAAATATACCTTCCTAATCCTTAATACCATTAGCGTAATTAGCACATAAGTGTATAGCCAGAACGGGTAGTAAAACACGTCGCTAATAAAAAGTATAATACAAACAAGTACTAATACGTGTTGAAAAATAAAAGTTTTAATAAAAAAGCTTCAAATAGGAATAAAAACTAAATAGTTTTTAGGAAATCTATGAAAAAAATATGAATTAGAATATAGGTAAAGAAAATTTATTTAGACTTGCAATTAGTGATTTTTACTTTCTCGCTATCCTACAGGTAGAGAAAGTATTGTGATCGTCAAAAAATCAAACTCGAGATTTTGATGAATTTCGACGTTTCATGACCCCCTGAATACGAAAAAGTGTTTTTGAATTTCCGTCTTTATGTCTGTCTGTCTCTCTATACCTCCGACTAGAGCCTAAACTATTTTACCGATCGGGCTAAAACTTGGTATCTAGGTTTTCATAGGGTTGCCCGAGGTTTTTTGGAATTGGATATCTAACCCTAAAATTAAGGGTAGTTTACTGAAGGGCAAAAATAGAAAATGTCGATTTTCTCAAAATCAACTATAAAGATTTTGATTAAATTTCATTTCTTAACATTGATAAATATTCCATATAATGGCTACTCTCAATATTTTGAAAAATGAATTTAAGGGCTCCGTTCTGATGCGTAAATTCTCATTTTTTATCATATATCCGAAACTACTTGAGATATTAAATTACTTATCATTACAAATATGTATATCTATTGTAATACAAATATTTTATTCGAAGCATGGTTTTATTAAACCAATAACTTTCAAGTTATATGCAAATATTTATATTTTTTAACTTTTTGAACACTAAAGGTAAAGTATTGCGTCCGTAAAAAAAATCTAACTTGAAATGTTGATGGATGTCGACGTCTCATGACCCCCGAAACCTAAAAAGTGGTATTTGCAATGTCGTTTGTCTGTGTATGCTTAAACTTTAAATTAAGAGTAGTTTAATAAAGGGCGATAAGAGAAAAAATAGATTTTATCAAAATCTGCTCTAAAGATTTTGATTAAAATTCGTATCTAGGCGTTGATTAAGATTATAAATAAACTGGCTATTTTCATTTTCCCATGAAAATGACTTTTAGGGTACTTTACAGAAGCTGAAATTTCCGTATCGCCGAAACTATTTGAGATATTAAATAACTTATTATTGAAAAAATTTAGTACTATCAAAAAAAAAACTTTTATATGAAATATATTTTTATAAAAGCAACAGTTTCTGAGATATTGGCAAATATATTAATACGCAATTTTGTGAGCTTTAGTTGTAAAGAGGTCCTTCTTAAGTTCTAATGCAATAATTCTCCAATGCCATAGAATAATTAAATATAAGTAAGTCTCTCAAAAAATTTATGTTATTTTTGCTTAAATCTCTTAAGAGAAATGTTTGTAGAACAATAATCTCTCCATTTTAGTCTCAATAGTCAATATTTATTGGTCAAACTTTATAAATGAGGAATTTAATAACAATGCGATGACATGAAGATGTGCAACACCTAATAAAATGTTGAAAGTTTTAACGGAAGTCGAAATTTTAATATGACGGTGGACCCAATATTGATATTATTTATCGGTCCAAACATACAAATGAGGACATTAATTCTTTAAAAAAATTTTTTATAAAATTTAAAACCAGGACTCAAAAAAGTTTTACATGAATATAGTTCAATTTATGCTTGGGTTTGCTAGTATATATTATTTCGTTTTACATATATGAGTTTTGAGTAAATATCTCCCTTTTTAATCATTAGAGCGAGAAAGTCCGTGCGAAGTTCCGTAACATTTAGTTTACTTGGATACGTGTAACTGTTTCACACTGCATTGATAAAACAGAAAATAGTGATAAATACTAAGTGCATTAGCCACTGTAGATAGTTGCTGCTTCGAAACTGATCTAAGAGTTTGCTTATTTCTCAACCTGTAGGTTAAATTGCTTGTTAAATAAAATTCGTTTTAAACGATGCTATTAACGGCCGTAATAGTAAAAAGTGGCGTAAAGGTAGATAAAAAAGGAACTACTTCAAATCATTTTCTGGGGGAAAGAATTAGAAGCACAATTTAAAATATATGTATGAATATATTATATATATATATGTTATATTTATATATTATATATATGTATGTATGTTGTTGTGTTGTGTGTGTGTGTTGTATGTGTATGTATGTATGTGTAGATCTATGAATGTGTATGTGTGGTATGTATGTATGTATGATGTAATCTATGAATGTGTATGTGTGTATTATGTATGTATGTGTGATATGATGTATGTTGTATGTATGTATGTGTAGATATATAAGATGTGTGTGATGTATGTATGTATGTATGTGTATGATTATGTATGATGTAGTATGTGATATGTATGTATGTATGTGTGTATTATGTATGTATGTATGTATGTATGTATGTATGTGTGTGTGTAATTGTGTATGTATGTATGTATGCATCTAGATCTATTTGTGTGATATGTATATTTATGCATACATATACTATTTAAACACACACACAATAATCTTCATTGTAACCTGTCAGGGCTGAACAAAGTGTTTTCGCCCTCTCAAGAGTCAGCTAAGCTATCCGTGTTGCAAAACGTTTGCAGTGTGTATACTAAAAGGCGTGTGACACTAAGAATCAGGGTGACAAAAGACGAAGGAGATAGTTGAGAAATGCTTGTTGGTTTGCTTTATATTTTCAGAAGAAGAAAAAAAAAAGAGTGGGCGTGGTGGTGGGGGCTATGGGTCGTCCTCACCAAGACAAACGCGCACACTTTCGACCCACGAGGTAACCGGGTAGTTTTATTGATTAGGTTACTAGCCCTCTCCCCCTTTTCTACCTCATTCTTCATCTCGCTCCGTCTCTCTCTCTGTTATATCCGCGAGGTCTCTGGACACTGGAAAGTGCCGTCCTGCTATTCGTTACACCCACTCCGTGGGTCCTTCTATTTCTTGCTGTACGTGGAATGAAATTTTGGATTTTTACGATTTAACTGTAAACACTTTACATGGCTAGTCAATTTTGGCTCAATACAGATATTAAAAAATAGATAGCACGTCACAATCTTACGTACCTTCTCATTATATATTTTATTACACGTTCTCAGTTTATTATAGTTTTTAACGACTTAAAATATCTGTTATCAGTTAACTACCCTTAATTTTAGTTTTATAATCAAAATAAGGATTTATAAGAAAGTAAAACTTGGCTACAAAGAGACAATTGAGTAATGGAGATGAAGGGAAGAAAATTGAATATATTTTTTCTCTGTAGTAATCACCCTGAACCGGTGGGAGATCCAGCTTCGATTCCGGGTCTGGATATTGACGGTGATTTTCCGTTAATTATTTTTCACCTTCCCACTACATTGATGATGGCACATTTTCTCTGTAGCGCACCTTCCTCACCCCTGGGCCAACCACCTTCACCTTTATGTAAATACTGGGCCAGTCAAAAGTAATGTAGGGATTTGACTTGAGATTGGCAAATTAAATTACTTATTTAAAAATATATTTATTCAAATCTTAACATAATTCTTAAAAAATTGAATTTAATTGCCTGGAATTATCATGGAACCCAATATTTTAAGCTGTCTAAATAACAATGTCAAACTCGCAGGAAACATAATTCTCAAGTTTTAATGTGGTTTTTTTCAAACTATTACATTACTTTTGGGTGGACCCTGTGAATGTAGCCTACATCCCTGACCTATCCATCATCAGTAAACAATATTGATTCTGTGTCCCTTTGCCTATTGGTCTCTGACCCCTGCCCACTAACTCACTGGAGTGTTTCTAATGGGGTGAATGAAAGCTAGGAGCTCCGAATATCTTAACAGTGATTTTTTTTTAATTTCCACGCGAGTGCCTGCACCTTATTGAAACTACAACCGAAATAAGCACAGCTAATAAAAATAAGTTGAACTCAGTAGTCTTGGGCTAAGCTCCTCGCCTCAGGACCCGAATTTCGTGTGTTTAAACCCAGCTTGAGTCAACGGATTTTTCTTGCGCGATTCATATCCGTAGACAACTTATTTGGAAGGAAAATAAAGCCGTCGGTCCCATGTTGATTGTGGCATGTAAGAGAACCCTGGAAGTTATGTGAAAATACCTTTCCGGTGAAATTGGTAGCCCCTTCACCCTCGCTCATAGAAATTCAGTTGGAAGGCAACGGGGCCTCGCCACATTTCCTGAACTCTCCTGGTACGTGAGATCTCTACCAGATGGTGCAGACAGCAATAACCAGCTTAAGAACGTAGTGCATACCCAGCTCCGGATGGATATCAATCTTATAGGGCCAATCCCTGAGTTCTTGACTTAATAGTAATAATAATAATAATTATTATTATTATTAAATAATACACAAACCCCTCTTCTTTATAGCTATTGATTTCAACGTCCCTGGTTGGTTTCGCGACGAAAGTTGAAAATGTATCACTCGAAAATTCGAATTTTTCTCTTCCCTTTTAATTAAATGGTTAGCTAACGATCTGGCTTGCACCTGGTCTGGTTTGGTGGTGACAAGGAGGTTAGGATCTGAATCCCTGAAGAGTGTTGAGAGGGTGTATTTTCCTTAATGGTTTCTATAGTCTCCCTCCACGAAAGTTCTACCTTCTTTATCCCTTCGACACTAGCTTAGTGTGGTTTTCCCGAATGGTTAGGGATATACGGTGACTAAAAAAATGATCTGGAGGCTGGTCGCTGTGTTTGATTTATAATAAAACTAGAATAAACCAATAATATTGTGTACAGGCATTAAATAGAGGGAAATAAGAAATGAGCTTAGGTCCCGTGGGAGAACAAATCCGACAAAGAATCATTGGAGAAATTGTCCCGCAGATGGTTAGAAGACATTGGCAGCAGCCAACAAGTGATATGTGGGTGCCATGTTTCTTCCTTTATTTCATTCAACCCTCCTCTCTCCTCCTTCCAACCCCATCTTTTTTTTTTGCACCCCCACCTCCTTTTCTCCAAATTGTTCAGAAGAAACACTGTCGAAGTAAGAAATAAAGAAACATAGCCAACCCTATCACATGAACATTTTACACACAAGATGTATGGTGGCACGTCTTGGAGGGTGGAGGGAGGGGGGCTATGGTATGATAGTGAGAACTGGAGAACTGAAGAAATATAAACTCAAAGAAATGTGTTTCCAAATTACGTGGGGGAAAGGAGTAAAAAGGGGGGATTCAATTTAGTTTTTTTTTCATCCGTTTTAGTTTAATTGCCTCGAGAGTCAACAAAATTGTAGCCTACCAAGGAAAATTAGAAGCGAAATTTCCACACGGTAATTTGTTCTATTTTACAAAAATAAGGGAAAAGCTTTTTTTAAGTACTTTAATGTTTAGTATTATATTTTCTTAATTTTACAAAAATGTGTCAGCAAATGTGTTCTCGTAGACAGACTAAATTTAGTTTTAAATGTGGGTTTTTATAAATTTTATAGGCGGATGCAGGGTTTGTTTGTTGATTAAATAAATTAAGCTAAAATAAATTATTTAAATTTATTTTTTACTAGAGTTAACTTATGTTCAAACTGTTACCACTCTTCTTTTACATCTGAAATTATGTAAATAAGCCATTTTTAAATGAAAGGGACTAAAATATATATTGTAGAATGTTTCCATTTCCATTCGTATTATAAAGTTGGTCAATATACGACAGGACTAGAAAGCCCAAATTGATGAGATCGTATTAGTTAAGCCGACCAGAATTCAAACTCCACATCCCTTTCATCAGCAGTCCAGTCTATTGTAAACGTGACGCCTTAGATAAAAATATGTCAAACTCGTTTTATCATAAGAGCGACGTTGAACATAAGACATGGGCTATTGAAGGCAGCCACATAAAAAAAAATCGGAATTGTATTATCGTATTTAAAAATAATTATAGCATAAAATGTATTGTTATTGCCAAAAATAAAAAGTAGACCCCTATATCTGTGCACATATTTGGTTCACAAATGCAACAATTTTTGGAAAAATTGATCCATGCCAAAGAAGAATAAAGATTTGCTACACAACCTCATTTTCCAGAATTCTCCAATTATTCAAATTTCCGAATATCACATTCTAAATGTATTTATTTGAAGATTATAAAAATGAGACTGTTGGTCGTATTGCATGATGGTTCTCATAAGTTCCATGGGCTGCACACACCCATGGTGGGGCCGCGGGTCGCGAGTTCGACACACCTCCTGAGATCATCCGATCGCTAAAGTGGGTTTCATAAGAGTCCTAACTACCGCTAATCCATCGGGTAGCTATAAAGAGGGTTGTTTAAATAAAGTGCACCCTCACTCCAATGCAACACGGCTGAGACGTTAAACTCACACCCTCTTATCCATCTTTCACTAAATTCAGCCTATTAAGAGCGTGCGCCTTAGGCCTCACAACCATAAGTGCAGGTCATATCTTTGAAACTGTTTCCTTAGCTATTTCCTAACTAATGGCTTAGTCACAAATTTGGCTAATCAACAGAATTCCAAACATTAAAATTAAATCTCGAGGCTCTTTATTCACCATTTTTTTTAAGTCGTGGTGGAGCCACTTTATGGAAGTAAACATTTAAATTGGTTACGGTTTTGGCTGAAACATTATTCGATAGTTTGCCGACAATCTGAGGAATGTTTCGTTGTTGTAGGAATGGGGGGAGAGGAAAACGCAACAACGCATTAATATCGTGTCTTGGTTGATTTTTTTTTAAAGTTGTTATTACTGACGACACTAGCAGCACAGAAAGTATAGACCAATCGCCATAGGAGTGGTGGTAACTGATGGCTAACAAAAGATGTGAAAAATCAAAACTAGTTAAAATAATTAAAAAAAAAGTTTGTTGTGAAATTATTGACTGCCAAATGTGACAACAAATCAACATATGGTCTGGCAGATCATATGGTTTGGCAAATATATTCATGAGAATAGCTCTGATGGTTTTTTAGCTGTCACTTAGCTATATCTACTCCTTCTGTAGATGGGGTGTATTTAGCATTGATTGAAAACAAAAGGGGAATTTGTCTGATAAGCTGGAAACAATGCCTTACACAAAGTTTATTATAATTACTATTATTTGATTGGCATCTTACCAACCATTTGAGATAATATCCGCATTTATTTACTATTAATGGATTAATGATGAGGAAGGTCCACGGTTAGAGAAATTGTACACTCATTTGGTTTTAGGAAGACTGGTAAACTACTTAAAGGGGCCCATTCACGATGCAATCTTGAAGCAATCTGGTTGTCAATTTCATCGCATTTCGATCAAATTGCCCAGATTACAAACAATCTCCAGATTGCCTGAGCAATATTTTGGTTGATGGTCTGGACTGTCAATTCGATTTCCCTCTCAAGCAATCTGAAGTAGATCGCACAATGGTTGCATCGTGAATGGACAAATGCGACCGGATTGCCAACCTGATAGATGTGCGCATGCGCATGTACTTTTTCTTTATCTCTGTCTGTTTTTTTTTGAAATCATCAGGATTCTAATCCCCGAGTTCATTTACTAGTGCCATACGTGAACACTTTTGCCTTTAAAGCAGCCATTTCCTGCTCCAAAAAATCTTTCTTTTCATAGCTGGACGTTGCTGATTTTGGCTTAAACTCACTGCCGCCACCGCTGTTATTTATTTTCAATACACATATTAAAAACAATCACTTTACAAATCATATTTACTTTAAAAGACTTCTGCCACAACACGTACTGACTTAAAAACATAAAATAACAGAGTACGAAACTGCACTCATTGATATGATAGTGTAATCCACCTTGAACTAATGGAAACAAGATGGAGGAAAATCTCGGTTGACAACCAAATTTATTGTATAGTCTCCTCGTTAATGGGGGAAACCAATCCGGCGCAATTTCAGAACAATCATATTGCCAACAAGATTGCTTCATATATCGCCTCGTGAAAGGGCAAAGAACACTTTCAGTACACCTGGCCGGGATTCAAACCCAAATCTTCCGATATTGTCAGACCATGATATGTGAGTAAAACGTTTAGTTCACATTCCCACCGATGCAGGTTCACATAGTATATTTTTCACTAATGAGCTCTCACAATCTTTATACTAAACTTATTCCATTGTGCTATTTAGACATAGGTCTACTCTTTTAAAAACACACATAACAGATCACGACTTACAAGCTAGGCTATCGAACACTACACATTAATACTATACATCTAACCTTATTGCTTAGATAATAAATCTGGGATTACCAAGTTGAATCACTATTACAAAAGCAAATATCTTCTTTATGCCCACCCGGTATCAAACCAGGGCCATATTTACTCACGGTCAACCACTTTATGCACTAATTCGGATAGACAAGCAAAATTTTTTTTAAAACAATGTTTGACTCAATCTTATATGTACAACCTTTTCGTTTTTACATTGAATGATTAGTTTCTAATGGTGCGTAATTATTTTATTTTATTTTAAATATGTTGAGTTTTGCGAGATTAAAATGTGAATTCAGAGCGAGAGATTTAATTAATTTCTTGAGGCTTGGACCTATATTAAAACAGGCTTGATTAAGTTTTGTTTATACATCTACCTCTAAGGTGAAAGTTTTATTTTGACCACATCTTACTAATCGCCCGAGCTTTCCACATTTTAATTACACCGGTAGGTTCGTAATGAGTAAGGTACAATTTAGAGCAAGAGTTCCCGCACTTGCCTGTAAAGAGAGTGAGAAACTGTTTATAAAAATGCACTCCCTGGATACCCTATTCAAATACCGACCTCCCCAGTCACTAGCAAACCCAATGGATGAGTTTGACTTAGGCCGGCAACCCACCAATGCCTAATGAGTCTAATCTTATTTCAGTTGAGTTGGCTTTGTTAATTGTTTTTCTCATAAGTCATGTCGTATCGTTATTTTGAATGTATCAGCGTTTTTTTATAAAGAAAATGCAAACAAAAACATGAAATGTATCTTCTCTTGAAGTGAAAATTGATAAGTTTTGAATTGACATAATGAATCCAATCTGAAGACAAAGTTTCTAAAGTTCAACTGTCCCCTCCATCCCCCTCTACCAGTCACTGTTACTTGGATGGTATAAATAACCACGGATAATTAGCGGGCTTTCTTAAGGCCGCGCCTACTGAATGCAACGTTGCCAAGTTTTTAGTTTGCCTTGTGGTTCTCTAGGTCATTTTAAGGTTGGAGCATCTGCTATTATTTTCAAGAGTTATTTTACTGACTCTCAAACACATAATTGAGGCTGTCAGCGGCTGGTGAGTTCCGAGACAACCATCTGATTTTATTACAACATGAAAACTAAAATTTCTAACCCTACTGGAATAGTATCACCGGGGTTGTTAATCAACGGATTAAGATTAACTTTTAATTGTGTTTGGCCATGGTCGAGATATTTTTCTTTTATAGTTGTTTCCTTGTACGAATGTTTCTCTTATAGTTTCAAAATTAATTCACTTAATTTAATTAGGATGGCGTAGCATATTACACACACCCATTACCAGAGTCCAGAATGTTCAAAACTGTCAGTACAGTGAGTATACTCATATGTATTAATTTATTAGACCCTATCAAATTCAAACTATGGTCCCAATAAACATTTAATAGAGTTCAAAACCCAGTCGATTATTAAATAAATAATATTTTTTCAATTGGAATCGAGCACCATCCTCCAGGTCTCATGCAACGTGTCTTAAGCTCTCAGACAAAACCTGCCAATTCCATAAACTTATTTTTTTTAATCATTTCTGCTTAAACATATGGAGAAGGCCTAAGTCTACTTGATTATAGCGTTTTTATAATTAAAAAACAAACTAATATCATTACCATTCGACATCGTAACAGATTAAAAAACTATTTCTGAAATAATTTTACTTTCAACACAATATTCAAGTGGTAAGGTTGGTTGTTATTGCCGTGAAAAGTTGGCGACCCTGACCGCTATACATACGTCACAGACAGTTCCTGATGGTCTGATAACCTGCAACGTAAGAGGTAAAAAATATATTCTATACAGTGTTGCCACCATTCCGACAGAAGCGTTTATTATGGCTTGTTATAAGTAAGGGAGACTGTAATTAGGGTAGAAGTTAATTATTTTTAATAAGTCAGGTCACTTACAATTACAACTGCCACCCAACATGATTTTGCTGCGCATGATGAATTTGATGTCTTTTCCAAAAAAGGTTCCTTTTAGTGATGTAATTTAGTGTTTGTCTTGTCTCATTTAGTTGAAATAATTTACTCGGTTAGTTGTGATGACATTTAGAATTAAGGGTACTATCCGGGATATTTATGGCGCGGACATTAAAGTTATCTAAATTATTATTCTGTGTGGGCGTGTTATTCAAGATTCTCTTAGAGAAGAGTGGATGTTACTTGTAAGATAAGTTGTCGCTAACCCAAGAAAATTAACATAATGGATTTCTTCCTTTTGCCTGTAGTAAGTTTTTACTGGACTTTAAATGGCATATCAATAATCTCAATTCAGGTTTATGTGTGTGGTTAGATCATGATAATAGATTCGTCATTAATCATTATTTAATATGGTATATTTATTATTAACATTAAGAAAGTGAACAAGCAATGACACCTTTTTCCTTTAATTTACGTTAAGGTGAGAGTGTAGAGTACGCAAGTAAAATGCAGGTTTTTTTTTGTTTTTTTTGCAATTTGTATATAAAAAATTGTTTTTGGCCAAAATAATTGAAATATAGAGTTGAATTTTCTTCACATGGTGATATCAACAGTGTTTGAATATCTGTCATGAGCATAGTGACAATAGATGAAAAGCTTTTTAAGTAAATACAAAAAGTCATTAAATTCCAAGACACCCTTGACATGTATTCAAGAACTATTGAGATAATAATGTGGAGAAAATTAAACTCTTTGTTTCTACTGTAGAAAATAATTGATTTAATTTGGCCACAAATTGTTTTGATATAAAAAAGTGCAGAAATACTGATAATTTCTGGCGTCCCTTACACTCTCACCATAAAGCGAGGTTTTGAATAATAATTCTGTCCGGTGGCAGCTACTTAACCTATATAGAATGTTAGCTATATTATTGAATAAATTTGGATGGTTATTTTCATACAAAATATATTATTGACATTCAAGAATACTTAAGTGTAGGTTTATTTATAGTATAGTATTTTATACACATGTTCCAAAAAAACTATATCTAACGCCGTAACACCCAGCCAGCCAATCTGACAGTGAAGCTTAAGATTTACTAAGAAGACATCAGTACAAACCTGTATACAAAAATATTTCATTTAGTTGAAAAGTTTCTATGATAGTTATTTGTTTTGGTAATAGTCGCATGATAGTTGGTCGCTCTCATGGTAATAATTAACTTGTACTTAGCTCTTGTGTATTGATCATTAGTAGTAAATGGCTCAACACACAATGGCATGCAAGGGAATTAGGTCTATTGTGTTTGGAGAGGACTACCCTCACAGCCAAGCAATAGCCTCTACCTGTGCCAGACACACAGCATGACTTTTCTGAAGATGACCTCCAAGACTGGTAATAATGATGTTTTACCTTTTGGCATAGTTCTGTCTTCAACTTTTTACATTCTCAACTTTTAGACTATAGTGTCACTTCTTATTTTTAACCACCTGGAGTTTTTTTCTAAAAAAAAAACCGCAGGGTTTCTTTCCGCGTTTTTTTAGGCATTCATAAAGGTCATTCAGCTTTGTCAAAAAGAAAATAACCTTCAGCTTTTTCTTCTCCTTGCGAGTTAACTTTGAATAAACCCGCCTCGGTGGCGTAGTTGGCTAAACGCGCTAGTCGTGTTGAGCTCGACCGCCGAGGACGGGGAGATCGAGGTTCGAATCTCGGTCGGGTGAACTGGGGGTGGTTTTTCCTAAATGGTTTTCCACTCTCCTCCACGCAAATGCGGGTTCACTTCCTCTAAATTCAACCCTCCCAATTCCTAATCCATTAGAGTAATTAGTACTTAAGCGTATAACCCGAACGGGTAGTAAGACGCGGTGCTAATATATATATATATAACTTTGAATACGTTCCCGTTGGAAATTGTGTCTCATTTCTCTCTCTACAGCTAGGTTGATCCCTAACTTTACTATAGAAAGATCGAATAAATAATCAGTACACTACTTTTATTAGACTATTTATTTATTGATTTATTCGCCTAGTTATAAAGTCATGAAACTGTATCGTTTATGACTACAGTACTATTTTATCATGAAATATCGGATAAATACTACAATGAATAACTTTTTGTCAACTTAAGCCAGGTTTATATTCAAATGTAGATGCTCTAAATATTTCTTCTAAAAGCTTTTCGACTGGTTTGCGGTCCTATAATTATAATCAAAAGATACCATTTAAAGCTCTCATCAATGATATTCTTAGTCTTTATCGTATCACTAATTCTTAACACGTGAATATCATTCTGGTAGATCTACTGATTAAGGTATCAGTATCCTCCTGCCAATTATGGAGAGGTCAGGGCTTAAATCTCAGCTGGATCTACCATGGTAGATATAGCGTAAGTAGTTTTCCACAATCCTACCACGCAATATCGGGTACATTTTCTATCTATTATACCTTTTATTCCCACTGCTTTATTGTAGACAGTATACGTATAACTCAGAATGGTAATTAAAAGGCTTACAGCTGATTTTGAAAATGGTCAATCTGCACGTGAAAATTGTACCCGGAATTATATGAGCTGCACACCTATGCTCTATCACTGAGAAACACTAGTTCGTCCATTATCTGAAGTATAATTCATTACATAATACTGTTAGTCTGTATGTGAAAACTAGTTATATAATTTACTAATTACAGGTACCAGCCAATCATCTCTTTCCAGTTTAATTGCTGTCAAGCAAGTTTGATTACAATTGGAGTACAATTTAAAATACTGTTTACCAGTATTAGTAAGCTTTATACATTTTATTGTGGGAGGAAAATGTAGCACCCATTCACCAAAAAACTAAAAATAAAGGATATTTATATTTTAATAAACATGCCCTACCTTTAAAAAATTTAATTTAACTTACTCATAATGTTGTATTTACAGCACTTGAGAATAAATAGAATGCGAATCCGCAAAAATATGACTATTAATTTATATAAAATAAATAGGTACATCAATCGTACACACTTTCTCATATTGTGCATTATTATCATTATAGCTCCGAAGACAATTTACAAAAATAGATTTTTAATAATTATCCTCGAGTAGGTTTTCAACATGAAAACAATAGCATCATCTTGTTAATCTCAATAAACACTCTTTATATATAATTTTCAAACCAAATTTTCAAAATTAAGTGATTTATAAACTGCTCTTAAATTATTTTAAATTTGAAAAAATTAAAAAACATTCTTATTTACTATGAAAATGTATTGTGAAATACCCATTTTTAACTCACATCATTCATTTTATACTGTCAATAATTTTAGTAAATTAATTAACCTTGAATTATTAAAAAATTAAGATACCGTACTAATAATCATGTAAAATGATCCCAATATATGAATATAAACAAAATCGTTTGAGCCATTTTTAAAAGAACTTAAATTTTTAAAAATCAGTTCAGTTAACTACAATATTTTTTTTAGAAAACAAACATAAATATAATTATATATACTATATACATATATATAAAATATTAAACAGCTAATATATACCCATTTTAAACAAATTGCTGGAACACTTTTTTAAATTCAAATTTAAAAAAACTGTCATCAGTAAACCATCATTAATGAATTTTTTTCCCCCAAAATCAAGTTTACTGTTTTATTTGTCATGTCAAACACTCCTCAGATATAGGTCTACATTTTTAACAAAATGAGGCATTTACAAGATATTTCTAATCATCGAAAATCATTCATTAGGAATATACCTTTGAGTGATTTTTTAAATAAAAAAAGCCAAATATACAGTGTTATTTGGGATATCAATCTCTCTCCACTTATTTGTGTTCGGACGCACATCAAACGTAAAGATTAATCATAATCTTGAGGTAGAAATTTTTCACACTTACAATACTATTTCTTTATATAAGAAAATTAAAGTCAAATTTTACAAAACTCAGTCATGAATAAAATTAAAGTTTTTATGATAAACAACTATCTAAATTTATTGAAATTCTACCTTATGATCTAAAAGTCCTGGGTTAATTCTCAACACGATAAAAAATCTATCAGTGGGTAGATCTTTCCTTTTGGCAGTCATAAAATTACTTCTGTTAGAGCTGAATACTGCGCCTGTCCTTGAGTTAAGCTCGTTTTTAAATCGTGTTCTGACCTAATCATTTTTTCACTGAAAGAAATTTAAATAACTTCCAAATAAAAAATTATAATGACACTTCATCGAACCCACCTGTTATTTATAAAATTAATATCCAATAAACTATTAATGTTCTCTAAGGGAGATTCTTATACCTTAGTAGCAGGTGAAGAAAGGTAATGGTGGCTGCAGGATACCTTTTCTTATAAATAAAGTAGAGTGCTATCAAATGTAACGAGTCCATGAGTAGGTAGGTTAGACGTGTCGTTACCAACACATGCCGGGTTTCCCACATTTAACCCCAGGAAACCGCAGTCTCTCCATCATTCCGCCAGGTGACAGCGCTACCGTAAAAACTCAGGTGCAACATAACCTCGCACGGAATAAGAGTTGTATTAACACCATACCTCGGTAGGATTTGTTCTGGCACGTACTCTGCCAACTTTATGAGAAAAAAATACCGGGTCTTTATTATCATTTATTTTTTACCGTGCCTTATTGATCGATCGGATTATACACTTTTATATAAATTAATCTGATTATGTATCCTAGTAATAAAGGAGTTACAATTTAGATGGCGGGAGTATGAATTTGCGTGGAGGAAGTGTTAGTAACAACCTTAGCTCATCCAACCGGGATTCGAACACCAATATCCTCGTCCGCGGAATAATTAATTAGACCAGGTGTGTCAAATACTTGGACTACAGGGCTAAACGTCAAGATCGTCTACTCTGTTTTGTCCATAATGAGAAGTTCGTTGTTCAAATACCGGCCAGGTGTACTGTAAATGTTTTTGCCTAAAACTGTTGTCTATTATTTCTTTCTTTCTCTCCAATAAAATATGAAAATATTCCTTCTAACATCACCCTTAATTAATTAGTGTGATTACATGAGGAAGAATGGACATTTAATAGGCCACAAATGCAAAAAAAAAAAAAAGTTCATAGTGCAGGAATGTAATAAAAAATTATTTCACTTGAGATTGTATTGAGCAATATTTTCTAAAAATTGTTGTATATCCTTCCTAAATGCCGGTATACGAACACGGGACACTTCAAGAGAAATCCTGACCAACCCCAACATCTTGTACCTCGTGGACAGTAGATATAAAGAGCGTGCGAGATAATAAAGCACCTTCATGTTGGAAGCGGGTCAGATAAAAAGCCTGACATAATAAATACCGTGACGTTAGCACATCACATTAAAATAAAAAACCCACCTCCGTCCGACCACACACACTCACGTTGTGTTTAGTTTTTAATCGGGTTGTAATGCACTCTGTAACACATCGTAAAAATTCTATTCCCACCAGTTAGTAATTGTTATTCCCTCCCCCCCTTCAGGCCTCCAACCCTCTAGCCCCTGTTCAGCCAACCATTCCGACTCAGTTTGATAAGCTGGCGGTACACGCAAATTTAGTTTTTAGTTATTGTCGCTCGGTGTTTTTTTTTATTGTAGATAGGGAAGCAACGAGGGTGATTATTGCCACGTCTTGACGGTAATTGGCTGTTTAAAACTCACTGATAGGTGGTAATACGAACCTTTACAATAGTTTAGTTGGTAGCTCTGTTTTTGTTGTGTGTTTTGTTAAGCATTTTCATGTAGAGAAGCCTTTTTTTTTTAAGGATGCTAGAAAGGGGAATGTATGTGTTTCGTTTGTTTTTACACTGTAGGGTTAATTTGCATTAATTTGGTTTATTAGGTATAATATTCTGGTTATGTTTCAAGTATATGCACTCATGACTTTCATTGAACTTGGAATTTAAAACAAATTTATTATTTTTCCTTAATTTTTTTTGTGCTTTTAACTAATGGTTTATTAACAGTTAAATCTAAGAGATAAGGACGAAGAGAGTAATATACCCGTATTAGATTGGAGAGATGATGGAAAATCCATATTTAAACTAGTATGGGGAAGACCCTTCCACCCGCCAACGATCTTTGATAATAATAATAATTACTAAATAGTTAAAATAAACTTATTGTAAAAATGTTTGGTGAAAATAATGTGTTAATTAGGCCTATATAAATTCTTACTTCAAATATGTTAAATTATAATTTCCTATTCCATGTATATTTTTTTTATCTTTGTGAATCAAGACAAACTATAAACTTTAAACTGTATTTAATATCTTTTAAAAAAAATCTGTTGAAGAAAACTTAACTTTTTTTTTATTTCAATCAAGTTGAAAGTATTGGAACGGCAAGCAGGGCTATGTACAGTCTATTAAGGGCGGTTTATATAGCGACATACACTTCGACACTTGAAGCCATAAGATAAAAAAAGGCGTGAAGTGATTTCATGATCCCGGCCGCTTCGGTCTCCCCGCCAACCCCTTTACCAACCACCTCAACCTCTCAAACCCTCTTTTTACAACCATTCCCCCCGCCTCCTCGCCAGTACTCCAAGCACATACTAAGACTAGAGACTCGCTGGTAGCCTACCTTAGGGAGAAGCGAGGAAAAGTAAAATGTCCCAAAGGAGTCTCTTACATACTCACGAAGAAGTCATCTTATAAATTGAAGCAGCAGCATGCAAAAAAGATGTAACTCGAAAGAATTTTTTTTCAGAACCAATTTAAAATATGACAATTTTCTACTATAGAACCTAAGTTGCCATCTATCAATGAATTTTAGAATTTAATAGCTTCTATAAATTTATTCTTTTAATTAATTAATCTATATTTAGCTAAGCCAGCCATAAACTAGTAGTTTAAACCTTAAAATATCAAAAATAATTTGTAAATTTCAGTATAGCTTACAGTTCCTTTCAATCAGATATAATTTGTAGATTTTTCAACTTGTTCATAGTTATAGTTCATGGAACTCATTGCCAACTAGCCACCACGTCCTACAACCCATTCGGACTACCAGCACATTTACATAATAGGTTCTTTGTTTTATTATTATTATTATTATTATTATTATTATTATTATTATTATTATTATTGGATTCTGTCTTGAGACAAGTCCATTCATATTGTCAATGAACTTGGACCTCCAACACGCCCTGTCATCAGCCTCCTCCTTCAGTTCCCAGAATTTTCTTCTTTCATTCGAGTCATCTAGCATTTGAATCATCCTTCCTAAGCTCCTCTTTCCCTCAACCTTGCCTTCTATGACATCGTGCAGAAGACAGTTCCTCTTAAGGATGTGTCCGATCCAATTTGCTTTGTAGCGAAGCATATCCAAAATGTTTCTCTTCTCGCCCACTCTTCTTAGGACTTCTTCATTTGTCTGATGGGGTAGGGATGGAGAGAGGTTAAATTTGGAGGAAATGTGCCCACTCAAATGAGTGATTAACGGAAGAGTGGAAAAACATTTATGAACAATTACTCGCACAATGCCTGACCGTGATTAAGGCCAGATCAGATGAAGTTGACTCTCTAGCCCGAGTATTGAGTAGTCTACGTCTACCCACCGTTTCGAGGATCCTCAGCCTTAAATTCAAGTGTGCTAGACATTTTCAAGGATAATATAAAAAAAAATTGAGATAGATCTTCCATTAAAATGTTCCTCGCTGTTCTACATTGCACCCATTGATACTCAGCACAGAAGGCTTCCCCATAATATTGAAAATAGAAGAGGAATAAAACCGGCTTTTCACTGCACCGAAATGATTACAACAAATTCTAGAGGCTTTTGTTTTCATATCGTCTCCACCTCCCGAAACCTTGTCCCAATCTCCCCCTCTAACCCACCGAAAATTCCTATGTCGACCTCGGGAGGACCGACCGACACACACCCACCCCTCCTCACTCCATCCCTCCCTACCCCACTCCTGGGTCAATGCCCCCCCTCCCCTCGTCCAGTAATTAGTCACAAGGGTCTCATCCCTCTCACACACCACACAAATTAGACCCCCCCTCCCTTTTCCCCTTCTCCTTCAAACACATTTTAGTCTATAGCTCATCCACATTCACAGACACTTTTAAAATTCTGGTCCACATACTTGATAGCTAACTAAAAGAATACAGCATTTACACGAAAAAAAATTTAGTAATGAAATCTTTGATTAGATATTTCATAAAGATGAATAAATCCTTTGGGGTTTAAGACATTTATAGAGTTTGGTCACACATCTGATCGTTTATTTGGGATTCTGATAGGATAAGCTAGCCGGTAAAGCATCTGTAAACACTTCTAAGGGATGTGGTCTCAATCTATAGTGGTATTAGATGGATATCACTTGTAAGTTGGTTTTATTCCCTCTCACGTGAGTGTATTAATTCTATAGGTTCAGTTTGTTGTGTGTTTTTTTAACAAATTAGATTGTGCTCAATAGTGGCCATTGGAATAATTTGATGAGACTGTGATCAGTAAATTATTCTTTCCCATTCAGTATATTCGTTTCTAAGCCTTTTCCTGTTGCCATCTGGTCATATAAAAACTGGGGAGGGAGAATTTGACTTAGAGGTGCAGTTTTAAGGGGCTCGGCTGTATGGATATATAAAAGACGCTGGTTTGAAGCCTGTGCTTGACGGAAACATATATTACACGTCATGGTATGAAAACAGGCAAAAGGAATTTGGAAGCTGAAAATAAGTTTGGTCTCAGTCTCGTTTATATTATGCACTTTTTGACTAGGCAGAGATTTAATGTGACATTTTAAAACTAACTTGTATCAATCAGCACACGATATGCAAGCTACAATGATTACATAAGAGACAAAAATCTTATATTCTTTTGCCGTCAATTTATCATTGAATAGGTGGAAACCGATATTTAACATACTATATATGTTTCGGTTGTACCGTGAATCGAACCTGGAACTTCTAGTTTAGAAGGCAGTCACGCCACCGACTGAACTAAGGATCCGGGCTCAATTTTAGTTAGACATGCGAATTTAGATTTAGATTTAGATTTTTTAGATTTGTAGCCGACGATTTCCGCTAAGTCCATCATAGACTCTGCCTTAAAATATGAGTGAAGAATGACCCAGGGCACGAGACGAATCATGGATAGCTCAGTGGTTAGAGAATTGGCGTACTAAGCCAGAGGTCCCGGGTTCGATTCCCGTGTCCAGGTGTCATTTTTCAATTTTCAGAATATTACACGATGACCCATCTCAAAAATACTTTGGTTCATTTCCCATCGAAGATGTCGAACATTTGGAAGTGGGGTTCAATTTTAAGATCAGTCTTAAGGGCCTAGAGTGTGTTAAATATATGAAAGGAATATAAATTGATTTCAAGCCACGCATCCATCCTACATACAGCACCTTATTATACTCGCGGCTTTATAGATTGTGTTTTGCCGCCGGTTAAGAACGACGTTTTAATGAAACGGTAAATAAAAATGGTAAAGTGTAATTACATATTCATTAGTATGAGACCATGCAGAACACGACCTCTCTCAAGAGAAAGAGCAGCCACACGCTGTGCACGCTCGAGAGTTGGAATATTCCCCTCTCTATATAGTTTGGGGGGGAAGTTCTGTGTGAAAATGTTGGCGGCAGTGCCAACAAAAAGGTCGGGTGACATATGGCACAAAGCCACGGACAAGCCTTGTCAGAGGTGTCCTCGCCCGTAGTTTTGTTTTTGGGCAAAACACACGCACGCGCGTGCACTGACTCCCTTTCCTATTCTTTTAAAAAATTCCAGCTACCACCTTTCCCCTCCCCCCACTTTGATTTCTGGAAAGTTGTTTTGGAAATCAATTGTTGAAAAGTGGACGTGTTTGTATGATTTTTTTTTTTTAGATCTGTTCTATTTATCTGCACAACGCACCTTTTTGTTGATTTACAACCCACGTAATATAAAATAACGTGTTGTTTGATTCATCTTTATTGCACATCTCTAACGCTTGGCTTCAGGAATGTTCAAGAGGAGGATGTTCTATTCTCCCGAAGTGCACGTTCTTCGATTTTCGTCAGTAAAATATTTTCAAATGCGGACATTTTTGTTGCAGCCCCCATCAAAGTTTATATTTTCTGAAAGAGAAAACATAAACTAGCGTCCACTAGCCCTCATTGGTTGGACCGCACGGATTGGATGTATTCAGTGTGTTGCACCCACTGCATTGGGATTTTCCGAAGGAGGTGGTTCGCAACATCTTCCCCAACGCACAACTCTAAACAATAAGCATCATTGTCTAATATCCATAATTACCTCACTGGTTCAGGTGGTTTTTCAGGATATAGGCTACTAGAGACAAATAAATACTCTAGCTTCACCGCACAGAGCTATCATTAATATAACAGCTGGTATTGTTTGACTTTAAAGAATTTTTTTCTGATAAAAATATTGTTTTTTATTTGAGTATTTTTTTACTTGGTTTTTAAGCTTATCACAGTGATTTTGATAAAAAAATAGGTTATAGATTTGATTCATTAGCACACTTAAATAAACTTTACAAAACTTTCCCCATATGGCAGACCTTTACTCTCTAACTAGTGATATGAAGAGGAAATAATAACCGACTCGCCCGCGGTAGTTCACGAACTGATGGAAGTCTAAGCTGAAAGAGAAGATGTAGGTCGGTCGCGAACAACGAATTTCGCTAACGACTGAACTACAATAAGTAGCTCGCGAACTATTAAACTACAGAAATAAACTGCTCATTTCAGTGAACTAAATCACTTTGAACTGTTCCCAACAGTGAACTGTATTGCCCATCTCTAAACTAAATTGAGAAAATGAGGCTGGGAATTCGGAATGCGAATGGTGGGGAGGGCGTGTACTACTCAGCATTCCAAATAACGTTATCCGCACGCACTACACCACTTGGATTTTAATCTATCTCCCGTAATTCTTATCGACGTAAGATGAGGATAGGTGAATGCATCATTTAAATAATGTAAATAATTCAAAACTCCGATGTGTGAGGTCTGTCCGATGCGGGCTAGTGGACACTTAACACTAGATCTACATCGCCCCACATTTTGGCATTATACAAATTAAATTTTGAAGTCTGAAGATGTAAACCAAATTGGGACTGCTCGGTTGTCCGTTGGTTTGAACGGTGTATGCATGTATGGAAACAGTCACAATTTGCAATAAATCGGGCCCATTAATTTTGATATTCACTTCGGTTCTTATCAGAACAGAACTCTATTGATATTCATTACAATAATTGAACTACCCAAAGACGGATTTTTCTTTGTAAATGTTGTTCTAGACAAACAAAAATAAGAAAGAAACAAAAGGAGTGACCACGCTTGGTTTTGCCAAGTATTTGATTGATTAAAAAAAAAAAGATTAATGTAGCTTAGATCTACTTACAGGCCATACAAATATTGTGTATATATATATATATAAAAAAGGAGAATGTATGACTGGTATAGTTTTCTTGTAGCTAGGTGTACTTCACTGGTTTTTCCTTATTAGTTTTCCAATGTTCCTCTAAGAAAATTCGTGTACATCATATATCAACTTTACCTTTATCATCCCTTTTCCATCAATGTACAAATGTGGATAGCCCGAAGGGATTTATGTATATATTAATAATATTTAGCACCGCGTCTTACTACCGTTCGGGTTATACGCTTAAGTAATAACTACGCAAATGGATTAAGAATTGGGAGAGTTGAATTTAGAGGAAGTGAACCCACATTTGCGTGGAGGGAGAGTGGAAAACCTTTTAGGAAAAACCACCCCCAGTTCACCCAACCGAGATTCGAACCTCGATCTCCCCGTCCTCAGCGGTCGAGCTCAACACGACAAGCGCGTTAGCCAACTACGCCACCGAGGCGGGTATTTATAGTATAGAAACAAAACGAACACATTCTACTTTTATTACCATCACGTATTTGTAAAACCTAACATTAAATATTGTTTCGATAAATAAGTTGAAATATTCAAGATAATAAAATGGGGAGAGCAATTTTTAAATGAAATTTTATCTGATATTTCTATATTTTTTAAAAAATCTGTATTTACGATACATAATGTGTTCCTAAAAGAACTAATATCACAAAAACATTTTACCTAATAGAATAAACATATCACCCACTTTTACTTTATCACACAGAGAAATTATCGTAATCCATATCTGTTTGTTTTTACAAACTAAGAGGTTTAACGGATTTTGTTCAAACTTGATATTTGAATGTTATAACTTATGGCCATACCTCAAGATCAAATCATGATTGTGAGTACTCCAAAATTAGACTTAGCTTACTAGTGTCTGATACTTTAAGATTTAATTTTTTTAATGACACTTAACAATTTTTTTCATATAGGTACCAGTACTGTATAGGCCCACTAGTTTTAGAGAAAGATTTAAGGAAGAGTACTTTACTATTGATTAACTAATCTAGGAAAATTTGAAATCCTGAACTATACATTTATATAATTTTTGACCCCTCTTCCTTTATTTGTGGATCTTAAATAGTAATTAAAAACTCATATTTCTATAGTTTATTTTGATGTTTTCCAAACATTAGTATAATCTATGAGAAAGTACAATTTATTTAAACGTGTAGGATTGGTACAAAATATATTATGTATATAATTGTTATATTGGCAAGTGTGTGTGTGTGCATTTAAAACCATCCCTTGCGTTTGACGGTGTACTTCCAAGGGGATAGGTTTTTGTTTGCGATCAATTGATTATTTAGTTCCCTGGTGTTAGTTTGGTGGCGAGGGTTTGGGGAGGGAGGTAGAATGCGCCTCTGAAAATTTTAAACGGTGTTCAATTACCATAGCTTAAAGAGGATCGGTTGATAGCCCTGGTTCTGCATCTAATGGACACGGGGAGAAAGAAGCTCGAATAGGGGTACATAGGGGGTTAGGTTAATAGAAATAATACATCATATGTTTGTAAAGCCAATTAAATTTATCTCATCTGTTTTAATGAACGTGAAAAAGATAAAGTGTAATGAGGTGGACTGGATAGAACTACATTTTAGAAAACTGTAAGGAGTAAATGAATATAATATATGTTAAGACTTAGATTATGTCGTTTATAATTTACAAAGGTGTGTGTTCAAATTAATTTAATTAATAGATAGAATGATGTGGATAAATATCATTATGATTAACCCTATACAAGTTGTTTGTACTCAATTTATATCTGTTTTTCTTTTAACACACTTTGATATTTAAAATATTTTCCTTGACTACATTTATTATGGTATGAGTCAATTTGGTCAAACTAACAAACATGATATAATACACAAATAATTGACACTAGTTTTTAACGAGAGTGAAAATAAAATATATTAAAACAACAAAAACATCTATTAAAAACCAGCTCAAGAGAGAGGAAGGTGACGTACTTTTGTAAGTGTGGCAATGAACTTTCTAGTTCCTAATGCCATAGAGTAACTAAGTTTTGATAGTTCAGATAATACATGTTTTATTTTTCTTTATATTAGGCAATTCTATTTAACATTGGTTCTCGGAACTACACACAACTGGTGTTCACTTATAAGTTTATTTATTTCTAGTAGAAAATACCCAGGGTTTTCCCAGGGAACGATTTTCTTTGCTTCAAACACATAGACAAAATAATCTTTTAATTTTATTTCTTCTGGACTAGTTTTTAATAAGTTAAAACAATCTAATCAAAAGTTTCGGCTTCTAGGTTCACATGTTTGTGCACATGGGGTACTAATTTTTAAATTTCAAACCTCTTCTTGCTGTAGATATCGCTCAATGCTCCTGGCAGACATACACACTCCTCAGTTTATTAATATAGATTTCCTATACATCAAAAGGATGTGCCCAAATATTTTATATTTAAAAAATATTCTAAGGATAAAATGAAAGTTTTATTTCAACAGCATTTCTCTTCTCTCAAGTTACATCAAATTAATTTTAAAGCTATTTTTATTTCTTAAATAAAAGAATCTACTTCGACGATTTTTATGTAAAAGTTTACAAATTTTCAATAGCGAAGCCACAATAGGTAATATATATATATATATATGTTTTTATATATGTGTTAGTCTGTGAATGGTTGGACGCTATTAAGACAAGGTTCACGATGGCATAAATATCATTTTGAGTTCTTTAAAATAAGTATTTGAGCTTTATATTTGCACAGAAATCACAAAACGTCTAAACTTATGCTGGGCTCTATTACAAACCCTGTGACTAGAACAAGGAAGAAAGATGACATAGGCACTCAAAGTAAAACCCTTCTTTAAAAAAAAGTGGCTTTTGGGTCCATCAATTTAGATCAGTCAGTAGAGTGTCTGTCTTCTTAGCTAAGGGTCCCGGGTTCAATTCCTGGGATGGGCGAAAAATTTATCATTGGTGTCATGTGGATTTCCCCTTTACAAGTTATGAATTAATGGCCGGGGGATGGGTGTTGTCTGTTATAGGTTTGAATTAGTTTATAAGTCGTGTGCTGATATAATTAGTCGTTTCATAAAGTGCACGTTAAATACCTCTAATAAATTTTGTTCAGTTGAAAAAACAGGCTTTGAGTCGACTTATTTGCGTTCCATTCCCCGTGGCTATAAGAGATCAGCAAGGTTGTGTACAGATATAAACAATCATATCTTGATTCGGATTTTTGACTCGGTGGCTTTAAGTGGTATATTTTTTCTAAGGTCAGATCACTTTATATATATATATATATATATATATTTAAAAGTGATCCAATATATATATCTTATAATATATATAATTCTTCTGTACGTGTGTATGTCACTGAACTCCTCCTAAACGGCTGGACCTATTTTGATGAAATTTTTTGTGTGTGTTTGAGTGGGTCCGTGGATGGTTTAGATTCACAATTGGACCGTTAGGTGGCGCTGAAATCGGGTTCTAGGAATATTTTTTTATTTTTTAGGGAATTTTTTTGGGGGGAATTTTTTTGTTTTTAGATTTTTTGCATATCAGAACATGTAACCTCATAATTTTTTTCGATACAGCTGATATTTGTGGATTTGTGGGCGAAATGCCAAAAATGAAAATATGTTTTATTTTGTATGTTGTCTTGACAAACACTTAATTTGTAATATTTGTGTAACTCACTAATTGGAGTTCATTGTGAATTTGTAATTGTGATGATCACATAGTATTTGTTTTACTATCGAAATCACTTATGTCACTCAAACTAAAAGCCAACTTTCGGGCAGGACAACGTCTGTCGGGTCCGCTAGTATATATATATATTGGAGTATATACAATAATGGAGTGGTCAACATTATATATTAAAGTATCTTTTTAAATTGACTACATATGTCAAATGTTAAACACATCCAAGACGTCAAGTAAGAAAAATCATATATCAAGATATTCCTCCAAATTTTAACTACGGGTTTCCCCTTTTTTCTAGTCCTTCCAACTTGCAAGTGTAGAAGATTTTTGGCTGATCCGCTTTGATAGCTATGAGTTTCTTTCGAAGACATGTAGGCTATATTTGAATATACAATGCAATAAATAACACATATGAATATTAGACCCTATTAATACTTTTCAATTTGTGGATATGAACATAAACACTGTCGAGGTTTTTTTCCAGGTGGTATTGATTGGTATGTAGATTGATTTTGAAGTTATGGTCAAGGCTATATGTTGTTTGGTTTGATTTTGTCATAATCAAATCCTGGCTGAATAATGTATCTATTCATATTATAATCATTATAGTTAAAATGTGTGTGTGTCTGGCCTATATGAAAGCAATGTAAAATGTATACTTAAAAGGGTCTCTAATAGGTCTAAAGTAATCTTTGAAACTATTTTAATAATAATATAATAAAAAAAAGTATCTTGCTCATAAATCTCATTCATGGGCGTGTGCTCGGAACAGTGATATTCCGTTTAAATATTTTCCCCAACATTGTCTTCGGGTTTCGTGAAATTAATCCAATGGACGTCTTATTGAAACTTGTGATAAAAGAGACTTTAACCGAATGGCCTACGCCCGATAATAAATCATTCCTTTTTATAATTGCACGGCACAAAATTCGTGACAAATTTTTAAATAGCTGATTTATATTAAAAAAAAAAGAGTAAAGCTTAATATATGGAATGATGAATTTCTTTTCCTAATGAGGTAATAGTAAGGTTTTTTTTTTTGTTAAAGGTGTGAGAGGGAAGAAGACTATATATATATTTACAAGTAACGCCATTACATTTTTTTCATCCATTTACACCAAGTTAGCAAGTAGTTTTTCTTTTACCTTTGAACAACCCAGTGATCTAATGTTTTCTGAAAGGTTTTTACTTTGTTGGATAATGGGAAGGCGGCATGGGGGCGCTTGTGCGCAGAACAAGATGCGCAGTAGGTAGGGGTAATAACTCACCCAGCTGTCATTGCTTGGAGGGTTTTAAAGGAAGTTCTGTCGTGAAGAAAGATCCCGAAGCCAGCCTTTAAAAATTATGGCGTCTTCTTCACTGATTTGTGTAAAAGATCTGATGAAATCTTCGTGCACCCACATTAGAATATTAACCAAAATATATTTTTGTTTGCATTTTAAAATGGTAACATGCTTTTAGATATATTTTGGTGGATGATTTATAAGGAAATAGACTTATGTATATATAAAAAAAGTATGGGCTTTAAAAAATTAATTAATACCCTTAAATCTGAAAAATTCAACTAGTCTAGTTGTAAAACTACAATAATGGATACTTATTTGAAACATATTGGGAATAAATAACCCTAAGATAGACTTACAAAGGACCCGTTTCGGTGGCCGCATGCTCTAAGACGTCATTCTCGCAATAGGCTAGACTACCGATGATGGGGAGATCCAGGTTCGAATCTCGGTAGGGTGTGCTAAGGGTGGTTTTTCACTAATGGTTTTCCACTCTACCTCCACGCAAATGTGGATACACTTACTGTATATACATAGCCATCCTCATCCCTAGAACCTTTAGCGTAATTAGTACATAAGCGCATCAACCGAACGGGTAGTAAGACGCGGTGCTAAAAAAACTTACAAAGCTACCTTAGTTCCGATGGGCTAGTGTTTTTCTTATTATAATTTTTACAAGAGTTTATATAGTCAACTAATTTAAAGATAAAATTAATAAAACACTAGCGATTTATTATCAACACAATTAGGTCATAACTTATAACTCTAATAATTTTCCTTCAAATTTATATTACTTAAGCCACTAAAATATATTGATTGATACGAAATTATACAAATATATATGTTTCAAATACTAGTATTAACTAAATATATATAGCTAGATTGCCATAAGAACAACTTTGTTTGGTAATTTGAAACGTAATGGGAATATTAATATTATTATTATTATTATTATTATCACCGCTTCTTACTACCCGTTCGGGTTATACGCACTTATGCTATTGTGTAATGGTAGGGTGATTGCGAGATGAAATGGAGGACCTACAGTTTAACGTGGGATCCGAACCACGGTGGAGGTCTGGCATTCCTCACATTCACCAGACTTAATCTGAGGGGGGCGTTAATAGTGAAAAATATTTTACAAAGGGCATTGAGTCGAAAAAGGTTTGGCAACGTTGTTTTAATATAAGCTATCACCATTATCATTTTGGATTGTATATTTTATGATTTGCCGTTTTTATATAAATAAATAAAACAAAATTATTTTAATTTTCTTCAGCTATTTATTTCCTAGTTATCCATATGCAAAGTAAAACCAAACTATTGATAGATATCTTTTGAAATCACACTGTTACTTAATATGACTGGAAATTATTACTATGCCAACAGTTTGGCGATGGAGGTATGAGGATATATTGGGAAATCCATTGGGGGTCTGTAATCGTAAAGAGGTTAAAAAAAACCTGCCTTAGAGATCATTTGGCCACCGAAGTGGGAGATTAGAGTAATATTAACAGACAATGGTGGATTCAGGGTAGAGGCACCAAAGAACGTGCCCAACTGTCGATTTTAGGAAAATAAATACAGCATTCTTTTGAATTCCCTCTAGATAGAAAAGAAAATTCACTGTTGACAGATGAAGATATACCGGATGCAACAAATCATATATATTCTGTTTTTCCATCCTCTATGGAGGTGTATTTAATGGAGGATTAAAATTATGGAGCGAATTAATAATATAGAAATCTTAAAAGGTCATTACGTCAGTGGAAGTTGAGAGATTTGCGTCTGTGTTAACAAACATTGATAACCTATTGAAAACTGTTCTGTGCGGTTATCAGTTGCTACTTGAACAGCAGAGCGATCTTTTAGTTTGTTGAATATAATTAAAACTTACTTTAGATCAACATTGGGTCAGGAAAGACTCAATGGTCTGACCATACTCAATATATATGACAATTGAGATGGAGGTTCTAAATATATTTGTTAGAAAACATCCATGAAAACTTAAATTAATTTTTATATAAACTTGTTTCCTTCCCTCATCTCAAAGAAATTGATAGTAAGGTTGGTGTTAACATTTAAAAAATCAGAATGCCTATTATAATTTATGCTGAGATAATTAATTACTCACAGCTGACTCACGAACTTATTTTCCGCCCTATAATTTAGCTTTAGCCTATCCATATTTTTAAAAAATTATATAGAAGATTAATTTTTTTAAAAGGATGTAAGGTAACAATTTAACCTTATTTGACCCACTACGGTTGCGACGTGGTCTAACGCACTACTCACGCAGAAGATTAGACTGCCGATGACGAGAAGATTGAGGTTCGAATCATGGTTGGGTGCACTGAGGTTTTTTCAAGTTAATTTTACGCTCTCCCTCCACGCGAATAGAGGTATACGTCCTCTAAATATAACCTTCCTAATACCTAAAACCATTTGCGTAATTAGAACATAGGCGCATAGCCAGAACGGGTAGTAAGAGACTGTGCTAAAATAAAAAAAATATTTGTGTCATGGTTTGGATCCGCCAAAATTATAACTAACTGTGCTTAATCTAGAAAGACTACACGCCGCGCCTCGTCGCTGACACCGCCATTGATTACCAAGAGGAGATATACACACAAGAGATTGTGTGTCCCATGTTGACAAGTTCGTTAGTTAGTTTTATGGCAGACCAGACTTGTAGACACTCAGTGCAGCCACGTAAATGATCGTGATGGAATATTCTTCCAAGGTCGCAGACATTCCCCTCCTAACCCGTCTAGTCTTTAAAATAAAACTGGTACTCAACGTGTATTTAAGTACAACCAGTTCCGGTGGAAGGATAGTTACAGTCTAATTTTCATAGAAAGGGAATTAGAGAAAATACAAACTTATTTGTATTCGGTCACATTAGTAGGCCTATAATATTTTATAGGGATTGATAAATTCTATCAAAAGCGAGCTTAAAATTACCAAAATTGACGTATGCATACCTTGATAGTATATTAAGTAACTTTTATAACTGTCAGATAAGGTTCTTCTTATTTAAATCATACTGTACAAATCTTCTGTGGAAACAGCCTAGCAAATAAAAACTGTCCGGAGTTAGATTAGATTTATAGTAGATATGAAGCCATGTCTCAAAGGAACAACCATTTAAAGAAATCGAGTCGTAGTGTCCCTTTATTAAAATTAATATTATTTAAAATATATACACTCCACACCATCTATTTTCAATTCAAGGCTAGTAGCATACCTGTAAAATGGAAAATATTAAGTCGATGGTCCGTAATGGTTTATTTCTACGAATAAAGACTAAAGGTTGATAAAATTTTAAATGGTCTCATAACACAGTAATTTTTTAGAAATCACCCGCCTCGGTGGCGTAGTTGGCTAACGCGCCAGTCGTGTTGAGCTCGACCTCGAGGACGGGGAAATCGAGGTTCGAATCTCGGTCGGGTGAACTGGGGGTGGTTTTTCCTAAATGGTTTTCCACTCTCCCTCCACGCAAATGCGGGTTCACTTCCTCTAAATTCAACCCTCCCAATTTCTAATCCATTAGCGTAATTAGTACTTAAGCGTATAACCCGAACGGGTAGTAAGACGCGGTGCTAAATAATAATAAAAAAAAAAATTTTAGAATGCATCTTTCTTGCTTAAGATTTTAACGTTTATTTTTTTTTTAAATCGGTGTATTTATTCATCTAAGAATCATGTGTTCTAATATTGTTAGAAAAATAACCTCAAGGAATAGTTCAGTATTGATGAGTTCGACTGGCGTGCTTACCCTTTATTTGAAAGGTAAAAATTCGGTTCGCTTGGACTAACCAACGTGCCCTTTTCAGCTATTTATAAAAAAAACTATAGTAATATTTATAATTTAATAAAAATATATAGAACTATAGTATAAATATGGGGGTGCAGCTAATGCTTTAGATCTTGGTCATTCGAACTTATCCTACCTCTGCTTTCCTGGCTTATGGAGGAATTCATTTCTGAGGTGGGGACACCATTAAGGCGAATTCCACTATCCCCAGATGGTACGATGGATGATACGTGAGAATGATGATGGTGGAAATCAGAGGGGACCTACAGTTTAGCGTGGGTTCCGAACCACGGTGGGGGCCTGGCATTCCACACATTCACAAAGCGCGAAAGCACACACACTTTGCCAGAGGTGAAGGAAGGGTTTTGTAAACAGATATATTTGTGCCGGGACCGGGATTTTAGCTCCGGACCCCTAACATAGAAAGTTAGTTCTTCCCTATAGTATAAATACATATTCCTTTAATTACGTTTCATAGACTGGCCATTATTTACAAAAGTGTGGAAATTTAAAACTTGAAAAACGCATCATTAATAAGAACAGGACGAGAAAAGATATAACACCGTTGAGAATTTCACCAAGATTGAATCTATTACTTTTTGGTACTTGACACATACATCTATTCTTCATGTATATATCAACATATTAAGGACATTAATAGGAAGTCGGCTGAAAATAGCAGCCGATCATAAATATCAACTCAATGAAATGTGAAGTTATTTTCTCAAATGACCTTACGTCGAAGAGTTGCTACACTGACTATCTAAATACATGAATTAGCTCTCTACCCAATCAATGGACGGAAACCATAATGGCAATAAAAAAAAAACCTACGTGACGTTATTAATGTGTCTGGTCTCCCCCCCCCCCCCTTTCCCCTTCCCCTCTTTACTCCCTCACAAAGTTTCAGAAGACCAACAGCAGTGCAACCAGCACAACAAAATGATTAATACAGATGCGCGCATGAGAGTATATAGCTTGTGATTGTGCTGTCTATGGTTGCAAATGGTTAGAAAGTGCACTGCTGTGCTATGGGAAAGAGAGAGAAACATAGAACGAGAGAGAGAGAGAGAGAGAGAGAGGGACCAGGTCGTGCTCGAAACAGCAATTAATAATTAGCCTGCCTCCACGAGGCGAGTTATAAATCTCCTTTGCTTCTGACATCGTTGCCGACTAGGGCTACATTGATTTAACGCGGTAGAGAGAGAGAGAGAAAGAGTGAAAGTGAGAGTGAGAGTGAGAGTGAAATAACTACGGAAAAGGGTCGAGAGGATGCAAGGGGTTCTGTCGGGGCTCAAACTGGATTCCCCCCTTACAACTCGAAGGAAACATTCTACAACTTGGGGAAAAGGAAGATTTTTGGAGTGCAAGTAGTTACAAAGAAACTCATTGTAAATTATGTTTATTTATAGACTCAAAATGGTAGTCTTATATAAGACACGTACCATAACCAATTAGAATACAAGTTATACCCTATTTACTTTCAATTTTAATAGTTACTATAATTTTTTTTCATTGGAGAATTGTCTTAATTCTATATTTTATATGAGTTATCAACCCACGCCTGTTCTTAGTTTGGAAATAAATGGCGAATAGCATCAAACCATCGGATTATGCCTTATCTCTGCCTAGAATAACCCTTTAAAGAAAGTAAAAAGGTGTATAGAGCAACCACAATTGACCCTATTTAGCTTCCAATTATCAATGATTATCAATGATTATTACCCGCCTCGGTGGCGTAGTTGGCTAACGCGCCAGTCGTGTTGAGCTCGACCGCCGAGGACGGGGAGATCGAGGTTCGAATCTCGGTCGGGTGAACTGGGGGTGGTTTTTCCTAAAATGGTTTTCCACTCTCCCTCCACGCAAATGCGGGTTCACTTCATCTAAATTCAACCCTCCCAATTCCTAATCCATTAGCGTAATTAGTACTTAAGCGTATAACCCGAACGGGTAGTAAGACGCGGTGCTAAATATATATATATATATATTATATATATATCAATGATTATTTTTTCATTGAGTCTTGGTGTCCGTTCAAGCTACACGAATAAATTGATTACGTTAGTGGGATAGGGTAGAGGAAGGGAGGATTTTATAGGATATTTACCTGAATTTGCATCGAGAGTGGAAAATTATTTAAGAAAAAAACACCCTCGGTTAATCCAGCTGAGATTATAAACTTGACTCCCCGTCATCGGCAAATCAAACCTGACGGGCTTGATTGATATTTGGACCCCGTGCACACCAACCTAAAAAATTGAAGCTGTCAGTTAAAAAGTGAAAGCTACAGAATATATAGCTTAAGTCCAATTATAATAGGAAGAACCTTATTTGTAAGCTAGACAAGTTAGGCTACTAGATCTAATTTTCTTACGTAGGTATTTAAATGTATTTTATTAAATATAAGAATATTGGACTATATGAATGCGCACATATGAATGCAAATATATTAATATAAAATGCTATTAGCTTTTTGAACTGTTAGAAAAAGGTCATTGATATACAGATGAACATTATCTTTACTTGTTTTGCATGTTTTTAATTATTTAAAAAAATTAGCTTTCCAAATTAAGTTTTTTTTATAAAATTAGCCTACGTCGACAACAGAACTAAGGCTATTAACGACATATAAGAAACCAGGGAAATAATCACACCACGTGTAACCAGCTGGGTTTCAAACCTTAGCCTCCAAAATAAAAGTCTAATACGCCATCACTGAGCTAGACAGTTACGTTTTTAATTAAACTTTTTTATTTTTAGATTAAAGAAAAAATATTCTAGAATTGAAATGGGAGACTTATTTTATTTCTTCGGCATTAAATAGCCCAAGCTTATGAACAGAAATATCAATTATTTTTTTATAAAATTCATTTCTTTTTTCTAATTTTTTTCTTTCTCTTTTTTAATATACTTAAAATTCTTGATGGTAATTTTGTCCTACTGTTTCCTGCGAAAATGTGTTGCACGGTATGTACAAGTGTGCGACTGGACAAGAAATATGAGGGTATAAAAAATCAATAACTCTGACGCCCACGACATACGAGGCAAAAAAACAGGCTTTTCAAGCGAGAGTTTTGTGGTATTGTATACAATGTTGGGATCATACTAGAGGTGCACTAAGGTCAGTGTATTTAGAGTCTCACCGCATGCCTCAATTTAGTCACGCGCTTCACATCAAAATGAATGTATAGCTCCATTATTTAAGCCTGACCGGTAAATAAATTGTAGGAAATTTTTATAAGTACAAACAAAGTAATAGTTTAGGTTACTTTTATGATACCCGATTCAGTGGTCGAGTGGGCTAAGGCGTCACTCTCGTGTTAGACAGACTGCTAATGACGGGGAGATCGGGTTCAAATCCCGGACGGTTCAACTGATGGTGCTTTTCCCCAAATGGCTTTCACTCTCCTCCACGCAAATGCGGGTACACTATATAAAATTAACCTTCATGATCCCTAATACTAATGAGTAATTAGTACATAAGCGTATAACTCGAACGGGTAGTAAGACGCGTTCCTAAAAAAAATCTTCGTCAAACTTATGTCTCAGTATATGGCCTACCATGTTAACTCTTATTTCTATATTGTACGTATATTAACTAATGTGTTGAGGAAGTATGAATCTAGAAGAAGTGTACATGTATTTAAGTGGAAAACCATTTTAGGCAAAATCACCCTCAGTAAACCCTGCCGAGATTCGATCAACGATCTTCCCGTATTCAGCAATTTAGTCCAACACGAGAGTAGCGCGTTAGACCACGCGGCCACCGAAGTGGGTTTTAGTTTTAAGATTCAAGGAAAAATATTAACCATTGTAAAGTTTTATCCAAGCAAATCCACATTTTATTATGTTGTAAGATAATAATAATCAACATACTTTTACTAACAAATAGGTTCTTATAAGAATAACAACGAACCCCTCAAAATAAAAATTTTTTTATCATCTTCTAGCAACTAACATGATATCTACTCAACTTGACCAATGAAATTCCCGACTTTTTCCTTGATTCCCCTGATCATTTCCTAAAATTCCCGACTCAAAAGTATGTCATACCCGTCTACCCCCAACCCCATTTTTTATTAATCTTTTTATGAATAAAATAAGTTTTAAAATTCAAATAAACATTTTATTTTATTTGTACTAACATAGTCTACTAGGATTATAGAATTATAAAATATATTACACTACAAACAAAAAAAACTTTTTGAATAACATTGTAATTTACTGATTTAATGATAATTATATTTCATATTTTAAGTAAAACATTTTCCCGGGTTTGTTATTGTAATTTATCATATTTCCGACTTATTCCCGTTTTTTTCCCGACCATTTCAAATTCTAGATTAATTCCAGGTTTCCCGGATTGTAGGCACCTGCGGGTTAAAATTTTTAAGGGCCATTTCCGATAGAGATTGCATTTATAGTGGACTGTAAATTCCTCCATTAAGTTTTAGAATCATGTGAACAGGCCTACCTTCCGATGCAAATGACTTATGTCTTACGCTAGTGTAAATATGACGTTGTTTGATTGCAATAAATGTTAGAAAATAAAGGATGAGATCTCTCATTTAGATTTTTATATTTGCATAAAGTCACAAAACGCTTAAACCTACTATATGTACTTTACCACAAACCTTATGATTTGGACAAGAAACAATTATTACGAATTATTGCTTAGGTACGACGACTAAGTATTTCTAAATTAATAAAGTTTAACATAAGTTTAATGTATGTATTATATATATATATATATATAATATTATATAAAACACTTAAATCTCATTGTTTCTCATAATTGAGGAGAGAGCGTGTGCTTCCAATATCATGTATCTTTTAGGGGAGCCATTACATCCAAGGAAAGCTTCGTATAACAGTTGGTAACGTAGTAATCTTAACCTAAGGCTGTGTCCGCACTGTTTAGTCGAAACCCTATTTGTTCCTACTTACTTTTTCCAATATTTTCTTGACTTAATGGTTGGACAAAAAAAAATATTTAAGGCATTGTAAATAATATATATTTGGTCATGCTCGACGCCGAAACACAATATCATGTTTTATGAGAAAACAAATTATTTATGCGCATGCGTCATCCCTCATACCCCTTTCCTTTATACCCCTCCTTCCACCAGCTCGTGTGTGTCCCACTGGATTTTATTACAAATTACAGTCATAGGTGCTTTGCTGTTTATTGCTAGTGATTTTTATTTGAGATGGAATTTTGCTGACAAAAATCTTATCATTTTAAATTTAACTTGAGTAGCTGTGTATAATTTTACCCTGAAGTAATACCCTAACAAAGAACAAATAATGTTTGGGATGAAAAGTTGCTTGGTCAGCTACTTAACAATGTGGAACAAAAATGTCTCGTTTAGGAACAAAATGTTTTCGCTTCACAATGTTTTGATTTAACAGTTTGCACCCACCCTTAAAGATTTTAAACTTCTTTCTTTTGACCAATAAAAATTGATCCAAAGAGCTTTGTCCATACGACCACCCTTCTTCAAGATAATTCGAGAGCTGTTAATTTAATGGAGAATATAAAAACTGAAAGATACGTATCACAAGATATTAATTAATATCCTCCAGGAACTGCGTTTTCTCTCTCTCTCTTTATTTGTTACATGTTTAGTGGGTTCACCTTTTTTCATTTTAATAATAATTGGAGCTCGTAAATTATACACCTGCTTTACACGTGGTACATTCTGACAACCATTTTGAAATGTGTCCGAGGAAGTAGCGGCACAGAAACAATTTTTTTTTTCGGTTTCTTCTAGGCCTATTTGGTGAGCTAATAACAGTTCTTGAAGAGGTGCCTGGTATTTATAGGAATTTGTCAACATTACATGCTTTGTACTGGGTGTACTATCTATAACTCTGGTTCTATTACTATCATCATTATAATTATATGACTTCATCATTTCTAAGTTGTTAAAGAGTAAAGGGTCTAAAACTAAAACCAAGTTCCTATAGTCAAACTAATTTGGGTACATTTTGTTGGGGATCAACAACCCCTCGAAAGAAAACCTTTGCTATATAAGTCAGACAAAATAATAATCAAATTGTAGTTTCCAAATAAAAGGATTAAACTAAGTTATTTGTACTAGTTGTGTTTTGGATTAGAATTATTATTCCTCTATCGGAACGTCAATACCTTTATATAATTTGTCTTTTAAATATAAATTAATTAGTGTAAATTAAATATTTAAATTGAGCTAAGAGAGATATTTATTATTGTGTAGTAACTTGTAAATAATATTTAAGATATAAATCTTTAAATGTTGAATGAAATATAGAAATATGTCATGAATATATTAGCATTTGATGAGAAACTTTTTTAAAAAAGAAGATAAAAAGTTGTCATTAAATTCTAGGTCACCCTTGACGGATATTCATTAACCGTTAAGGTTACCATGTGAAGACAATTAAATAAACTCTTTGTCTCTACTGAAGAATTATTTGATTTATATTGGCAAAAAAAAGTGTTGCAATAAAAACTGCAAAAACACTGCCCTTTCTTGAGTTCCCTACACATCCACCTTAACCTAGAACAGTAAAACCTATACCTAGCACTATAAACAAGTCCCGGAACTTTGATACTTAGACTAATTAGATCAATCCATCCCTTATACAAAATAGTATTTATATAGGCTTATTCGTAATCACTACCCGGAATCAAACTATGGCAGTGATTCCTAAATAAAAATCTTCCACTCCCTGAGGGGCGATGAGATTTCCTTGTGTGGTATGAAGTGGAGAGGGTGTAACAGGGGAGCTTTAGAGGGGGTGATCTTTGACTCTTGGTAAGTGACATTAAAGCGGACATCAGGGAACTGGTATCACTTCATCCATCGTATTAAGAATTTACCGAGCAATGAAATATAATATAGTCACTAAATTTAGTATTTAGGAGAATTTCTACATAATGTCAGACCTCAAAATGTTGACAGCATAAGTAAATTAATCAATTTTGTTAAATTATACAGTATTCACCAAATATAGTATTTAGGAGAATTTCTATACAACTATCAGACTTTATAATGTTGATATCACTGGGTAAATCAATAAATGTTGCTAAATTCCTCCATGAAAATTCAGATAAATAATATGCTATCTAAATCATACCTTCCTTATTCATGCCTCATTAGTTTATTTTATTTTATGAAAATTGAATAGTGAAGAATTAATGAATTCGTATTAAAAATAGATTTTAGTATTTGTATTTTTATATTTGCTTATTTGGATTACATTTATAATGTAATGGCTTCTTTTTTTTTTTTTTTTTTAAAGTTGTTTTTAAAACTTGTTGCTTAAATCTCATGATAAATTACTGAATTATATAAAGGAGAATGTTGACTTTAATTACTTTGTGGTACATTTATGTAAATTTTAGAATAATATATATTTGCTAATGGTTCTTCCATTATGGCCACTAATTAACTGAGTTTTACTACAGTCAAAGAACATGAATTAATTCTGTTTACTCTGCAAGTTAGTCTACCGCGACCACCTATAGCTCTCCAGGTAGACTGACATGAAGTCGGATGTAAAATAGCCCATTCCTGTGGTGGTTATAAAACAAAACAAAAAACACCCAAGGTGATGCGGTTAAAAGTGTTGAGGGGAGGTAAAGTGTTCTATGATTATGTAAGAATTATTTAGTTTGGGGAAGGGAAAGGTAGAATCCGACCTTGAAGGTCAGGATGGACCCTAAATACTGAGTGATCCAAATATATTGACGCTTATTTCTTAAATAAGACCAGAGTATTCCTTAAAATTCGTATCATAATCCTTAAAGCCCTTATGATTTTGATTTATTCCTGTGTAACTTTTGATAGATATTATAAATACCTATTAAATTATAATAATTATATAGTAAAGGGCTATCAATCTTGACAGCAAAAAGATTTTTTTTTTCCAAACGTATCTCCAATCAGAATCCTATTATTTTTTCCACCGCGTCTTGCAGACGTTTGGGCTATACACGTAAATTAATTACGATGGTGGAACAAGGATCGGAAACTATAGTTTTAGAAGAAATGTACCCTACCTAATCTGCGTGGAGGAGTGGGAAACCATTTAGAAGAAAAAAAATCCCAGAAAAGCTGGCAAAAAACCTCAGTAAACCTGATCGGGATTTAAACCCAGATTCCCCATTAATTTCTCCCGGCAATTCATCTTATACGGGGGTGAATTGTAAGACCAAGTGACCACCGATGTGATTGGAATCCTCTCATAGAAGAACTTAATTAAAATTAAATGGTTCTTCGCATCACTATACAACTGTCCAAACAGAGAGACGTGTAGTGAAGGTAAGCAGTGTTGGACGTGGTTAGGCAGGTTTTACTTCTGCGATTGATTTTCTGTCCCCCCCCCCCCCTACCTCCGGGCTGTTCCACCTTAATTTATGGGGTTATATAAAGGATATTTGAATAAAATTGCCGCCTCAGTTGTGACCTTGTGACGTCTATGGGTACGGTTTAAGGAGCGGTGTGTTCTAATTGTTTCTTTTTAAGTCGTCGTTTATCATCTCCTCATTCCGAAGTTCGGGGTCGACAGAAACCGGAGTGTTCACCGAAGCAAGACGGATAAATGACTCGTTTAAAGAAGAATAAACGCAATTCCCCCCTCTCTTTTTTTTTGTATTTGTTTGGGGTGTGTTTATGAAAGTTTAAGGTGATTTAAAATTCACTAGCATAATTTCTTGCAACAAATCAGATATAAAATATCTATAACTATTAATATTAATTTTAATTGATGCTTAAAGTTTGAACAAAAGTTTGGTTTAGTCGTGAACCTTAAGATGAGGATGTAGGAGACGTGAGAAAAGGTCAAATGTTTTTGCAGTTTTTTTTATCGACGCTTTTTTTTGGGTCAAAATAAATCAAACATGGCTTCAATACAACCATAAAGATTAATTTTCTTCACATGGTTACCTCAACAGTTATTGAATATCTGTCAAGGTTGTCCTGCAAATTAATAATACATTTTTGTCTTCATTTTAAAAGTAAGTTTCTCACCGAATGCCACATTGATCATGGCAGATATTCAAGAATTATTGATATCGCCCTATGAAGAAAATTAAACTATATGTTTCTACTGAAGCAATATTTTATTTATTTTGGTCAGACAAAGTTTTGCTATAAAGACTACAAAAACATTGGCCTTTTCTTGCGTTTCTTACATTCCCACCTTAATAGCCAACCAGTACAGGCTATCGGCGACTAGAGAATATATTTAGGAGGAGTTATTTTAATGACCTACGTCTTGTTTTTTAATCCTGCGTATTAAAACTCGTCCGGACAATACGCATTTGATTACACTGATACACTAATGGGATAGAAATGATAAAGGTAGGACTCAGAAGAATTGTAGCCACATTTGCGTTGAAGGAGAATGGGGAAGGTAGCACTCAAAAGAAATATAGCCTATTTGCGTGGAAGGAGAGTGGGAAATAATATAGGCAAAAAAAATATTTTTCAGTGAGCTCTGCTGGAATTCTAGCCCCGATATATCCTTGAAATACAAACCAGACTAGATTAGCTTGATATTTGTTTCGTGTGCCCACCATTGCCGGGTTACAACACCAATCATTTTAAGATCTGACGGGCGGGAAATAAGGAAATACCCGTATAGCACCCAGCATCAGTCGGGCACACTATTCGTGGGTTTAATTTTCGCGGTATTTGCAGATTAATTACCGCACATCTTATTCTTATTTAAAGAAACTAACACTCTGGCCTTAAGGAGCTCGAAAGTGCATTATCGCCAGAATGTAAGCTTGCCATACAACCCTATCCGAGACAACTTCCGCAAAGTATGTATTTTCCGCAGTGGTGGCTTGAGACCTGGTAAGTAGGTAAGAAAGCAGGGACGTGGGGAAGTGTAGCATATATACGCCATTAAATAGTGTGTTGGAGGAATTGTGGGGGTTTGTAGTGAGGAAAAAGTTGTTAACATACTTTAAGGCTGGCTTAAGTATTTGCTAACTATACTATTGATAATAATTAGAGATTAAATAATTTCATATCTATGATCCCAGGAGAGGGGGATTTTATTCAGAAAAGGTTTTGAGTATAATATCGAGGTATTGACATAACTATTAAAAAAAGTAGATTCGATGTAGTGACACATTAAAACACCAAGTGCTTTAGTTGATACGTGAATGAGAAAAAAAACCTCTAATCGGTGTTATTGCTTTATTAGAAATAGTATATAAATATATGGGTGGGGGAAGGAGGTTTAAAAAAAACACAATTGAAAATTTTCCTGAAAAAATGAAGGGGAGATTTTCAAAAACCAAACTTTTCCCGATACATTTTCTATAACAGAAAAATTTAAGTGTAACAGTTTAACATACACCTAATTCCTAACCTAACTTACACCCAACATATCTCGAATCCACTTTCCCATTAACCTTCCATCGACGTCTTATAGTCTACCAAGGATTCTTGTATCTTCAGGTTTCTCAACTTAAATTGTGTGTACACGCTTATCAGAAATAATACACACCAAATGAACACCTATCTTAGCATGCGACCCTTGATTATCCTTAATATGTTTGGAGATGCATACAGACCATGAAGTTCTTCATTATGTAACTTTCTCCATTCTCTTGTTCATACTCAAGCGCAAACGTTTAATTTTATTTCAAAACTATTTGTCAAGGCTTGAGTGGCCTATATTGTTGGTATTCAGTGGGCCTTGTTGAATAACATTATATAGGTCAAAACTACTTTTAATGGTGCAAACTTTTTACTGTAGAACTTTTATATGAAGTTATTACTTACTTGACTTTACTCCATTATACCGTAAACTGTTCACCCAAATTGAGAAAGATTAATATTTAATTGAAATCATGTTGGTGTTATGAGGGGGAGGATATTAAACAATAATAATAATAATAATACTTAGCACCGCGTCTTACTACCCGGGTTATACGCTTAAATACTAATTACACTAATGGGTTAGGAATTGAGAAGGTTGAATTTAGATGAAGTGAACCCGCATTTGCATGGAGGGAGAGTGGAAAACCATTTAGGAAAAACCACCTTCAGTTCACCCGACCGAGATTCGAACCTCGATCTCCCCGTCCTCGCCAGTCGAGCTCAACACGACTGGCGCGTTAGCCAACTACGCCACCGAGGCGGGTATTAAACAATATTAATGGTAAGAAAAACGTGTTTCATTAAATCCAAATGAATCATTTTACCTTTGTCAAGCAGTCTACGATTTTAAATCACTGCAAGATTTTTTTTTTTGAAGGAGACATTTATTATTTATTCTATTTATATTTTAGAAAGAGAGATAAAAACTATTCTAAATATTTGCAATAATAAGGTCAGCTTACTAGGCAAGCGATTGACCAAGGCGGTCAACTTGAATTAGAGTGAGACTTATATCGTTCTTTCCCTGTTAGGAGCCTAAAAATATTCGTGCTCACTTCCATTATTGCTGCCTAGACCCTGAGATTTAAAAAATAAAATTTTGGGTTGTGTTTAGTGTTGGTGTATCATTCTAGGATAAAATTAGTTTCCGAGCTATTTATGTGTTTTTGCTACCATTGGGTTTGGCTTAGAGTTGGTTTACTTTTTTAAGTTAAGTTAGTTTATAAGTGTTTACACTTTTTGTATTCATTTAATACTTGCACAGGTAAATAGTGGCTTAAATTAACTTCCTTCAAGAACTAACACAACTAGTTCCTATATTGTTAATTATCACTAAGTATAAATATATGATCACAATTTTCGTGGTAAGAATCGAACCGGAGCCTTTGTTTATGTAGGTAAATGCTCTAGTGATATTAGTTGTCGAATGTGTACAATTTAACCTTGTATCTACAATTATATACAATAAATACCATATTTATTTTGTCATGTTTATTTCATAAGGTGCCTCTCCTCACCCCTTTTCCTTCTGCTTCGACCCACCAGACATTAGTTGTTAATTCGCCAGACAGATGTCTCTGCCGGAGAGCGCTATGAGGAAGTGGCGCGAGAAGTGATATGAGTTATTACGGCCATAAAATCTTTTCCTGGCTCGCACTTTGTGCAAAGCAGCAGCACAACAACAGCGTCACGCGATACATAGACCACCTAAACAGCAAAACTATGACACCCTCTTTCATCTACTTCCAGACAGAACCAATTCTCTCCCTTTTTAGAAGGTGTTTGTTGCTTTATATTGCAACAACTTAGAATGTTTAAAGGAAGTTTAAAGATTACAGTAAGCCACTGACGACAATGGAGTGACAGCAGGAGCTTTTGACGACATTACTTGAAACAGGAACTTTGACGACATGACTTGACAACAGGGAGCTTTTGAGGACATTGACTTGACAAACAGTGAGCTTTTGACGACATTGACTTGACAACAGTGAGCTTTTGACGGCATGACTTGACAACAGTGAGCTTTTGACGACATTGACTTGACAACAGGGAGCTTTTGACGACATTGACTTGAGAACAGGAGCTTTTGACGACATTGACTTGACAACAGTGAGCTTTTGACGACATTGACTTGACAACAGTGAGCTTTTGACGACATTGACTTGACAACGGGAGCTTTTGAGGACATTGACTTGACAACAGAAGCTTTTGACGACATTGACTTGACAACAGTGAGCTTTGACGACATTGACTTGACAACAGGGAGCTTTTGACGACATTGACTTGACAACAGGAGCTTTGACGACATTGACTTGACAACAGGGAGCTTTTGAGGACATTGACTTGACAACAGTGAGCTTTTGACGACATTGACTTGGCAACAGGGAGCTTTGACGACATTGACTTGGCAACAGTGAGCTTTTGGCGACATGACTTGACAAAGTGAGCTTTTGGCGACATGACTTGGCAACAGTGAGCTTTTGACGACAATAAAGTGACAAAATTGGGATTTAAAAATATTGAGATGGAAACAGTGAGATTTTAACGACATTGGGATAAAAAAAAGTTAGTTTCTCGATTATATGGAGTGATAACAGTGTAGTTTTGACAACGTTAGATTGACAATAGTGAGATTTTAACAATATTGGGATGGACATAGTATGTTTTCTATGACATTGGGGTGTTAATAGTGAGCTTTCGACTATTTTGGAATCCTTATTGATATACTTTAATTTATAAAAGAGACACAACCCTGACCATCAATCCATTAGCGATATATGTAAGCTCCAGTTTCACCATTGATACAGTTTTTTGGCCATGTTTGGAATCGAACCAACTATTCAATTAATAACAATCGTAATCAATTTCAAAATTTCAGTTACAGCTCCAAATAAAAATCATGATTACAGCCAAAGAGTTATAAAAAGTGACTAAAAACAAATATAAAATATATAATGTTAACAAATCTTTTAATCTTACTTTAATACTTCTACATTTTACTATAGGTTTCTGAAAATGAACAATTAATAAAATTTAAAACAAAAGATCTCATTTAATTTAAAAGGTAAAACTTAAATTATATCATATATTATATACTTTTAGAAAAAGTCTTACACCAACTAAATTACAAGTTGAATATTAGCGAGATGGCTTCAACACACACACACACACACACACAAAACAATAAAATAATATGGTTTTTCAAGTTGTCTGTTGAGAAAGGATTATGTAATAAAACCTTGTCTCTTCCCCTTGAAGCGCTTTCGACACTACCAGTATCATAATTTTTTTAGATGGTATTATTAAGTAATAACTACTAGAGAACTCACTTATCTTGGTAAACTCTCGTCTAATATTTCAATTAAAAATGATTGTCAAGGCCAACATTACGGCTTTAAGCAAACAAAATATAGCATGATTATGAACATAATGTTTTGTATTGAATTACTATAAAATAATTCTATATATTATCAAACAACTATTTTAAAACTCATACAGAAACTTTTTTTTTTTGTCTTTGTACAAGATAATTATATTTTATTGAAATTGGAACTTATTTATGATTAATAATTTTACAGATATTTTGATGAAATAAAGGAAATAACAACGCCTGTCATTGTTATTTTATAGGATAATAGCGAGCCTCAAATTAATAATACCTTAATTTTCCAAGATGGGGCCATATTAATTTTTCCCTAAATTGATTCAAAATCAGCCTCTTATCAACTATTTTAAATTATTCCAAATAAAATCTTCCCTGTTTTTAAGTGTAGTTATACTATTTAAAATAGGTAGGCCTATACAAAATATGTCAATTGTTTTGGTAATATATTTGATCTTCAATGTAATAATACCATATTGTCCAAATAACTTTCCCATAATGAGTGTTTTTCACCTGAATATGTATTCAATAATAAAAAAGTGTTGTAAGAAATGAAACATTTTTATTTCCTCCTGTGTGTACTTAGCATGTTCCGCCTATGAAACTTTCCCCTCCTCCTATCCACCCATCTTTCACACGCATACGACATATCCTATACATGACCGCACGTACTACGGGTAACAAGCCAACAAATCACAAACTCACGATTTTAGCAATATCAAAGTCAAGTATGAACATCATATTTTCCCAAATAAATTAACTAAAGATGTGGCACAAAGTGAAAAATATTTTTTTTCAAATGTTAAAAATTGATATGACCGCCTCTGTGGTCTAGTGGTCATAGTTCCTGACTAAGAGATCCAGAGGCCCCGGGTTCAATCCCCGACGCTTACAGACATTTCTGTGAAAACATAGGTCTAGAACGGGACCTACTCAGCCTCGTGAGAACAAATGAGGAGCTACTTGAATAAGGAATTAGCTGTTTCGGTCTAGAAAACTGAGATTAATGGCCGGGGAGATCATTGTGATGACCACATGACACCCTCCATCCACAAATGTTGACACCATCTTCGCCCAACATGTGACAGCTGCTCGGTGTAGCTCGCTTGCAGGCTGGCGCCATAGAGCTATTGATGTAAAATAACCAGATTTAAAAAAAATGTAAGGCATCGATTTTTTTGGGTAATATTAATAAATACCTTCTTACACAAACAATAAATTAATCTACTTAGAAATAACACCCCCTCCCCCTTACGCCCTCTTCCCTCAACATAACTGTCATGCGATAAGAGAGCAGCGTATAACCCGAATGGGTAGTAAGACACGGTGCTTAAAAAATAAGATAGAGCCTAATATGTTTGTGGTGTTAAGTACACATTGATGTCGTGTAGCTTTAAAAGAATTAGGCCTAGAAGTTTTTATTTTGTGTCAGTATTTGTATGCTATCTATCGATTGGTTTAATTTTTCATTCCCTCATGGCCTCAAAATAAATTTTGAAAAAGTTATAAAAATTGCGATCTCATCTCGGCAAGTATATATTAACCTATAATCTTTGAAGTTCACGTCATTTAAGTCCTGCTCAAGTGGGCCAATTATGTGATAGTGTTTCTGACCAAATTAATTAAATCTATTTGTAAAATTTAGGCCTAGCTAAGTTGAAATGTTTTGAATATATATAATCCAAACTCATAAAGGCTACGTATATTATGATTATTTTCAATATTAAAAACAAATTTATCATTTAATATTCAGTAGCGCTTTTATTGATTTTGTTAGTGTAATTCGAAACAATATTACGGACACTAATAGGGTACAAACGAAGCTGGTATAATTTAGAGGAAATGTATCCGCATTTACATTGAGATTAGAGAGCAGGCAACCATTTATGAAAACAAGACGTCACCTACCTGAAATTAAATGGAATGGGCCAGTTTCGCATATGAAACTGGCCCATTCCATTTTGGTCTAGGTAGGTGTCGTCCTGTATTTAGTATCGATTCGCACTTTAGGCGTACTAAATCTGACTATGACTTATATTCTTTATTTAGTTTAAGATGACACACCTTATCTCAGTCGGTAGCGTGTCTGCCTACTGAGCTGAGGGTCCCGGGTTCGATTCCCGGCACTGGATGTTGTGCCTGTCCTGGAAACAGTAATGGGTGTAAAGTAAGAGTCTAAGATAACATGACTTTGAAGCGGATCCAATGACCTTGACCTTTGCCTAGTAAACAAGACCAATTTAAAATGCGTAACTTATTTATTCAAAAATACGAACACGCGATAGTTCGCTTTTACACGAGAAGGTGCTGGCTTCCTAATGAATGCCATCTGTTAAAGGTAGGTTCTGAAATTGATAGTGGAATTAATTCAATATGCCAGAAACTTTTGCCAAGTTTGTATCTCGACCTCTATCTACTAATAAATGACAAAAAAAAAAGTTAGCCAGTAGCTATAAATTATAGGATTATATCTTAAAGATCTTCGTATGGAGACAGTAGGATGCAAGTTATTTATAATGATAATTTATTACAAAAAATACTTCATGACATCTCTAGTTTACAAACAGGAACAAAATATTATGTAATTTATTGAATTGGTGAAACAAGGTCAGGATGTTATTATTATTAGCCTAAGTTTGGATTTCATTTTATAAATTAATTTAAACTACGGGATTCGAATATTAAAAAAAAAGTTTGTAATGTTTAGATATTTATATTTTAGCATTCATTAAACCTTTTCTGTTATGCTAGGTTGGTCACACAGCGTGTCTATAAATGTATGTGTAGAAGTGGTCAAATTAGAACCCTACTAAACTTACTTTTCCAATCCTTGTAGCAAAGATGAGATTATTTTTCCAATCCTTGTAGCAAAGATGATATTTTTTTCTACTCTGGTCATTTCTAGCGGAGTCTGCATGTCTACCGTCAGTTATGTGGTTTTAGCACTACTCCCTACCCTTCGTCCATTCAATGCTGGACGGATTGTGCAGGTAGATAATTTAGACCGGTGTTCATAAAACACTACTAAAGGGGGGGTGGGGTGGGAGGGGGATAGAATACGAGGTGGGTCTTAAATCAAAACCAAATGAATGGCACTTAGAACCTAAGGATCACTTTCGTTCGTGCAATCATAGTAAAGTAAGCCATAAGTAAATTTCGTCTCGTTGTTTAGGAGCTTTATTCCCGCATTTCGGTGCGGAACACACAGGGTGTAATATTCAACTTGCACCGTACAATCGGTGAGAATGTAAACCTGATACGTCATAATGATATCAAAGTAGAATTTATTACCTACTGTACAGGCTTTTTTTTTTTTTTACTTTTAGCGGTAAATCATTACAACTGTTGAACATGTCAGAAAGGGTTTTCCGCCTGTTATTGATTGTTTTAACAGGACGTAGGCTAGGCCTTATCTACAAAGTTCAAGGGCAGTTCAAATCAGCTGACCAAAAATGATACCTTAACGTATTGTTTATTTTCCATCACGTCTTAGTATACGTTAAGGTTATACGCATACATAGTTACGATAATAGTATAGGAGTGGGTAAGATAGACTTTTTGAGGAAATGTATCAGCATTTGCGGGTAGGTAGATCGAGAAACCATTTAAGAAAATCTACTCTTAAGTAAAGCCGACTTAACCTTCCAATTACCGGAAAACCACATTAAATGAGCTTGGTATTTAATTATAAAACACGCGGGTCTGAACATGTTAAACTGGTTATTATGCATGTGATTTTGAGACGATCATCCTACTAGTTTTTAGTGAATATATTTTATGTACACTTTATAAACACAGATTGAATTAATCATATGAATTACAATCTAGCTTAACTTAGGAGAACATTTATTAGATGGCCGCATGGTCTAAGGCGTCACTCTCGTGTTGGACAATACTGCCGATGACAGGGAGTTCGGGTTTAAATCCCAATAGGTTGTACTTAGGGTGGTTTTTCCTAAATTGTTTTCCACTCTAACCTCCCCGCAAATGCTGGTCGTCCTTAAAATTCATCCTTCCTCATACCTAACCCATTAGAGTAATAAACCTACATATACGTATAGCCTGAATAGGTAATAAGACGCAGCGATAAAAAAAACTCAGGAGAGAAAGTAAAAAGTTATAAAAGGATTCCTGTAGGGTGTATATAGATGTATAGTTAGTTAACTATAAACTAATGTTGATACTATTGTAACATGCTATCAATGTTGACCGCAATAAAATATGTTTTGTATTTTCTATATTTTTCTTTCCACCAAAATTATATTTTAGTTCTACATACTCAAACATAGCTTTAGGAATTATATTATCTCATCTGTGCGCGTGGACGAGTTTACACATTAAAGAGTACAGGTTTAAATAATTTAAAATGCTGCACATGGAGTTTTAACAAAGATCCTCGGATCGTATTAAAGAAATAAAATACTGAAGAAAGGATCTATTTTATCCTTTATCAAAACGGTCGGTTTTTTTAATCTTCATTAGGTAAATATTAGTCAAATTTGAACTAAGTATTTGCTTTGCAGATAATAAATAAACGAAATTATTTTTTCTACTCTTCCAAATCTCTTGCCGATAAAACATTTCTTTTTTATAAGATGGGACTTTTGTAAAAAAAAAATTAACCTATGTTTACTGTAGTAGGTATATTGATAAAACATAATTGGTTTATGATATCACAATTTTTATTTATAAAAATGTGTTGGAAAGAGAAAAGTATATATAGGCCCTATACAAGTGAAGCGGTTCAAAAGCCTTATTCCCCCTATAACCTGTAAAAGTAATCATGCTAAAATGTAGTTTTGTGGTTAGCTCCATTTTTACTTTACATGAAAATCCTCGTAAAATTGCTTTTAAAGACGATCCATTTTCAAAAATACCCGGTACCCCAAAAAAATCCTGAAAATGAGTCAAATTTGGATTTTTGCTCTCGGGAACAGACCTTTTCTTTCTTAATAGTGTACATGGGATTTTATAGTACATTTTCACTCATATAAATGTAGTGTAGGCCTGTCTGTTAAAATGTGATATTTATATATAATCTTTGTATATTTGTTCTTGCTAATAGTAATAAACTATACCAATTAAAGTGTGTTGCCACATTTTTAAAGACTAATAGATTATTGGTGTGTTATAAAGTAGTTATTAACATGTCACTTAAATATAAGTTATATACAGGCCTACCCATTCGATCATGTGATCATTAATTTTATATCAATTTTTTATCAAATATATATTTTGAACAAAAAATTCCAAATTTAATCTTAAGAGTAATTACTTATACATATCTCTTATCTTCCTCATTCATACCACATTATTGTAAATAGGCGGGGAGTATGGCTAGTACTTTACTTCCAGAAGATTCCCATGGATGTAATTACTTTAAAAACTGATCACTCTATCTAATCATAGCTTAACCTATTAATATAAGACAATATTTTCCGAGAGAAAAAAGTCTTATTTTCAATGAATCGATAGTACATGTTTTTTAAATAGTTATTCTTAAACCACTGAACAATTTATTCTTACCAAATAAATATGTAAAATAGTAGTATTTATTAGAAAAGCATGGTCTCAGTAAAATAACATTGACACTGGCCTTTCCATTCTTCTGTTTCTTGTTCGTCTTTACGTCTCTCATCATTTTCTATCCTGGATGTGACGTCACACGCCGGTCAGCTGGTTTGTCTGCTTGCCTCGACTGAACATATTACAACGGACCAATCTCAAGAATCAAAACCCGTTTTAAAAAAAAACGTCGTCTGCTGGTCAAAGTCGTATTCAAGCAAATTACAGTTTGCCTTGGATAGCGGATTCTGAAAGATAACAAATCTATGTGAAAACAAAAAACTGTTAATAATTTCGTATTTGAATGTGGAAAATTTAGTCGTCTTCCGGTTGGCGGGGAGCTAGCTTTTAACTATAGCTATCAATAAAAATATAAGAAGAATAAAAATAGAACATGAACTTCAGTTTAAAGCGTCACTCTCGTGTTAGACTGTCCTGCTGATGATTCGGAGATCCGAGTTCGAATCCTGGTTGGGTATACTATTGAGGTTTTTTCCCCTCAAATGGCTTCCCACTTTCCTTCCATGCAAATGCTGATAGATTATCTCTAAAATTATTCCCAATTCCTACCAATTACAGTAAATATCATACATGCGTATAACCTGAATCGGTAGTAGGACGTGGTGCTAAAAAAAATCCCTACGTCTTTGCAAATATTTAGCATTCAAACATTCACACTTTGTCTCAAAATTAAACATTTTAAAAAAATAACAGATTATTCAAAATTACAAGACCATTAATTTATCATTTTCGGTCAATAAGTGTATTCAGAGCTCATAAGTAGGCCCATTTTTAAAAAAAATATTTTTTATTTAAATGTCTACTTTATCGATTTGATATATATATATTATATGTATATTATATATATATTATATGTATATTATATGTATATTATATGTATATTATATATATTATATGTATATTATATGTATATTATATGTATATTATATATATTATATGTATATTATATGTATATTATATGTATATTATATGTATATTATATGTATATTATATGTATATTATATGTATATTATATGTATATTATATATCGATTTGATATATATGTTATACATTATATATATAAAATGTGTGTGTGTATATAACATAGTATCCCCCATGTTATTAGTGTAATTCTAAACTAACTAATTTTAAATTAAGGATAGAGGATTTATTTAGATTGTTGGGTCTTTTCAGAATGTGCGCCTTTGAATTTGTACTAGGATTATTTTTACTAGCTTGTATTTTAAAAGTTATTTTAAATCGTAATATTAAAGTCTCTTAAGTTTCAATGTTTAAAAAAAGTGTTGCGTTAAAAAAAATACCTATTTTTCCCTCCATATCTTTTAAAGTGCACATATATAGGTTCATAAAAGCGTTGTTGAACTAGTTTGTAGCGAGCGTTTTATAACCTCCAACAACCAGCTGTTAAATGAACGAGCTCTGTGATGACGTAATTCCAGACCGCCAAGTGGATCGACTCGAGCGCGTGTGTCGCCCTGCGATCTAGCGTCGACCGCGCGAACTTTGTGGTGGTTGCTTTGAGACCCAGTATTTTTGACTCTGTAATGGCGGAGGGGGAGGGATCTTGGTGACGTCATTAAGGGGTAGGTTTGGGAAGGGGATGGATCATTGTGGGAGAGTGGGGGTAGTCCACGTGGACTCGCGTTGTAGGGGGTTTGTTTAAAAGAGGAGCGATAAAAAGGTTTAACTTTTTCAAGTTTACATTTGTGAGTAATTTTAAACGTTGGACAACAATTTTTTATTTTTCTTATATAAATTTTACTCCACTCAAATAACACTAATAATACGGACTATCGTTATTTTGACTAAAAACATTAAACAATGAATGGAGATGTTTATTTGTTTATCGAATTTGTAGAACTTGTTTCATTTCAAGGAGTTTAATAACTGAACAAGTATTAGTTGAGACGATATCACGTGATTGAGTAGGCCTATATGGAGTGTACACACAACAATTAAAAATCACTTGACACCTATGCCTAATTGTTCGTGAGGACTCGAAGAAAACACACAATAAACCATTTTCGTGCCGTGGAGTGCAGCCAGGGTGAGCAGAGTAAGTTTAAATCGTACCTGGAAATTGTTTTGATCACTCAAATAGGACACTCTTTGACCAGTTATAATCATAAATATATTTTAACATGAAATATGTAGCAAAAGAGCCTACGAATGTTTGGTCAAATGGAGGCAAAGTGGATGAGAACATATCACAGATCACTTTTAACAAACTCTGCTTACCCTGGAAACTCTTGCCGACACGGCACTGTTCAAGCCGGTCTAATGCTCCGTGTAATTCGTAGCCAGCCAGATTGGTAGAAGCTGTACCTACAATTCAATCTTATATCGACGCAACTTGCTCGGTCATAGGCCTACTATTGTTAGCCAACATCTCTAGAAAGAGTGACGTCACATCGCTCCCAGCATACGTAGGCGGATCCAGACTCGTTTGAGAACAATACCCTAGAAGAAAAAAATTTACTTTTAAGACAAGGATTCACAAAACACAGTACTAAATAGGTTGGTACAACACATTTTTTTTATAGGTCTTTACAAGAGCTTATTTTATATATAGCTCAATTTTTTTTATTAATACCCTTATGAAATTTCTTTTATCCTACAATAATTCTACTATAAAGTAGGATTATTGATGGTGAAAAGTGCCTTTCAGAAGTCTCTTCGTAATAAAATAGGGTTATATAACCTTCCGATTAACCTGAGAGGTATCAGGCAATTTTACTAGGTTTGAGGTGACCTGGTGGTCTAGGGGTAAGGTGTCAGACTTCTGTGCCGAGGGTCCGGGGTTCAATCCTCGGTCCCGGCAAAGATTTATCTGATTGCCAAACCCTTCCTTCACCTCTGACAAGACGTGTATTAATCACAACTTGTGAATGTGAGGAATGCCAGGCCTCCCCGTGGTTCGGATTCCACGTTAAACTGTAGGTCCTCCATTTCATCTCACAATCACCCTACCATTACACATTAGCGTAAGTGCGTATAACCCGAACGGGTAGTAAGACGCGGTGCTAATAATAATAATAATAATAATAATACTAGGTTTGATTTTACACATAATAGGTGGAATATAACGTTGGTACAGAAATATGCGAGAAGGTTATTATATTCCATTATAATTAAATCGGTTAACAATTACAGCAGGACAAGGAAATCTATAAGGTCCTTGGTTCAATTCCCATATCCAGGTGTAATTTTAAAATAATTCAATTTCTTATTTAAGTTACACTATGAAGTAGCCTATAATATAGAGCCATATTGTAGATCAATTCAAAAAATAATATTACTTTCAGGATAAATGGAAGGTTTTAGATTAAAATATATTTAAAAACCAGTAGCGTCTCATTAAATGTTTCTAGGGGGTGGTCCAACTTGACTAGACTTTACCTATACTATTTATTTCCTCTTCCTTGTATCATTCGTGTACGTGGAAAGTAAATTTGCACACAATCTTTCATTTCTTTGAGTTTTGAGCAATGTCCCTGAAGGTAAACTTGCACAGTCCTTCAGCCAGATCCATCCAATCCTCTTCCTTATCCAACGGAACTCCAAAAGCCATGCTCGAATAGGCGAAATCAAAGTGACCTTTCAAGCTCTAAAATACAATTTCAGCATAATATCCTGTTTTTTAAAAAAAAAAATATTTCTAATCAATACCTAGGTTAGTATACTAGTGAAGTCTAATTAAATCATACCACCAATAACATTCTTAATTATATCTTAAAGCAATTTAAACTAGGCCTACTTCAAAATGGGTTTTGATTAAAAAAAATCAGGGTAAACCATTGAACAGCTCTACAACCTCATAACACACTTATTTAAAGGTACGGATCCAGTATATACATAAATAAAAATAATTGTCCAACAAGTCAAAAAGAGGGGGGGGGGCGACCCTAGGAACCAATACTTAGAAAAAATATTTGAAAAATAAATATCCCTAGAGATTATTTAGAGTGGTCTATTCCAATAAAGTCAAGACAGATGGCAACATCAAACATTTTAAATCAATTCCCATTTTTTCCTGATCAGAGGCCAGCCTGAAGATGCTGCTCGCCAGTGACCTTTCGGAGGATCTCACCCAGTCCCTGGAGAGAGAATGTGACTACACAAATCGTAGGAACCATTTAGGTTTTACCTGGTTTTATTCTTACTAATCATTTTCTTCAAGTATCTCTCTCGAAATCGACAACCTGTACCTTTAAGGTGCGGTTACAATCATGATGTTACCTATAATGTATGTACAGGATTTAATTTTTTTCCTCGTGTTTCACTTCGGGGAAAGCATCAGGACCTTCATTCGGGTATTGCATCGCATGTGGTTGGTCTAATTCTATGATGGATAGGTCTACTGGATGGGTCGGAACAATTTTACAGCTAGGATAGATAAAGTAAGTACCTTTCTCTACGTAATAGGCACCCTAGTAGGCTACTTTTCTTTGCCAGGACATCACCACTTTATTTTATAAATACTTATATCTATGAAGCAATATATACGGAAATTAGGAGAAGGAAGATATTTTCCACAGCAACGGTGAATCTTGGAAGTAGAAGTGATTACGTCTTTAAAGATGGCGGCGCGGCATATCTGGCACGTTCTGCAACACAACCTAATGAATTATTACACAAGTCTTCGTTTTTACAAGCAGAAGTTTTTTTTTTATTACTAGACTTTGATAAATTGTCTTAGAAATTAATAGTTTTTTTTTGCTTTAAAAATGTATGCATTTATTTTATTTTCATTTGAAACTTGGCAATATGTTGTGGTTTTAGTGCTATAATGTGTACATTCAAATATGTGCACTGCCATGCCACTAAGCTCTAACAGACTAAAAGTGTAAGCCTACACTGTACAGTGAATTTTGGTAGGAAGAAACTTTTTTATAAAATAACTTTTTTTTGCTGTCCACGTTGATAACATTTTAATATCTTATTAGTGTTATTTTATAGATTGAAAATATAGTTCAAAAGTGACACTGTATCACAGCTTGAGTATGGATACGTTAAAGTGGATCTATTTGATCTTTTAGCTGTCAGATAAGGTTATTCCTATCAAAATTAGACTGTATTTACCAACGTATATATTTAATTGTATAGCCTTATGGTGGATAAGTAGATAATCAGATACCCTGCCAAGTTCAATAAAACTTTTGTCCTAAGCAACTCCCTAATTGTATTTGGTCAAGTTCCATTTCTCCATATTTTACTAATTATCTTGGAACCTAATTAATTTTGGTGGACAATGCTGCGCTATATCTCAGTTATGTATTTATGACCTGTATTTTTAAACAACACATTACGTGATAGGCAACATTTTGTGAAATAATATATGTTCCCAAGTATAAGAATGAATGTTCAACATTTTAAAATTCAATTTTAACCATTATTTTTAAGTTGATATCAAACAACTTTAGTAAGGTGGATTATTACACTGAATAAAAGAGTTCTAACATAAAACAAGATCTCAACTTCAAATGTTTGCCAAGTATGATATACATAGCTAAATAATATATTAATTATAAATGGTGATAAGTGGTTGTTCTAATCTGGAAAATCTTCCTCCTTATTTTCAACCAGGTTTAGAACTTTAGATTTGTAGAAGACACAACAAAATGTTAAGAATCTCTTTTGGATAATTTGGTGAAAAATACAGTAGTAATATTTAAATGCCTAAAAGTCTGCAAAAACGTAATCAGAGCATACTATTAAAAACTTAAAAAGATGTACCCAGAGAAAAAAAGTGACTAAGCCAACTTTTGTGCTTTCTCAAGTCACAGGATTTATACAGTCTGATTTTCATAGGAAGGATGTTAGTTGTAAACTGTAAACTCATGTTGCCACAGTGGCACAATTTAAAATATTACAATTGATTTTAATATTTCTAGCCTGTTTGATAAATAATGTAAATAAATAGTAGTAATCCACAAGAAAGTATATGGAAACTGTTGATAACTTTTTAGTTAATAAATCAAATAAAACATTTATGCAAAGCTAATTTTAGTGACTTTTAATCAATGTTGGTGGTTGCAAGTCGGCTTCCTTTAAAGATCAGGGTATAGTAAGGATGGCGTAAGTTGAAAATTTTATGGTTACTATGCAAATCTACAGCTCAAAGTCGAGAATTATTTTTTGAAAGTTCAAGCCCTTTTTATATATAGCGGGGACTCTGTCTTAAAAGCATCCATATAAATTATTCACCGATTAACGTAAAATTATATTTATATTGTGGATTTTGGAAATTTGTAAACATTTATACGACAATCACCAAAGTAAAGATTCAATTTTTTTTATTCAAAACGTTTTGGTAGAACTCGCAATCATTGTTGTCGAAAGAAATGGTGGTTTCATGAAATAACTGTTTCCCCTTGGATATTATTGAAATTAAAAAATTGTTGTTCATATCCACAATTTATATGCTTTCATAAAATAAAATAATTAAAAAGCTGTTCAGTAATTGCTTTAGCTATTGCCAACATTGGAATAACTCTTGTCAAAATAAAAACTCCCACAAAAAGGGGAACCCCCCCCCCCTGTAAATTGATGAAACCACTAAAGGTGTGTCCATATATAATAACCCTACGTATACAAACTTCTAATTGGCTAAAAGTATCGTTTTTTTTTTCAAACTAGCTTTCTGTGGCCCTTGACTACGAACAATAAGCCAATAAGCCACATTTGCAGATCACATGACCTGACACAAGAATACTTGAAAGTAGATCTAGTAGCGTTTTTAAACTGTCAGATAAGGTCCTCCCTTATGTAAATTGGCCTGTATACATGTCCTTTCAAGATGAAAGAAACAGTTCCTCTTGTAGCCCAGAGGGATAGTTTTATATACGTAAGGTGCTATGCTACCTTTAAGGAAAACAAAGCAGCCATTCATACGACAACCTGGTTGGTTGCTGTGAATATTAAAGTGACCACCCAAGAAGATGGATGTTTGGTGGATGCAATTAGCGACTTGTGATCCGATTGAATGGAATGTAATTAGGCTCGGGCAAGGGGGGAGAACCTATAATTATTGTTCCGTCCCTGTGATTGGTTCGCTGTGATAACGTTTTGTTTATTGTAGAGCAGGAGGGAGAACAGAAGGGGAGGAGGTGGCAGCGGGCTCGCTACTTCCCATAGTGTTATTGTAGGTGCGTGACGTATGCGCGCGTGTTTGAGAGAGAGAGAGAGAGAAATAAAGGTTGACGAAGACACAGATAGAACGAGGAATATTCAAACGTTTTACACGCAGATTATTAACATCGCTGAACTTGGTCGTAAATTACATGTTCAACTTCCAGAACATGGCACTTTTGATCAAGCGGTTTGCTGAAATTACGACTTATGACTTCACTAACAGAATACGTGATCATACCAAAATGGTGTTCGGGTATTTTAGAACAGCAACAAAGTTGTGTTATTTTGATGCCAGTAAAACCTAGCTTGAAGCTAAGTACAGTACGTGATAATATAAAGTACAGTAAGGTTATATTCACAATAGATTTAAAACGCTATATTTAATTGCTGATAGACTATTAATACAACTGTTTTAATCTTTTTTCTTTATAGAAGTTAGATAATCATGTTTTAAAATAATTACTTAAATTTCTTTCCTGCATTTTTGTTGAGAGCGAGAACCTATTTAGGAGAAAAAAACATACTCGGTACAAGCGTCAAGGATTCGAACACGACAAATTACTTTAGTGAGTTAGAGATGAGGAAGGTTAATTAATTTCGAGAAAGTGTAGGCCTACCCTTAATGTTGAGGAGGGAGAGTGGGAAACCATTTTGAAAAAAAAAGTACACCCGACTGGGATTCGAATCCCGATATCCCTGTCACCGGCAGTCTAGTATAATACGAGAGTGACGCCTTAGACAATGCGGCCACAGAAGTAGGTCTTATAATTTTTCCTAGCCCATTGCCCAATGTAGGCCTATTTCTTATGGTATTTTGACCTAATCTAAGACATTAACCCTCACAAAAATTCCCATAAAAATCACTAAAATCAATTGTAAATTATTAAAGAATGCATTGAGCTATAAATGTAAATTGTAAAGTATAAATTTATTTGGTACAAAGCTCAACAATAAATGGGTTTTAAATTTAACCACGCAAAAATTTCCAAACAATTTCTCATTTTCCTTTAAATACAAAAGTGAGTCGTAAACGGGTAGTTGAAATCTTCTTTTGACACCACACCCATGATGTAAACTTCACACCACGCCCACACCCACTTATTAACTTTCTGTTCAGCCCTTTCCAGTTAGGCCTATTACTTGAATCGCCTCAGTTTGGACCTAATACGCGTCTGTAGGATTTAAGAAGATCACAGAAAAGTTTTCCCTTTCAGCAAAGTTTACCTTCAACGTCACTTTATCAACGTCTGCTTCCCACCTTTTCCAACATCTCATTCTTTTAAATTTCATACTAAAAAAATAACTTTTAGCGTATAAATCCACCTTGCTATTGGCTGAACTTGTTACCACAGGCAAGTTCTTCATTTCCCTCTTTATCAAACTTTCGTCCATTTCTCCTCTCTCTCTCGCTCTTTTCTTATCCTTATTTTCTTTATCTGTTGAATACATTGAGTGAAGTAGTAAGTTAATTTTCAAGAGAGCACCAAGAAGATTTGTTGAGTAAACTTTCACGTTACCGTTTTTTTTCCTCTCTCCCTTTACTTAAAACTTATTTTTAATCCATAGTAACTCTACCTAAGTAAGTAAAATGGGTAAAGTGTACTCAAGTGAAAGTTCATTTGGAATATGTTTCGTTTCTCTTAGTTAAAACACCAGCATTTTATCTGATTAAATAATGAATCAAAGGAAAATTATAGTAAATTTCGACTAAGAATAAAAAAAAAAGGTGGTACGTAAAGTTAAAAAGGATGATACAAAATCCATAAGTAGTTACATGCAATAGCCTATTCAAAAGAATTTTCAAACAAATTTTACTATTTTTATTAAAACAGTAATTTAGAGGCGATGAGAAATCATTCATTCTTTTTCATTACGAATTATACGCTTTATCTCGAAACACTTAAACTAAGGCTTCCCTATAAGATTTTCACTTTGATTAACATGAAGTAGCAGGCTCCGTGGTCGTATGGTCTGAGACATCACTCTGATAATATATTGTACTACTGGTGACGGGGAGGTCGGCGTTTGAATCCAATCTGGTTGTGAATAGGCTGGTTTTCTCTAAACGTTTTATTTATATTTTCCTCCAAGCAAATGCAAGAACGTTTCCTCTAAATTCTACCTTTCTCATCCATACCTCATCAGTGGAAATTTCCGTATATCTCAGAGGGATAGTAAGACGTGGAACGCGAATATACATAACAAAATTATAACCTACCAAAGACATCGTAAATCGGTAATTAGCTCTCTTGTGTGAACATAATTTTTAATAATTAAGTAGCCAAAGCTATTATTTATGCTTTTAGTGAGGATTACTCCATCTAGATATAATATTCTGAAAATTTAAAAATGACACCTGGACACGGGAATCGAACCCGGGACCTTTGGCTTAGTACGCCAATGCTCTCTCTAACCACTGAGCTATCCAGGATTCGTCCCGCGACCAGTCATTCTTCACTCATATTTTAAGGCAGAGCCCATGATGGACAAATGACAGCAATAAGCCAACTACCAAGTCGAAGATGGCTGCGTTATCTGATAGCTCGTAATATTATATAATCATATACTTGTAGCCGACGATTTCCGCACGTCCTTCAGGGGCTCTGCCTTAAAATATGAGTGAAGAATGACCTTGGGCGCGGGACGAATCCTGGATAACTAATTGGTTAGAGCATTGGCGTACTAAGCCAAAGGTCCCGGGTTCGATTCCCGTGCCAGTGTCATGTTTCAATTTTCAGAATATAATTTTTAATGTTTATCTTTGGTAAACATCTATACCATAGGCCTATTACTAGTGTTATTTTAGATGTATTGGTAATATCTATCAAAAGTGGCAGCTGAATATCACATGATTTGATGTATTAATACGTAAAAATACATCTAGTAGCTTTTATAACGGTTAAATAAGCTTCTTTCTATGATAATTGTACTGAATTCACACTACATAATAGTACGTGTGTAAATGTTTATCCACACGAAAGAAATATAGATATGGACAGACAAAGAATCAAAATAATGGTTTGTGTTTAAAAGACTTGTTACTTTAAAATAATATCTGACTTGTAATAATATACCAACATATTGGCTAACTTTTTAAAGCTCGTTTTGTAAATCACTAGTTTTTTCATCCACACTTCAGTGTTCCGTCTTAAAATTCTCCTGCCTCATCCTGATATTTTTTTTACCGTGCTAGCTTCTTAAAACCCACCCACACTATCTGTATATTTACACTTATGGGATAGGTTAATGGTAGACTACATTCAGAGGAATTGTATCCAAATTTGCGGGAAGGGAAATCGGGAAAACATTCTAGGAATAAAATAACCAATTACACATCCAAGGATTTGAACCTAGTCCATTGTCCTCATGCTACTGGTTCGGGTCCTTAGTGTGATTTGCTTCTAGCCCAAACAATGGCCAGTAAGAATTGTACCACTTATAAATTCAATTAGTTTAAAAAGCATATATCAAGTATATATATAATCAAATATATATATGTATATATAGTTGTTGTTGAGACGAATTTTATAATACGAATTTGCTGCCCAAGTATAAAATAATACAGAATATATTTTTTTAAATGTATAGTTTAGTTTGATAACTATTAAGATGAAACCATTAAAAAAAATATTTCACATAATTTAGTTCCCTTTTCAAATAAAACCATTTCATTTTTGATTAATATTCTTTGTATTTCAAGCTCCATAATTTATATACGCTTCCTCATATTTCCGTATTCCCCCTCTTCATTTAATTGTGAGCACCATATTAATATCAGATATATTCTAAATGGCACGCTCGCGCTTACGGGATAGCAAGGTAGGATAGATTAGGAATGATACGTGCTACATACAAACCTCGGGTCGCGTGCTTACTTGAAATATCAGGACGATAGAGCTGTAAACGTTGTATATTATTCCGTTGGAGGTGTGAAGGCAGACGGGCTGAGCAAACCATGATCACCAACTTGATAAAGATCAGAAAATGAACAAGTGGATGAGAAACGATTGAGAGAAAAGGGGAGGAGAAAAGGGGAAATGATAATAAAGGGCACCAGTTAAATAGAGATAAGGAATTTCGTTAGAGCTAGTGAGTGAGATAGAGGGAGTGAAGTAGGCACACAGAAAGAGAGGAAATGAGTATTGTGCCGAGAAAGTTGGACACATTGGGAGGTATAAACCTGGTGGGAAAGAGAGATGGTTGTGGGAACTATGAATTCGATTTGGCATTGAAAGTTGGGTTTCCCACAGAAAGTAGATATGCTTTTTAAAAATATAAACGTTAAAACATATTTGTTTTTACTTAATACAAGGGATGATAGCGTTGTCTTGAACATATAATTGAGTTAAGATCGCAAATACTTTATTGCCCTTTTGGGAACATCAGGGTATTGTCCGACACCTTAGCTTAGTCGGTAGCATGTTTTACACTCTCACTCCACGTAGATGCTGTTACATTTTCTAAATTCAATCTTCCTGATCCCTAACACATTATTGTAATTAGTAAATAGACTTATAACCGGGTGGTAAGACGCGGCGTTAAAAAGAGTTTGTTGGCTGCCAAAATTGACAGTTTTGCTGTTTTATTAGTAGGGGAAACCCGGGCAAAGCGAATATGCCAAGCGAAAAAAACTACTAAAAATTCGGTTTACACCTAATTGCATTAATTACTACGTCATATTTTTTAGAAGTGTGTTTTATAACTTGAATAAAAGTTTGAGTTGACTTAGACCACCATTCTTAAACCAGTAAATCAGTGTTTTTGGACAGTTTGGTACTGAAATTTTAAATCATTAAGTAAGTTGACTGGAATGGAGCAGCTGCTGACAATTTTAAAACACCTGGTAGCTGGCACTTTCAATTAAACAAATCTAAAATAATTATAAAAATCGTGGCTCTAACGGGAACATTGTAGCGAGAGGAGAGACATTTTATAAATCTGATGTTTGTGTTGCCAACCCACTTTTAAAAAGAAACAAAAACATTCACACTGTAAACCCCAGAAGTCTGGTGAAAGGTGTCACCGTGAAAGAAGCAAAACTGAAAGATGTTGATTGTTTGTTAAGGAAACACTTTGGCAAGGAATGGCGACAAGTTCCTCATCTGGAGTTTAACAAAAGTACTATTGAAACAAGAATTATTAATAATGATAGTGAAGAAATTGAGGATGATGTATTGTGTGATTTACAAAAAATAAGACAATGAACTTAGAATTTAAATATTAATATTAAAAAATAATGAATTTTGTGAGAAATGTTATTTTTACTGTCTTTTTCTTTTTTAATACTTAATTATGTCAGATTTGTATGTGATAACAAAATAATATTATTAAATAACAATCTTCTTTATTGTGTTAAACTTTTAATTTTACTTCCTAAAATTTAATATTAGGTTCAAAAGTGAACAATTCCATTTTCAGGATCAAAACAGAATATTTCTAAACTTTGATCTCATTTTCTTCTCAGCAAAACATATATTATGTTATTTTTTTTAATTGTTAAATGGTTTTTAATGCCCATACCTGTTGTATAAAAAAAATCAGTGTTTAATTTTAGAAAATAAGGTTGTAACAAGTTTATTCAGATTTCTGCAGTTTGTTTGAAAGTGGAAATGTCCGGTTTTGCTTTTGACCTACTCATTATTTATTTAGGTCTACGCAAGCAAATGAATCCGCTAATAGTGTTTATTTAGAGACTAGGCCTACTATAAAATATGAGTTTCAATTTAGTTTTAACACTCGTCACAGAAGTATGACCTGAACCCAGAGTAAGATGTGCAGTTTCCATAGTCCCATTCCTTGCAGTGACTACACTGAATCCAGTCTTCTGAAGGTGGCTCTAGTTATAGATCACTACAAACTAAATAGCTATATTCCTCTTTTTATTGATGCGCATCTTCTGGTTGTGTGAACAAAGTTTTTTCTGCTCATTATAAGTTTTTCTTAACCTCGTTGGCCTCTTTTAACTTGAGTTTTTCTTGTTGCAGTTTCTTAACAGGAGTAGAAGTCAACACCTCAGCTCTCTGGCATTTTCGTTTTCTAAATACAATTTTTTAATTGTAGATTTTAGGAACAGGTCTTATGTTGAAAGGACTGAGAGTTTTCTTTAGTTTGTTTCCGGTCTTATGTGCGGGTGTCCTTAAGACTGTTGCTATTGATGTAGACTTGGCAGGGCTACTTGCTTGAGAGGGAAAGCACCCGACGTAGTGGGTATAGTTTTGTCCAAATTAAAATCACCAAGTGTTTGGGTGGACCTCTGAATAATTTGAGCGATATGTTACAGTGGCTGGAACAAAGTATTCTTCACTAAAAATATATGGGTTGTAAAGAAAAATGCCAGATGTTTTGAAGCCACTGACAACATTTTGAATTGAACTCCTTTTAAATAAGCAGGCGCAAATATTTTGCAAATATCATACTGATTAATTATTCAATCAGCATGTTTTTTCTAAAAGAAATTCATCTCTTGCTCAAAATATGTATTTACAGGCCCATACACAGACACATCAAGGGGCTTCATTTTGTTAGTTATGTGAGGAGCAAATGTAACAAAAACTATGTTGTTTTGTGTGGAATATTCCAATGCTGGATGATATTTATGAGCCTCATGATTGTCAAGAAGAGGGATGCTTTTCTTCCTCTTTGTAGGCCTCACAGTTTCAACAAAGAACTTCGGCCGCACAAGAAACATTGGTCCATTCACCCAACCATTATTGAGTAACATCCATGAGTTCGGGGGGGGGGGGGGGGTGCACCATCTAAAAGTATTTCTTGCATCCCTTTTTTATTAAGGGGGGAGGGGGTAATAAACGAACCTGCTGCATTGCAACACAAACTACAGTTAACTGTGCGCGTTCAGCACTAGCAATCACCCCAACTAGTCTTTTTCCTCGAGTACCTCAAAATCTTTGGTGGCCTATTGGGGGTTGTTTGGATACCTGTTTCATCCATATTGTAAATATAACTAGGTCCAGGGTTGTTCTTTTCTACTTTTTCCCAATAAATTGAAAATAAACTCTCAATTTGAGGCCTATTAAACTCTCTTACACGGGCAATGGAATTAGGCTCCGGAGACCGTAACACAACCTCAGGATGGCATTTCTTAGATTTTGACAACCAGTCCTCTCCAGCCCTTCCATTTTTAAACGGGTATTTTATTTGTTTGTTTTTGCTTACTCAAAAACTAATCTAAAAACATCTACTCTAGTTAATCCATAAAAAAATTGTGTCCATAAATTTAAGATAAACTTTCAACTCGAGTGGCGATATAAGGTGAAAACGAAATTTCATACTTTTTTGCTACAGGTGATATGCTTTGTGTTTTTATGTCCTCTAACGCATTTTTCATTGAATCTTCGGACCAACTTGCCTGTTCTGTTTTTATTTTGTAGTTTTAAACCATCTAAAAATATACATACAGATGATATAAACAATATATAAGTACACTATATATTTAAATTTGAAAAGTGGGGGCGTATTTAGTTTATTAAAACATATAAGCACTAGATAGTAGCCTAATATCCTATTCGAATTAATATAAACTTAAAAAATAACAGAGCTTAGAATAAACTCCGAATACCCGGGCATAGTGGATAGGCTATTCGCTTTGCCCTATCCTCTTTGCCCGGCATACTCTTTTTTAAATTCGCTACCAATATGTAGGAAAAAGGTTTTTTTACAAACCAAGTTTATTAGTGTAACATATTAGTAAAAGGTATTATATTATATGAGTAATAATAAAAACAACATTCTTAAAAACAAAATGGTATAGATAAGATTTACAAACCTTGAGAAATATTTAAGGAAACACACAAAATATTTCACAGCAAGTCTGTATGAATACTTCCACTTCCACGACTCAAACAGAACTATTTTCTAGGTCATTAGCAACTCCTCGCTCTTACCTGAAAACCTCAAAGTTTTATATTTATCAATTTCCAAGAAATAACCAATAATCACTTTGTCCGTGCCTCCCCTATTGATAATAATGACGAAAAGTGACATGAGCTTAAGTACGAATACGTGAAAGTAGATAGCTTTTATAGCTCTCAAAAAAGGCCCTCACTATGAAAATCAGAGAGTAAAACATAGTATAGAGAGAGGTCTCCAAAGTCATAAGAGTATGGGAAATACTTTCAAAATATCAAATTGTTTCGCGACCTATCCAAATATAAAATTTACCATATCGCATACTGGTGCTATTGGTACCTGTACAGAAGCTTTGCTCTAACACCTTTGTTCAATCGGGGACGGACATGTCACCTGTTTAGTAATTCTAAATGAAGATAAAATATAATTTTTAATACTACAAAACACAAGGAGAATTAATTTTTTAAACAATATTTTTCCAATTTTATATTAAAGATAGTGCCTAACTTCCAGAAAAAAATGGCTTTTTTTTTTTTTTTTTGCGAGTAACTTTTCAGTTATATTTCAGTTATTAAGATGTTCATCTTGTGAACCTATTTATTTATTTGATTTTCACCACCTTAAGATGAAAATGATGATTCACCAAGTTGGTTCACTCGGGGCGCAACATGAACCAGAACCGGATAAATTTCCTTTGAGACAAAGAGGCCATACATGTCCTTAGCTTGAGGCGACAATCTTCAACGATAAGCTACTTTGGAAGGAGAAAAATAAATGTTTCGGGTGAGCCAACGGTAGCTCGCGTGCCGCAACCCCTGGTTGGTGTGTAGTAGTTGCGGTAGGTGAATACTGTCCTAGCTTATGTTAGTTTGTTGGTCGTACGTTTAATATACCATGTGTTTTTAAAGTTAAAGTAAAACACTCTAATCATAAAATAGGCCAGTAAAACATGAATACACTAGTTTTTCTACACTATTTCATTCTGTTATTTAAAAATAAGTAAATAATCATAGGCGCGGAATTTTTCCCAGGAAAGTATATTGCCCTGCTAATAGCTAAACATATCATAAGAATAAGAATTGATTTCTGAAAGTCCTAAACTCATTTTATAATTAATTACAATTAAAAAATTCGATAAAATGTCTTTAACTGGGGCGTGATTTTTGAAAATTCGAATTAATTTGAAAATTGATGTAACGATTTTACCTTAAATGTATATTTGGGGTGTGTTTGACAAAAACATTACAATTAAGGCTGTATACTTGCTTAGGGGGGAAAATTTGGCTATGGGTATTTAGTTTACTGATAACTGTGTTTTTTAAAATTTAAATTTAATTATTAAAAAATGGCTTTATCGATTTGGTTTAGAATTGGTGTTGAGACTATTTTATACATCAAGAATATCAATATATCTTTACCTAAAATAAATAAATTTAAGGGTAGTTTAGAAATTATAGAATATTCGAATGTTTTGGAAATTAACCTTGACGATTGAATTCAAAATGGGAATGAGAATGGTTTTTTATGCCAAATAAGAATACATTTTTATTCTTACAAATAAAAAAATAATTTTAGGGTGGTTTACAAATATTTTATTTTGGAAAATTTGACTTTATTTTAATATATTTGAACAATATGGTTTAAAATGTGCATAGGGACATACATAAAGAGTAATTATTGTGATTAACAAGATTTTTTTATTACTAAAACTTATTTAAGGGTAGTCAACTAAAAACTCATTTTTAAAAGCTTTCTTCAAACCTATGGACTAGATAATACACAATATGAGAAAGTTTGTGCGATTGTGACGTACAATTTATTTTTAATGTTCCAGAACTTTTTCTCGTCATTAAAAAAAATAATCCTGTTCAAACTTGTAAATGATGTCCAATACCTTAGATCAGTCGGTAACGTGTCTGTCTACTGAGCCATGGATCCCGACCTCGATTCCCGACATGGCCAAAAAAATGATCGTAGGTGAAATGTGGGTTTACCCTTTCACAGTGATGAATTAACGGCCGGATGCTGTGTCTGTTCTAGATTTAAGTTAATCTATAATTAATTTGTGTGCTAATATAATCATTCGGTTCAGAAATTGCACGTAAAACATCAAATAAATGCTAATGGTCATGATGAATATAGTTTTTTTTTTAATAATGTTAGGATAACAATATGTAGAAACTTAACCTAAACGTCTCTACTAAAAATATTTTATTTATTTGGCCCCATATACCTTTTTGTAGAAAACCCACAAAAATACGGACTTGAACTAGCTTTTCCTTCTAATCCACCTTAAGATGTAAGTGTAGAAAACGCTAGTTAAGGGCAGTATTTTTATAGTTTTGATGGCAAAACTTATTTTGGTTAAAAAATATTAAATAATTATCAAGTAAAAACATGGGATTCTAATTTTCTTCACATGGTGACCTCAACAGTTCTTGAATATCTTTCAAGGATGGCTTGGACTTTAATCACAACTTTCTCTCTGCATCTAAAAAGTTTCGTATCAAATGCCACTTTGCTGTGACACATTACAAAACTGTTGATAGCACCAAGCGAAAAAAAAATTAAACTCTGTTTCTACTGGAGCAACACTTGATTTATTTTTGCAAAAAAAAAAAAAGTTTCTCTATAAAAACTGCAAAAAACACTGCCCCTTAACTCGAGTTCTCTACCACCAAGTCACACACCGACTAAAACCAGAACTTGGATATTTCAGATCAGTCTGTTGGAAAAGCTAAAAATTTTTCAAGGTCATGATGCCATTTTACCTAATCAACCACAATGTCACTCTTCTCAAAAACAGTTTTTTTCACTCCCAATTGACAGGATTGCTTGTGATTGCGAGGTTGGGGGTTTGAATCTCTGGGCTGTGAACTTTTACACGTGTTGTCAATTATTTTCCTATACCATCTCTATGATAATGCGCGTGAACGTAATAATTAAAAGAACGTACTTTAAAATTAAAAGAACCTTATAAATTCTCCTGTAAATTAACAATCCTATCTATGAAATACGTGGGATTCGATTTCTAGGACTTCTACAAATTTAAGTTTGCTTGGTCATTTTTACTAGATTTAATGTATTTAAGAAATTATAAAAGATGTCAAATATTTATTATGCATCAAAAGAAAAATGTTTTTTCTATATAAGTTTTTCACTAGCACCTATAGCATATTTTAAATAAAAAGCGTCACATTTATAGCCCCACATGTAATATAATATTTACAATATACATAAATTACTTAGTAACTTAACTGGTATGGAACTTGTGATATTCATAATTTTTTATAAAATACAGTTTTGTTTAAAAAATATCAAACCATAATTGTAAAATAAACCACCACGGTAGTCAAAGAGTCTAAGGCATCATTCTCGCTATCTATTGGATTTCCGCCGAAAGAGAGTTCAGGGTTCAGATCCCACTGAGTTCTACTGAATGGTTGGCAAGTATTTATTCCACGCAAATGCTGGTACACTTGGCTTTAATATATCTTTCTTTTATACTCGATTAGCCTAAATATGCGTAAGAATTATAGATGAATAGTAAAACGTGACAAAAAAATGTAAGCATAGAACTTATAAAATTTATGTTATTTTTTTTCATTAACTTTTCTGGAATTCGAGCACAAGACCCCTTACTTACTACAGTCGATGTTAGCTTCACATTATCCCTCCCTGTGTTGACACAACGTGGGCTGATGGTACAGTGATCAGGCGCAGGTCCAGGACGCATGCGTGTCTCCAGCCACCCTGGGCGCGAGGTGGCAAGTGGCTGCTATTGGTCCCCGCGCTGGAGCTTGATGGATCGCCCTCCCTGCCTCCGCTTCGAATATATCGCACCAACTTTAAATACACGTGGTATCATTTATCATAGTCTTCATACATAAAAATTTATCCTGTATGTATACAATGGAAGTTTTTCATAAATATCAATTATCTTCTAATCAAGCTTCTTCGATAGCCTACTTAGGTTTGTTAAAAACTTCGCTAAGATTTTATTTTCTGAGATATTTAATAACTAAGCTAATATTAAGAGGCATCATCAAATGTGGTTCAAACCTTGATGATAATTATCATTATTAGGTGTTCTGTCTCACGACAGGTCCATTCCTTTTGTCAGTGAACTTAGACCGCCATTACACCCTGTCCTTCTCCTCCTTAAGCTCCCAGAATTTAAGTCATCTAATATTTGAATCTTCCTGAGCCCCTCTTTTCCTTCTACGACGTCGTACAGGAGACAGTTCTGTCCAGGAATGTGTTCGATCCACTTTTTCTTTGCACCGAAGAATCTAATCTAAAACTGTTTTCTTCTCACTCACTTTTCTTAGGTTTTCATTTGTCACCCTGTCTGTCCATCTGATTTTTTTTTCAAGTCTTCTCCAGCACTACAATTCAAAGCTCTGCAAGTATTTCTTTTTCCTCTTCCTAAGACTTCGAGTTTCTGCTCCATACAGTGCGATGCTCCAAATGTAGCATTTCATAGGGGTTCTTCTTCAGTTCCAATGATAATTAGGCCAGCAAATTATTCATTAGCTTCCAATTCCTAGTTTACTAAAATATGTTGTCATTAGTGCTTACTTACCCCACCAAAACTAATGTCAAAGGCACTCATTCTTCATGATTAAGCCTACACGTTGTTTAATCGTCAAATTCACCTGGTTTAGTTTGTCTAAAACGGAAACGTTGGGGTTCTAATCCGGTCGAGTATACTGAAGGGTATTTTTCATATTGGTTTCTCCCTCTGCCTCTTCGAAAATGATCTTATATTCCTCTAAATTCAACCTTCCTATAAGCCCTAGTCAAATGCCAGTAACCCAGACGAATTAAATGATGCTGTGAAAAATAAACTATCCAAGGTAAGATTTCATCAGTACTCGACTATCTTTAAATATTTATGTTGTTCATTTTTGTTATCTATGCTTGAATAATAAAATATTAAAAGAATTCCTAACTAGACTAATTACATTAATATTGTCAAACTACAAAGCAAAATGTATTTTTACAGTTGTTACATTCATTCTAATAATAAAGTGCTACTATGTAAATTTAACAAAATACCAAACTTTAAAATTACAACAAAACCTTGTACCAGGAGTTTTATCTGTTCAAGATGACAAGTCCTCACAAACGCCCCAACATTTATTCATGCCACAACACGCCATCGAACCATTATCATTACAACGGTAGTCAGATTAAATATGAATTTGCCTACGATTACGCGAATTTGAGAGTAAAACTTTATATTATTATTATTATTATTATTATTATTCGCACCGCGTCTTACTACCCGTTCGGGTTATACGCACTTACGCTAATGTGCAATGGTAGGGTGATTGTGAGATGAAATGGAGGACCTACAGTTTAACGTGGAATCCGAACCACGGTGGAGGCCTGGCATTCCTCACATTCACAAGTTGTGATTAATACACTTCTTGTCAGAGGTGAAGGAAGGGTTTGGCAATCAGATAAATCTGTGCCGGGACTGAAAAAACTTTATAGAAATACATAATTATTGCATTATTTTCAAACATATATAATTGTGTAACAAACATTGTCAACAAATATTATAAGCTCATCATTACATTATGATTCCTTAGCTGAGTCGCCATTTTGAGAACGTTACCCTAAAATTAAAAATATATATAGATATAGATATAATCATGTATCTATACGTAAATATGATGGCTGCTACTTTTGTTATATGATGTCAATTTTGACTGTATAGTGACCTTTTGTCATTATTTAAATAATATAGATAATTTATGATTCAAATGCTCTAAAGCGGTATAAAATGGCGAATCCAGTAAAGGTGATAGTAGACTTACCTCTTTCTTTTGAAGTAAATTGTATATTGTTTAAACAGTCTCTGGATAAGCAAAGAGCGACCTGGACGATTCACTGATTACGTTAATGTAATGCCACCCATTATAATTATCAACCACAACTGAAACAGAAAAAAGTCGAAAAAAACCCACAGAAAAACAAAAACGTCATCATTTCTTAAATTAAAATTACGAAAACACACAGACAAGAGCCATAAAAATTATCTCATTTATTTTCGTCCCATTCTATACTTTATTCTATTCCTTTTTTTTTCCGCGGTTATTTTTTTCTTTCATATTTATTTACTTTCCTTTACTTCAGCAAACCTCTAACACGTGCGGAGTAAGGGGTAGAAACTTATTACTTTCATTTAGGGATGTAGACAGCTATTTTCCATAAATATTGCGTCTTGAATTTAAGGAGGAAAAGGCAAAAAATAAAATAAAAAATAGGATGAAACTGTAAAAATATAAGGAAAAAGTAAGAAAAATTTAGCAGAAAAAAAAGCATTTATATTTGATATACTTAAGCTTGCGTTTGTGGTCTCTCTACTCTTGATTCAATTTGAGGTTATTTTTAAGTTACTATAATTATTGTATTAACTATGTCACATTATTTTTTATTAAATCTACCACACTATACTTCTTTAAATATAATCACTCAATCTGTCTAAGTTATATGCAAGAAGATACTTTCACCGGTGAGCACGGAGACAAGGGAATCATTCCCTTCTTTTCTGGGTTTGTCTGAGACGGAAAGGTTCGAATCCTGATAAGGTGAACTGAGATTACTTTTTCCTAAATATTTTGCCTCTTTCCCTCCACAAAAATTTTGTACATTTCCTTTGTTTTATACTTTCCTCAATCCGTTTTATTTAATATTATGCTAGCCAGGACAGGCAACAAGACGCAAAGCACAGAGCTACGCCCGCTGCCCCTAGGACTTATACTAATTTCTCGACGCTCGACTTGTGTGTAGTGTTTGTTGCGAGTGTGTGACGCGTTCAAAACAGACCGATTTCCACAGTATTTTCGAAGAAACGTGTTGATAGCATATTTGTTTGTTTGATACTATCAATTTTTTAAGTAAATAAATTACAGTTTTATAATGCATCTATTAAATAAAAACTTTTAAATTATATTTAAATAAAACATCTTGACTGATAGTTGTATAAATAATATTGGCGCGAAGCCAATATGAAATTATTTACAAATTATATAAAACAACTTAAGTTGAGAATTTAACTAACCCATTGTCAGCGTATTGACGCACTACGTTAGGTGTGTGCGTTTTTATCTTAAGTATTATAAGTAGTTTTGTATGGGTTGATTACTAAGGAAACAACTCAAATTTAACCTTTAACTATCTCTTAGTTTTTAAAATTTTGCTTTCTTTTATTCTAGTTTCTTAAATATTGTAATCTACCATGCATTTCCTCCCTTTATATTAATATATTATTTATTATATATTAATATTAATAAATACATATATGGATTCCAGCTTGTAACTAGACCAAAGAAGTGGAAGAAATAAAATTAAAATTGCAACACATTCAATATAATTTAAATAATTTCACTAAATGTGCATCTGCATATTTTTACATTAAATTGCTCCAGTAACAAATATGTCTAGACCCAAATGTCCTTCAAAACCTGTCTGCACTGTTAAAATTTGTTTCTAAATAATTATTTCAGCAAAAACCACCGGTTCGTTTTACTAATTGCAATCTCGAAATTCCAGGCACGCTCCCCCTAACTCAACACGCGCCGTTTTCGGCCTTGGCCCCTCTTATACCGTCGCGGTATGCGTAAACATAATTAATTGCTATCTTAATGGGACAAAATGAGACACCCCGCGGTGATGCAACCTTAAAAACTGCTAACATCCCCCCTCGACCCTCCTCTCTTTCCGCCTTTCTCATCCCTTACAAGCTCCCAACTTCTTCAAAACAAATGCAGCAACCCTCGAAGGAACTGCAGGGGATAGCAAAGGGTGTGTGCTCTGACAATGTACTTTACTGGCTAAGGAAGACTGGAATTTGTGTTTCATTGGATTATATTAGAGAAGAGAGGACGGGGGTGAAGATATTAGGGTGTTAAGAATGAAAGTTGTGTTATGTATATATATATATATATATATATATACATAACACAACTAAACTAGCAGCAGCACACACATATATATATATATATATATTATATATGTGTGTGCTGCTGCTAGTTTATTAGCGCGTAAGACTTAAGTATGCTGGAAAAGAGGTTTATGCAAGAAGGAGAAAGGGGAAAATTTAGTTGGCATCTTTGCAAGGAGTTAAGATAACATTAAATTGCGATACTTTGGGGGTGTATATATCATGGCGAGGGATGATACGTAATTTTGGTACTCTCTTGAACCCTGCGCTGGCACTTGTTGAGGTTAATCCCCCCCCCCCCCTTGTTTTTTAAGTTCACACCGTGCGAAATAATTGTTGTAATAACTTTGGGAAATATTTATAGGAACAAGTTCATTTTATTGACGTATTTATGGTGCAGTTTTAAAAAATCATATTTTAAGTAGTTTTAGTCTTATGTTGGCTACTAGCAACTTAAACTCTCACATTTAAAGTAATATCCTCATTGATAAAAGATAGAAAACTCGTATTAAAACCCGCCACTTTTTTTTAATCGTATGGTATATTTAACCCTGAAAGATGAAATATTTCCGCTCTCTGGTAACAGAGCCAATGAAAATATTAAACATAACCTAAGCCTAATTAACTAGACCATTGGGTGACCACAGAAACAGTTCCCCATTTTGAGAAAACACCTATGGTACCACTGAGAATTAAACCCGGGACCTTTAGATCAGTAGTCAGGGACTCCTACCATGAGACCAAGAGGCCGGTCAACACATCACTGTGCATTTTGTACCAGATCGTATCCTCAAGGCTACCGTCAAATTACGATGTCACATATTTATATCATACCTAGAATGATGACACTTATTATACGTCACACAAATATAATAATAGATAAAGTGTTGGCCCAATTACCAGTGGCATATTGTGAAAAATTGCAAGGGTAGGTTTAGATTGTTAAAACTATACCAAATATGTTCTCACCCAATAGGCCGCCATTTGACCAATCATACATAGGGGATGTATTTCTGTCGACACCTGACCAATGAGTGTTTTACAGAGTGATAAGAACATATCACAGATACAGTTTAAACCATCTCTGCTTACCTCGGCAACAATCCACGACACGTCACTGCCATATATCTCACCGCGCGCGGTGCTGTTTTAACTGGCAATTTCCTTTCAATCTCGGCCACTACTGTTCGGTGACCGCAAATGTTGGCGAGTACATGTATCCTCGAGATTGGATCCCAAACCCCTTCCTCCACCCTCGAGTTCATTTCATCCCTCTAGTAAGCTTTTCACGCGTCTCGCCACTTCCTCCAAGAAGATGGGGTCCGGATATATTTTGTGGGAGGTGGGGTTACGTTAGCCACAGTGGGCGGACGGTTAAAGAAGTTTGTGTAGATCTAGGGTATTTTAGATGTGAGGGTATTGATTACATTGTTTAACAATTTATTTATATCTCGTTAACCATCCAAATTCGATATAAGATAGCGTTGTGTAAACCTTGATTTTCTTAGGAAGCCCATTTTCGACCACCAACATTGATTAAAAGTCACTAAAACCTGGCATTCTAGAAATATTTCTTATTTTATTTATTAATTACTAAGTTAATCTTAAAATTATCAAAAGCTTCCAATAAAACGTCCTTATAAATTACGATATAATTTATCATTAAATTTTTAACCAAACTGGCTAAGAATGTAAATAAATTTGTCGTTTTTTTACCGACATTGTGGCGACATGAGTTTCCAAATTTCAAATAAACGGGTTTCTTATAAAAAATCAGACATTATGTACGTAGACTAATAGTTTAAATCGATGTAAAAGTAATAAGTAAAAAAACTAGCCTTTACGATGGTAACATAAAGCAATAACTTGTCCTGAACACGCGCATTTGTCGTGGGGTGGATATTAATTTGTGATGGAAATGAGTGAGAGATTAATTATGTATAGTTGCAGTGTTTAAAACAAAAATGCTTTGGAAGGACTAAACTAAACATAGATTCAGTATATGCATTTAGTTAAATTTTATACACAAAGTAATTTCAAACATTATTTTGTCACCGGCATGGTCAGGCCTGCAACTATTTTCTTATTACCAAATTGCATGTTTTTCTCCGGGTATTTCAGAAGGATTTCCCATTTTTCTATGGAGCTTAGATTAAAGAAAGGATGAATAAAATTTTATTTTTCATCAAACAGACTGGTGTTACTTATGTCAAAGAAAGGATGATTTAGGATTTATGGGCAAATACATATTTTGTCCCTTCACAACACTTTTTTTTTAAAGAATACTAAGACATGTTTAGATCCGCGTGATTAATTCTTCACTTTTCGTCCATCCAAAAACATTTATTTTAAGGTTGCAGTTAAATGTCCCAAGTAAGCAAATATTCCAGTATTTTTATCATATTTTCGAAATTCTTTGTATTTTCCCGGATTTTTCTAGACAACAAAAATTCCCAGTATTTTTCCGGTTTTACTAATGCGTGGCAACCCTGCATGGTGGTATTTAAACACATAGATTTTTAAATAAGGGGAAAATAGTGTTTATCAAATGCCATGATGTTCATGACAAATATTCTAGAACTGATGAGTTAACTGACTAATATGTTTAAAATGAAACTAAATACATCTATTAAGGACTACCGTATTTTCTCTTTTGACCAAACAAGTTTTTATCTTTAAAAAACTATAAAAATACGGACCTTAACTCGCGCTCCCTTCCATACCAACCTAAGAAAAATAACTAAACCACAACCTCTTAATGTGTTAATTTTAGTTTTCTTTCACACATTCGACCAATCAAAGCTGGAAATGTAACAACAAAATAAGGAAAAGGAAGATATTCTTTGCAAAATATGAATAATTTAGTTGAGTATTTTAGTATTTTAGCTCAACATGTATCGTATAAGAATGTTTCGTTATTGTAATCACATTTACATTTATACTTCATTTAACCTTTTTTAAAAACTTGAGAAGCACTAGATTTTTAAGGAGTTTTTTTTATAGTGAAGAGAGTGCAAACTGATGATTTAAAGAGATTAATGTTAAGATTGTGATGGGACTACGAAATTGCTTTTATCGTTGAAAATTAGTTACTTTTAAACCCTTATGCAAAATGTTTCAGTAGTAATAAAGCAATTTTCTAAAATAACACCCCCTATAATAAATGGTGTAAAGGGTTGCGAAAAAGTAATTAGTCGTATTACTTTGAGAAAGGTTATTTTCACAGAACACAGAGAATTTAAATTTGAAGGGCTGTAATATAAAAGGGTTGTATTTTTTTTTTATGTAGAAATGTTCAACCCTACTAATTTGAGGAACCTTGCATCCAATTTAATGGTTCCTTTAATTTCTCGTTTTGTCTCTTCCAAAGCTACTTCAATTTTCTCCCCTTTTTCTCTACTCCCTCTTTAATTTTTTTTTTTTTTTGCTCACCAATTTCTTCATCATTCACTCTCTCACGTCTTGTGGTAGATTATTGCACCCTTCTATCTACACATTGTGATGTCGGGGAAGGGGGTGCGTTTGAAGGAAGAGGGCATGAAAGATAAAGATACAACTGCATCTCTAGATATACTGAGGAGTATGATTACTTTGAATATAAATTGTGTTTGGAAAATTACATACATTGTAGCCTTTGAAATGTACAGTAAAAACTCGCTTATCCCTTACGGGACCAATTCCAATATGAATAGTCGAAATTTCATATAATCTATAACTTTGGGAATTATTAATTGTTAGAGAGGTAAAAAAATCGAACATTCGTAATATGTCGTGTAAATAACATATTTATTTAGAAATAAAATATATTTTCGTTATAAACAAAGACAGAATAGTACCTCCCAACTTGAGTAAGAACATCCGTATCTTTTTATCTCTTGAGGTATTATGATCGCCTGCGTGTGAATTAATCTACCTTTTAACAGCAACTGTAGCGTTACTATAATGTATTTTGCAGGACATGATTGTACTCAGAGATTTACAGTTAGTATCAATACAGGTTTATTTTGTTTTATTCGAAATGGCTACCCGGATGTACCGGAATATCGGACCATTGCGATGAACAGTTTTCCAATGTACTTACATATTTTACACAAAATAAAGATATATAACTAATATTGGTTCGATATATTAATACGATTTAACCCGCCTCGGTGGCGTAGTTGGCTAACGCGTCAGTCGTGTTGAGCCAGACCGCCGAGGACGGGGAGATCGAGGTTCGAATCTCGGTCGGGTGAACTGGGAGTGGTTTTTCCTAAATGGTTTTCCACTCTCCCTCCACGCAAATGCGGGTTCACTTCCTCTAAATTCAACCTTCCCAATTTCTAATCAATTAGTGTAATTAGTACTTAAGCGTATAACCCGAACGGGTAGTAAGACGCGGTGCTAAATAAAAAAAAAATTAATACGATTTAATCCCAGTTTACTGCCTATTAGTAGTTGATACTATATGATAAAGAGAACAGTTATTAACGATATGCACCCACATTAGCTTGGGGAGATTATGGTTAGATCTCTCCACTCTATCGAATACGATCGGGCTTCGAAACCCTAAATAATACCCTTTTAAGGTCGGGGGGAAGGGAGACCACCACGCCAACTCGGCTAGTTATTTAAATAATTATGTGTTAAGAAATTGAATTATATTTATTGATGATTATATAAAACCGCATTGTTGGGTAGACGGGTTGAATGGCAGGCATATTAAGTATTTTTCCCGTGAATGTAAAGTGAATGTTTGAATTTCAGCTTGGTGTACTGAGTTTGATTTACTACATTGTTTACCAGAGAATTCATGCAGATAGGTCGGAGTACATTTCCTCTAATTTATACTTTATACTTTAATCATTCATTAAATTAATTAAATGTGGATAGTTTTGACAAGTAGTAGGACGTGGGCGGGGAAAATATGATATAAAATGAAAGGTTACAATGAAACAAATTATGTATTTACATAAAATGTTTTTAAATTAAAGAAAAGGTTTCAAGATGTTTAAAGATATTTAAATTAAATACAAATAGGCCCCCGTTTAGAAAAATTTAAATCTAGGGCCGAACGGGTGAAATATATTATAATTTAGATACAAAATTGTATCTATATTTCAATTAGAAAGCATGTTAATTTTATTGTAACAGTCATAATGAGCATCCCAAATTCGAGTCTTTATGGAGTCATCCTGATGGTACTAATGACAAGACTAAATTACTTCACATAAAGCCTAACACTCGACTTCCTCAGTCAGATATTTGCGGCATTTGTGGAAAGCCTACGCCGATGTTTATCACATGTAAATAGTAGAAGTCACACAGAAGTCCACACATTAAATAGGGTATTAACTCACCCCAGGGAACCTAGCAGACGCGTGGTTTTCGCATGTTTACTTTGACCGTCGGTTAATTAAATCTAACAGATTTATGCTGTGGTTAGCGAGACATTATGGGTTCATTTTCTCGTCATACAGACCACGCGTGCGAATGTGTGCGTGCTTGCGCGTGAGTTTAATTTCAGCGTCACAGTATCGCAGAGTCTCCTCCCTACGTATAGAGAGTATTTACTGTTTGATGTTTCACGGGATTACGGTGAAAATTGGAAATTATGTTCTTGATTGATTTTCGTTCATTATCTGTATGATCAAACTATAACAAATTGTTTATTGAGTGTGGTGAACTTGTAGAGGAATCATTGGATTTAGATATAGTCAGTGGAATGAGTGTATTTGGGCCTTGTTTGTTAACGGATGGTAAGTAAATATAATGTTGGATTTTTAAAAATAATTCAATACTTTAAAAGTTTTATCAACCTCAGTTTTTAAAAAATCTTGAGCATAAGGAACTAACCAAAACAATATTTCAAAAATTACTCTTCAAATAAATTCAATTTTTATTTTGGCAAAAAATCTTAGTAATTAAATTTGTCTATTTTAAATAAAATATAAAAAATAATTCATTAATTCACTATAAACTTTTTGTGAGCTTTTGTTGCCCCACGTCTTTCTACACGGCCAGATTATCTGCGTAGTACACTTTTGGGCTGATTATAAAATGTATACTCTAGAGAAAGTGTACTCGCCCACGTGTCCAACTATATGGATGATACTGAAAATAGGCAAAAATTACTATAATAGAAGTAATCACCCAAGTTGTGTTACTCACCCGTCTTAGAAATGATTTTACTTCGATTATGTGTTCAAGATTTTAAAACTAGCCTAAGAGTTTGATTAAATTAAAATAATATATGTTATGCCCACAGTCCTTTAAATATAAACTGAAAAGCTATATTGATGAAAATACATTTAAATAAATACCTTGAAAACATTTCGCACCCGGTTGATAATATCTTTTTAAAACTGTCGGCCTCCCTGTGATATGTTCTCAACCCCTCAGTCTCCATTTGACTCGGAACAAATAGTCCCATCTTTACGTTAGCTCAGTTGGACATGTATTTTCGTTGATACCTGACCAATGATAGTTTTAATGAGTGACAAGAACATATCACAATTAGGGTTTGAACTAAATCTGCCTACGCGGCAACACTCAAAGACATGACACTGTAAATAGCACTTTGAACGATAATATCTGCTCCTTTATTGACGATCTCTTAATCGTTTGATTGAGCTTTAGTTACAATGGTCTTGGGAACGGGTTAATTGTTTAGCAATCAAAATAATATCATACCCTAAAACCCTCACTAAATATTTGTAGAACAAAAATAACAACCCAGTGGCAAGACAAGCTTGTATCTGTAGGATTGCACTCGCGATAAAGTATGCGCCTGATTAATTATTTTCCTCACTATGACATTCTAAGCAATAATTCTCCCCCAAAACCCACATCTATCCTTCTCGCGCCATAGCTACAAACGTACAAGGTCTTCCCCCTTTTTGAACACACAGGCAATGTACAGTCGTCTACATAAAAATAATGGACGTGAGGAAAAGATGCTCTAGCATGATTACTTTGAGAAGTGTCTACCCTTTCAGATTATTTTGCTACCGTTTGACACGCGCGAATTATGTATTAAAAATAAAATGGTAGGCAATAAATGAAGTCATCAGCGTTGAGACCATTATGGAAGAATAGTTAAAATACCAGTGGAATAGAAACGGTTTGGTCTTCAAGCGGTTTTAAGGCGGCCGGGATACGAATAATTTTGCATCTCACTATTTATTTTTTTATTTAAGGTATTTAACGTGCACTTTTCTGAACTGACTGATTATATCAGCATGCGATGTTATTGAGTCGGTTGAACACTTATGAATATAAATTAATTTCCAAATAAACTTTAAAGAGATCTTGAATAATACGATTCTATTATTTTTTATTTGAGTTCTAGTGGTTTGATTTTGATAACAGTTTTTGAGAAGTGGAATGAGTACACAACTTTTTTCTTTTAGATATTTGTCGTAAAACCTATCTTTCCATCCCGAGCTAAAGTTCTGATTCCATTGTTTACATCGAGCTAGAATAAAGTCCACCAGCCTCGATGGCGTAGTTGGGTAACGCGCTAGTTTCGTGTTGAGCTGGACTGCCGAGGATGGGGAGATCTAGGTTCGAATCTCACTCGGGTGAATGGGGGGATTTCCAAAATGGTTTTACACTCTCTCCCACGCAAATGCGGGTTCACTTCTCTATATTCAACCTTCCCTATTCCTAACCCATTAGCGTAATCAGTACTTAAGCTTATAACCGAACGGGTAGTAAGGACGCGATGCTAAGTATTATTATTAGAATAAAGTGTTTAAATTATTTCTATCGAGTTCAAATCATTTAATTACCATATTTTTTTAAAATAAAATCAAGTTATTTGATTCCCTAATTTTTATAGATTTCAAGTAATTCCTCTATACTTTTTAATCAAGGTAAAGTAATGTGATTCCCTTATTTTTTATCGAGTTCAAATAATTTCATTCTCTTTTTTGTTTTGACTATAAATATTTTAAAGATATGACAAATTCTTATTTGTTTCTATTAATACTATTTACAATTTTTTTGGGTTGAGTAATTTCACTATTTCCCTCCTTGCTCCCCCCAATTATTCAAGTTTTGTGTGAACGACTGTACTCGTACACGCATACTTTCCCATCTCACTCCCAGTCTTGCTGGGGGCGCAGTAAATTGCGGACATAACAAATTTACTAGCACCACTTTTCGCCACCGCGGGCGCTTGAGTAGGTAACAACGCACACCAGCACACAGCCCTATATTGTAGGGCTGCAGTACGTTGCTAGTGGTACTTGTTAAAATATTACAATAAAATTCCCCTTGGCACAAAAAATAGTTATTTTTAACAACCATTTACATCTTGTATAACATAAAGTGTACACAACTTCAAAATATATGTTTTAATGAGAAAACCACCGGATTGAATTTAATGATTAATATATATTATGTGTATTAGGCTGGGCCTACACATTTTTAATTATTTAGAAATATGTATTTATTTTGCTTTGGTAAAACTACTCTGCCTCTTGTATTAACAGTTGACAGTTTTAAAATTAAAAAAAAAAATTGAAATTCATATTCATATTAGTACTTTAGTTTGACAACTTTTAAATTTACTATAGTATTTTTACATAAGACAACTTAAAAAGTTACTAGATGTAGGCATACTTTGACATATTCGTACGTCAGGTCATATATAAGAAGCTGCCCCTTTTGATAGATATTTTCAATGCCCATAAATTATTATATTATTATTATTATTATTATTATTATTATTATTATTATTATTATTATTATTATTATTATTATTATTATTATTAGCACCGCGTCTTACTACCCGTTCGGGTTATACGCACTTACGCTAATGTGTAATGATAGGGTGATTGTGAGATGAAATGAAGGACCTACAGCTTAACGTGGGATCCGAACCACGGTGGAGAACTGGCATTCCCCACATTCACAAGTTGTGAAATGCCCATAAAATAAAACAAATAAACCTATAGTTGAATGTTATTAATGTTGGCTACACATAAAAAAAGCAAGTTTGTATTTTTTTTATATTCCCTTTGTTTTGAAAATGAGACTATTATCACACATGCCATTTTATGTATAATTAAACTAAAGCCATCTAAATATATTTAAATAGTTTTCGTCCAACGTTAGTAAAATGTGTAATACAATAAGGTATGGTAAACTGTTCTATTCAGTGAGTTATTAACTTATCAATTCAAGGACTCAAACTTAAATTGCACAGTTAGATCTACATTGATTATTTTAATTAGTTTCTTAACGCATAGTTTCTTAGCACAGTTCTGGATCTGAAAACGTATTCTAACCGACAGCCGCGATCTAGCATCAGTGAGTCATTTGGTAGTTGTCTCATATTGAGAGTTTGTTTAAACATTTTTAGCACATTTTAAAATCTTTGTATTGTCCATTCATTGACGTGTATGCACCTGCTGTTTCAAAAAGGTGAATTGATTATATTATTCTCTCCTATAGGGATTTCACCGTGTTTATTTTATTTTTATAAGGCTCTAGTGACTTCAACGTGACTTAAAACCATAATGATGATAATTAGGCTCGCTATCGACTAGATTGAAGATAAAAAAAGGGTTCTAAATTCGAATCAAGTCTGACTATAATGGAGATACATGTTAACGTTCTATTTATACTAATAAATCTTTATTCTAAGCTCTTGAATCCTATTAAGATAAATTTTGAGTACTCTACAGACACATTGGTAGTCTTAAGAATTGGGTCATTTTCAGATTATTATTATTATTATTATTATTATTATTATTATTATTATTAGCATTATTGGTTAGTATTGTTTTCATTTTATATTTAATAGACCTTCTGTAAAATTGAATTATTAGACCTTCTGTAAAATTGAATGATTCATAACATGACCTTTATATTATAACTATCTTGTGCAGATTGAACATGGCAGTTTTGTTAAACTTTTGATTTTATTTACACTTTTTATTTAAAAAAAGATACATTCTATTACGGTACCATATTTAGCTAGTAACATTTTGAATGGATACAAATATTGAATTTGTAAATGTTGGATCAGAATCTTGAATAGAAAAATCGGGGTTAACAATTATTAATTTTAATCGTTAGGAACAGAAGACATGCCAGTTATAGTTGCTGTGTTTTATTTTAATCGCACGTTTTATAAAGCTATTCAAAGTATTTGTTTTTCCACTTAATCAAATAATATTTTTCTTGGTTCCCTTTTATTAATATGAGTATCCTCATTTATAAGGTTTACAAACTTGGGGCAGCAACGTAATTATATTGAGCCTTTGTGAAATAAATTGGGAGAGTATTTTGACTTATAATTCTAATACTTTCCAGAGAAACGTCATTAATTATGGATAATGAACATTGGTGCGCCATATTGCACAGTTTTATTTTTAACGCGCGTAGTAGGAGACAACTTTTTTTTTTAAATAAAAAAAAAAGTTATGCTATTTTCTCCCTCCAACATTTTAATTGTAATTCATGAGATTGGTTATTCTCTCTCTTTTAAAAAAATAATTTTTGCAAGTTGTAATAAATTTGGGGAAAGTGGGTGGAACGCGAAACTTACTTAGGCCTACGTGTTATTTGTAGGCTACCATACTTAGTTAGACTACTCTTTTTTTAGTCTGATCTATTTTTTATTAATATCAATAGTTCATTATCATCATTTATAAGTAGGACAAATCAAAGTTATGAATTCTAAAGTAAGAAATTCTCAACACACATTATATTTGCAAACTAATCGATTAGAATTTCTACTTTAGATTATAACTTGATTTGTCTACTTATAATATATAATTATCTAGAGAGCTTATTTGTGCTTTACCCACTAGATAATTTAACTTGAAGTTCTAAACCAAATATGTAGTTCTAATGCATTCTACAGTTCTAAATCCAATTTTGTTCATTTCTAGATAAAGGGTCCTTGAGGTTAAAAATTATTTAATAAAAGGATAAATAGGGCAAAAAGTAAATATTTATTGAACTTAGGATTCATTTTCACTTAGTTCGTGTAGGATTAAAATACGTAAGAACAATACAATTAATGCATACATTAAAAGTTTTAGATGATACTACACGAATATGTAGACACACACGTGAATACTATATTCTAGTATCCTGTTTCATGTTTTGGAAAAACGTCACTTCACAGGAAGGTCATGTTTTGTACACTTTGTCGTCATAGTTTGGAACAACAATCTGATAAACAAAATACCACATGTTTGTTACACGAGAGCTATAGGTATAGGCGAGGGAGAAGGAGCGTTCCAATCATGTAACAATCTGATTTTACCTCCCTCTCCCCCTTCCTTCCTAACCCCTCACGTCAAATGTCAACAGCCGAGAGATAAAAAAAAAGCATACACGTGGAAATTTTTTTTCTACAGTGAGTTAAATTGAAGGACGAAATGTTGTGTTTCGCGGACCTTGATTAGGATGTGGGGTGGTGAAATGGTCATTACGGGGTGAATATAATTGTTATGTTTCCGGTGCAAAAGCTGGTTTTCCGTTGATTACTAATACTGGAAAATATATATGTATATATTAGTGACTTCTTTTTCATTTCGTGCTTTTACGTCTTATTACCATTTCAGACTATACCACTTATTTTTACTAATTATTTAAGGCCTAGAGATTTATACAATCATAGGAAGTGTAACAAGCATATTCACATCGTTGGTCACGCGGACTAAATAAATCTCAAGTTCATCTAATCTTGTTTGTTGGTGACTGGGGGATCAGGTTAGAATCTTGAACGGGTGTGTTGGCCTAATTGAGGGTGGTTTTCTCTAAATACTTTCCCACTACCCTGCCACGAAAATAAGTTTTCATTTCCTATAAATTCTACCTTACTTATCCCTACTTCATTACCCAGATTAATGTTGGTAGCTTGAATGGGTAGAAAGGCTAGTTTAAAAGTAAATTAAGATGACCACATTTTCTTGGAGGGATTAATGTACACCCTGTTTATGTCACTGGCAATTAAAAGTAGATGAGTCTGACACATCTAGTCGGCATGCCCAACAGTGCAGGTTATGTAAGATATACGTTTTTAAAAAAATAACTTATCATTTAAATATTCCAAAGCTGTTCATAATCTTTGAGACTGATATTTGAGCAACGTATATAAATAGCTGTCCATAAAGATAGGCCTAATTGTACTCTGTGCAACTGGGCGAAAAAGAGAAAAAAAGGAGGGAAAAAACGGTCGTCGAGGAAGATATTAAAGGGAAAGATCGAAACTCATGAATTTTGTATTTGAGCAGTGATGTCATGAGGAATTTGGAATCCATAGAGACTTTGGGACTTGGTGGAACGCTGTATTGGTAAAGCAATCAGTGATCCGAATCTGCACGATGGTTTTCGTCGAGGAGATTTTTTTTATATATTTATTTTTAGAACAAGACCAACCTGAAATTCGAGGACAAAAAAAAAAATGCTCAAAGATAAAAATAGAAAATTGAAAACCAATTTTCTCGTCCAAAATTATCTCATTTAGTAGCCGTTTTAAAGACGAAGTAACATATTTATGTATAGATGCAGCTTTACTTAGTTTTTTTTTTTGTGCCAGTGTAAAATCATGTTTGGTTTGGAAGTATTGGTTAGAGATTTCATCTAAAAATATAATAATTAGAATTATTATACTTCTTAAAAAACAGGACTAAGTCCGACATTAAATGGTGTGAATCAATGGTACTGAGAAAGATATTTGGAACTAAGAGGAGTGAACTTACAGGATAGTGGAGACAGTTTACATAGTAAATAACTTCATGGTTTCTATGCCTCCCCAAACATAATAAGAATAATAAGGAGGCACAGGCTGAGATGGGGTGGTCATGTGGCGCGTATGGGTTGTGTCGGAGATCTAAATACAATTTTAGTTGGGAAACCTGAAGAAAGAAACAAGACCCCTTGTTAGGCCGAGACGTCGATTAGAATATAGTAGATTTAAAGAAGGTTGGGTGTCAGGTTAGGAGTTGGAATGAAGGTGTTTTAGGAAAGGGTTGAATATCAAGCTTACTATTTAAGTTATTTTGAAATAATCTTACAAGTTTTTTAAAATTAATTCATTTATTAGGCTACATTATATATTTGGAACACTTCCACTCTCACCCTAGGTCACATTAACAAAGTTTCAATCTATTTTGTCTAGTTAGCTTTTAACATGGAGATCAAAGGTTCGAATTCTAACCAGGTGCACTGAGGTGGTTTTTCCTAATTTCCTAAGGGTTTTCCACTCTCTTACCCCACAAATTCTTTTACGTTTGCTCATCCTGAACTCATTGGTATGGATTTTGATGCGGTGAGCAAAAAAAAAATTAATATAGGCCTATTTTAGTGTAAAAAATTGAGTGAGAACATCACTTAAATAGTAGACCTATATCCAAATTTTTGGTACGATTCTCTTTCTTTCGTTTACAGTTTGTTTTCTTTTCCGGTGTGAGTGACCCAGTGCGACTATTGGCGTTTAGCCCCCCCCAAAAACGTAGCCCCATGCAATGTTTTAGCTTAATTAGAAAAGTTGTTCCCTTACGGAGAATGCGAATAAAAACAATGGCCAACTAAAATAAAAGGTTGTATTTACATAAATATGACTCCTCTGTTGAGTGTATACAGTTGTGTGTGTTTTATTCTGGTAATTTTTTTTCGTTAAAATATACAGTGGTTTATACAATACATACACACACATTTTTTATAGTCCTCCCACTGCAACAATGCCCGATTTAGAAAAAAAAAATATTTAAACATCCCTTCCCTTTTTATATCCGCGCCACCGAATAAAAACCACTCTTGCCTATGTTTTTCATAAACTATAAAACGACCATCGATTTCGCGACATACCACCTCTTTCGGAATACTGATGTCATCGCTAACGGCTTTATATTGGCGAGCTCATTTATACCGGCACTACCAACCTTCCCCACCATCAAAATCCCCTAGAGAAATCCCAGCCTCTCTTTCTCATACACCCCCTTCTGTATCATTCGTCATAATTCTCTGAAGATTTGGCCGCACAGGGTTGGTAGGCGTGGTCTATCATTTATATAAGCCCCGGCCACACACATACCCATAGCTTACAATGGTTTAGATCCCCGAGAGGCTTAGATAACCTGCCTAGTCTATAGTCCCCACCGCTGATCCCCTTCCTTTAGGCATAGTTGTGCCAACATTTCCATTTCGTTCCCTCTCCCTTTCTCTGCTACCGTGCGCGCGAATGTTAAAAACAAATCATAGCTTTATAATGGAGACTTAGAAGGGTATTGTGTTCAAGCGATGTATATTGGTATCATTGGCACGGCAGTTTTACATTCGTGGACGTGTGTATATATATAACATTATAGGATATCCTTTTGGGTCGGGTTGACAAGGGTTTGGTGAAGGGAATACGTATTATGTCTCATTTCACGAACAGTTGGGTTGTAAAAGATAGATTTTCTTCCGAACTTGATCTGTGAAATTTCAGTTTTGATCTATATGTGTCTAATTTGGGCATAGTGTAAAAAAAAACCGACTCGCAATCCAAGTCTATCTGTACTACTTTACTAACCACATGTCAACGAAAAGTAGATTTTGGTAGTTTGAAACTTTTAGAAAATACATTTTTTTTTCGTAGCCAACATTGATAACATTTTACTACATTATTATTATTAGTACAATTAAGTAGCTTTGCTATGATATGCGCATTCATACATTTGTAATATTGGCAGCTTATAGTCACCTGATATCTGATAGTTCGTGATCTTAATTGATCACTCAATATGTAGCTGACGATTTCCACACGTCAATCACAGACCTGCCTTAGAATATGAGTGAATAATGACCTTGGACACGGGGTGACTCCTGGATAGCTCAGTGGTAAGAGCATTGGATTACTAAGCTAAAAGTTCCAGGTTCGATTTCCGTACCCGGGTATCATCTTTCAAATTAAAGAAAATTGTATAATTATTATTATTTTATAGGTATTGATAATAGCAAAATCGACAACTTTATACCATTATTATTATATCACTATTAGCACCGCGTCTTACTACCCGTTCGTTTGTACGCACATACGCTAATGTGTAATGGTAGGGTGATTGTGAGATGAAACGAAGGACCTACAGTTTAACGTGGGATCCGAACAAAGGTGGAGGCCTGGCATTCCATCACATTCACAAGTTGTGATTAATACACTCTTGTCAGAGGTAAAGGAAAAGGCTTGCCAATCAGATAAATCTATGCCGGGACCGAGGATATAACCCCGGACCCCCAGCACAAAAGTTGACACCACTTTATATCAAATGATTGTTGTAAGGATGCATGAAAGTAAATCTACAGCTTTTCTGGGATAAATGGTGCTTCCTATCGAAACTGAACTGGTATGTTTTTTGTTAATGTTAGGTTTTGGGACATGTCTGCTATTAGCAGCTAAAAATAGCGAAGCCTCATAATATTAACTTTGGTTCAGTGTTGACTCGTGGAGCCCCGCATTGAAGTCACCCAAAACGGTTTGTTTTTAGCTCTTTAATAAAGGGAGAACCCTCCCCCTCTATACAATATACCTGAAATAAATAGTTGCCCTGCTGATAACAGGTAGGCAGGGACAATGTGTTTCCTACTATTCTCAGATGATCCCTATTTCTTTACAACCACCCTAAAATAAATATGGCCCCTTTTTACTGTTCTGAAAACCAACCCCTTCCAAAAAAAATAAAAAAATAGAAAAAGTGGTCTTTCGGGAAGTCAAACAAAACAATGCAAAAATTACTCCTTTTCATACAAACATGCGACCTAAAAAATATTATTTTCTATGATAAAAAAAATAGAGAGATAATTGCTGTGAAGAGAGAGAGGGAAAGAGAGAGCGCCAATCTAGAGACCAGAAATAATATAAAAAAAAAACAGATGAAAAGCGGTTGGCGAACACACCAGAGATATGGATTCTGAATATAACAAACGAACAAACGAAAACCCAACTAAAAGCTCTCTAGCATGGAAGAGTGAGAGAGAGATAGTAAAGCGGCGAAGGGGACGGGGTTTAGATAGAAGAGGTTGGTTTTTGGTCTGTGAGCCTGGTTTTAGGCCAATTCCCCACCGTGCTTTGGATCAAAACTCTGCGAGCATGTACGCTCTAGCCTCGCCTGCAACAACACGGTTTGGAACATTGTGCGAAAAAGGGAGGGGGTGGGGGGGGTGGAGCTCCCGGGTAGGTAGTGGAAGGGGAGGGGCGAGGGTGTTAGATTAAACATCGGGACGCAAATGAACGCGTCGTAAATATTCTGCCCAAATCCTCCCTCCTTCACACACATACCCCCCTACCCTTTTCCCTCTAACAGCTCCTATTTCTCTTTGTTGGGGGAACGATTCCGTATTGTGATAGGCCCAACGCTGCGACTGGACATGGGCTGGAAACAGTGGACCCGTTCTAGTTTCCAGATCTGCAACTAAAACACGTTTTCGTATTTTAGGAAACATTATTAAATTAGATGGGACACGTTGTCATATATATATAATTTGGAAAAATGTGCCCCGTGTCAATTTTAAATCAACCCGAATAGGCTATTATTATTGCCCTTGTACTAATTAATTTTACTACTGATAATATAAGAATTGATAGCTATTTTATGGTTTTCAAATATAACAAAAAATATTTGAATCTATTACATATTAATTGTGATATATTATAAATATATATATATATATATGTGTATATGTGTATGTACCGTGACACACCGCTTGTGCCACCCACCCACCCACTTGTGCGGTGGACAGGAGAGTCGAATACGATGGAAAAATAAGGTTCATATACTATAAACATGTATCCCATTTGACCCTGTTTCGGAGTTGGCCATGTTTGCATTCCAGCAATGTGGAGCAGCTTAACATAATAGGAAGTGCTCAGGATGCAATGCAAGCCCACAGTCATCGTGTCGTAGAATGCCGCACTCTTTTAAAGATACATCGCATTGCAATGCTTGCATTGAGGTCCACAGTGGCCATGTTGAGCACTTCTATTATGTTAAGCAGTTCCACGTTACTAGAGTAAAAACATGTTAAGGCAAACCCGTGTGTGGGTGTGTGAAATTTACATTGAATTTCTTTGTCAAACACACATTTTATATATAAATCTCTTTGTTGCAGGTGAGTGGTTGATGATATTCGTACGATTACAGTTCTAATTAATTGGACCTAAGGTGAGTATGTATTTTTTTTTTAAACAAGAGATCTCGTGTACGAGATTTAAAGGCTAACTACGAGTAAATTCATTTAAAATTATAACAAATTTGTGCTCTGAGCCTAACATAATTTATAATCAATAATTAAGATAAGAAGATTACAACTTGGATACGAGAATCGGGCTCGGGAATTCGTGGATTTTCGTGGCAATGCTCTACCACAGAGTGAAGGAGTGCGGTCGTTGACAGAAAATTATCTGGGTGGTTCAGTGGTAGAGCATTGCCATAGGTATGTGGTTCGATTCTCGTGTTCTTACTGCCATGTTCTAATGATTCTAATATAAGCCCGTTCCTTGTTAACGATACATTTAAATTAAAATTATTTACATTGAGTGAAATGGAGGTCTTTAAAATAGATTGCATACACTATTATTTTATTCTAAATTCTGACTCCGTAAAACGTAATGGACAAATTCAATGTGGAGTTTAACGTGAAGTTTATTTCTCGACACTAGTGTCATTTCATATAATGTATCACCCTGTCCGACATATAATTGAAACTGAACATATTTCCTCGTGGTTGCAACAAAACATCACGGTGGGCTGGAATGACAAAACTTGTTTTATTCCTGGTGAATACTCATTACAATTTAAACGCGAGAAACCCGAAATTGAGATGGGTTACATTTGGTCGAGTTCGCTTGAGTGACGGTTTCAATATACTAAAAACAGTTTACATCCATATATATCATTAAGCTTGCGCATGTTTATTAGCTAACGACATATTTATGTAGTCCAAACATATTTATTGTGAACCCGTTTCGTGACAAAATGAAAACATTTAACACCCTGGACAAAATATCATAAACCAAAAAGCTTTCATTTAACGCATTCTCCCGTTCCAACGGTGTATACATATATATGGAAATGTTTTACAACATTGCGTATAATGCAAAGGGGGATACGTATAATAAAGCAATTTGAAATGTCTGATGTTAATAAAGTATGGGGCATAATTGGAGATAAATTTACGACCATTAGAATTATTAATACGCCATATAAAACCAATCGTTAAGAATTTCATTACAAATGCACCACTCACACTGATGAAAACCAACCAAAAAAAATAATATAACGCAACTTATTTTTAAAATATCTAGTTTTATGAATGCTGTACTAGGCCTTTGCAAAAAATAAAAAATTAGTTGTGTAAAGTTTCAGACTATCAATACTAACCATATAATTAAATTAACATACCACCCTCACCGGTGCTCGAATTGTTTAAGGCAAAGGTCCCCAAACTACGGCCCACGGATGCTTGACAAGATTAATAAATACCTGAATGATAGTACTCCTGTATGCATTAAACAACGTACATACATATATATACAGAACACAATTTATTCTAAATGAAAAACTCTTACATTTATTTATTAAAAAGCAGAATTACCTAGGCAACGTTTTTCTTTGCTTCAAAGAAAAAAATATATCTTTATTTTATTTCTTCGGACCCAGTTTTTAATTAATTCAAAAGAATCAAATCCAAATTTTAAAATTCTGCTTTGAGGTGTGCATGTTCGTACACAAGGGCTAGTAATATTTAAATTTCAGATCTCTAAGAACGATAAATATCGCACAATGCTCATGACAGATACACAAACTTTTCATTTTATTAATATATATTATATATATATATATAATAATCGTTGTGTATATTTATTTAATTTGTTTGTTCATCATTAGTTCTTCGAGAAAATATTCATGTTAAACCATGATTACAGGCTATATTTTATATGTATAGAATAAAGAATGTATCTTTTTATATCTAGCCCACCTAGCTTTTTCAATATCTTAATGTCACCCTCAGCTCAAACTTGGGTACCCCTGGTATAAGGCAAATAGTTATCAACCTTTTCCATATCACGAACCCAATGCCAAATCGCCTCGGGCTCCCTGCGGTCCTGCGTCATACATAAGAAGTCTAATTAAAAACCTTAGCACACATTTCTAGTACTCTACGTAACCCATTTCATATTAATTATAAAAGAAAAAATGTTTAGTCGGACAGTTATGGATTTTAAAGTAAATTTTAAATAACGAATATTTTTTATATAATGCGAAAATACAAAGAATTACTTAAAAATCTAGACAGTTGGTCTCGTGGATCCCCGTTTGAGAACCTCTGGTCCAAGGCATCACTCTCTTATTAGACTAAGCTGCCGATGGCGGGGAGATCGGGGTTCAGATCCAGGTCGGGTTTACTGAATGTGGTTTTACCTAATTGGTTTTACATGCTCCTTCCAATTAAATGCGGGTACACTTCCTCTAAAGTCAACCTTCATTATTTCAAACACACTTGTGTATTAGTACATATGGGTATAACCCGAACGGGTAGTTAGACGCAGTGCTCTCTCATATATATACATATGATGTATAAATAAATATAATATATATTATATAATGTATAATGAACAAACACATATTAGCCTAATACAATCCAACTGTACAGAACTATATTTGTTAATCTATAGGATTATTTAATATTTACAACCACACTCGTGGTCACAAAGTTTGACTGTTCCCTTTAGAGATATATTGGCTTGCTGATGACGGAGAGGTCAAGGTTCGAATCTCAACCTCTCCAAACTGATGTTGTGCCAAACGTCATATGTTTACCACAAAAGATTAAAACCAAACAAGAGTTTGCAGTTCAAATAAATAAAATAACAAGCAAATGAAACGTTAATACAGAGTTCCCCAAAACTAAAAAAAAAAAATTTATCTGATAAACTGTTGGTTTTTTTTTGTTAAAATATATATGGGACATTACAGTCTGTTTTCCTTCTTTATTTCCCTCATACGGATCATCTGAAGAGCATACAGTACGTGGATCAAACAGTTAACACTTCTCTCCAAAGATTGCGGAGCACTGTTTTGTTTGAACTAGTTGCAATCCCGCGCACACACATGCACGGGACACGTGGTAGAATTAGGTGCTTCTCTTCCCTCCCCACCACCTCCCCCTTTAAGTCATTTATCGCGCGATTATACCGTCATCTGTTGGGTGGGGTATTTAGCTCCCGCGTTATCGCGTCTCAACAGCAACCCCGCCTCTACTACAGGGTGTGTCAAAATGGTCTGGTGTGGTTTTGGGTGTGTGTGTGTGTTGGATGGAAAGGGGCAGAGGGGGTGGATGGAGGTGAAGTAGCCCTTGGCGGAGGGAGATGTAGTCCCAGGAGGGCTGGTATAGCCCCCTTCATAGACTATGGCCGACGTATCTAAGAGGATGCATGGCTTTCTCAGCCATTTTTTATTTTTTATTTTATTTGAGTACTGCGTCTTACCACCCGTTCGAGCTATACGCTTATGCACTAGCTACGTTGATGGTTTTAGGGACTAGGAAAGTTATATTAAGGAAGTGTATCCTCATTTACGTAGAGAGAGTGTAAAACCACTTTTTAAAAAAACCTCAGTCAGTACAACCGACCGTGATTTGAACCTCGGATCTCCTCGTCATCACCAGGTCAGTCTAACACGAGAGTGACGCATTAGAGCCATCGGGCACCGAAGTGTGTCACTTTTTATGGTTTGCACTGTACCAAGTGTGAACGATTTGGTCTTTGAGTACGATAAGAAGCTTTGGGTGGCGTGGGCGGGGACCTGCTATTGGGTGAGGGTGGATATTGACTTGTTGATAGGGGAGTGAACTAAATTTTCCTTCAAGATGGGACTTGTATTGTCAGAGGTACAGAAAAAATATGATTATCAACCTTGATTGATAGCTTCTCGTTTTGTATGATGGTTCGTTCATTATAAAAAAAACTAAAAAAAATCTAAACATGGGAGTGTCAGGCTCACTATTTAATATTTAGACTCTAGCCGAGAAGGCGTGGCTGGGTTAGATCACCGACCTAATGAGCTGGGAGTAGCCTACTTTCAAACTGTATTATTTTTGTTTTATCTTCGCGTTACTACCTGTTCATGTTGTACTACGCATTGGTGATAATTACTCTAATGGGGTATTGATGAGCAAGGAAGCATTTTACAGGTAATAGATCCGCATTTGCATAGGAGAGTGGAAACAATTTGGGATAAACCATCCTCAATATACCCAACCGGGATTCTAGCCCCAAAATCCCAATTATCAGCAAGCCAATCTAGCACGAATGATGCCCTAGATCATTTGACCACTGAAGCTGGTAAAAGTTATAATTCCAAACGATCATCAATCTTTTTTTTCCTTCATATTATGATTCCTTGATGCACTAGTAATTTGTGAGCAAGGATTTAGTACTTCTTTTTAATTGGAATAGTTGTAATTATATTCCCTTATAGCTTTCATTATTAAAAGTATTGATTAATTATTTACTTTCATTGTAAAGAGGGATAATTTTTTAATGGTTACGTTCCATAATGGCTATTAACGGCTTAATATAATGAATAAAGATGAGGAGCAATGATTAAAGGAAGTGCATTTTTACTAACATCTAGCAATATCTGTAGGGTAAGGGGAAGATCACGCGTGAAAGCTAGACGAGAGTCGAACCTTGACATTCCCATCAAGGAATCTTATCTATTGTGATACTGATTCCTAAGACCAGTGTACATCATTGCCGGTTATAAATTATAGTTTATACCCCATCTACTCTCAAACTATCAAAATTATGTACTTAAAATTAATTTTTAAATGGTAAAATAATTTATCATAATGTATAGGATATATTTCTACCTTTTAACAATTCAAACTTGGATTAAATATCCTGAGATCATGTTTTTTTTAAGTACACAGATTTTAAATATATACTTTTTAAATGTTCTTCATACTGCGAGTTCCTTATGCATGTTCTGTGTATCCGGATGGAAAGCACAAGATTAGATAAACATTTACTGACACTATAGGAAACATTGTGATTTTAATCGAATAATTCTATAGTATCAACTATAAACCATTCGATAATTTAAAAATCATTAAAATTAAAAAGTAAGGCCTATCGATGTATATTTTACGTTTGTAAAATGTGAAATTTAATTTGTTTATTTTTCCAAATTGAGTGATAAAAACACTAATGATAGATTTTTTTATAAAGTTAAATATATTTGACTACAATCGATTTTTTTTTTATTATAATGTTTCCAAACATTCAGCCGTAGTAACAAAATGTTTCGGGGCGCCACGATCGACTGAACTAGTTAAACAAAACGAACGGCTAATTTCAGTAAACTGTTTCACTTTGATAGTACAGCTCACTTTTAGGAACGGTTCAATCTAAGGAATACTCTTAGTTAAACAACAAGTTTTTTTAATCAAATACAACTGTTCAAGCGCGCTATCTATGAAATAAAGTTGCAACTGGCTATAGTATGGTCGGTGGCTCACTCGTTATTAAAGTTACATGTTTTATTATTCTAGCAATACTTCTCAATAAACATGGGTACATTAGGCTGAATGTGAAATTCTGCTGTACCTCATCTTGTAGTAGGAATAAGCTTTGTAAATTTATTGACTAAACTGGTATTACAATATTGAAAAGATCTATAAGAAAAATAGTTAAAAAATAATATTTATAGACTACGTTATGAGATTTATCATTTGAATTTAAGCATGAGGCTTTTGCCAGAGGTCAAGAGCGCTAAGTATAAGTTTAAGGGGTACAAGTTTGATAATTGTTTTGATCCCTGCCTTAGATAAACTACGAATAACTTGTATAAACCAGTGGTTTCCACCTGGGAGTCGCGACCCCGCTCGGGCGTGTGTCGTGTTTCAGGTTAGGTCGCAATGCTTGTTGTGGCTTTCTGACTATAGATTTATATTTAAGTTTTGGAGTGATTTATTTGATTTTAGAAAGGTGCGATATTCAAATAGAAATGTAAGTAGTTAAAAATTGAAAGAGTAGTTTTACAGTCATTTGCTAATTTAGTTTACTGTGGCATTCTTGTGACGCAGCTTTGCTTAGCATCCAAATCCCTCCTCCCTCCCAGGGTTAGTTGATTCTCTTTTACGACCTATTCGAGTTCATATAATCATTATAGAAGCAATATATAATAGATAAAACCAGCATCGGTGAGCACGTGGGCTTAAGGTGACACCTCGGTCAGCGAGAAAGTATAAATCGCTGTCAGGTCCTATGGCTTAAAAATACAATGGTTTGTGCTATTTTATGTAACTCCACCTTTACCCAGTCTAAGCTGTGATCACGCTTGAAGAGTACTCATCAGTTTGACTATGAAACTGGCCCATAAGGGTCCACTAAAGCAGGAATGCAAACTCTTGAAAAAAAAACAATTACAAATATGTTAAGATCGAGTAAAATTCCGAAACATGCCAATACATTAATAGGTAGATTTTGAGTTGTCAAAAAGGCTTCATCAGTCACAAATATATATTTTGTCAGCAAATAGACCTATTGAATACGGACAATCAAGGTACTTAACAATTGCATTATAAAAAGACGACTATACCGGTGAGCGACCTTACGAAATATTTTGATTTATGACCAAGCATACGTATTACTAATCACACAACCCCAACGCCATAAAGAGAGCTAGCTAGCTATACATCATTATTCCACAGGCATGTGAAAGCTATGTAATCACTAAGTCGCAATGGATGCGAGTCTCACTAATGTATAATGTATGATTTATGAGCGCTTGAGAAAGAAATTCGGCGTCACACACTGGCCTTGCTTTAGGCCCTGCTACACCTACGTATTACGTGTCGCATACGTACGCCGCCGTTTGATAATCATGTGACATGGGTCTCTGTTTGGCTTGACATTTGAATGATGAAAGTTGGTTCAGGTATCTTGAATTGTCTGATAGTGTTCATCCTATTTAACACCGGCTTCACTGTACACAACCCTTTGAGTCTTGTTAATGAGAGTTGAAGGATGGTTAAAACGTTGTAACTATACCTAAAAGTCCTGAGCTAATTGTAGTAATACTATGAGCCACGATGTGCGCTATTTGTAACAATACGCCTTCATTGAGCGCTACGATCTTCTAAATACTAATAACTTTTCCATACGATGATTCAGCGTGTAGATAGTTTATTTCCACAAATTTTAAATTACATTTGAACCAGTTTTGTCAAACATGTAATATACATACTATACATTAAATATACACAGTATGCACATATATTCGTACATAGTGTTATAATCGTCCGAAACACGTCTACTCGATTCGACGTTTAAGCAAAGAAGTCCTTTACAAAACTAGCATCTTGCTATGCTTGGGTCTGTCAACCCCGTAGCTATTTAACTTTCGAACCCAGATCACTACTTAATTTCTTTCCATCGACCATTGGGGTTATTCTATCTGAGCGCGAAAACTAAAAATAGACTCGGCTTTACTTTACACCTGTTCTTAAATAATGCGTAATACAACCCGGAAATAAACCATGCTTCTAACACGTGCAGCTAAACGAAAGAAAAATAGAAACATGGCTGTCGTTTAAGAAAAGATGAGTTTAATTTAAATTAACTGAAAAGAAGAAATATGAAAATATTTACTTTAAAATATGATTTTAATATTAATACACACGGAAAAATCAATATCATTACAACGTTGACCCTTTAGAGGTGAGTTTTCCGCAGGGTCGGCCTACGAAACATTTTTAAAAAAATTAGTAGACAATAGGCTTAACTGTAGATAAACCTACACCGATGGGCTACGTGGTATAAATGTCAACTCATTCAGTTCGGAGAATGCAACTAACGCTTGTACAATTTAACGTTACATAAATAGCGAAGTTTTTGACATAAATACGGGAATCCCAAATTTAATTATCATAGAATTCTAACCAGTTTACCCGAAGAATTAAGGGCGCCACCTAATTGAATAGAAATATCCTCACCTGGCGTTATTCCTTATGGTGATACTGTATTTAGGCTTAAACCTATAAAACAATCTCCCACCTATTGTATGGTGATCCAAAAGTCACGCAACCCAAAGAAAAAATGTATATTACGGGCCATCAATTCGGTATATTGTTGATTTATTCAGCACGCGTGATTCTGGAAAACTACGCACAAACGATTGTTGGCATTCCATGTACGAGTTGGTTTTAAATATTTTTTTTGGGAAACTATTTTACATGGCCAAAAATTATTAATGTATATTTTTCTAAAATAAATAATTTATAGGGTAGTTTTAATACGACAATTATAGACAAAAATCTAAATTTTTTAAAAAATTTCCTCAAAGATTTGAGTTTCAAATCGGGTATATGGGAATAGTTTTTTTACTATAATAAGAATACATTTTTATTTTTACAAATCAATAATAATTTTAGGATAGTTTATTTATTAATAAGTCTATATTACTTTTGGAAATTTGAATGTTGCTAAAAATACTTGAACAATTTTATTTAAAATGTGTATGCCATACATAAAGTGTTTATTGTGATTAAAAAAATTGTGTCATTTGCTTCGGTGGCCGTATGTTCTAAGGCGTCACTTTGTTGCAAGACTAGCGGCGATGACATGGGGATCGAGTTTGATCCCCGTCGGTTATAATGAGAGTGAGTTTCAAAATTGTTCTCAACTCTCCCTCAACGCAAATGCGGGTACACTTTTTCTAAATTAACCCTTCTAATCCTTAACTCGTTAGAGGAATTAGTAGTCTATGTATGTGTATAGCCTGAACAGGTAGTAAGACGCGGCGCTAAAGACAATTATGGCTGTTTTTATTAGGATATCTTACTTAATTGTTTACTGAAAGCCAAATTTTGAAAATTTTCTGCCAAAAATAATACACAATATGAATTATTTTTTGCAATTTGAGTCGTAAGCCTATCAATTATTTTTAATATTTTTATTATTGTATAAAAAACTACCATATTTATTGAAGTTTTAATTATTAAATTGCAAAAGCTCAATAAACCTCAATAAACAAATTAAAAGTTATTTTGATTACAATGGAAATGTTTTTGATGTAATGGTTTTCTTTTTTGAACAACAACGGGAAACAAATGAATGCTCAACAACAAGATCAAAGACGTTGAGCGTTAAAAAACTTCTTGTATAAACCTATTTAAGCCTCTCCTTCTTTCCAAACGTCCCCGCGACAAAATGTTAACCGCCGCGACCGAGATCGCTTTACCTTCTGAACAAAATGTATGTTGTTCCTCTTCTTTTCTCTCTCTATGACATCGTGCTCTAACACACCCAACTGCGTTGCGATCACTTACAGCACGTCACACACTGGCCCTTCTCACACCTTCATCTCAAAGTCGTGGGACGCCGAGGGGGTTTTGCGGTCATAAACGTGACAACACCTTTTTAAATTGCTGATAGGATAACTTAATGACTATGTTTCCTTCAATCAAGAAGCAAAAGCTCTGCTACGTGTCAAGTGCGGCTTGATACTAAATACAAGACAAACCACCTAGACAAATGGAATGGGCCAGTTTCGTATTCGAGTTTAGGTAGGTGTCGTCTTGTATTAAGTCTTAGAGCGGCCGTACTTGGGGCTTACCAAGTCTGTCAACGACAATGGCCCAATGAGTTGACCATTCGTCTCCGATTTTCGATAGCAGTTCTTAAAAGAGATTTATTTTGTCTCTGATTCGATCCTCAATTTATTAGATCAATTAATACAATTTGATATAAATAAAGATGTGTGGATTGAGTCAGTTGTTTTAATGTATAATCTGCCAACACTACGCATCATCATAGACTTCCACGAATGTCTCACTCATTCCGACAATTTTTCGTAATTTTTGACTCATGTTTACACAGGCTAGTTTACTACTTTTAATGTCGTATCCTATCACTTTCATAGAAAAAATCAGGCGTTGGATTTCGGTGTATTAAGCTGTATTTTACTTGAAAAACCATGAAATTACCCACCTCGGTGGAGTAGTTATCCAACCGCGCTAGTTTCGTGTTGAGCTAGACTACCGAGGATGGGTAGATAGAGGTTAGAATCTCTCTCGGGTGAACTGAGAGGGGAGGATTCCTAAATTGTTTTCCACTGCCCCTCCACTCAAATGCGGGTTCACTTTTCTATATTCAACCTTCCCAATTCCTAACCCATTAGCGTAATTAGTATTTAGTACTAGAGCGGATAGTCCGAACGGGTAGTAAGACGTCGTGCTAATTATTATTATTATTATTATTATTATTATTAATATTAACAACAGTGAAATTAAGACCAGTGAAATGTTTTGAACGTGCATTAACAAATAAAGCATTGAAATTTAATTATTTAAAAATATACTTAACTGATTGCAATTTCACCGTTGTCAAGTGAATAATGCAGAAAACTTAGCTAGATTTTCTGTTTCGTTCGTAATATTGTATCTAATATTTCGGTTAATCCTCCCGTGAGACGGTCTTTTAGGGACATAAAGTTAGGAAATGAACCAGATTTTCCTACGATATAAAATTAGGTAAAGTTCCATGTGGTAAAAAAAAAACACCTATCGCAATAATAAATTAATAATAAATATTTCCTACCGTCTCCGCTATCAATAGGGGCGCTTTAAAAAGGACAATTGTCACAATATATCTTGTTAGAGCAATATAAAGCAATGTAGAGTAATGAACCGTTGCCAAAATACTAGAAAGATATTCATAGAAAGAACCTGATATGATAAACTAAAAAGTTACTAAATATACTTTAATCCTAAGTTAAAGTAGAATTACCCGCCTCGGTGGCGTAGTTAGCTAACGCGCTACTCTCGCAATAGACTAGACTGCCGAGGACAGGGAGATCGAGGTTAGAATTTCGGTCGGGTGAATTGGGGTGGGTTTTCCTAAATGGTTTTCCACTCTCCCTCCACAAAAATGTGGGTTCACTACCTCTAAATTACACCTTCTCAATTCCTAACCCATTAGCGTAATTAGGCTAGTACTTAAGCGTATAAACAGAACGGGTAGTAAGACACAGTGCTATAATTTTTTTATAGTAAATTCTGACAAGGACCTTTTTGAAAAGACAATATATTTTGTTTTAGTCAAGATTGTTACAATTTTATCATATAATAGTGTTATTTTATAAGTACTAATATAATCTATCAAAAGCGACAGCAGAATATCACATGACTTAACATATGACTATATTAAATAGTTTTTTTTGAATTTTTGTAACACTTGGATACGGTTCTTCCAGCATCAGAATCCTACGTGCTCTGATGTTGTTCCTTTTGACACATATTTTATATTTATATCCCTTTTTTATTACTGCAAATTCGTGTAAATATTAAAATGATCCAATACGGATATTAAGACGCGGAGCATGAAGTTAGTTTGTAGGTCGTGTAGTTATTCAGCCACATGTCTGAAGAATCCAATTAAGTTTTAAAAAAATAGCTCTGATATATTTGGGCTATAAACCTGACGATAGAATGTGTTAGAATTAGTATCCATCACGCAGTGTTAAACGTTATTAATGTTGGACTGATAGTCTATGTTTTTGTTACTAAAGTGTTATGAAATTGTAAAATACAAGGACTATTAGCGATTAACTTATAAATTATTCAAGTCCTGACATCATCAATGGCAACCCAGTGCGGAACACGCCATCTTTGTGGCTACTTAAGTTTTTACAGGGGCTGAAACGAAAGTTTAGCTACCGGAACCACATTTATAACATAATTTGGTATCGTCACTTGAGCACTAGTAACAACTGTAACAGAGATTTAAATAAAAGTCTCTTGGAGTCAATTGATCCGTCCCGGAACTCAACGCTCTCTAACAATGGTTGAGGTTCAGTGTTATAGTTTGTTTACTAAAATAACAAAGAAATATTTTATTTTATAAATAATATAACAGTTTCAATGATAAATAACTTTCTCTACTAGTCCGGGCTATAGCATACATACTAATTACGATAATGTGTTAGCGATGGGTATAACTTAGATAAAATATACTCCCATTTGCGTGGAGGGAGAGTGGGAAAGCATTGAGAAGCATCATTTCAGAAACTAGAGAGCAAACACGATCCATCATTACAGGGAAATGGTTGTGACATAGCAACAGTAACTTAGGTGGGTTTTTTTTTTCATCCTATTACAAACAAATGTTTTTTTTGAAGATGGCTGTACAATCGCGCTACAGCGGGCCCTATATAAGTTATAAAGAGTTTTAAAGGGGGTTTGTAGGGGTCTGGTCTAGAGGGGACAATATTTCACCCGGAAGACGCATCTTTACCCGCACCACTGACTGCCTAAGACAGCAAGTACTGAAGAAGGAAGCCAGCCGCCTCTTTCCTGGATGTCCTCTGAAAAGTCCTTCTCTCTCTCCCTCCTCCGCCCTAGGACACTCTTACGGTCCCTGGTGGGTCGTGCGGAGAAGAATGATCCTGACGCCGCCACCCCCTCAAACTTTACCCCCTTACTATCCCTTTTCACGACGAGAGAAAAAAAGAAGGGAAGAAAGTTCGTTACCCGCGCGTGTATGTGTGTGCGCGCGCGCGCCGCCGCCCCCTTTGCTCAAGGGGAATAGTTGGTTCGCGGGGGGGAGGTAGGTTGAAGAGAGAGGGGCAGATTTATTGCTGTGGGACTTTTGATGCACGGCTGCCAACGTACACACAAAATGTAATTGGATTTTTTTTTGTATGTATGTGTTTGTTCATTTTCCATTGCTTTTTTTTCTGTCTTTTCTTTTTAATACATTTCTTTATTTCTGACACTTTATCATTAGTTCATTGACTCAAATAAAATAGGGAAGGTATATGTAAAAAGCGAAATTAGTTTTTTTTATGTAAGATCCGCAGCGGTGCCCAAGCGGCTTAAGGAGATGGATTCACGCGCGCTTGACCAACGTTAGTTATTAAGATGTCAGTTAAGATTGCAGGTTAGCTGCGCTGAAGGTGGATTTTGCCGTCACCTCTCAATGCTCCGTTCGGTCGCACGTTCCTCTGAGTAACAACGCAACAGACTTGGTGCGTTAATGAAGAATAGGAAATAACTAAAAGAGGAAGTGAAGGTGGGGGGTTAAGGGGGCAACCTCACTAAACCAACTGGATATATTCCCCAAGCTGTCACTAGAAAACCAGAGAAGATGAGACTTTGAAGCCTACTTAACAAAATCCTGGTAGAATAGCCGTGTAAGAATCGCTGGATGACATCAGTTTTAATCAGGACATCTCCTATCCAAACATTAATAAACAAACCAAAAATACGTGTGTGGGGCCTGTGATTATTGATGTGAGGTAGAGGGGGGGAGAATAGGAGAAAAACAGGCTTAGGTCTTTCCAACATTTCAGGTTATCTTCAAGTTAATTCGAATAGACAAGAAGAATAAGGTGCAATTTATGTTAGGCATAATGGACCAACATCTTCGTGACTCACTTCGATGGCCTATGGTCTAAGGCTTCCACTTTGCAATAGACTAAACTGCCGATGATAGGTATATTGGGGTTCGAATCCCAGTCAGGTGCTTTGAGGGTGGTTTTTCACCCTCCTTTCACACAAATATGAGTAAAGCTCCTATAAATTCTCCTTGCTTATCCCTAACACGTAGGCGTATAGCCCGAACGGGTAGTAATACGCGGTGCTGATGCATCTTTTTTTTTGTTTTGTTACGTGGGAGGATGTAAAAAAAACAGTGAAAAACTCATTTTGAACTCTTCCTTGACCCCCTACCCCCTCTTCCCTTCTCCACAATGTTGGGGCCCTACTGACCCCTTGTTGGCCGTGTTGATTGTTGACTAACTTAAGCGATACCTCCACGTTTGGTCACATGGTTTAAGGCACCAATCCCGTAATATATTCGCGTGGTAGCCTGACAGTGACGAGGAGGATGTGTTTTTATTTTCCTGTTCCTAAAGTACTAACAATTAAAAACAATTAAAAATGCCACCACTTTTTATTAGTTACAGAGAAGGGAACACAGTTTTTTTTATCCGACTGTACTGCCTAGATCCACAAATCATTGTATTTTATGCTTCACAAGTTTGCCCTACGCCATTTTTCCTCGAGTTTTCACCATCTTTACCATTATATAAATTATTCCTTTTATTTTTACACGTATCATCAATATTCCAGTACAGCGGGTGGAAAAAAAAAAGAAGTAAATTATTCATGATAAATAAGGCCGCAAGAGATACAGTTTAGAGGGGTAAGGAGAATCAAGGTTGAATGGGAAAACAGAAAAAAAAACTCTTAGAAATAATGTAAAGAGATAGGGGAAGGAAAAGAATCTTCCTCAAGAGAAGTTTCGTTAAGATGGGGTGGGTGCAGTAGGGGTTGAAACGCCTTAGAAGAATGGAATAATACATTTGCATTGAAGTAAAATAGCGGGAATTTGGTAGGCTACACTATTTGGGGAGTAAAGGCAATCAAATAAATGGAGAGAAGAAAAAAAAAGGGTGGAATGAAAGAGGAGAAATAAAATGAAAAAAAAGACGGTAAGAAAAGTTTTGGGTTTTAATGAAACTTGCAATCATTAATTACGGTGTCTACAGTAAATTATGATTGTCGATATTAGCGAACCGAATTAACTTTGATTGTGGTAGAACCAATGACAATTTATTTCTATTGATCATGGTATTTCTTGTGGTATGTATGGTCGCGAAGCATGAAATGACGTCAGGCAACGATTGCTGAGCCTGATTATAGCCATCGTCATATCCAAATATGTTTTACTTTTTTTTTTTAACCATGGGGGCATAGGCTATATTGCCGATACTCAAAAGCAAATGAGGCAAGTGTGGAATAATAAAATTTATCAGAAATGGCACGGAGACAAATAAGAAACCGGCAGATTTGAAAAACTTTGCCTAATAAAACAAATTAGGGACTTTTTTTCTTATCTCAGCCTTCCTGTTAAGGTTAGTCATACACTTGGTTAATTCGAGTGTCCCTGTTTTAGTATTTTTTATAAAAATAGAATATAGAGAAAATGTGCCCACATTTGCGTAGAGCGAAAAAATTGAAGCTATTTAAGAATAATCCACCCCTCAGTACACTAGACCAAGATAAATCCCGATCTTCCATCACCGATATTACTACAGTTTATTGCGAGACTGACACCAGCTGATGTGGACCTGTAATAGTTAACTAACGGATTTTTTTTCTCTATATTTAAGAATAAGAAAGATTGTATTTTATTTCGGAAAATGTGCGGGATTGATTCATGCAAAATGTGAATAGGGCTTTTTACCTCTCCCAATAAGGTAAATTTACATTCTGAGGTATAATCTTTATGTCTGTAAAAAGTCATCAATAAGTTAGAGCTCTCGAAAGTGTCCTAAGTGGATAAGGCAACGCATCAAGGTACGCCCTCATAGCGGGTTTACTCACAGCACGGGGCGAAACATAACTAGAACATGACACACAATTTTGGGCTGTAAGCTTATATATTATAAAATAAATTAATACTAAAGAACGGTCTTCTTATTTTTAAAAAAATACTTATGAAATTAATAAGAGCTCGAACCATGGCGGTGAGCGAGCGGTTTAAATTACAAGCTCGTTTAATCTGGCTTACCGGAGCGGGGAGGAGGGGTTCGAATCGCATTTAATGTAATAGTGCTTTTTTTCTAAATGGTTTTCCACTTCCCCACCAAGAAAATTCAGGCACATTTTTTTTCTAATTGTAATGTATTCATTCCTATCACTTAAGCGTAGTTGAAAATATAGTTTGATATAATCCAAACGGGTTAAAAAAAAAACAAGTTCGCGAATTTGAATACTAATTTAACTATCGCCATTAATCAGTGACAAAAAGGGTGAATGGTATGGGACGAAATTACATTAGCATTAACATTATCTCACGACCAATGCTGATACACCTTAAAAAACTGAATATCCTTAACTAATACAAAGGATCTAAAAAATGTCGTCTTAGGTAAATGTAAAGCACATGCACTTGTGTCTACTTTATAATCCTCACCCCTCCTTTTTTTGTGTGTCTCCCAACTATCCACGGAAAGAATTCAGCCCCTAATATAAACTCACCCCCATCACAGAGGGAGAGAAAAGGGAGATGATAACGCTCTCTATAGCGGTGATATTATAGAGACCACTTGTAGGTAGGTAGGGGCGGGAGGGATCGCCAAGAGAGGGGTGGGGGTGCCGGAGATCGTCATTTCCTGGTAGCGGAAGTGTAGTCCTTGCAGTGACCCCGTGTGAACCCCTCTAGTAGTCTTCTGTCACGCACTCTGACACGCAACGAGCCGTGGATGGGGAGAGTTTTATCCCCTCCCCCCCCTCCCGTCCCTTAAATCCTCTCTTTTTGAATTCTAGTCCAGTTCTAAACGAGTTGCACGAATGGTAAACACAACCATTCTATTTGTAGAACAATACGTTGACATGATTTTGATCATTTTGTTAAGTCTTAAGGCATTGCGCTTAGTCTCTGTAGGTGAAGTATGAGATTTAAGGGCACCCTTAAGACATTAGCACTTAGCCGCACTGCTTGTGGCAAGTGAGAAAGCGCTTCAACAGCGCTACTCACAGGCGTTCAAAGCCTTACCTACCCACGTTTAAAATTATGCCAACATTACCTATATATACGTCATACGAGTAGAATTCAGTCTTCAAGTGAACATGGATGAATATACGTTGCTATGCATTTGGAAAGACCTAATCGGGGACTGTTTCATAATTTATTTGATGATCTTTGGTAGGATGATAAGTTTCCCCTTAATATTTTCACATGTGTAAAAACTCATTTCAAATGCTTCTAACTGGAATTAGCAATGAAATCCTGAGAAAAGACACCATCTTGGGATTGGATTTGACACTGAGGTAAGAAAAAAATTTAATATGTATTTTATTTTATCATGTTTATTGAATGCATAAAATATAAATTAACATACATTTACATTAGTCTATGAAATAGCACAAGTACAAAATGACTTGAAGTTTTTTCCCGACAATCCCTTGTCCGAACATCTTTGTACCATCTTCTGCCAACATCGTTCGCTATCTGATTCATGTACTCCAGTTTTAGTCTCCCTCTTGAATTTATCCTTTCTCTATCTCCTTTTATAATTAATCTTCTTCATCGAACTATCATGTCTCAGTATATGACCTACCATGTTAACTTTTTTTGTTGTATACCTTTCCAAATCTTCTTTTATTCATTTGGTTTTCTTAGCACTGTGTATTCTATACCATCTCCATCCATAATAGCTTCTATATTCTTCTGTTGCACTGCATTTAAAATGCTTCTAGTATTTTCCTTTCGGTTGAACCAGTGGTCAATGTTTCACATACATAAAGGGCAACGATCCAAACATGTGTCATAAGGAACTCTTTCCTGATTTTAAAATTTATCCTAGTCGAGGTTATTAATGACTTCTTGATATGAAAAGCTTTTTTGCCTGCGTTATTATACTTATAATATCTTTATTGCTTCTGTACTCTTCCTAGGTAGCAGAGCTCCATTATTTGCTGTTGCTTTACTCCTCCTAGTTCTATATTAATTTGATTGATTTCTCTTTTACTTTACTGCACATCATGACTTTTGCTTTCGTTTGTATTCGTTCAGTTTTGAATAAAATATAACCCAATAATTTGTCAGTTTTACCTATGAAAAAAGGATTCAGTCTGTATCAAGTAAAACATCTTACTTAACTGATGATCAAGACGGGAAAACAGTGAAAAGAATACGAAGAATTTCAGCTCTATGAAATATGGAGCTGCAATATTCTCGTTCCATTCTCAAGTCTAAAGTTGAAGCCTGCTTTCTTCTTTGCAATTCCTTTTTTGGTCAGGTATACCATAGAACTTAAATGGAGAGTTGAATGAAGACGAATGTTAGTAACCGATTTTATCGGCACCCCCTTTCACTTCAACTCTATACCACAAACCAACACCTTCCACCCTCCTTTCCCTTCATACACACTTTCCTCTGCCTGGTTTCACAGCTACGAACTTCCTTTCCACCTCCCAACCCCCCCTACCCAACACCTTCACTTCCCACACACACACAAAAAAAACACTTTTACTTCGTGCGCTTCTTGTTATAAACGCGAGGGAAATTTTTCTCCCGAGCAGAGTCATAAAGATTCCCTTTTCTTCCAGAAGGCAGGGAAGCGAATGCGGGCCATACTTCACCTTACGCAGCCTCACCTCAATATCGGTTTTGGTTTCCATAGCTACCGATATTTGCATATCTCCCGCAAACTCCAACCCATCCCAACTTTCTCACTCACTTTAGATTTCTACCATTTCCTACTTTCTTACGGAAAAAAAACAAATACTACCACTTTCTTTCTAAGTGTTATGTGTGAAATACCCTTCCTCTCAAATTCCTCTACCATTTACACTAAACCTCAAAAGTAATTGTGGGAGAAGCCCAACCTAATCGAAACCTATATAAAATTAACAGTGGCTTTTGAAAATATGTTTCACTTATCATAATCTGCTTTGGACACTTGTTTTTTTAGATTGATTGGCATAATACACCATATACCCTTAAATACCCTATTCCCCCCCTCCTCTCCTTTTTCAAAATATTTTTAAGATATTCTATTACACGAGCACGTAACACTCCATTGTAGCAATCTTCTGTAAACAACACTTAAAATAAAAGGGTGACTTAATAACATTTATGTAAGCCCGCAAATAATATTACTTTCTGATAGGTGACTCTTACTTTCGGTCCACTGAGGGATTAATTTAAATTCTTACCCGCCTCGGTGGCGTAGTTGGCTAACGCGCCAGTCGTGTTGAGTCAGACCACCGAGGACGGGGAGATCGAGGTTCGAATCTCGGTCGGGTGAACTGGGGGTGGTTTTTCCTAAATGTTTTTCCCACTTTCCCTCCACGCAAATGCGGGTTCACTTCCTCTAAATTCAATCTTCCCAATTCCTAATCCATTAGTGTAATTAGTACTTAAGCATATAACCCGAACGGGTAGTAAGACGCGGTGCTAAAATTAAATTAAATTAAATTAAATTAAATTTAAATTCTTGATTAGATTACGATTTTCCCCGAAATATGCGTTCCACATTCTTACTCTTTGGTGGTTCTGATGGTTTGACTAAAATGTAAACTGCATTATTCATCGTATCCATTTAGTGTTATCGGTTAAACACGCCTTAAACAGTATGGACTAAAAAAATATTCAACTCCCTCAAAAGACGTAGAATATAGTCAAAGGATGCCTCTAGAAATATGTAGCATAAATGTATGTTAACTTTCACGTAATTATTATTTATATGTGTGTGTATACTGATGATTGTTGGGGATTAGGAATATTTATATGATAAATCGCATGCATTAATAAGCATGAACGTCATAATTTATTTTATGACTTTGTTACAGTTAGGTCATGGATTTGTATGCATGACCATCCCAATGTTTATTGTGTTATATTATATCCGTTTGGGTGTAATGATTTATGACCAAAATCACCCTTGTTACCATCTCAACCTTGATATTTATTAAAACAAAAAAAAAAAGTAGTAGAATGTAAAATGGTTTGTGTCTCCGTAATCAAACTATTGTTTCTGTTGCTTAGCGGTTATTTTTTTTCATATTTTTTTTTTATTGTTTTCAATTATGATGATAGGTCTCATTCAAATCTGATGGGTTGGAAGTCTATTTCTGAGTTGAGTCGTCTGTGTTAAGAACGGTTGCGTGCCGGCTAGAGATTTACATTTTTTGATAAAATTCAACGACTGAGTTTCTCGACGGTATTTCTACCCTCTTATATTGGAAAATCAATGAGAATGTCGTGCATATTTGCTGCCCTCTGATATTATTAATTTAAGTCTAATCTACATATTCCGGATCCGCAATGTACCTAAGAAATATATTCCATAAAAAAAAATTATTGCTCTATACATTGATTCCATAATCGTAGGTCAGTTTCTTAAGATTCCGTAGAAATTGGATCCACATTAAAATTCTAAAGGCTATCATACAATCACCTTTAATTACTCCGTTTTTAAAATCTTGATAATTTGTTATTTTGTGCACATATTCCTTATCATTAATCACGTGATATCGTGTCAACCAATGGAAAAGTATAATAAGATGTTCAATCAAAATCCTAAACAAAACAATTTTAGTAACGTCAGTAAATACAATCTACCTTTTCATAATTTTATTTTTGTTTCTAATTAAAATAATGATATGAGTTTGTGCATTTAAAATTTTCTTAGGAAGTTGGATGGTTGTCAGGGCAGGCTCATGTAGACGGGACTCTGCGTACTAATAAACTGTCCCCTCACTTTCAATAGCTATTTGACCAACCGCACACACAATAATGTAGTGAGAAAATGTATGTATACCCTGATTTTGGTTGGAAGAACAGTAGAGAAAATTCAAACATATTCATATTTATTTGCGGTCAACATTGATAACATTTAAATAAATTATTTGTGTTATTCTCTAGGTATTGTTGATGTCTATTAAAAGTGACAGCTGGAGAAATGACTTGATGTATGGATATATTAAAATTGTTTTAGTAATTTTAGTAACTAATTTCTACTGTTCTCCCTATCAAAATCAGCCTTTACATTGATTTCAAATGGGAAGTTTGGTAATGAATGTGATAGGGCAGACTTGTACAGTCCCATCAATCTGAGCTACCCCCGGTAGCAGCCCCCACGAGCCGTTGTAACGTTGTGACCTCACCAAAATTTACCAAGCTCTCGTCACTTTCTCACTTCCTGCTAACAGGATAGCTTGACAGGGGAATAATGTCTTTCTTGTTTTTTTTATCCTGATATAAAAAAAATTCAATCTACTTTAAAAGAACTAGCCTTTAAAATTATTCACCCCATCTATTGAGTTACGATAGTTCTTTTAAGTGAAAACAAAGTCTTGGCACACTTTTTTTTTTTTTTAGAGGAGAAATCGTGCCGGGCTGATTTTTCACTTGTGGATCCTTCCCTGAGAGCAAAATGAGAAGGGCACTCTTGTTTTAGCAGTCAGAAGATATGAATATGTGGTAGGCACCTCAACTCGCGTTTTAGCAGTCACAATAATATGCTGCCTACGTTTACGTTTATTTAGACCTTCTCATTTCGAAACGTTCACGTTTTAAAAAAAAAATCTCGATTAATTTGGCGAATGGTATTTTTATTAAATTTTATAATTTTTCAACTAAATATTTCATACTATATTTTCGAATAACCTTTCTCCATATTCCTCTAACCTAAATAATTTAGCAAATGAAAAAAAAATCTGTTTTCTTTAATTCTATCTGTTTATACTATTTGTCGCAAAGCATCTTGTCATTAAGAGCGATACTTACTTACTTTCGACTGTAAATTCCTCACTTCACCCCGGATATAAAAAAAAGCTCCCGGGCGTCGGAGCCATTGTTTAAAACGGGTGCTGCGCCGTAGAGGCGGACGAACGGGCGGCGGTGGGTTTTCGGGATGCTGTATGGGCGGCCGGACCCCCTCCCTATTCATCTCTCGCACAGCCAAACCAGCGCGGCCCCAGAACAAAAAGAGAGAGAGGGTCAGAAAAAAGAGAGAGAGGTATCAGTTCTCTGTTCATTCTCTACCCAACTATGGTATTGATCTTTCTCATCCCCCCCCTCTTTTCCTCCACCTATGCTAGGCCTATATATACATAGGATCTGTAACCCACCCTTCTATTTCCCTTTTCCACTTCCACCCCCAAAAATAATTCCTCACTTCCTTTCCTTTTCCGGCCTACCTACCCATGGCTCCTCTGCGTTTCCGCTTAGCTACTCTTTTTTTACACCCTTTCAGTCAGTTTTGACCTCGTTTTCAAAGTTATTCGGCACCTAGTTTTTTTTAATGTATAGAGAAAGAAAATGGGTTGAAGAGGGATGGAAAAGAATAGGTTTATTTGGAGAAATATTTGAAAGGTTTTTTTCAAACAGAATTCAAAATTAAGTCATATTTGAGCAAAATAAGTGGGTTGTGCATTTCACCTGATTTCAGCTGTATATGTAGCCTATATAGTTATATATTATTGATATTTGTACTATAAATAATATTTATGGATAATAGACCAAATGTAGTTATAATTTTACTCGATAAAATTATTTGAGATTAATATCTTATTGTTAAGTCATCTATCACCTAAATGTAAGATTTTATAAAGCCAAGCTATAACAGCTTTGCGATATCGGAATGGGGTTCTTCCTAGCTGTAAGAATTTATCAATTGTATGAGTATACATTTTGGGATTGAAGTTAAATTTTTTATTCAAGCCATAAGCCTTTAAATAACTCTGGTTAAAATATTAATCTTACCCTCATTATTTTAATACATAGGACTATATTAATATATATGAGTATTGTTTTATAAATGTAGAACTAGAAATATTATGTCAAATAAAGCTACAGATATTATTGCTAACTTTGCCATTATGTTGTATAAATTCTTTCTTGTGTTTCGTGCAAACAATTTTCATTTTAATAACCTTATACATGGAAGAGGAATCGATTTAATTAACCTTACAAACAATTGGTTAAAATAATTAACTAAACATATATGTATGACTTTCACTATTAATTTAATTTAAATTTAGGTTCTTAAATCTTTTGTTGAGTACCATGTATCATAAGTTTAATTTTTTTAGCACCACGTCTTACTACCCATTCGGGTTTTACGCTTATGTAGATCTATTAATTAGGCCAGTTGTTTAAGGGACTAAGAAGTTTATATTTCAAGGAAATGTACACGCATTTGTTTGTAGGAAGATTGGAAATACATTTTGGAAAATGACCCTCAGTAGATTCGACCGAGAGTCGTACCTTGATTTCCCCGTCTTCGGCAGTCCGATTATTTTATCCAACATTAAAAAAATCTTACACAAACCGACTCCTTCAAAGAAAAAACTTTTGGAGCTTGCTTTGTCAAATAAAATTTATAAACCTAAAAAAATAACTTAAAATAAATTTTCACTATTTTGTCTGACACTGAATGGCGAGTATAGGATAAAGGTTTTTTTACTGCATAAATAAAATTTGACAGAGTAGCTAATACTTTGTATAGATTAATAATAATATTTAAATCTAAAATTTTAATTTATTTTTTATTTCAGTGCTAATTGTGCTTATTTTAGTAATTTCAAAATTAATATGGGGTAGAAAAACATCAATCACATACTGCTTTTATTATTTCTATGATATACAAAATGTAGAGCAAACATCAAATATTATTATTTAATAAGCTAATAATTGATTTAATCACCATGCAAAATAAAATATTATTATTAAAGGCCTGTTCACATTTGTTGGCAGCAATACACAATTTATTCTTCCGCTAGACTAATTTAATTCCCTACAGCCACATTCTACCCAAAAGTAGATACACGTACAAATTCATTTCCTCCAACTAGCTTGAAATGACCTTAGCGATAAGATACATTAATTGATTTTTGTTATAATAAAAAAAATTAGCTTCTTTAGGCTACCTTTAGTTAAATACTAAACCTTACCTTGATGATGTCCAGCAGCACGCTTACTTTTTTAATTCAATATTTCCAGAGGGAAGTATTTTTTTTTAAATAGTAAAGATAGAACATTTCTTTAAGCATTGTTTTTTAAGAGTCGTATTTTTTTTTTCAAGGGATGTGACAAGCAACAAACTTATCTTTTTTTCTCCCCCTCTCCCTCCTCTAAACTTTATTTTACTTCCCCCCCCCCCCCACCCCTCGTTGTGAAAGTTACGGTCTTGTGACTGCAGAACGGGGCCTAAGGCTAGGTAGAGATATATAGGCGAGGTAGGAGGCACTTTACGGATGGCTAGAAAAGGGCTAGAAATGAGCAGAAAGTACAAAGTAAAAAATAAGAGAGAAAAACATTTTTTTTGGGAGTTAAAAAACTCAGTGGGTCACAAAAGGGTGTTTGGAATTAATGTTGTTGGACAGTAGAGAAAGTTTCTTTTTTTTTCTCTTTTTCTTTTCAGTGCAGGTTTGTAAAAGGTTGGGTTTATTTTTTTTGTTAAAAGGAAAATAAAATTCTACAAGGACTTTCACAAACCTAGGACAACACAAGAGCAAACTTGACATCACCTTTTGATCTTTATTTTTTTTAAATTTGTCATATTTTCTTACTAACCTGAAAATGTTTTTTGAATAAAGATAATATAGCGTGGGGTTGAACAACATACCCCACTTTTATTTTCCACTCATTTTAAGGAATATTATATATGACGTGACAAACCAAAGTTTGAATACTGACTGGGTGATGTTTTTTATCCACAAAGTAGTGTTTTATCGCATTGTATTACATATTTTAATTGTTATATCGTCAAAACACTAGACATAAAACTTTTAAACCCTATCTAAAAGATTACCAAAATATATTTTAAGCTTACCATAACAACAACATTGTAGTCCAAGAGCTTTTGCGTAACGTTTCATCAGAGAACCTCGAAATAAAGATGACGATACTGCTTATGAATCCAAAATCCTCCTTGTAATGAGGTTTTATCCCCAAACCAGATGCAACACCTTGGCTATTATGAAGCAATCTGAGCCTATTGGCACAAATAAATTCACATCAAATTAGTGGATACACATTTAACATAATATTAGACTTAAATTAATTTGGTAACAATTTAATATTTACCTTGATTTTATAATAAACAGCGATAAATACTTTATTCTCAATATAACAACGTATGTTTATTCCAAAAAAAGTAGCGTTTCTGTGAATTATTTAAACAAGCGACTCGATAAAAACACATGAATGTATCAACATTAGGAACATTTGACCTCGCATATCGGTATGATCGTTTAGGCACTGTGCTCAAAACAACGTCCAGCTACATTTGTAATACTTAGGCTCAAATACAGATGTGGTTAAAATTAAGTTAGTTTGTAAGTCTTTCACCCATATTATCACGCTGTTCATAAATAACATGTTAAATCTCCCCCCTTATCCAAAAAGAAAAAAGGGTAGTGAACGCCATGCTTAGAGAGACCTTGAAAACATTATTGAATTTTATTCAACCTAATGAATTCGATTAGAATCGACCCTCAGGTTCCTCATTCAAGGTCCAGTATGTTACATATAGGCCGACAAGGTGTACCGTGACGTGTTGGACCCACTTGAGCGGTGGACAGGATATACAGAAAAAAAATTAATATAAACATTGTCCCATTTGACCTTGTTTCCAAGTTAATATTGTTTTTGTACTCCAGTTGACGCGGATATACTTATTTAACATTATAATAATTGCTCGTTATGTCCACCTTGGGCACTGCAATGCAATGTACTTGTGAAAGAGTGCGCCACTGTACGACACTACTACAGGCAATTCTTATGTTAATCAGCTCCACATCATTAGAGTACAAACATGACTGTAGCTAAGAAACCATGTCAAATGGGACACTTGTTTATATGCACTTTTTCGTTGATTTTGTCTCTCCTGTCCAACACTGCTTTGGGTTCCACATTCTACGGTTCCGCCCATATAGGCTGTATAATACAGATCACACTAGCCGTTCGGGCTAAAAAAAACAACAAAGCCAATGTTTTTAGTGGTGAGAAAGGTAGAATGTATAGAAAATAACACCCGCATTTACAAAAGTTACCCTCATACACACCCACTCAGGATTTAAACCCTAAGACGTACCAGTCACCGGAAAATCGGGCTAAATGAGCTTGATATTATACCTATTGCCCACCGGCGCACGTAGGAATGTTGATATATTAATTATAGCACCACGTCTTAGTACCCGTTCGGGTTTACGCCTAAGTACTAACTCCTCTAGTGTGTGGGGATTGGGAAGATTGGATTTAGAGGAAGTGAACCCGCATTTGCGTGGAGGGAGAGTGGAAAACCACTCTAGGAACCCGCCTCCAGCTAACCAGACAGAGATTCGAACCTCGATCTCCCCGTCCTCGGCAGTCTAGCTGAACACGAAATCCAGCGCGTTAGCTAACTACGCCAGAATGTTAATAGCTACTCTAACTTTTGTCAGCCAAGTCCATTTATCAATTACCCGTCCAGCGAACACATCAATCTGGAATTATTATTTCAAACATTGTTTATATCCCCTAAACTTTTAAAAACCCGGTGAATATACAGTATATATCGGGCATCAGAAGGTGGTCCCGCCACGCCACATCCCCCCTCCTCTGGTGGCATTTAGCCGAGTATGGCCGGAAGTGACGCACTAAGGGCCGCGGTGGGTCCTCCTATCCCGTGCCGTGGCTTGCTGCCAACTTGACCGAGAAATGTCTCTTCTCTCTCTCACTCTCACTCCTTTACTAGACCACACGTTACGTCCTCTTTGCTTTAGAATTCTATTGTGTATATAGGTTGTTAGTGTGCCCAGATAAAACAAGACGACCAAACACTCTCAAAGTTTTGGTTACTTAATGCTCTGCAAATTTGCTCGATAAAAAAAAAAACCTTACCCTCATCGACGATCACGGGGACAAAGGCGTCAGTCTCATCTAATATAGTTTGTCGGTGACAAAGGATTCTGGGCTCGAGTCTAGGCCAGCTTTACAGAGGCTTTTCCCCCCGCTAAATATGTTTTCCACTCTCTCTCCACGCGCAGGAGGGTACATTATCCTAAACTTTACTTTCTCCTAACTATTAGTGTGAATATTTTCGAGTTGACTCTGACGGGTAACTTAGAAGGACGCATTACACACATTAAAAAATATATTCGGTTTAGTGAAGGTGTTCCCAAATATACCATGGCGAAAATTGTCACTACTTGCACCTGTGTCTTGAGTGATCTACGACGTCAGACTCGCAATGTTGGGCTTATTTGTCACCACTTGATTGGAAGATCAGGGTTCACCCGATACATATGAAATTCGCTTCTCACATTTTAGCTAAAAAGTGCGTTAGCCCTCTTTGGAGCACGTTTCACGTAATGACTGTGACGTCATTTAGAAGACGTGGCTATTTAGAAAACTTTATAGTTTCGAAATTAATAAGCGGTGAGTTCCCTCATCCTCTCCCCTCTTACCTAATGAATGGGAATAAATTTACGTTTGGTCTGTTATTTTGAAGCATGTTGATTATTAAGCTCTATGTAATATGGTATAATTTTTTTAACCTCTGTCAGTACTGGTAAAATTACTTAATTTTGTATCTTCACTACACACCTTTTCCTTTTGACTAAAACACCCAATTATGTTTTGTTGCCTTTCGGAAACTTACTCGCACAAACTTTTTTTTTTGTTTGGTGTTTTGACTTCATAACTAGAATGTGTTTTGATGTATTCATTAAGTCTGTTAATTAAAATTCCATCCAAGCTAAGTTAACAATAATAGCCAACCAACTAGGCTTACAGCAGTAAAATATTTTCAACCCAAATAACCCGATATCTTAATTTGTATTGTAGCCTCGACACACTCGAGATAAATTTTAAAAAAATTGCGTTTTCGATCGGTTTCAAAATTTTGAAAAAAATATATAAAAATAGATATATAATCTATATGCTAACTTATGATGACTTTAATTTTTAACACAGTGCGTATTTGGTCAAACTTCTATTTATTATTATTTGTGTATCCTAAATATAGGTTTGAAAATCCTATGACATATGTATCCTATCTCAAGGTTTTTCTTCGCGTTGCAGAAGCGATTTTTAAATAAGAGCTTGATAAAAAAAAAGTATTGAAGTAAGGACATGAATCCTTTAGGCCTATTTTAAATGATAATTAGGCTCTAAATTCGTTAAAATGAAAATACCAGTAAATAATACAAACTCTTATTATAGAATAGTATAAATATTTAACCATGCTTTTGATTTATTTATTCATCGGTCTGTACTGTAAAATGTATAAAAAAAATAGTAACATTTTTTCTACGAATATTTTTTTAAGTCTTTATACCTAATTTCCCTGCAAATATTGCACAAAGTGAAAGGAAGGGAACATACCGTTAATTGTAGATCAAAATAATGATAATCTATGTTGGATGTTAATTAGCATTAAGGGCTGTGTACATTCCCTCGCTCTCGGAAAGCTGTAACTAGTCTTTATAATTAGGCGCGAATTATGTGCTTCTACTTTATGAGCTGACTTAGCTGGCCTTTGCATAATTCCTAGCGACAAGGAACAATTTATATCTTTAAACAAAGCTGTTGAGTAAATATGACAACGTCGTTGTTTAAGCCAGTGCATTACTTTCAGGATATATATATATATTTTTTTTTGTATTTTTACAAGGCTTGGATCCCAGATTAAAACGGTTAATTATTTATTTTGAATTCTCTGTAAATCTTGTCAACTAAAATAATTGTAACATTTATTTCAAACACAATAGTAGAAATTAGAAAGAATATCGTAACAACTCGACTAATATTTAGGATATCTAGCGTCTGCAAATAAAGTTTCCAAGGCTTTATAAAAATAAATAAGTATTAGAGTAACTAGGAAAGTAACTTTACTTAAGTCTTAAAAGGATTAGTTTTTTATGTATAAAACTTTAACTAAACATATAAAAATTGGTACCACGAAACCTTTTAAATCTCAGGCCAAAATATTACCGGTTTTTACTTAAAAAAATAGATTGGACATTTATCTTAACATGGCAATCTATATCATAGTTTATGAAATGATTATTATAGCCTAGATTTTTAAAATATTCAACATTTTACTTATAGTTTTTATTTGTTTTTACTTTTATTACTTTATAAATCCGGCCCATTTAAGAATCATGTTCACAGATATTTCTTATATAGAAAATTTTAGTATTTATCAAACCTAAGTCTAATATCTATTTTTATAGCTAGGCCACGATTATGTTTATTTATATAAATAAATTAGAATGATTTAAACAATTTTTTTTATCTTGGAATAAATAGGCGTGTCAGCTTATTCCTATTGGGCTACGTTTATAATTAAATTATTTATTTTAAAATAATTGAAGATATTCCTACAGAGAACCTTTGCTTTAGTAGGCCTAAGAATTTGCAAGGAAGGCGATTTTTAAATTTAAGAATAATTACATGCGGTCAATATTGAATACATTCTACTTTATTATTAGTAGACTATTTCATAGGTGAAATGCAGATCACATGACTTTACGTATAAATATATGAAAGTTGTTTTAGTAACTTTGACAATTGTTAATAAGTTCCTTCCTATTGAAATCAGTCTGAAGACATGCTTATGATAAAGTTGAAGTGTATGTGAGTCTCTAAAGTATAGTTGCATTCAACCTGATATCAAGATGTGAATTATATTACAGTTTTACACCGTTGAAGAAGAAAGAAAATTAACGATTGGCTATCTCCCATGCGCATTTACACGGCGCAGCAAGTCTGGACTACTATTGGTGGATTTATCACGCGGGCTGTGCGTTGCCATAGGTACCTGACCTGCGCAGAAGTTCGTTCCCGTATGGCTGTTCTAAAGCGTTCCCATAGATACAAAAATTTGTTCCCTTGCTTCCGAAAGGGGATTATCAAGTTGAGAATGACTGAAATTCTACTTCCAAGCTCAACTCAAACTTTAGAAAACTTTTGCGAGTGCGATAAAGGCTTGAAAGTATAAAAACTTAGAAGTGGCGGTTCGCGGGATGTATTTAGTTGGGATCCCGGATTAAAGAACATTATTAGTGGATTGTTAATTCCTTTTGGGGCAACCGATGATGGTTTAATTAATGAGTTAGCACTGAACCATCTGTTTTATCGACACGGGAAGAAATATTCTATCAGCTTAGTTTATATTTGATTAATGTATGTGTTTATTCAAAGAAACAAGCCAATAAAGTAGGGGAAAAAAATATTCTAATTGCTTAACTCCCTCCTCAATTTTGCGATAAATCGTGAATCACCGAATAAAAGGTAAAGTGTTTTCCCACTTCACCCCCTTCACGCCCCCAGTGGTAAATCGAGAGCAATTGCTGTTAAATGTATCAAATCTAAGAAGTGGTTTGTTTTTAACTTTGAGTCGTTTCGCAAACTCGTGATTAATAAAACGTAATGTTTGACACTATTAAACACGGTTAGATTTCGGACCTAGATGACGTGACTTAACATACCGGCTTTTTTTTTATCATGATCCTACCTATCACAAACAAATATTGTCTTAAACTTCAGGAAGTAGTTCTCGGCTAGGAAACGTGATCATTTTAGTCGGCACGACATTTCGTACTGGTGCAGGACTTTCACAAAAACTAAACAAATAAAAACTAAAACGCCCAGAAAATAATTATATATAGGCTATCTGGTGTGTATATCTTAGATTTTGATATCTTGTGCTCCTTTTCTAGGTTCAGGTCTATTTTCGTTCTCAATTTACCAACTCGATTATCTAAAGCAGTGTTTCTCAAAGTTTTGGTGATCAGTCCCGGTCAGTTTTATTGAGGGGTGTTTACCACTCTTACTCCACGCTAATGCTGGTATACTTCCTCTAAATTCAACCTTCCTAGTCCCTAACACATTCATATATTTAGTAGGCCTACATAGGAGTATAACCCGAACGGTTTGTAAGATGCTGTGTTATATAAAAAAATACATACATCCACAAATATACCTAATCACGTTGTTCCCTAATTGGGTGGTAGCTTAATAGTTCAATAATCCATCCTCACTAACTTTCTCTACACTTACCTATCCTTGTATACTCCCTTCGCTTCAATAACATCCATACAGTCATGCAGGCAAACTCTTTTATTATTATAAAACTCTTAATGTTTCTTTTTTTCACACATTCATCTACAACACTTAGCCGCGTCTTACATGGCCTATCCCTTCATTTTGATCCACACACTCTACCTTCATATATTTGCTTCATCATCCTCTCAACATGCCCAAACCAATGTAAGACGTTTCTTTCACAATGAGCTATTGGATTCCCTTTCAAACATTTCTTAGATATCTCATTCCAACTGCATTCTTGTGTTTCTCCTGACAGACCCACTATTAAATGTCATAATTAATATAACTTAAACAAAAAATTGTATAACAAGCTAAATAGTCCACGAAGAAATCATTTTTGTGGACATGCAGTATTTTAAGACCAAATAGCACAAAGACCAACCCTATTATTGGGCGTTATTAAAAAATAAGTTTTGTTTATAAAGTCAAAATATGGAGCTCGAAGCCATTGAAGAAAAATATATTCATTTTTTAAGAAGCACGGCCTCTTTAAATGACAAATTCATTTTATGGCAAAACTTAGAAAAAAGTGATACTTTGACGGGGAAGGACGGGGTTCTATCATGGCTGTTTATAAGTAGTTGTTTTTTCATTAAGTGGTATGAGATCATGCTTTCTAACATAATATACGATAAAACTCCTAAATTGTATAGAGTTATACTCTTTTAAATTCTAGTTGAATAACTTGGCGTCAAAAAAACCAACTGAAATTCCTCCCGAAAGCACTTAGGCCCTTGTTGCCTAGAAGGTGACGTAGTTTCCTGGCTGAGGTTTCAAGTTGTGGATCAGCAGGCGGTGTGTTCTATCATAAGGCAAGCTCGTAAAACTCTTTTTACTACTGTAATGCGCGTGCGCTCACTTTCCGCTACACTTTTGTTTTGTGGTTGACAGTAAATATAGCCCAGCTTTGTTGAGAGGGCGGTTGGGCCAGAGGCCAATCATATAGTCAAACAAATAAATTAACTTCGATATTAATTGAAATGAAATCATCACTTTTAACTTAAGGATACTGAGAATGTATGTGACGTGTTCTGCCAATTCATACGTAAGCCGTAGAGAGTAGGAAACCGGGAAATCGCGAATCATCCTAGAGGATACACCCTCAATAAAAGGGGACCACTTCAGTAAACAAGAAATTGCCGTGCAGACGTTCAGCTCTAACGTAACATTTAATTCTACGATACGTTTTTCAAAATATGGTTCACGCCCAAATAAAGTAGAAAGATTCCAACAAGGCCCTTCCCACCCCCACCCCCCCTAATAATGCTATATTTTTTGTATTAATAGAAACCAGTGTTACACTAAATTATTTTTCAACGACTTTTAAGCATATTTGCGGAGAATTGAGACTAGACTTAATGAAAAAGGGCTTTAAATCTGGCCTTCCTCTAACAAATACAACAATTTTTTTTATAGTCTCACAATAGCAAATTTTAAGATATATAAAAGTCTAGCAGCGAACCTTGATATAATATATTATTTCCCCTCTTTCTTATTGACATGACAAAGGGTGGTTGTAGGTGAAGGACGAAAGGAGTATAGACTTAGAGAAAATGGAGAAGTAGTTACAGAAAACGACAGAATATTTTATTTCAAGCCGTTTGGCCTGACATTAATTGATGCTATCTCACTTACAAAGGTGGCCAACTTAAATTGTAAATAAGATAATTTTTTTAACGTTTACTTGTGTCAATCGTTCAAAGGCTGCTCATTAGGAAAATATAGGCCTATAACTCGAAACCATTAGTTTATTTATTAGTCTCTCCATGTTCATCGTAATATAACAATAACTATACTATATGGCATAGCATAGGCATATTAATGGGCGGAGCGTGTGGTGTTGTCAGGGTAGGAAAAGTTAGTTTAAAGTTTACTAGTTTTAAGAACTCTGTGGCAAAATTGTTGTCCATTTATCAACTAAAATACATTTCCCACGAGGAACCAGTGGGTGATAACTTATCACAAGCAATATTTTAACAAGTTCTGCTTACCCTGGCCACACTTTATGCCACGTCACTGGGTTTTTGTTACAAAATGTAAATAAAAATGCAGATATCAAATTGATAATGCTCATTTGAAATAAAATTTAGATATACATGCACTTTAAAAAACTAAGTGAAAACATTTTAAGATGTCTTAACCTATCCTAAAGACCATGGCAGTGAACTAATTAAAAAATCTAATTAAGAATTATACTCTATATGCTCTACTAATGACATTAAATCAGAATTATTTTAAATATTGTTCCCAGCATATTATGGTTATAATTTTATAGCCAAGCTACAATAATCAAACCTTGAGTAACAACAGTAAGACTTAATCAAACTGCACATAACGCTTGCAACCCTTGGTCAATTTTAGTCAGCCGCGTTTAATTTTAATCTACACCTACCTTGTTTTTTCCATTTAACCATCGCAGAGTTCCAATCTTTTCTTTTTTTATCGCCACGTCTTACTACCTGTTAGAGTTATACACATACAATCTTTTAAATAAGACGTTATACGAGTTTTTATCTGACATAACAAACCTATATTTTTATTTGCAGAGCCTGTCGTTGATTAATGGGTTTAAATTCTCATCCGCCCATGATAGTCTAATTACAGTAAATTATTTTGATTGCTATGTATTTAAAGGTGTTTTTATCGTAAGGCCTCGATATACCCTTTTTTCTATCTTGGAAATTACATGAATAGTTTTATTAACTCATTCACTTTCATTATAAAAACTTCAATTTGCTTCTTAAATAGAATAGCTCCCATGTTGGCATTTATGAAGAAACAGTTTGGCGTGACCTTAAAAAAAAGACCAATAGTCTACTACTAAGAGAAGCTGTGTAAGTAATAAAACTCATTGAAATAAAATAATCTCAGCAAATTTGAAAAAAAAACATAATCAACATTTTTATAATTTTATTTTTTATTAAAAATAAATGCTGTAATCTGTTGATGTGTATTATAGGAGTTGATATCAACTGTAGATAAATGCATATAAGCCAACGTTTATAAAATGGCGATTATTTCCTTTACTATCTCTGATGTTAAATTATTTATCTGTTTTTTTATCGCCATAGTTTTCCGTAACTATACACCCATTAAGAGATTTAAAGTTGATCACATTTCTACGAAGGGCTACGGACTAACTAATCGCGCCCGCGGATTATTATTTATGAATTTGTTTATTATTATCTCTTGTACATCAACATAATCTAATTCTTTTTTTGTAAGCCATGATTGTTTTCTGTATTTGTTCAGAGCTAGCCTGTTTAGAGAACTCGACTGTTGGCTAGCACTTTAATAAAAAAAAATGATAGTAGTAGAGTAGTGATCGTCATACTATTAACGCGCGCATAACGCCAGCCCGCTGTAACTCCATGTCTAAAGTGTGGTAAGCGAGTGGAATGTATGATGGCGCCCGGCGAGATATGGCGCATCGGCCGGGCTCCACCCATACACGCGGACCCTGACACAATGGTCGGCGAACAAGTTTCCTCAACGGTGGCAGAATAGCGCTTGCGTCGGTTGGTTTTATTATATTATTGAATAATAGTTTGATTCAAGGTCTTAGCAAAGAAAGTATAGTGGAGACTTATATCAGAAAAAATACCAAATATTAATTAACACAGCCTTGGACTAGTGTACTAGCTTAATATTGAATAACGGGAAACCTCAACTTCTTCGTAAAGCACCCTTAAGTTTGGAATTAAATTTCTTAACCCAATGACAATATCAATTATTTCTTTATTTATTTTTTACCTACCTAACCTTATCTTTGATTTAAAGAAAGAACCAACCTCATTAATAATATTTATATGCATTAATATTTATGTTACCCTCCTCGGTGATGTAGTTAGCTAACGCGCTTGATTCGTGTTGAGCTAGACTGCCGAGGACGGGAAGATCGAGGTCCGAATCTCGGTCGGGTGAACTGAGGTTTTTTCATAAATTGTTTTCCACTCTTCCTCCACGCAAATGTGGGTTCACCTCACCTAAATTCAACCTTCTCAATTCCTAACCCATTAGAGTAATTAGTATTTAAATGTATAATCCGAACGGGTAGTAAGAAGCGGCGCTTAAACATATATTTATATATTTTAAATTACTTGATTCTAGATTACTATTATGTAAATGAGTATCGGAAAGACTGTTAATTATAGACACATTTTTTATTGCAACAATAAAATAATATAGCTTCATTAAATAATGTGGCAGAGGATGAATGTTAAATAGGGAGGTAAAAATTAAATTAATTCCTTGTGAAAGCACAGGCTAATATTTTTAATTGATTAAAATGCACAGTTAAACTTGTGATAACTAGTTTTATGCTACCGATAATTCATTTGACTGTAATCGATGTTGTTTTTTCATATATAATTTAGGCCCTACCTATATATTCTCCCCTCAATGTTTATAGTGAATTTATTAATAATTTATTTTTAAGCTTTTACTTTTAAAATGCTTTTTGTAATTGAAGTGGAATGTCGTCAATACGAAAGAAAATAAAAATAAAATGTAAGGAGAATTGAATCCAAATAGTAAAATCGTGTTTTAAATATTTAATAAAGTTATTTTAACATTCATAATAGTTTTGCCTATTGCTAAAATTTGGTAACATAAATAACCTAATGAAGCTATACGATGTTAGATTTTTATAAGTTATATTGAATATGTAGCATTTTAACTTATTCCCCAATAACTTACTCCATTTGCAAGGAGTTATTTTACAATATTTTTCATTTTCCTTGCATTTTTCCCGGGCTTAACGAATTTAATTCAATTTATTGAGTTTGGATGAAAAACGAACTATTGATAGTAATGTATCCACATTTGCTTGGAGGTAGAGTGGTAAACTATTGAGGAAATAAACCTCCGATAAATCCTGCCGGGACTGATCCAGGCTTACCGTAGCCTAAAAGCAAGACTGTATGAGCTTGACGTTTATTCTGCGTGTCCAACGGTGCAGGTTTACAAAATAAAGGTTGTCCTTAATATTTCCAGAATTTTGATTAGACGACTTAGAACATTTTCCTTTTTTCACCCCGCCTTACTACCCGTTCAGGCTACGCTTACGTAAAGTAATAATAATAATAATAAATAAATAATAATAATAAGCCTGAAAATAATGTAGTGTTAGGATGTTGTCAGAATTTCTTACATATGAGGCATTGGTTTAGTATAAACATATTTGAAAACATTTTAAAAAATTTTAGGAGGGTAAAATTTAACAATTTAGTAAGAAATTGTAGGTATTATATTGATTTGGCCATAGGATGTAGCATTAAAATATAGTTTTATCCACATCGAGCAGGTAAATATAAGTTAGTAGGTTGTGTTTTTATGCAGTAAAAATTTTGTTTTAACTTATTATCGTAAAACATAGAAAATAACTATTACTTTACTAAAGAATCATTATAAAACTTACCAACTTTTTACAAAAGCTTTGTGAGAAAATTTTGTGAAATTAAAAAGAAAAAAATCTTACTCACTCAACAAATAAAATATATTTTACTCCAATAGGTGGTTTTCTGATTGATTAATATATGAACCAACTTGAAACTTTTTTTTTTCAAAGAAGTCTAACGTTTGAGTGGATCTAACTAAGTGTTTATATAAATCTACAGCTGGTCACCAATAAAATACCTCTTAAAGATTCTGGTAAACCTTCTCGGATAAATCCAACGGTTTCCTATATCCTCCTCCTTGTGGTGTTTTCTCCGGGCGCGCACTTCTCCAAGACTTGGCTACGTATCCAGCATTTAGCTCGCGCACAAACTAAAAATACTGCAATACACATGTTTTTTGTGCTTTTTTTTTCAGCACCTCACCCTAAAAACTTTCTAAAAGCTGTCATTATCCTTCACTAAAAAAACTTTCACTACACAAAAAATGTTGCTTTATCCACCCTCAAAGTTGTCGCTTTATATATTTTTAGAATCCCTTGAGGAAAAACTTTCCTTTTTTTTTCAGTCATAAATTAACCACATAAGCCAGTTGTTTCGAGTTATCCTGATTTATTTTAAGAGGTAGGGAATAGGACTTTTTTTTTCCAAGATACATGCAAATAATTTATGAATCTAATGCACTTAATGAAGAGCTAGGTGGAATTTTTCCTTTTGTAATATATTATTAGGATTATTTACGAAAAATAGATTGCATTTATGAACTCAATAAAGAATTACGCTACCTTTTTTGAAAATAAATTTATTCTTTTTGGACAATTTATAATAGATCATTTTTAAAACCACCACGTTAATATAATTAGTAAATAAAAGTAAGGTGGCTTATAGAGGAATTGCACCCGCATTAGTGTGGCGATAAGATTATAAATAACTCCCGAGATTCGAATATTTACATCTGTAACCAGCAATAAAGTTTATCGCAAAGCCTCGCGCCTTAGACCAAGTGATCATCAGCCCAGGTATGTATGACCTTAGTAATGTATAAATGGTGTTTAGGTGATATATTCTCAAATTCCCATCTACCTCTCTTTAGATTATAAATACCCGCCTTGTGTAACAAAAAATATTGTTATTTGTGTTTAATACAACGGTACAAAAGCGTCCATTAACGACATAAACACTTTAAACTAGTAAAAAAAAGAAGTGGGGGAAAACACGGGAAGGCTAATAAGGCTCTTTTGTGATGGTATTGCTACATCAGGGTGAAGAAGAAACAAAGTAGATTGTAGGCCATGAACAATTAAAATGGGAAGAAAATGTTTCAAGATAAAAAAAAATCCAAAAGCTTTCCACTCTTAGTGAACCTCTTTGTCGCATTCTTTCCAAAGTGAGATGAAGTTCCCGTTGCTCTAGGAGGGAAGGAGGAGGGCGGTGAAGGTAAAATATTTTGATAATATAATTAGTTATTTTTCTCCGCGCCTTACTATTCTTCCGGGCTTTTCTCATTAAGTTACACAAATGGATTAGGGGTGGGGAAAATTGGAGTCTAGAAGAAAAAAAAGTCCACTCAATCGCGTGGTGGGAGATTGGAAAATCGCTTAGGGAAAATCTATCTTCAGTACACTCGGCCGGTTTTTCTAAACAGATTAAAACATAATTATATGGTTTTATTTATTAAAGAAGTAAAGTGAGTTATCCTTTCTATCTCCACCTCTTTTCATTTGTTTGATTGTCTGTCAGATTTTAGAGAAAATATTCCCTTATTTGCGTGGAAATAAAGTGGGGAAAAATTTAAATTAAAAAAACACCTTTACCCAACCTGAATTCGTACCCCCAATCTTTCGTCACCGGCAATTCAGTCTATTAGGTGAGTAACGCTTTAGACCATCTGACTACCAGCGTGTGTAAATAAGTAGTTGTAACTAAAAATAGTATAGTTTGTTCTATTCACGTCACCCATTAACCAACAAAGTTGCTTGAAGGAAGTGTTGATATTTTTTTACATGTGCAACCCTACAACTTAAATCGGCATACAAACCCATAACTTGAGCTAAACTAATTTATATGGATTACTCTAGTTAGCCAAGCTTGTTTTAAAAGCGCAATACATCTGAATGTCACTCGTGAGTTTGTCAGCAAAAAAAAAAAAAAATGTAAAAGAGGGTTTTGAGGGGATGAGGGAATCCTGCTAGTAGCTTTAGCAACACACCGTGTTTAGATTGTAGAGTTCTGTTTTGCGCGCGGCCCCTCGACGCAAGTTATTTTAGCGTCGCGATGCTGCTGATGGTAGTTGACGTCATGAGTAGCCTCGACCAAGGGGGAGAAAGTAAAAAAATAAAAAAAAGCAAACAAAAAGAAAATTACGCCAAGCTGTGAGTTTTATAAACGCGCTGGTTTTTTAGTTTACAACGCACTGTCAGCCATCCTTCAATTGTCAATGTCAGAAATGTCTATAGTCGAATTTAATCATAACAAATGTAAGATGAATAAACAAGGTTATATTACAACGTTTTAGTCAAACTTATAAGTTAGTGAAAAGAGTATTATTTATAGATATAGGTCTCTAATTTTTAAAATATATGTTTACTTTATTACATGACTTTAATTAGACTTGTGACGTAGAAATGTGGGCGGTAGAATTTAAAATAAATTTGTAGTCCATAGCTTATGTATGCAAACTAGAGGTGGTTCCAATGAATATGATTGTAATTTACTAGTAAAGTTCCCTATCCCTAATTACTCATTCTAACGCGCTTCGGTGGTCGAATAGTCCGAGGAATCTAATGTGACACTCTGTAACAATTGATTGGACCGCCAATGATGGAGATCGGGATTTAAATCCCGTTTAGAGTGAACTGAGGGTGCATGTTTTTCATTAACAGTTTTACACTTTTCCTCAAAACAAATGCGGGTATACTTCATCTGATTGGTGCGTTTTGAGTATAGCGCGGATAGGTATTGAGACAAGGTGGCAAAAAATATTTTTTTTTGTTTGTTTTTATGTTTCCTCTTTTTCATGCCAAAGCTGCAAATAAATTTTACTTTAGGGCTTGTTTGGATTGTACATTTTTTTTAATGAGTTGAAATACGTGAATTTATTTTCTTATTCGGTTTTGTATAATATAGGTAGGCCTATAACTAATTAAGGGCAAAGAAGTTTTTAAGTAAAAATAAGACACTCCCATCAGTTAAGAAATTTGTAAAAAAAAACATTTATGAATAGAAAGGACTTTCATGAATTACTGTAGTTAAAAACAATAAAACTTTTAGGATACTTGAGATGTACACAACCGAAAACTACATTGTGTTCATTCGAATCTTACAAAATATCTCACTTTAGGAGGTAAAAAATATCAAACTGTATCGTATCGTTGATTGTTGCCAGAATATTTCACCTGTGATTATTTTCTCCGAAACTCCTTACCTAATCTTTTTAAAACCCATTTGATCAAGCGTATTAAATATATACTTGTACTCTACTCTATGCTAAATAATTTTATGACCTTTTTTTCTCAAGCTTTCTCCAGTCACATAGGCCCTCACTTTCGGGGCAACGGCCTGGCCAACATTCTCCTTCCAGCACTTCATCAAAATAAATGTTTGGTAGAAACAGTCGTTTTAATTAATATTTAATGGTAGACTAAACAAATCCGTGATAAAGAGGAAAGCCTTATATCAACGTCCATAACATTACGGCATAATCAGAGTTAATTTGTTTATCAAACTCAATGGTATCAAAACATAAATGTGAAGATTAAAACTCAGTAGTATGTCACGTGGAGGCCTCAATATTAAACATTTTTTTTTTCTTTTCAACTGTTCGACATTCGTGTTATTTTCTTTACAAAATTAACTGTTAAAGCTCAATGTTAAATATATTGTTTGAATAAGGAAATATTGTAATCCCAAAAAATTAGATTTGTTAAAACAAAAATTAGCCATTGACAAGCAGGCCTAATATTTTGTCATAAATAAATAAAAATTGGTAACTTATAAAGTAATGAATTTTTAATATCGTAATATGACTTAAATTTACAGATCCAAAAGAGTTTTTTTTTATTGAAACAGTTTGTTGAATTCCCTGGGGCGTTAGTCCTTGTCGCCCTTCCTTAAATCCGGGTCTGCACTTACCCATATGGGGGTACGCTTACCACGGTTTGAAAAACGCTGCCGTATGAGAACGTATTTCCGGGTGTACCTGATCGATGATAGATCTAACGAGTATTGAGAACATATCATGGGTAGGACTACAATTCAAACAAATTATGTCAGCCTGACATGGTGAGTACCTCTCGCCATGCCACGCTACTGGCGACAACTACTCAAACTAGCGGCGGATGATTGATTGTCTCATGTAGAAAACTAAAGTAAATAGTGACTACAAGAGTTGTCTTTATAAATTATCTCGAGTATTTTATACGTACCTACAAGCTCACCCCCTCTAAAAAAAAAAAGTAAAGAATCTTGATTTGAATAAACAGTAAATATTTATGCTTGACTAAAGTAAGAGTTGAAATACCGGTTCCCCAGCGTTTACTAAAATATATGATTTTATAGGTACAAGGTCAAAAAAAAGTATCATTAAATTGTATACGTAACTTAAAAAAGTAGATTTCAAAAGTAGTATTTTTGTGACAGCATAAAACACATAAAATACTCAAATCTTCCAAATAGGTTTTTAAAACAGGATATGAAAAATATTCCACTGACGTCCACCTCAGTTATCATGTCGGAGACCGTTTATCAGTAGCCCTATTTTATCAGAATAATCGACCCTAACCATAGCGATGACGTCGGCTGTGTATGTATAGGTCCCTATATGTTCGGTGTGAGAGGGTTTAGGGGTGGTGAGGGGGGGGAAGCCTCTACGCATTGACCCCATGTATTGTGTGGCAGAGCACCTATATAGGGGGACTGGTCCCTATTGACCTCTTCAAACTGTCCTATGCCGGTTTATAAAACAAAAACCCTTCCCCCCCCCCAACCAACCTCATTTTCCACCTTCCTCGTGTTCATATATCTCACCCCACCATGTATGGCCCCGGGAGTTCATTTCGTTATGACGTCGACAAAACGTTGACATGACGACAAATATTTCTCCGCTCCTGGGGCCTCGTAAATTGCCACGAGGTTGGTTGAAAGAGACGGGGTGGAAGGGGGGTGTTGATTAGGGAGGCAGAGGAGGCGGGACAATTGTTTCGAACCAAAAATTATTAGCGATCATACTCTAGTGCATAATGAGAGTAGGCTCACGTGGAGAGGGGTGAACCTTATTGGGAAAATGATGGGTCTCTTATGTTTCTTATCAAACAATTTAATACAATAAATATGGTGTGTAGGTTATTATAGGCCCTGGGTATTAAATTTTGTGAAGAATTTTTTTTAAATAAGTGATTTTTTGGACAACCTTTAATATATGAGAGTAATAAGTTCTAGATGTGAAATATTTCGGGAAGAATATTTTAAATGACGGGTTGTAGGCCAAAACCTTTTATTAAACATCGCTAATTATGAAAACTGATTTAATTTGTCTATAAGTTGGACCTTTAACTTTTAAAACTAAACAGTTTGCCAAATATCTACCCTTAAAGCTGTTATTTAAATAGGCTACTAAATGAATGTATCTGAAAGAGATAGGGTGTAATGAGGTGGACTGGATGGAACTAGCTCAAAATGGGGATAGGTGGCATACTTTTGTAAGTACGACAATGAACTTTCTAGTTCATAATACCATAGAGAAGTAATAAGGCTTATATGGTGACCAAATGGCATAAACCCCATGAAGTAATTCCTTATTGAAGTGTATGACTTCATTAATACATTTATTTGGTTTCATAACTAGGCCTATATCCTAAAAGATTGTATTGACTAAAATTAATTGTACCTTTTCTAGAATCAAACGCTCAAGTTAGGCTGGTTTTTCAGATATATTGGCCCTAGTCGAGTAACCTTCTTGCATACGAAAACTAGGTAACCTCTTTCTATAAGACCATGTAGTATTATAGTTTATTCTTTTAATTTCTACAACACAATAATTAAAATGCCTTTTAAAAATGTAGAGCTCAACAAATAATACCAATGACTAGATACTGTGGAAAAGTTTGTTGCTTATTATTATGTTTTAATTGATTGCATTGCTTAATTGAATGTATAGTATTGAAAGTGTTAAATCAAGGTGAAAATTTAAAAACATTTTTTGTCTGACTAAAACATATAAAGAAGAAACAAATTTACGAGGCCTAGTTTTTATATTTTTGTTTGTGTGTTCAAGGGAAATTAATTTTGAATAAGGTCAATAAATTAATTGTGGCACCACAGATCAACTTAACTTAGGATTTTATATTTAAATGTAAGTAATAAGAATTGTCAAATTAATTAAAAATTAAGTTTGATCAAAATGGGATGTATAGCTAGTATGTAGCCAATATAAATTGCAGGCCATTGATTTCAATATTACTAATGGGTCTAGTCAAGGCCTAGACTCGAAAAGCATGGAATTGAAAAAAATAATTATAAAATTAAACGTATTTTGTGTTTGAATGTTAATAAAATTACGACTAAAACATTATTTAGGGAACAAATTATATTTATTATTTGTGGCCCAAAAAATGATATTAAAATATGCGTGCAAGAAAGGTTTTAAATTGAGCTTTTCATGTCAAATGTCAACATAGTTACCATTTACATAATACAACTTATAGGCCTATGTGAACGTTGAAAGAATTTTATTATGTTGATAAAGGAAAGTAGGGGAGAATGAGTACAGAACAAAAATAAGAGAAAGTAGGCTACATAGTTTCTTAAGCAAATGAAACTCGAATAAAAGATAAGATAGAAGCAATAAAAACAATGAGCCTTTATAGCCCACTTTTTTTGGTCATCTTATTTTAAGATTTAACCTTAAATAACCCTTCTATAATGAATTTTTTTTTTGCACATGGTAAACAAAGATACAAAAAAAAAATTCACGATGCATGAAATATTTATCAAGATTATTTTGGTAGCGTTTTCTCATTGCGAACAAAAATATAGTTTACTTTAGGCCTTTTTATATTATCTGTATCGGGCGTCGTGTTTAGAAAGCTAAAATAGAAAACGTTGTCCTTTAACTTACTATTGCCTAATGGTAAATGATTCAATCAAAAGTCGTAGCTACAAGTTCTACAAAGCAACAGGCATTCGTATAGGGCGAAACACAATTTTATACTTTAATAGGTGAGCACGCCTATTAGATATGCATTACTTGTTCAATAATACATGATCTTGATGTATCATTACCTGAGGCAAGTAAAATACACCTCACGATTCTCCATCGGAGTTTTTTTTCTTCTTTTAGACAGAGAGCGTCTAGTCTAAGCTTTTGTTTTTCCATCTATAATGGCTCAATTATTATGGAACGGTTTATCAAAGCTCCCATTCCTAGCATAACTAAAAAAAAGTACAAAAAAAAACTAGTCGTTATTTATAAACAAGGCATATCCACATTTTTGAATTAAGACCAAATTAATCCAGTAAATTATTTCTAATATAAAAACTTAAGTCATGCATAGCTGTGGAATCAAACAAAAAAATAGGATTTATCTAGCAAGATTTTTTTTAAAAAAAGCTAAACTTATTACTACAATTCTACAAAAGTAAATTAGAGGACCTCAACATACAAGAAAGCACGTCTTCTATTACCACACATAAGAAGCCATTCGATGCCAAAGTAATAAACCATCTTTAGCAGCACCAAAACAAACACACATTTAAAAACATATACTACGATGATATCATTCAAGATTATAGTTAAATAACACAGCGAATAAATAAAATGTGTTATCATATTAGTTATAGTTTTGACGAGTTGACGTTTTTCTGTCAAAAAACCACTTTTTTGGTGAAGTAAATCAAGAAGCGAAAATAAAAACAAATGCAACACGCTGCTCGGCAGTTGGTAACTTGCTTAGCAAGACCGGTTACAAGATGGCGGTCGGCAAGCAGGCCACGGGGTCTACGCGAGTGCGAGCAAGGGTGCCCCGGATCGGGTCGATGATTGGCCGCGAGGCGGGGCTTGTATGGTAGACGGCGACTGGACGCTTGATTTCCGCCACCAAAGACACGTCATGGCCGCACAATGTTTTGGGTTCTCGAAACTATTCTTAGTCTGAATCCTTATATTATAATTCTTCAACTTTTCGTTGCTTAGGGAGCATAAGTTATGTAAAATAGTGTCTACGAATATTACTTAGAAATTTAAATAAGCTATCTATTATCGAAGAATCAAATAGCCAAAGCTATTATTTAAGCATTTTAGTGAGGAATTCTCCACTTAGATATCATATTCTGAAAATTGAAAAATGACACCTGGACACGGGAATCGAAACCGGGACCTTTGGCTTAGTATCTATTATCGTGTTGATTTCGCTTAAGAATCTGTCAGCCCCGAAAATTGATTATTTACATGACTGAATTAAATTTTGCATTGTATACAATATGACCGCCTCTGTGGTCTGCCTAATGATCAGAGTTCCTGGCTATAAATTAATAGGTTTCGGATTCGATCCCTGGCGCTTCTATATTTTTTGTGAAACAGTGGGCCTCGAACGGGGTCAACTCAGCCTCGCGAGGAAAATATAGAGGAGCTACTTGACCGGGAAAGTGGTGGCTTCGGTGAGATATTGCTAGAGGGTTCGTTTAGCTGACCACATGACAGCCTCTATCCGGATAATTTGGCACTATCTTCAACAGCAGATGGCGGTCTCTCAGTCGGTATAGCTTTATTTCAGACTGACGCCATAAGAGTTATTGTAGGTATTTTAGATCATACCGAAAATGTTTTGGAATATTAACCAATACTTGTAGAGTTTTTTGTAAAAATGTTAATCTCAAATTACTCAGATCTATATAAGGCCTATACCAAGAAAATTTGGGATTTTCACAAATTTTGAATGGTTTTTAAGGCGTACCTGCATTTTTGAGCACGCGTTTTAAGGCATTATTCTCTCAATATAGCCTACTGACTCGTGGTGAAGTGAAGGTTGAGATTTGAATCCAGACTGAGAGCGTAAGGATAGTTTCCCTAAAGCTACTTTTTTGCTTAAACTTCTATTCATGCTAATGCGGGTACACATCCTCTTATTAAACTATCCTTTTTATCCTTACTTAATATGATGAAAATGAAAATTGTGACTATTAGGTCACATTACAAACAAACAAAAATCTAATTTCATTTTTCGAACGAATCGATTTTTGTCGTTGGGATAGTAGGCTAACCGGTCGAAGTCGCTTCTTTTGTAAAAGTAGGGTTGTGGGTTAGGGGTGGAATTGCTCCCGAACCCTCCCCGCAACCAAGCTCCCCTGTTTTTCCCACCCTTACAGTATTCTAGCCGAAGCGTTTCATTTATCCTCGGAGAAAAACAGTCATTTGTGTCATCTTAAAAACATTTTTTTCAAGTCATTTTCACAGTAAATTACTCTAAATAAAAATTGGAAGACTTTTTACAAATCTATTTTCCTTTGAAAGTTAAAAAAGTGAAAGTAACCGAAAGTTCTGAAGGTAAAGAGATTTCTTTTTGTTTGTTGTGTTGGTATTTATTTGTTTCGTTCTCAAGAATACTGCGATGGTTTTCTTCTATAATGTTTTTACTGTTTGGGTATCTTTTATCTTCTTTTTTTTTTTTTTTTGCACAAATTCTGTCGTATCTTTTCAATGCATCAGCTTTGTGACCTGTATGGTGGAGGTGAAAGTTCGGGGAAGTTTAAAAAAGTACTATGTTTTACTTTTAGTCAACCTTAGGTCTAACGTCTAAAATTTTGTCATTTGAACACCAAGAAACTTTTTTTTTTGTATATATTTCTGATGTGTAATGGGAAAAATGAAGATATTAATTAATAGGGTCTATAAATAGAGGTTTAGAATAATGGCTTGATAATAATTAGGAAAAGGTACGTAGGTCTTATAAAATGTTCGTCCTTTTTAGTAGGCCTATCAATAAAATATACAGTATATATTTTCATATACTTAAAAAAAAGCATGTATTCTATTAGCTTACTTTGTTATTAGATTATTACTATCTATGTAATTTCTTATTTTTTTTTTTTTCTCCTTGAATATATTTAAATAATCTAGCATAGATTACAACTTTGAAAAATTATATTTTTAAGTAGGGCCTACAATAATAGTCTTATTTGTTTCTTCAAAATTACTCAAATATTATAATTACCTTAGCCAAATTTGATTACTTTGACTAAAAACTGTCTTTATAATGCCAATTCATATACCATAAATTATATTATTGACATTAATATTTTAAGTGAGTTTTCAGGAAAAAATAAACAAACATTACATTGTTTTGTCTAATTTGAAACTTTGAATCTCTTGTTACTGTGAAGGTCGGTAAAAAAGTGAAACCCAACTAGGTAATTAGATGATGATAAATGCAGCTTCTTGTATAAAGGAACAACAAGAAACGTGTAGGAAGGAGGTTTTGTGGCTGCACAGGGAATACATTGAGACGTTTGGGTGTCCAAAATTTAGAATCGCTATTTAATCAAGGCCTGCGAAAGATTAGTAATAAATATACTAATAAAGTGAAGCCTATTAGTTCAGCAAGTTTTGATGCTCTTAAAATGTTTTAATAATTACTAGTTAACGCTCTTTTTGCCAGAAATATTATATTGGCTAGTCAAATAACCGCCAATAAAATATATCATTGCATTTATTTAAAAGTTAGTGTAGCAAACATTTTAATAGTTCTACTATGCCCCAGGATTAGATAATTTGCTGGCTTTTGTTTTATTTTTAATAGCCACAAATTTAAAACACAAAATTAAAATTTTTATTATTGACAAAAGTATTGTTGAGTTAATATCATAAGTAAAATAAATTTATACAAATTGTTGTTAAAGATTTTAAAATAAATTAAGAAATATTAATTTAGAGCCAACTTAGGTAGAGGACTATACACAAACAAACTTAATATTTAAAACTTGACCTACCAAGGGTTCTTAAATATCCTAGACGTTTTCCCATATATATATATATATATATTTATATATATATATATATAAGATATACATATTATATTTCACCAAATTAAATTACTGCTACTATCAAAACAATTTATTATTTCCAAACGATTAATCTTAAACCTTATTAGAGCTAAAATGAATGTGCTAAATATTTTTCAATAAATTTCGTAAAAATCTGAAGTTTTATAATTTATTCAAGTTAAAACTCGTTAAAATAAAGTACCACCATATTTAAGAGAATTCACAAATAAAAATCAACGCTGAAGATAGGTAGCAGAATCTTGGGCCAAATAATAAATACGTTTGGATGTGTTATGTCACTACTAAGTAATAATGTTTGGCTTCAAATATATCTTATCTTCATCAAATCTTAGAAAGATTATTATAGTGTTACTATTTGAAGACTGACTTAAAGTAGGGACTTCAATTCAAGCCTTATGCCAAATTGATTATAGGATAAAAAAAGGCCCTATTACTAACTTTTTTATCGGGGTTTGTCTCACGAGCTGTTTGCTAAGGCAAGCAAGTATTTACGGGAATGTACCTGTAAATTATTTTCTCCTATTTGATATAATACATGCCTTAAAATAATTATAAACATACATTTGTCCTTTGCATTTGTGGTAGGTCAAATTGATCAAGTAGATCCCGGTTGTTTTGGGGTAATCTCATGATCCGATGTTCATGGGTTCAAACCCAGCGTGTTTAAATTGATTTTTTCTGAGCGATAAAAAAAATCGTATCACAAATTCCTTCGGATGGGAAGTAAAGCGGTCGGTCTCATGTCAATTGTGGCTTGTAAAAGAACCCTGGAAGGAATGTGGAAAATACATTTCCTGTTAAAATTGGTAGGCCCTTTTGTTCTTGCTCATAGAAATTCTCGTGTGTTGATATAAACAGTCGGTTCAGAAAGTGAACTTTAAATATCTTAAATAAATAAATCAATATAAAAAATTGATAAATAGGGGCAGTAAACAGTTTACTAGTTCAGCCCTGTCAATACTTGCTGGCCCTGTTAACAACAACCCACTTGGCCAACCATGCTTTTAGGAGGATCAACGATTGCCGAATAATGTTTAAACAAGAAGTTGCCAACCCCTGTTTCCCGCGGGAAGACGTCGGAGAGCCGGAGTTGGCCCTCGTATTGATTTTCGACGCTCCTGGTTGTACTGTGTGTTTCCTTGCCGGCCCCTGACGTCCTTTTCTCTTTGCAGGATTCTGTGGCGTCCTGCCCTGCTTGCTTGCCTTGTGCTTCTTCTTCCTGTTGCTACGTACAGTTTTATCTGTTTCTCTTTCCTCGTGTCGGAGCATTATATTATATATGTACTTATTTTTATTTTTTTGCTGTTGGCTTTTGTGTCTGTTGGCGTTTAAGTGTAGAAAGGTAAGTCAACTATTGACCATTTGCCATTGTGGTTAATGTGTGTAGAAGATATTAAGAGCTGTTAAGTTGGTGAACCTGTTTTCTCGTTTTGGCGAGTAAGAGCTGTTACCTAGTTGGGAAGTAAGGTTTTTGAGTGTTTTTTTTTCTCAACTGCCAATGCTCATTAAAGTAGGGCACTCTTTTAATTCTTATTTTGCGTGACCAAAACACATTTAATTAATGTCTTGTTTGAAGAGAAGCTGTGCGGCTTAATTACTAGCACTAATTATTAATTTTGGAAATTGTTTCACATTGGGCTTACAGTGGAATATATTTGTTTATCTTCAGACTTACATTATATGTTGTTTATTGTCTTAAACCCTTATAAATAAACCAATTCTCTTAATGATAATAAAATGTTTGTGAATTTTCTGCCAAAGTCAAACTCAATAGGCCCTATAATACTTATCATGTGTTAATTGATGCGGTGTCTTTGCCAAACATTCTCACTATAAGACCAGTCAATTAGATCTACATTATAAATTAGTTTTTTTTAACTCAAGCAAACCGCCAATTTTGTTGATCCATAGCTTGAAAATGAAAAATTTGGGTTCATAAGCATTTGCAGAGTTTTTATTTCGATTTTGCATGCTTTATTTCACAAGTTACTTTTAACCTTTTTTTTTAGCACCCCGTGTTACTACTATCCGTCTGGGTTGTACACCTTTGTACTAATTACACTAATCTGTTAATGGCTAGGAAGGTTGAATTTACAGAAAGTGTACCCGAATTTGCGTGGAGGTAAAATAGAAAACCGTTTTAAAAACTTCTGAGTGAATCCAACCGGGTTCTAACACCGATCTTCTCGTTTTTGGCACTCTGCGATAGTAGCGCCTTCGACAATGCAGTCACCGAGTAGGGGTTCTTTAAACTTAGTAGGCCAAAAATTAACATAGCGCCATAAATGATAGCATTGAAAATTATCTACGTAATATTAACGTTCTATTTAATACTCGTACAGATTCATAAACCTTAGTAAGGTTAAAGAAATTGTTTCTGAAGGTATAAAACTGTTAGGTTCTAATGATTTAAAGGTCTCATCACAAATTATAATAGGTACACACAACTTTTTATTTTAAAATGATCTCGTTCGTGTTTATTTACTATAAATTAATCGCTCTCTGCATAAATGGCCTTTTTGTCTGATGCCTTTTCTCCAGAGATCGATTAAAAAAAGCTCCCTTTTTTTCCCTTACTCATTTTTTAAAACAACACAACGGGTGTCCTAGAGTTATAATATCCTTGATCTATTCTACAGAAGTCTCCATTAATATTTTTTGTCTTCCAACAATCATACTGACTTATTTGTATGTAATGTAGAGCGGAAGGGGGTTGGTTAGGACGAAAGGAGGTAGGAAATAAATAAGTTTCTTTTCGAAGTGGCAATATCTTGAACACATGGTTTGAAGGATCTTGATCTCTCATTTTCTCTTCAACAGCCAACACGCCAGGCACACACACATACCACACACACATACACACACACATACACACACAATACATATTATACACACACACACACACACTAGTACAACGACCGGTCTTTATTCTCGAAAAAAAAAAACATTCCTGAACCGATAGAAATGTCAGTCGTATATCAAAACTGTTAAATCGGTAGCTATCCAACAACCTCTCAGACTTGGGCGTGCTTGCTGAAGCCAAATCTATGCTCTATAGCACGTTCCATAGAATAAAGTAATTTAGTAGGAGATTCATCCAACTTCTATAAATGTTTACTGTCATATAATATCTAATTAGTTTGATTCAGTGGCAAGTAGGTCAACATATCTAAGGCAGAACTCTGGTCAATTATAGAGGAGTGAACAAAATGGCACAGGGTTTGAATCTTTTATTCTGGTATTAGTGATACAACCTGTATTATAGTTTCCTGTCCTGAGGTGTGATAGTTGTTAAAACCAGTCAACTTTGGTTAGAGTAATAAATATCTGTAGGTCTACAACAAAGGATTACTTTCTTACAAAAGTTATATTTTCTATTTGGGTCTCACCAAGTATTACTTAACTTTCGGGCTACACGCATTTGACCTGCTTCGGTAGCTGCATGGTCTAAAGCGTCACGCTTATGTCGGACTAGACTTACGATGACAGGAAGATCGGGGTTTTAATCCCAGTTGGGTATACTGAGGGGAGCGGGGAGCTTTTCCAATAAAGGTTTTCCACTCTCCCTCCACGAAAATGCGGGTACTTGCCTAATTTTTTTTTTAACTTTTCATACTTATTAGATTAGTCTACACATTAGAGGTGTAAGAGTAGTCGAGAATTTGAGTTCGATTCGGGTTTTAGTAGTATATGTTCGAATTTGACTCAGAAAATTTTTACAAAACTCGAAAATTTGAGTATTCAGAATTATTATCTTTTTCTCGAAAAATCCTTATTTGATTGATTTTTATTCAATCTTAAGATATAATTTCATAACAAATAAAGTCCTTTTATATTTACTTTTGTATTAGTAAACAATATTGTAGCCTACACTTAAATAAAATTAATTTAAAAATTTGAATTCATGTAATAATTATTTCTTTGGCAAAAAATACCAAAGTAAATTCTAACAAAAATATGTTTGTACTCACTTATGGCTTATACATGGATCCATCTATTAGAAAGGAATTAAAATCTTATATGCCTATACAGGCTCCCAAATTTTAATTTAATTATAGTAGTTTTTACCATAACATGCCCTAAATGTTACAAAAGACACATAAAACTAGTCGCATTGGCGTGGAATTGCTTGTTGCCATGGTAAGCAGAGCTACAGCCTGATTTTTTATTTTTGAAAACTGGAAATTCATGTTGCCACAATGGCAGGAGGGGAATTTTTTTTTTCTTAGCACATTTAATTAATGATGTGAATAGAAACCAAACAGTTGGGCTTAATCCATTATAAAGTATTATTGGAAGCTTTTGATTATATTTAGATCAACTTTATAACTAATCAATCAAATAATACATATTTTAGAATGCCAAGTTCTAGTGACTTTTAAATCAATTTTGGTTGTCAAAAGCGGGATCCTAATAAAAACCAGTGTTTAGTTGATACTGAACATATGAACTGTTCTCATTGTTCAGGTATCAACAAATATAAATTTCCATGTGAGGTATGTAGCCAAAGTATGATTGGTCAAATGGGGACCAAGTGGATGAAAAAATATCACAGCTACAATTTTTAAAAGTTCTGTTCACCCTTACGAAATGACACTGCCTGGTCTTCAGTTCATCACTGTTAAAAGGGAAGCCCTCTTCTCATCAAGACAATCGAACTCGATACTCTTATTTTAGTGTGAACATCCAAGTATAAAAACACAGTAAAAAAATAATTAAAATAAATTGGTTTCGGCTAAAATTGAAAATATTTTACTAAATAGTAGTTGTTACTTCACATACACTGATACTACACAAAAAAAATTGATGGCTGTGAGTCACATTACTTGATGTACTTTGCTAATTAAAGTAGTTTTATTATCTTTGGTAGCCTATATTGTGGGCACGTGGTCTAGATGTGAAGGTCATTATTATATTCTGGTTTGCCATTGTCAGGTGGTGGAGTGAGATAGGGGGAGCAGGAGAGAGTGGTTCATATCTCGGCAGGGCTAAGTTTTCCTAAATAGTTTTTAACAATCCTTCCACGTAAATACGTATACATTTCCTATAAATTCAAACTTCCTTGTTCCTAATTAATTAATATGATTATATATATAGACAAGACAGACATTGAGTTGGAAAGCATAAAAATATATGATATTTCAAAAGTAATAGTTGTAATCTTGACTTGACTTATGATCAAATGAAAGTAGTTTAGTCCTACCTTGTTTGTGGTAGAATGGCATGTTTCAAAGGTCTTTTTGCTTATTAGAACTCTACTATATGGTAGGATTTTGTTCAGAGAAAGGACCTTTCAGACTTTTACTACTACCATAAGGTATTGATTTAGTAAACGTCAAATAATATTTTTTCAATTTTTCTTTTTTTAGTTTTACATGTTTAACAACTGAGCTAAGGGTGTTTTACTTGTTTAATATCATCGTAATGATTGCATTTTACACTCATACTCACTGCGGTTGGTTATACATTGCGTTACTATGAAATGTTCCCAATTAACAATAAATCTTGTCCCAGTAGACGATAAATTACTGTCCGAAACGACCTCCTGCTTTTCTGATATCCTTTTCATTTGGAACAAAAAGTAGAGGGACCCCAAAGATGAATTTCTTCCTACTGTCTTGATGGGAAGAATGTCGTCGACCTGACGTGATGAATTGTGGTTCTTGTGACTAGCACCGATGGTTAAACATGCAGGAAACACACGCACATTCATTTTCCTGGCGAGTCCTTTATTTATGTGCTTACTGATTTTTTGTTCTCTACAATACCAAACCAATCTATGGCATGTCAGGTTAGTCTAGATTCATCTTATTCATAAAAAAAATACAAGATCTGATTTGTATACCTACTTGGACTACATTATAGTGTGCATATTTACTGGATATTTTTTATTCATGGGGGGTGATTTAAGTTAAATTTTATAAACACAAGTCTTTAGACTTATTATAAAATGACTAACAAACTTTAAAATTGATAGTTTAAAAAATTTCCAAGCCTATCGTCAATCATATTAATAGTAATCAGCTCCTATTTTATTTATAAAAATCCTATTCACAATATTACAAACATATATTTATATACATGTTGATCTCTGTGGTCTTGGGGTAAAGTGCTCGCCCCAGTACTCAAGGATTGTGGGTTCAAACCTTGCCGAGGTCAACGGTATTTTTCCTTGAGCGATAAAAATACGTAGCACAACTTCCTTCGACGGTGAAGTAAAGCTGTCAGTCCCACCTCGATTGTGGCATGTGAAAGAACCCTGAAGAGTGGTAATAAATTTCCCGGCAAAATTGATAGGTCCTTTATTATTCTCTCATGGAAATTCGGTGTGAAAGGCTTCGAGGAACTACCAAACTTTTGGAGCTCTCATAGTACATATTACATGGGATGTCTACCAGATGGTACAGGCAGCATTAGCCAGCCGAAGAGCCAAGTCCATGCCCAACTCCGAATGGATAGAAATCTCACAAACCATCCATCGGGATGTTGACTCAAGATGAAGATATAGGCCTATATATGTTTGTGTATTTGTGTGTGTGTGTATGAGTGCGTGGGGTAAGCAACAGCCTAACCTCTTTTGGTTTGACAGTGACTATGTGGTAAGGATTTGAATCCCGGGTGATTTTCATAAATGGTTCTCCATTCTCTCCACGTAAATGTGGGTATATTCCCTCTTAAATTATAACTTCCTCTTCCATATTTCATTAATGTAATCTAATTTTATAATAGTCCGGACCAGTAGTTTGACGTAAAGCACAAAAACATAATAATTTTAGAATACTATCTAGAATCAGCTCAAAGAGTTTCTTGACAGACATGTTGTTTTTCAAATGAATTTTTCGTGGGCATGATCTTGAGCTAATATAATTTTATTACCCTTAAAAAAGTTTTGGGAAAATTTAAAGAATGTCGTAGAGCCCACAACAATGACAAACATTCTCAATGGCATTTAGATTCCATTTGTCGAAATAGATGGACACATTATTGTCAAAAGTGGGGTGAAGATCACATTCCACGGCATAGAAGGTCGTAAAGGAATTTTTCTGGTATCATAAAAGTTTCTTCAACTGACAAAGTAACTGAGTCAATTAAAATCCAGGAATTAGAGTTGTGAGACGGAAAATTTTCCTTATTTTTTGAGGGAACATTTTCTATTTTTAATCTTATCATTTTTAATGATAGTAGTAAAGAACCGAATGAATGCGAGCCTTTGTAGACCTGTTATAATCATAAATACATATTTTTATCATCATTAAGTTAACTATAATAATTTTAAGGTTGCCCAAGTATTTGTTAAGAACATTTGTCCAACCCCTTTCCTACTTGCCCACTAAATACACTCTATCCAGTGCCCGCTATTTCCCCTCTTCTTAAAAACCCACTCGTCAACAAAAATATTTAATATGTATATAGGCTCGAGGTGCCACCTCTAAAATTCAACCCTTTCTGGGTTGCGGAGAACTTTTGGTTAAAAATCTGGGAAATTTTCATCTCTACCAGGAATACAATAGTAATTTACAATCTCACTAAAATAAAAGAGCTCAGATATTTTGTAATTTGATCTAGTGTTTAAGTGTGCCACAAGCTCAGTTGACTAGACTTGGTGTTTGTTTAGAATTTTTGGAGTTGTTATTGGAGTTGCAAGTTTACAATTTGATATATCATGCAGGGTGTATAGATATCAAAGGTCAGTGGAGTGTTACCATATGTCTATAGTAACTGGAGGATGGGAGCTGGAAGAAGAAATCAGTGTAGTTGTGGTTTGAATACTCGTATTGGACTATATATGGAAGAGTGGGGAAGACAAAGATAGGTTGAATACTTGATAGCTAGAAGAAGAGTGCATTTGCACTAAGAGAAGCCCTCTAAGGTGATTCTGCCCCGTTATAATTTGGTCATGGACCAAATTGAGTTCAAATGAGTAAATATGATAAAATAACCTCCTTAAAGAACTCCCCCACCCCCCTTTTCTTTAAACTGTTGAAATATATATCTGCACTTGCATGTTAACAACTGGCTCACAAGTGTTAGATACGTCTCAGAAGAAAGAATATTTCGCTCTGCAGTTCAAATACTGCTGTGCGTTAAAAAAAATTTGCACGTTTATAGAATTCCATCCTCAAAATTACTATACCATCTCTCGTGAGTGGGGCAGCATGACTCATGTTCGTGAGTAAGCTAGAGCTCCAAGCCACATTTTTACTAACAGAGAGGACATTCACTAAACTAGTGGGGTCACCTGGCGGTCTAGGGATAAGGTGTCGAACTTCTGTGCTGGGTCCGGGTTCAATCCTCGGTCCCGCACGGATTTATCTGATTGCCAAACCCTTCCTCACTCATTTTCCTGGATTAAATCAGCCCAGTGGTTCGGATTCCACGTTAAACTGTAGGTCCTCCATTTCATCTCACAATCACCCTACCATTACACATTAGCGTAAGTGACAACCGCGGTAGTAAATATAGTATAATAATAATAATAACAATAATAATAATAAACTACTGAGATTGATCGACAGCTTGAAACTAAACAAAAGCTGTATGGGAGGAGCGGGCATCAATACCAGCTGGGCACACTCGCTGATTTCTCACTAATTATTTTGAAAGCAATTAACATAGAGACTACCCCTTCAGAAGCCGAATGGGTGAAGTCGTCAATCTCGTGTTTGGACTGGCCCGCTTATGACGGGGAGACTGGGGCTATAATCCGAGTCGGGTCTTACTGAGGGTGGTTTTCCTTAAATGGTTTCCCACTCTCTTCAGCAAATATGGGTAGATAACCTCTAAAACGCTTCTTTCCTCATCACTACCCTATTAGAGTGCTTATCATATATGGTATAGCCGGAACAGGTAATACGTGGTGATAGAAAAAAATTAACAATATAAATATAAATATTGTGTGATTTCTTAATTCCAAAAATATATTAACGTTAACTCAAAGCATGATAATTTATAAAAAAAAGTCTGTTGTAATTAGGGAGTATACAGTTGATAGCCTATTAAAATTAAATAACTAAAAGGGCCGCCTAAAGTAGCCTGAGACATGTTGCAGGCGTGCAGAAATCCCGCGTTATTTAAAAAGTGGTTTTATTATTTCAAAATATCTCTCACCAAATTGGTAGTGAAAAACATGACCCTAAATTAGGAAAAAAAAAAACTTCTTACTATAAGTTTATTGATTAAATACAATTAATGAAATTAACTCATTTTTGAAGAAGCTTAACTTAAAATGAATTGTTGCAGTTCTAATTTCAAAGTAAATGGTTAGAAACATAGATCTAGCCTTCCTGACTAATAAATCAAAATTAAGTGCCACAACAGATAATTTTCGAGAATTTTTTTAGTAGTTTTAAAACTTTAGCTCTGAAGTTTACATCAGAGATATCAAGTGTTAGATATTTTCCTTTAAGTAGACGGTAGGTGATCTTAAATAACTATTTGTATAAGTACGAGAAGAAAATGTTTGGGGAAATTATATAACTACCCTCTACTCTGGACAGAAAAAGACGCACAGTAATAGAGAATATGAATGTAATGTGTTCAGTGAATAAATCATACATATACAATGTAACCACACATCATAATTGTGGAGGCCCTGTGACGTCAGCCGTCAGCCCCTGTCACCTTCCTCTAGATCCAAGCCTGTAGAGTGTAGACACATTTAAAGTCTGTTCAGCGTAGGAATGGTTTTCTGAAAGGCCTTTTCCCCTACCAGAAATATATTATATAGCAGGATATTAATAGGAAAAAGACCTTTAAGAGAGTAATTCATACCGTGAATGGAGTATAGTTAATGTGGTTCATCGGATGGACATACAAATACTATTTATTGGCTAAGAGAATATAATGTCTATAACGAATTTATTTAAAAAGTTTTGAAATTTAATAAATAAAGGAGAAGAATACGTGTAAGCCATGTTGGATGATTGTCAAAAATTAATCATTTTTTAAATATCAGGCCTAATTTATGAAAACTTTTATTTTTATTTTAGATCATTTCAAAATTACTGACTCCAAATTTATGTGTTCCGAAAGAAGTTCAAAAACCACAATTCTAGAAATAAAGAAAAAAAGTTTCTTTGGTGGGTAAAGTTATGATTAACTTGCAGTTAGTCTGGCACGTTCTTCGCACGGGTAAGCCACGTCAACTTTCATACTTTTCTATTTATCTGAAAATTTTTTATTTTCTACCATACCAAACCGTGTTTTTTTCAAAAGTTTGGAAATTTCTTCTCATATACCATTTCACTACCTTCACCTGCATCGTTTCATTTTGTAATTTCGATTAATTTTTAATTTTTAATTTTTAGGGGGTGTTCTTTGATATATCGCCAAATTTCAACCTTTTTTACCAAACCAGTAAGTGGTTAATTTTGGTAATTTCCACTTCTGGCCCTATCCCATGTACACAAATTTTAAATTTTAAATGTTCAACATATTCTGGTTATTTGTGTTTATACCTTTAAATTTAATAAAAAGCATCAATTTTCTACTGTGCTAAGAAGGCTTTTTTTTAGTTTTTGTAAATTTTGAGGTGAATTCCTTCCCATTTCCTGGTAATCGGAGGCTTTGCCTTGTATGTGTGTTTGGGCGTTTGTTTACCAAAGCGTTATGTGTTGGCCAGAATGTGATATGTTTGTAAACCTGTCAATAAAGGTTTGTAATATTTATTGCTACTGATGATTGGTATAAATTTATCTGTTGGTTTGCATAAATGCATGTTTTTAAGTCACTGGATGTAGGCAGTATTAGGAAAAAGCGTCAAGAAAGGATTCACTAGCATAGTTAGTGGATTTATATTTTGATGTATTATATTAACAAACACAATCCAATGACAAAATAAAATAAAAACATTATTAAATCATTTACGGTATTGATCATGCAGTAGGGCCTAATCTATGAAAATGTACAAAGGATGACAAGCTTGCACTTAATTCATTTTACCATCGATAGCTCCGTAGTTATAAAGTCTTACTATTAGCAGCTAATTATGGAAGACTAGACCGTACAAAATGTTCTTATATTAAGAAAAAATATAAGATTAAGCTCAAAACTGTTGGGTCACTCACTATGTTTCCTCTTAAGATCATCAATTTTTATTAAAAAGTCTTAATGTGTTGTTTATTATAGATTGATGCCAACTTAATAGTCAGAAACATTTTAAATTGTTAATTTAAATTAGTTGTAAAATGACACCTGGACCAACTTTGAATCTTTGGATTAGCACCACCACTGAGCAACTCAGGATTCATCTCGTGCTTTAGGGGGTAATTCTTCATTCATAGCTCAATGTAAAGAGTCTAAGCTTTTTTTAAATAGTGTAAGATATAAGTTATACTATATAACAACAGGACCATTCAACATAAATAAGTTATAAAACATCGTATTTTCTAGGGGAAAAAACCTTTTACACCTGGTTTATCTTAGTATTTTAAAATTATAAATAAAAAATATTGTATGCCTTTTAAAAACAATCTAGGACTACCTTACTTGTGTATTAATTATTTTAAAAAAAATTGTGTAAAATTAATATTTGAAAACGGGGCTCAAACGAAACTTAAAAAGGTTACAACAGAACCCTAATCTAAAAAATAGGCAACACCTTTGGGACATAGTTTGTTTGTCCAACTATAAAGGGAGAAGAGGTCCGAAGCAACCAAGAGCGTTTGCAAAGGCACACACGGAATTTGTAAGCTCTTTAAATCAAGCGCCAAACAAAAGCCCCTAGTGTAGAATACAATGTCCGCCAGAGAGAGGGTTAAAACCTCGTGCTTAATTAATGGAGTTAATGAGAACGTCAGTGGAGGGGGAAGGGATTCGCTTGAAAAAGGTGGTTGGGGGGTGGGGACTACACACCCTGCAATGAGTATCTGTAAGGGACTAGGAGGGCTTTACCACGGGTGCGTCGTCGACCTGAAGTACTGCACACTACAAGAGAGTTAAAATATAACTCGTCTCATTGTTTGGTAACAAAAACTATATGGGATCATATATAAAGTAAGTAATAGGGTTTTATGGAGGTTGATAGCAAAACAATAAATTATTGTTATTATTATTATCACTGCGTCTTACTAACCGTTCAGGTTTTACGCACTTACGCTAATGTGTAATGGTAGGGTGATTGTGAGATGAAATGGAGGACCTACAATTTAACGTGGGATCCGAACCACGGTGGAGGCCTGACATTCCACACATTCACAAGTTGTGATTAATTCACGTGTCAGAGGTGAAGGAAGGGTTTGGCAGTCAGATAGATCTGTGCCGGGACCGAGGATTGAATCCCGGAACACCAGCACAGAAGTCTGACACCTTACCCCCTAGACCGCCAGGTACCCCAACAATAAATTCAATCTGTAAATGGACAAAAGTAATTGCGAACGTATTTATTATTTATTAATATAAATGTCTTGAAACATATCCATTGGGTAACAGGAATTTTATAGAAAGGCAAAAATGTGTATTGGATGCAATGATAAGGTAAAATGTATAGTTAGAGGATATGATTGTCTCAATTTTGAATTTTGGACATACTTTGGTGGCCTTTTTAATTGTCTAAAGTAATATAGCCATTTTAATGACTCTAACCATAAAACTTAGTTTTCGTCCAAGTACAGTTCAGAATTTATTGAAATCAAATTAATATGTGCTGATTAATTTTAAAACAACTATTAAGACCTTACTATTCTTTTAGCGGAATGTTTCTAAAATTAGATGTACTTTTTAATTAATTTAATTTTTTTAAATTTAAATTCGTTTATTATTTTGGGAATAAAATAATGTAGCCTACAAATTAAATTAAAATATATTTGTTTGGATAAATTATTTTTCTTACAATATCTTTTTCAAAGACTTTAGATGTTAGAATCCATAATTTACCTGCCAAGACGTGTGACTCCAACTATGTTCTATAATTAGTTACTCGCTACTATTGTTTAGATGTCATGATCAGAATGGATATATATAATTTTAAGATATTTTGGTTCGCTTTTAAAATTACATTCAGATTTAAACATAGTTTTGTTTTAAAGTTTATATGTATTTTAAAATAAAATACATAATATAATTTATGTTATGGTGATCCTATCCGGTTTGTCGTCAAATTTACTCGTCTATTGATTTATTGCTGTTAGTGGGAAGGATACCTACGCAAACCATAAATCGTCTCCGATATCAGGTGATGTTAATCGCTGAAATAAAGGAGTGTTCTTTCAGAGCTTCAGTTAACTGAAGACCTAACAAGTTTGTGAGTAGATCCCCCCCCCCCCAACCAGCCTTTAAATAGAACTGATGTTGACTTCGCATAAGAATAAATAAATATCAAGCTATGAAAATAAATATCAGTTTAAGAAATCAAATAATTAATAAATTATCGTTTTAATATTCTATTCAAAAATCTATGGTAAAAAAAAATTCAAAATCTTAGAATACAGAAATCCGCTTATAGTTAGAAAATCTGAAAAAAAAAAAAAATAACTCATATCTAGAAATTGTTTTATATTACAATAAAAACGGCGCAATTGAATTTTTGAAGGAAAAATAAGTTGTAGAAGAATTTACATGTCTCCTTTATTTTTTGAAAAAACTTATTATTGCAATGTTGTAGAACTATTAAAAAAATATATTTTTATTTGAAACCTAGTTTTATAAAACCAATTTTTTCAAACTTAGAGTAAATTTTTTTTTAATGGCTATGAGGACTTTGCTGTTTTGCATTTTGGTGAACAAAGATGTTAAATTTTCTCAATATGTTTTTGTAAAAGTGAATATTATTTCATTGATTATAATCTTTGGTTAAATCTGATGCTAATTTTCCAAATTGTTTCTGCTACACTGTATATTATATAGTTTCACATATCTTATTAGTTTTAAGTAGTGTTTCCATTTTTAGATAATGGAGCGATAAAGTGTGCCATTGTACTCTACCATTTATTATTCAGCTATCTTTATTCTTTCATCGTCAGTGTATTATTCATTTGTGTCAAGCTCTTTTTTGAAGTATTTAATTGCGTTTTATGAAACAACTGATTATATCAGCACACGAGTACTTCTCTGAGCGAGAGCAAAGGGGTCTACCAATGATGTCCCGGAAAGGTAGAAGAGTAAATTTATTTATCGAGAGAAAATTGTTTTGAGATCAAATACTGGGCACAAAGAGTATATTTTTTTGTTATAAAGAAATAGGAAACTTTTTTTTACTTAGGATTTATTAAAGTAATGGCACTAATCGATACAAGGGTTACATGTTTTTCAATGAGATTTAGCAGATACTACTAATTTCACGAGAATAGGTTTAAATTAAAATTAGTGCTCTCTTTTTTAGTACTTGAGGTAACTATTAATAATAATTATATTAGTTTAAACAATATACTTTTGTAGCTTTTGTCGAAATATAAATGGTATAAGCTTGTGAAAATACAAATTACAGCCTATATGCAACACTTGATTGGTTTTTAATGTTTTATTCAAATTTGGGAAAATCAAGATTATCCAAGCATATTAAAACACGCATAATTCACTCATTTTAAATGGACGAGTAAGAAATTTTTTTTATTTTAATATATCTGTCTTCAACCATGGATTCCAACTTAAATACAAATTCAATAATTTTTCAATGAGACTGTACTTATGAACTGTTCTATCCCCCTTGATAGCAAATTGATAAAACCCCTCACCGTGTTTGAGATACATATTAACAAATTAAATGTGTGTCTGTTTAAATTCTATGGATATGATACAGCACTGAATAAAACCAGTAAGAAGCGCACACAATTTATTGATGCCACAAAGCTGGTCCAAACTTTACCTGTAATATATTATTAGCCCACAGCAGGTGAACATACATGGTCATATATGGTTGTGTCAAGAGAACAAGTTATGGTTTATCAAAATAAAACTGGAAAAAAAAAGGGAGAGATGGAAGACAGTTCTTAGGTACGGTTTTTAACAAGTTTTAAGTAACCCTGGTAATATTCCACAAGATATATCGGCACAGCCACTGATGGTGACAATTATTCACTACTACATTAATTTCAAATGATTATCTATTTACGTTTGACACTCTAAGAGCCAAAAGTGGTATTTGCGAAATTGAACATATTCGGCTAAAGTCCAAAGAAACCGCAAAATTAACGAAGGGCAGTATTTCTCACACTTTGAGCCCATTGTAAGAGATCGATGTCCGTGAACTTTACATAGTTCATAAACAGTTTAGTTTAGATAATTTTTATTTCTGTAACTTTATAAGACTTTTTCGGACTACGTCCCTTGTAATGGTGGTGTAACTGGAAAACATTGGCCCTTAGTTTATAAAGCAATATTTTTCTGAAGCATTTTTTATTAAAAGTAAATGTCACACGATCAATTAATTCTGAAACATATTTGCAGTTTTATTATCCTCCAACCCACTTCGGTAGCCACATGGTCTAAGGCGCTACTCTTGCAGTAAACTATACTGCCGATGACGGGGAGATCAAGGTCCAACTCTCTGTTGGAAGTACTGAGGTTTTTTCCAAAATGGTTTTCCAGTCCCTCGCCGTGTAAATGCTGGTAAAATTCCTCTAAATATAACCTAATCCCTAAAAATCATTAGCGTAATTGGTATATAAGCGTATAACCCGAACAGATAGTAAGACATGGTAATACAAATTATAATATTTAAAACATGTTTGTAAATTTGTTTGAGATTTTTAATTTAAAGTGTTCTAGACGTAGGACTTACTATTATCCTAGAAAACAATTTGGGATTTGGTGGTGTCATCCCAAGTTCATAGAATGCCACACCACGCGACGTCTGGTTCGAGCTGTAATATTGAGAGTTAAGCGTCAGTCTCGAGATGAGACGGACTCTTAATTTCCATCTCAAGGTTTTACTAGTAACGCAGCATAGATTAAGATACAAAATATAAAATTCAGTGTTACAAAATTATACCATTTTCGAACATATATTGCAGTATTTGTATTTTCAAATATTGAATAAATCTTGGGGTGATGGACATAACATTTCAGTCATTCTCCATGGGTGATAGCAAAAATTATTTAGCAAATAACATCAAATGAAGTAACGTTTGAAAATCTAACACTTTATTTGATGTAATTACTTTTAGAATATAGGAAATTGGAGAAGTTTAAAATTAGTTAGAAAAATACTTAAATTATATTGTGATATGAATGAATATAAAATTTAGCAAAATGAGATAAAAGAAATAATTGCAAGAGATAGAATTCATAACCTTTAATCTAATTAAATTTCTTATAGCGATTTCGAAAAATAGTTTGTGATGAGGGTAGGGGTGGGGTGGGTTACAAATTACAAAAGTCTACTACTTGTCAATGTAGAATACAGCTGAAATTAGGTAGGAAAGTAAAGAAAGATACCACTCCAAATAAATATATGAAGCAAACAGTTTTAAAATAGGATTCTAGGAAATATAGTGAGTGTGGTTTATAAAAAATCTTAAGTTTAATAAAACATTTAAATTTGGCAGACAGGTAGATTAGTTTAGTTTCTTCAAGCAAACTTGTGGCTCTGACCTGTAAGGTCAAGGGTCAGTGAGTTAATTGTGCTATCCTTTTCTGAAGGAGTAATTTCTCTCTCTCCCCCTACTTTCAGACCAGCGTTTTCTGTCTAACAGAATATAATAATTTTTTGCTTATCTAGTGTGTTAAAAGGACTCGAGAACCTTTATATATATATATATATTTATATATATATATATATATATATATATATATAACGTGAAGTTTTGATCTGACTAGTAATACGGGTCTCAACCTAGAAAGACTTATCTACTAGTAAGTGAGTTCTTGAGAGCCAAAACAGATATATTTAAATTGTCTCAGGAGGGTAAAGACTTATTGGAGGAGGGTCATTGTATCATATTTACTCATTTGGAACTCAATTTGGACCATGACCAATTTATAACGTGCACGATTCCCCTTAAGTGCTTTGATATCATCACCTGGCGCTTTTAGGAAGCTGCACGATGGGTGTCCACGACTCTTACTGACATCTTGAGACGATTAGGCCTAAAACTAAAACAAACTTCCTGACTCGTCATGAGAATAGTTGTCTGTCTCAAACTTCCTGTATTATAATCATTAGGGTTGACTGACTCAAACTTCCGTATCATAATAATCAGTATAGGCTGTTACAATCTTTTTGTATCATCCTCAGAATAGGATGGCACCAACCCTCTAAATAATTATCAGAATAGATGTGATAAGTTGCTACCCACTTGAAATATAAAGCGTAGGCCAACTTGACGCGGTTGGCAATACAATAAACCATATTTACGGCTAGATATGTATAATGTTACTAAATTGAAATGTAATTGCATAGGGCTGAAAGGAAATCAATCTCGAACATTACAAAACTAGGCCATCCTAATAATATATATTTAATATTTGAAATGTCTGAGTTAATATCACTTGAAAACTACTAATTTTAGAAGACACCACAAAATAAAATAATTTCATAATGATCCCATATTTAAAGTCTCAGACCTTTGCTTCTTATATTCCTTGCGACATTATAATATAATCCTGTTTTTTTATATATATAAATGAGTACCTCATAGTGAAAATCATTTTGTTAGAACTACTTTTTTTTTTTAGTTTAAGCGTGTTTTATTAAGATGAAAATGAAAATCACATTTATGTAAATAACTGAATATTCACTTTAAGACATAAAACAATCTCCCAGATGAGTATTTCTGTAACCTCTTGCATAGTAAAGTATGTAACCTGCGATGCTTGTCTGTATTACATGTTTCATGCTGCAAGGCAAGGGACATTAGGATTATATATATATATATATATATATATAATGTCTATGCAATATGCGCTAACTAATTGAAGAACATATAAAAATAGAATTGAATTTAAAGTTTACATGTATCATCATTTTAACAATTAGCCTCACTTAATCAAACATTTATAATTAATTTAAAAAATTTATATAAAAACAAATGTTAAGACTGTACAAGTATTTTAAATTAACCAAATAGGGTTATTAATTGAACCAAAATATAAATCAAAATAGCGGCAAATAAACTAATAATAGAGAATCGAGTATCTACTACTCATTCCAGATTTTGATGTCCTTCTTAGTTGACAGTAATTTGATTGATAGCTAAGAATAGAAACATCAATAATCGTAATATTTAGATAGATTCTCAATTTTTTTAAACCAGCACGTATCTAGGTATTGAAGAATCGAGTTTGAAGTTTCTAAATATTGTAATTATAACATTAACATATCCCACTAACTTATTTAAATAACGATTTATGAACATATATTTTCTATATAAAAGAATAAATATTTTATGCATTTGAGTTGACATTTAAAAAAGTTTTCCTGACAAAATTCTTACTATAGGTAGCAAAATGTGTTTTTTCTAAACTAATTTATTATCACTGCATGACTTATAAACAAAATTATTCCTTGAACAGACACCATACCAAGTCTCCCTACCGTCTATTTAGAAAAAAAAACCAATGTCACCATCGACCGTTTTTTTAGGTCATGACTAGAGTTTTTTTTTAGGTCCTTAAGCTCAGTGTATATACGTGTAATCGACTCAGCTAAGGACTCAAGACGTATATCTACGGGCACAATGACTCCTACAACTTCTAATAATTAATTGGATATTCAGTTAACCTAACCAAATTTTCTCTGACGTGCAGGTGTGAGTCTTAAGCCTGGACGTGATCATTGAACGTCTACGAATGATCTCGCGATTGTTTCCGTATAATTCATAGCCCGACATCAATTACTGTCGCATCTCATTTCAGCAGTGTGTGAACTCTCTTCTTATCGATTATCATAATAGAATAAGGTTATTCGTCCCTTTATGGAAATCATTATCATCAATTGAGCTATTAGCATTCTTATAAGAACACGCTTACACTGTCAATGCGATGGTTACTTTGGAATCTTAAGTCATTTATTTCCTTTCTGAAGCTATGATAGGTATCCATCCATGGTTGGAATATTTATACTTAATTAAACTATTAGTCGGTAATCCAAGTAGTCATTTAACATTAAAATTCATCAATATCCCAATAACACTAATATAAGCACTGTTTCGAACGACAACCGAGGACAAAGATATATATTTTGATTTGTTATTAGACCCTGAATCAGACGTGCTAGACACTCATCTTATATTCCCATAAAAACAATTTAGTTTGTTATTCTTACTATTCTTATTTTTATTATCATCACGTGTTCTGTCTCACGACAGAACCATTACTTTTGTCAGTGATCTTAGACTGCCAATGCGCCCTGTCCTCTGCCTCCTCCTTCAGCTCCAAGAATTTTCTTCTTTCCTTCAAGTCATCCTATATTTGAATCCTCCCTTCCTAAGCTCCTCTTTCCTTCAACCTTTTCTTCCATGACGTCATGCAGAAGACAGGATGTGTCTGATCCAGTTTGCTTTGCACCAAAGAATCACATCCAAATTGGTTCTAATCTCACCAACTCTTCTAAGGACCTTTTCATTGGCCACCTTGTCTGTCCATCCGACCTCTTGGAGTTTTTTACAGCACCACATTTCAAAGCTCTGCAAGAATTTTTTGCCCACATCTTCCTGAAAATCCAAGTTTTATCAGTTCCTTCTTCAGTTCCAAACTCAACTTGCTGGTCAGCAGTAAACTCTTCATGTTGAAATCTTCCTTGGACATGGTGATCCTCGACCTAATTTTCTTTGGTGCCGCAGGCACCAATTGTCAACAGACTTCTCAGGTACATGAACTGATCTATGATTTCCATTGGCATAGAAATAGAAAAATAAATCACTTTCATATTATAAAATGTTATCATTAAATCTGTTTCTAGATTTGTATATAATCATCTAGAATATAGATAACGAGTATTTAGATTGTCTAGGTAATTTTACATCACCGAGTAGGTAATGTGGATATTCCCGTCTCGGTGGTGTGTATAGTTCAGACTAGGTAGTGTGAATATTTCCATCTGGGTGGTGAGTAAAGTTCCGTCTAGGTAGTGTGAACATTTCCATCTGGGTAGTGAGTAAAGTTCCGTCTAGGTAGTGTGAACATTTACATCTGGGTGGTGAGTAAAGTTCCGTCTAGTTAGTGTGAACATTTCCATCTGGTTAGTGAGTAAAGTTCCGTCTAGGTAGTGTGAACATTTACATCTGGGTGGTGAGTAAAGTTCCGTCTAGGTAGTGTGAACATTTACATCTGGGTAGCGAGTAAAGTTCCGTCTAGGTAGTGTGAACATTTCCATCTGGGTAGTGAGTAAAGTTCCGTCTAGGTAGTGTGAACATTTCCATCTGGGTAGTGAGTAAAGTTCCGTCTAGGTAGTGTGAACATTTCCATCTGGGTAGTGAGTAAAGTTCCGTCTAGGTAGTGTGAACATTTCCATCTGGGTAGTGAGTAAAGTTCCGTCTAGGTAGTGTGAACATTTACATCTGGGTGGTGAGTAAAGTTCCGTCTAGGTAGTGTGAACATTTCCACTGGGTGGTGAGTAAAGTTCCGTCTAGGTAGTGTGAACATTTACATCTGGGTGGTGAGTAAAGTTCCGTCTAGGTATTGTGAACATTTCCATTTGGGTGGTGAGTAAAGTTCCGTCTAGGTAGTGTGAACATTTACATCTGGGTGGTGAGTAAAGTTCCGTCTAGGTAGTGTGAACATTTACATCTGGGTGGTGAGTAAAGTTCCGTCTAGGTAGTGTGAACATTTCCATTTGGGTGGTGAGTAAAGTTCCGTCTAGGTAGTGTGAACATTTCCATCTGGGTGGTGAGTAAAGTTCCGTCTAGGTAGTGTGAACATTTCCATCTGGGTGGTGAGTAAAGTTCCGTCTAGGTATTGTGAACATTTCCATTTGGATGGTGGGTATAGTTCAGTTTGAGTGGTGTGAACATTTCCGTCTGGGTGGTTTGTAAATTATTGTTGCTCTCTGTTATTTTATTTTAAGCTCACAACAATCCTTTTTTACTGTAGGTCTTGTAATATATATTTTTTTTAATTAGGGCGAGGAACGAGAGAAAGAAAAGCAGAATATAAACTTTATTTAATTGATTTGAAAACGTCTAACTAAAGAAGTCAAAACATCTTACCAACATAATCTCCTAGACTCAACAAATTATAAAAAATATAGTTTATACATCCACAAAATCTCTTAAATATGTTTTCTGCCCCGCTGTTAAAACAGGCTACGGTGAAGGAATGTGACACGGACCATGAAATGCTATAATGAAACAGCACCCTACATCCCACCACCCACCATCCCCTAACAAAGATGGACAAGGATGGGGAAGCCACAGTCAGCGAGTTCTTTTCATTCCCTCATTGGAATACACAGAACATATTTTCTTTTACAGTCTTTACTCACATGCCAACCCTTCATAACACTGTCATTTCCTCGCTCCTACCCCATACCCCCGCCTTCCCCCCCATGATCCCTCCAGAGGATAAAATACCAACAAAACGGCTGGTGAAACACACAACCCCCTCCTAACTTCCCTTAGAAGAAATCCGTGAGACGCATAAAGGAAAAACTCGTGTTAATTTCTCTGTCGGATCACGTCCCAAGGATTCTTCTTGCTACCCTCCGTCTTTCCTCCCTTTCAACCCTCCCTACACCTACTATTTCTTACCCTCTACCACTCATCATTTCCTTCAGACTTTACCTTCACCTCCCCCTCCTCCATTTCCCTTTGCAGCTTTTGGGTTTTGGAAATTGCTTGTGTTGTGGGAACCCCCTTCCACGAATGTATAGGGTTTATGGCCGCAAAACGCATCTTCGTGGCAATATCCGGACACGTACTCCCCCCCCCCCCCTCCACCCTAGACCGTCTTCTAGCAAACCTTGGACCAATATAGATCTTCTTTTACACTGCGTTGGCACTCTCCATCCCTGTTTCACACACCCGCTATTCACCTACCCCTCCAAGGTCCACTTTGGTCAGCTAAACAAATTTGTTTGTAAGCAGACCAACAATAAACGAACTTCGTGTTCAATTTCACGATAGAGTTGTGGTAGTATAAATGGGTTATTACGTGCGATGTTACATTTTAAGAGAAGTTGACCATTTTGATTTCCTCATCAGAGGACTGGGCAGGCCACTGAAATATTTCATTTTATATCTTGATATACATAGTAAATATAATAAAAAAGATAAAAATAATATATAGGTACATATATTAATTTTATCATCACATATATATATATAAAACACATTATATTTTTTATTAGAAGTATAAAACTATTAGGGCCGTCCTTAAATTACTTAAATCCACCTTCTCCTTACGTAAGGGAATGTAAGATTTTCTGCTATCCCTCCCCACTCCCCTCTCCTACTTTTTTTTTAGAATTTGTTAAATTATATTATTTTTAAATATTAGGTTTGGTAATAAAATGGTGATATGAAATTTTAGAATACCTACTTCAATTGGATTAAGTAAGCCTAAATTAAATATAAGCGTAATTTTATCATTAATTTACTTAATTTCTGACAAAAAATAAAGTTAGATTTTGTCTCACTTTAAACATTAATAAAAACCTTAGGTTAGGCCTACATAAAATTGATTTTAACCGACACTTCATAAGAAAAAACCGGACCCACAACCCTCAACACCTCAAAAATCATTACGTAATTTAAGGATGACCCCTTACCATAAACTAATTAATACATGTGATCATAATGATAATGGTATCTTATAGTAAATTAATCCAAATGAGATTATATAAGGGGAGGAAAAAAATCCTAATTGAAAAATTCGAGACTCAAACCCAAATATTTCACTCATCATCAATCATGTATATTTCAAACTTGATACTCCTTAGCCCGCGTGACCATTCATGTGGGTATTGAATGTTTAAAACTATTAGGTCCTGATACACGATTCGTTGATTCCATGATCAAAGCTGTCACTCACAATAGATTGTATTGCAGATGATTGGGATACCAGTTCTCAAATCCAGGTCTGTTGTATTAGGGGTAGTTTAGCAAAATGATTTCCTCCTCTACATCCGTGCAAATACTGTTGCATTTCCTTTAAATACTATATTATCCTTACTCCACTAGTTTAAATTTGCTGATAGCCTGAACGGTTACTAAGACGAGATGCGCAAAACTAATTTTTTTTACATGTTATGCGTGTAAAATGTTTGTTTTGGAGATGTTTATAAGCCTACTATTGTCGCGGGGTAACGTTTAAACCATAATATGTACCGTAGTTCGAGTGTATTTGTTTGAAAATAAACAGAACCATTTGACTAGCAAATTAACATAATTAAATTGAATCATTATACTATTACTACTATTACTTGATTACCATTGATGGGAAAGTTAGAAGTTTCCCAAATGGTATTTTAACTGTTGCGTTCCCATTCTCTCCCACCCCCACCCCACTTTCGCTAATGCGGGTGAATTTATTCTAAGCCAATTCCAAAAATCCTACTGAGCAGATGAAAAAAATGAAGCCCAACTCTTTCCAAAACAAGGGCAATGGCAAACAATGTTTTCGGGGAAATATTTCCTAGTGATTACTAACTAGGCTTTAGAATGTGGCATTGTATTAAATCCTAACACTAATTTTTTTTAGATCTAGCTTTTAATTGTATAGACTTTTATTTTGTGGAGATTGGTAGATTTATTAACATATTGACTCATTAATCTCAACATATTTTACCCAATTGTGCTTATAGAACAAAAACCAGATTAGTAGAGGTTTCATTGTTTCTATTGGCTAGAGTGAAAATAGGTCGAGGTGCCTCTCTGTCTTTTAATTATATTTTTTTTTACAAGCGTATCCTGATGCATTGATACTATTTTCATTGACGTTAATAGTTTTAATAAAATTTCCAACCTTAGCTGAGTCTGTATTAAAGGAGCGTTCGGATTAAACCTGTATTTTGAAAATAGCCTTTAAATATCAAATCATAATATGTTTCTAAATAATAAATCTGATAGACTAAAGTATAGTAGAGAAGCCCAAATTTTGTGTTTATTGGCCTCACTACTATAGCCTACTGAAAATCGTCAATCCCTCTCATTACTTCAAATTATATGATTAATAAATTTTGACCTCAACCTGTGTTCGAACCACGGTTTCTCATAGGGGTGCCAGCCAATTCCTGAATTCTTGGAATATGGCCGAGAAAGCACTTGCGTCAACTGTCTTCTTGCTCCTTCCACCCTCCCTACCATCTCCTGAGATAATCAAACATCCAACCCTCCAACTTTTAAAAAACAGACCCCTATTCTTTATTTCTTCGGGAAACGACCACGTCTAGAACATTAAATAGTCTCGCAAGTTCCAATATGAGCCATCCGGAGAGCCTGGTTATGAAGAATCCGGTTGGATGTGAAGATATGTCCAGATATATTGCCACCCACTGGTTTTGGGAGGAGGGGTGGATAGTGAACGCACAACGAATACATCTTCTTATGGGTGGTAGTTTTTATCCCTTATCACGCCCTTCTCAAGGGTGACGCGCGTCTTAAGAGGGTGGATGATGGCTCCTTACCCCCCTACGGTCAGCAAGTTTCTTATTCTGGTATTTGCAGCTCGTATTTGATATATTTTCCCTACTCTTATGATCTCGAATATTACTTAACCACGTTGATGTTACACCTCAATAGTGAAACCGCCCATTTCATGAATTGGGCAAATTTCAACACATTTCGGGAACTGGCCTCTACGGTTGACTATTTCATGAATTGGGCAAGAATTGTATTAATGCTGTGCCCAATTTATGAACAAGAACGTATTGTACTATTTACTACAAGTGTAACAATAACGCGTGTTAAGATAATATATTAACCAAACCCAACCTAACCTTTCATTCTAAAACAATTAAAAAAGTTAAATTAACTTAAAAGACCAAGCCCGTTCTTTGCTTATCCATTTAACGGACCGGACAAAACCTCGTCCAGTTAATGAATTTAGTAAAATTAATGCAAAATTAATGAACTGGACTTTTTTTTCCTCCAGTTCTTGAAATGGTCAGGAGAGGAGAGTTAACGGAATGAGCAGACATTTGCCTGATTCATAAACTGGGCAGATTCACGATTTGGGTGTGACATCAACATTAAAACGTAAACTTAGTGAGTTAGATCGGCAAATATTTTTTTCCCCCCGAATAATCCAATTTCATGCAGTGAAGTGTAGCCAAGGTAAGAAGAGTTTGTTGGAGCTGAGCCTGTTATATATATTTTTTCTCCGTTTGATAACCATTTGGCCAATCATAGGGTCTACTCTACATACCTCACATGATTATCTATACTATACACCGATTTTTGATGGAAGAACAGTATCTGGTAGTTACTAAAGCTACTAGAAACATTTTATTATCTTTATACATCTAGTCATATTATCAGTAGCTGTCACTTTTTATAGATATTATCAATACCTATAAAATAAAACAAATAAAATAGTAAAATGTTTTCATTCATGGCCATAATGAATTATGTTTGAATTTTCTAATCTTTTCTTCCAACCCAAATTGGGGAATAATATTTATTGATAGCTAAACTAGAAGTTTTCTATACCTTAATTTTCTTACGAATAAATACTTGAAGCCCCATTTAACCAAACATTTTTAGATCAACATTGATTATAGGCATTGATAGACTAATATTCTATCAAACTTGACAGTGTAGATAACATGACTTGACCTATGATTATGTGAAAGAAAATCTAGTAACTTTTCCTAGTTGTCAGATAATATATCGATTTGTAAGAAATTTGGAGTACAGTTTAAACAAATTCTGCTTACCCTGGCGACAAACCACGCCACATCACAACCACGCCACGCCACTGGAACAAACATACGTGACAAGTAGGCCACTAAAAGATTAACTATTAATTTTCTACGTAAAACTAAATCATATATATTAACAGCTAGTCCACTTCGGTGGCCGGGTGGTATAAAGTGCTAATCTCGCAGTAGACTAGACTGCCAATGAAGGGGAGATCGAGATTTGAATCTCAATCGGGTGTACTGTGGGTGGTTTGTCCAAAAGTGATTTCCACCCTCCCTCCACGAAAATGTGGGTATACTTCCTCTAAACATAACGTTCCTAATCTCTAAAATCCTCAGCGTAATTAGTACATAAGCGTTTGGCCAGAATGGGTAGTAAGACATGGTGTTAAAAAATTAAAAAATATAAATAATTACAAATAACTTCCATGGTCATGATATTCCGGACATTAGTTTTTCTAGAATGGATAAATTGAGGTCCCAAAAACTATGTCACGGTTGTTTTGTTTATCAATATTTTATCTTATATCAGAAAATCGAAGTTTTTTTTTATTCATTCATAACCACAAATGTCTATTGAATATTCAATGTGTTTTTCTTTTTCTAATATATTTCTCTCGTTTTACAGGTGAGTTCCACAACCATTTTTCTAGAACAAAGCTTAAGGCATATTCACTTGCAATGGTAAGTAGATGTTAAATTTTATATATTTTTGACACTTCACTTAGATGTCAACATATGATTCTACAAATTATAAGCTATTATCTTAACACACATTATTGGCATGCATATGTATAAAAATACTCGATGGTGTCAGCTTACGATTGAGCCGTACCGACCAATCATCCACCGTCTGTTGGCAAATATAGTACCAAAACACCAATCTATGTGGATAGAGGTTGCCATGCAGTCGGCAAAACAACCCTGCGGCCGTTAATCTCAGTTTTATAATTGGATCTGCTACTTTTTCATTCAGCTATGCTTTTCATTTGTCCTCAATGGCTGAATTGAACCCGTTCCAGACCCACGGCTTCATAGAAAATCTGGAAGAACCGGGGATCGAACCTGGGACTTCTGGAAGAATATTATAAACAAAATTTGAATGTTTTACTGCAGAACGCATTTCTCCAAGCTATTGAAAGATTATATACACATTTTTGATTAAAATAACTTTATTCATTATTTGTGAAATTATAAATATGATAATATTCGATTTTAATAATAAATTTGCTTGGGCCAATATATAAATAATCAGTTGCTCTTCTTAGACACAAGTGGAAATTGGTAATGATTTACATTCGTTTTGAGGTGACTTAGACCCCAAATGATGACGAAACATAATAGTTCATCCTTATATGTGGACTATGCAAACCATATTAACCCCCAATCAAGGAATAAGTGGACTGAATATGGGCTTATTGAGTCTGGTTTTCCGGTACGGGAGTCTGGATTCAATCCCAATCGGGTTTACTGAGGTACATTCTCCTAAATAGTTTCGTACATTTTTTCCATGGAAATGCGGGCACATTCCCTCTAAATTCTAGAGTATTCATCCCATATACTTTTATCGCGGCGATTTCCAACCTGAAGGTCGTGGAATGTTTTATTTTGGGATATAATTGCTTGTTGAGTTTTTAACTTGTGGCTCTGCTAGAATAACATCCAAATGTCCTTCCACCACCTCCCTCACCCCCCGTGTTTGTTGATTCCTGTTTCATAACCTCCTAGTCACTTTCATAAACTAATAAATCTATAGTAACTAAAACAAGCATCGGTGGGCACGCTGACCTAACGTCACGTTAGTTTGGTTTGGTTTTTTCAATGACGGGGAAATCAGGGTTTAAATTCTGAACGGGTTAACTTAGGGTAGTTTTTTCTAAGTCGCCCTCCATCAAATGTGTAGTTAAATTTGAAGGTCCTGGATGGGAAGTAAGACGCAGTGAAAAAAAACGCCAACCAGGATCTGAACACTTGCAAGCAGGGCTGTGGAGTTTGTTTGAGTCAGACAGTTTAAAAATTTTTTAAAAATGAAGTCTGTGTCGAAGGCTTGTTGTACCAACTCCACACCACTGCTTGTAAGTTATCAATGGGTTGCGGGGGTCTAGAAGAGGGTCAAACCCTGCAATAGGTTAGGAAACCACTCCTTTGGACTAATTAAAGATAACGGTAGTTGGAAACGGTGTCCCCAGTAAAACCATATTTGGTTTTTTAGTGTAAATCATTCTGCCACATGAAATCTCCATATCTATCCACGCTTGCTCTCAACGTACTTGTCTTTATGGTCCCTGTGATTGGGAGGAGAGCGGGTATGTGGAAAAATAAGGGGGGATAAGTGGGGAGGGGATGATTTAAGAGGTGTGGCCTCACGACTTTAAATCAGGCTCACTAATAATGTTCTGGTCGACTTACGATGATGACTGTATTGTTAGTGTCGGCACTTGCACTGCCTAAGCTTTTTTTGGGTCCCGAATAATGATGAGGGGTGGTTTACCTCTTTTTTTTTTAATTTATATTTTGTTTACATTATATCTCCTTGTCAATCATTTTATATCTTGATGCTAAGACTCCTTAGTTCAGTTGGCAATGCATTTGGCTACCAATCTTAGGATCTGGGCTTGAATTCTCTTCATGTGTAAATTGTTTATTTGTGTTTACCATTTCACAGTGATGAACTGATGCATGAAGATAATATGTGTCTAATTCAGAATTAATATAATTTATAAGTCATCTGCTGATACCTTTTATTTGTTCAGGAAGTGTAGTTTAGATGCAAATTTTTTTTATTCCGCAATGTATTGGTACCCATTGGACTATACGCATACATTAATTACACTAATGACGTATGGATAGTAATGGCATAGTTTCTGAGTGAGAGAGCGAATGTATGGGTTACGTTAAGCGAGCGTTGGGATATCATTTAGAAAGAGAAAAACCGCTCAGAACATCAGACCGTGATTCAAACCCTTATATCTCCATAGCTGGTAATAAAGTCAAACATGGGACTGACGCGTTTGAACTCGTGACGCTCGATTCGAGTCCCTAACAATAAAATACATGTTGATCAGCCATTGCTTGACATTGATGCATCATCTCTATGCAAAAGTACAGTTATACTTTGATTTTGGTTGTGAGAATAGTTTAAAATATTCAAATATATTTCTTTGAATCCAACATTAATAACACCCGCTTTTTTGGCGTATGGTCTAAACGCTACTCTTTCAGTAGGACTAGACTGCTGCTCGGATGGGGGTTATCTCGGTTGGATGTACTTAAGATGGTTTTTTCCAAAAGTATTCTCCACTTTAGATCTCTCCGTGCAAACGCGGATATAATCCTCTAAATATATATTTGGTTATCCATAAAACTATTAGCGCAATTAGTACATAAGTGTATAGCCCGAACAGGTTAGTAAAATGCTGGTGCTACCCAAAAAATTGGACCAATAGAAATTTTAAGACAACTTGTGGTGTGCGCCGACATTGTGAACCAAAGAACGTCTCAATATTTGAATACTGGAAGAGTTTTTCATTTTTATGGGTTTTTTTTCTACCAAAGATTATACATACTTATTTTTTAATTACTTTTCATACAGTAATAATTAATAATTTGAGTTGTTAAAAAAAATTAGAAACAATCAGAATTGTGTTAAAATAAATAAATAAAATAAAACTGGGGGCTCTCTCCAACCCCTCCCCCCTTTCCAATATTAAGATATGTAACAAAATATAACATAGGATGGTGTTGGGGAGATGTTGGTACAGATAATCGAGAGTTTATGAGCTCTAGACTATGGAGCAACTGTGATGTCAAGAGTATCGCCCAAGGGCGTCGGTAAGTAATAGTCCGCTTGTGATGGTGCTACATGTCATCGGGTGCCAGGTACTACTATATATGGACAGTGTATCACTGCGCTAATGAGACGAAATAGCTGGCAGCCTTCACTCGTCATAATTCCCTCGTCTGTTTGACTTTGTACAGTCACATACGAAACTAATATTAGCACATTCAACTCTAGATACGTTAAGAAAATTTCAGGAGACATTTTAAAATAATTATTTCACTATAAAATAAATTTAAAAAATATTTTAAAACTGTTATAGCAATACAATTATCTACACTGTATAGCTGCGCCTGCGCAAATATCTTACTACTGAATATATTATTATAGATTTCCATTTCAGTTATTCCGTGCTCATTTTGAATTTTTAGGGATGACAAAAAAAAAATCGATGAAAATTAGAAGCCTTATTTAAAATAAACGCTCCCTACTAACCTACTAAATATTATTTATGAAAGCATTAAATTTCTGTTTCGTTTTAGGTAGAATACTTTTTAGATAAAAAATATTTTATTTTATTTTTGGTATGAATTCTATTTACTAAATCACTATTAAAAATTTGTTATTTATTATTGATACAATAGCATACAAAGCATTAAATTAAATAGTTAATAATATATATTTGTCTTAGTTTACTAATCTCCTTAAACAAAGTATACTTATGTGATATCGTGTGTATAGCCTAAAAAAGTATCAAAATCAAATATATTGTACATAAAGAATTGTTAAGTCAGTACTGTAAGATATTTAACTAACTATAATGCCACACATTAATATACACTTAAACGAGAGTGAGCAAGGGCATGTAGTATTTATATATGTATATTCTGTGAATATATCAAAGCATATTAAAAAGAAATATTGTCAAAAATGACTTTATATACATATTATTTTTTACATAAGTTTTGACCAAAACTATTCAACTAGTATGTTTTAAAATGACATCACCTTTCTTTAATCTTTTCATTCAAAAATAATTTGACTAGAAACTAATAACGATGAATGGTTGTACTTACCTGTGGAAATAGGATGAAGATGAATATACCTAAAGTGATTGTGTTAGTTAATAAATCAATAATAATATTTGTTTTCCGAAATTTTCTTTGCAGACTTTGTTGAAAGAATTATCTATTTGCGAAATTAGATATTCAAGTGAAGGATTAGTCCTTGTATGTTAAACCGTTTTTAATACTATATTATAATTGTATGTGTTGTTATGCTAACACAAAAAAAGTTATAAAAATGTTATATTCTCATTTGAAATGAATTACATAGTATGAGGGAGGAGTACATTATCTCCTCTGCTTCATTGTAACTTTTCATTTGAAACGTTAATAGCTTAACAATGTTTGTGGAGAAATTTGCAACATAAAATTGAATTTTAATTAAATTCTTGCTGAACAGGTTTCTTTTTGTACGTAAGTTGCTCTATAACTTCTTCGTGAGACATTATTTTAGTCTCTAATAAACTCACCTTAGTTTAGTTAGTTAATAAAACTCGAAGATAAGACCTGACGTAGCTAAAACTTGATTTCTTCAAAACAGATTTTTTTTTATATTATACATTCGCACCGTTACAATTTAAAGGCGCTCTGTTACAATATGCATTCGCCATGTTTCATTATACATTGCTAAGTTTCAATATACATTGCTATGTTTCAATATACATTTCCATGTTACAATATACATTTTCTTTGTTTCAATATACATTTGCTATGTTTCAATATGCATTTGCTATGTTACAACATGCACTTTATATGTTACGATATAGATTCGTTCTGTTAAAATATTCATTCCCTATGTTAAAATATAAATTTAGGACACATTAAAAGTTGCCAAAACTCACCTCCATTAAAACTTTCGATTAAGTGTGAAAATACGTTAATTTTAAATATCTCAATTATTAGATCGAAATTATTAACAGAGAAAATACGCATCGACGCCAAATAATCTCGATCAGTGTTGCAGCATGTCCTCACCATTTTTAGCGCCAAGGTATAAGAAGTCTTTGAAACGTGACCGGCTTTCTTAAAGCCTTACTTATGCATTATAAGGTGGGATCACGACTGGAGTTTTTACTTTATTTTTTTAGAAGGAAAAAAAAAATATTTTTAGTTGAATGCGTGAGTGATTTTTGTATAAAATATTATTTTATCTCTTGATCTGGTTTTTAAAATAGTTCAGCATCCTTTATGAAATTCTCAAGACCCGGATCACGAGCTCTTGAGGCTGAAGCTAGTCTACGTGCCACCAATACCAGTTCTAGAGTGATGCCATAGAAGTTAATTTAATCAGAAATAGTCATCGTATAAATATAATGTATACCAAAGTGTATTTTGATATTAAATAAATGATAACAAGTTGCTTTAATTTGGGCCAAACTTGTATTTTATTTTCAAAGCTTTAAATATTTGTAACATTTTTTAATTTTTCTGGAAGTTTACCTTAACAAACAATAAAAACGTTGAATTGCACTCAACAACTTCTTGGATAAAAGTGTATTTTTTAAAACTGTTTTTAACAATCATGATAATTATGAATCATTGAGCAACATTTCAAGTCGCCAATAGAATCAAAAGCATGATATATAATCAGTTTTTCACTAGATACACATGTTCCAAAGTACTCATTGACGTAACTAATGTAATTAAAAACTTATAAAGCCTAGAACCATTATTCCCTTTTGTCAAAGGCAAATATCTACAATAGTTTATCTCCTATCAAAAGCGATTATTTACACTCTCTATACTTTATATTATACATTAGTTGCAACATTGGTTAAATGGTTTAAGGCGTCATTATCGCAATATATTGGACTGCCGGTGACAGTAAGATAGCTCGAATCCCAGCCGGATCATATTTTGATGTTTTTTTCTTAAAAACCTTTGACACAATTACTTGTACCTTTTCTAAATTTTACCTTCCTCATCCCTGACCCGTGAATTTAAATATTGAGATAGAACATTCTCTTAGTAAGAAGGCCCCATACAGTTATAACTTTTAAAAACTAGTCTGTTATAATTTAAAACATTCAATATGCTTGAAATATTAGAGTTTTAGACTTATTTAATTTATAGCCCTGAACAATTTTTGGGACCTTATTAGTATCTTAAAAGTAAAAAATTGTGAGACTTTTTTTGGGTGGAAAAGTAAAAAATAGAGGGTGGAGTGAGGGAGAGGAAACATTTAATCCAACACAAAGAAAACACTTGGTCTCATTTGGTTTTTTTTTTTTAAATATAGGGGCCTATAACATAATCAGTATAAATATATACGTAGTTTAAGGTTAAAATCTTTGAGCCAATAATAAGTTCTTGGTCATTTTATATCACTAACGATACTCCGAAAATCTAATCTGGGTAGTAGGCCTGTTTTTCCTATTAAATGAATACTATGTTTCGGCATACTCTCATTTTTATGCACTTTATGCATATACTAGGCTGAATTTGATTATATAAATTTGCATTTCTTGTGTTTTTTTCTGTATATTAAAAATTATCCAAGTTCTTATTGTACGTAGTTCCATTCAGTGTCCGCCCGCACCTATTTGACACCTTCGGCTTGTATTCAAACAAACGAGAGACTCGGTAGAGATGGCGTACAAGAGCTTCAACACATCGAGACACAAAGGGGCTATGTTGGTCTCAGCGTGATCAAAAAACAGACCCATCATGTCCCTACAAGGTGTACCTTACCTTGTAAGAGTTAAAATAAGTGTCACATCACTCGTCAGCTTTCTCAAGTGCGTCAACTGGTGGATTGGGGAGGGGGGTAGGGGAAGACCTTGTAGATTGTTAATAGCGTACAGATTTGAGTCGCGTGTCGTACGCGGCTGTCTAGCATCACCTACATGAATGTCGACATGTCGTTCTGTCACTCCTTCTCCCCCAACCTCCCCCACCATTGATTCCACATATTGTGTTGAGAGAGTGATAATGCTACCCATTGTGTTTCAGAGGAATTCGGGGTCAACCCGAGACTAGTACGAGGCGTCATTGTTCGGGTGGGGTTAAAGGATGTTGAACATATGTGGCACCAAACAGCGCTAGGTTTTCTCTAGAGTGATCAATTTGGGTTCGATTCACGACTGTCTGAACAGGTAAACATGATAGTTACCTTTCCTCCCACCAGGCGAATGCTATTAAATGAACCCTATGCCCTTGGAGTCGATAGTTTGCTATTATAATGTGGTATCAAAAAACAATAATTGAGCATTATTGATCCTACACATATAGAGGAGGAATAAATTCGTAGCTAGTTTACTTTGGTTCGAGGCCTGTTCGGGATTGAAATAACTTAGTATTCCCAAACGGCCTACTATACAAGCTATTTTAAATCTTCGTTCTAGGATTTTTCACATTCACACCCTTGGCCAAGCAGTCAAAGGCCCTAAGACTCAAATTTCCCCCGGTTTCAGGTAACACAGTGAACGTGGTTCGAATCTTGACCGGGAACACTGTAACATATATTTTTCACTAATTCGGTGGTATTTTTTCTAAGCTATCATCCTCTTTTCAAACACTAATAGCACTTTAGTTCCTCGCACCAGTGATCACACAGTATCAGGCGTCAAGCTTAAAATAGACTGAATTACCGGTTGATGGAGAAGGTAGAGGTTGGAATCTCAGCCATGTGATTTAGAGGTGTCTTTATATTATCTCTAAACTCCAATGTGGGTACATTTCGTCTAGTTAAACTTCTCATCCTCGTCCATTAAATAATCTGTTAATGATCTCTGACCGTTCTTACTAAAAATACTTATGCGTTCTAATTAAAAAACTACCTTTCATCAGTTCCGTAAATCAAAAAACTAAACAAATCCATTCGTTTAATGGGAACACGGCTTAAACCTTAAGAATTCGTGATTTCATCAAAATTCGTGTGAACTACGAACCCTTGATGAAAAAAAAAAAATATTTGCAAAGTTTATTTTTATCTTAACTTTTACAACAGCTAAATATTAAGTGCAATACACCTGATATTTTGTTAAAGAGGGGTTAATTTCTACCTTGAGTCCGCGTGATGGTAATCACAAAAGGTAATGCTTTCTGAATCACGTTTTGACACAAAATAACATTTTAGCGAGTTTATTTTTAATCCGGGGCTAATTTTCACCAAATAAATAGGATAAGAGTTAAAATTTAATGATTTGGACATAGAGAAACATATAACTTATTTCTATTTTTATAGGAAAGTCCCTCCCTATCTGACACCTAAAAAAGCTACTACTTTCACGTATTGGTACGTTAGGAAATCACCTGCAGATTAAACTTTGCTAGATATTAACAGTACGGTACCTATAAATTGGCGCAATTATATAGTAAATATATGTATATTCAAAAAGCCCCTTTATAGGAAAATTGGACTGTTGGGATGATTTTCCGTTTATTCTTTATACGACTACTTATTTTTACTTTTTAATACTTTAGAAATACGTTTAATGAATTAGTAGAGGTTAATCTAAGTTAAGATTTTAGATAATATTTCTATACATTTTACAATTAGTTTGAAGTTATTTTGCAACCAAACGCAACTTTAGTTTAGTAAAACATTTCTAAATTTAGTCGTTAATTAGTGAAATAAATGGCACAGAACCCGCACGAACTTTCTCGCTCTATTTTTTTAGAAATGGAGATATATACTCAAAATTCGTAATATAATATACACTAGCAAACCTGAGAACCAATTGCGCTAGACATAAGTAAAATATTTTTTATTCATGGTTTTAAATTTCATAATTTTATTTTTGAAGAATTAACGTTTTCATTTGTATATTTGGATCAATACAAAATATTGATATTGGGTCCCCAAGGGTCAACACGTATTAAAATTTTGAATTCCGGTTAAAATTTTTCGTCATTTTACTAGGGGATATCTTTTGGTTATTGCATTGCTATTAAATTTCTCTTCTATAAATTTTGACCAGTTTAAATTGGTAATTATTGACTATTGAGTCTAAAATATAGAGATAGCCGATTATGAGAAAAAGGAATTTTTCTCTTTTCATCCTTTAGTAAACTGTTATTAATTTTAGGGTTAGACAGACGGCGTTGCAAAAACCACTTTTTAGGGTTCGGGGGGTTCATGGACGTTGACATCCATCAACATTTCAGGTTAGATTTTTTTTACGCTCACAATATTTTATCTTTAGTTTTCGAAAAGTTAAAATATATATATATTTGCGGATAGCTTGCAAGTTGTTGGTTTAAAAAAAATTGTTGTTAATAAAATATTTGTATTATAAATAGATTACCTATTTACAATGATAAGTAATTTCATATCTCAAATAGTTTCGGAGATATAATAAAAAGTGAGAATTTACGTATCAGACCAGAGCCCTTAAAGTCATTTTGCCGAAATATTGAGAGTAGACATTTTGTTTGTAATATTTATAAATGTTTAGAAATGAAATTTAATCAAAATCGTTAGAACCTATTTTGAGAAAATTGACTTTTCTCCTTTTTCTCTACAGTAAACTACACTTAATTTTAGGGTTAGATATCCAATTCCAAAAATCCCTCGGGGTAACCCTATGTAAACCCTAGATACCAAGTTTTATCCCGATCGTAAAATAGTTTAGACTCTAGTCGGAGGTAATACAGACGTACAGACGTACAGACCCACAGAAGGAAATTCAAAAACAACTTTTTTCGAATTCGGGGGGTCATGAAACGTCGAGATTCATCAAAATCTCGAGCTCGATTTTTTTTGACAATCACAATACTATCTCTCTACCTGTAAGATAGCGAGAAAAAGTAAAAATAGAGCTATCAAAATCACGTTATGTTGGATTAAGTTTTACAGTCCAAACTAATACATAATATAGTTTAAAATCAAATCAAACTTACTTAGGCCTATTCATGAAACCTCACTAATGTTTATACTCAGTCGGTTAATTTTGATTGATGTATAGTTTTATGAGTGAACACTTGAAATCACATTCACAAACAAAAAAAACCCTTAAACGATGTTTTAAATAACTTTGATCAAAATATATTTTTCATATCTTAAGTTGCGTCCAGACACTCAAGCCAAATCTCTGTTTCTAATTGTGGACAATTTTTCCCGAGAGCCGAAACTATACCTTCCTGCAAGCCGTACTTTGATTCACAATGTTAATTATAATTACTTAATTGAATGACACATGTAATCGACAATGAAGAATTAAAATTGGCTACCACGGCATATATTTATTTAGCAACATATAAAAAGACACAACAGACGATGATGGCAAAATTAATTGTAACAGGCGAGCGGAATACAGGGGAAATAGTTTGCTTCACGAACTTAAATTTCAAGAAATTAGTGGACAGTATAAAAACTCCACTCTAGTGTCGCCAAGTGATTTTGAACATAGAATTAATTTGATTGGGCCATTGGCGTACTCAGTAGAAGGAAAATAGGGCTGTAGCTCTCATCCCCCATATCCTAAAATAAATTTACAAAAGTTTTAAAGCAAATAACCACTCCAAATAGCTTCTAGAGGCATCTAATTTTCCAAAATTTGCCAGATTAGGATCATACTAAATGACTTCTAGAGCATATAATTTTCAAAATATTTTCAGGCAAAGACCATTCAAAATAGCTTCTAGAATCATTAAATTTTTTTAAATCTTCCAAGGAAATACCCCACCGAATATTTTCTAAGTGAATCAATTTTTCTTGACTTGCTTCGGTGGCCACATTGTCTCCAATTACACAAGTTAAAAGTCCCCCAAAAGCTAAAAATTGGAAAAAGTACTAGAAAAATAGCTTTGATATATTGTATTTAAACTTAGGTCACTTAAAATATTGCAATTGCTTTTCTTAAATACCCCCAAAAATTGAAAAAGTTTCTAGAGGCATTTAATTCATAATTTGTCTTCGCCTCCAGTGGCTATGAAGCTGTTCCACCTAAGTCCCCACCCTCCCCCTCCTCCGATGAAGCTGTATCGCCTAAACCCAAACCCTCCCCCCTCCTCTGAAATTTAATCCTGCACACAGCCTTAATTATTTGTTCCCCATACCCTAAGTTTTTTTGGTGGGTGGGCCACTGATTGGGTCCAAAGTGAAAAAATATACCCCTCCTCTAATCTGTTGACCATGATTTGATAAAAAATAAATGGTTTTCTACTTTTTCTTCACTCAAATGCGAGAACGAAACCTTTACCATCTATCATCCATAGTTCAATGTTTAAAAAAATCTCCATCGCGTTAGCCCAAAATCGAACAATACCAACAGAGAGACCACTGCTAGTTGGCGATGATAATGCCAACATTTGCGGTTGGCACAACGAACCTGCCGCCGTTAATCTCAGTTTTCTAAATGGGAGCCGCTACTTTTCCATTCAGTGGCTCCTCATTTGTCCTCACGAGGCTGAGTTGATCCCGTTCTAGACTCACCGATTAACAGAGATATCTGAAAGCACTGGGGATCGAACCTGGACTTTTGGATCTGTAGCCAGGGAACTCTGGCCACTAGACCAAAGTAGGGCCAACCTTACCTACATTAATATGATTAAATGCTTGAATGGCCGTGCGGGTAGTAATACGTGGTGCAAAAAACAAACACACAAACAAAAAATACTCCTTCAGAAGTGGTTAAAATGGCAAAACTATTTAACGTTATAGAACGGGAGAGGGCTACATTTTAGTTAAACTGATTTAAGTGTTTACTAACCGATCAAATGAAAGATAAAATACAAAACATTTAAGACAACTCTCGTAGAAATAAGTTTAGATTACTCTCCAGGCATCTCTCGAAACAATCAAGACGTGTTAACAACGCGTCTAACCGTACCGGTTATAATTATATGGGGTGTTTTAGTATCTTTCGCTCTCACCAATTCGCAGTTGGTATCCCAAGTTTCACCAGACCCGTAACATGACCAAAAGTATTTCCGCACGTGTTCCCAAGTACTTTTGATTGCTTACCCTTCCTCCCTCTCCATATGTGAGAGTATGGGGGTGTGCTTGCGCACACACGCGTACGTATATAGGAGCGCCACCCACGCCAAGCCACGCGGGGTCGGACCTGGTCATAAAGGCTGACATTAATGGAGTGGTTACGGCCCGTTAATAACTACCGGCCTGCCTGCGACCAAAACCCTCTCCTCTCACCCTTCCCTTAACCCACCCACCCTACCCAACACTTTCCTAGTCCCTTTTCTGTGTCGCAAGAGTTCTCTCGTCCGCTTTGCACCCACCACCCACATTATGTTTTGTGCTCGAAAGACAAAAAAAAAAGAAGAGATTTCAGGTCCCTTTTGTATGGTCAGTCGTGTTACTGTTTGTATTTTGGACTCAGTCTTATTTGGAGTACTTAAAATTTAAACAGCTTTTTCGATGTAATGTTTAATTACTTAACTGGTCTAAGGCGCTACTCAGCAGTAGACAATAATGCTGATGACTGGAAGATCAAGGTTTGAGTCTCGGGCGGGTGAACTATTAGGGGTTTTTACAAAATGGTTTTCCTTTCTCCCTCCACGCAAATCAAGGTATACTTCCTATAAATATAGCCTTCCTAATTCCTAAAACCATGAATGAGCGTAATAAACACCTAACGTTCAGGTATAAGTAGGTGTCATCTTGTGTTTGGTATCGAGCCGCCCTTAAGGCGTACTAGGTCTAATAACTATTAAACTGGCCTAAGCTTACCAACGTAGAAATGTACTAATCAACTTTAAATTGTTATTTTTCTAATTTAAATGAATCTTTTTAATGTTTTTTTCATCAGTCCAATAAATCATAGTACCATATTATTTCTTAATCGCTATTTTTCGGAAAATTTTAGTGGAGTAGAATTTGTCTTCGCATAAACTGAACCAAACATTTAAAAAAGAGGGTCAAAATATAAGCATTGTGTATTGAGATATTTATCCCGTAATTTAACTATGCTTAGCCTCTTTCTTTTCGAAAAGAGAAAAAACTCAGCAAATTTAAGAATTTAAAAAAAATATCTATTGCTGTGCTGAATTGCCAGTACTTGCAGCGTGTTGAAATTAACTTCCATGTCTACGACCCCACTCCATTGTTTTTAGCCCGCTAAGTCTATCCGGAGTCCCCAAAGCAATACAACATGCAGCATTGTCTTTACTTTACTTTTATATTATCTCTTCGTTGCTTATTGTTCTTCTTTAGCTCGTCTTTTTTCCTGCATCATCTTCTCCCCCTTTTAGATTCTACTCCTACACATACATCAAAAACAGTAAACTCATTTGAACTAACATATTAATATTTTCTTTAAATCAACCCTCCATTTATTTTTAATGTCCTGCACATAATTATCTAAAGTGTAGTAATGATTGTTAAATTTAAACATAAATCAATTATTAGTCTCGAAAATTTTCGAATATTCAACATGAATTATTCAAGTAGATTTTATTTAAATGACTTGACTATATAATATTACGTCAAGTAAATATAATCACAATCAAAACAATGCTTAAGAACATTATAACTTTATTTTATAATTTATTATTAGACAGATTATTAGTTTAGAAACTCTTATTGATACATTCAATTATAATTTTTTAATGAAATAAAAAATTTCTCGGGTTTATTTCATTCATAATCCAAGCAATATTTTTAATAACTAAAACAATTTAAATCAATGATTATTTAGTTGAAACGGAAAATTATCTTTTTAATGTGAATGTACCTTAGTTGATTTTATAGTGTAAACACTACAGTGCATGACTAGTCAAGGGAACAAGGGTGAAAATGTAATAAGTCGATTCAAGTGTAGCTTTCATTTGATTAATTAAAGTGCATGAATGTAATTTTATTTAGTGCCAAAAAGTAAATATATTTTCACATACCTATGAATTCTCGTACGCAAATGCTTGTAGGTCATTTACGCTGATAGTGTATCATTTTCACCTTGTATCTTTTTTTTGGGGGGGGGGGGGGGGGGGGGGGAAAGCATTGGCTTCATTTTAAAAAATAATCAATTTTTAAACCTATTTATATGCATTTTATACTATTAAATGAATTAATTAGCCGATTTCGAACACAATAATAAAATAGAAAATAAGATAATTTTTATAGTATTAATGAGGTGCCTGATTAAAAGAATTATTCTGCTAGAATAAATAAAGTAAAATAAAATTTACCTTTATCATATTTAATAGAACTAAACTATTAAATTTAGTAGAATTAAATTATTATATATAATAGTTCAACTTTGTTTTAGAACATTAAAAATTGAATAAAATTACATATTACTAAAATACAGAAAAATGCTGAGTACAATAATTTTAAAGCTGTTTTCTTACGCTATTTAATTATTTTTTCTAGAAAGCAGATTCAAATTGAGAATTTACTAAACATTAAACTTAAAAAATCCTTACTTTAATACTTAGTTAGCAAATTTTAATTATTTTATAAATATGAAAAAAAAAAATTCAATATTAGATAAGACTTTGTAAAAAAACCTCATATTTACTTATCATATAGAATTTAACACAGCACCTGTAAGGAAGGATTTTAGTATGTTTTTCCTCTAGGCGCGTTGTAGTGGACCACGGTGCCCCATAATTCCCAGGTGCACTCGTGCAAACGTGTTTAGCCCCTGACACCACCACCACCAACACTGCCGTCTGCTCAACCCTTCCGTTGCCACCGGTACGATAGGGGTGAATGTAGGTACGTAGGTACTTACCGATCCGGACAAAACACTGCAAACTAGCTTCATCGTGAGGTAAACTACAACATAGATGTACAGTCCCATTTTAATAGGAATAGGTCTTTTAGAAAATTCAAAAAATAAATAAAATGTATCGCCAAAATTATAAACTTTCTACTATTTACCATCGATATTCCCTGGATATTGATAATATCTCTCAAAAGTAACAGGTAGCAGGTAGCAAGACCTGACTTATGAATCTTTGAAAGTGGATTTAAAATCAGTGCCACAACGCTTGAATTTAGAGAAAGTGTAAGCGTATTTGCGTTGAGGAAGAGTGGAAAACCAGGGGGAAAAAATATCCTTCATATAATCAACCGGGAGTCAAACTCCGGTCTCCCCGTGATCAGTAATCCAGTCTATTGAGAGAGTGGTGCCTTAGACCATTCGAACACCGCAGATATTTGATAATTTTCTCACATATCTTAATACTTAATGTGATTTTGGAAATAATCCCTTTTTCTTTTACGACACATCCTTCTGCTTAGGCTGTAAAACTTCAAATCACTACAATCGGGTAGGGCTTAGGGGAAGTGTACCCTCACTTGCATGGAGGTAGAGTGGAAAAGATCTAAAGAAAAACACTCTTCAGTAGCCTACACGCGGGCGAGATTTGAGCCCTGATCTCCCCGTGACCGTAAAACCAACCCTTGATAAGTCTTGCCACATAGTCCTCATGTCCACCGATGTGAGTTGAACTTGGTTAAAATCCTATATACACGTTCAAACTTATTTTATCATTTACTTATAAATAGTTTTAGCATTTTATATGATTGGCAATCTTATTTTAAATGTTTTTATAAATATGTCAAATGTATAACAGTAGTTGTAGTAGTTTACTTGTATAGTAAATAACAAACTACATCAGACGTTGTGAAAGATAAATCGGTTGAGATAAGCTCACTTTAGAAGCGTTTAAAAAGAACTGGCTTCTGAATTTAATTAATTTCTGAACACCTGGTTTCAATTATATTAATTTTGTTTGTTTATTCCGCATCAGTCACACATAATACAAACACAAACACATACTTAACACAGGCAAATTTTATAAACAATTAACTTGACTAACATTTTAATTATTACAGAACAAACTGTCCTTGTTAACTTGTTTTCAAACAAGTTAACAGTGTATATATAATTAATTCAACCAATAAGTTGATTAGTAATGGCTTACTAATTTACCTATTACTTTTCTTAAGTCATACCTTTCATATAGCCTTAAAATATTGTATACAAAGTTATTAAAACTGACAATTTGTCTTTGTTAACATTTTAAAGGTATTAGTAACTACAATCTAGTAAAACCGCTAATTTATCCCCTAGTCAATTTGCTTATCAGCAAATCCTATAACCTGCTATTGCTTAAAATATTTTAATCATTACAGATTATTATTCCCCTTGTTTATTTGTTAATTTATTAATTCCAAAACATTATTAGGCCTATTGTACAAAACTTAGTGATGACTTTTTTTAAATGTTGTATCTTTTTAATTGACTTCATAATTCATAATAAACTAGGTCTTTATTTAAATTAAATCATCTTGTGTATCATTTTTCTTATTTTTATCTTGATTTAATTGACCAAGAAGTTATAGCAATCAATTTAAGTAAATGTAACATCCGAGTACATTCCTTATATTATAACAAACACACAAATATTAAAGTATTCCATACCAAGGTATTATAAAGACATTTTGAATGGATTGTACACCCATCAAAGTCTTGCATGGAAGAGTGGCTTAAGTAATTCACGGGGCTTTATCTCTTGATCGCACGTAATCAAGCACGCCCATTTCACCTCTTGATATATATGACCTGTGTTACGACTTAGTCTACTCCCTAATCATAGCTGTGTCCAGTACAATCAAGTACAATGCTTGTAATCACACCGGGCGGCAATCAAACCGGACACCACATTAGACAGTCACAGGGCGGAGGTTATTATTCTATAATATATTCGTATAGGCCCCCCCCCCCTTCGTTTGCTGTTTAATATATATTTATTTAAATAAATAAAAAATTAGGGATGTAATTTCTTTCAATCAAGAATAAATAATTTCAAATAAGTAATAACTTTCTAAATATAACTTATATAAAGTAAAACTCAAATACAACTTAAATATGAGGGCTATATCACCCCGATGGTAACTTAAAGCTTAAATATATAATACAGCTATAACCTTATCATAATGGTGTGGTTTTTAATATTCGAATTAAAAAAATAACACTGTAGCTAAGACCATTGTAACCACTTAACCAAATCCTATAAAACACAACAGAATTGAAAAATAACTACTTACAAATGAAAACCCCATAAAACTCATCCCAATTTCACTGTTTTCAGGTGAAAAATATGGAAACACGCATTTCAATTAATTTTTTGTTTCGAGCTTAAGATTAGATCAAATTTCCCAGTTAGTTGATTATGATAGAGGTTCTCAACCTAACACAGTGCTTAGTGCTGTCATAGTTGTTTTTGAACCAGTTCTTGATTAGTGTTAAAACTTCCATTCGATAAATTGGTGGATCACATTAAATTACTTACCTTATTTAAACTGTTAGATGTTTAAATACGACAGTAGATTTAAAATACTGTTTGACAAAACAAAAGCCTTACTTGGTTTAGTGTTTCTCAGATTTCTAACTAAAAAAGATAATTATTGAAATCAATATTTGTTTGTTTAATTAGTCTTCACTAGAAAAATACCAAAATAAATTTTGAAAATAAGAACTAGGCCAAAATGTATTTATATATTTTCCAAACATGTCAAGAATTGAAAGAAACAGATGTTTAAATAGCAAACTCTATGGTAAACACACAGAAAAGTTGGGCGAGTATTCATTCAAAGATCTGCACAATTTCGTGAAACTAAGCCGATAATATATTTTTCTTGAAAATCTATTTAATATCGTGGATATCAGTTTAATTGCCAATTAGATTATTAAAATGTACGAAAATAATGTTGAAAAAAGGTAATCAGATATTTCGGAACTACAAAAAATATTACCCCTCAAGGTCTGCCATACGAATAAAAATTTCTGTAACCATACAACATTTCCCTTTAGGATTATCTTTGGGATAAAGAATGTATTGTATTTTAGATCAAATTATCTGTGAAAGTCAGCATTCTTCTGAGTGAAATTTTTTAAAACTAAATATAGATCTCACCTTTCAGATGCTAATCTAAAGGACTGTTCAAAAACTGGAGTGTCAAATTATGATTAAGGCAACATGCGTGTCAACATGTGTGGAGACCTATAAAGTTTCCTAAATACATGGCAACAATATTTGATAAACGCGTAAACATAGCTATTATGGTTTAAAAATTATGGATTGAAAAGCAGTTAATGCTTACCACATCTAGCCACGTCTTACGTGGACTAACCCTTCCTTTTGATAAATATGACATTGATTATATATTTTTTTAAATTATAATTTACTATTTTGGCCTCTTTTAAGTTATCTCTTCCCACATGTATTGCTTGTGACAGTAAATGATGATCACATATCCCTATCCACCCCATCCCCTCTCCTTTTTAAAAAACTATTTGAGATTTAAATGTATGCCTATGTGTGGAAACTTCTGAGATTACTGAGTTTGTATATAATTTAGTTGTTCACTTTACAACAAGTCTTGAGATTTCTTTCAAGAATATAGTGTTACATGAAATAACCCATTTCTATCCTGTGTCCTTGGGAACGATATGATGTATTTGTGTTAAAATAGTGGTTTGTGCGTCTCTAACGCTGTTAGGCAGGGAGGCATTCGAAATATTAGCCGCTATGCCTTATTAATTCATGTTCCTATTGATGGTTAGACATATTACAGCTTAGTGGGAAACAAAAAAAAAGCTAAAATCAAACATATTTTTTAGCATTTCATTGAATAATTCCTACCAGAAACATAATTAAGGTTTTCAATTATTTGCTAACAAGGTATTTATTTTTAACTGGAAACAATATTTCCACGAAACTAACACCCTTTTATTTTTCAAACAACATATTTTTCATTAATATTCACTAAATATATATTTTTTGCCACAAAGCTAAATCTAAAGCTAAAAGTATTGAAATCAAAATTTTAAAAATTGAATAATAAAATAAAGTGGGAGAAACTTTGAATACTGGGTGTTTCCTGACAACAGTTAGGACAGGCGAGCCCCAAATTGTGCCCTAGTAGTTGGGGTTCAAATACCGGGTTGGTGTACTATACTGAGCTGGACTTTCCCAAATGGTTTCCCACTCTTCACTACATAAATTATGATGGATATCTAAAAACAATCTTGATTATTTCAAAACTTGATATACCATTTAGAGTAAACTTTTAAATCACATAAAAATACTCAGGTACTGAATTTAATTAGAATTGGCACGTTTAAAAGTTATAAAGCTAAATTTATACCATCCGATTTCGATAAAAAGGTTGTTATTTATTCAAGTTAAACTCGTCAAAATTGACATATGCCAAAACTGGTGTCGGAATATATAAGAAGTGTGAACATTAAAGTAGTAATAGTAACTTTTAAAATTCTCAACAAATAACTGACCGGCAATATCTGTCCTCGCAATTGAATCTATGTGTCTGAGTATATTGAAATGAAGAAAGAGTTGGTCAGTAGGAAACAGAAGAAACGAATATGCTTGGAATAGAAAAGAACTATTTGGAATAAACACTTTAAGAAGAAAGACCTTCCTTGTTTCTCTTTGTGTTGTATAACTTATAGCCACGAAACATTCCCTCCCTCCTACTCTTAGCCAACCTACCGCGACCCTATCCATCCACTTCTTGGTATGAAGGGGGTGTCTTCTAACTGGGTGGTGCGGCGGGCAGTTTGGGCTGTCCCCTAGACAGAACCTCTTCTATGACAACACAAATAAATCTCCCCAACTGCATGACTACAACAAACAACTACAGGATGTTTCGTGTTTTGGTAACACCGAGAGATTGTACTGATCAAAGTTGGGGAGTGTGACGTCGAATGAGCGTCAATGGACGCACTTATATCCAAGATCGAGATAAATATCCAGGAAGTTTATTTAAACATTAGGGCCTTAATATTATGGATAATTTTAGAAGCTTCATCCTTTACTCATACTCAATTAGCTTTAACTCGAATTTGGTTTTCCACTCTCCCTCCACGCAAATGCGGGTTCACTTCCTCTAAATTCAACCCTCCCAATTCCTAATCCATTAGAGTAATTAGTACTTAAAGCGTATAACCCGAACGGGTAGTAAGACGCGGTGCTAAATATTTAACTCGAATTCGTATTGATAGGCCCGGGAACTTAAGGTCAAGATCGTCTGGTCTGGTTTTCCTCTCACGGGGAGGGGATGGTGGGTTTCTAATTCTGACGTGTATTATGGTTTTTTTTCTCTACTTTCTTCCACTTAGCCTAAACTCAAATTTAGGTACTGTTGCTCTCAATTCTACCGTTAGTATCCCAATGTAGATGAGTAAAGCCCAGAAGGGTAGTAAAACGCAACGTAGGCAAATTAAGCGCTTAGCGCCTTGAAATATCTTGTCTAAATAAACAAAATAAGTAGGAAAGGAGCCTTTAAAATAGCTGTATCAGCATCAGCAAGAAGCTAAATTATAAAATAACAACAATGCGGGGTAGATGGGGGCGGGGGAGAGCAAAAAAATAAATTTCAACTGCAAATGGTTAAAGCAAAATCTTGATCTCTTAGTCGGTCTAGACCAGTGGTTCTCTTTTTCTTTTTTTTCTTTTTGCATTGCACATTACTATTTATCCAGTTCTCGCGGTACACTGTAAGTGCAAGTTGGTGGCACAGCGTTAGATTCTGATATGATTATGCGCAGACTTCTCTCAGTTGAACTGAAAATGCGTGTTTTTTTTCCTTTATTCTACCACAAATTGAAATTTTGTTTTAGAAATTACAAGCTCCACTTCCTCATTAAATATTCAACTCTATGATTGTAATGTATTGAAATTCTTTGGAAATTAAATGTATCAAGGTTGTCGAACATTTTTGCCTCGTTTATTAAAAAAAAAATTCAATGAAACTAATTTATTTTTTATCAACAATAACTAACATAGCGTTAAGAATTTCGCAGCACTACTAGTGAATTTCGTGTCGCATCCTTTAAAACCACTTGTCTAGACTCCATAGAGTATTAAATACGTTAACAACCCTTCGAGTCAAAATAACTAACCTCCATTTCAGCTTAAGTACTCTATGTCGTTATACTAAATTAATTTTACCAACTATTGCGTTCAAGGTAGACCTAATGGGAAGAGACCGTTGGGAAGACTTAGGGCCGGATGCAATAACTCGACTAAGTAAATGCTGAGTGAGACACTAGCGTGAGTTTTCTTGCGTCATCATAGGTTAAAATGTGGCGCGATAGTGTGCTCGGGACCACACTATCGGTCCACTAACCATTTACTAACGTTCTTGAATACCACCCCTAGATGCAAATGGGAGGATAATATTACACCCTGTCTCTTTCAGGTCCATTCTAACGAGGCGGACTGGATATAGCTAGCTCTAGATAAGGATAGGGTGTAGTGAGGTGGACTGGAATAGCTAGCTCAAGTTAGGGGATAGGTGGCGTCTTTTTGTAAGTGTGGCAATAATCTTTGAGTTCCTAATGCCATAACGTAAATAACTACTGTTCCTTAAAGGATCCTAGCTAGGCGTGGGAATATTAAGATATATTTCGCTTTACTCACTTTCTTTATGTCCTACACTCCATATCACCGGTACAAACTATCCGCTTATTTATATTAATAGAATAGGGATAGGTAGGGTTAGGTTTAGATAGAAAAATATACATGCATTGACGTTGAGGAAAGGCAGAACACCATTCAGCGGGGGAAAATATCTTGGTAGATCTGGCTGGGATTAGAACCTTAATCTCGTTATGTGCAAAACATACCAGACAAGACCGACATTTTCCTCCAACGCATAAAATAGTGTACATCTATTTTTCTTATATGTAATTATTTTTTCTCTAAAATAATATAGGCCTACTTGATCTTTTCAGAAAATTAATTTCTCCTTAAAATAATTATGTTTTAGTTAGGTCTATCAAACTCTTGTATATTTCAATCGGTATCAGAAAATTAGAATAAAAACTTCTACAAAATCCTTGACCAAATCGTGGTTTATTCTACCCGCATCGGTGGTAGCATGATCAAACGCGTCACTCTCTTATTGGATCGGATAGCTGGTGTCAGGGACATAACTTCGAATCCTGGTCGGGATTACTGAGGGTGATTTTTCCCAGATATGTTCCCACACGCCTTCTACATAAATTCGCGTATATTTCCTTTAAAATTCCACTTTCCTTTTTTCTAATCCATTAACGTGTATTTAACCCAAATACTGTGAATAATATTGGGTTAGTTTCAAATTGAAAGGTAGCTTTTCTTATAAATTTAATGCTCACAGTTTTGTTATCACTGCTTCCAACTATCACTTCATGTGATGTGCTTATATGATAATTACTCTTATGGGGTATGGATGAAGAAGGAACCATTTAGAGGTAATCTAGCCGCATTAGCATGGAAGAAGATTGGTTATCCCTTTAATATAAACCACCTTCAGTGGACCCGATTGGTATACAAACCCCGATCTACCTGTCATCGGGAATATAGGATAACACGAGAGTAACGCCTTAGACCATTCGGCCGTTAAAGCGGGTTGATGCTGCAAGTTAAAAGTGGTGTTTCGAACCTTTTATAATAAGCGCAAACACTTACAAACAGACTGTAGGTACAAAAAAAAACTAGGCATTAATTCATTTTGATTCCTGTTGGCCAGACATGAGGCATGGCGACAGTAACCAAGCAACGCCTTTAAGGCGCAAGAACAAAGTGCTTGAATTAGAATAAATGAACATCGTTAAGAAATGAAATAAGACGAAAAAAACTTATTTTAACATGTTCACACATTTTAAGAGTGAGATGATCGTGACTGTAAATAGCTTGAAAAATAAAATGTGACCATATTAATTAAATTCATTAATGATTTAAATGCTACACCATATGCTAAGGCTTGGTTACTATATCTTATGTATTAATATAAACTATATTAACCTGGTCGAGCTCGGTGGTATTAGGGTAAAGTTCTTGCGTTAAGACCCGATGTTCGTGGATTCAAACCCCGCTGAGGTCAACGAATTTTTCTTTAGCGAAAACAAATCCGTAGCACAACTTCCTTTTGGAGGGAAAGTAAAGCCGCCATTTCCAAGTCGATTGTGGCATGTAAATTAACCATGGAAGGAATGTAAAAATACCTTTCCCGGCAAAATTGGTAGGGCCCTTCGCTCTCGCTCAAAAAAAAATTTGTGTGTTACTATAATGAGTCAGTTCAGAAAATGTACTTTATATAACTCAAATAAATTTAAAAAAAAGAAGATATTAACCTGCTTCGTCAGTCGAATGGGTTAAGGTGACACTCTCGTGCTAGACTAAACTGCCGATGACAGGAATATAGGGGTTTGAATCCCGGTATGATGTTTTTATGGTGGTTTTTCCAAAATTGTTTTATACTCTCTCCACGCAAACGCGTGTGCACTTCTTCAAATTCCTTATCCCTAAATCATAAGCGTAATTAGCACATATGCGTACAACCTGATCAGGGAGGAAGAAGTGCTTATACATAAATATATATATATATATATATATATATATATATATATATATATATAATAAATTACTGTCTACATATTGTACGTAGTTAGCTTAGTAGTCACATTAATTGAATTATAATTAATTCTTAGTAGCAGACTAAGATCTGCTATGGGATTAGTACCACAAGAAACTTGTTCATTAATATATAAAGTCTCGTACAAAATGCGTTTTTATATAAAATGCTGTAGTATTTTTTTCACGTAATTAATTCTGATTTTTTTTTTACAGATAACAAAACATGCGGTGTGGTTCAGAATTCACACCAAGCTTACATCACGATTTTTATCGATATGCCTAGAACGCACGAAACATCTATGCACACACACACACACACACACACACACACACACACACACACACACACACACACACACACACCTTCATAAAACATGGCAGGTGTTTTGGAGACGACAAATTGCCCTCGCTCGTGGAATTATTATTATTATTTTATAAATGTAGTCAACCATGCGCTTACAAAAGATTTTATTCTACTCGCTTCAGTGGCTTGACGGTTTAAAGTAGTTATGTAGGGAACGCGAGAAAAGATCATTGTTTTTGGAAAACATTTGAATACAAAGTTAGAGATAATATGTGTGTGTCGTAAAAATAATACTGATACCGGCTTATTAACTAAATTAATTTTTTAACGGCTGAGTAATCTAAAATATGCTATTTTGGTCGTGTCTAGTTTTCCGGTTATCGTGTGGTCAGGTGTACAGAATAAATTTTATTTATGTTTACCAGCCAACATCCGTGCAAATGTGTGCACACTTCTTCTGAATTTAGCATTCCGAATCCTACCAAATTAGTAGACTATAAATTACACAAATAGCGTGGATGGATATAATAATAATATTTAGCACCGCGTCTTACTACCCGTTCGGGTTATACGCACTTACGCTAATGTGCAATGGTAGGTGATTGTGAGATGAAATGGAGGACCTACAGTTTAACGTGAATCCGAACCACGGTGAGGCTGGCATTCCTCAATTCACAAGTTGTGATTAATACACATCTTGTCAGAGGTGAAGGAAGGGTTTGGCAATCAGATAAATCTGTGCCGGACCGAGGAATTGAACCCGGACCTCAGCACTGAAGTCTGACACCTTACCCTAGACCACCAGGTCACCTTAAGGATGTATAGTAAGATTTGGAGCATGGGGAAGTAGTAGGTCAAGTACAACTAGCCCTAATTTATCAAATTTACATATTTCTCTATTAAAAAAATATATTTTATTAGATTTTCTAGAAATTTGCCATTATATTTCGTACTTATTCACTGTTCCTCTAAACATAGTTTCTCTTTTTTTTTTTTTCATGAGGTGTAGTAGGGTGAGATTTTTTTTTTCGGTACTGTGTGAAGAAGGGGGTGAAAAATAAGATTTAGTTTCCAAGTTGAATGGATATTCCTTGTTCTCCTCGCCCCTTAATTCACTGCCGACGACATGTTTTTGCCCTCATCCGCTCCCCCTCCCCCTCTTCTTCAGCAATCCCTTGCTCTAAATCCTTTGTCCATTTCTTACGCCACAATTTCTTTTTTTTTTTATCTCGCGTTGTATAAATATATAGAATTAATCTGGTTTCAAAATAATTGTGTGTTCGTTTTGGGATTTTGTTAAAAATTATTGTTAGGAAATGTAAAAGCTATTTTTATATTATGAGAGTGTGTGTGTGTATGTGTATGTGTATGCACCACGTGTCTTGCTACTTATGAGCAGAATACACTCTAATACTGCTTTTTTAGGACAGCGTCTTACTACCCGTTTGAGCTATACGCCTATGTACTAATTACGCTAATGGTTTAGGGAATTATGAAGTCTATATTTAGAAAAATATACCCACATTCGCTTGGAGGGAGAGTGGAAAACTATTTTTAAACACTATCAGTACACCTCGTCATTGGAAGTCCAGTCTACTTCGAGAGTAGCTCGTTAGACCGGATGCTTAAAGGCGGCACTCTAGTCAGATTAGCCGGCTGAAGATGGAGAGATCTAGGTTCGAATACCGATTGGTTCTACTGAGGTAGTTTTTCCTAAATCGTTACTCATATTCATACACGCAAATGCTGGTAGATTAATTCTAAAACTACCCTATTAGAGCAATTATCATATAATATGCGTAAAACCCGAACAGGTACTAATACTTGGTGATAAAATACCTGTTAATGAACTGAGAAGCATATAATTTAGATAAAAATGTACTCACATGTGTGTAGTGGGATATTTAGAATCAGGATATCAAAGACCATCTCAGTCTACCCGGGGGTAGTTTTTCACACATAATTAAAAATAAATTCCATCCTTTCTTCACAATAATTACTCCTAATTTAACCTCACAATACTCATCCTTTAAAATAAGTCGTGATTATATTTAGTATTGAAAGTACTTTTAAGATTAATTATAGTAATAAAAATAATAATTTAAGTTGGCTATGATGTTAATCATTTAATCAGCATTGATGGCTACGTGGACTGAATGTCTGTCTCATCTAGTTTGTTTTTGGTGGCACGGTTGTCGGTTTTCAAATTCCATGGGAGTTTAATGAGGAATTCTAAACCAAATGGTTTAACACTCGCAATTCGAGTTCTCTATAAGTGAAATAGCAGGAACTAATAGTATAAAAATGTATTCATCTCTTGTAACTTCTATATTTCAAAAGATAGTATGATTGTCTATATGTATCATCGTTAGGTAATCAATCTTCTGATTGGCTTGCTGCAGATTTCCACTTTTGCCTATCTGGGCAAAATTTGCTATACTACTCTTCTGGTAACATCGTTCTAAATCGATTCATGTAGTCAAGTCTTGGTCACCTTCTTGAATTTATCCCTTCCACATATTCTATAATTATCTTCGCCAAATTAAAATGTCTCAGTTAGGAACCTGCGGTCATTTCAGTCAGAATCAAATAATAAAATCTAAGATTAAAAAAATTACAGGAATATAAGGGTGATTAAAAGATAATGCCTACGGTGAATTTATAAGGAAGAAAAATATCAATTAACAGTATAATGTAGAAAAACATTATTAAAGATCAAATTGATAACCCCTCCCACATATACCAAGTAAACTTTGCCACTTCCCTAAAAAGGACCCCCTTTCAACAAGGGAGCATGTTTCTTGGTGATAAAAAAATGTGGAAAGGGGTGCCAGCAAGGCGAGAATCCTTTCATCTGCCTCCAAACAGTTTTATTTATTTCAAACTATAATTTTGGAAATAGATATAATTTTTACAGGTGCCTGTATAGAAAACAAAGTAGCCTGGATGAATTATTTAAAGAGTTATGATGTAAAATTATTTTTACATTGCTTTATCCCCTCTTTTGCCTATGCTTTATCAGACGGACTGGAATAGTTTGGGTTTGGGGTTTGTTGTGGGTCTATGGTGGTTAGGGGGCGGAGGGCGAGGAGGGATTTTTGTAGAGGGTGGACCCCATGAATCACGCGTCTCATTTCTGTACGTTATCTTGAGCTTGCTTTGCTTTGCGGCGTGGCATGCCAAGAACAAGAGAAACAGAGAGAGATTAGGGAAAAGGGGGATGTTGGTTGTTGGGTTTGGGGTGTGAGGGGATGGAAACTAGAAAGAGAAAATAACATTTACCCCTGCGTTGTGGGGTCCCGGTCGCGTCACGATACCAAACTCACGCAATTCATCACCGGCCTGTGGTACCAAGCGGCTTGGCCAAGAAGTCTACGCGGCTCTGTGATTGGCCCGCAGCGATGCCTAGGAACTGTTTTTTTATATGCGTTTGAAAAAAAAAATAACATGAAATTCACGCAAACGAATTCTTTGGTGCAAGTATATAATATAATCACACAACACTCAATAAAAATAAATATTTAGTACTATATAACACGCTATTTTTTGGATCCATATATAGCAAAGTCCTTCAAACAATATCTAAAAATATACACCTGGAGGTTAAGTGGACTAGATATCAAGCTCTTCTAAACTGATTTGCAGGTTTGTTGGGTAGGTTGGGTTCAAATCACAGCTGGATGTATGGGTTGGCTTACACTAAATGGCCTTCCACTCTCTAACCATGCAAATACGTTTACATTGTCGATAAATTCGACCTTCATCACGCCTACTTCAATTGCCAAGTTAAGTGCATGAAAACTTAGACACTTTAAACAAGTAGTAATCATCACGCTAAAAAAAACTATAGCATAATTATAAGGTTTGAAAGTAGCCAATGTGATTTAATAGAATAACATGATAGCTACAGACGAGAAAACGGGGAAAGCTTGGTAGATCAGGGAATCTTTTGATGTCAGGGAAAAAAAGAGGAAATGTCAGGGAATTCAATAAAAATTAAGTAAAAGTCAACAAATTCAGAATTTAACTATAAATAAAATGCATTCGATTTAAATTTTATTTTAAGTATCATTAATGAACAAGTCTTTTCATTAAAAAAATCAATTTTATTATTTTTATTTGAGGTATTTAAAGTGCACTTTCTTAACCGACTGATTATATCAGCTCACGAGAATTTCTATGAGCGAGAGTGAAAGGGCCTGCCAATTTTGCCTGAAAAGGTATTTTTTACATACCTTCCAGAACTCTTTTACATTCCACAATCGACATTGGACCGACCGGTTTTTACTTCCCCTCCATAGGAAGTTGTGCTACGGATTTTTATCGCTAAATAAAAATCCGTCGACCCCCAACTAATCCATTAAAACAAAAATATGATACAGCCTATTTATTTGTTCACTATTTAAGTAATTTAACAGTATGAGTCACGCAGTGAGAAAACCTGCGATTGTTAGTTTTCTCTTGTTCCTAAAAGCAGTCTTGTGAGGATTATGAAAGTTGCTAACAGAACTATTGTTGTGGATTATTGCGCAGGTGAGTAGAAGCTTGGAGGCTGTATATTGTTGCAAGAAGCAGGTCTAAAACTCTTTGGAGTTCGTAATCTTGACTAAGAAGTTATTTTACTCTAGCCTGTACACTCGTTTATCCTAGTGAAACGTTTTAGTTTTCAAACATCACTTAAGCAAAAGGCCTTAACCGCTGTGACTTAAGTTTCTACGTGATAATCAGTAATGTTACACGATAAAGACCTACACAAACAAATGTTTGAAAACTATGGGTAGGTTTGTATTTTCGTAGCCAAATATCAACTACCTATTCAAATAAAATCTTACAGAGAAAAAAAATCCCTACGAACCTTACATGAATTACCGTGACTTTTTTTACTCCCCTTTAAAAATGTCTAAAACCTTTTTTAAACGAGAGAAAGTTAGTTTCAAATGACACCAAAAAAAATACAATGCCCAAAGTAAAGATTTAGAAAATAAAAAGGATAACTTTCTATTTGTAAAAAGTAGTTAGTAAAAAGTTATTTTAAAGGATGAGAGTTGATAAATAACTTCCTTTTGAATGATGGAAGGTTTTATCTTTTTCAGATTCTCCACCCCTCCCAAAAAGGTGTTGCTCTAAAGAACAAATAAATGTGTTATTTTATTTTAGTGGAATGGTATACTTGAAGGCCATTTAAAAAAGTGAAAGTTGCTATTGGCTGACTTAAAGAGTAAATATGTTAGCCTACTGGCCACATGGGCTGCATGAGATTTAGAGCTGTGGATTATATAACTAAGAAGTCTTAATAATGTGAAGTAGTTCTTTAAAATGCTTAATTGCAAATGAATTTTCAGTGAGTATGACAAAAACCTAAAAGGTTGTCCTAAATAAGACGTGTCTAATCGTAGATTTGGTTTTTTATATTCGTTATTGTTTCCAGATTTGGCCTGTGTTCGTTTTTTAGTCATGGCTTATAACCACGTGTAAAGAGTAATATATTGTCCAGAACATATTTCTTAGTATGTTGTTTCAGTATATTAATATTTAATTAGAAGCGTTTTTTTTCTATTACCCTCTGGAGTGGTCTAATCGTCTAAGTCTCATTCCACGGTTAGATTGACCCGAAAATGACCGGGAAATAAGGGTTCGAACCCTGTGCGGTTGGACTAAGGATGTTTTTTCTTTAAATGATTTTCCATTATCCTTCCACGCAAATGCGTGTAGATTACCTCTAAAATACTTCCACCCTCATCTCTATCTCTTTAAGTAATTATCACATAACTAGGTGTATAGCCTAAGACGCAGCGATAAAAAATAGTTTTGAAATTGCATTGATTAATTTAATTTTATCCGCTTCGGTGTCCGCGGAGTCTAACGCGTTACTCTCGAGTTAGAATAGACTCTGCCTCCTCGCAAATACGGGTGCACTGCATCTAAATTAAACCTTCCTATTTCCTCACACATTATTGTAAATATTCACCCTCCTCGGAGGCGTAGTTAACTAACGCGCTAGTCGTGTTGAGCTCGGCTGCCGAGGACTGGGAGACGAGGTTCGAATCTCGGTCGGGTGAACTGGGACGTATAACCTGAACGGGTAGTAAGACGCAGTGCTAAATAAATAAATAAATAAAATACTGTAATTATTGTAATTGCGTATAGACCGAACGGGTAGTAAGACGTGGTGCTAAAAAAATTAATATTATTTTTACTACGATGTCTTCGCTGATGTTAAATTAATTCAAATTCCTAAAATCAATAACGTTTTATAAAAACTACAATATCTCGTCTATATACATTCAGTTTACATTTGAGTGCGATACACTAGTTAGGTGTTAACAAAGGGTGGATTGTTTTACCCTAATTTTATTGTGTCTACACTTCTTCACCCCCTCTTCTTCCCTAGGTGACCCTTACCCCACCTTCTGCCCCTCTAGAAATCAGGGTTTGTATCAATGCGCGCGTCTGACCTGAGGGCGCGAGATGGTCTGCCACTACCAACTTGTCAAACTAAACCCCTTGTGAGAGTGTTTGCTACATTGGTTAAAAGGGGCTAGTTGGGGGGTGTTTTGAGGTCAGAGGGAGGCACACGATTTACACTGCTCCTCCATCCTACTGACATGGTCATAACTCTCCTCCAACCAAGGGTAGTCTCTGCTACTTCTATGGTAGGGGAGGGGGATAGCCAGTTTGTGATGATTTTGATACCACCCCCACATTTCTATTTCTTTAAAAAAAAATGCTGAAAAATTAGAGACGTCATTGTTATTTACTAACGGGGATTTAAAAAATCTATATAAAGTGTTTAGTACCATTTTGTCTTATTTGAAAGTTTTTTTCCCTATAACAGCAATGATATAGGCTTAAAAGTTTAGTTAGAATGGAGGATAAAGATCGTTTAAACATTGGCGTTGAAGGGATGAAAAAGCCTACGTGATGTAGAAAACCATCCCTGATGCTCCTAGTCATGATTGAACCTTGACCTTTCCATAATACTTAATTCTGTGTACGGCAAAACTGATGTCTTATACCATGGGACCATCAATTCAAGGGGATTTAGTTTTAGTGACATTGTTTTTTTTTTGTTTTATTCTTATACAAATACTTTACCATATTTTTCTTAAGTCTAATTAAAATTATTTAGATATTTGTATTAAATATTATTTTAAAAACCCTTAAAATTGGTGTGGATGGTAACTCGAGTTAAGGCCCATATTTTATATAATTATTGTAACAAATCACTATTTTGGACAAAATAAATTAACTATTGCTCCGGTAGATACGTTTAGTAATTTGCTACAAATAGTAATCTTACTGTCGTGAGTATCGCGGAGTCTGACATGGATTTTTTGTGAATTCTGACCTGAATTTTTCTCTTCATTTAAAACGTCCGGTTAAAATTCAACTCGTGTCAAATATTCAAGAACTGTTGATAGATTACTATGTGTAGAAAATTAAACTAAACGTATCTAATGAAGTACTATTTTATTTTTACTTGTGCCAAAAAAAATTATTTTGTTATAAAAATGGGTAAAATATGGACCTTACAGTGACAAGAAAAAAGTTTGTGTGTTATTAGGAAGATTTAACGGGCACTTTCCAAAGTCCAAACCAACTGATTATGAGCATATTAGTTACAAATAAGTTAGGGCATCTTTTAGTTAATTTGTCAAATGACAATTAACTAAATTTTCTGGGTGTACCAGCAATAGAACGCGCTACCCTTATCTCGATAAACAATGCTCTGCCAATAGAGATGATGTTTATGGATTACAATTTAGTGTGTTATCATTTAAAAACACAGGAACTTATAAACAACTAAAAGAACCTTCTATAATTATGGTTTTTACTTATTTAAACGCAAGTGAGAATAAAAGGGCCTAAAGCTGAGGTTGAACTCAGCCTGAAAGCCAAATATTTTGTTACCTGACAGTTTTCACACCAAACTAAGGTTTACTCTCATCTGGGTCTAAGCCGAAGTCTTCTCCTCGTTTGTTTGGAATTTTAATTATCAATGCTCTTAAGAGCCCGTTCCACTTCCTAGATATTTCCTAACTTAGGTAATAAAACCCAAACCATGTGTCTCATTGGGGTTTAATTTTCTGTATTCTACTTTAAAAACGGAGGAATTAAAACCATAAACGTTTTACCATAATTTATAAAATACAATAGAATTGAAAAAGAATTATTTTTAATGAAAAATCTACTAAACTGATAACTTTCCGATTTTGTGGATGTCAAGTGAAAAAAAAGGCTAAAAAAACACACACTTTGATAAGTTTTCTAGTTCGGGCATACGCTTGTACCTAATTTTTCCGGCTGTTCGGCCGCTAGATAGGATCATAACCACGTCTCAAGATAATTTATTCCTCAATACAGGTGAGTTCTCTTGTTAAGTGTGTGGTGACTGTACATCATCCCCTCGACGCTAAACAAGCTAGGGGACAAATTTGTGTTCCAGTGCGCTATGGCGTTATTCTCTTGTCAACAGCGTTAACACCGTCTGGGTTTATATATGTATGTGTGTGTGTGGTGTGTGTGTGTGAGGGAGCTTCAGGGAATATAATACATGTCGGTCCGACAGGATAAACCTTGTCCAGCCAATTTGTCCGGGTAAATCCCTGAGGATCTGGTATCGAGGCCCTGACATCAGTTCCAGGGGAGATCCGTAATGCAGTGGAGGCTCTGGACAATACCTTACTCCCTTAATCGACCTCCACCCCCTTCCCATTTTATCCCCTACCACCCCATGGCAAGAGTTGCCGATAGATCTATGCCATCGTAAAATGTATGCATTTAATTTTTTCCTACGTTTATCATGTCCCTGCTTAAATGAAATAATTTCATATTTTTTATATTTTATCATTCTTGTAATGGTTAGAAAAACTTCTGTAAATAATTTATGGTATTATTATACAAGTTAAAATTAGGAAATCATACACCCGGGAAATATATATTACTACTAGGTCAGTAGATTAACAACTCGCCCGTTGTCAAGACATGTAAAACCGAGGGTAAAAAAATGTATCACCGGTTGTTCTTTATTGTTGTTACCCTACACAACCAGAATAAATTTAGTGTGCTCAAAAACAAAGTAATAAGAAATATATGTGGCTCAAAATGTAATGGAGATAATTGAGGGAGAAGGAGATTATATAATGTTGAGTTGCATACCTTGTACTCGTCACCAAACATTGTTAGGGTAAGCAAATCTCACAGGCTATGGTGAGCAGAGCGTGCAGCGAAAAAGGAAAAAAAAAACTTAGAAACGTGTTAAAGGTGTACACTGGCAAACATAATGAGAAGAGACCAGTGGGAAGACCTAAAAAACTAGATATGAGGTTAATAAAAGTTCTCACATTTGTCATAAAAAATATACTCATTCACACCTTTCAAGGCTAAAGTAGATATTTTATCGAGGGTCCTTAATGAACCAATAGGTTACATTAGCAAACGACTTTATAAATAAATCGTATCTAGCCCGGGGTACGCTAAAACATCTTAAGGGCTACGTAAATTTAAAAAATATATCCATACACACATCAATTATCGCATATTATTTAACACATTGTTTTGGATGTAATTGATTTTATATGTACATATTATAGAATATGTGAAGCTTGCATTGTGCACCAACAACTTGAGGGGTAGAGAATTTAAGGAAATTATATCAGGGGTTACGTGAGCAACAAAGGTCCAACACTACGGTTCTAATAATAATCTAATACAAAACTCGGCAGTCTAGCCGTCAGCTAATTGATAAGAAAGGATAAACCCTAAATTTCACCAATTCACTTAATTTTTCCAAACTGTATGATCCCTTTTTGAGGGATTGACCTACTGCACGTAGAGAGTTAGTACTCTTCAAATATATTGTTACTTAATGCATTCACTTCTACTCTTTTCAAGGAGGATCAAGCAAACCCATTCGGGGTCGATGGAATTTTCTTGAGCGATTAATCCGGAACACAACTTCCTTCGGAGAGGAATTAAAGCCGTTGGTACCATGTTGATTTGGCATGTAAAAGAACTCTGGAAGACATGTGAAAATACCTTTACCAGCAAAATTGGTAGACCCTTTCACTCTCGCTCATAGAAATTCTCGTATGCTGATAAAAATCAGCCAGTTCAGAAAATGCACGTTAAATACCTTAAATATATAAAATTGAAAACAAAGAGGATAAATGGTTTGTTTGAACATAATATACTATCCTAGATTTCTATTCTTGTATCTCTTAAGGTAGTATTTATTTTTTGCTAGCAAAAAAGTTTTCGTACAAACCTTTTAATACAATATTATATATTACATAAATATTGTCAGGATTCCATGTAACTTTATCAAATTTCCTGGGCGGTGTTGTGGAAATTACAGACGTAGTCCACCCCTTTCCCTTCCTTTTCGCTGCTATTCCTCCAATAATAATATAGAATGTCGACATGACGAAAACGTTATCTGCACTGTCACGCCACAGTTTTCCATACGATAAAACAACACACATTTCTCCCAAATTAATCCACCATTATGAGCGGTGTTGGGGGTAAACAAAATATTCTACAGCAAATATCAGTTAAAACACAAAGTTTTGTCATAAAATATCACTTTATATCCTATCCCTCCCACTTTCGGTTCTACGTCACTTCACTCTTGTTTCCGTTGAACGTCCTTTTTTCTACTCCCCTAACCCATCTCTTTTCAAAAAACCACATACATACCCGCTCTACTCTCAGTTATATAACTGAACCATGCATATTTAGTATTATAATAAATGCTTCGTATCCCTGTGTTTGAGTATTGTAAGACCGCGTGTGTGTGTGTCGGCCTATATATGTGTTGTGTTACGTATTCAAACACATTAACAGATGTTAAATGTTGATTGCATTACGAACTAGTGTATGATGGGGCAAGGGTGGATGGGTTACAGGGGTGGGTGCGGGTGTGAATGTATATTTGGAGATAGTCAACGGCCTATCCCGTGCATTTCGACGCCTGTCTAAGCCCCATTTATTATGCAAACTACGTGTGGGTGTTGGAATCAAATCGTCATGGTTTGTTGTGTCAGATGAGCATTTGTTAAATGTTTAGCGAATGCTTGTGGTTGGTTGGTTGTGGTTGGTTGGTTGGTTGGTACTCTTAAGGTCAAAAACTACACCAAGTATCTAGTTAGTTTTTCGAAGATAGGCCTCATACTATCGTACTAGTAGAACAGGTCTGAAGTTTAGTACTGATTTTAGGAGTGTAAAATCTACCACGAGATTTTCAAGTATTTTAACAATTATTTAGGATATTTTTGGTTGTTGACGATTAAAATTTTTAGATTATGATTAAATATACTTTTTTTTTAGCATCGGTCTTTCTACACGTTCGAGCTATACGCTTAGGCTATATACTAATTACGCTAATGGTATTAGGGATTGGAAGGTTATATTTAAAGGAAGTATACCCACATTTGCGTAGAGGGAGAGGGGAAAACTATTTTGGGAAAACCACCCGCCGTATACTTGACTAGTTTCGAACTTTGATCTCCCAATCATAGGCAAGTCTAGTCTAATTCAAAAGTGACCTCTTAGACCATGCAGTCACCCAAGCGTCTTTGGTGGCCTTGGGGTAAAGTGCTTGCCTCATCATTCAAAGTTTGTGGGTTCAAAACCAGTATTTTTCTTGAGCGATAAAAATCATTAGCACAACTTCCTTCGGAGGTAAAGTAAATCCGTCGGTCCCATATTGATTGTGGCATGTAAATGGTAAAAGAACCCTGGAAGGTATGTGAAATACCTTTCCTGGCAAAAATTGGTAGGCTCTTTCGTGCTCACTCAAATAAATTCTCCTGTTACACACACTGGCAGACACGTGGTCAAAAGTGCTAATCTTTTGTTAGACTAGGCTGCTGAAGACAAGGATATTGGGGCTCGATCTCGGTCGGGTGCATTGAGGGGGGGGGGGGTTTCCAATATAATTTTCCATCCTCCTTACACGCAAATAAAGATGCACTTCCTTTAAATTAAGCCTTCCTAATTCCTAACCCTTTAGTGTAATTGGTACATAGGCGTGTAATCTGAACAGGTAGTAAGACGCGGTACTGCAAAAAAAACTCCTGTGCCGATACAATCAGTCGGTTCAGAAGGTGCACGTTAAATACCTCAAATAAATATATCCTGTATGATTATTTCTTAGTTAGTATTTTAGTATAGATTTTTTAGCCGGTAAAACATTTCACCTTTCATGCTCTTGATATGTTAAGGTGGGATGGAAGGGGAGGTGAGAAAAAGCCGGTGTTTTTTTTCAGTTTTTATGGCAAAACATTTTATTGGCCAAGATAAATAAAATATTACTTCAGTACAAACATAAAATTTAATTTTCTTCAAAATATTGGCCTCAACATTTCTTGAATATCTGTCAAGGTGTTCTGGAATTTGGTGGGAACTTCGCTTATAAAGTTTGTTAGATAATGCCACAATGATCATGACAGATATTCAGGAACCGTTGATATCAACATGAGTGAAGAAAATTAAACTCTATGTTTGTACTGAAGTTATATTTTATTTATATTGGCCAACAAAAAAAAAGTTTCGCTATAAAAACTTGAAAAAAAAAAATATTGGTTTTTTCCTCACGCCCCCCTCCTTCTCACCAGTTTAGTAGATTAGGATTGGTTTTTCACTCGTCTATCTATCTGGCATGAAGAATAAGTCAGAGCTAATATAAACCTACTGATAAGTAGGGAGTTTCTGTCTTAGTATATATAATCCTTTACACAGCTAGTCTACGATTGATTGCATTCAATAAATTACCTGCCAAACTGCCCTTTCGTTTAAAACAAAGCTTTGAATAAAAGTATAGTGGAATAAATTATACAAAATATAATTTGATACGGGAGTTTTTATATTTTTAACGTTAGGTACGGGGTGTCAGAAGTATTTGTTATATTTTTGACAAATATTCTGGTCTTTTGAATGAGAGACGGGCTTAAGGGGGGACGGGGAGGTTGCAGAATAAATCTACTCCTACCACTATCATTGTATGTACACACTGAGCCACAAGATAAAATTTACCTGCCTCGTTGCTTTATGCGAGGTGAGGTCAGAGTTCAGTCTTACCTTAGCTACTGAGCCGGCCCACGGGGAGCATCGCGCAACAAGCGTCCAAGTGTCACCTTGTGTTCGGGAAGAGTTATGGCGGACAAGGTCATATTAGGAGGAGGGTGTGATAGCTAAAGGTTCTGGAAGTGTTCTTTTTATTTGTTCTCTTTGAACAGGTTTATACGGTTGGTAAAAGGGGCGGTCTTCGAACGTCAAAGATACGGTTTCCCATCCTACAGAAAGTAATGTATGCTCTAATACATATGTAAGCTGCCCATTGATCTAAGTAATGTGTGTTGAGATAATGTCATCAATTTCTATTAAAAGGTGCTTTTTGTTATCAATAACAAATTATTTTCAGAGCTAGGTTTTGCTATGACTCACTTCAGTGACCGAATGGTCTAAGGCGTCCCTCTTCTGGTAGAATAAATTGCCTGCTGATTACGGGAATATCGAAATTTCGAATCACAGTAGGGTCTACAGAGGGATGTGTTTTTCCCACATAAAAAATCCACTCCTTCCAAGCAAATGCGGGAACATTACCTCTAAGTGAACACTTTCTCATCCCTACCCCATGAGAGTAATGATTTATCATATATCGATGGCTTAGCGCACAATTATTGTATGTCCACTTTTATTAGTTTTGAGATATAAGGACTTGAATGTTTGTGAACCTGTTATTGATAACCATGATGGCATGACAACAATGATTGGTTTACAGATTTACAGTTTGTTTGGACATACTATGTACACAAGCTAGAGATGCCTCTGATGATTCAGAAACACCACTACCTCAAAATCAGCAAAAAGTGGACATACAATGTTTGTGCACTAAGCCATCGATATGCTTATAACCTGAACAGGTAGTAAAAAGCAGTGATTAAATAGAAGTTTTACAATGCATATTCTAAATTCGCTAATAAATATTGGTTGATTTTAAATAATTTATAAAATAATATTATAACAATGAAATGACACTACACATAAAGTGGTTACTACTTATAATGCCATGTGGCTGTGAGAACCATAATTTAAATACTTTCTAATTACAAAACGTTGAAACAAACTTTAATATATTGACAGTTTAAATGCTTTTTTTACGAACGAGATAATCTATTTTATTTGTTAACTATTATTATCTCTTGGGAATTTATGTCTAAAATATATTAAACTGTGTGTTTTTGGTTTTCATTGGTCCAACATAATATTCCAATATTCAAATCGTATATATAAAATAAAAACCATAAATTTTAAGTCAAAAATATATGTTCTTTATTTTAATAACCTCTACTAATGGCCCTATATATTGTTCTATTTTTAATATAACACAGATAATAATTGTATCCTTAAGAATTTATATTGCCTTTTCAAAAATACGTGCAATATCTATCTACTTTGATAACCTTTTTCAAAAATAGTATTCGTTCAATATTGCCCTTTGATGACCATAATACATATATTTGCTTTTTTTTTATTATACCTACGTCCAATATTTGAATATTTTGATTACTTTAGTTAATATAATTTTATTATATTTTCTTCAAAAAATTAAACCAAATGGTGAAATATCCGTAAAGAAAATTTGGCACGACATATTCAAATATGTATGTATGTATGTATATTTGCATGTATATTATATTTAACAAAAGCACCATTTTCATGCGTGTTAAAACATAATAACCAAAGTCCTGGGAATTTCAGTGAACACAGGTTTGGTCATCCAACAATTCTCCATTTATTGACGCAACATCAAGGCAATATTTTACTCTACAACAAAAAACATTCTTTAAATGAGTATTCATGAGATAAAGATAGATTTATCTATGTTTTATGCGCGCATAATTTTTTTTAATCTTTTATGTTTGAAACTTTACATGGGCATTATTGATCAGTTTCACTTAGTTTGGACAAAGTTTTTTAACTATCGTCTTGAACAAATGACACAAGCCAATACCTTACAAATGCAGATGAAAGCGTTCTCAAGGCACGTTTACACTTACTGCTACATTCTTGGGATGAGAGGAAAAGTTAATACAATGCCTGATTCTGTGTTGGTATGTCGTATATAGCGTTTGAACTAATGTACACATTTCAATCAAATTTGGTTTAGCTTAAGGGTATTCCAACCTAAGTATCTGTACATTTTGTTAACTTGGCGTAAATTAAGTAAAAGTGTAATTCTTTTCGAAAATAAAATATTAATTTCAAGGTTGAAACTTAATTTATATTAGTTTAACTGAAATAAATATATTGATTTAGGGTTCGCTATTTTTGTAAGTGCAATTCGTGGGACTTAACATGATTTTCTATCTAGATTAACTAGTTTATTAAATTTTATATAACAAACATATTATAATTTCCATTTAAATGGTTTTCAGAAAGCTTAGGTACAAATTTCAAATTGTTTTCATGAAAATTGTTAATTTTTATATAAAAATGTTTGCTTAAACACATTAACACAATTTAGTTTTAGTTTTTTAGTATTTCCAAAGGCAACCGCTAGCATCCCCCATTAAAATGTTGATTTTTTTCCCCCTTTACAGATAAAAAGAAAGAATAGATGTGTAGAAAGAACTTTAAAAGGGCGGAAAAATCTTGTAATTCACCTACGTACTCTAGCAAATGGGCAAAGCTTTTAGAAAAAAAAAATCGATACGCTTAAAGAAATCACTTTTTTAAAGTCCACACCCTTTTACTTCACTTAGTTTACATGCAGTGTTTTATCGCATTTCAGGGGAGTTCAAGATGGGTTGAGATTTTTTTTTCTCTTTACCCTCCGTTCTTTATTTTATTCGCACACTTGTTTACATTTTTATTCATCCCTTAGATCTAGGCATCACTTTATTTTAATACCTTCCCGCGAGAGTTTTGTTTTTTAAATCAATTCCACCGTGCTCTAAATTATTCGTAATCATTCGCTGAGTTGTTAATTTAATTAGTAAAAAACATAATTAATTTAATAAGTATTTTTCTTTGTATGTATCTGGTAGAAGAAATCGTATCCTAGGTATAGTTAGTAGTTTTATAATTTATTTGTAGTTAATATTTTAAACCTAGTTTTTCTTATGAAAAATACATAAATATAAATACAAAAAAAATTTTTTGGAGCTAACATTGATAACACTTAACTTTGTTATTAGTGTTAATTTATAAGTATTTATAATATATGATCAAAAGTGACATGGATATGTGAAAGTAGATAATGTTTCTAGATTTCTGATATGTCCCCTTCGTAAGAAAATTGGAGGAAATAGTTTTATAAAATATTACAAAGTGGATTTATTTAGTAAAAATAATTTCTATATTATGTGTGTGTGTGTGTGTACTTTATGTGAATTTTATTTCTGAGAAGCAGAAGTTAAATCAGTAAAATCTTGATCCTCAATGTTAACAAATAAACAGCACGGTTCCTTGTTGTGTGGGGTCTCTTGTAAATTTTCCAATTAAAGTAGGCTCCTATTAGAAAACCCTTTTTCATTTAAAATGAATTGACACATTGCTTTAGCTTTTGTATATTTTAAGATACAATATATATTAGCGGAGCAATATAAACTATGGTATTTGAATTTAAATGTACGTACAATTAAATGATATTTTATTTTAGTATACAACGCCTTACTAACCGTTTGGCTTATACATTATTTATAATACGTCATGGTATTAGCTTGAACATTAATTTTTTTAATTAGATTAAAGTTTAAGTAGCTAAAATACCGCAGTTCATGTTGAACTAGATGCAATTATAATGGAACTTTCTACAGCTTATCTTCTAAAACACACTTGTTTGCAAAAGGGAACCTTTTAAGATAAAATTGTAACTAGTCATCAAGATTATGTTATTATTACTTTTTTATGGCTATAACCTTGGTTGTTGAATGGAATATGTATTTTCCTTTACAGGCTAAGGACTAATTCACTATATCAATTAAATTCAAACTTATAAATGGTACGATTTAGTTGAAAGTTGGGTAGATATTTTACATTGGGCTCTAACTTAAACTATGTACTTATGTAATGGATTTTAAAGTGAATAAAACTTACTTAGTTACTTGATCTATGGTGCAAGGAAACCGATATTTCATTGCCGCACTCACAAAAGCACGCCGCCCATACCTATTCTAACGAATAAAACTTAATTTTTTTTATTACAATCGGTCTCTACAATATTAATTTATTTTGTACTATATATATATTATATAATGTGAATAGTTTTTATGGCTGCACCCTACACTTGTTACCTGATATGATAGAAACAATTTAAGTTATTAGTTTATTATGTATATTATTCTCGCGCAGTTTACATACATAGCTTGAAATGTTTGGTGTGAATTATTGTGTGGGATAAAAGATGTCCAACACATCTTATGGAGTTTCTCCCAAAAAAGTTTCATTTTAAGCATCTAATTTTGTACAAAGTAAAGTGTACAATGTTGTTGTTACCAAGTGATTCATAACTAGTTTTCTTTGCTAGATTTTTGACTTTCTCCCCCACCCTCCTCCAGACAAAAGGGACCTTAAGATTTTCCTTTCCCTCCATTATCCCCCATCCCCCTACATGTCTCTCTATCTTAAGTAATCGTTTACGATTTGATAAACTATATTATTTTATTGTTTAACTGTTTTTAGACATAACGATTGGTAACAAGGCGAGTAATGAGATTTTAGAATACTTTAATTGCGGTAAAATTATGTGTAGCACGTCATAAGTAAATGAAATAAACTTTAAATGAAAATTTACAACTAATATATTTATTTTCTCACAAATTTTGTTTGGATTCTGTTTCACCATAAACATTGATAAATAAACCATACGTAAAATGGATTTTTATCCTCCCTATCCCTCCGTAAGAAAACGTAAATAAATACTAAACTCCCCACCCCTCAAAAACCCTTGTGTAATTTAAGGGCGGTCCTTAATTTATTGTTTTCTCAAGTATGTTAGATTGTTGGTGCCTGTATGGTTAATAGACACACCAATCAAATTTTAATATGTGTAATCTTTCTCATAAATTGTATAAAATTTTAGTGTTAAAACAAATAGACAAGCTAAAATTCCAACAACTAAACTGTCTAACTTAATCATTCATGTTGAACTATTGCTAAAACATAATAATAGTAATAACTAATAACTAGAGTCCAACACCCTAGGTTGGTTGTTAACGTGTCTGCCTATTGAAATAGGGGTCTCCGGTTCTATTCCTGGCATGGTCGAACACTTTATAATTGGTGAAATGTGGCTTTCCCTCTTTCAAAGTGGTGAATTAATTGCTGAGGGCTGGTCAGTTCTATATTTAATTCAGTTTATAAATTAATACTGTCATTGGGAGCATATTTTAAAAATATCCTTGCTAAATGATTTGCCACATTAAAAATTGATACATTTATTTTAGCACCAAGTTCTACTATTGTCCGGTTTATATGCATACGTACCAGTAATTCTAATGTGTTAGGGATGAGGCAGGTTCAATTTAGAGAAAGTGTACCCGAACTTTCGAAGATCAGACGAGAATTAGACCCAATATACCCGTCATCGGCAATTTAGTCTACTACGACAGTGACGTCTTGAACCATGTGGCCACTGAAACTAATAAAAGAAACCTCTTATTTATCTCAGGTCAACCTATTGTCAACCCATACATTCTAATCTAAAAAAATAAACCCATAATTTATTGATAACTCGCATGTTTTAACACAAGGGTAATTTAATAAGAAAGGACTTAATAAAAGAGTAGTTTGAATATAATTAAACTGCATTAGCATTAAACAAGGATAAGGATTTATAGGGATTAATCACATGTAAAACAAAATACCACCCCAAATGCACATACGTATCTTTAGAACTTGATGCCTAGTAGGTATCTTATGCCTACCAATCCAGGGTTTTCAAAAGTGATCATATACATTTCATTTTATATAGACCCTACCATAAATCCTGAAAATAGATAATTTTTGAATAAATCACAACTGCTTAGAAATATAAATAGCCCGTATGCCTAGTTTAAACCAGAGAATTAGCAAAAACACAATCACAACTCTATACACTAAAATATATTATTTTCGTATACATAGGCCATAGAGGATTCTTCCCGCAAACACTTTTTTTCCACTTGCCGGATTTTTTTTTTTTTTTTTTTAGCATTTGTTCATTTTCCTCTAAGTAGTTTTATTTTCTTCGCAAGTATTTTTCTCCCCCTTCTAAAAGAGATATATAAAATTGCCTCAATCCTCCCTGCGATCCCCACCCCTTGAAGAGCTTCACTTCAACCCTTGTTTTCATCCCCCTCCCTCACACACCCCTACACTCCCCCCTGACCTACCCCCTTCCCGTACCTTCCGAAGAAAACCTCTCTTTTTTAAAGCTCCTATGGGACTGGGCCTCGAACTCGCCTCACGCGGCAAAGTCATCTAAGTTGAACATTTGGTTCCCATCAATCTTTGAACTGCTTTCTCAGCGTTGCTTTTCCTTACATAAAAGAGAAAAATTGGTTAGAAATAACTTACACAGATGGATCGTTTGTAACTAGTGGTATTGTAAACAGTAGACCTCACTCCCTCCATTAAAAAAATACCAAGTACATCATATTAAGAACTATATCATGTTTTTATCCTTAGTTGTCTTCAAATTTCCCTTTGGATTCCAAGTTGAAATATATCCTGTAATGTAGCCTTGTACTAAAAGTTAATATTTTACCTTGGTGGTAAAGTTGGACGGAAAACAAATTAATACTACATTCAAAATACATTATTTTCATAGGTACTAACAATGGCTCACTTGGTTTAATACGTCAGTTTAGAAATGTGTGTCAATTTTTTTTAATTGTACCAGGTACTTAATCGATTGCTCAGAGTTTTAAATTCAAATCAATTGATATGAGCTAGTAAACGAAAAACATTTTGACTGGCCGTCATATTTAAATGGATAACCAGATTGAAGAACATAAAATTGTTCGCCCTAAGTTTAAAGAAAGTCCCTGCTAAATTGAGCTAGAATTGGTCAATGCATTTGGCACTTATCGTTAAACAAAATCTAGACAGATAGACAAAATGCAAAATGCTTTTGCTAAGCTAAAACAGTCATCACTTTGCTCAATCAGCAAAAAAGAAATCTTCATTTATACAGGGTGGAGTGGAAACAATTAGACGACCTATGTTGAGGAAAGTGATGGACAACGTTCTGAGGTTCGCCTGACGTCCAGTGAAGCTCACCTGAGTGATATTATCTTCAAAAAGTGAAAAAGTGTAGAATAATTGGCTTTTATTTAGCTAGTGAATATTTACTTTTCAATCAAAGTGTTAATTTTCAAGTGGCTGTCTAATCTTTTCGGCCACACCTTGTTTAAACATTAAACTTTATATTTATTTTACCTGCTTCACGTCTGACTAATCATCCTATATATTTTTACTAGTGCTATTAGCATGAAGTGTACTAGAATCTTTATGTAGTAAAAGTGGAAAACCATTTCTAGAAGAAAAAAAATTCTCAGTTTACCCTACCGGGAATCGTACTCCGTTCTTTCTGCCATTAGCAAAACAAACAAGATTTTTTTTTGGGTCATCTTTCCTACCAGTGTGATTCTTATATTTTAAATTTAATTGTTTTTTGAGATTTAAAAAATAATATTCTTGTTGCTCACCGCCTCTTATCATCCGTCTGGCCTATCATGCATAATTTTAATTAATGGGGTAAAGATGAGGAAGGTAACATTTAGAGAAAAGCATTTGCATGTAAGTAGATTAGGAAATAGCTAAGCAAAAAACAACTCCCCAGCTGGGATTTGAACCCCAGCCTCTATACTACTGGTAAACCTAACTAGATGTGCCCAACATTCACTGTGTGGACCCCAAAGATGAGAAAGGAACAGAAGATTTTAATTATTTTTTGGTATCAGTGATGGGAAAGTCGAGATTTGAGTCGTGGGCTGGTGTTTGAGGATAATCTTTCCTAAACGGCAAAATAAAGTGAATTAAATTTCATTGTGAAACAAATCTTTAGAAAATATTTATAATTTATTTAAAACTTATTTCATGCAAGCCAACTATATTTGACAGATATTTCAACTGTTTCTCTGTCCAAGTGGGATATTAATAACAAATGAACGGTTGGGTTTCATCTGCCACTTGCTGAAGAAAATATTTGTTATAAAATTGCTTATTTAACTTTAATAAACAAACTATATTTGATTGACATTTATAATAAAAGCCGGTAGAATTAAGTCACACCATCACTATTTTTAAATACGGTAGATAAGTGCTTATCTGTAATAAAAATGTACAGGTGTTCAAAGACTTAAATCTCTTTTAGTCCGGCTTAGTAAAAATGGGAGGTGGGGGGGGGGGTGGGGGGGTTATGGTTCATATCTAGGCAGCTGTACCAAGGTTTGTTTTTATTTACTCCCATCAACGTAAATGCGATAACAATTCCTTTAAATTCTATCTTAATTGTCCTCAACCCATTAGTATAATAATTATAGGAATAACTTGGAATTGTAGTAAGACGAAGAGAGAGGGGGAAACAACAAAGCTGCATCTATTCAAAGTTAGCTAATTTATAATAATCTGAATTTTTAGTTGAATATTCTAAGGAATGGAATGAACTGGATTCGATTCCCGACCAGTGTAATTAAAGTGCTATTTTACCTAAATTATGGGGGTCCGGGTTCAATCCTTGGTCCCGGCACAGATTTATCTGATTGCCAAACACTTCCTTCACCTCTGACAAGACGTGTATTAATCACAACTTGTGAATGTGAGGAATGCCAGGCCTCCACCGTGGTTCGAATTCCACATTAAACTGTAGGTCCTCCATTTCAGCTCACAATCACCCTACCATTGCACATTAGCGTAAGTGCGTACAACCCGAACGGGTAGTAAGACGCGGTGCTAATAATAATAATAATAATAATAATAATAATTTAACTAAATGGTTTCCCACTTTCCCTCCCTGAAATTGCAGCTACATTTACTGTAAATTATGCCATCCTCATCCTTACTCTATTAGTGTAAACATGCGAATGGCCCATACTGGTAGTAGGGCGCGTTACAAATACAAAAAACATGGTTTTCATGATCTGGGATTTGTTTATAAGTGAAATATATTAAATTGCATGATTATGAAAACAAATCAATACAACATGAGTTATATGACACCTAATTTGATTGTATTTGGTGAAGGAGTGACCAATTATAAGAGCTTGTATAAAATATGATTATTAAGTAACAATAAAATATATGTTAATATCCTTCATTAATTACTAGTAGCGAGTTAAACTAACATTAGGAAACTGAAGAAGAAATATGTGGGTAGGGGGTGTTCTAAAGGTAATGCACCTCCTGGAGAAGGGTTGTAGGAATCCTAAAGTGTAAATCTTCCTTAAACATTTCTCTAAATTGGAGAATGAACCCCAGACCCCTGTATCAAAATCAGAGGATTATAAAATACTAAACCAACCGTGCCAATTATTAAATATTGCATCCTGATTCTAACCCCATATAGTAGGTTCGACACAAGAAAAATCTCGTGTTAAAAAGTCACCAGATCCTAATTTAATGTATTAAGACACTATACTTATTTTCTGTAGTGGTCACTTTTTCCAAGTGGTATGAATTTTAACAGCTATGAGACATATATATGAATACACCTATCAATTTGGGCTACTTTGCATTTGTTTTATTCCTCATATGGTGTAAGTCATAGGCGAGGTACGTGCGACTGATTATTTGTGTTTGTTTGTTCCTTCTTACGGACGCGGTTCCAAACAGTTCTACATACTAATATTTCCAAAATCCCAAGAAGAGTTCTCACCCTTTTTATACTAATCCAAGCAAGTTTTCTTCTGTTAAATTTTGTTTTCGAACATGAAGGTTGAACTTTAGATTAAAGTTGAACACCATCTGACCAAGTTAAGGCCAGTGCGTAATAGTCTCGTAGTTGATCGCTTTTTGAACGTATTCTGGGCGGCTGGAGTGCGTGCGCAGCATTATGGCCGCCGGTTGTGTCGGCGTTGCAGCCATCTCTACTCTTCTTCCCTTCTCTAGCGAGCCGACTCTTCTACACAGGACACGAAGCGATATATCGAGCGTGCGCACAGATGGGCGGGAGGGGGGGGGGATGTACGGGTGATTTTAGGGCTGGATTGGGGAGGGGCGCATCGCTCCACTATGCGATGCTCTATTGTGTTCGCAAAACTGACGTGAGACTAGATAAAATAAAATTTCTCTCCCTTTTTTTTCTCATTAGAGATAGTTTTCAGTCACTTCACGATGAAAAAAAAAATTCGTCAGAAAATCGTGACGTTTCTATTTTAAAAAAAAAAATACTCGTCCACCTTAAAATGGTTTTCTCAAGCTATATATCAACCATGGATATGACTTTTGTGAGCACATTTTTATACTTAGGGGACCAACTAATGTCGTCTTATGAATATCTTGAAAGGGTGTAATTTCTTATGTGAACTTGATTATTTTTATTATAGGATCCTAGTAGGAAAAATCATATCTGGCAGTTAAAAAATTTCCAAAACTATTTAAATATATATTAATAATTCAAGTAATGTGATCTTCAGATGTGACTTTTGATAGATAATATTATATACTATAGCATTACACTAATATTTTAGTAAAATATTATCATTGCTGACCGTAAAAAAATTATGTTTTTCTTTTCTCAAAGGTATGTATAATCGTTTGGTAACAAAACGCTAAACTATTTTATTTAAAAAAATTGAGATATTATTTTAAAATGTTGTACATTCCATATACCCTTAAAGGTATTAAGCAGTCTAACCTTGATGGATTACACTATGACCATATCTTTTAAGTTATAGCTATACTATGGTGGATTAATAATGCAAAGTAAGCCTGCTAGCCTACGGGATAAATAAGGCTACATAGATTATTTTATATACCCTTTTTGATAAGGTGATTATCTGTTGCTATGTATTAAAGTAATTGTTCCCTTGTTATAATGTAAAAACGCACTGTGTAATTTTTATAATTGTTTTAAAAATAGAATGGGAACATAAAAAGGAATTAAGGTGGGATGGTAAGACTTGTGAATCATGGACAATAATTACGCACTTGTTATAAGAAAAAAAGTATAAGTAAAATAAATAATATATTTTTCCAGTAGAAAAATAGTTTAATTTTCTTAACATAGTAATCTTACGAGTATTTGAATATCTGTCAAGAGTGTCCTAGATTTTGATCTAGCCTTTTCTTTTCCTCGTGATAAGATATTTAAGAATGTGGGGACTACTATGTGAATAAAATAAAATTTATGTCTCTACTGGAGCAATATTATACTCGTATTTATTTTGCCAAAAAAATATTTGCTATGAAAATTAGACGCACATTGACCTTTTCTCACGTATACTTCCATCCCACCTTAATGTCAGTAGGTTGAGTATTTAGTTAAATTAAAACACGTTAACATATTAAAACTTTATTATTTTAGTACAATTCTGCCACCTTTAATAATAAACCTTTCAAAATTGTTTTATCTAAAGATTGATATTATATTTTGAATCTGTTTTTATTCATGTAAATATTTTAAATCATATAAAATGTGTATAAACATAATGTAATTTCATATTACAGCATACATTATTTTAAATCACGCCAATAGTCACAGTATTATGGCTTCAGTCTTGTAAAAGTTTGAGCTACCAGTGAGAGTTAGAGGTTCGAAGCCAGTTTGGGTGCACTGATGAGAATTTTTTTACCTGGGTTTTTTTCCATTTCATGTCAACGTCATGTGAGGACTGGAAAAATGTCCTCTAAGCTGCCTTACCTTAAATTAATCAATTTATATTCAAGGTAACGATGAATTTTAATTAATTATTTTATTGCAAAAATATTAAATTTGTAAGAATACCTAAAAAAAACGTGGTATTGTTTGATCTTTTACTAACCACATTAAGAACATTTTTGTGTGTATAGCTTGAACTTTGCAGAGATAAAGTTGAGATAGTTTGCTTATAGCGAAGGCAAGTAGGCCCTATAAAAGAAGTTTATTTTTAGTTTTATAAAAGAAAACTGATTTGTTAAGACAACTGCCATCTTTGTTAACTATTTTACACAATGATCGTCTTTGTTTGGTGTTTGGTTGTGTATTTTTTTGGTCATTTTCTTCTCGTCACAACATTATGGTCAAGTGGCGTAGACTAAACTATACGTTGGGACGTAGCTTAGACGTCTAATTTTTTTGGGTGGAGGGGGAAATGGATGGACGCTCACTAATTGAACTAGTGGCTTGAGATAATTGGCGGTCGGTTCTTTGGACCAAAAGCGTTGAATATACTCGCTCCTAGATGTCTGTAATCCTCCCAGACCCTACACTTAATATGGGCAGCCACTTGTACAACAGCTTTTTTATGATTATAAATAGATTTTCCACTTGTTTGATGAATTATATAAATTGCTACATTGAACGAATTTAATGTTTTATTTTAAATTTTTGCATTAAAAAAATTCTACTTTCATACTTCTCAGATGACAGTTTCTTTCGGATCTCTTACCTCTTAATATTAATTCAAATACATCGAGTTTTTAACACTTAGCCTTATTTATTTTAATTATATTAAGAATAAATGGATTTTTTTCTATACTTTGCTCATAATAAGCTGAAATTTCCTTAACAAATAAAAGGCCTAATTTTTTTATAACTCTCAATCCTCAAACTTCGTAACTTCGATAAAAGTACACATTCCTAATTTTTGTTAACATAATTCAAAAGCTAATAATTTTGTTTAGTTTATTGACACCATGATGGGAGTTTGACCATCGCATTAAAAGCCCCCCCCCCCACCCCCTAGACCACATATGCAATTCTTGTTGTTTGATCTCACTCTCTTATAAATTATTTTTTTGTCACTGAGCTTTATCAGCACACTGTTACCCCTGGAAGTAATCGCCTCATACATCACCTCTTGCACCCCCTAACCCCTCTACTCGAGACCACCGTGTTTTTACACCCCCATCACCTCCCCCATCCCATCCACATCGCTAATCCAGTGTTAACTCATGCGCGATATTACCCTCTGTATTCTGCGACATGCAGAATAGAGCAAAAGCGCGCACTCGTTTGTGTAATAACCTTCCGCTAACCCTGTGTCCCCCTCTCCCCCTTTCATCCGGCCCCTCTCTCTATAGCTGTAATTTTGAGAACATTAATCGTATGACCTTTAGCTTCTCTCACCTTTTTTTGGGGGGAGGGGGGACTTTAACCCTCCTTCCCTGTGTCCCTTAGAGGCATTAACCTGAACCCCTTCTAACTATTCTTAGTTCTGGCTTTTTGAGCGCTCTTAATAACCCCATACTTAAAAAAAAAAGGGGGGGCTAATTTTTTGCTTGATTATTCGATGCAGTTAGTTTCTGGTATCATTAAAATACTGTTATTGCTTGTATGAACATGGATTTGTGTTGTATGAAAAAAGTAACGTTAACAAACTACCCTTAAGGTTACACATCATTGTGGCACTATTTTACTTTCATATACGCTGGACTATTTATTTTCAGTAAGATTGCACGTGGGTAAAAGTCCGCGTGGTGATAACAAATATTTTAAGATTGCATGAATATAAAACATTATGAAATATCTTTCGAAGTAAATTATTTTGAATTATTAATGACTATTCCTTGAGCAAGGACAGCGATTCTTTATGTTTTTTTTTTTCATTTCGTACATCATGGAAGAATTGACGACATATTGATGCAGGTGCCATTCAAAGAAGGATAAACTCCCCATCCCCCGCCAACCCCAACACCCTTTACTACTATGATGTTGTTTTAAAGCAGGCGCACACAAACCCCCCTCTAAGGAGCAAATCCATCAGTAGATTTATTCCACTGTATAAAGAAAGATCAGCGAAAAGTTACGTGCTTGTTCTTTTTTTTTATGCCGCGCCACAAAGAAAATAAGCAATTCTAAAAGTGTTTCTTGGACTGGGTCTTAATAGAAACTGCGATCATCCTTCTGCATGGTTAAACCCCGGGAAACTGGAGACAGAGTTGAGGGGTTTGGAGGAGGGTATAGGGGGCTATTTTGGAGTTGTTTTTCTTAAGGGGTGAGAAGGAGGTTGAAGATCATACTGGAGGGATTTGAAGAAGAGAACCAAAAACCCCCCTGCGGCAGCTTTAAGAGAGGATTTTCTCTCCTTCTATTTTTTGGAAGGGTGGGGGGTGTAAAAGGGGGATCTTTGAGAGTGTTTTGCTGTGCCCCTGTATGTATATGTGTTCAGTGGTGTTGGCTTGCCACGAGAGTTCCATGTAGACTTTAGAGGGTTTAGAATAGAAAATGCAACATGCTGTGGTATGCAGAATTCTCAGCTCAAGCGTAAAACTTCTTTAGATATTTTAGCTCTCTCCTCTCTCCTCTACAGTGCTAAGCTTTGCCCATACAGGATTGCATAATAAATGTGTATATAGCTTATACAACTCCCTAGCCACAAATGCAAAAAAAAAAAAAAAAAAGTAATATTTTGTTAAAGTCATCTCTCTTGCATTTTCTTTTTGTATCGTCCATTAGACCATTAAAAAGGACTTTGACAAAGCGATATTTTAATAGTAATTTGTATTTCCGTTTTCACTTTAGAAACAAAAGTTCACGAAAAGGTGTTTATTTTAAATTTGATCTACCCTTACTATCAAAGTAAAAAAAACTAAATCTGGCTAGTGCAACGATATAGGGAGGTGAATTAACATCAAGACTGACGGTAGTCCTTCAGTGTCAATTAATTCAACTCGGCGAAAAAGACTACCACTAGTCTATTTAGTACTCAAAAAGTTAAAATATTCGTATATATATTCGTAAATATAAGTTTGAATAATTAATGTTTCGTTCTATAATGTTAATTATTAATATGGTTATAAAATAAAATGATTAATTTATAGCAAAATATTTTACCTTAAGTAAAATATAAACTATAACAATAATTGTTTATTCATTATTGCAAAATAATAATTTTGCTTGATAATGTTAAATGTATATTATTTAAATCAAAATTAGCTTGTTATGCTCAAGGGATACTTTATACACATTATGTCTTATTTACTCGTATACTGTACAGCATGAGGTAAGCGTCTCTGCTAGAGATAAATATTTAAGGGCATAAAAGATAAAAGGGTTAAAAAAACATGTAGACAGGTGTAAAAAGAGTAAAAAAGGTAAGTATAAAGGATAAAAATTGTAAAAAGGAACTTAACGCTTGTATTTTTTTTCATAATCTAATAAAAATAAAAATGGTAAAATGGCTAAAGAAGTTAAGAAATACAAATAGTTCAAAAACTTGTAAAATGTTGCAGAAAGGAAAATTGGGCGAATGAAAATAAATTTAAAAAGGCAATTAGTGCAAAAGGCTAAAAAGGGTAAACGGAATAAAAGGGCTAGAAGTGCAAATAGAATTAAAAGGTGCAAAAAGCGCCAATAGTGTTAAAAGGGGGAAAATGTTAAGTTGATATTCTAATAAAAATATAAGTGTAAAATCATAGAAATTGATAAAAATGCCAAAAGGTGCAAAAGGGTTTAATGTGCAAACATATTAAGTTGCACAAAAAGTATAAAAGAGATAAAATAATAAAAAACTGAAAAGTTACAATAGTATAAAAGGGCAAAAAGGGTGAATATTTGAAAAAAAGGTAAAAGTGTAAAAAAAGAAGGTTAAAAGTAAATCTAATACAAATTTTAAAATTCCAGCTTACAGGTGAACTTATTCGTGGACAGGGGCTACCATAGCCCCTATCGCACAACTATATTAAATACACCTCTAGCACTGAATCTATCTCATGGAGTTAATATATCTTCAGTTTTTCTTTTTTTAGTTAATTTATAAAATGTAATAAAAAAATTAATTTCAGTTTCGAAGTGCACATGTTCATGCAGTTAATTTTAATTTCTAAATTATAAGCCTCTTTTTGTGGTAGTGCGTAGTTTTTTTGGGGGGGTCAGGAGGGGTTGTGCTGGGTAATCTATTAAATTTGGCTATTAAATATTTCTTTGAAATATGATTGATCTATTGCATGTGAAGACTTTTAAACTAACTTATTTTGTATTTGTTAAATATTTCGTATAAGTTTGATATTAGAAACATAATATCCGTTGTATATAAGTTTTTTTATAAATGTAAGTTTATTGTTGGTATTCCTATGGAGGGATTCCTATGAAGTACGAATTTTTGATTATTGTCTTTTAGGGCGGTATATATTGCGAGTGTGTTTGTCGACCCATTTTTCATTTCTAATGTTTTTAGGCAAAAGGAGCACTAAAATTACAAAAGTACTAAATAAAATTATAATATGATTTGTATTTTCCTAAATTAAAATTTCGCCTATTTGGTGTTTTTTTTTCACTGTCCAAAGCTTTTTATTTGTCTTAAGATTATTTAAACTTCTTAAAATAATCGTACAGCTTTATAGGCCTACTTGTTATCTACTCTTCGTAAGATAACCGATAATTTACAAAGTTTATCTGTAATACTGGTTAAATTATCATCCATAGTCCAACTATATATAATGTTATATTGTATTAATAATAAATATGACTACCGACTGCGGGGGGATAAAGGTTTGGATCCCCATCGGATCTATTGAGGGTGGTTTTCTCATAATTTTTTTCACTTTACCTATATGCAAATACGGTTGCACGTCTTCTAATTTCAACTTTCCTCATCTCTTACAAATTGGCCTTATACGTGTACATACATACGTGTACAGCCCGAACGGGTAGTAAGACGACTGCTAAATAAAATGAACATACATTCATGATGTTGGTTTTTTGGTGTGTTTTTTTTATCATAGGTGTTGGTGAATGCAATTTCATTTTTAGGATTGACACACTTCTTTGAACAATCTAGGGAGTCTCAAACTGGTTTCTTCAGCAGTTGAATCAAGTGTTATTTCTTTCAAACCTCGCTTCGTAAGTACCACCTGTTTAGCTACAGTAGATGCACCTTGCACCTTTCCATCCAATTACAAAAGACAAAAGAGATTTAGCCAGACGCTTTACTTTTTTAAGTATTTTATTTTTCAAGCCATTTGAGATTTCCACCTCTTTTTTTTTCACAATTTTTTTTATCACCGCATCTTACTACCGGTTCAGGTTATATGCATTTTTTGATAATTAGTACTTTAATTATGTAGGGATGAAAAGGAAACATTTTAGAAGTAGCCTACCCCAGAATTTTTGTGAAAGAAGAGTGGAAAACCATTTAGGAAAAACCCTGATCTCCTCGTCATTGGCAGGTCATTATAGCACAAGAATGACGGTTTATTATAATTGTTGTCAGGGCCGTTAGTTTTCAATCTACTCTGCTCTTTGTTTCATTGTATCAACTCATAGTTATTCTTTGGTGATGTTCTGGTTTAATCTTGCACGTTACGATATCAAATCTTGTGGTGGGGGCGTAGGAAAGGGGTAAGTTTCTGCTTCCCTAATCATAGTCAGGTGCGTTAACGTTTGAGATGGTTAAAAAAAATAAAAATAGTTCATTCACATCGTTAATCACACTGAAGATCGTCGTGTAGGGCCCAACCTTTTACCAAATAGTGAGATTATTTCACACTGATGATCTGCACCGATTAACACTTGGAAACAGGGGTCAGACTCATCTTTTCTGATATTCTGGAAGTGAGGGAGTTGAGTTTCGAATCTCTTTTTCGGATGTCCCAAAGTGTTTTTATCCTTTGATTTATTTTCCAATCTCATTCTAAGAGGAGGTGGGTAAACTCTTTTAAATTCTATCCTATTCACAATCGACCTCAATAGTTTAAATATGCTGACAGCCAGGGGAGATTATTAGTTGCAAAACAATATAAAAATCTAGGGGACGGGAATAAATGATAGACATTACCGTTATATGTTTGGTTTCCAAACATGCATGAACCGCCGCCGCCAATTTGATTTCCAACCGTTGGGAGCGTCGTATATTTTTTGACAGCACTAGTTAACCACACGGTAGCTCTGGTACTATCTATCGTACATCTTGAGAAGTGTCAATTGAGAAACAAAAGGCAATCACATAACACATTTGTTGAAATGAAATGTAGCTGGAAGCATAGTACGCACTTGTAAACATTCTTCCTGAGACAATTGTTCACCAACATGTTGCTCTTGTTTCGTAAGGAGTTCGGGAACCATCAGTCAACATTTTTTTCGCGTTTACTTTGTGTTTCCCAGCGAGGAAAACGTATTTCCCGTGATTAATTTAAAAACGGGTTACAGTAAACAAGGTTTGCTAGTCTAAACGTGTTTGCCAGCATTTCCAGCAACAAGCAAAGTAGGATAGTCTGACCCTTGCTATTCACCCCGAGTACATACATTCCTGATATTTCAATTTTGCATATCGTAGACAGCCGAAAAAACTCTGAAACTGATTGAAATCTTTCACACAAATATTCTGTTCTGGGATGTGACATATGAGGACTCTAAAAAATCACGTCAAAAAAAGGGATTATATGAATGAAATAATTGAAAAGTTCTGAGTTACTCTAAATGAACTGGAAAAAAATTTATTAAAGGCCCTTCGTGCGCAATTTCGTAGAGAGCACAAGAATATTATTTAAAGTCCTCGGCAGACATTATGTACTAAACTAAGCTTTGGATGGGAACTAATGTTTCCTCATTGTAGTCTGGACACGAAACAATGTTTCTTTAATGTTTGCCAACGATCTCTTTACTAATTTGGTCAACTGTTGGGCCAACAGCTGGCCGACAGTGTTTTCAAGTGCGTACTAGTCAATAGAGGTGGTTCATCATATTAAGACTTTTTATATATTATTATTTATTATTTAGCACCGCGTCTTACGACCCGTTCGGTTTATACGCTTAAGTACTAATTACGCTAATGGATTAGGAATTGGGAAGGTTGAATAGAGGAAGTGAACCCGCATTTGCGTGGAGGGAGAGTGGAACACCATTTAGGAAAAACCACAGTTCACCCGACCGAGATTCGAACCTCGATCTCCCCGTCCTCGGTGGTCTGACTCAACACGACTGGCGCGTTAGCCAACTACGCCACCGAGGCGGGTCTTTTTATATAGTATCGACCAGACATCATATTATAATAGTTGGCTATGTAAACCTATTCACGTGATTATGCGGTGGATTAGCAGAAAGATCAACCGAATACATGGGTGATATTATTATTTTTTATCTTTGGGTGATGCCCATAATATTTAATTTTTAAATTCAAACTTACTTTTAAACAGTTCACTCAAACAAGTCTTTTTTTTAAATTTAAGTCCATTACATTTTACTTCATATTGTTATTCTTTTTGGTGAAAAATGGGGAGTGAAATTAACAATATTTAAAGAATAGTTGCCTATTTTACTATAAATTTTGTAGCTACTTATTTATTAATTATTTTATAAGATAATTCTTCATCGCAAAATGAAATTAAATACGCAAATCAAGAATAATAATATTAATAGTAATTGTGCAGATAAAATATAACTATCATTATTAGAGTATAAGCCTATTAAACGTGCACTCCATAAATTATGTCAGCACACAACTTACAAGATAACTTTATCTAGGACAATACGCCTAGTACTACCCTATTTTCTAACTAATACCTTGACTATTTAGTTAGTCGGATGAAGTCATATTACAATAATTAGTTGACATATTTTCAGAAAGCATACCGCCAAGTATTGAAATCGTCTCTTAGACTTGTATTTGACCACTTTGCTCACTAAGCCACAGTGTCTATTAGAAATGAAGTTAGCCAAGCGCGTACGGTTAGTTTATTATAAAGGATAAGTAATCAACTTACCTTGAAAACATTCTTCACCTATCAATATAACATCAAACGTTTATAATAAAATAATAATAATAAAACATTAATGTGTTTGGAGGGAGGGGGGAATAAAATAAGACATCGGAAGGTATGTTGAAGTAACTTAATTTAAGCAACATCCGTAAATGGTTTTGGGCTGGCCCACAAGAGTTTAAAAAAAAGGAGGTTTCAAATCGTGCATGCATGATACACCATAGGGGTGATTACACCGAAAACCTGGAGTACAATCACGTCCAAAAATTCCACACACGCATGGGATTATTTAACCTTGAACTAATCCTCGAATAAAAAATGTTTTGGCTGAAATGCTTTTGGTTTTTAAGATAGATCATCTGCTTGCATCATAATAAAATACGTGAGGTGTTTTTTTTTACTTAAAAAAAGGTAGCTCTAATTTTGTTGCTGTAAATATGCTACGGTTGAAATGAGTAGTTTTAAGCTGGTCTTGTGATATGAAAGTTTTTAGAAAAATTTCCATTGGTATTTTGTAGTTAGATGTTTGATATGCCGCAGGGGTATGTAATTACAGAGTGGACAGAACTCTGCGGCGGAGATGGATGGAGGTGGAGGTGTCCACGCCATTTTGTGCTGAAGACTACGTAATCTATAACATTGACGGTGGAAGATCTTGTTGGGATGAACATATAAAATAAAAAAATCTAAATATTTTCACATTAAAAATTCAAAATAAAAAATTAACATAATTGACTGATGCTTCAATCATTTAATTTATATCATCTTTTATAAAATAAAAACATGCGCGTTTCTAGTGACATAAGAATCCACCTAATATATTTTGATAATTTTACTAGGAAATACTTTTAAGTTATTTATACGTTTATTTTGGTTAATTAATATCATATTGATACAGACGAAGTATTTCTACATAATTTGTGGATCCTTTCTTGAATCTTCATCTTATTATACAACTTTAAATTTCATTCATAATTTAATTTATAAATCAAACAAGAAGATACCAGATTGTAATCGGTAACTTTAAAGAATTAGCTTCAAAGTATGAATCGTATCGCAGGGGCTATCTTTTATAATGTAGAAGAAATCTGTTAATTTAGTTTGACAAAATAGAGAACACTAATTTTGAATACTTCGTGGAAATCTTTATTTGTATCCTGTAGAATTTTAAAATTTATTTATAAGTACATTTTTAAGAAATGGTCTTAATGTTTGAGTAATGTTCGTTCTGTCTACTTATGTATCCGAAAGGGTTGGAAAACGTTGGTTAGGGATAATGATCGTGATTTGAATCTTAATTAACGTGAGCACAATTAACAATTTGAGACCTTCCTTTCACCGTCAAATCAGACAAGCTGTGCTTGACTTTTAGCCCGATTAATCGCTGATGAGTTTGTCTTCTAAGGGGTTAAAATTATTTACTAATTTTTGTGTAGACATAACCGTAATTTCAAAATGCCTCTATAATAATAAGGTTACATATAACATGCAGATATTAATTTCTTTTGTTTAAATTTTAGCACTTATTTTGACTCTAATATTTATTTTTGACTCCAAATGTTTATTAATAGAATTTGTTACGTAGAAAACCATAATTTCAAAATGATTAATAATATTGAAGAAACAATACTCTATAGTTGCGTAACTATCATTTATTCTACACTATCTACCCTGATGATCAAGTAGTTTAAAGTGCTAAGCTTGCAATAAACTGGATATACAGTGACAGAGAGGTCGAGTTTCAAATCTCGGCCGGGTGAGCTAGGGGTTTATTTCAACATGTGAGTAATTACTGGGGGTCTTCCCATCCACAGCACACTACATTGTATGACGGCGCTTTAATTCACCTTCCTCATCCTTACCCCCTAGATTAAGTCGTAAACCATATTTAATCCTTTGGCCATAGAAGCGAGGGTAACTGACAGCTATCAAAAGCTACGAGATGTATTCACATGTATCCATTTGCCAAACCATATGATCTGTAAAAGTCAATTTTGGAAGTAAGAACTTTCCCAACAAAACTTTTGTTTTTAATTAAGTCTTTCTTTTAGCTGTTTTCACATCCACTACTTTCTGTCAGTTACCATCACTGCTATGACGAATGGACTCTAGATGTTTAATGCACCATTGTAAAATAAAAGTATGTTAAAAGAAGAGTTAATCTAGAATTCCAATATACTCTGTAACACAACCAACTAAGGCTTTCGGAATTGACTATTCTGATGGTAGTACTCAAAAACACTGCCTGGAATCGAATCAAGGCCCTATAGGAGAGACCACACGGTATGGGTAATAAATAATTACAATACCAAATTCCCTATCCGCTTGGAAGCTATTGTGAAACCACCACTGCCACGTAACGGGTGCGCGTGGACGCCCCCCTGTCCAATGTTTAATGAAAGAATTTTCGCGTGTAGGCCTATGCTAAAACCCCCCACACGCCCATGATTTACACCCGCCCGTAATTCGGCTGTCAGTGGGGCAACAGCATTAGTCGACCGCATCTGCCGCGCGTTGCCATGGAGACCGATATACCGGCGGGAAAAAACCTCCCTTGCGCGACATGTTTGTTGTTTCATCAGGTTACTAGGACTGATTTCTAAAAACTTTTTCCTGGCTGATGATCCACAGTCAAGTCTACAGCTCTGATTCATAGCGAGGTTGTGGTTCGATTCTAGGTAGTGGATTGGCCTAAAGCAGTTTACTTTTAGCACAGCATCTTACTACCCGTTCAGGTTATACGCTTATGAACTAATTACGTTAAGAGTTTTAAAGATTAGGAAGGTTGTTTTACTAGGAAGTGTACTCGCATTTGCGTGGAGAGTGTGTAAAACAATTTTGGATAAACTACCCTTAGTACACCCAACCGAGATTCGAACCTCGATCTTCCCATCATCTGAGGTCTAGTCTACTTGGGAGAGTAGCTCTTTAGACCATGCGGACACCAAAGTGGGTTAGAACAGAGGCTTCTAAACCTTTTTAATTATTATATATCCCAATAGATTGCTTAGTATGTCCCCATAATCTTCTTTGCCAGACAGATGAAATCATTGCCAGATTTATTAGGTACCAGCATGATTTCAAAATATTGTCAATGGCTTGGTTTTAGTTTTAAAATACGTTTTGGTACCATCCTGAGGCACCATTAAAATCCTTTGTTTGACAATAAATAGAATTTTTAAAACCACATTTTATAGTAAAATGAATGGAGTATATTATTAAATGTACATTGAAACAAAAATAGTCCAGCTAAAATCGTAAATGCAATATTTTTCATGAATAGAAAAATGAGGAAAGTTAAAAGTTGATTTAAAATATTTATAAAATTTAAAAAGTTTAAAAAAACATTGAACACTAATGACAATAGAAAATCTTCATTATCTAACAAGTTTTCATAAATATTTAAAAAATAAAATAATATTGATCACCATATGCCTTCATAAACGTCTTTGTCGTCATCATCATCATCAGTCTTAGTGAAAAGTGGAGTGGTGCGACTCGTCCATGTTACAAAACGAAACACAACTCAAATCTATTTATTGGAAAACATCAAGCTTTATTTTAATTTACATTTATGAATACTTAGGAACAAAATAATCAAAAGAAAATCTTGAGGATGGTTTTATCATATGTATTGTATATAAACTTACAAATAAATAGAAAACGTTTAGTATACCCATATTTAATGAGTGGTTAGACAAATAAACTCATAAACAAAAAGTAAATCTATATGTAAGCCCCCAGAATCAAACCAGGGTCACCAAGACTTGAAAACAACCACTCGAACTATTCGATCGAAGTAATGGGTGTCCATGAAATGGTAATTAACTTTTTGTTTTGGCCCTATTATTATAAATAGTACGCAAAATAACCCCCCAAAAAAGTTGACTTGTTAGGTTTGTTTGGCAAAAAAAAAAGTACAGTTATTCTGTTTATTTTTTTTGTTATCCATCCACCTCATGAACTTTTGACTCTCTGCCTTCTCCTAGATGTTCTTTACCACTGTGAGAAATTAAAACGTTTATTCCACATTATATGCCAATCATTATATTATGTTAAAATAAAAGGCATGCATCGTAGTAGGGGTCAAGCGTGTAGCAGGCCTAATCAAAATTAAGCACCATGGCAATTTTTCTGCTATGACAGATTAGTGCTCTTATGGACGACGCAACATCTTTGGATACATACATCTTGAATATTTTATAATAGTTTAGTACACTCTGTTCATACTGAAAGGTAGAATGTTTCATTTTACGACTACATTATGGTCCTAGTTAACAAGCTACACCATAGTTGCACTAAAAATAGGTGAGATTGTTACCCTTCAAAGTAAAAAGAGCACACCATTTAGTGAAATATCTAAAACTAAACGCAGACGAAAAGTCACTTCCACGTTGTAATATTATTATTATTATTATTATTAGCACCGCGTCTTACTACCCGTTCGGGTTATATGCACTTACGCTAATGTGCAATAGTAGGGTGATTGTGAGATGAAATGGAGGACCTACAGTTTAACTTGGAATCCGAACCACGGTGGAGGCCTGGCATTCCTCACATTCACACACGTTGTAATAAAACCCGACTCAATATAATCTACTATTTCAGAGAGATGTCTGCGCAGCTATGCAACTATACTAAACGTGCAACTTAAGACTTTTAAAGTGCGCCTAGACATATAATTAATTAATGTATGCTCGATATTTTAATTAGTTCTTTAGCCTCAATCCTCACTGAAAGATATGAATTGTCGAGATGACTTTTAAGAGAGTAGATCAAATCTTAGACCGTATATAAGTTTTGATATTCCCACGAGTAATTTGAAGTTCTTCATGAGTGGAGTCCTCAATATCAATTACTCTAATTCCGTTTAGCATAATATAGAGAAAATACTGACTTATTAAATATTTTATTCACATATCCATAAAAACGAGTAGTTTACTAAGGACTGTTTTCTGAGTTTTTATGGATGCCAACTCCCATTGGTTCTACCCACTTTCTACTTAAAATAATTAAGTACTTTCTTATGAGACCATATATAGACACGTGATACTACCCAAATCCTGGCTATGAACATGGAGGTCCCGGGCTCGATTCCTGGCTGGTACCATGGGTAATTTTTCCGAAAGGGGAATTATCCTAAAGGTCACCAGGGTTTGTTTAGTTAGGCTTAAACTAGGTTTAAGTAGGTATTTTTTACTAGTTTCATGCCCTCATATTCACTATCACGATCACTTCGTCTCGTCGGGACATGGAAAGGATGCACAATTAGTATATTCGGGCGTCCCCTGGGCAAAGGTACATAAGTACCGGTTAGTATTTTCACAAACTGGGCCACGAGTGATGTAGCTCAGACACGCACATTTAACCAAATAATTCTGGCACTAAGGTGGAAAGCTTAAAATTGAATGTGCTTTCCTAGATTAGGTTCTAAAATAGTGGAAGAATATATCCAGCTTTGTGTTTAGAAATTGCTCATCAAATTAAACACTAAATAGAATAGATAGATTAACTGAAATAGTCTATGGTCATCTGGTAAGTAAACTACTTATTAAAATGTATTCCAACACCTTTCAAATCCAAAACTTAAACATTCTCATAAGGCATTTTAAAACATATTTTTACCCAAAGGTTGTTCCCGTCTTGATAGGGCGTAACAGTGTTTACTCTTCGTTCTAACTACCTCATAATTTGTGCTTTCATTGTAATGCTTCTTATTTTATGAAAGCGGTTCTCTTTTAAGACTCTTTTAATGTGCATTTTTGTCACAGGCCGTCGATCCCAATTGGGGAGAAGGACAGTGTGTTTAGATCCACGGATCAGGAAAACAAACATGACAATTACAGCCATTGTACTTGTCAAGTACTGTAAGTATGACCATGGGAGGGAGCTAAGAAGATAGCCGAATGGGCATCTAGCCTGCCTATAGCAATATTGTATTTGAAATGTTTCAATAGAAGAATCAACTATGTACATTTAATAATAAAACTCCGTCCACATACTCCATAATCTTTGCATCCTTATGTATGATTTTTAATTTTGTGCATTCTCTTCATATCCTTATTCACGTAAAATCGTATCACCCATTGGGAAAGTATAATACTTTGTTCTATCAAATGGGTCGAATTAATACAATTAAAGTACATTCTCTACACCCAGTCTACATTTTACTGAATTTAAAAAAAAGTTTAAAAAAAAATATGATAGCATTAAAAATAAAAATTTTCTATGAGATAGTTTCATTTTAAATAAGTGTAGTTTTTTTTTTTTTTTCTTTCCCAAATCGTACATCGATGTTCATTTATTGACTTGTGAGTGGCATCGTACGTAGATGCAGAGTCGGTTCACTTTCTACGGATTGCTATGAAATCACGGAGTTTCTATTTTTTACGGTCTAAGAAACTTATCAATTTGGACCAATGGGGTTTAACACTTATTTCCCTTTTTACTAGTGAGATACTAAGTATTTTCGACTTATATAAAGTTATGTAAGCTATCGTAAAAAACCTAAAGTTATAGTATCAATAATCCTATTCTTAATGCCAGTCAAAGTTATTTCCTTGATATACTTTTCAATCCAAACCAATATGGAAAGCTTTGCGGGGGATGGAGGTTTATCAAACTGTGAATACATTTAGTAAGTCGAAGTAAGCTTTCGTAACATAGTCGAGTCTTACACGGGGGCATACATAGTTGTTGGGAGGAGTCTATAAACCATCAACCTGGGTGGTCTCCTCCACGAGGCGACAGGAACGGAATACCTGTCAAGAAACTGCTGCTTTACAGAATAGCTTCATTCTTTTTTTTCTCACGTAACTCAGAACAACGTTAAACGTTTACGTTCGTTTAAGTCTTTTTTTACTTTAATCTACTCCTGTACTCTAGTTTATAAGTTTCTTGTGTTATTTTGTATAAGAATCTTACTCTAGGTCCATCTAATATTTTTTTTACAATGAATGATATGTCGCTTACTTCACTACATGATCCTCTCGAAAGCCTAAATGATCAACTCTACAATACAAAAGTGGAGAAAATGGATGGTCTTCATTATCTGAGTAAATTTACTACATACATAGTGCTGAAAACTCTTGTTTGGATAACAGGTTATGTATTTGGATGTTTTAGTTCCTGAAAAGTTCCTTTTAATTACGTATTCGGGTACTACAATAGAGATTTTTTTTTCAATGTGTTGATCAGTTTGGATTCTGACGGGCAGTAGTTTTGTAAAATAATTGACGACCAGTTTAGTAGGGAATTTATCAAATTAATAGAAAGTAATGGTTTTTAATAAAGCTTTATTTGCAACGTGCCTTACTACCCATTCAGGCTATATTTGCATTACACTTACGGTTTATGGATGATGGGGATATAATTTAGATGTAGTGTACCTGAGTGAATTTCTTAGGGAGTTTGAGAAAACCATTTAGCTAAAAAAAAACACCTTCTTACACCTGGCTGGGTTTTGAACCCCGACGTCTCCATCACCGTCAAACGAGATTATATGGGTTTGACGCCTTAGCCCTTAGGCCCGCCGATGCGGGTAGTTTTCATAGTAGAAACATTCACTGAATCAATTCCATTAACTCCCAAAGGAAGCTTAGTTCACAAAACAAATAATTATAGAAACCAAACAACTCTTGGATGAATGGTGACTCATTGTTATGGTGTGGTGGCTCCAGCGCCAGAAATGTGTGTCATAATGTTTATTTTCACTCAGTTGAAGTATATGTGACGTAGTTTCTGCACAGAATGTGTTATGTTTCGGGTACTGAGCAAGCTCACTATCTTTAGTACCAATTTTATGTGGAACTGGAATTTCATGAAATTTTTTTTAAATTAATATTTGATGCATGGTTACCTTTGTGTGCTCTTACTCACAAAAAAATCTATAAGCTTAATTTGAAATAAATATGTAACCCAAATGGTTGTGTTATACATTTCATTTTTGTTCAAAACTTAGGCCTAATAGACACATATTTGTAAATACATATTTTAGAACCACATCCTACTACCCGTTCAGATTTTACGTCCATGCACTAGCTACGATAGTGGGTCAAGGATGAGTAAGGTTGAATTTACATTACGTGTGACCGCATTTGCGTGGAGGGGAGAGTGGAAAACCTCTTAGGAAAAACAACCCTCAGAACACATAACCGGGGCTCGTTCTCCGATATTCCCATCATCGGTAGTCCACGGTGGAGGGCCGGTAATTCCACACATTCACAAGTTGTGATTAATACACCCCTTGTCAGAGGTGAGGGAAGGGTTTGGCAATCAGATCTGTGCCGAGACTGAGGATTGGACCCCGGACCCTCAGCACAGAAGTCTGACACCTTACTCCTAGACCGCCAGGTCAGCTAATTAGTATTGTTTCAATCCTTGACTTTTTGTAATAAATGTTTAGGTAGCCCCTTTATTTATTAAAAAAAAACTTAGAAAAATGTCAAACACTATTACAATAGCATGTTGTGATTTTCATTTAAAATAATTTAACTACATATCTACACTCATGTGGTCTAAGGCATCAGATTCGAATTGCACTTGGTGGCCGATGACGAGGAGGATGGAGATCAAATTATGGAGTGGTTTATCCTATTTAATTTTATCTAAGAACCGGTCGCTAGTAATACTTTCATAGGCTTACTAAACATGAATATAATTTGTGTCAGACACCTTAGCTCAGTCTATAGCGTGTCTTCCTACTGAGTTCGGGGTCTTTGGCTCGATTCCCGAAATATCCAAAAATGTATCATTGGTGAAATCTGGTGTTTCTTCTTTCACAGTGATTAATTAATGGTTGCTAGATGGATGTTGTCTGTTCTAGAGTTAAGTTAGTTTATAAGTCATGTGATGATATACTTAGTAATATCAGAAATTTACCCTTAAATATAGGCCTACCTCAAATAAAATAACTTAACTGACATGCAACATTATTTGGTAGATTCCTCTAAAAAACGTAAATTGATAAGTTCACGTCTAATAAAAATCGACCCATTATAGGCTACATCTGTCTTTAATTATAGCTTGTAATTAAACTTGATAAAATTCTGGTAATAAACATTGTTATTGTTGGGAAAAGTGGTAAACCAGCCAAATCTTTGATCTTTACAAAAATACCATTCAAAATAGCCTACGTACCATGTACTGTACTAAGTCAATTCGACAAATAATATATATATATATAAAACCAAATATTGCAATAGAATAATCCTGTATTATCTAAAGAATATCACGGCCAATCACCATCTCATAGATCATCCAGATGGTGAATAATAAAACCAGCCAATCTTTTTAAGGATTGATATCACGATGTAAGTCGTCCCATTCAATAATATAGGCACTTCAGTGGTCACGTGGTCTAACGCACTACACACGCAGTGGACTAGACTGCCGATGACGGGAAAATCGAGGTTCGAATATTGATCGGGTGTACCGGTTTTTCCCCCTCCCCAAACTGTTTTTCAACTCTCCCACCACGCAAATGGGGGTACACTTATAAATATAGCCTTCCTAATCCCTAAAATTTTTAGCGTAATCAGTACATAAGACTATAACCCGAACGGGTAATAAGACGCGATGATTAAAAAAATATGAAAAAAAAAGCTCTCATTCCTCGTCCCTCTACCCTGTCTCTAAACGATCAATCCAAATATTCAGTCTCAAGTGTAAAAATTGAGCTACTCTTGATTTCTATTGTCCTTAACAATATAAACATATGATGGCATTTGTATAACCGTCAAGTTGTATAAAATGAAATCATCCTAAATAGCCACCATTTAATTCATTTATCATCATTATTTTTAATTGCCAAAATATTTAAGTAAAAAAAAAAATTATGGCATCAGCCCACAATTGAGGTCTACCTATCAAGCGGCTGCCATCTTTTGGCGA